>OX375771.1:7053796-9479736 GCA_947359385.1 Chesias legatella
TTTCACTACATTGGGTTTGTATGGTCGGGGTGAACGTAATCGGATTTTGATAAGTGCCAGACTTTTGGGGATCGTTGGCGGTTTTGTAAACGACCGCTTATCGAAATGTTCTTGGAAAGTATTAAATGACTTACGAGGGTTTTACTCAGCAAGTACCTAATTGAAACTAATCGATCGGTTTCTATACATAAGATAGCTGTTAACCTTTATTTTATTTAAAATAGACTAATGTTTGACCGCAATATCACCTGATGTTAGAAAAAGTCTGAACTATGTGACGATGCGGTAGCATGCTTGACACCTATGAACAACCTACACACTTTCGTCTTAAAGACTCCCGGATTATAGTTTTCAGTTAAGTACAGTATTATGATTCTGTCAGAATTTTCGTGTTGCGTGTCAATGTTTACTTCTCTCTCAATCTCTCTTTATACTTTTATATAACCTGAGTTACGGCATTTTAAAAATACCAATACCTATCTAAACACTACAGTATTTTTTCTGATTGTAAACACCTGACTATTAATCCATCTTGGTCGCTGACTGTACCGGCACCGGCAAACAAAAGTTAATCTCTTTATAATGACATCAGACGATGACGGCCGCATGTTTGTATATCGATTAATTAATAAATCGAGTTCCCAATCGATATACCGAGATGCACCATCGATACTCGCCGCCTCTCTAATTGAGTCCAGCCGCTACAAAGATAAAACATCAAAATCTTTTTTATACGACTGTGCATTTCCTCAGTAAACTAATTTAAGTCATATGTAGAATAGTATAAGGTTTATAATCATGGGGCATCATGCGTAGAAAGGTTTCATAAAAAATATAAAAAGACGAACACTAAATGCCAAGCATTTACCCGTCAAATTATTAATAAAAAAAATAGTCTATGCTGTATGGGAATCGATACGTTTTTGATTAATGGAGGTTAGAGTAGATTATGTTATTGACGAACAACGGAAGATTGATGTTTTGTTGTTTTTTTGCAAGTAAAAAACGCAGAATCAATTCGTAACACTATCGCCCGCATCGGGCTAAAAGGCTTTGTGTCGAAAGTGATGCATAAAAGCCTGTACGAAGGATACACAAAAGTTTATATTAGCGATTTTAGTTGCAAAAAGATTTACCCGTTCGCACCTGTGACTGATTCTCACGGAATTTAACTGGAATAACTGAAACGCCGAGCGGTGAGGCCGCGGGAGGTACCTTTATAAGTTTTTGCGTAGTTCATTCTGATTTTGGAATGGCGAGGAATCGGCGCTTTTGACACACAAAACCGTCGAAACACGATATTGATCGCACAATGAAGTTTATCCGCAAATCCTCCGCCAGTGCACCGAGCGGGTGTCAAGTGCCGATGCCCGCTCAATGATGGGATTGTTTATCTCGCTGTATGTTTCGCTATCTGTGCCTGCTCATCAATCATTATGAAGGATTCCTTCATATCATTTATATAAAGGTCAGTAAGACGTTATTGCAAATTAAAAGTTTAAATATGTGTTAAAGATTGATAACTGATAAATGTTTATAAGTAGATTCATCTTATGTTCATGTTGTTTCTTCTAATTGGATTATTATCTATATATTCCGATGTAAACAACCAATGTTTATGCAAACAAATACCGTAACGTAAACTTACACTCATTACGTGACGAATGCGACCTGCAACACACAACTCTTCCATCCTTATGACGTATATATTTCACGGTGACACAAATAAATGTGATAGGTCTCACAACGCGATTGGTAGAACCTAACTCTGCCTACTGCGCTGTAGGTCGTGGGTTCGATGCCCGCCCAAGACAAATATTTAGTTATCAGTTGTCTGGTTCCCATAATATAAGCTATGCTTATTTTGGGGCTAGATGGTGCTGTGTGAAATGCTGCATGCAACATTTATTTTTATTAAACTTATTAAAATTATACAAATCACCAACTGCTTTTGGCTTTCAGCCCTTCTTATCTGTATTTTTTTTTATTTCATAGCCTTTTTTGATGCCTGCTTACGGCCTACTGAAACATATAATATTCCTAATATAATATATAACATAATAGTGTAGATTACACATAATACATTTAACCCAGAAAACATTTTTTTTAATATTTGAACATATTTTATTATCTTCCCAAGAAAATGTACTAACGTATTTAAGCATTAAATGACATAAAGTGCCTACCTACCGACCAAAATGAAAATGGAAAACTCACGTAGAAGTGCAAAAAATTATATAATAGTAAATCAAATTTATTATCTCTCTAAAAATGGATAAGTTCAAGAAATTGCATAACATCTAAAAGTAATAAGTACCTATTTATCCTGCTTTGTATGAGACTGGTGCCTGAAATAGGTTCGCGTAAACCTGTGACACAGGTCACCAGTGCCCCACTCCGCGAATCAAATGCTGAAATATATCATACATAAACCATAGGAATAGGTAGGTACTGGATTTGTAAAATTTTTGAAAATAATATCATTTAATGGTATTTTGAAAAAAATTGTTATATCTGTGTACTACGTAGACCGTGTGAGGTATATACCGTCTTCAACTTGACCCCTGCTTGCAAATCCTCTGTATAAAGTTACTTAACACAGAAGTTAATCCAAGCGGTAACTTGACACACAAAAGCTGCTTTCAGGTACTTACCTACGTACTTAACATCTGGCAAACTCATTACCATCTTATATGTAAAAATAACCTCCTAATAGGTAGGTACGTATAGCAATTCCTACAATTGTTTTTTTTTATAAAATTACAACTATAGAAATAAATCGGGTTTTATCGATCAAAAGCAAATTTATAGCTTATTTTGTAACTACTCTATGCAATTAAGGTTTTTGAATAGAGTTTTAGTTGCTCAATAATTTTGTTACTTAATTAAAATATTTTGAATCTTTGATTCTACATTGCCAAAAGTTTAAAGGTACCTTAAACTAAACCAAAATACTATAAAATTTTGAAATTAGAGTGGAGTACAACTGAAAATATACACAAAATGTCAGTTTGACAATTCGTGATGATTATTTATTATTATCTAAAAGATCTTAAAAGGAGTTTAAATAGGATATTTCCGAATAGTAGAGTCTGTTATAGGCCCCAACAAAAACAACAAAAACTTAGCGGGCGGTAGAATATTGTAGTCATATTTATTTAATCTGTGCTGTTCTACTATACAGCGATAGAAACTGTAAAATAGTATGGCAAAATTTTTATCTCGTGGGAAATGCACTGCGTTTACTTACTCAGCCCACACGGCCAAAGCCGCGCTAGCAGAAGCTAGTGTACAAATATATATTTTTAATTATTCAGTATATATCCATAGACTACCGCCAAATTACAAAACAAATTTTACCTCTTATATCAGTTTAAAAAACCCATCACCTACCTCTGTTTAATAAGATGGCGGCACTTCCCGGCTCCTTTTACCTTATCTGTGGCCGGAGACGTAATCTCCGAGAGCACACCTCACTGCATACACATCACAATTCAATTAAACTTTTTGGATGCCATATAAATGAGTAAAATGGAAAGGTTTTGGCTGAGATTGACTCATAGATACCCGTTACATCGGGATAATCTTGAGCTCGTATCGAATGTTAGATAGTTTTAAATTTCTACCTTTTATCGAGATGTTTTGGCGAGTGGAAGATTTGTTTACTGAAAATATACAGCTAGTTACTCGTCCAAAGCTTTTTATCTTGCTTATATCTAATATATATTAATTAATTATAAGCTCATAAGCTTATATCTAATACTATTAATGATAATTCAATTTTTTTTTTTTATTTAAAACTTTATTTTCGTCCCTATATATTCTTCACAGACATTAGAGAGGGTACATTACCAGTTACCAAAAATCGAAATCGTAGGTATATACATATCTGGTATTTTTGTCATCTACTTGCCGAGAGAAACGTCTACGAAAACAGTTTACAGAACTCTTATCCATTTAGCGTCTAAAATATAGTAATTAAGTTACAATAATAAGATAAAACCCATAATGATACGCTCCATCCGAGAGCCAGGAAATGAAAGGAATACAACAAACAAAGTAAAAATAAATGCAATAAGTTAATTCCATTAGCGCATTGTTTGGCAATAAGTAGTAGGTATATCCCACTCATCACGAGCGGTGCACAAATACTGCCGCGATTATATCACAACGTGTAGACCTAACAACATTACATACATGCATACTGAAAAATTGTATTACTACTTTCTGATTTCTTCTACAAAACCTGATGGTGCTACTATAACACCTCTTTAAAATTCCCAAATTATAAAAAATCTGTCAAAATATTAATAAATGTAAATGATTATTATTAGTAATAATAATAATATTGGTGGGCAATTCACACAGCGCCATCTAGCCCCAAACTAAGCATAGCTTGTACTATGGGTACCAGACAACTAATACAATACTTACACCCTATTTTTTGTTGTAAATACATACAAATAATACATACTAAACATCCAGACACAGAACAAACATCTATGTTTGTCACACAAATGTTTGTCGTGGGTGGAATCGAACACACGACCTACAGCGTAGAAGGCAGGTTTACTACCAACTGAGCTGTGAGGCCTGTCAAACACATTGTATATTATATCTTAAAAAAGCATAGTACATTTCTCGCATGCAAATCCGAATTGACGCCACATTAATGAGGATTTTGAGACCATTCATATCAATGTCCGTATTGTCTGTATTTACTGTTTCTATTGTCACACTTGAAACGACTGACATTATTTCTCATTATTTAGCAAACAAAGTGACACACTTTTTAAGTCCACTCTAATCCTTATTAGCTCTTCTGTTATAACGATAACCAAATACGATAACTGTCGATTATCTTCTCATAATCATGCGAAGCGATACTTAAACTTTATTACAAACGCGTAAGATTGAGTTCCGGATGGCAGATTAACAATCTAAGGTCGGATGGTCAACGAAATGTTTCTAATAATTAGTTATCATCGATCATCAGAGCTTGTGGCCACATTAATAAAGATATTAAATGCCGTGCATTTCAGAAACCTGTGTCATTTTCAACCCTATCTCGTACCCGGTATAGTATAATACACATTGGCGGTGTTGTTTGTGGGCGGTAAGATCAAAGCTGGCGGCATCTGCGGGACATTACGGGTAAAACCAATCATGTGACAGGACGCCGAGATTCACGATTAAAAAGAATCAAAATGTTTAGCCATTTTTTATGATTGTTTTTGACTGAGAAGCTGGGTTAAAAATAGTTTTCTGTTTTTTTAAATTCAAATCAAAAACGACTGCCAAAAGAGTGCATAATTATAATATCCTTAATCTTTACGAAATTTCCATGTATGGTGGTCAATAAAGTATTCTATCTATCTATCCATCTATCTATCCCGGAAATTCAAGTCCAAGATTACCTCTAATGAATTACTACTTTGTAAATATATCTGATCATGTATCTAAAAGGATTTCCCCGCAAATAGGTATTAGAATATTTTTGAAAGAAAGCATTTATAAAGAAAAAGAAGGCGTTGAAACATTAAATTATTTTCTGCCAACAAACAGCTTTTGTACAAACAAGTCAGGAAATTATACAACTATGAGTAGAAATAATTTTAAAGTGATATTAATAAACCTATATATATAGTGTATCATTCTCGTTAATATAACTTCTCACATTGGGATGTGTGCGATCTGCTCCCATGACTGAATACCTACAGAGCTTATCAGGTTGTTATATAATTAGCATCCAGTTATTCACCTAAATCAGCGATATCTCAGCATTTTTAACCTCAGTATACTATTCATATTTTCATACACAAGTTTAAATGAATAAAGAATATTTATATACATTTTCAAAGCAGCTCTGTGTCTTATTTAAAAGTTTTAATTTAAGAATAAGACTATCTACTGACAACAGGAAAATTTAACGTCATTCTAGTTCAAGACTGCTAATAATTCCTACGTACTTACCTACGTGTCTATAAAAGATAGGTACACTGGACAAGTGAGAACTTATGAGTCTACCTAGAAGCTCTGTTCAGGTTGGCACAGTACACAACATATTATGTAGTGGCATTACAAGGATCTCAAATCCCGGGCTGGTCTTACACATTCACATCAATTATATTTCTGCCAAACCAGATTGATACAAATCAAATTAAAATCATGATAAAATATTTACAATGTGAAATGGGACTTCATAGTTCAGGGATTTTATTATTTTCTTGTCGTTTTTTCTTGAAATATAATTCTAGGTCGGCAGAAAATTCATTTAGTGTTTAGTCACACACAGAACAGGAATTGTTATAATAAAAGTTCCCCTGATCTTCCGACTGACAGCCAGGAGACAGGCCAGGAAGAATACACGGCAATTAAATAAAATATTTATTATTTGATTGCATGTCACAGAGATTAAACAAAAAGTTATATATGTACTTAAATACTAAAACGTTGGACAAAGTACAGCAGTGATTGATGGCGGGAAACAACTTGACGTTATGATAATTTAATTGCAGTTACTGTTTTTGGATGTTGACGTATTGAGAAGGTCGTTATAATATAAATATTTAGTTTTAAGATCGCGTTCATATATCTGTTAATATATTTGAAGGGATTAGGACTCCATTAACTTAGGATTGTTTTAATTTTCATGGCAGATTTATTTCTTGCAATTTTTGGTGCCTGCTCACAGCTGCCATACTGTAATTGATTCATTAATTATATATATTTTACTGTTCCCAGAGTATAAAAAAGTTTAGAACTAGGTGTTTATATAAACACCTTAAGTAAAAACTGATTAAAAGTTATGAATATGCAATGAATAAAACTGTCAGCCGTTAAAGGCAGCAAATATTAACTAGAAAACTATCCACCTTGATAATTTTCCTCACGTACGTCAGAATTATAAAGCGCTCAAAACACGAAACATGATGATAAAAAAATCTCATGGGTCTGTAATTTCATCAGCTACTATACCTATATACCCTTAAATCCGAAAACACAGTAATACGTTGTGCATCACTGCTAGAAAATATGAATAAGTACGACGTATGTTGGCACTATTTTATATGGATTAGTTTTTAATTAATACTTTTACGAGTAAATTGATTTTGACTTGTAAAATATTAAAATATCCTAATGACAAAAACTGATATCCAAAAAGTATTCCGATTTTTAGTATATTAATATAAACATGAGTTCTATGACTTTAGTTACCTACCACTTAACATCAGATATAGCTCGTGGCGTAACTTATTCGCGTTGACAAAAGATGTATTAGGTCTGGAAGCCGTATCGTCAACATTTTGCCGAACAAAAAACACATTGTAATAAGTCGGAATCAGTCTCGATGTTTATTTATTGAGAGGAGACGTCGCTCGTGTATGATCCGATCGCTAACGATGCGACGATGGACGTGATTGATTCGGTATAGACTTTATATCTGTACGTCTCTATACCATAGAGACGCAGGGCTCCACAAATGTGGACTTGTTTCACCACAGTGATAATTCAGATAAGTATAGATTTACTGTTACATATTTTAAGCATATGAATCGTTCTGAGGTATCGTAGGACGATTAAAGTAAAATATAGGACTTTAATTGTAAAGCTTGCTTTTAAGACAGTCGTTGCACTCGGGTAAAATGTAACACTGACAAATAGTAATATATAATATAGTATTATACGTAATGTTGCTAAAAGTAAGTCTGATTTTATGGTCACTTTGTTTATATTTAATTATATTTTCATGATAAGTTACATTTTTTTTTCAAACAAATATATATATATAATACATATATAATAGACACAAGACAACATTTTATTTCGATTAAATTCTTAGAAATTAATTGGTAACTCAGAGAGTCGAGTTAAAGAAAAAGATATTTATATGCATAAACATATGTAGGTTACATAGTAGGTACTATGAAGATTTATAGTCATTATATATTTTACTAACAGTGGTGTGTAAAATTTGAAAAAATAATAATAATAAATAAATATAATAAAAAAAAAAAATGAGGCGAACTTATTATTTTCCATTAGGTACCGCCACCAATTCACATCGCTTATAAAAATTATAACATAAATCCGAAAGTTTGTTTATTTGGATAGATATTTGTTACTTCTTCACGCTAATACTACTCATCTGATATGACTAAGATAGATAGATAGATAGATAATACTTTATTGACCACCATACATGGAAATTTCATAAAGAAGATATTTATCATGGGAAGATAATGACTTGAAATAACACTGAACTTGAAATAACAATAGTGGTACTGACCCCGAGTTTCAATCCGGAGGTCGCCGGTTCAAATCCCGACGTGCACCTATGAGTTTTTCGATTGAAAGATTTATGTGCGCAATACCACGTTCTCAAAACGGTGAAGGAAAACATCGTGAGGAAACCGACATGTCCCAGAACTGTAAATTCGAAGACATGTGTCAAGTGCACGAAAGGAGCCTCTTTGAGGCGCACTTGAAATCCTTTCACCACACTGATTCGAGAGAACCAGTGACTCGAATAGATAGATAGATAGACACAAAGGTTACTTTGTCCGCGCGGGGGAAACCAGGCTAAAAGCTAGTGAAAAATATTCTCCACAGCACCACTTGCAACAATGCCACACAACATAAATAACCTCAAATGAAACGGTATTAATAACGTAATCTAATAAAGCCGTCACGTGGACAATAGAAATAAAAGGCATTTCCATGCAAATGCCCCTCGCTTGAACACCCCTGCCGCGGCATGCGGCACCTCAAACGTCAGCTCTCGCAGATTACCGAATAATTACTATGAGTATAAAGGCTTTGATATGCCGACAAATGATAACTGGACAGAACAGATACAAGTAATGGTTTATAATAAAAATGTAAAGCTGAAAAATAGTCAACGATTCTGGTGACGATGATCTACATACAAATGGAGCGGTATACTAGCTCATTCGATATTAGTGATTCATTTTTAAGAGCAATGGAACTTACGCCAAGTTAGTCCTAGGAAGTACTGCCACCATGCCCATTTCTGCCGCCACGCAGTAACGCGTTCTCGTTACTGTTTTCCGGTTTGAAAGGTTTGGTTGCCGGTGAAATTACAGGCACATGAGGCATTCCATATACACGTCTCAGAGTTACAGGCGACAGGTATACGATGCGACTTGGGTCTTGTCACTTGTCGTAGCTAGTAGAGAAGGGCCCAAGTCACATCGGTTTTTATGGGCAGAGGTTACCACTTAACATCAGGTGGGCCGTCAGCTCGTTCCGTCACTTCAATTACATTAAAAAAAGCCTATTTTAGCCACCGATAACAAGTGTTCAGTATCTACCGTTAAATCTATAATGTGTATATCAGAATGAGAAAGGACAGTTCGTTCCATAGATAGCAGACTATTGACACATATTCCAGCACGAGTGCGCTGCGTCCCCTGCACTGCACTGCACTGCACTGCACTGCATGATCGATAGGTGGGCGTCGCGTCACGCCGCCCGCGCCGCGCCGCCCGCGCCGCGCCGCGCCGCTGCATTCCGTTACCTTACTACGTAAGGGTGCATATGTTTGCCGACTGATACTTAGGATTGATGTCCGTAGTCGATGAGAAAACCACTGAGGATTAGCTATGATTCTAGTGATTCTTTCCGTCACTCCGTGCGACAAACGCGAGATTGAGTGGGTCTGATCTGCACAAAACAAACAGTTCAAATTATACAATTATATACCGCCTATTAGACATTCAAGTACCTACCTATTGAATAAAATATTTGCCCAATTAATTCAAAAGCAACACTAAACTGAAATAATAAAACATTTATTTTGAGCCAATTAAGAAAAATATTTACTTATATTTGTTTGATGTTCCTGTTTGGTTTAAATATAATCCTAGACATAACTATTACCTACTTACTTTAAAGACGCTCATTTTGCCCATACCGAGAAATTCATGCTAAATTCATTCACCTAAAATATTCACAAAATATCCATAAAATATCCTTATAATTATGACGGCTGTTCTGATCTTTGCTTACATGTTGTATTTACATTTACATCTTGAATTGAATGAAACTAATAAATATGATTTTATTATTTTTATTAGATATTAATAATGTTATTAAGTTGTTCCATAAACACAGATACGCCTGGTAACCCTAAAACATCCCGAAACACCGCAATGTGTCCAAAACACGACGCGTCAGCCTTCCGCGTGAGTGATACGTCATATTATCTTTATTAGATCAGCATAATTTTATTATAAACGAATAAAAGTAATTATGACATCAATATACATTTATTTTGGTGTGGGTTCATAACTTTTGATTATTATGTTCACAGCGTTTCGCACCTGCTCCTAGTTTGTTATTAGTAGGATGTGTTTCGTTAACTATCACCGGAATTTTTAATTTACAACTAGCGAACGAGTCGCGAGCAACAACCCGCGACTTTATACGCGTGGAATTCGGTTTTATCACGCACCCCTATTTTACCCCTCGGAAAAGTAGCCTAAGTTACTCCTTGTTACATCAGCTATCTGCCAGTGAAAGTCCCGTCAAAATCGGTCCAGCCATTTCAGAGATTGGCCAGAACAAACTGACAGACAGACAAACAGAAAAAAATTGTAACAAATGTTGTTTTGGTATATGTACCGTGTATACATGCATATGCATTTAGTAAAAAGCGGTTATTTTAATATTACAAAAAGACAATCCAATTTTATTTATTTGTATAGATGGTTTATGTTTCTTTTATGTTTCGCAGATACACTTTTAATGTTTGTGTTGTGTAAGTGTATGTGTGTTATGTCCGTGCCACCTGCGTACACAGGCTATTGAGTACCTACATAAACGTATTCGCGTTAGTTGAAACCTATTGTGACGACTTAGATGGCTTTGCGCTTTATTATGAGATTTACAATTATAGTAAATTCACATCTTGGAAAATAGTTTAGTAAATACCGTAAAAATTTCTTTGATCCTGTTTCCTTGATGTTCTGTAAGATATCAAACAGCTGGACAATACGTTACTCAGGTGATCCCTGACGTCACCATACAACTAACTAACGACATATCTTCAAGACACAGAGATATTACAGGCACATATGAGGCGCGGATGATGGACATCCAGTCTGAGTAACGAGCAAAAGGCCATTCGACTTACGTCTTCCCATACTTAACTACGGGATTACCGAAGTTGTAATGGGAAGGGGTTAAGTAGATGCATTCAAATAAAAAAATATCTCATGGTAATTTCGTAGCCTATTGAGCGAGGCCAAAACATGATAAATCGACAACGAAATCCTCTAAACAAGCAAAATGTAGTGGAACCTGCAACTTATTTGTATTCTACATGTAAATACAATAAGGTGCAAAAGTGAACGGATGGAGTTAAGTAAATAAACAGTATCAATACAAGTGTGCGGTTCGCGAATGATTGCGTGGGCGACGCGTGCCCGACTGTGCGACCCCCTCGCCTCGCCGCGCCGCCCGCGCCGCAGCGGCGCTCAACATGCCCCTGCCCCCTGCCCCCCCTGCCGCATCAACACGAGACGATCTACCTTTGATGAATGGTCATTTAGACACAAAGATTGGTCTTGTTGTCTTAATTAAACTTGTTGCACGTTACATGGTTCTCGTTAACCTAGCTAAGTTAGTTTAGTTAGGTGAAGGATTTAAACCAATAAAGAAACTTGCGACTTCTTAAAAAAAGCAAAAGCATCGATGTGTTCACCACTTTTTTACTTACACTTTACACTTTTTTTTAAAACAAAACGACATCACTTCATGATCATCTTATCATTACTCTGACGCGGCATAAGAAATAATAAATGTTGTGCACCCAGCACCGGCCTGTGTGCCAATTGCGTCGAGATTATTCAATCAGGATGCTTTCTCCGCATCTGCTGACCCCGGACCTCCGCTACCAGCTGCCCTGGACGCCGCCTTCGCCGGCAACGGATGAACCATACACACCACAGCTGATAATATCACTACTAGTGGTACCAACTTTTCTTAAGCTAGGTATTGTTAGAAAATAGTGATTAGTTTTTGATAAAATTAAACCAGGTGGGTATATAAAGGGAATTTATGTATGATTTTTAGTTGCTAATAAATTAGATCCCCAAATAATCATCTAATTGTCTCTTGTCCATCTCGTAGCTGGAGTTGGTACATTAACTATTTTTGATCCTCTGTCAATGTATGATTCGATATTTCTCTCCGACGTTAGGACTCTTCTCGGCATCTTAATCGAAGGACTATTTTGATATGTCATATCACCTAAAAAGCTCTTTCTAACGTACTCAGTATTAGCTGTCAAGTGTCTCACCTCATCATTGTCTCTATAGAAACTCTTGCTTTTGGGCTTTTTACAGTTATGGTGGTATCTCGAATCGGTTCTATGAGAGAATGGTATCCGGTCATTGAGGCAGCATCTACTCCTTACTGATGTTTTGCTGCAATCTATTTTCAGGTGAATCGGAGACGGTTTCTTTTCGGGAGAGACAGGTACACGGTCAGCTAAAGCGACTTTATCACTTATGCCTTCATTGTAGATAATTCTTCTAGGTGCGCAACATTCAGCAACTTTTTTCATCCTTTTCCACTTGAAGAATGATTTTATTGAACAACTTTTAGGAGGCTCGATGTAGTCATCATTTAAATCTCTCACAGGTTCTTGGTGCAAATTAATGAGTAGATCGCGTCCGCAGCATTGTGAGCGTGAATATTCTTCCCGATTTTGTCCGTTGTCCTTCAAAATAGATGCAGGATACCTTACTGGAGAATAAAGCTGGTGAATACTAGATTGTGTATCCTTGACGGCAATATCCGAAGTGGTGACTGATATATCTGACACTCGATTAGATGGAACAGGAGTAGACCCACAACCGATCTCATTCAGTATCGGAGTCATTGTGTGACGATCGCAAAAGGTCATAATGTTATCTTTGAAAACTGAAGGCTTTTCTGTGCCGGTTGGCGGTGATCTCGAAGGGCAGGTTTTCGTAGTACAACTCTTACATTTACAATTCGGTTTTGGGAAATCTGAATCTTCAGTAAAATTTGGATCTTCTTCAATGACCGAAGTATCCACGTACGGATTCCAACGCAGAGTTTGTGTATATGGATAGGTTGGGATCACAGTTCTTCGTTTTGGAAGTTGTTCAGGAGTGTGATGTGACGTGATCATATAATCAGGATCATTGTTCTGTTTAGAACTGTGGAAGTATGCGGCAAAGTCTCTTGGCAGAGTTTCCTCAGGCTTAGTGGCTTTTTGTACGATACGCGCTCGGGAGCTCTCTGCGTCTAACTGTTCCAAATCAACTATACTGACCAGCATCTGCCTTCTCATACCATGGTTCTCTCCCATATCTGAACCAATTCTGCTTCGGCGGTATTTCTTACTAAAATAAACCGGCTTCCGATTCATCATATATTTTTTACTTTCCAATTTTATGTCACCATTTTGCCAATCTTGTCAAAACAAAGAAGTTTGCCCACTTCAAGACCAACCAAGAAGTATCTCAACAAAATAGTCAGACGTAAACACCAGGGCGGAAACACCTAGTTGATCGCGAACCACTTCAATTCATATCCTCGTGACAATATGGGATTGAGTAACATATTTCCTTACAACGGTACATCTTCCAATGAACTGGTGAACTTTAGACTTTAATGCTTTGAAACATGTATCGTTTCGGCTGCAGCGATAAGTTTGTGTCACCAACTAATCCATTCCGTTGAAGACTGCGCTCTCCCCTCCCGTTCAGAGGAATGATTTGTCCAATTGAGCAGGTCTTATGTCAGAAGGCAGCTGGTGCCAATTGGCTGAGTCAAAAGATCAGAGGAAGTGGAGTGCGCACGCGCCACAGCTGCGGCCGGACCTCATCACACAATATTTGCATAAACGATGATTATTTTCTATAAATTGTGTGAATCTAATTCTCAGACAGAGTCGAGCTGTTTATTATTTATTTTATTAAATATTTGTTGGCCATGTGATTTAAAAAAAAAAGCATTTCCTTACTCATCATTAGGATCCGACTCCATGTCAGGAGTACCTAAGTATTTCATTTCGATTTCAAACAGTGTACATCATGATTTCAGAAGATAAACTTAGATACTCGGAATCTAGAATCCTAGACCCTTGACACGTACCTATACAAATTCCGAAATATAGTGGACATATATGTATGCAGTATCTACTTGCAGTACTTCGGTATTTTTAACTAGGTAATTTTAATTACCTTTAACTTTTTACAGAATGGTACATTGTAGGTGCTATAACTGACTAAAAAGTAGTTATCACCGTCTATTAAAACATAACAATCAATTACTATTAACTGCCTACTGTCTCCAAATACACTCGTTAGTATGCTCGTAAAGTCATTGTCTGTTACTATTTATAACGAACGAGGCCGAATGAAACTTTGTGAAGACGATTCTAATAGGTTTGGATGCGATTGTTGGACCTAGGTTTAGGATATGTTCGTGAGCCGTATTCTCGGCTCGATGTGAGACGAAAGATTTAACTCTAACATTTTTTTTAAATAGACGGACACGATATATCATAAAACCCCTATTTGTTTAATTTTACATGACGTCACATAGCGGTACGCATATTATTGCTGTACCTACATTGTTAATTTCACAAGAGATCAATCTAATATAGGCAGGTTTTAAAGGAATTCAACAAAAGTACTTTTTATTTGAATATGGTAAGATTAATTGAAATAAAGTGTTACCGGGACACCTTATATAAATAAAATAATCTTTTTCGTAAATAAATCTCGCTGCTGGTTTACTGTCGTTGGTTTCGTCCGGGGCAGTATAAGTCATAAGTTATTGGCGACAAAAACTAAAACAGTCGTAAAACGCGGATTATACGCGGTGGGCCTCAATTAAAATTACTTCAAGATAAACACATCGGCCGTACTATAAGTTTTATGGGCCATCAAATAGGGGTGTATAGATAGCCGAATACCTTCCATATCAATTACAAGCGATCAATTTTATATAGCTTTGGTAGATCATTGTTTTCAGATGGATCGTATGAACTCTGCTTATATGCGTCCAATTCATATATAATGCCTTGTTATTGTGGGTACCTACTGCTAACACTCATGTCACTGATTCTCTCGAACCAGAGCGCTCAAAGGACCAAAGTTCGCTTCAAAGAGGCTCCTTCCGTTCACTTGACACGTCAAGTGTCGGCTTTTTTTTTATGTGATGCAGTTACGGAACCAGCCAACGACGACTCACCTGGTGTTATGTGGTAACCTCGGCCCATAACAACCGATGCGACTTGGGTCCTCCCTTCTAGGTACGACAAGACCCAAGTAGCATCGTATGCGCCCGTAACTCTGAGACGTGTAGGTGGAATGTCTCATGTGCCTGTAATTTATTTTAGTTTTACGAGTTGCCAGTAAGTTAGTTTCCTTTTCCCATTAGTTCTCATCCCATAGTTTCCAGTGTATTTTTCTTTAAATGTTCTGAAAACAAGCAATGCGCAAATAAAAGCTTCATTCATACATGTCTAGATTTGAACCAGCGACCTCCGAACTAAACTGAGTGCCTTTGCGAATGGTCCATCTCGCTTGGTGTAACTATGAAGAAAAACGTAATAATTCATAACACAGTTAAAAAATGCCCAGTTATAAATAGTATTCTAATTTATTCATTTCGTTGTTTCACTGTTTATAAAAGGGAAATACCAACGTTCAAACCACTGTATACGTTAAGTACCCAAGTGAACTGGAATTTGACAGAATATGGCAACATCTAGTTGATCTGGTGTTAAAATTTGTCATATAATAATAATCTCTGGTCTGGATAGAGCTGTAGCGACGCCTTGTTAAGCTGACTAGTAGGTCAGAGAGGCCTGCGTCAACTGTGGACTGATATGGACTGATCATGCTGGGCTGATGTGTGAGGGTGGTGGGTCGTTTCACATAAAGCTCATTATCAGTTCTAGGTAATAAAAGTCCAAATTTTGTGACCTAAAACCACAGCGACAACTGGAAATTGATGGCGCTATAATATTTTTAATGGCAACACTCAATTTTCAAATGCACAGCCTTCCCACCGTTGACCAGGGCTGAACTGAGGTTGGGAGTGTTAGTGTTTTTAAGAAAATAAAATCTAAGAGTGTAGTGTAATCTGAAGTGTAACTTTGCTTAAGTATATGACGGTTAATCTTTTTTTTTCCGTATGAAAAATTGATTCTGAAGATTAATTGATTAACTACAATTAATCTTCAGTAGTAATTTTATAAAAAATCACATATACCTACATAGTAGTACTACATAGTATAATTATATACCGTTATTTACAAGATTGATTATTATTTTAGTTCTCTTGCTACTTTCAATATGCCTATTAACTGAGGTAGTGTTGGTGCAGGACAGCGTATATTTACTCGCACCTATCGCACCTGGATTCTGTACATAATTATGGATATTAATTAGTAGAATATTCTATTTGCGATGGCCATTCTTAAATTGTATAAGTCATTGAAATAGGTATATTTTTGTTACTCTTAACACCCAAATTATGCACATAACACATTTAATACATATCTTTTATCATCATAAGCAAATGACATCAGTCCGAAACTAGACTGGCCGCCAATCTCCAAGTGCCAAGTAGCGAGCCCGGTGTACTCAGCATTCATATTAAGTTATTGAGTTAGTCGCACACTTGTCGTTCCCTCGACACGACTCGTATCCCCTGGGCGATTAATTTTTACATTTTATTGCGCCCTGCATACACCCCTGTCAGTGTCGAACAATTTTATTTACTCTGTTGAGCTTTGTTTGTATTTTTATTGTGTTGCGTAATAAAGTTGCCTCATCCTATCGCATGTGACAATCGACGTTGTAAATTAGGCTAAAATTTAATGGCTCCTTTATCACCTTGTTGCCAATAAAATGGAGATCATTAAAATGTTTGTATAAGTTTAGGGTACGTTAAACGAAAACTTATAACCATGATACTACTGCGTATTCGTATACCGCTGGCCCTCTCTAGCTAAACATATGTAAGAAAACTACTTATGTAGGTACATAATTACAATCTTAATACGTATTACCTATATTTTATAGACATTGAAGTGATTATGGCTCACAGTCGAAAGTGAAGGCTTGCGTTTTGTAAGTCATGAGTTCCAATCTTACAATGAGCTTAAATAAGTAGTCAATAGTAGTAGTGAAAACTCAAATCTGGTCATTAGTAAAACAAAGACAAAGTCACAGAAAATTTAATTTCTGCTGTCGAGTGTTTCTATGTTCCTCTGATTAGAGTATAGCCGAAGGTTAAATCGTACCTATAACTTTTCTTGTGGGGCGGGATACACTTCTGAATGTTAAAATCACAAATATCTAAATTTAATGCATCTGGACAATAATGGTGGTGATATGAAGGATTAGTTATTGAAATTGAACGAACATGACCCCTCTACCTTAATACCCGATAACCATCTGAGTACTAACAAAATACAAACGCGTTACAATTGTTAGCGAGTGAGTATTTTTTACGCTACGATGGATTTTCACATCTTTATTACAAGGGCATAAAGTTTAAATTACATTTAAGGGTCGCGATAAGTTGTCAGAATCTCCTTCGCAATAATACACTTTATTGCAAACGGCATAGGGTCGTTATTGAGTCGTATTTGTCCGTCAGTTTGGGTCGCATTTGACCCCGTGTCTGTTAACAAGCGCCCCGCTGGGCCGGAGTAGGTCTTTTGTAACGAACTCCTCACACCCTGTATTGTGTAACTCATTAAACATTGTTATTTTTCTTTTCGAGTAATTGCTGTTTAGTTTTTGATATTCGTGTGCATTTTTTTAATGGTAATGTTGGTAGGTTTTGGCTTCACAACATCTCTAATTCTAGTTCTGAAGACCTGTTATTAGCTTTATGCTTGGATTATTGTTTTTATGGGCTGTAGGTCTTCCTCAAATAAAAAAATCTCCACAAAAGGTACGTACAAAATAAAAAGAAGGAATTACTTAAAAAATATACTGATACCGATTTACAAATGGTAGGTGAGCTTTTGTTAATCAGTCTCCATATAAGCAAGCCTTCCCTGCATAGTGGATATTCAGGTATTTGGCAATGTGTATAATAACCCTACTAGACTAGCTAGACAACACAACGTCCATTAAAGTCATGTGTCAGTGTTCAGTGTTCACGCGCAAAGTGCGCATGCGCACAGTTCAAACTGGTGAGACGTGGGCCTTCCCTTCCTTGTTAACCATCACATTTTTATTCCATAAAATATGATTGTAAGAGAGGTGTTGGCTTAGTGTTACAGGTCCAGCCTTTCAATTCGAAGGACGCAGTTTCAAAGGGAGACATTGTCAAGAAACCAGTACAGACTTGACCTAGAACCTAAAAACACGAAAACATATGACAACTACTAATCCGGAGCAGGCCTTCGTCCCTGCATTAGTTTAGAAGTTTGAAATGGTACAGAACTTGTTTCACTGATCTTTATAAATTTCTTATGATATTAATTGTAAATAATGATTAGAATGCATTGAATAAAACAGAATATTAATAATTAAGAGTACTTGCCGCCTAAACTACTGTAATTTATGCAGACAATAACAGCCCTGAAATATAGCTTTAAATAAACTGAAAATATATATATCTAATCTAAATATATATAAAAAGGTCTAAATGGTTACAGCATTTTCAGATAGATTGTGCAGTCCATGCCTGCCTACAGTAAACCTGAAGGAAGTTTAGATGGTCGATTTCAAAAGCCTCAGTCATTTTAGAATCTATGAATTGTTCCCAAATAAACAAAGACCATAACATTCAAACATAAACAATAACATTTGTTTCACATTAGTCGGCAGGTGTATCATTTTATTACATTGTTATAATATTAATGTTTTATTTTGGCAAGCGGAGATGCGGCGCGGTATTTGATGATGTGTGTGCTACAAGTTACAGTCGCGAGCGGTTACACATTGACGATATCATTCTCAGATACAGAGCGCGCCCAACAAGTCACAATTTTTTACATGTTACTGGTGATTTCTTTCGCCTTGCAAAGCTTGGATTTGGAACTTATTATTAATAATAATTAGTCTGTTTTAACGCTTACATATATATATTAAATTTTATGAAGGATAAATTCTATAAAAAACACCACTATTAATTAACTAATAGTAATTTTTAGATAATTAACTGTATTCTAACATAAATGAATAAAAAAATGATAAAAACTGTTTGATAAATACAGTTTTGGTGATAAATTTATTTTATTTATCACAATTGTAGAACATCTAAGTATTTTGTTTTTTCCTATTCGCGATGAATGTTAAAATCAAGATAAATTAGAAAAAGTAATAGGTAGGGACAAAAATGGTCAGTAAACGAGTAAATTACTATTTATCAAATATTATTGGATTTGCTACTTATTCTATACAAAATTAAATCAACATTAGCACCTGTTGCACTCATGACTTGTCCACATGGGTCCCGTGACCCGAGCTAGCCAGCAGGGGTCCGTTCCGACCCCGCTCATCAATTATAACTCCTCGGCGCGGCGTGCCGACGTCAACAGGTGCCCGACGGGTACCCTGTGTCATCTACAGCTATATCCAAAACACGATTCAAACGGCATACACTCAGAACGAATGCCATATGATGCAATTACTGCTTTTTTGTCTAACGATGGCGGCTTTAGTTGAAAACTTTAAGTTGTTCAAATTGAGGCATTGTTCCATATTTTAAATGGACTTTAATTGTCAAAATTATAATTAGATTAATAAAAAAATACATGTAAATTTGGACTTTTTCTGTGCGATCAATTGCACCTGTTATATCTTACTGATACCATTTATAATTGAAAATAAACGTAAATCAGCAAAACTGCAATCAATGACTGCGATGCATTCTAGAGTATTGACATTTTATAAATAACACACAACACTCATTGCAATATAATGATGAGATCAGAAAAAAACATATTTTTATTAGTATTGAGTTGCCTTATATCAGAATTTAGATATAAAATTATGTTTTAAAAAGGTTTACATCAATTGGAGGTTTAGGTAAACATATTTTTATCAAAATTATATTAAGTCAAAATATTTTGTAACTTTCAATTGGCCACAAACAACAAAAAAAAATTTTTTTTTATGTGTGCTTTAATGAGTTATTAGACTCAATTTTACCCGCAGCTAGTGATGATCAGTCTCAGCGTGATATAAAGTAGGTACCTACTGTTACAACAGATTGAGATGTCGGTAATTATTTATCCGACGCGACGTCAGCATCATTACGCTAAACCGGATCACGCACTGAAATATTGATTTATATTATAGTAACAGAAACTCATAGGTAACATAGAGAAAGTTACTAATGGGTGATATACTGTCTCCCTGCGGCTATACTTTTATTTATATTTTAGGAGAATACCACTTTCACTTAGCAATACATATAACACCACTGCTTTGTTGAAAATGATAAGATATAATAACTGTGCAATGAATTTTTTACAAATTCGGAAACCTATTATTTTGTTTACAAATTCTTATGTCCATTTCGGTCCGATGACTGCTAAACGTATGGTTTATTGATTCATATTTACTGAAACTATAATTCTTGAGACTTTTGCAGTTCTCGTAGGAAGTAAAAGCTTTTTTTTATCGCTTTAATGTACACAAAATAAAAAATTATACGGTATTGATGACTAGAGCTCAAAAAAAAGAAACATCTGTAAATTCTTGGTAAATTCAGTCCCATTAAGCATGGTGGCAGTATGTAGTATATAATTAACATTAAGATGTAAGTACTTACTGACCTTTTATTTTCGAGCATATTCACTCAGCGGAGCGGAGGTTTGGTTCCTGCGTTCCTCTCCCATGCGTAACTAGGGGCATTATATGGTACGATTCTCTTGTTAGTAACCAATATCTGAAATATTCTAAGCAAAATCTCTATGTATCTTCAAATGTTTACTATTCCGAATGTTTTGGTCAGTTTAAAATTCATACATATGAAAATATAACAAATTTAAATAGAGAACATCTTTACGTAGCAGTAGTAGTGACCTGATGTGGCGAGTTCGTCCAGGGAAGTGCTGCAACCACATCCATTCCTACCGCGTAGCGGTAGCGCGCTCAGCTCAACACATTACTGTGTTCCGGTATTTCCAGCCTTATGAGACGTTCCATCTTCAAAAGCACAATGAGATTCGATTAAGGTCTTCCCGTAGGTACTGAGGACACTTGGGTCGTGTTGCTGTGACTATGGGCACAGGTCTACTTATCAAGGGCCCTATTCCCAGCCCGATGTGAGACGTAACATCATTTCTGCCAATCGAAAACAATTTCGGTAAGAATAAGGACGTATAAAAATATTATGATCATTATACTTTCTCATTATATTTGCTCTCTATCTATCTATCTGTCTATCTTTCTTGAAAATGAGTTAATGTGTCACATCATGGCTGGAATAAAATAGTGACCAGTATGTTTTAGATATCAAACCTTATTTAATATACAGTTTTACTGAGGAATGACTTTTTGACAGTATACTCGACGAGGGGGGGAAGGGGGGGAAACAACTCTTTCCAATCATAAATCTAGCACAAACACATCGTAAATAATATTTTACAATTGTTTACGTGCCAGTTTAAATAAAACAAAGATGCTTTTGTTGTGGAAGTTGTAGGAGCACCCACGGCGCGGGGTGTTCGAGGTTTTTTTATAACATTTGTATTGTGCCTGCGATGCACCTTCCCTGGCCTGAACTAGACCACTAACTGCTACCTTTTTCGTGAAGAAAATACGTAAGATAAATTAAACGGGGTTCCGTAAAACATTATCGCTAATCCCAATATTTTCTTTTGTAGTTTTATTTTAATCCTATTTTATTATTATTTACATTAGGGCGATGTTATTGCAGATTATTTAAATAATTCTATTGTATAACCTATCTATCTATACCTGTCTTGTCTAAGTTCATGTATTTATGTCAAAAGATCAATAAATAAATATACATAAAATTTATACACATAATAAAATTTCTTACAGGGAATTTAAGCGTGATTCCATTGAAAAATTAGGAATTCATTATGAATAGGTACTCTTTGCCTTTTATCTCCTCTCATCTTCGGAATTGAGAAAAGCAAGTTTAGATTTAAACAGGACAAAACATACCTACGTCACGCCCGCGCCGCGTAGTCAGACTGACAAAGGCCAGTAGAGAGAGAGAAACTACTAAGTAGGTAGAATCATCCTCCCTTTGGCGTTCTGGCGAATATTTACAGGACCCTAAAACCAATCTAATATTGTTCTCACTCAACTCCAATAAATGTTTTAAGTTCTCCCTATGTTTGCGTCCAAACTTTACAGCGGCCAAATAGTATAGCTTTTTGTCCAGTCCTGCAGTTTTATGAGGCATCTGAATGGTTAGAATTTCAAAAAACCCTAATGTGGGACAATGGCCCTGTTTAATTTGTTTTGGTTTACTTCAATGGTGTTATTGTTCACTAAATTTATTGTTTTGATTCCGAATTGTTCCAAAATCCGCGGGGGATTGTAGAAATCTACTTTCGACGAAGACGTTACGAAAAGCATTTATGAGTATATGCAAAGAATCGTGCTGTATAAAAATGTGTTTCTAGTTGACAGAAAACGGTCTGCTTTTCTAATTAATATAAATCACCAATTGTTATTATAACTATTTCTTAAGATTTCTTGAACATTCACAACACAGTTTGTATATTTACGATATACATATTTATTCCTTCAGACAAATGCGACCCGTAGGTTTTCGGATATCATTAGGATGTTTTAATTTATTATATATATTATTTATTTGTACCTACCGCGGACGAAACATTAAAACATAAAAGTTATCAACATTCATAAAGTAATTACATATGTAACTAAATTCCAGTACAAATTTCTTCGTATGGGCATGCTAGTAGAGCAAGAATATATACTCACCAATTAAAATATTTATTTTACTTGAATTATCTTATCTAAAGAAATATTTAATAAGATTTGTTACAGCAAAATAAAGTATACTGTCAAACATTTATTTTTTGATGAAATATAATACGTTTAAGTAATAGGCACCAAGGATCTACGAGTTCAAATATATAAGTTGCGTACCTATTCCGGAAACTCAAAGTTATCGAACACTTATCAGTTTAAAAACTGGCCCCGTTGTATATGATCGATCAATTTCAAATTCGATCTGTCAACTGTCATTCGTGGAAGGCGAGCTCGGGCCGTGTGACGTCCTCCACTGTTTTGTTATATTCACTTTTTCTTAGCAAAATCTAAACAATTGTAAACAGCATTAGAGGGCCACTGTGCGGACAATGTACCAAACAGGCACAATGCTCAGACATAATGACGCATATCGTTGTATACAGGTTGTTCTATTTTATACATATTATACGAATTGCTGTAATTGAAATTACCTCCTATATTTTAACTTAAAAAGAATTGATAATGTAGGCTCACGCATGAATTATACTCATAATTGGTGTCAATATGTATTATATGTTTGCATTTACAAAAACAAAGTATATAAGTATTACCTATATCAGTTGTCTGGTTCCCATGACACAAGCTATGCTTAGCTTACTTTGGGGCTAGATAGCGCTGCGTGAAATACCCGCCAGTTTTTTTTTTATTTATTATAATTTGATGCCCGTTTGTCGCTGGAAATTATTTCATTTTGTATTGGAATCCAAGCATTTTGTTTTTCATCGTACCACCTAATTCTCAACAATAAAATAAAAGTAAGTACCTACATGTACAAATTGCTTCTCAGAGTTTCCAAACTAAAATAACGGCTACTAAAGTAGCAATGAAAGGTTCTTTATTTAGTGATAAAGCAATCAAATCGATACGAATTGATATAAAACCAGTTAGAGGAGTATAAACTCAAATGTTAACGGCCAAAGAACTGACGCAGCCAATTGTCATAAGTTAGCACAATGGCGACACCGCATTTGAATATCTTATTTGAAATAACATAAACACTCTATTGCATCTTATTTACCGTTCGTTTTCGTCGGGGGATATTAAATTACAAACGAACTACATTTTTAATTTTATTTATACGACTTAAAGCTTTTAGATTTGAAAATTTAAAATGTATTTTTATGCTTATTTAGACGATAATTAGCGCTTTTGTGGCCATAAAAACTAATTAGCTCTCGTTTACTGATAAACAAAATATTAAGTATATATATTGACTGCATAACACCTTAAGTAATTCAGTTTTAATAGCTTCGATAAGACATCACGTAGTCGTAACCTAATAAATCACTTATTTACTGAAATATTGCAATAAATTCTATAATGATGTTTAACAAGTACTTTATAAGCGGTTAGCTGATATAAAGACCCAATATGCGTTTTTTCACACAACCTGTAGTCGTGAAGGAAGCAACGAAACGCACAGTTTCGTTCGAAAACCGCGCAGTAGCGAATGACGGATCACGGTCTCCCGCCAACTGGTACTTAAGCAGAACATTTTCCCTCATTCTACCAAAAAAAAAATGTTCATAAAATGTTCAGTGTCAGCGGGTGAGTGAAACAATACGGTAGATTGTTGTAGCCGGCCGGCCGGCGCGGCCCCGCGTCGCGCCTACACAATACCAGATGATTCAGAGAAGTGTCTCGCTGTGCTCTGTTGTTACATATTGTCATAATGTGTCCGGTAATTTATGTTACTCCCACGCAACACGCGCAAAAAATGTTATTTTTTATTATTCCAATCAATGTAATTAAGAGACGCGTGTCGTTTATAACTCTATATCGATATATCGACTACTAATGAGAGGAAATAGTCATAATTCGGATTGAAATCTGTGATTTATTATCGGATTGGTTTATTTGATTGTTCGTTTTGCATAATCCATTCTTTATGACAAATGACACGTATTAAATGTATATTTTTATTAGCAACATTCAAAATAGAATTTTGGATTTTAATCGAAAATTTAAATTTAGTGAGTAATAAATCGAAGATTCATTCAAAGAAAATTATCTTTCTTATACAATCGAATCTTTTAACAACATGTTCCGCTCCGACTCCGATAGAGGTTTATGAGTCAACAAAATAATTTATCTTTATAAACAGTCACAATCGTTTATTTAGTATGATCACATGCGTAGGCAACAAGTATAGGCGGACGTACAAAATGTGACAGGAAGAAAGATTACGACACTCTATCAAACGATCTGACAACGGGGTTGAACATTCCTACGATTTGTCTCGTCATTGTGAGTTATAAACATCGAACAAAGCCGGGTAAAGCGTGTAATGTTGCTTGTAAAAATGTTGTAAAACAATAAACCACCCACTGGTCGCTCGCTGCGCTCATTGTGCCTACCTATCCGACCGAACGCACGACATCCAACATGGCGGGCGGGCGGGCGGCGCGGCGGGCCAACTCGCGCCAATTCCAATCACGTTTCAATGAACTATTTCACATGAAAATACGATTCATTTAATTTCTTATTCTTTATCGTAAACAGAAAACATAATACAAATTAGTGACAAGTAACACCTACATGTACAAAGGCGAGCTCATCCTAAGAATCTTTCTCTTCCAGCAAACCTAGGCTAGAGATTTTAAGATAAGAGATTCTTCTCATAAATTTTATTGTAATAATTGTAACGTTTGAAAATATGGACTGACGCTGATAATGCTTATTAACAGATGAAGTCTGCTGAAATCCAACGAGTGTCGATTTGTCCTGACACAAAGGAAAAACGTATCAAAATAACATAGAAATTAGACATACCTCCAACGATGCTTACAATATTCCAAGTCTGAGACACCCAACCAACAATGAATCTTCAACTTCTTTATTTTCAGTTATGTAATTGACAGAAAGAGCTTTTGATCCTCGTGGATCCTTATATTGAAAACGAAGTCTAGATAGACCAAATTATGATATGCCTACAGTCTACATACTTATAGACTGGCGTCAACCATGTAATTCCGCCTTCTGCGCTGTAGGTCGTGGGTTCGATTCCCACCCAGGACAAACATTTGCGGGATGAACATAGATGTTTTTTCTGTGTATATATGTATTTATTTACAAAACATATACAAATATATCAGTTGCCTGATTACCATGATAGGTAGGTACAAGCTATGCTTAGCCTTACTTTGGGGCTAGATGGCACTGTGTGAAATTTCCAACAAAATTAATTTTTAATTATTATTGTATACCCATACGCATTGTGTTCCGGTTTGAAAGGTGTGGTTGCTGGTGAAATTACAGGCACATGACATTCTTCATTCACGTTCCATAGTTATGGGTGCAAATATGCGACTATGAACCACCATGGCTAGTGATTGAACGGATTATGACAGCTCTAGTTCTAATATTATACTTAATTGCAAACTCAGTAAATACACATATCTCATATCACATACCTCACCATCTCTGTTCTGCTCTCTTAATATCAAATATATAACGAAATACTCACCAATTATATCAGTACAGTAAGTATACTGTAAGTAAGAATGTTACGCTAGATAAGTAATCTTAACTAAAGAAACCAATTAATAAAAACGAATCAATAAAACACCGTAACAAAAGTAATCCATTTTGTATGAACCTACTTTCATCATAATCGGTTCTCAATCGATAATTCATCATTTGTATCGAGACGGAACCGCTCCTAATGATCGATAATCATCGCGATCCTCTTTATTACTCTACTAGATTATGCCCTCGGATTTGCCTGCCATTAAAACCGAAAATTATTGTCGTTTTTAAATTTGAATTAGTTGCAGAGCGAACAAGTGACTCTCGTAATGTTAAGCAATAGCTTCACCTCACAAAACTATTATAACACTTGTGCCGTTTCCTACCGAGTACCTACAGCAAAACTGAAGTCGAATCGCATCTCACCCTCAACTCTGTGAAGTGATTGTCTCATGTGCCTGTTATTTCACCGGCAACTTCCGCAGATGAACTTGGCACAAGTTCTACTGTGAACTCCTTCATCATAATAGCGGTATGTCCACCTAGAGCGTAAAGAATACGATGTAATAACCTCAGCTTACATTGAGCGTGTTTTAACGAAGTGACGAAACCTTAAGGTTTAGTCATAATATATCTAAAGTAAACAGGCAAAAATTTTTTTTAGTTTGTTTCCAAAGGTAGTCGTGCAAACAGTAGATTATTTGGTGATAATATCCAAGAAGGGATATTAGATCAAGCACTGCGTATTGACTGTCCAAGGATAGGTACAAGAACGCGCTAAATCCTAGGCGCATAGTTCACTGTAGTAGTATACACGTAGTGTGGTACAGACAGACAGATCCGCAGACGGCAAGTCACACTGTATTCACTATATTTGAGCTGAGAATAGTTACACAACAGTAACGCGTTATAATTTTGATGAACGACTCAGATAAATCTATTAAGGGTTTGACATCTCCATCGGGCGGCAAATCACACGATTATTATTATTTTAATGTTATTATTCAAATTATTATAATCTCGGAGGCCATATTTATGGCACTCGAATAATCCTTTTTGATACGCCGCTTACACGACACGGGAGGTGCACACTGAACGGACTTCCTCTCAGAACCATTGTTTGGACCGGGACGCTTTACACCCATACTGTACAGATACTGCAATGAGATACTGAGTGCAACACTATATATTATATTATGAATGGTTCCCGTGTGGCAGATTATCTGTCGTAGTCTGTAGTTGTCTTGCATTGGGAGACAGTTGAAAATCAGTCACGAGGACATCATCGCTGGGAATGAAAATTGTGAATTCGGCACGTAAACTAAGTAAACGTAAGAACTGCATAGTTCTGGTGTGCGCAGTGTGCGCTGTCACCACTGAGGTGTAAATGCATCGTGAATTACGTGGCGGGATGCATCGGGGACACTTTATTTTAACCAGAAGACTCCCCGTCCCTCAGCGTTTTCAAACTTGCACGCGAACCACGACCTTACCACATTATAACTAGTCTGTCATTCCTTTGGCAGGAAAACGGGGCTACATTTCAAATGCTGCTTTGTAAACTGCGTCCTTGTGGGATCGTGTTACGGTCGGTTTTCGAGTGGCGCAGGTGTAAGGCTTCGCCAGCGCCAGGTTTCACGCTGAGCGCGGATGATTGCGATTTTAAATCGAACAAATAAATGATCACGTGGAGGTGTCCAACTAATTTAGTTGTCAAGCGCGAATCGGTGTTTATTTTTAAACACTTTTGAATTAAAATGCAATGAGGCATAATTCTATTCAAGGAGCTGAGTAAGTTGTGGAGGAATATTATAGCTTGAATATCTCATGCTGGTCTATAAGGTGTGGCGGCTGTCTCCATCCTGTGGAATGGCTGTGAAGTTACTGCAATTATTTATATCACCTATAAAGGTACTTATGATTTAAATAAGTCTTGTGGTTTTTTTTATGAATACCTGGATTAATAGCCAACTTATTAAAATCCTAATTCAATGCAAGCAATACGATGTAAGCAATCGAAAATTTTACGAGAGGAATAAAAATATTTGTTTATATCTTGAAAGTTCGAGTATATAAAGTGTAACTTAAAATTAATGAAAAATAGTGAAGATTAGGTACTATTAACCCGTCAATCGAATCTTACTGCCAAATTTGGTACAAAAGGGTTCACAGATCACCAAATACCTATTCAGCACTTTCTTTATGTCAATTAACATAAATATTTGCCATCCTTTTCAACGTTTCTCACTAACGCCAAAGTACTACGAAACTTGAGAGGAAGCTGTACAATCGGACACGTTTTTTCCTGTGTCAGAGGGATGGGGTACCCGCCCACTGCCCACACTGCAGTAGCGAGGTTCTCTCATGGAGACTGTATGAGTGCTCAGGTAAAAGGGTTGAACTGATGTAGGTAAATTGCCCGTAGTGAAAATTAGTAAAGTAGTAAAAATTATATTCGATATGGTTTGACCGCATAGACCTGCACTAAATAAATAGAATAGAATAGAATAGAATAGAATAAATATAAACAAATATTGGTGGACATCTCACACAGCGCCATCGAGCCCCAAAGTAAGCTAAGCATAGGCATATCATGGGAACCAGACAACTGATATAATACTTAATACTTTTTTATAAATACATACATAAAAAAGTATAATACACATCAACACCCAGACACATAACAAACATCTTTGTTCGTCACACAAATGTTTGTCCTGGGTGGGAATCGAACCCACGACCTACAGCGCAAAAGGCAGGCTACCAACCGAGCTGTGAGGCTGTCAAGTATAATATGTCAATAGTAAGTAGCTAAACCATCACTTGCCAAGGGATGTCTCCGGATGGGTGGTGGTACAATGGAACCTTCGACAGGTTCCGCTCTCCTCCGAGAGCGGCATTTGGTTCAGATCTCAGCGGCGCCGCTCTTTGGTAAAAACCACGATTCAACCCTTCGTATAGAGTTACCTGTATGTTAGCTCGACACTCGACACCCGCCATTGTGTTCAGTCTTTTATTCGCAAATAAGCGGCAATCAGAGAACACCTAAATAGAACACAACCTCTTCGCAGGCCTTTGTGAGGTGTGGAGTGTGGAGTGTGGAGTGTGGAGTGTGCAGTGTGAGCTGCTCAGCTGCCCGCCGACATATTTATTGTTGTGGACGTGTGAACTAACAGGTAGAATGCGATCACGTGTCGCACGCGGACGGAGGAGGGCCGTGTTGTACCTCAGTCATGGCACCGAGATGGAAATTAAGTTTGTTTGACACTCTTTCACACAGCAACGACATTTTTTTTTATGTGAAACATCTATAGCCGCACGTAAAACCGATTTCTGGCGTGGCGACGCGTCGCCACGGCATGCGTTGCATATTACTTTTACAAAATAATGTCGATGTTTCAAATCTGCCAGGCGTCGCGTGACGGCTCACATTTTTTTATATATTTACGTATCTACCCGAACGCCCACCTGGTGTTAAGTGGTAACCTCTGCCCATACCAACCGATGTGACTTGGGTCCTCCCCTACTAGGTACGACAAGACCTAAGTCGCATCGTATGTGCCTGTAACTCGGAGACGTGGAATGTCTCATGTGCCTGTAATGGCGTCCATACCTATCAAATCGGAACACAGCAATGCGATTACGTTACTGTTTGGATGTAAACTGTTCAGTTACAACGTATGTGTGCAAGCAAAACTGAGAGCTGTACAGTTGAACTGATATTCTAATCAAAATATCATCAGATTATCAGTTCAACTGTTCAGTTACAAATGATCAGTTAAAAGTAAAGGTCTGTAGCCCGCTTTATGTACCTATATAGGTGTAAATCCATATTCTATTTACAAGTGAAGTTGTAGGACCACGACAGTGTATACGATATTATTTATGACTGAACAGGATACTTTCTGAAATAAAACAAAAATGTCACGCTTCCAACGCACCTAATTTGGTAGTTTAGATGTTTTTATGCTCGCAAACGTAACAAGAATCAGACGTGAAACATTTGTACAAATAGGGGTATCGTGTTACGAGTTAGGGCGCGGGTGCGACGTGTTCCCCAACCCGTGCGGGGTGACGATTGTATTTACGTGGTAATGTTACTGGACGAGCAGATGGCCCACCCGGTGTTGAGTGGTAAACTCTGCTCAAGCAATACGACATACGACAAGACCCAAGTTGCATCGTATGCGCCCGTAACTTTGAGACTGAAGGTGGAATGTTTCATGTGCCTACAATTTCACCGGTACACAGGAAGGCGAATGTTCTGCTTGGAGGCAGAAATGGGTATGGTGTCAGTACTTACCCGGACGAACTTGGCATTAGTTCTACTGCTACTAAATGCAAATCCTTTACTCTTGTATTGGGATTATACCCAGATAGGTATGCCAAATCAAATATTGGTGTTTCCAGCCATGTTACATATCATAGATATCCAAGAATCGAGAATTAAAACACTTCTTCTTTGAAATCCCTCTTAGGTGGCAACGCATGAAACGTAACATCCCCGTCTCGAGATGATGGACGCAACGCAATGCGAGTTGAGTCATCTCGTACTTTGGTGGAGAGGACTTGAGTCGTATTGGTGTTGTCTATGGGGCGGCGGTTGTTACTTAACATCAGGTGGGCCGTCAGCTCGTTCTGTCACTTAAACGACATAAAAAAGTTTCCGTTTGTAACCAGAGTCACCGAGATCAATGTCACCGGTTGTTTGTAACCGATATCTAGCGCACAGTGTTTACCCACTTTTTTACAGCTCGTATCAGAAGGGAAACAGTTTTGTAAACAGCAGCAGCGCCTGCAGCAGCATCTTGTGTGCCAGTATTCAGTTTCATGCTTTCATTCTAAGATGGGATGCAAGCTACTTTGTTTGGATACAGTTTTTGAGATACAATTTATTGTCAAACATGTATTATTTCTTTTTAGCTGTGCGTAGGTATTTTCGATAGTTTAGTACAAAGTAGGGAATACTGTTTCGAGGAAATATGTTCTGAAATCAACATTGGCTGATATAAATCTCGGGACTACCTTCATATTCAATACCGTAATAACGACATGAGGGGAACCATATACCTGAACATCACGGAAGGAAAATATATTTAATTCAAGTACGTAATATAATAATAAAAAAATATAAATATATCTGTTTAAATTTACTTTAATTTGATTTTACTTACATTAATTTGACTCAGGTTTGATAAAATGGAAATGTCACTTGTTGCGTCATCTATCGGCAAGTAGTTACACTAACTACTACTGTAGTTAAATTGTAGTGCATTTTTGGTTGCACTTCATTTATTTTATAAACTTGATAATTGGAACCTAATTATATTTTAATTCAGCGAAATAAGTGAAGTGATCATATTAAATATTTCAGGGTTGATATTGCTCGTTGCAGTTTTGCCCTTTCGACATACCAGTAGCTTCACAGAGAATAATCCTATAATGACATACAGCGCCATCTTTTATCGAGTAGCGTTAATTAAACAATAGCGATTTAATAAAATATTATTATTATAAATGATTCAGTACAAGATCACATGCATAAAATGATGATATTTCTTGCGCCTGGCAGTAGTGCAATTGCATTGTTGTGTTCGAAGGGGGTGTGTTGGTTTGGTTTTAATAATGAGTTTGCAGAGATTTTTAGGGCTGAGCCGGCGATCGGGTGGGACAGGCCGCCAATACCCACCAGTGGACCAATATAGGACGATGAGCTATGTTGCTTAACTAGGAAAAAAGTAAATAATCTACCTGATCCATCTGTCACTTTATTACCAAATAAAAATAAAACATGTTTATTCGTAAATTCTATTTATTTCCTAACAAAGATATTATTGTAACACACCAAATTCCGTAAAAACCATTCAAGCAAATATTTTCAACACCTTCCAGTTGACGTCCATTGTAATTCTCGTAATTCCCACGTCAACACAAGTTGAAATGGATTGCCAATACACGAAGTCAGTGAATCGATATAATCCGAATGACTTTCTGACACTTTGCTTTGTGTAGGTTGAGCACCTTGAGCGGGTAGTTAAGGTATTTTGTACGCAAATGGCTTGTCTTGCATAGCGGCAGAGGATTTCACGTAATTGAACTTATATTTACTACTTATTTCGTGGTAGGTAAGTTCCGAGCGATACCCGCCTTCAGACAGAAGCATAGGTAGGTATATTTTATATATTGTTTTTTTATGTCATTGAAGTGACGAAACGAGCTGACGGCCCACCTTATGTTAAGTGGTAACCGCCGCCCATAGACAACAGCAATACCACTCAAGTCCTCTCCATAGTACGAGATGACTCAAGTCGCACTGCGTTGCGTCCATCACCCCGAGACGGGGATGTTATGTCTCATGCATTTGCGATTTCACCGGCACACACTCCCTTCCACCGGAACACAGCAAACCGAGTGCATCACTGCTTGGCGGCAGAGTACCAGGCGTGGTGGCAGTACTTCTCCGGGCGAACCTAACTGTCAGGCAATGCCCTAGATTGTATAACATGTGGTTTAGTAGAATGTAGATACATAGATAAGTATTATGTTGCAATAGTAATTTACCGAAGGTTTGTGAACACATACGCGATTTAAGCGTGCTACTGTGTAGTTCTATCAGACTAAAATTTCATAACACCGTTATTGAGAAAGGCATTCGAACATTTTGGCGCAGGACCCCGCCGCCATCTTTTTTCAAATTAGCAAGTTGGTGCAAAAGCAACCTTGTGGGTAGTCGCATAGGTTACGAACATGTAATAAAAAAAAAACAAAAACCGACCAATTCATCCTCCCTTTCTTTTCCTGATCCATCATCAGACCCTGATCTACTAATCGGTATATACCTAGCGGTTTTAGCCGCTCAAAGAGCCCAAACACGATACATCTGCTACATGGTAGGTGGATGAAGAGTTGGCATTGAGATTCTAGGTGATGGTGTGGGTAGCATCAGGTCAAGGTTACTACTATGTTCTTGCAATACCACTGAAGTAACAACCAAATTTATTTCTTAGTAACCACTGCACGACATTATTAAGAATTAATTAAATATCTCAATCAAATAACCATTTGCAGATTGTTTTACTGTGTGTCACATACTTTGAAATCATCTTTGGATAAACAAATTAGTAGAATATAAATGAAACAGGTGTATGTACGTTAAACATTATTATTTTTGACAAAAATAATTATCAAGTGTCCTCTATCCATACATACATGTTATATGACAGAGCTAATCTACTTTTAACATATCAAAACGGCGGGGTGCTGTGCAGCATCCCTATGGATAGGCAAATGTTCTAACCCTTTTAAAGAATGAAATTACACCAAAATTAAAAACTTCAAATGATCCAGCCAATTTGAGAAAATATTTAGTTGATTATTTATTGGGTAAATACAGACAATCAAAGTTACTGTACTGAGGCAGCCGTCGCAGCAGAGACCAGACAATCAAAGTTACTGTACTGAGGCAGCTGTCGCAGAACCCAGACAATCAAAGTTACTGTACTGAGGCAGCCGTCGCAGCAGAGACCAGACAATCAAAGTTACTGTACTGAGGCAACTGTCGCAGCAGAACCCAGACAATCAAAGTTACTGTACTGAGGCAGCCATCGCAGCAGAACCCAGATAATCAAAGTTACTGTACTGAGGCAGCTGTCTCAGCAGAAACCAGACAATCAAAGTTACTGTACCGAGGCAGCCATCGCAGCAGAACCGAGACAATCAAAGTTACTGTACCGAGGCAGCCATCGTAGCAGAACCCAGACAATCAAAGTTACTGTACTGCGGCAGCCGTCGCAGCAGAACCCAGACAATCAAAGTTACTGTACCGAGGCAGCCATCGTAGCAGAACCCAGACAATCAAAGTTACTGTACTGCGGCAGCCGTCGCAGCAGAACCCAGACAATCAAAGTTACTGTACCGAGGCAGCCATCGTAGCAGAACCCAGACAATCAAAGTTACTGTACTGCGGCAGCCGTCGCAGCAGAACCCAGACAATCAAAGTTACAGTACCGAGGCAGCCATCGTAGCAGAACCCAGACAATCAAAGTTACTGTACTGCGGCAGCCGTCGCAGCAGAACCCAGACAATCAAAGTTACTGTACTGCGGCAGCCATCGTAGCAGAACCCAGACAATCAAAGTTACTGTACTGCGGCAGCCGTCGCAGCAGAACCCAGACAATCAAAGTTACTGTACTGAGGCAGCTGTTGCAGCAGTACCCAGACAATCAAAGTTACTGTACTGAGGCAGCTGTCGCAGCAGAACCGAGACAATCAAAGTTACTGTACTGAGGCAGCCGTCGCAGCAGAACCAACACAATCACAACTGCACACACCAACCAGCATAGTCTGCATTTATTTGAGTTTATATTCTCTTAATAATATATTATTATGTTGAATGATTTAAAACATATCACATGGGAAATTCAGTCTATCTTCTATCATGGAAATAACAATTAAAATTTAACAGTATTGTACATAACTCACTCAAAATATTATTTGCTGGGCAATTGTGTAAAAAAATATGAAAGAAATAAAATAATATAGATGATGCAACATAAAAACCATTAATAACACTAAAAATTATGTATGTAAAATTTACAATTACCTAAATTTAAAATTTATAATTATTTTTGTAATAATAATGCAGTTATAATACATGTGCAAAATTCCAAACAGGCACCGACCAACTTTATACAAACATTACTAACATCTTAAGCCAGATTGCGCAGACTACTGCTATGTTACATACAACACAGTACTGCTACTTCATTACTATTTTGGAGCATTACAGTACAACCGAATGAGGGCTCATAACTTTATAGTCGTTGCTATTGCATATTTCAAATGGTAAATATTAAATTCTTATTTATTTATGTTAACAAAATCTGAATAGCATTACTTCGGAATTCACTAAATTTCCTACAATATGTTCATCAATATTATTTTATTCAATATACCAATTTGGTTTCAGAATGAAAGCAGATACCCAACAATATCTTCACAAATCCAGCATAATGTAACATATCTACAACATCTACAGTTCAAGTTCACATTCAAGCACAGAAATATTTGCGATGAATCAAGGGCTCACTGTCGTCATCACTTTCAGAGAAACACGCTGCAAAACCACTTCTGTCTCTCAAAGTGTCTCTCCGCAGAGATTGCACCTTGTCTGTAGGCTTTTTATTACGCCCTTGCCTTACCAAAGCACGCTTTTTCTTTGTGTGATCGGCAAGTTTGGGGCTAGCTACATTTACGCTCGCCATTGAACTAACCGGCTCCGTGGAGTTGCTCACCACTAACACTGAATTCTCCCGCTGCAACACGCTCAAACCGATATTCCTCCCGCTGCGAGTCTTCGATACCAATTTATCTTCAGGATTCTCTTTCTTGTCAGAGTTGTTGGAATCTATGCAATTTTTGTTACACTTTCGTTTATCAGTAGATTTTTGTGCAGCTGTGTTGGGTGTCGGAGCTGTTCTTTTATTTCGTTTAGGATACCTAGAAGTGGCACTGCTCTGCGATTGGAATGAAACGTTCAGGTTAGCCTTCCTTCTCCTCCTGTCAACCTTAATGCCATCTTTGCATTTGTCTTTTGAGTCCACTAATTTCAAAAGTGATGTGATTTTGTCGATCTTACTGGATTTACCATTGTTTTTATTAGAGACTAGGTTGATTAGGTTTTGTGATGAGTCTGTGCTATAATTTAAGACATTGCTGGATACAGGTAATCCCGTATTCATGGGCTTGTTCATGCATACCTCCACATTAGATTCCTCTCGGGGTTGTTGTGATTCTTCCACCAGATTTCTATTTGATTTGCAGCGTAGCTTTCGGGGTGCCTTGTTGGACTGCACTTTAGTGGATCTGATGTAGTTGGCTGTGAAGCCTGAAACATCACTCACATCATCAAACTGACCATTTTGTGGTTGATTCTTTGATTTATTTTTAATATTGTTGTTTTTTTTGTTAACTGTTTGATCTCCTTCCACCGGCGGCTCTGACTGGTTTAGTTTGTCCATCGGCTTATCTGAGCGTATATTATTTGTGGTATATGCACCGTTTGTTAAGCTACTTTTAAATATATCATAGGAACTGTTAAAATGGCTATGGTTGACCCCTTTGTTGTGCCGGAGGCTCCTTCTCAAGTTCACAGCTATTTTAGGAGTGGAAGTGACATGTTTATTCTTCTTATGTGAATTTGTCTGGTTATTCTTCTGCAACTTAACCCTTTTACGCTTCTCTTGAATGGATGAGTTTTTTATATCAAAGTTGACATCTGACCCTAGCGAGTCAGACTTGCAGTCATTTGCTACCTGTTCCGCTTTCTTCTGAGAATCAAAGTAAACATTCTGTTGTTCCTCCAAAAAGACTGAATCATCATCAATGATTGAGAGTTTTCTCTTCTTCTTTTTTTTGGGAGAGCGATCCTCCTCCGTCCCGCTGAGGAGCTCCTTGGAGCACTGAGCCTTGTTCCGTTTCTTGATGGGATTGTCATAGTTCATAAGGCACGGAGCCCGCTTGGTGTGGATCCAATAGGATATTTCGTCCATGTCGCTCATGAAGGAATCGGTGGATGCATCGTCGTGCGAGTCGAGAGCGAGGAGACGAGCCGGCAGCCCTCTCTCCTCGCGCACCTCGCGCAGCCCAGCCGTAGGCCTCGCGCTGCCGCCACACACATTACGCTCCGCCGACGAATTACATTCCATGTACCTGTAAAACGCAATATTCGTAGGTCAGTAACGATGCGGCAACGAGAATAGTTTTGCTGAACAGTTTTCACGATACTCACTTCTGCAGACAAATTAGAAGATTATCTCCGACAAATGTCTGGGGAGCGGCTTCAGATTAGCAAATCAAGGAGGAAAACCGACCGATGGGTCGGCGTTCCTTGGCGGGTCAAATGAGTTGTTTTTCAAGGTGTGGCTAGCGAATAAGACTGAACACAGTTTTTTACGGCGTTACAAATACGTGGTTGATGTATGCAGTTGTAAAATTGTAGAATTTATTGTGAAATCGCAAATTTCTAGCTCATCAATATATACATCAAAATAGCAAGCGAAAATCTCCAAGAACGAGTGAACGTAATGAACTGAATAAAAATAAAAATGTAATAACCAATTAACCACAGGCTATGCACAGCTAATATCGACTCGAATACTGTCATAGTTGTCCACACGCATAGTATGCATGCCTAAGGCAGATATACTTGCATTTTTTTGCATTAACTTTACATCTCACAACATAATAGGTTTCTAGCTACACTCCAAAACAAAATAAGGCTCTGAATGTGGTTTTAACTAGTCTTCGATTTACGGTACGTTGACACGATCAAAGTCTACGTTGACAAATTAATTTAACGGCAACTTGGACCTTTTTAATCATAGCAGAAAATGATTTTTTTATGTCTCAAGAATGAAGAAAATAATCTAAGTTAACTGTAAGTCTCAACCAATATAAATAACTGAACTTATATTACTATAACTACTTTGTCCAAGCAAACTAACCATTCCAACGGGGCTGAAGTCGACGCTCCAAGGCAAATACACGATAGCCGTACCAAAATAAAAACAATAATATTGTGGTCAACTGTCAAGTTTACGCGCCAAGCTTCTATTTAGTTCATTCGCTGGATGATTCTTAGGGATTCACATCGCTTTGATGTAATCGATTATCGATTAGGAAGAAATTATTCTTGGTTTGTTGCCATGAAAATCATTCCCAAAAGTAGTTTTTTTTATTTTTTTATTTACTAATATAAATTACCAAAACTTCTGTTTTGGTAATTTATATTGGTATGTATAGCCACTAAAAACGATAGAGGTTGTAAGGATGTAATAGCGTATTGACTTGAAATATGTTTTTACTTTTTAATGTTTGGTTAATAGATCTATGATATCGTGTAAGGACTAGATCATCGACATGCATTACGTTAAACATAAATACTTATATCGTACATCACTAAACGTTCAAAACGTAAGTCATAACAATCAAATCGATGTACATGTACAAAACAGAACGTAAATAACAATTCGATATAGAAATATCTAGTGAATTCTCATGTTTTGAATATTTACATTGAGTGTCCGAGCTATGTTTTCGCCATGAATTGCATCCAGAATCTTATTGACCGTCAACTCGGGATATGTAAGTCAAAACGTGGTATTATTTGAATAGTGGCATCCATAGGAAAACTTTATCAGACCTTTTTATATTATTATATTTATCAATTTTAAACCAAACAGACACTGACGGTTTCAATACCTCAATATCGACGTACAGACGATGTGTAAATTTATCTGTTTCAACTGTGAGTCGCGAAAGTGGCCAAATTAGATGGCCCTATCGTGGTGGGTTACGACTTATAAATTTAGGTATGGATAATTTAATATGTAGTGTAGGTTGTCTGCAATAAAAAAACATTATTATTGATTATGTCCAGATTGCCGCTTCAACTACGACAATATCCTAAAGAGGCTCATAGTGGACAGAGATGAGTCTTTCTACAGGCTCCGGAGTTCAGGGGTGGTCGCTGACTTTGAGCAAGATCCTCCGATATTTGCTTGTCGGTTCTCGGAGGCACCTGGCTGCGAACATATCCTGGCCATCGCCAATGAGGATGGGAGAGTGGCCATCCAGGTAATATAATATTTAGTCTTAGAAAACAGGGTAAGCGAATTTCATGGTGATTTATATTCGTTTTGCAACTAAATCCAGCACCAGACTAGGGTCAACACCACCATCTGGCCAAACCGGCATTGACAGTAGCTGCAATTATTATTGGATATCATCTTAGCATTAAAACAGATTTTAACATTTTATGTGTATTTTAAAGAAACTCACTGTCAGAGATGGCTTTTTGCCAATACTCGGCATGAGAAATATGGAAATGCTATTTTTTCCAAACATAGTTTCATTGTTATCTATAATCATAGTTCATTGTAAATGAACTTCTATACAGTTGATATCAATTGATGTGGAACATGTACAGTTTCTACAAGCTGCCAAACCAATTGGTCCAACACCAGAGACCATCAAATTTTGACTAATGTAAAATAAAATTATTTATGGTGATTTAAATGGTATTTTGTAGGGCTAGTAACAGAAGACACTAAAATACTGGAACATTTGTAATGGAGTTTAACCCTGCTGCATGGCTCCAAACAACCACCATCTTGCACCAGTTGTAGACGGCACAAACAGTACAATCCCTACAGTTATTTGGTGGTTATGTACAGCCTTTATTCCTATATTTGCCCTTAATTTCTAGTTTTGTTACACAATCTTTTGGTTGTCTTCCCTTCTGTTAGTGACCACTCTTGGCGACATGGTTATGAGGCCTCTTCGGTAGACAATTGGTTTGTATTTTATTTGGTGTCTAGTCTGCATAAAGTGCTATCGGCAAAAAAGGAATCCCTCCATTAAGTGATTCTTGTCTGTTCTTCCGCTTGAAAGGGGTTTGGTAGGGTTTGAACAGGCTTTAAACTTAGCTATAAGTAAGCATGTCCCTTATGATTTGAATATTATTGACGTTTCCAAGCCAATTTTTTATGAATTCAATGGAAATAATGTTTTGAAGTCGACATATCATCTGCCCCAATGTTTATCGTGTGTGTTATATCCCAGTGGATCATTTTGATATTGTAATGTTTCAGGACACAACTAGTGCAAAGAGTGCGAGCCGGTTACGGGGATTCCAATGTCACAACAATGCAGTGTTTGACCTGGCGTGGATGCCGGGACACATGAGTTTTGTCACAGTCTCAGGTAATATATAAACCTATAGTTGAGTTAGAACCAGTTGGACTGAACTCAGATTCTTTTTAGGCCAAAATTTTTAAACTTTTAACATTATTCTTTATAAACCAAATATTTTTTATAAATAAAAGCCCCATAGATACAATTCCTTTAACCTATTTTGTTCTTCACACGATTTTTTTTTCACAATATCCAAGTTCCCGCAAATTTTTGGGGTAGTGTCAAAAATTATTTTAATTGAAAACAAAAACTTGTATTTGTTACCGTCTTGACCGTCATACATGAGATGTGAATTTCCATACTTTTTATTTAAAAATGTCTACTAGTAGTGTGGCCCGGCCACTCAGGTACACCCTATCACACGTGCGGTGGTACAATCAAGTAGTAGAGTGAAGGACGACTAGTTAGTATGTTCCAGGGGACCACACGGCGTGCCTGTGGGACGTGGGGGACGGCAGCCCCCGGCAGGTGGTGGTGTGCTCGAGCCACACGCGGTCGGTGAAGTGCGCCGCGTTCCGCCCGGAGGCGGCGTCACCCGCCGTGTTCGCGTCGGGCGGCCGCGACGGGCACGTGCTCGTGTGGGACGTGCGCGCGCCACAACACGCGCTCAACCTGAAGCCGGACAACCGACTGCTCAACTGTCACTCGGCGCTGCCGGCCAGCGTGCCCGGCTCCGCCGGCAAGCGCGCGCGCCTCGAGCGCCGCGCCATCAGCATCACCGGCCTCGTGTTCCAGGACGAGCGCACCCTGCTTTCCTGCGGCGAGTGCGACGGCAACGTCAAGGTGTGGGATCTCCGCAAGAACTACACCGTGTACAAGCGCGAGCCCCTCCCCAAGCACTCGATCCCGTACTGCGGCAGCTCTACCAGGAACGGGTACACCAACCTGATCGTGGACCAGTCCCGCATGAGGCTGTACGCGAGCTGCGTCGACAACGTCATCTACTGCTTCAACATATCGACGTACGGGCCGACGCCGGAGCGCCGGTACGTCGGCCACGAGAATGCGACCTTCTACATAAAGACGAGCCTCAGCCCCGACGGCGAGTACCTCGTCAGCGGCAGCAGCGACAACCACGCGTACCTCTGGAATGTGAGGTGCTCCGAGCCGGTGGTGCGGCTCGCCGGGCACGCGGCCGAGGTCACCTGCGCGGCGTGGCGGCCTTGCGGCGACCCCGTGCTCGTCACCTGCAGCGACGACGCGCTCCACTGCATCTGGCGCCTGGGTCCCGAGCTGCCCCACTCAAACGCCGACCCAGCGCCGTACGGCCGCGCGGAGCCCGTGCCCCGCGCCGCCCGCGCCGACCCACCCCAGTGGGGCGCGGCGGGCGACCGGACCCCCGGCTCACTCAAGAGGAAACCCTCCACCCCGAGCTCCGGCGCCACCAAGCGACCGCGTCCCCCCCCTCCCCTGTCCGCCAGAAAAACTAAGAGGTGTCTAACGGACCTCATGAACGCCTCCCGCGAGACGGACGAGGCCGAGACGATGGTCAAAAGAATGAAGCTGGACGGGCTGCCCCCCGCCCCCGACGAGGAACAGAAGCTGCTTCCGGCCGGCGTGAAGCGTCCCCGCGCTGCGGCGAGCGGCGCGACGGGGTTCGCGACCGACTGGCGATACATCCCGGCCGAGGCGGGCGCCTCCTTCATGACGCCCACCAAGAGATACAAACCGGACGAGTGCAAGGTTCTGTCCCCGCGACGGTTCAAATCTCCGAACGGGTCCCGCTCCCCGGACACTCCGCCGAAACTCCGAATCGTATCGTTCCGGACGCCCACGAAGGACCTGCCCGACTTCGTGATGAGCGGGGAAGCCCCGCACCTGAGGCTGATGTCCCCGGTCAAGCAGAAGCGGGACACGACCGACTGGCTCACTCTCTTGGTCCGGGAAAAGAGAGGCAAAACTGACATCGGGGAAAAACCGGTTGTCCCGGCGCCCTCCAGCCCCAGGGAGAGCGTCGCGCCCCCTCTCAGGAGTTCACTGTTAGACAAAATTCCGAAAGCTAGTAAAAAAACTGCGACCCTCTTGAAATATTTCAATATCGCAACGAAAGATAAGTAGCTCTCCAGCTAGTGACTGATATTAACTTTATTGGAAATAAATTTGTGACTTTTTTTAACCCGAGTTTGAGTTGTGATTATCTATATGCTATTTTGAAATGGATAAGGACTTGAGATATCTCGATGTGATGTTGTAGTTGTAAAACTTGATATTTTAAGTAGAGTACTGTATGAATAAGAAAAAAAATAGCACATCAATGAACAAATTAAATTTTCATAAAACATGACTTCTTGTAAACGGTATCAAATCGCTTCCATGTCGAAGAAAAGTTGTTATAATTAACATATAGAATTTTTATTTTTATGATCCTTTGCATTTATGTAGTTAAGTTAAATATGTGTCGAAAATATTCAGTTATCTCCCACCTTAGCTGCTCTTATTAATAATGAACATTTAATTATATTCGTCCTAATTTGAAGAGTAGTAGTACTCAGTTTTCACTAAGAGATATAATAGGATTGTAATAATTATCCGAACCAATCTTTTAAGTTGTAAAATAAATTGGAATACATATCGTTTAGATATTTTATTTTACTGCCATAAAATAATTCTAAAAGAAATATAGCTATATTACCGGTGAATTACATTCAACTGCGTAATTTTACAGGTTGGTACGTAAGGTAAGGTACACCTGTGTAAGTAGGTTGGTTCATTCAATTTCACTTTTGATCTCGTTTCGTGTATTCGATCTCCAACATGACTTCAGCTCTCACGCTTCTTCGAGATGTTGATGTCGACATTGTGTTATTGGAAAATGGACTCCCTTTTACGAGAGAGAGATTTTCCTTGGATTTGGTCAACCTACTATTAGCTTTCTTTTGGAAAGAGATTTTTCTTCCATCACTGGCGGATTTTGCTCTTCTTTTTCCTGAAGTTTTGCTAACACACAAATCATTGTAGAGCTTTACGAAAGATATCGTTTCTTTAGTTTCCTGAGATTCTGGTACAGATTGAGAAGGACCTTCCGGTTTGGAATCACGAGCAGAAACGGGTTTTTTAGGTTTGGTTTTTGACTGTTTCGGCGACCGTTTCTGTATGGGGCGCCTCATTACTATGAGCGAATCCATTGTTTCTTGAAAGTGGTAGTTAAGTATTATATAAAATATAAATAAAAATCCTGGTAGAACTCTTAGGTACCTACGCCATCGGTAAGCAGGTGCACGATGAGTGACTGACATGACAGGATAGTATTTTGCTTTTCTCTGAAGGCGCCACACTATATTCCTCATTAGATCTTATGCCCTTTTAAACTATACCTGAGAGCTGTATTCAGTACAAAACTTTTGTAGGTATGGGGTTCGAAAGGATTATTTTTACACTACTCTGAATTACGCGTGCGTGATAAATATTGATAAATAGTGTAATAAGTACATACTTTAACCTAGTTAGTATTTATGTAGTTTACTTACCCACAGACTATACCTAAACAGCAGCCATAGATAACAACTGAGCGGACCCCTTAGCACGTCATATTGTGAATATGACATTCACAATATTATAAGTGGCCTCACTTTTTCTTATTCAAGTGTTTTTTTTTACGGTTGTTATAGTTACTATTCAGCAAGCGATAATTGTTTTATTATTCATTGACAGTAACGGATGCAGATAACAAGAGAGCCTTATCCATAGACAATATCCAACCGAATATTGTGTGCTTAATCTATACTACTAATATTATAAAGCTGTAGAGTTTGAATGTGCTCAGGAACTTCTGGTTCGAATAGAAAAATTACGTGTGTTGATAGTCCATTTATCGAGGAAGGCTATATATAACATCAAGCTACGACCAATAGGAGCGGAGTATCAATGAAAAATGTTGTTTAAACGGTTTTTTTCCCTTTTGAGAGCTTCTGCAGTAAGCAGTGAAGTGTAGGTACCTATCCTTGACAGCAAGTCCCCTCCCCCCCCAATCCAGGAGTAGGCATCAATCTACAAGACCCAGACACAGAACAAACATCTATGTTCTTCACACAAATGTTTGTCCTGGGTGGGAATCGAACCCACGCCCGACAGCGCGGAAGGGTTACTAGCTAGTGAGCTGTGAGGCCAGTCAGCTTAAATGCTTTGACCGCTCCTATTCAGCCCAAGGATTTAGGATTCAGATTTTGGAAGGTATTTGTACATAAGTTTCCTCCATAGTTATTGAAGAATGGGAGAATTACAGGGAATAGAGCTTCTAAAACAAATAAATGTACTCGTAGGTACACGCAAAACGACAATATTAAAACACGAATACAAGACGTGCCTTCGCTCACTCTTTATTACGCTTGTTAATCAACATATAAAACATAATATAAATTATTCTTTTAAAACATCACCTTCGATTTTTGCAAGCGGCTGCGAACTTTTGTTTTGTCGAGATATCGCACTACACTCATACAATTTACAATAAGAACATAATACCACACGTTCTCACATAAAAAAAAAGATATATGAGTGAGTCACTTGATTCGTAAATAGTGATGTGCTTGAACAGTAGTAACATATATACTTATGAAAAATGTCTCGCTAAGCACATCACTACCAGTTAGCTAGAAGGAGCGCGGAGCAATGATAATCAAGTCATGTATAGCCGTTAAATTTTGTTCATCGAGGCAGATCAAGTAATATCCTCTTAGTTCTTACTCGTGCTGAATGCATGTCTAGTTATCATCACTCCGCTGATATTCATAGACAAGAACGCAACAAGCATTCCTTTCACACGCGTTCATAGACAAAAATCGAATAGAAGTAATATTTTTTCTTTATAAGACTCAAAATTCTTTGAAGAAAATACGAATACAATGACAATACTCCGAGATATGTTGCCAGTTCTTAAATGTGTATGAATATCAGAAAGTTCGCGGCCTCTCAGCTCGGGATTTATAACAAAGTCAGTAACGAAATAATCAGCAGAAAATAAAAAATAACACATAAACTCTTACACTGCCCAACACACGACCAGCCCTTTACACAAATCGTCCAGAACATCGAAGAATACAAATTGATTCTATTAACCAAATGTAATATATTGTTGTGACGATACAATACTTTGATGAGTATCGAGGAGGTTACTTTAAAGGACATTTGTGTGAGAGGGAAGCGAATTATAAATCGTTTTTCCAACGTGTGTCACCTACACTCCTGCCGCAATGTGGACTGAATACCACACGCACACGACGTTTTGTAAACGTTTCAGCGCGTTTGTATTGATACCAACGCAGACAAAACGCACGTCGCCTCACGTTACAGTGCCCACAATCTTGTTTCGTCTTTCGTTTGTAGCGATACATACGCGAGGCTCGATATTACGAACACATGCAATACCTTGCTGACTGCGCTACCAATTAATGAAGCATGTCTTATCTGGCAGAGTGTAGGAGACACGCGGAGTCGCGTGACGTCGCGTGGGGCGCGCGTTGGCTCGTGTCGCCGCGCGCTTCAATTTGTTATACCTACTACATCTAAACTGCACTTAAACTACTCTTATCTTTAGTACATACATTTAATTTTATAAGCGATTTTAAAAAAGTCTTAGTACTTTTATCGTGTTAATTTCAAAAATTTGTTAAATGTCTTCATATTTTTACCACTGGATTCACTCGCACCACAATTTATTATATTTCAACACAATACGAGAAATAAAACGGTTATGTATCGTGCGTTCCACTCATCTCGGTGTAGTGGCGTACGCGTACGACGCTAGTATAGAATGTGACCACTGGATCACAACTTTATAAATGAGTCGACCCCGGACCCCGGTATACGGAGGCTGGTCGGAACGCAGCACTAGCCACCGCTAATCTACTAACGTAACGTAACATAACATAACATACGACTATAGTACAACCGACGATTGTGCACGAGAGGTGAGAACGCGACTTAACAGCGACGCTCACTGAAACATTTTCTCTCTAAATTGTAAAAAGAGTAAATGGTAACATGGCGGTGCTAATAAACTCTAGACCACTTACTACTCAAGTAAACATTATTACAAGGATCTATCTTAATGTTCGATTTAAGAACGGCATCGTATCGCGTCACTATTTTGATTGAAGAGGATGAGGTCGCATTTGAGATGTAAAAGATGAGAAAGACCTAACTTTGGGCGATATGAGTCAAAGTTATTGTTGCGGACCCCTTTAACTGTACTTACTGGCCGCTAAGATGACTGACAGACTCCTTTCACTTTAGTTACTAGCCACTAAGGTGATATGACTGACGCACGGACGGATGACAGGGCTGACGAGGAAGACAAGACAGGTTCTCTGAACGACATCCTCAAGCTTTTCCTGGTAGACCAAACAGTCACCGTGAGGCTTGAAGACGGTACGTGTCATGTGCTCGTAAGCTGTTCTTCGTAATACAGACGACAGACCATGGCTGGTACTTTCCCGGACAAACACTGCAAAGTAGTCGGTTCTGTGCTTGTAGGATCGCACATTGCGGGTAGAACAATATTTTTCTCCCGAAGCATTGAATATTTTGCAGCTAGCTGCTAGTTTATAGATACGTGGGGTGGGATACGATGCAATGGATTATATTATGTACTATTACCTCAAATGCGACACTCTCTTTCATAGTAGTAACGCAAATACCCTTAAGTCTCGATAACATAACGGTCTGAGTGGAGTGTCGCGGACCCGCTCTCGTGACAATTGACATTACAAATTGGTAAATCATAACGTTAATATATAAAGGAGCCCCCCCCTGCCCACACCTCCCCGCGCCCCTCCACCGCCATCCACCAGCCGCACTCACGTGACACAACATACTTATCACATCGAAACAGACGTACAAACAGATCACTTAATTCCAGGTTAATTCCAAACCTACTAATATGTATACATAAAGAGAATGTTAATTAAGGTCATTCTTTAATTGACATGCTCTTTTGAAACATTGTAGGGTTCGACATGGCGACCCCCTTTTCTGGTAAATACAGTCTCGATGCGATCTAATAGATTTTAAAGACCAACTTTTAAGTACAATTATGAAATCCATATCCATATTTTACATAATATTGAAACTTCTTTTGAAGCAGTGACGTTACGTTACTCAGATAATTAAGTCATACAAAGTTAAACTAACTTGTATTTTTTTTATGAATCAAGCAGATGGCTCCCCTATTATTGTGGTAACCTCTGCCACCAAACAAGCAATACGACTCGGGCCCTCCCATACTTAGGTAGGTACAACGAAACAAGTAGTATCGTAAACTGTGAATAAACGTTTGTGTAATTGAATAAATGATTATGATTATGTGTTTTCTGTCTGTCTAGCCACATAAGACGTGTTAATTATTGTTAAACGAAAATTGGAGACGAGATGCAGTAAAGGGGCCCGCATTGTGGCAATCTCCGATCGGACAAAGCGGTTCTCTAGCTAGTACACGCTTCAAGGAGTGATATACAGCTTGTTATACTTATGTATATAATATAATAATGTGTGTCGCGGGACCGTTCGGCGGCGTGGCGCGGCGAGGCGGGGCGGGTGCCGCGCGAGCTTGCGCGCCGCGACAAGAGATCAAAACATTAGTCCGGGGGGTCCGCCCGGGAGCAACCCCCCTCCTCACCTCCCGGGGGGCGAGTGGGGGGGGGGACGCTCCCGGGACGGAGCCACCGCGTCGAACCTGTCGTCATCGTTATCAAATCTATATAATCCCGGTAGCGATACGCAACGGTACTCAAAATCGGTAAATACTTCGAAAATTTTGTTTGTGCCGCGACGCGACGCAGGACACAGTTTGTACTTTCACGGTGTCGCGCGACCCTGTCGCCTGCGGGCGTCTCACTCGGCGTCGCGACCATTTGTCGCGCCACACGCCCGACTCATTCCGCGCTGATGACCTGAAATACACAAGTTTAATGTCATTGTATTGAATTCAATGTCTCCTCCGTAATGAGTTTGTGCTCTCATACCGCTCAACAGTCAGGGCATTCTACCAACAAAATTACCAGCAGCTCCGGGTGAACAGCTGCCATGTAGTCGCATTACTATGTTCAGCTTTGAAATGTTGGTGCTCGGTGAAATTACACCCCCCCAAAACAGTCTCTGACAGACGCAATATGATTTGACATAGGTCTTCCCATACCTAAGGGTAGGAGTAGGGTCGTTATGGGCAGAGGGGCGTAACACCACCGGTGGGCCATATGATGAGTACTTCACTAGGCAAATGAAAACGATGTGTACTTGTTAAGGGAACTCACCCGGTGCCCACATTCACCAGCAGAACACGGAGAGCTCGCCGGACGCGCCGCCCACCGCGCGCCACGACCGCACGCCGCCACCCACTTTCAGCTGAAACGCGCAATGTACACGTTACACCACCATGTTTCCACTTGATCGGACTGCCTGCTACTCTCTGGATTCTATTCCAAGAGAGGCTGTCAAAACGGCTGTCTCTATAATGCTATGTCTAAAAATGTAATATTTCATAGTTTCGTATCTATTATTAATGGCGTGAGCAGCTCTCTCGAACTGGCTTCGTGAAAGGATTAAAGTGCGCCTCACGGGGACAAGTGTCCTTTAAAACTAATTGGTGCACGTCAAGACTTGAACCAGCGATCCCCGGATTCAATCTCAGGGTCTGTCCCACTGGGCCACCACGCTCTCGTACGACCCGCTGGATCCGCCGCTAGACTTGATTAGTGGAAACTACTCCACAGTGAGTTCATTTACTTATATTCCTATTATTCGTTTTTTGGAGCATCATTGAAAGCAAACATATATCGATATGCTGATTACATATTTTATTTACAAGTAGATAGATTAAACAAGGCGAAGTATCCAATCTTCCTAAATTCTAAGAAAGGACACTGCAACTGTGTGCACAAAAACTGTTCCCTCGTGAAATATTCGCGTCACGTGTTCCCCCGCCGCGCCACAAAAACGTAACATCCACCAGCCGGAGCCATAGAGGTAGTGAGGAATGCGGCCCATTCACCGGCACCGCTCAATGGCCTGACTCCACGGCAGGCGACCATAACGCGTGAGGTTTTCATGAAAAATAGCCTTTATGGTGGTCGGTACGCGCGTATATAGACAGGTACACCAATGCCAAATAAGGGCCCTGCAATATATAGGAGTCCTACAGGTTTTTAAACGACCGACACAAAGTTATAATTCCTTAGAAGGCTAAAATCAAGATTAAATTTCATATCACATCATTGTATATGCTTTGTATTATTAAGGTAGGTTTTTTTTTTTTTTTATGTAATGTAGTTTCGGAACGAGCCGACGGCCCACCTGGTGGAAAGTGGTAACCTCGGCCCATAACAACCGATGCGACTTGGGTCCTCCCCTACTAGGTACGACAATACCCAAGTCGCATCTTATGCGCCCGTAACTATGAGACGTGTAGGTGGAATGTCTCATGTGCCTGTAATTTCACCGACAACCACACCTTTCAAACCGAAACACACTTCAAAACACAGTAACGCGAACGCGTTACTGCTTGTCGGCAGAAATGGGCATGGTGGCAGTAGTTACCCGGACGACATTAATTAATGACATAACATGGCTGTCTCACCCGGCTGCGTTCGCCTTTTCTCTTACCAGATAACGCGTAACGATATACATCTGTGCCCTCCGCAATTGTTCAACTTCATGATGTGGCCGGGGAGGTACAGTGAGATGGATGGATCAGAGTTGTCTCAGTGAAAATGAACGAGCTGTATGATGTAAGACGACGAACTAGACGCGTACTGTACTGTTTTTATTTATTTATTTTGTCATGTCGTCTACTTAGTTCTTGTTTTCTTTATATCTTGCTTTTTGTTAACATATAAGTGGAAACTGTTAATTAGCCTTTAGCTCGAAATGCATGTGCCTTGCATATTATTTATAGTATATTATAGTATTTTGTTATATACTTTAATATCCTTATATGTCTAGCTGTAAGTTTTCCTAAAAATTTATAAAATAAAATAAAGCATTCCAACGCAAACCAAAATCTGTGTGCGTGCGCATCCTAGCGTGCACCGAAAGTTAATCCCGACAATTAGATAACAACACGTGGTACGAAATGCAGTTACGTATGCAGCGCTGGGGGCACTGACCCCGCTGATCGTACTGATAAGATTGTGACCTATCACTGGGCAGGTACTGATACTCGCAAGTAAGTACCTACCTACCTACACACTGCCGGAATTTAACACGTTGCGTAATCCGATATTCATAGTTTTGTATATATTGAGCAATCTACTGATAAGGAAATTTCCGTGGTTTTGGAAAAGCTGGAAAAATCCACTGAGAGATAGATTACAATGGTAATATTATAGCAGTGGTTTCCAGATGTATGTCAACGTCATGCAGCAGGCTATACATACTTTACTCAGAGTATACAGTTTAAAACAATTAAAATGACTAGATTACTTTCTGACTTTAATTTCTTATACAATCCAATCGTCACCAGGGCGTGGTACAATATTTATTTACTACTCAGATATATTTTTCAAATATATTGCCATTCATACATCCCTACCTCTTTAACACAAAGATAAATTCAATTAGGTACTAAATTTCTGTATTAATTCTATTCCAAAACAAATTGAATATATGTATATATATAGAAAATGAAAATGAGTTACTATCCAAATTAGATTTTTTCTAAAATCAGAAATTTTTTCCTTGGTCTGCTATATTATATCCCACTGCAGGGGAAATGCCTCTCTTTCCTCGTTCAATTCTGTATAATATGTAATCTTATTTGGCGTATAACTAGCATCATGTAGGTGCCTGCTGCTTACTTGTACCTTCACTTCATAATTATTATTCCAGACATAATCGTATTCAATGTCATTATGACAAGTTAAAAGCCAAAACGTGTAGACGCACATTTTACGAGGCGAAACGACAATACATTCTCATGCGAGACAAACCATCTGCAAACATTTCCTCATGGCCCGACGACTTCCAGGAAGCACGTTATTTCCTTTTAAGTGCATTTAATTGCAGACAGCTGGGGCTAATACCTCTGTATAATATAGTGCTGTCACCTGGGCACACCGTTACTGTAACTGTTAGCTGGCCTGGCGATTATGTCAACCCATGAATAAAGCACTTGGTACATGGCTAGAAATTATTTCAGTACCAGCCGTTGCCTGCGACTTCGTCCATGTCACAACATATCTCAAAAACAACAATTTGGGCTTAACGGCCTTTTAGTTAAAGGACGGCAGCACTATCGAGGAAACGTAGATAAGATATGAGGGAGCTCACCGCCGCCACTACTTTCCCATGAACTCAGCTAACACTGCGACAGCCGGGACAAATATTATACAAATTTGCCAACAATTCCGGGAAAATTCAATTCTTCTTTGTTGGAAGTCAATTAGAGCTAAGAATAGGCGATTCATGAAAACCACAGTGCACAGTAACTAGCAGCACATGTCGCCGCATGCGAGTGCAACATGCACGCGGTACCACGCGGCCCCACGCCGCGACACGTGGCGCGTGGGGCGTGGGGCGCGGGGCGCGGGGCGTGGGGCGGACCACGGCGGAGTTTTTCAAATAATTCCGGCTCTCAAAGACACCACCACGTGCCATACGAAGATATTGAAATATGACGCGAATGCGAAAAGACAGAAAACAGACTGAAAATCTGATGAGCCGCTTACATGAGGTCTGCGTCACTTGTCGAAAACATATTTAAAAGCAGTAGAACTCTCTAGAAGTCGTTCCGTAACTGTATTACATAAAAAAAAAAAAAAACTTAGGACCAATGTATCAGTCACCTATAAAGAACAAAAAGAATCAAAGGTAAAAAAAATGCCAACAAAGTTACGTCACTTGTCAACAGTTTATCTTTTGATTTGGGAATTATCATATATATATACATATGAAAATACTAACCCACAGATGTAAATAATAATGTTTTTTTTTTATTCCAGTTAAGATAATTCCTGAAACCCGTAGCATATAATAAAACAAAACTCTTTCCCGACAACTTAGAATGGAATTGACACTGACCATCTAAAAAAATTAAGAAAAAGTACTTGGTGTGGTGAAAATTGATTACATTTCCTGTTATATTTTTTCTGTACTATCCTTTGATGGCTTTAGCTGAATCTAGATAAAAATTACGTGGTTATCTAGGGGACAGACTCATCAATCAAAAACTATTGAATAATAAGCGGATGTCCGGCCGCTACAAAAAAAATGAATTGATGGGTTTCGAACCATAAAAATATGTTTTACGATAACACACATACAGCACGAATATACTAACTAACCAACGTAGTAATTAATGCATTAATATCTTGCCTAACGAGTTTTTCGATATTTTTTCATAGATTATATCGCGGTTGAAATGGTAAGCAAAAAAGAAACTGACAATCTATAAAAATAAATAAAATTGGAGTGTCTGTTTGTAATATTAAAATAACCGCTTTTTACTAAGTGCATATGGATGTATACACGGTACATACCAAAACAACATTTATTTAAATTTTTGTCTGTCTGTCTGTCTGTTTGTTCCGGCTAATCTCTGAAATGGCTGGGCCGATTTTGACGGGACTTTCACTGGCAGATAGCTGATGTAAGAAGGAGTAACTTAGGCTACTTTTCCGAGGGGTAAAATAGGGGTACGTGATAAAACCGAATTCCACGCGGACGAAGTCGCGGGCAACAGCTAGTTCTATCATAAGACGTAATCTGCTTGCGATCTCGTGTCTCGTACTATGTTCGAAAATAAAATATAATCCTTAGCTTCTGGTAAAGGAATGGGTTGCGAGGAAACCATATACTAGCTATAGGTAGAGCTGACGCCCGAGTGGGTACATACGAGAGCCAGAAGGTGCCGACAAGCACATAAGGTTTGTTCCAGTAGTTTTTGTTGAAAGCGAGTTCGCAACCCACTTGTTATGTGAAGCCACAGTTGGATGTATGTACATATCCATAAGAAGATATTTGTAAACTATGTATAGTCTATTCACATCAGATTGAACATGATTACCAGGTAGAAAGGTTTGTAATATACTTGTATGTCAAGGGAATTTAAGCGCTCAGTAATAATGTTGATATCTTAATTCTAAGCTAACGCTCACTGAAGTTGCTAATCGTAAAAGATCTAGCTTAGATCCGGTGGGAAATCACTAACATCTACGTTACCTACTTAATTTATCATACATTTTTAAGAGCTGTGGATTTTGTTTAAGAGCTGTGGATTTTGTTAATAAATAAATAAATAAAAATAAATACATACAAGTTAGATATGGAAGTTGCGAAGGATTACCGCAATATGTACAATCAAATAATTATAAATTTTGTAATCATCCATTGAATAAATAAGGTTATGGCGATTTACGACACACATGCCTACCCCTACGTACGTCGCAGCCTGACAAAGGTAGTCAAATATTATGTAACTATCAGTAGCTAACGGGGGCTTTCTCAAAACTCAGTCGTCACAATTGATGTCCCAAGAAAGTATATGACTTGTTTAAAAATAAAACTGAGCGTCATAAGCAACCTTTGTGCATAAATAAGTTATTCTTAAAATATATATTCATTACCGTACATAATATCTTAATTATATTATAAACCATTTTAACAGATATCAGAATTGTACAGCGTTCTAATCGCTTATAGCGATTCCTTCCACAGTTGAGTACGAAACAGTTCTATAATGGATGGCTCGTGTGATGCTGGGCGGGCGTTGACTGACCTCAATTGAGACCCTGACCTCTGGCGCCTACATGACACCGATCAACTATACTTGGAGCTATAACTATGCTGAGTGAGGGACAAATCCAGTAATGTCGTAATAATTTTATTGTTTCAAGTGATAGAATGTTCCACAGATATCTATCCCAAGGATAGATGATCTTTATTTTAGCAGGATGTAAATTTTTGTCAATTTTTGATAATTTTTTAGGCATTATATCAACGACGAAAGAAACAAAAAATAGAGATGGATCAGGTCGGGAGAGGCCACACTCATTAACATGATACGGATTATGCAACTAATAGATAACAGGACATTTAAAATACAATCTGTCCGTGCTGTTAAAAACGTGACGAGCGTTGAAGACATCGGGACCCAACGTTTTAAGGTTTAAAATTGTAGGTCTTACAAACATGAAGGTAGAGTAAATGTGGCGACTTCGGGTATGTTTAAGGTAATTTTTTTTATTGTCAGCCCCTATGGCAGTGTCGCCTCCACTCGGTCACAAGCTCGCTTCCGAATGGGCAAGATGGAAAAATTACAGTTGGGCTCAGGTACCGTACCTGCTGCATCTTGTCAAAGTCGAGCGCTGGACGATGTCGCCGCGGCGCGGCGAGGGGCGCGCGCCGCCGCCTCGGGGAGGGGGGTGCGCCACCCCCGCCCCCGCTCGCCCCGCCGCCCCCACCGCCGCGCTTCGGCTTCAGCGCCTCCAGCGGGGGCGAAGTGCGGAACCGGACGGGCGTCTCCACCTGAAAGGACAGAAACGTAACCTTATGAACACTTTCTGGCGAATGATCTCGGCGACACTGGTGTCGAGTAAAGTTGTTAGGGCAAATTATATTGTTGCCCTCTTCCAAGTTTCCGTCACTGCAGGCGACTAAACTTTTACGGCCGACTTCAGATTTGCAGCAACCGCGCGCGGGTAACATATCATACTTCGTATGTTACCTGCGCATGGTAATGTGAGACAATCGCTTCCAGGCTATCGCTTCTACCTTTGCCTGTTGAAACCAAGTGCTCCATCGTTGGTCTTTTCATCGCTTAGTATCAAGTAAAATTGAGGTTAGCGAAGATCTATTAGTTGCATAAGAAGCGAGTCTCAAAGAAACATGACTTTTTGTGGCTAATTAGAAAAACACTTAAAATATTCTACCGATTACTGTTCTTTTTTCAAATACCCTCAAATCATGAACATCAAAGTGTTGATGTCTGCATTGTTCCTCCGCAACGTATGCTGAAAGTAGTCGAAGCAAGAAGCCTGCTTTCCTGCAGAACTTTATATATTATTAGTCAATTCAATGAGGACATTCGGTGTGTGAGGGTTAGTGACGGATGTGAGAATGAGAGCTACGAGAGATGTCATACCTTGGTGTCGTCGTCGTCCGAGGAGGGCGGGCGCACGTCGCTGTCGTACGTGGTCGGATGGTCGTGTGCGTGCGCGTGTGCGTGCGCGTGCGCGGGCCACTTGCGCTTCTCGGGCGCGGCTCCGGCGCCGGCGCGCGGCGGTGACGAAGCGCCACGCCGCCGCGACTCACCCGCCGCGCCGGCCGCGCCCGCCGCACCGGCCGCGCCCGCACCCCGCGGCAGACCGTTTATCACCTACGCGACAATCACTAATGTTCATATGCCTTAGATGCGGGGATCGTTACTCGTGCGACATTGCGGGTAGGCGAATATACTGACATGATGGTTGACGTGAGGGTAGAAAAATAATGTCTGAGTCATGGTTTCTGAATTAGTGAGATGCTGTCTAACCAGTGTTTATGTACAAGGTGGATATTTTCTTATCAAGGTTTTTATTTCTAGCAGCTTTTTAATATATTACATGTAGGGTATGCGGTATACCCTACATGTAATTAAGAAGGGGGGTTTACCGTATACCCCCCTCCTTCGCATGTCCTTGCAATTTGTACGCTGCTGGCACTTGGCACGCTGTTTTCACCGTTCAGAGAACGCGGTATTACGGACTTCAGATTCAAATTCAGGTTTCGTAACAGTCAACCACCGAATGTTAGGTGCATGTGGTGGCCGAGTGTGGCTGAGCATGGTTATAAGTGCATAATACAATTTTTTCAATGGTTAAGTTATAGTCTGACTCTGAAGCACTCAATTTACTCTATCCTGATTTTGACGTATTGAGATTATGCCACAAAATTATTTAATTAAATTGAGCTTACAATAGAGTGGCATTATCGGAAACTTCTCGTTTATTTGACTGTGCGGCCTGTGCCATCACTCACGCGGTCTGTCTGCGTGCTGTATACCGTTGCAGTATCGAGGCATGCGTCCCGCTAACGTGATTACTGTATATACAGGTCGGCACAATCCTTCACCGAAGTGAAGGATTGTTTGCAAGGAAATGTTAATCCTAGTGTATCAAGCGAGTTACTGCGGACCTAATACGTTCCCAAAACTTACTTCACAAAACAACGCCCCGCAGTTTCATTCTTCCTTCATAGTTCTCACTCAAGTTACTTGTGCAATTTCTACTTGGAATACTCTAACAACAACAATAATCCATTAGGTACCCACTAGTAACAAGTATGACAGTTCTTATAAATGGATCTTGGCAGCTCTGAATTTAGCTGCAAATGGAAGACATATTGTGGTGACTTTCCATTTCCCCTGCACGGTGGACAAAAGCTTTTGCAGTCAACTTCAGAGTTGGCAATATTCGTCGCCGGAACTTACGTAGGTCATTCTGTACATTGCCAATTTTTTGTCAAAAAGTTGTTTTCGATGCTTTAAACTGGGCTTTGTTAATTCGCATCTCACACACTACGTTTTCTTAACCCTGCCCCGAAGAAGTAAGTAAAGCGACACACCCTGTATAACAAACCAAAGCGAGCCATAGAAAGGTTTACTTGCAAAAAGCGGGAACATTAAATAGACGCGGTGACTGCTACCTAATCTGCGGTTTAAGGAAACTCAAGGGGAAGTCAAGACGAGGACAGAAATGTTGAACGCTAAATATTTCACAGTTTAATTGCGGGTAGGAATGGTACTACTAAAGAGTCCGACGAAATTTGCCGGAAAGTGAAAATTACTGAGGCATGAATGGATATTTCCTTCAAGCACAATTCGCTTCGAGTAACATACTATATTTGAAGTTCTTTGTGTAGTTCATTATTCTCTTGCCCGTTCTCTGCCATTGGAGGACCCTGGTCATGTTACTTTTTTATCCCGTGGCCGTAACAACAGAGGTTACTTAACGTCAGGTTGTTCCGTAATTTATTTACATTTACAAAACATCGTCGTCTGAGAATTAATAATAGCAGAAGCCAGCAAACTCTTGAAAGTTCATGATAGATCATCATTACATTTTTATTATCTGTTATAAGCTAAAATAAGTATTTTCCAGGCGAGCTCATGGATGTTTCTAGTAAATGCTTTTCTTGTTACTGTATCCCGGCGAATTTTGTGCTGTCATCCTTAAGTAGGGGAAGGTGCAACAACACTTGTGCAACTATTTTACCCACTGTCCACTACCAGACACCAGTGGGGGACAACGGGAAGGAACCCTTTTTGCATATTTATCCGGCTGGAAGATTCCAGCAGCACTCTCGGACTAAAAATGAGTCATTCGCGCCAAAAACATCCAGCAAATGTAATGGCAGGGCCGACCTCTCGTTTACTATGGATGACTCCGCTAGAACAAAACCTCGCCGGGAGATAAGCCGCGTCTGAAGAGACTCACACCGCTGCGCTGGCTTCCAGTTACGTAGTGAATCTTGAGACTACGCCCGCCTATGGAAACACTATTCTAGATCCTTTCTCTCTACTTGAAACTTTGGAGGTTGTTCCTTAATTTAAAAACACAGCGAAGGAACCAAACGATTTTTCTTTTAGATATGAAACACTTTTATATAACTGAAGTTAAGCCCAGATGGAAACGTTGAATTCGACAGATTGGATGTTCGATAAGCCGCTGAACTTTGCCGTTATGCATGTGACTAAGGGATTGAATGGCCAAGTTTGATTTCAAAGCCTGTGTCCTTCCAAGGTTTCAGTAATGGGATTCGCGAGTTAGGCGGGTTCCGAGGATGTGTTATCTGATCGAAGATATCTGGAGGAAGTCCTCATCCGACGATCTCAAGGTTGGGTGCTTCCGCTGGCTACTTTAAGGATCGATGGGAAGGAGAGATTCGTATTATTCTGATAGAGATAGGAACCGTGCTATATACAGATACGTATGTGTGGAACGCCTGAGTTAGATAAAAAAATTGGAGCGCCTACTACTCACATTTTTTTCCTTAAAATATTTTTCCCTAAAAACATTTTATAAAAAGTGTCTAAATTTCCGGAGAACGAAGCCCAAAAGGAAAATATAACTTACTTAGATAAAGTATATTGAAGAACTTTTTAATTTGCCAGGTTTTACTTTGTAACTTTTTCTCCGATAAAGAGTTTCTCAAAGTTTTACGTTTATCATCTTGTTTACGGAGCTCTGTAAATTATTAAATTACCGTTTGAAATGATGTCGGAAGCTCCTGGTCCTAGGTAGAGACTAGCGGAAACGCGCACATGTTACTTAAGTAACGTACATACATACACATACGCATTTGAATATTATCACACGGAGTTCCCTTCGTTACAAACTATATCCGTTTCCTTTTTTTGCAATTAAAAAAGGTAGAGACATAAGAATTTCTAATTTCAAGCGGAGCGAAAGATAAACAAATGTATAAGGTAGCGGAAACAGTAGAAGCGGGGCGACAAGCGAAGCTGGTGGCAGTCACATTTAACAAGCTCAATATCTGTGCTGCCATGTGGATTCAGACATAGTGTTGTTGAAACCTACAACACTTTTTGAAGGAAAGTGTGGAAATGCGATCTTGTCAAGTAGAGTGAATAATTTGAGTGATACACGCACAGGCACACGCGCAGAAAAAATAAATATCTTAAAGTTGTTCTAATGAACGCAAATTAGCCTTACTATTCTAAGATAACTAGTGTTTTTAAAGTGACGATGTTCAGACAGAAAATATCCACTTTCTTGACTAGCGCAAGAACTCAGTCCGGATTAGTACGCCTTAGGCAAGTAGATCTGAGACAGATTCATCTAAATTCTAGGATAACGGATTCTATCTGTTCCATTAATAAAAAAAAAACTCTATTCAATCAAGAGTCGATTCTAAACGATTGATAGAGACACTATCACCGCGTCCACATACGAGTAGGTACCGTGGGTACCGCTGAGCCCGTGAGCGGAACGCCGCCCTACGTCAGGGCAGAAGCAAAAATGAATAAAAGGCGAATTGTTTTGTCTTTTTGGTGGAAAGCGAGTGAGTCGACGACTCGACAAGAATGTGAAACGTCTGCAACGGCTCGAGTACCTGTGAAAGGCGTTCCAAAAAGTTCCTCTGTGTTGCTACATACGAGTACGTTACGGGATGAAAATATAATGGAGGCGCAAAACCTTGCTTTTGCCGTTCCGTGTTGGATGTACTTATATTAACTACGCCTGTACTTACGTATATTTTGGACAGCGAGATATTGACAATACATACAATAATAATAATACAATACATCCATTTCAACGGTAGCCCAGATGATGACCATTGTCGTTCACCTAGCTAGTCCACTGATGAGGTTGTATTATATTTTAAGATTTTGTTTTTTTTTTGTATTATATTCCATTTTATTTAGTTTCTCGTTTTTTTCAGATTTAGTTTTCAATCAAGATTTATCAAAAAATATTATTAATCAAGTCAATTTCAATGAAATTTTGGTCCATTTCCTTTGTCAGCTTAACATAGTTAAATCTAGTTTTTGCAGTGCACACATAGGTTATGTTCCAAGCCAGATCAAACCTGTATTCCTAGATTAATATTTATATTGTACGCTTGTAATGTGTCCCTGTTATACTGTTTAATAATACTGTTTGCCTTAAAACTCAATACAATACTGTCAACCTGGCTTTCGATCTTACATTTTATGGAAAACAAGCAATTTAGAAATGGCTTGGAATAAGTTATATGAAGTAGGTATATTGGTTTTATGCTGAGTTGCCAGACAATAATATGAACAACCTTAAAGGCTTGTCTTTGTATAGCTAGAAGCGCACCGTCAGGATGATTGTTAAGTAATTTAGCCTAAAAATAAGCTCTACATCCACGCCGTACAATTCATTTCAATACTCAATTCATTTATAACTTCACATAATGGTTGTACAGTTTTTGTTGAGGTACATGATAAGTTTCACATTATGGACCCTTGTGAGGGTATTGCAATATTAATTATGGAGGCAGAGGCCGAGGTTTTCTAAAATACTATTTAGGTAATATAGCACATTATTTATTGGCTCTATTTCAAGTCTAGCTTTATTAGTCTACCGAGTTCAAAAGAATTGTAAACGTTGAAGAAGCGATACTTACTCATAATAATTAAAGTAAAGTGGAACTACACTACGTGCTTCCTGGCAGTGTTCAGCCAGTTATGCGAAGTCACGCCCGTAGCATTCATTAAAACAATTTAAACCACAGGAGTATAAGTATTAAACACAATAAATAGTAAGTGACTTTTGGATCTTGTGAATGTTTGCTGCTGAAGGAAACGTGTATCGGTGCAAAACCGAAATCTCGCTTTGCAATGTTAATCGATAAAACTTAAATCTTCTTTGCTATTTCTGCAAGAAACCAATGGAAATAAGAATTTGCCTATAGATTATAACTTAGAGTATTTAATCGGCCACTGTCATTAGATGCAAAAGATCATAGCTTATTTAAGGAATAAAAACTATACACTTTCGTTTCTCTTAAGTTATTATTCTAATGAAAAAGGTTAAGTAAGGGCAGGGAGAAATTATACTGCAATTGGAGGCATATGGCAAATGTGGGGGAAGGCGGGTGGCGGAGGGCGGGCGGCCAATTACGACATCAGCTATTCTCGATCGCCTCAAATTGTCCGTCCTTCCGTCTTTACTATTCCCAGTCCACGGGGCCGGCTCCAGGGTGTCATGCCCTACTTTTCTTATATATGTAAATATAATTAAACGAAAAATAATAATCTAATTGGAGCATCAATTTGACCGCACTGTGTATTGTTATTACCTAAACTTTTGAAAATAAATTGTGCACTCAGTCTTTTGAATTAGCCAAGTCAAAATAAACATCAACAGACCAGCAATTTTATTGTCCTTTCGGGAATTACTGGCTAGTTTGATGCGTACCGAAAAGAGCCGAGTGACCGAATGTATTTATTTAACAATGAAGGACTTTTGCAGAATCTGGTAGAAAATATACGAGTGGAAGATAAGTTACACCTCAGGGGTTGCGCTGGTCAAACACGTTAGCTGCAACTGGCATGCACTGTACTGCACTGTAGATAATCGCGCAACACCTCAAAAGTGTTAGATTGTTTGATTGCCAAATATTCGTATCGACATACAATAGAACTCCCCGGTAGTGTTACAGCAGAATCAAATTGTTATTTGAATGTACAGAATCGATCTATAATAAAATTTTAAAGACTGTTTACCTACGAAAGGATAATTGGTTCTCCGAACTTAAAATTCCGATGCAAAGCTGCATTAGAGCTGATAATAGATGCAAAGCAAAGAAAAATAAAGCATAACCAAAGAGATATGCCAATGTAGAATAGGAAAACTTGGGTTGAGTTTATCGTCGCCCAAACCAGAGACAGTATTCAGAATCAAATGTAAGCGCTCTGCTGCATTTCCTAGCTGTCCCTCTGACTGTCGATCTCTGTCTCCACAAGTGAGTGGTGCCAGAAGAACTGTACACTACAGTTTGGGGCAAAATAAAAACTGTACACGGCCTTTGTATGCATTGTTGGGCGCTAAGTGCGTCCCTGCGCCGCCCTAAGTGCCGTGTAAGTTTCCCTAGTAAAGCTACATTTCCATTCCTTCGGCGGCGCCCGCCGCCCCAACACGGTGATATGTTTTATTTTAGCACCCGCCGCCGCACCGCGCCGGTCGCAATACATGGAAATTATGCACTATATTTAGATATTCCGCTTCATTATTACAAAGTTAGTCGTACAATACATAAGCTAAGAAGCGAGCAGCTCAGTTACATCACAAAGAAACTATTTGAAAGCGGAAAAAGAGACCTTCCCTTTCCGCTATTACGAGGCAGTACTACGACAGTCACTATTCCTCGTGGCGCCCTCGAGGGGACTTCCACATATATCTACTCTGCCTTTGATCTGAGACTTTCCAAACATTATTTAGATAAGTACCTAACCAATTTACGGATTATTTCTGGGTAGTTACAATTTGACATCTAAGTAATTGAGTCGGCAGTTTACTAAGCTCTCAGTTGAACGACTACTAAGAAATTAGGGCGATTGTTCTGCTGTCACTTAATCTTCATAAAAGACAACGCTGCTAGGTACTACACATTACGAATAGCTGGTCTGGTAAGATTGCCGATTTAAATGAATCAATTTAGAAAGTATTTATTTTCTTTAGACAGTGCTTAGCAGTTAACACCAAACTCGACTCGACTTTATTATCAGCTAACTAACTGCAATTCATATTTTATTAAGAATAATTAAAACTTTCAAGCTTATTTTTTCGATATACAGTAAATATAGTCTATACAATAAGTAGATAAGTAAGATTAGGTATATCTGGTCGGTGCGTGAGATAAATTCTCGACTATTTAAATAATGGCGAGTATGGCTTATTAATCTCTTGCTGTTTTACTTAGATAGTTAAATGTTTACAAAAATAATCATTCCACTTATAGTTAGGTAGCTACTACGTTATCATTATTACGCTTTCACTTACAGAGAAATGGCCAGTATTCAGGTAGTTATTAAATTACAGGCTAGCGCGGATAGCACAAGAAAATACCTTTTAGTCAAATTATGAGCCCACAATATCATGGCTTTGTTGCGACCCTCACTGAGATAAAAGGTATCTAAGCATAAAATTGCCAACCCGAAAAAACCTTCTGAGTAATCTCATTTATAATGCTTAGTTCTCTTTAGTCAAGCTTCTACCTACCTGCTACGTTTATCTTAATATTCTTGCTATCATAATATAATGACATGTGATTTATTATTTTCAGTTGAGCGTGTGAGGAACGCGACGGGGACATGCGACACGCGACACAGCGGGGGTGGGGGGGGGGGGTGTTACCTCGAGTTCCTCCTCCGAGGAGTGGTGGTCGTACAGGTGGTCGGGCTCCGGGTCTGGCAGCAGCCGCGGCGGCGCCGGTGCGCACGCGCACGCCTCACCACCCATGCCTGAGGACACACAGTACAACATACAGTTTGCACATTAACACATGTCCTGAATGTATTACTTAGCTAAGCAGTCGATACAATAGATAAATACAGCTCTTGTCCTCCGCACAAGTAGGCAATATAAAGTGTGATATGATAAACAGTCAACAAATTGATAGGGGTGGGTAACATCATAGCTGATTTTGTCTTTCAAAACGAAGCTAAATAGTAGGCTAGTAATATACTTTTGACTGGCCTCATAGCTCAGTTAGTAACCCTGCCTTCTGCGCTGTAGGACTGGGTTCAATTATCACCCAGGACAAACATTTGTGTGACAAACATAAATGTTTGTTCTGTGTCTGGGTGTTAATATGTATTATATGTATGTATTTACAAAAGAAAAGTTTATAAGTATTATATCCGTTGTCTGGTTCCCATCATACAAGCAATACTTAGCTTACTTTGGGGCTAGATGGCGTTGCGTGAAATGTCCACCAATATTTATATATATTTTATTTATTTAAATTATATTATATCCTATATTGCAAATACGAACCATTTATACCTCCATTGATTATCTGGTCTGGATACAGATACGGCCAGTCCCTTCTAAATAAGATTCAGGTCAATGGATGCTTATTCGTTCAGAAAATATTCTGCTTATAAGAAATAGACCAGGATCCTAGGCGGTGTTAAACGTACGGGAGACTGATTATAAGCACTTATAACTCAAAATAGAAATAGTAGCCAATGTTGTATGCCCTGCGGTACATATACATCGGCTACCTTTTATTATTATAGTAAGAATCGTAAGAAATTATCAGTGTGGAACATGGTATATAAAAAAAAATAGAAGAACACCATCTTATGATTACAACCCAACTTTAACTCAAAACCAAAAACTCTACACATAAATAATTCATTACTTATGTCAGAAATCCCGTAGATGTAACAAGTCAAGATAAGAAACTCAAAGATTCAAGACCAAAACATAATAAGTTATTCGCGTTGAACCGGTCTGACGAGTTCTCCGTTAAAGGAATACAAACACGACACAATAAGAACCAAACATTCGAGGAGGAGTGTAAACGTGTCTCACGGCTAAGTGATTCTCGTTTGAGACATCGGCAACACAAAATGTAGCCATGTCACTAAACATGGAAGAAGATTATGTAGAGGTCAACGAAATATGACATGGATATAGTAACAGACGATCTGGCGACGCTTACTGAGAGATTTGTATGATTCAGTGAGGGCTGACGATGATGTTAAAATCACATCGGGTTCACGAAATTCCAAATAAGTAGCATAATATATCCCGAAAATATTTACCTAGGTTCGTTTCTTTGATAAAAGAACCAAAGTTATTTCTTACAAATAGCTAAGCATAACATGACTCATATAATATGTATACGCTTACAAGACTAACATCAATATAACGCTCTACTAACAATTTACAAAGGATCGCATACGTACGAATATACCTTACTGAATTCGCTTAGAAATACAAGAATAGTATTTGAACAAAGCAGATTTTAGCGACACTCTCTAGTCTACCACATTATCGGTAGAATACCATTCAAACACAACAACAGAAGGATAAATGAGGAAATTAAAGCAGCTAATGTATTTCAAACAAGCAAAATATTAACATAATGAGATAATAAACCTGTCTGATCTAATTCATCCTCAAAAATACAAGGCAGAACCACACGCCCGAAGTACATTTCAAAATAACGATAAAAATCGTTACCCAGGGATTATTTCCATCCGGGGTGGGACAAATTAAAATAGACGTTGGCCACCGCAGTCGGTCGCCGCGCCACGCCGCCGCGCCGCCCGCCTCCGGCATCGCCACCTAGTCGGAGGCAACAAAGTAACACTCTAATGTATTTCTAGATGTGCATTAGCGAATAGGAGCTCTATTTTACATTTTGCATTCATAATGAACGCGAGTGTTAACAAAACAATACAGTACAATACTATATTTGATTTCCCCCCCTGAAACGGTGCCGTTACGACGTGCTGAAAAAGCTCCCTGAAACGAATCGGGCCGAAGCTCCGCACTGCCTGGGCATTCAGTGAACAGACATTACAGAGAAGCTCCGAATGGAACGTGTGTCAATATCTGTCAGGTCCGGAGCAATACAAAAGATAAGGCTCGGTACACATCGACAGAGGGCAACAAACATACAACGTGTCCTACAATAGTGCTCCTCTCGTGAATAATTGAAAGGCCTCGAGTTGACTCGTCTGACGCACCGCTCTCGCTCCGATGTTATCTTACATCTCGAAACGGCCCTGCATCCGGCACTCTGTCTACCCGCTCTATAACGAATGAGCAGAGTCGGGAATGGCTCGGCAGCCGCAGTGAGACGCCGTGGCGTATCGTGGCGCGGATTCAGATCAAGATTCAATGCGCCGTTGACGCGAGCAAGTCACGAAACGTCAAACTGCCGCTCAATGGCCATCATTTGCTAGCCCGCAGAGACAGATTTAGATTTTTCGCTTCGAATCAAGTAATCCCTACCTATATTATACTGTACAATACAAACTGTACATAATATGATCGCTCCGAATGAAAGAAATTTTGGTTATCACAAAAAAAAAAAACACATAGATGGCGCCTACCACAGCAAAGTTTTTTCAATATGTTAATATAATTTAAGATTTTCAGTATAGTACAAAGCACAATCAAATAACAAATTACATACACCGTGCCCATAGACAATGGACTTGGCAAAAATAAGAGCGTATAAATATGGAGCATAAATTCCAGGGCGCATCTGATGCACATAAAATAAGAGCAGTAGAACTCTCGCCAAGTTCGTCCGGGGAAGTACTGCCACCATGCCCATTGCTGCCGCCAAGCAGTGAAGCATTCGCATTACTGTGTTCCGGTTTGAAAGGTGTGGTTTCCGGTGAAATTACAGGCACATGAGACATTCCACCTCACTTCTAGTCTCAGAGTTGCGGACGCATACGATGCGACTTGGGTCTTGTCGTACCTAGTAGGGGAGGACCGAAGTCGCATCGGTTGTTATGGGCCGAGGTTACCACTTAACACCAGGTGGGCCGTCAGCTCGTTCCGTAACTGTATTACATAAAAAAAAACATACAAAACTATGGTTAAATATTATTATTTATCCCTTCGAGATCACGTTGTTTAATTGTGAAGCATCTATATTTAATTTGTGAAAACACCGCCATAATCTGTCATTATATCTCATAATCTATCTTCCAGTAATGGAAGCAATTGTGTCAGACAATTCTGAATCGAAGAATCTTTTGATATTCAAACTTAATTATGAAACAAAGTTATTATAATACTATATAAACTAACTTCGGAAAAAACATCTTCGCCATCGGCAATAACAATTTCATTTTGGAAGTTATGCTGATATTTTAGAGGCAGTCTTAAAATGAACAAGTAACGCAACGTTTGTGGAGAGAATATTAAGTCTCGACTCATGTTACATTGTGAATCTGATCCTTCGGTAATATTCGTAATGGTCACCCGTTTCGATGCAAATGTGGCTGAGAAAACGTCTGAAGACACGGAACTTAACGGGAAGTTCACCTTTATGACTCGGTAATACGGGTTTAGCTAACAGAAACTTTGGTTTGGTAGAGCGGTGCGCGTGGGCAACAGCGCCGCGCGCCGCAGTCTCCTATTCAAACTGTTTGCATGTAATGTACAAAAGGATCTATGTGAGTACGCTCCACAAGCTTGAACTTCAGACATGTACGTACATGTTTCGACTAATAAATAACCATCAAGGCCTACCTACCTTTGTAATTTTGAATACAAAATTGAAAAGACAATGGAGATCCCGACATTGTAACTTCATAAGAAAAGGAAAAAATAAATGAGACTATAAATCCGAAAGTAAATCATGCTATTCTGAGATCATTACAAGAATGACGTCAGATTGCATCGTAATAAAACGAAGATATGAAAGGAAGCGGTCAAGTTCAAAGTACCAGTATGTAAAGGTCAAAATGAATCACCACTTGTTCGGTTATATGCATCAGTCGCAAAATGGGGTGAGTGCAATAAAAACAAGTATGTTAATTTATAAATAGGGCAAGCGACTTCAATCAGCGACACTGATACCTAAAACAGAAGTGAGACCATATTTTGTGGAGCCAACTCCACCGATATATTTACTTTTGGCTCACTTCTCTGCATTTCACTATTTATAAACAGTACATTTTTGTTCATAGGATAGCCAAATATCTATCCACGGCTTGTAATTTGTAGGTTTAACTAACTAGAATCATGTTATTTCAATTTATGCTGTATATTATATAATTCTGGTGTGATTGGGTCTAGTTTCACAAATTTTGTAATAAATAAATGTATTCTTGGCCAAATAAACAGATAAGTGTATACTGCGAAGCTTACTCGACTGCCGCGTTACCAGTAAGTTAAGTAATCTATAGTTGCTTCGGCTAAAAGGTCACACGAAAATAACATTTCTATATTAAACTACCTACTGAAATACGATGCTTGTTTAAAATTCTGCAATATGTTGCGAAATGTAATAAGATGTTTAGAATATGTAAATGTGCTTCGACCATAACAATCCGCATGTGTTCAACATAAGAAACGAAACGAATGTGCCCACATTTAATTCAATATAACAATTTGAATATAAATTAAAGATCAGATCGGTGAAGAGGTTCGTAAATCCAATATATTCCTTCAGAATATGTAACCGAGGGGAACAAATCTGGAATGTAAAGTGACATCACTGTACCTGCTCGCATAATCTGTGACACCACGATATTGCTAAATGATTTGAGTAAATCTAGAATAGTTTTAAATTGGTCCACGATAGAGATCGATCATTTGAATACAATCCGCGAACTATAATACTCGAGTTGACAGTCCATGAACCTGATCGATATCACTCGCTGCAGAATGCCGTTGTACCGAAAGCTGTTATTATTGTGTGATTATTTAGCAAACACGTTCAAGGTTGGAGCGCGTCCAATTCCGCGCGACGCACTCCTCACTATCGGATCCACGTTTTGTACAATCCTTCTCCTATTCTGTTTCTGATACAGTATTCGTAATTATTAAGTATGCAACTTCCATGCGTGACTTTCTTCTCATGTTATTTTGATCGAAGTTCCTAAGAATCCTACGAAGAATCCTATTTGGATTGCGGCTGTTTCTATTCGTGATTTGAATACCGTTGAAAGGCTCTGCCTTCAGCTTAAAAAGTACTTCAACACAAGCGTACACTTCTACTGCGCAGTGCAGGGTCAGTTTCGTCTAAGTGAAATATTCTTGTAAATATCTAAATTTTACTATTTAACTAGTTTTTTAAGCTTTTAAGTATTTAGATCGTCTCTATTGTAGCATGGTCCTGTAGTAGGTTCCTGCCTGGCTGCATCGCGTATGGCTTCGGTGTTTCAGTGAAAATGATCCTTTAGGCTTAAAGAGCACGTTTACCCTCACAAAAATCAAAAGGAGTCGAAACTTGCTTTTCTTTTTCGGTTTTACTTCCATTAGCCCTGAAGTTAATGCTTAACGTTTGCGTTTAAACATTTAACAAGTGTTCTGTAAGTTGTCACATGCCCAAATAAATGGCGTATACGGGTCGGTAGAGTATAATTGAAATACAACAAAGATTCTATGCAATCTGTATCCCATTTCCAGTTTGTTGAAATAAATGATTTGATTTGATGGTCATGGAAGATCAAAGCCAAAAGGAGGCCTAATGTCAAGCCTGTATTTGCTTTGAGAATCAGCGGGTTCGATTCTTACGTCGGCGTGACGTTGGCCACATAATGAGCGTGTGTCGGCAGACCGGTGGGCGCATATGTAATTACGATGCTTGAGCTCACCTTGGCCGCCGCAGCTCGAGCAAGGCCAAGGTCAGCCCCCCTCCCCCCGCACACACACCCGCCTCTCCACTCCGCGCCCGCGCCATTGCCCCCTCTCGCCCCGCAAGCATTTTTTTGCGCAGTGATGTAATCTGCAATTCGGCGCGGGCGCAACATGGCCGCGACACGCTCGGATAAACATCGAAAACTATTTTTTTGTTCCGTATATATATAAGCAACGAGCAGCTTTATCTATGATGATTACAGAAAACGTAAAAAAAAAAAAACAAAACAGAAATCCTCTTCATTAGGAATGGTGCAGCGAGTCGGTGCCGACGAGGCTGTTGCACGGGCCGGCCGCGCTAAATATGGATACATTTGATATGTATCGCAATAATTGTTACAGAGGCGTGGAATCAGGTATGCGAGATTCTCAAGGTTGTATGCGTTGAATATCTTGATATTATTAGAATTACTTTAAAAGCCGGACGTAATTCGATTGTAATGCGGTGATTATTTATCATTATAACTGTTTGCTTAGTCAATGGCAGTTATATTAGAAATAATTATTATAGTAGGTAAATAATAACTGTACCTATAAGTTAGCGGCAAGCGCACTGCAAACGATTACGATTAACATGCCGACTAATAACAAATCGCCAAGCAAACTTTAAACACACACAACCGCAGCGTAAATAACACCAGACGAGGTATCCGTGCGTTTGAAGCTTTATCAACTACGATTCGAAGTAATACATTTACATTACATAATTTAGAAGTCCCAAATTCTAACCTTGGACACAATGCTCCCATACCCAGACTAAGCAGACAGTATAACATTATATCTAAGTCCACCAAAATTGACATATTTGCTGACTCATTGTTTAAATTTAAGAAATTCTAAAATTATAATCTATGTTTTTTAATAACCGAAATTTATCTCTGATCTTTTTATTTTTATTTTGTATAATTTATTGTAATGTTTTTTTTTTTGTTCACTTTATCTACCTACTTAACTGTCACACTTAGACTAAGAAGTCTTCACCATTAGTTGTAACAACATTTACCATGTATCTTTTCATACTTCAGCTCTCAATTTAATGTTTTTATGTATGTTATGTTGGTGTTCATTAAATAAATAAATAAATAAATAAATAAACATTGAACCTCGATTATATTGATTTCATACACTAACAGGGTGAGAGACAGTAAAGTGGATGGTAAGAGCAGGTGTGACATCTCTTGACAGGTTCTATCATGTCGGAGTATCACATATTTCCGAGAAGGCATATAAGAATGAGTAGTTATAACCATGCATCACTATGCCAAGATATTAGCAAACGCGCTACGTACTTATTTTTGTATAGTTGGTATAAAAATGGGTTGCAGAAGTTCTCATCAGTTTCTAGTTATTTCACGACACAATTCATCTTTTTTGATTAAATTCTTCCAAAAAAGTGTTTTCCTGAAATTTATATAAAGCTAAAATTATACCTTTACAAAACTCTCCATCGGAATGTGAAGAAAATATATTATTTGAGTTCCGGCTTCATACAAATGCTTCAGTGCTCCCTAAGAACAAACAACATTGAAGGCTGGTCATTTATCATTAGCAGACCAGCAACAAAGAAGAACAAAGGAAAGCGGAACACGGTGGTGACATTTAAAGTTTAGTGATCATCGTAGGCTCACAGGTCTTCTATCCAGCAGGCTAGGTCTCCTAACTGGAGCTATACGCAAAGTAGGAACATTAAGGAGTAAGTTTCTCGGGGCAACGTTACAACAGCCGCATGTACGCATCTGTACTTACAAATAAATAAAATTGGAGTGACTGTTTGTAATATTAACAGCTTTTTACCATGCATATGGATGTATACACGGTACATATACCAAAACATTTTTTTTTACATTTTTGTCTGTCTGTCTGTTTGTTCCGGCTAATCTCTGAAACGGCTGGACCGATTTTGACGGGACTTTCACTGGCAGATAGCTGAAGTAACAAGGAGTAACTTGGGCTACTTTTCCGAGGGGTAAAATAGGGGTGCGTAACCGAATTCCACTCGGACGAAGTCGCGGGCAACAGCTAGTCTGTTTATATTATCGTTACGTTTGCGTCTGCGGCCAGGGACATGTGCGTCCTGGCGCAACTCCCGGCAAGCGAGAGAGTGGAAAATGTAGAGTCAACCGCAAGGCGCGACCGCACCCTCACATTACCCGAACAATTACACAGGAATGTTGATAAACACACGTGTTTTACTGGAGAAGTGGTTACTAAGATCTACGCGTGATGGGAAGACAGATTAAAGGAACTAATGAGCAGTTATCTAAAATAGGCACTTCTAAGATTGTATTTACCATTATACGACTATATAAATATATGTGTGTGAATGAAGGAATAGTAAGTAGCGATGAGATGAACTGGTAAGATTCTAATGTAGAATTGAGAAGTGACCTAACAATATTACATTTTATAATGGCCTACTACATATTCAATGCGATTATATTAGCAGCGCAAGGGCGTGTTAAACTTATCAATCTCAAAACAGACGTAGAGAACGCGCAACGCCACGAGACTGTATTATCATGTATGAAAATGTTACTGCTTTAAATTGTTCAAGTTTGTCGATGAGCGCAGCGTTCATCTCAGCACGAACTGTTACTTAAACAAACTGTTCCAATATCTCCAAAGGTTGATCTTAACCAAAATGAAGCACCAGAGCCGAGCTCGTAGTTATTCTCGAGTTAGTTATACCTCGTGTTATTATTCTCTATTAACGCAGTCGTGCTTTCCACTATGATTAGGTTGCCGAAGCTTTGCGCGTCGATTATGATAATTCCTCCCATCCTTGTTGTTATCGGGGAATAAATTTCAGCTCAAGGAGTTGCGCCTTACTCTTCAGGATTTCAAATTCTACATTTAAATATCAGTATTAATCCTAGACTGATTTGACTCCAGCCTACTGCTGTATAAAATATTTGATTTTTCTGGTGAGAGTATAAACTAGGAAATGTCAACAGGAAAATAAATGACATACATTATGTATCTGAATGTATAAAAAATAGCAGTTGAAATATAAATAAGGAAAACCCGTATCAATGTAAACCTTAACCAAACATAAATAAAGTAGTGTATAGATGTGCTCTACCTTATCGTTATATTCACGATAATTTCAATTGAATGGTTTTGTTCCTCTTTATCAGATCAATGGTACTTGATATTCCGATTCCCCCATTCGAGTTGTTTATTCGTGTATGGCATAACGTGCATATCTAATGTGTTTATTTATATGTTCATCTGCGACTAAGGGATACTGATGAAATGTCTGATTCATCGGCATCGCGACTTCACTCAATTACGTACCGAAATAGACTGAGTTTAAGGCCACTGATGATAAAATACACCAACATACCGAAGTGCCTATTTGGACATCGGTCCCATGTACCTACTGAAGTTAATATACAAAGTATTTTAGTACCAAACCAATTCAGTAGTTCAACAAAGTTAAACTCAGCACTTAGAAACCCAGCACGGACTCAAGATCTCGCGCACTTAGGTACTAGATTTGAACGTTGAGTTTCTATATGACCTTGACCATACCCTCCTAGTAAAACAATTTTAGAAGACCTTACGCCAACTAAAGCAATTATACATTTCTATTTGACGCCCTAACCCTTAGCAAAGTATCTACTAGGTACATAATTCAATCTTTACTTTGTATGTATGTAGTTGTCCCGTCTGGATAGCAGGCGTAAACTGGAATACCTCATCAGATTCCAATGTTTATTTAGGACAACGCTTTCGAGAACGGTATCACTCCAAACGGAAAAATTCACTGTATGAATTTATCTGCTCAATATTATTGATTTGACAAATACATAGGTACATACATGTTATCATGACTGTTTTCTGTAACACGTTTAAACACGTATGAAAAGAGATACTACATACCCTTTCAGCAATATATATACTTGCTATGACCTAAATTTAATCCAAATCGATATTGTATGACTGAAAGGCACACTGAACTACACTACATACATACATACACAACACATTTCACATTAAAATAAACATACACACTTCAATTCACATTCACATCCAGCAGTTATATTTGCATTCTTTGATTTGGTTTTCGTCAAATAGCAAAATTTTTATCACTTAGACCATACACCAACAGTGAATGTGAATCGAGAACAACCGTACTGATGCACACTCATTAAAAATAAAATTTCGAGTAGGTACCCACTTTTGTATTTGTTTTTTTCTAGTGCTGATTTTGTTAGTTTAATTTGTTTTTGTTCTTGTTATACTAAAATGTTTATACATTAGGACACAAATCATTAAATTAAACATGTAAGGAAGAGCGAAACCACCTAATACAAGTATTTGATACTTAAAAGGTGGTTTCAAAATTGTTGTCATTTTAAATATTAAGCTAATGAAAATAAACATTTGTATTGTATTGTATTGTAAGGTCAGAAGATCCACATCACGCATTTTTCACGAATTCTTGTCGATTTCGGTTACTTTAGACCTGCCTACTTTAAAGACTGCCAATTTGGTTGAAGTATGTATATTTCTCATTACAAATACATAATTTTTCTCAATTTTAAAATCCTCTCTTAAAGTTAAGTCCAAGTTACCTCCTAATATAATATAACCTTCTCTACTCTTTATGTTGAATTAACGTACATATGTAGAAAATAGTGAAACTATCGTGCACATAAGCTGGATATGCGATGTGTAGCGAGGGTGGAGGGTGGAGGGTGGAGGGCGGAGGGCGGAGGGCGACTGTCAGTTTGCATCCATCTGCAATATATCAGCGGGCCATGGCATGAGCGCGGCGCGCCAGTAATGCATCAACTGTGATGTGCAAATTGTGCAGGGGAAATATTATCCTCACCTGACACACCGGTACATACCTATCTCACTGTTCATAATAGTAATCTCACCTGTGTATATAATCTGCATAGACATAAATATTGGTCGTAATTTCACACAGCGCCATCTAGCCTCATAGTAAACTAAGCGTAGCTTGTGTCATGGGACCCAGACAACTGATATAATACTTAATACTTTATTGTAAATACATACATAATATAATACATATTAACACCCAGACATAGAAAAACTATATTCGTCACACAAATGTTTGTCCTAGGTGGGAATCGAATCCACGACCTACAGCGAAGAAGGCAGGGTTACTACCAACTGAGCTGTGAGTACAGTCAACATGACAATCTACATGATCTTACTTAATCAACGGGTAACTTCTAAAATAATAATAATTTGATACCTAATAGAAAACACTACAAGGAATGAAGTAACACATTAAAGAATATAAAACATATAATAGTAGATATAGATAAGTCAAATATGTATTCAATACTGACAATGTTAACGTAGGTCCTTAGTAGAGCATGCAGTCCAGGTACATTATAGCTAAGTAAACAATTTGCAGTGTCAAGCCAATACTGGGAAGATTACAAAGTTTACCTATATCTCATCTCTTGAATGAAACCTTAGGTTGTACTACTGATAGAAGTAACCCTAGGTATTAAATAGTTTTGTGGAAACACCAAGTTACACATAACTACTTAAGTTTATATAAGTAAACAAGTGTAAGATATTTGGCTAGACGTAGTGAGAAGTGGTAAGTTGGTTGGCAGCGCTGTATTGGCGAGCGACGCGGGACGCTCGTATTATTTCCGAATGAATGACCGAACTACAACCGACTCAGTAGATACATAGCTTCGTCCCCACATACTTGTGTGCGTGTGTGTGTAGGTACGTCGCTGTGTAGGCGTACACAAGCGCGTCTTCCTGTAGCCGAAGCCAAAACTCGGGTGACACTCATAAATTATATTGTAAATATACTGAGCGTACAATTCATCACAATACAAAGGTCAAATACTGTTAATGACTATCATAGCTTGATAATTTGAAATGGCTAATTATAACACGGAAATGAAACGATCGGCCAAAGCCTTCATAACAAAAGGTTTTTCAATTTGCCTTTCGACGAGACTTAAGCACTTGACAATATAAATACGGACAGCGAAACATCAGAAGCGCTCGGAAGCTCGGTGGATACTGGAGATTCCAAAGTAATCTCTCGATAATATTTACAAGGAATTCTTCAAATTAACGAGATGCAGCCTAAAAGTGCTTTTAACCTTGTTATAGGTCGGGGCCACGCCACGCCGTGCGACTCACGCGGAACTAGCCGGGGCGACTAGAACAACAAATACAAGTACAGTAGTACTAGCCAAGTACAGGTACAATGTGTTTGTATACCTTACGTTACGTTTGGTCTAATGGAATGATTCGTTATTGGCTATTCAAATTAGTTTAAAGGAGTTTCCTGTTGAAACACTCAGAGAGATACCGTGTGACCTTGAACGCCATGTGTGGCTGTTTGATAATTCTATTTGTGGCTGTATATAGGTCAACGAGTACCTAATATTGTTGATATATTAATCGAGTTTTCCATAATGTTCGGTCGTCATGGCCACTCGAGTCATAGTACACACGAGAGTATCAGGGCGCGGGCGCGGGCGCGGGCGACCAAATCGTGCCAGAAAACAAAGATGGAGCGGACCTCCGGATCGCTCATGTTGCATCTCTCAATAGCATTACTACACAAACAGTATCATTTGGTTGCATAATCAGTAAGTACTTGGTTCTGAAAAATTTATGTTTTTTTTTTCATGCCATATTAGTGACTGAACGAGCTGACGGTCCACCTGATGTTAAGTGGTAACCACCGCCCATAGACAACAGTTGAGTCCTCTCCACCAAAGTACGAGATAACTCAAGTCGCATCGCACTGCGTTGCGTCCATCACCCCGAGAAGAAATATTGGGAAAAAAAATTGGAAAAATTGTGGGAATAATCTCACATTATTACCTATGTTTAAGAAGATTATTTTATTGAACGTCAATGAAGAGATAGGCAAACCGAACGACCGCAATTATCGTGTGATTTGATAATCTACTACATTGTATACAAAGTAAATAATAAACAAAGATATATGGACTTATTTTAAACACGACCGAAACAAAACCGAACCACATACACTAAATGGTGTGTGTGTGTGTGTGTGTGTGTGCACTTACTGATATCTGTGACGTCATTCCACTTCATGACAACGTCCGTGCAGTATTCACCTGAAACACAAACGAATTTGTTGTTAACATTGCGTTACAAATGATACATAATTATCTCGTATACCGTATTCAATAACGAGCAATTACGATTACTATAGAAAATGTTCATCAAATTTTCAGACTCGCGTGATGCAAATTGCACAAAATTCTCGTTTTAAATGTAAGCTGCTGAACTGCCAGCTTTATATTTGGATAATATAAACGAAACGTAAATGAAATAAAGCCGTTCATTTAATTACAGATCTGCAAACGAATAGTTTTATACGGATCCCATACTGATAATTGAATCATGAATTACAAAAATTAACACATAATGATATTTTTTTCTCTAGTCTGTGAGAGTGGGAATTTCACAATAGCTCGTCTAATTAGGATGAAACGTAATGGAAAGATATAAGAGTGAAAAAGTGTTGAAGGCACATTGAATGTAGCAGCGAGCTGCTGCGGAGTTGCTAATAGTCGGCGCGCACGCTACTAATCAATACGCGCTAGTGATGTCTGGGCAACGAGACATTGATACCTCTACGTTCACAGATGCGCTCGGGATCCGAGATGTTTCCCTTTCGCACGAGGCGTAGTCTATACATACAAATAAATAAAATTAGAGTGTCTGTTTGTAATATTAAAATAACCGCTTTTTACTAAGTGAATATGGATGTATACACGGTACATATACCAAAACAACATTTTTAATAACTGTCTGTTTGTTCCGGCTAATATCTGAAATGGCTGGATCGATTTTGACGGCACTTTCACTGGCAGATAGCTGATGTAACAAGGAGTAACTTAGGTTGCTTTTCCGAGGGGTAAAATAGGGGTGCGTGATAAAACCGAATTCCACGCGGACGAAGTCTCGGACAACAGCTAGTTTTACTATACGTTAAGTGTCACACAATTGAGACAGCTGTCTTCGATAATGATGAAGCGAATAAACAGATAATGTAAACAAACACCCGGAATCCATCCGTTATTCAAAGGTATCATCGACACATTGTGCAACGCAAACATAATCGTTACTGTTATAAAGTGAATGAAAGGCAGGAGCTGGCGCGAGGCGCGGTGGATATTGCATTAGACAACACTAGCGAGTAATGAAACACGCAAGTGCTCGATGGCTTCAATTAAACATTACACGTTGCACGCACGCCGCCCCGCCCCGCCCCGCGCAGTACCGCGCCGCGCCGCACTGCCCCGCGCCGGGCAGCGGACGGACGTACGGACGCCCTACACGAAACTACTATTTGAAGTCGTAATTACATTGATTTTCCAGATAATTGATTTGCATGTTACTTAGACTGTAGGAGAGACTGACTGCTGTGGAATGATCGTTCCACGATAACGTTCATAATTACAACATTCATTTCAAACTCAAATGAACATGTGAATTCTTCGTGAGGTTAGTAAATATCTAGTCATATGACAAACTAAATGATTGCTTAGATAGAACAAATAAGTGCATTTTGTATTTTAATATTGAAAATATGAACGATGGGCAACAACCAGATACTGATCATAATGAAGCAAATTAAAGTCAAAATTACGAGTTGTCTACATTGACAACACGTCACTTAACGCAATGGATGTGGCTAGTGGGTTTTATGGCACAGAGATGAATAAGTTCGTACATAATTTTATGGGGATAGTAATGGAGTAAGTTGAACTAAAAAAGCTGCACGACACTAAAATAAGTGCATTACAAAACTGATAGCAACACCACAAGGAGAATGAATAATCTGAAATTTCAAGATATGTGTAAACTCTAATAAGAACTTCAAATAAAACAAATGGAGGTTAACCCGAGATAAAAACACAAAACTGCAAACACAAAGCAATGCGGGAACAGAGAACCGCAATGTTCTACTTGACTCCCTTGGTACAAATTATCGTAACCACTCAAAGTTCCCAGGGATTTGGCTAGCCCCGAAGCTAAATCATTATAAATTAATGAAGCCCGCCATTTGGAATTCAGTATTCATTGGTTGATTAATTTCTAACAACGCCAGTTTGGAGCCAATTTGTTTGTTAATCACTCCGAACGATTGTAGAAGTCGAGGTAATGCGCCTCCCTCGGTAAATATTGAAACGCTCGCAACGAGGAATGAATACTGAAGTGACAGGGCTAGTTGAGACTGAGACTCCCTTCTACGAATACACTTGTAGGTTCGCTTGAACTGTACACTGTCTACAATACAAAGGAGCTGGAAAATACTTGTGGGACTCAACTTCAGAATCGCAGCCTCTCGTAGTCTACAGCCGTCTACACCGTACACAACAAACAAACATGTTTCTCATAGTGTCATATTTACTCGTAGCTACAATAATAATTCTTTATAGTTCAACCTCGGTCATAGAGTGTGATGAGACGAAGGCCAACCGTCCTAGTAATCAAATCATTTTGCAACGCGGAGGAAGCCACGAGCAACTGTGGATAATTTAGCTCTGACCTTCAGTTTTTGGACACATTCCCCAATTTTTCAGTGCTTCGTTGTACTGGAGGTAGTACGTTGTACTGCAGCGGTACATTGCTAAAGCTATGTGCAACCTATATTTAGTTGTTTTTAAAACTATAGCGAATACCTACCATTTTCTGTAATTAATTGAAACAGAACTGAATTCTGTAGCAATATGTGCACGCTAGGCGATGTTTGCTCTGGTAAACATTACATAATTTAGCTAGCGCAATAACTGACAGTTTTTTCTCCCATACAAGCGTGCGTCGTGCCGTGGGGGAGGGGAGAGTAACCTTCTCGACCTGGTTTCGGTTCAGAGGTGAACGTCCGCGTGATACCTACCGCCTGCACCTACTTACTCGTCTCGTACCGACTCGCGGTTCTATCTGATACGAACACCTACCTACCTACTACCGATGAATGCTAAATGAGATATTGTGGATTTGCACAAGTTCTTTATGTTGGCGGATTAAGGTTCTGTGTTCGCAGGATTTAGATCTGTTATAATTAGTGTGTTTTTGGATAGGTTAAGTTTTGGATTTAGATCTGTTAAAATATTAATGAGATTTGGTGAAGGCATTATTTTCGACAGGCCCATTTGTAAGGGTTGGGATTAAATTAGAGGTAAAATGACAAAATTTCCGTTCGACGTTATCTCGTTCGAGAATGTCAGTGAAATTGCACAAATCTCATTTATATTTCTGGAAAAATATAGGTATTAGCACTATGCGAGACATATTAATGCAGCAGTAGGCAAATAAGCTTCAGATAAAACTAATGGGAAAGGTGTTGTTTCAAGTAGGCTCGGTCGCCTTGCAGCCTGTCATTAGACTCGTGTCGTATCATTAGTGCATTGGGGAGATCTTTGAACCCAACCTCTCATGTGTTTTACATAATCGTGATCTCGCTTTGCCTATCCTTTTGAGATACTGTCAGGTACAGTGTCACAATATTCATGCACGTTACATTCTGTTTTCTTTTCTTCTGGAAGAGATAGCGCTGCTAACGAAATAACATTTGATATGATTACAGAATTTACTGGGAGCTGAAATTTTAGACTGAGAAGATCTTATGACACGGCTCGAACAGGCGCCAGTCATAACCTGCACCGGTTAGTTCATATTTACAGTTTAATCGAACGAGCACTAATGACAAGAACGGGTTACGTTTCGGAGAATCGAGCGATCTTTTACGATTCGCTGTTGATGTTTCTATCTAGTTCAGATTCACAGTGTAGGAAAACATGAGTTTCACAAGTTAATACAAATGAGTTGCACACAGCGACAGGCTGTTAATAGTAACATCCTCAAGGTTAAATATATATAGGATAGTACAATGACAGAGCACAAGCTTAGGTCGGTACGAGAAGGTACCTAAGCATCATTAGGTACAGTATTATCCTGTAGGGTTGCTCGATAAATTCTCGTATAAAGCAATAAAGCCATACATCTAAAATATCGTATATCGAACTGCTCGAGTTCCATTATGGGGAATATTATACAAGTTAAGCTCACTAGTGAACTGGATTGACGTGTTTCCTTCGTCAGTACTGACACATTCGTTGTGTAACTCGAATAAACGTGTGTTTTTCGAACTGTTATTATTGGCAGTAATGTGATAGCAGTTTGCAGTTCTATCAGTGCAGTGTTTATGGGCCGGATAATTGTCGGTTCGTTCACCCTGCGAAGGCTGAGCTCCAGGGGTTGCCGTGACGACCCGTGCCGACTGCGTTTTATATAATTCTCATGAGCCACCGGGGGTAGGTTCCTGTGAAATCTATCTGAAGCCCTCAGGGTGTGCTATTTGTGTGGTTTTCAGTGTGAATTAAACTTCGGGACGGCGCGGCGGCGGTGCGCTCTATGTAATAAGATATCGTGTTTACAAATGCTCGTTAGTATCCATTTAGATTGGACACGGAGTGATTATATTTGTCAATGTAAATTTATAAAGCCCTGTTACCGCAAAAATTACTTCAAAGCTTTGTTTAGGATGAAACTCCTTACTGTAGAATGGCATAGTAGGGTAGTATGGTAGTTATCAGTGTTTCTGTTGACTATAAGGTAAAGAGACGACCCGCGCACGAAGCGACCAATCACGCCTAATGTCATCGTCATTACTAAAATGAATATTGAAACATAATGTGGCGGCAATCCACCGCCTAATGGTGACATCCATCACCGGCCATCCGTTGAAATTATACAAATTACGTTTACGACAAGCGTGGTGCCCGTTTTTAGAGTTTTTTCGCATCATTATGTGGCTTTATGGCTCTAGCCATCAAAATGTTATAATTTTCGAATTGAATACAAGTAGGTAAACCCAGTTTGAAATATACGGATGTTTATGTTGTTCAAGGCACCTACGAGGGTAATACTCGATGAATGGGACGAAATGAGCAAACAAGCCCCTATTGAAATAACACTTCCTGGAAGATGAAAATATCGATGGAAGACAATCCTCAATGCAGAGTTATTTTATCTGTGTACCACGATGTGTTGAAACTAACATTATTAGTAGTATTAGCAATTTGTCGTTAGTATTTAATGTGGAAAATCATTAGTACAATAATTATAGTAAGCACATAGTATTTTTTAACTGTTAGGAAATAAGTAAAATGAATATTTTAAATTCGGATTTCTAGGTTAATTATCGAGATTAGATTCATTGCTTTCAGATGTATTTTTTTCCAAATAGACGGTTATTGACACAATTTTCTCTCTCATGTCTATTATACGGATAGAACGAAAACTTCGTACGTATCGTAAGTTTTTATTATTTTTATTGATTATTGTGATTATTGTGTAGAATTGTAGTAAGTTGTTACAAATAAATGTTATTTTCTTTCTAAGTTTATCAAAGCAGCTAATCAGAGCTACGTTCGGATGGCTCCTTTATCGGTCGCGAGATAGCGAGGTCGCCGAACTTGTAAACAGCTGATTTGTGCCAGCTGCCTCAGGGCGTTCCCCATCACTGTTCTATACTACACTCCACTACACTCCACTCCAGTCATTGTGCCGGTTCTAATGTAGCTAGCCGAACGGTTATTATTCATTTTGCGTTTTATTATCGTTCCTTGTAATCTTGTCTTATGTTGTTATGTCCATTGACGGGTGTGCCAGCTCTCATTTGGACTCGATTTAATCAAGTATTTGTATACTTCAACTTAATTTTTATGTAGAAGCAATCACTAGAACATTGTATTAGAACATTATAAACAACATCTTATTGAAAAACATTTTTTTTTATGTTATAAAATGATATTATCCTTTGAGCCCGGTCAAAAATAAAACTGGCACTCGTTTACATCATATTTAATTATGAGCTTGTAAACTCAGTTTTTATATTAAATCATGACTCCGTCGTACCAGAAGGTGCCCGGTGTAATTACTACGGATTCAAGTACGATGCTCTAGCAATGTGGCAACTACAACTACTTTCTACTACTATTATTTATTATATATGATAATTATGAGTAAATATACATGTACGAGTATGCTTTTATATATATATTTACTGTAGTAAATAAATAGAACCATTTGTTTAGCTGCTCGTACTCGTAGTAACATAATTATATACTTAAGTGTTGTATTGTATCATCAGATAGTACTCCAAGTGGACGATATTCAGTTTCGGGCTCCCGTATGTCACGCACTCATGTAGATAGGTGCCTAAATGTCTTCATATAATACTGGTAAGGTACTCGAGCCCGCACCGGTTCTCTCCAATATACAAACTAACACACGTTTTATCATAATTATGGTGCGCGTGTAGATGTGTGTGGAGCACTAATGAATACTTTATAATTATCTCGTTCAGTGACACAAGCGCAAGTAAATGGATTGCGTGAATAAGATACCTCCTGATCCTGTATTTCTAATACAAATTGGTGTTCAACGCGCTCAGCACAGCCTCGTCTATCATCAGGTTAGAAGTCGATTCATATTTAAAAGCCTGGGGTCTGGATGCCTAGCGTACTAATCGGTTCACAATTTAAATAACTGGAGGAGCGGTGTGGTTACAATTAAATGTTCGAACATCGACTGACCTCACAGCTCAGTTGATATAACTCTGCCTCTTGCACTGGAGTTGGTGGTCTCGACTCCCACCCAGAGCAAATATTTTTGTTCTGTCTGGTTTTTAATATGTACACAGATATTTACAAAAATAAAACTAATGTGTATTCTATCAGCACTCTAGTTGTCGTAGTACAAGATTTGCTTAGTTTAGGGTTAGGTGGCGCTGTGTGAAATGTTAAGTAATGTTAGAGTACCTAAATAGAGCTCATCAAATGTCGCATTCGATCTATTTGAACTACTCTCAATCCATCTACACATCGGATATTGTGTTAAGACGTCTGTCTGAAAGCCTGATTAACTATAAACTGAAGAGCAAAGCCCATTAGCGCAGGATAAGGAGGTGACTAATATTTGAAAGGCAAGAGCTCAGCTCGTAACGCACAGCCTGTACTATCGGTAGTCGTACACAGCTTATACATCGGATAATATATGAGGAGGATTCTGTGTTAAGTGCCATGATTACTGGCGGCGTCAGCTCCATAAGCGCAGGATAATGTGCCAATGAATACTCGAATACCTAGGTAATCCAACGTTACACACCTATCTATGAAAGCTTTGGTTTACTTAGTCAAAGCGCAATCGCGTGAGTGGTGTACTGTATGTGATTATGCATATTCATGATAATACATTAAAATCAATCTTCGACATTTCGAAGCTAACTTACAAGTTGGCGTTCTAGCTACTTCAATTCTTTGGAAAATCTTGTGTTTACGCATAAAAAACTGATTATTACTGAAAATCGATTACATAAAAAATTTATAGAGCCTGCAAAGAACATTTTTGTTTATTTGTATTTTTGTTTAAATTTATAAAAATTAAATGAGTTCTTTATAAAATTAATTTGTAATATTAAACTAAAAAAATATAAAACATATTTATGTAACATAATTTGTCTCACAGATATTTATTAAGATATTATCTTTTTCATATTTAAAAGTGTTTACTTGTAAAAATACTTACTGTTTAGTGATTGTCGTAAATGTTTGCACTAGCTGGCGGTACATTTTTTTTTAAATAATATATCCTTTTGGTTACGATGGAGTACTAGTATATATCGTTTGCTTAGTATACTTCTGAGAGCGTTTAGCTTCACTCGACAATTTCAGAGATTTACAAATAGTTACGCGCGTAATACCTTGAAACGTGAAAGTATTATCAAGCTGATACGCTATCGGCGAGCCAATATACAACACCAAGCGAGGCGAACGGAACGCTGCAACACATCCGCTCGGCTGCGGCTGCCACACTACATTTTTGTGCATTAATGTAGCAAGCCAGCAAGCCACCAACCTACTTGCAATATTTGTTATAACCGACAAGACAGTCAGGGTACACGCACACGTCTTTCGGACGCCATTGTGCAGTGCAGCAAGCAAATATGAATAAATGTGCTAGATACCTGTCACATTGCCACCATCTTCGAAACCATAAAAGTAAAAGCTAATCTCAACGCAATTTATTATATACTAGCTGTTGCCCGCGACTTCGTCCGCGTGGAATTCGGTTTCATCACGCACCCCTACTTTACCCCTCGGAAAAGTAGCCTAAGTTACTCCTTGTTACATCAGCTATCTGCCAGTGAAAGTCCCGTCAAAATCTGTACAGCCATTTCAGAGATTAGCAGGAACAAACAGACAGACAGACAGACAAAAATTGAAATAAAATGTTGTTTTGGTATATGTATCTACCGTGTATACATCCATATGCACTTAGTAAAAAGCTGTTATTTTAATATTACAAACAGACACTCCAATTATATTTATTTGTATAGATGTATAGAATAGATATATTGCTACCACAGAGCACATTATACACAAGAGACTAGAGAAACGAAATCACGAAGGTTTTATAACGCTTTTTGTGATTCCTTTATACACATAGGTACGTCAATCAGGCACAACATACAGTCAGTCATTCGTTCAGTCAAGCTTTCTTGTTTGATATGTAATTGATTGCTAAAGGGTTTGCGAAACCGGGAGATAATTGATGACATAGATTGTAAATTGATCAATCGTTTCTGAACACGATCAATCAGCGACTTAAGCCTACCGGACTGGTATAATTGTAATCTACGATCAAGTTACCGAGTAGCCAGTTAAGTTTTACTAGTTTTCATAAAGTCTTATAAATTATTCAAAAATACATTGAGATAACATTGATCACTTTACAGGTCTTAGATGGGAAAATGCAAAACAAATAATATAAATAAAGAAAGATAGATAAACTACTAACACACCGAAAACAAAAAATAAAAAATAAATGCCAATTTTAATGATATCAATATAAAAAATTGCCAGTGCCACTAAAAGGATCTCCTTCATGCAACCTTTGGAGGGATACGACAGAAACATAAGACCGCAGATGTAGGTACACTAAACATACAAATGTAATCAACATTAAATTATGTATTAATATAATAAATGACCACAATATATTTTTTCAGGAATGCGTTATGCAACGGGAGGCATCATGTCTCATGTGCCTGTAGTTTCACCGGCAACCACACCTTCCAAACTGGAACACAGTAACGCGAAAGCGTTACTGCTTGGCGGCAGAAATGGGCATGGTGGCAGTACTTCCCCGGACGAACTTGGCGAGAGTTCTACTGCTCTTAGATGCACCAATACCGAACACACAAGACACACTCTGCATATATCTCGATATCTATCCATCGAAACGACTATACCTACCGGCATCTATGATCAACCTGGCATCGTGCATACGGAGAAATGTCGACGGAATCAAACGTATTACCACCGCGCGCGCCGACGCCGCCGTACACAATCACAATTCATTGCGAATATCTGTAAAATGGCTGACGATAAAAAGCTTACAGTTAACTTGATAACTGGCTTCGAAGAGTCAAGGCGGCATCGAAACTCAGCGACAAACGGAACGTAAAAATATGAACCAGATGAATAGGAGAGTTCTTTTACAACAATGGTATAATCGAACGAGCGGGGCGTAGCGAGGCTATTTTTTTGATTAGACTAGCACAAATAGGCATTTCTAGATATGTATGTTAGACGAAAAATGCTAGCAAAGTTCGGATATATGCGGAATGCTGTATAGTTGTTCAATTTATATTTAAATATAAGACACAGAGCAATGTGGGCACTACACTAAGACAAAATCATAGAACGTCATGTGGCTTTTGATTATAACACGTGTTGACCGTATGTGATACTCTTATTGAAAGTGAAATAATAATAATTACATCTGTATACACGTCACGTACATTTTAAGCTTGTATGTTGCCCTATTTCAATATCAGTAAAATCATTCTGTAGGTCACTTGTTAATTGAGGATAATAATAATAATAATAGATTTATTCAAATAAAACATGGTAAATGTAACAAATAGTAAAACTTATTTAGACATCGTATTTATAACACGAGAGCCTGATATAGAATAGAATAGAATAGAAAAAATATTTATCGCTTAAACTTCTTAAAAAAACATTGCAAAGTAATAGACTAAAGTATTCCGACAAAATATACAATAATCTAAATATATATATATATATTATAAGTATGTAAGCCAACATTAAGATAAACAATAGATATATGTGACATTCCACCTACACGTCTCGTAGTTACGGGCGCATACGATGCGACTTGGGTCTTGTCGTACCTAGTATGGGAGGACCGAATTCCCATCAGTTGTTATGGGCCGAGGTTACCACTTAACACCAGGTGGGCCGTCAGCTCGATCCGTAATTGTAATTCATAAAAATAAAAAAACTACAGATATAATGCAAATGTAATTCTCACCAAGTGTACAGGGGGGTTATCAGTCGTGTTGGTGGTGTTGTGATTACACTTTCGATTACACCTGAATCCGCGGGGGTGGCCGGGGGGAGGTTTGGGGGTAGCGAGCTGAACATTTTGATCCCAATTGACCAGGAAAGGCATAACCTCGTGAATGGACCGAGAGCGATGCGCGATACATACGGCTTGCCTTTCGATTTCCTGTTGCATTCATTTGGTTAATGTCTTTCCGTGTGTCACATTGCGCATGATAAGAGATAGCGCAGTGCTGATCGCATGATAAACGTCTGTTTTCTCCATTACACGGCATATTCAATTTCTATCTTCAGTGATAGTTGGAACATTGGAGAATTTCACTGCAAGAGGGTCTAGGGTCCTTTAGTCACAAGTAGTAAGTGAAAACTGCAATAAGACACTTTCTAGCGAGACTTTCTGGGGGCAGGAAGTAAGTGTACTCAGAGGTAATATCATATAGATATACCAGTACATGTGTAGGATAATATAAATGTGATAAACAAAGATGCTTAAGAATAATAACTAACATATCGAGAAGTTACTATAAAGTAGATCATACTAAATTTGTACATAAAATCCAGATATATGATGAAAGATGTAACCGAATTCTTAAATACCAGATTAAGACTCCTTTAAAGGCAATCTGATCTGAACGATAATAATGTTTTCCCTAACCAGTTGATCAATATTATGTTGTTGCTGTGTGTTTAAGTAACGATTTACTTTGAAAGCTCTAGCCGAGTCAGAAAAGCAGTTGCTGCGATTTGTTTATCACGTGTCGCGTCTACGTTTCCACGATTAAGTAACTGTCAGTAAACAAGTGAAAGTACATCACATAATTTAGGTACTTATAAAATAGATCGGAATAATTAAAACATTTTAATCAATACAGCACAAAGTAGTTAAGGTATAAATAGCAAGACACTTAACCTCGGTATTTATTGATTTACATCAAATATTATTTAGCGCTGTTTAATCTCGAGTGGTGCTTGTTATTGTAAATCCAATATTTGCGAATCTTATGATGGCCTACATACACAAAGTGTTTCGCTAAGTATTATCCTCTTTATGGATAAAGTGAGTCTGCCGCGTCTCTCTCTCTCTCTGCACACACAAGAGTATGAGCATCCTCTTCCAAGAAGTGGTTTTATATGCAGTACACAGTACCTATTCGTAATCCAGTAGTCAGTATGTCCACTGTGCTCTGCATACACAGACACAAACAAGGCTAGGATAAGTTATCTTTACAAATCTAATGAGACCTTATTATAAGGATTTACATACTTATTTCATGTTTTTTTTTTTCAACGTCCTAAATTCATCATTATCCTAGCGCGATAGCGAGTGCTTCATTTCATTGTGAAATAATATTGTTATTATTTCACAATCAAAATTAATGCCCAAAACAGAGAGAGAAAGAGATATTCTAGAGCCATCGATGCAAAATCAGTTGCGTACAATCCAGCGTACAGAGCTGTGCTATTATATATTATATTATATTATATATACTGATATTTGACATAGGTAAAGCAATATATTATCTTAAATCATATTATTAAAATTGAAAACAGGAATAGATTATTATTTCTAAGAAGAAATTATTTCTAAATTTCGTTTTCGTTAACTTTCATCCCTCAGTCAAAAATCAAAGCGAATCGAACCTTTATTTGTTACATCAATAAAACCAGATAAAAAGTAAATATTTTGCCGCAATTAATTTTCAGATCATATTATACCTACGGTTATACTTATTCGGAAGCAGAATCCGACCCTCTGGCACTGGGCGAGTGATAATGTCCGAGTATTGGTGGAATTTTATTTAATATAAGACCTGGATAAAACCTTAAAAATATATGTTAATAAGACTGACCTTATGCAGACATGTAACTTTAAAAGGGTTTAAGAAAACGTCGGATTCTTTATTTTATCGGTTTATCTAAGTAGAACGCTCGATAAGGGATTTACATAGATATTTACAAGCTTCAATTTATTGGCTTCACTGAAAACAGAGCCCTGACCTGATAAACTAAACTAACAGTGTCAGTTATCTGCAACTCTGTCTTATTCAGATAAAAAAAATATTTGCTTTAAAAGTTGGACTTATTTATTAATACTGCTACACATTAAGAAGAAAATAACCAAATGAAGAACAATACTTTATATCCAATGAATTATTGAACAAAAATCTTGAAAATTTCAATTACTCAGTTTAACAATTTACGACCACGCGTACTTATTTAAATATACTAGCTGTAGCCCGCGACTTCATCCGCGTGGAATTCGGTTTTATCACGCACCCTATTTTACCCATCGGAAAGTAGCCTTAGTTACTCCTTGTTACATCAGCTATCTGCCAGTGAAAGTTCCGTCAAAATCGGTCCAGCCATTTCAGAGATTAGCCGGAACAAACAGACAGACAAACAAAAATGGAAAAAAAATTGTTTTGGTATACGTACCGTGTATACATTTTTATGCACTTAGTAAAAAGCGGTTATTTTAATATTACAAACAGACATTCCAAATTTTATTTATTTGTATAGATTAGCGCAAGAGATGTCGTTACTATCATGTAGTTGCGTGTATTACACGCGGGTCACAACAGATACGTAACGCAGCCCGCAGAACGACATTAACGAGCGAGTGAGCATGTATCATCCGTGACACTACTGTATTATGTTACATACTTAAACAAACAGGAACTAAGAGCAATAAGATTTGTAAATATTTAGGTACAAATGTTTTCGTAACATCAACATGTTTGCGTGACAATGAGCCGGTCGGCCGCATTGTCTGTGGGCCGTTGTGACCTCGGCCCCGAACTCTGGCCCGCGCCGCCCGCCTAAATAGTGAGCGTACCGAGCCCGGCCCAGCCCAGCCCAGCCGAAACACTACGCATGTTATACAATTCACACTCAACACATTTATGGAATGAACATTTACAATATAAACAAGTCACAATGACTCACTAGTGGTCACTAAGTTTAGAAGCCCATGACTATAGAATCAGCTTCCGACCCGTTGGCTCTTTAGGACTCTCATATAAGGAGAAGGAACATTGGACAACGTCCAAATCCTCAAAGGGTTTGCTCCCTACTGCGTAGTACGAGGGTAATTCATAGTATTCCGGAGCAAAGGGGGTCGTAATTACAATTATTCAACGGGGTTACAAGGGGTTCCGCGAATTGCGCCATTTTTCAAGGTCAAGGGCATAACGCAGCTGAGGTTCCGAATGTAGAGAAACGTTTCTAGTTGGGAAATTCCAAACGCCCTCACGGGTTTTGGACAACATTTTATTACTTACTCGAGAAGACCTTTATTGAGAGCAACCGGTTCGCAAACATGGTTAAATGTTAACTATATTATATACTAGCTGTGCCCCGCGGTGTTACCCGCGGTGAATAAGTAATCCCACGGGAACACTGCGCTTTTCTGGGATCAAAGTAGCCTATGTGTTAAGCCAGGATATAAGCTATCTTGGTACCAAATTTCATCCAAATCCATTCAGCCGTTTGAGCGTGAAAGAGTAACAAACATCCATACAAACTTTCACGTTTCGCGGCTCTCAGCGCGCTTTATATAGCCACGGACGCTCAGGCGCGAGGCGTGTAGTACGTACTCTGTACGTTAAAAATGTTCGCCGTGATTCTTTAAATTGACATAACTTTTTTATTTATGAACCGATTGACATGAAATCTATACATATAATAAAATTGTAGAAAAGCGGTGTCTGTACAATGGAAATATATAAAAAAAAAGTAGCAGGGGTTGTTATTATATCGATGCCGAACCCGAAATTGTAATTAATTTTCTTTTTGTCTGTTTGTCTGTTTGTCTGTGTGTTTGTGCACGCTAATATCAGAAACGGCTTATTCGATTTAGATACGGTTTTCACTAATATATTGTAGTAAGCTTCACTTAACATTTAGTGTTTATTTCATGTCAATCGGTTCATAAATAAAAAAGTTATGTCAATTTAAAGAATCACGGCGAACATTTTTAACGTACAGAGTACGTACTACACGCCTCGCGCCTGAGCGTCCGTGGCTATATAAAGCGCGCTGAGAGCCGCGCCGCTGCCATAAGGATTCAGTTATTCAAAATATGCTGCCCGAAAAGTCACTATTCCACGCGAACGAAGTCGCGGGCACAGCTAGTAAACACTAAATGTTAAGTGAAGCTTACTACAATATATTAGTGAAAACCGTATCTAAATCGAATAAGCCGTTTCTGATATTAGCGTGCACAAACACACAGACAAACAGACAAACAGACAAAAAAAAACTAATTACAATTTCGGGTTCGGCATCGATATAATAACAACCCCTGCTACTTTTTTTTATATATTTCCATTGTACAGACACCACTTTTCTACAATTTTATTATATGTATAGATAACATCTAGACCAATAACACCATAAATATAAACCATAATATTATAATAGGTGTTTCTGATATATTTAAATTGTAATTATATCTACGTAGAGATTTGTGTCACTACATGTCACACAGAGCTGTGAAATCGTAATGCGTTTATAAGGGAATTTATAATAGCATAAGGGCATGCTATCACGCAAATGCAGCCTAAAACAGTCTTTATTTATTTATTATTTCTTGGCCAACCTTGCGTATTCTGTGAGCGAAAATATAAAATTTCGATTCGTTATATTAGATAAGTTATGATGTTTCACATTGATGGTTTCACAATTCATCTCTATACTTCTATTCCATCCACCTCCACCGTTCTCCTAACTCCTTACCGAACTCACTCGCAAGTCTCGTTACTCGTGACTCTATTACGTGGTTCACCCAGATCAATAGTCCATCTGTGTATGTTCTATTAAAACTTGGCACAATATTATGTAGCAAATTAGCACCAGTATTCGATTAATTGCGAAATGGGGACCAGACGATTCGAAACCGGCGAGGCCTAATGGAATGTCTGTCCCATTACAAGCGATACGACTTTAGGGACGGGCCGGAGCTTTGGCAGAGTGCGGATGTGGCCGGATACACGTTCAAACGCCACTAGTTGTCTAATCAGTTGAGCGACTAGGTTGTTAGCTATAAGTTACAACTAACTGTGATTAAATATCAATAATATTTTGCCAATGCGTTTAACGCCTCAATGCAACAGTAATAATGGAACGATCTTAAATCCGATAAAAACCCAGGCATAACGGAAAATTTGTGAAATTGCACATCTAGCTAAAAGCTACGGGGTCATTATTACCTTGCTTTCAAGTCATCCGTGACCCACAGCGGTACTATTTTGCCGAGCACTAGAAGAGTGATAATTGGTCCGGTCTACACACGATCCGTACAGCTCTACCCCATAAGCTAATCGCGACTCCGGCTTACGAGATAATGCAATACTTGATTGATATCCGGTTTTTTCCATCATTTCGCTAATGCTCCCTCGAGTAGGTACATACATGCCATGATCACATTTTGCAAATTCGTATTTGATTGCGAATCACTGAAGATGATATTACTTACCCTAAAGCCTAAACGACCTGCGACTTATAATCAAACTTTAATGCTCCGCGGCTGGAAAGGAGGCATGTTCGCAATCGAGAAAATCTCTGGAATATTTTTAAATGTTTTCCATCGTAGTTTTGAGCAATAAGTTATTGTGCAACATGCTAATCCAAAGTGGGAGCTAGGTTCAATGACTGGGTCACATCTGGTATCACAGACGTAGAAATAAATTATGTCAACTGTATGCAGCAAAGCAGTTCATGTATATGCAAATTAAAAATGTATGACAAAAGTATAGACAGTAAAACTTTGACAAATAACATTTTTTTCCTGATTTCTTTAGTATACATAAGATGGTCCATAAAATTTTTTATTCGAGTTGATTCATTATTAAAATCCATTGAGGCTAAATATGTTTAGCAATATATAAATTAAAAATATGTTTGCAAAAATTCAACAGTAATCAGATTGTATACGATTTTATTTATAGTGAGTTTCCTGAAAATGCAAGCATCCAATTAAAACTGAACAACAATTTATTAAATAAAGTAAATAAGCTGATCAGCTCTACCTCGCGACATAGAATATATCTTGTAATATCTTAAGCATTCCAGTATGCCATTTCTTTATAAATTCAATGGAATCAAAGTTTTTCACTTTGACCTGGTAATTACATACAAAATGCATGTAAGTACATTATTTCCGGGGTATAACTGTAGCTTACTAACCAAATGCGAATCCAATACAATTAGCGAATCTATAATACGGTGATTTTTGATTTCTTGAATCCCAATTCAATTCACATATCCGTAATATACGATGTTAAGTTTGTGTTCCACGTTCTACGCTGATTTAATGATTTTGATTCAATGGAAATGCGATGGCAAAAACCTTTCCAGGAACCATCCATCTTGCGTCTGACTTATGGTAACTATAATTTTCCAGGGAAAGATACTGTTACTCCTTCGGAGCTACGTCGATTGAGGCGAGCGGGAAGTGCAAAAACTTCCCAACTACCAGACCTCAATTCATTTAGAGACCTCTACGCTCACTCATAGGGTCTATATTATGGAGGGAGGAGCCTGTTTAATGACGGTCGGTGCAGTTTTTGTGCAATGAGTCGCGACACGATGGGATGCGCGCGCGCACGCAGGCGGGGGGCCCATTCACATACTGATTGACGATTGATTGTAAAACGTGATTCAGAAGACACGACTGGCAACTCCCAGTTTGGAAGAGCTACATTTTTCAGCTTTCGGTGTCCATGATGGAGAAGAAATAAACCGGACACATATCGCTGAGATATATTTAGGGGTTCGTATATCGATTATCGACTAGATATCATTTGATTCAATATTAGGAACAAATTGACGTGAACTTGCTTACTAGCCTACTGTATGTAAATAGTAGCCACAAGTAAGATTAAGGGGACATACTATCGATTGTAATTCTATCACGAGTGATTCTGCTGTAACAATAACAATTACGTGACTATTCAATTACTATTATATACATTCTGTATATCAAAAGCAATGACAACCTTAATTCCAGTAACATTCAAGTAAAAATCAATATATAGTTAGTAGTTAGTATGGCACGGGCGTAGAATAGACGTTAGTTGTGCAGCCCACTCACCAAGCTCAGGAGTGTCGCAAGGGTCTCTACTGTTCCTTGTCAATTGAAATATTAGAAAATATGAGAGGACACGTACGGAACGTTAGCTATTATTCAAATGCAATAGAAAGCCCGATGAAAAGGCATCAATGACATTGGTCCACGACAGGCCCTCGCGTAAATGATAGTTTTCTATTGGAAATTGCTCTTAGCTAATAATCTGGTGAACGGTGTGCAATTCAGAGCGCGGTAGCCAACTGGTTATACTATTTGCCACTTACTTTAAGAGCAGCGACCGACGGCTCAGTTGATAGTGATTTCCATTTACGATCTAGTAGTAGTAATTAGTTGGTTCTTGAATTAGGCAAAGAGCTAGAGTTTCTGCTGGAGGAAAACATCGTGAGGAAACTACAGGGTAGGTGGCGGGGAAAATTTTCGGGTGACTAACATATGGTACCTATAGTCTAATGCAAACGAAACAATGCACTAGCTGGTCACAAGAGCAGTAGAACTCTCGCCAAGTTCGACCGGGGAAGTACTGCCACCATGCCCATTTCTGCCGCCAAGCAATAACGCTTTCGCGTTACTGTGTTCCGGTTTGAAAGGTGTGGTTGCCTGTGAAATTACAGGCACATGAGACATTCCACCTACACGTTTCAGAGTTACGGGCGCATACGATGCGACTTAGGTCTTGTCGTACCTAGTAAGGGAGGACCCAAGTCGCATCGATTGTTATGGGCAGAGGTTACCACTTAACACCAGGTGGGACGTCGGCTCGTTCCGTAACTGTAAAACATAAAAAAAAACACACCGTTGCACAAACAAACATTCAAAGTAGAAGTATATTTACTGTTAAATCACATGTACAGAGATTATATATTAGCTACGGTATCAACTAGAAACAGATATATTTATTTCAACAAACTAGGCTTCTCAATTTGTCGTGAGTAGTACGGAATCGCTGCAGTGTTAGGTTAGGTGACATTAAGAAACCGGTATCCTAGTGCAATTGAGTCCAACATACACATCTAGCCTGCCACTAGGTACATGAAAAACCTACAAAGAATGTAAACTGACTGTATATATCTGCAATAAATGATTATATATTATTCTTCAGATTTTTTGTAAGAGAATGCCTTTTAGATTTGTTTTAAAGACAGACGCAACATCTAAAAAATGGTATACGTCGTACTAAAGTACAAAATAATCAGAGCTCTTCAAAATAGCATTGACCTTGCACATCTAAATTCAATGTTAAAGTTTGGGAGCCGCATAAAAACTTAAGATGACTTGATTGGGTGCACAAGCCTACCTATTCTTACTAGCCGCGGCTGCAGTGGTGGGCTCCATACAGCAGCCCAACTAGAATCAGTGATTAAGAAAGACTTGTGATTATATATCAGAATAAAAATATGAATAGCAGAGTAGTATACTGTAAATATTACCCTCTGATGTGTAGAGATATCAGCAATTTGACAATACAATCTTATTTAACTGAATATGTTTCGAGTTGAATACAGATTAATAGCAGTTAAGTATATCGGATAACAACAGCCGGCAAGGGAACAAGGGAGCCATACATCAATAGTGAAATGGCCAAGGTCACAAGTCACAACAAACATTCGGACTTATTGAATAGACAGTTAATAATAACGCGTTTGAATGGAGCGGCCATAGAGGGCACTCCACAGTGAACCCCTTCCACAACTTACGTAGGGGAACCGTACAGGCACGGCTCGAGGACTCGCGAAAATAATAACAGGAATAATTATTATGAGTATCCATTGAAATGAAACTAATTCTCGTTAGAAAAGGTAGTATGGCTTCTAATTAATAGAATTCATTGAAAGTTTTAAGCTTGATATCGCAAACGAAAACATAAAAGTCAAAATAAACTTGACACTAAACCGAACTTTTTTTTTCTTGGGAAGTATTCCATTCTTTTTAATATTAAGTTCCCGAACATATCTTTTTATCAGCTTAACGCTGTTAAATGTGGTTTTTGCAGTGCGCACATCAGTTATGTTCCAAGCCAGATCAAAACTGTATTCTAGATTAATACTTATATTGTTTTCTTGTAATGTGTATTGTTTACCTTAATAATAAATAAAGAGTGATTCTACATCATATATACACGATACACTCAGTTGTGTTTGCGGGCCAACAATATTGCATTATTTTACGAATTTAAATATCAGGATCATTAAGTACCTAACTACCGGTAACGTAAATCAGGTTAGGTTTACTGTAGTCGTGCTTCTTGATTTGCATAACAATGCGTCTCGACTCTCTGATATATTTTGAATAAATGGCAAAACGAGAACAATGAAACACAATGTTTCCTAGTTTCCTCCCCCTCGCAGCCCTTGCTACGTGTCTGCCGCGGCGGAAGCGCCAGACATCGTGAATTTAGACGCGTTATCACGCAGTCAGTAATTTTTGTAACTAATCCTAAACAAGCCAAGCTTATCGTGCGAAGGTTTCGTGTGCACGAAGATAGTGGTCGATTAATTGCACGAATTTATTATGAACTTAGCTGGGCGGAGCTCCAACTTCACTCGACAACGTGACTGACTACATTAGGCGCCCTCATTTACTTAGTAGTATGAACAAAAGATGTTACAGGAAAGCAGTCTGCAATCTGATAATCATTATTTAAGAAAACGCGTTTTTATAATCGAAATCAAAAGCACATACGAGACAATCAAAGAAAGATGAGAGTCGTACTGCTCCACAGTGCGAACACCCTGACAACTGAGTAGCTATTATCAAACTACACTATTCAACAAAAGTACAACGAAGAAAATAGATAAACACATCTATCAATACATACAATCCCTAAAACCACTGAGCCAGTATGTAGGGATGTGTGTGATACTCTGTTTTATTGGGTTTATCTGTAATGATAGATGTCTTGTTTTAAATAAATAAATATATATATGAGTAAATACGTATAAGCCATAGGTACACAGAGCCCAGCACACGGGTGCATCGCAGAGCTGCGGCTTGGTACGAGTATATACGTGGCTAAGTACATACAGTGTGGCTGTGATATCACCGACCGGGAGTCACCTGAACAAACAAATGGCTACAGAACTCGCGCACGCAGATATCAAGGCCAGCACTGTAGTTCTTGAAGCTTTCCTTACTATACTCCTTTGTATGTTTCTACTACTTTGTAGGTAATGTATGGTGTATGACTCAAGAAGATAAAAGCAGAATTGTATTTCATTATGGTCAAATGACTATCTTGGTTTTATTACGTCGCAGCGCACAAGGGGTATTCTAGAAAAACAGGGTAGACAGAACGACAGGAGATTTTAGAGGTTAGAGGGTTTAGTTAAACTATCAACTGTTTCAGTCATTTATTAGTTACTATGACAATGTAATAAGTCAAAAATTTCTTACTTTTAGCATTATAATCAAAACATCATGACTTCTTTAGTGCTGATGTATAGTGTGAACAATTCGTCAGTTGAACCCAGCATTAGACGTTACCACGTTCTCAAAACGGTGAAGGAAAACATCGTGAGGAAACCGACATGTCCTAGAACAAAAAATTCGAAGACATGTGTCGAGTGCACGAAAGGATCCTCTTTGAGGCGCACTTACAATCCTTTCACCACACTGGTTCGACAGAACCGGTGACTCGAAGAAGAAGAGCATTAGACGTGGATTGGAATGATAACATCTATTTTACCAACAAAGATAAGTAAACTATATTGCTGAACACATATCTAAAGCCTCGCGTTGTTTATCACAGACATGTGGTAACAATTATTCCAGAGTTCATCTAATAAATGTTTTTCTTTCTTTCTTTCTATGTTGCACACTTGAACAGTATACTACATTTTATTAGCAGCGCTCCAGACGCCCTTGACAAACCGGTGGGCGGAAACGAGATTTTAGCTTTTACCATAATAATGAACGTCCAGACGATTACTTCTACCTCATCGCTTCGTTAACTATTCTGTCGTTAGATATAACATGCGTACCTATTGTGAAGGTAGGCACCATTACACCAGCGAGGTCGAACTAGTGTATTATAATAATCTATACAAATAAATAAAATTGGAGTGTCTGTTTGTAATATTAAAATAACCGCTTTTTACTAAGTGCATATTGATGTATACACGGCACATATACCAAACCAACATTTTTTTAAATTTTTGTCTGTCTGTTTGTTCCGGCTAATCTCTGAAATGGCTGGACCGATTTTGACGGGACTTTCACTGGCAGATTTTGAATTGGTAGCTGATGTAACAAGGAGTAACTTAGGCTACTTTTCCGAGGGGTAAAATAGGGTTGCGTGATAAAACCGAATTCCACGTGGACGAAGTCGCGGGCAACAGCTAGTAAATAATAAAATCATTTATTTCAGACCCCCAACTGATCCATAGATTGAAACCATTTAAAAATCTCACCGATAGCATTCTGCTACACGACCAACACCTGTGTCATTTTATTGGCTTCAACTCAAACGAACAAAGGTAGGAGATGGATATTGAAATAAAAATATTTTACTAACATTTTATTTTTCAGTGGAGGAACAGAACAAAATATGTTATATTTTCATGTTGACATATCTACAGTTGTCACGGAATATCGTCCAATGGTGCTGTGACGATAGCTCCTACTTATTTACGGCACAGTCGAATCCCGCACTCTTTCGGGTCTAATTGAAGCACTCAAGTACATTATTTAGATATGGCGTCAAGTAAACAAAGGTTATCTGCCACAGCCGCCATTAGAGATAGCGAATCACAATCGGAACACAACACAGCAATGACACACGCGGGGAGCCGCTGATAATGTCTGTTTACAGAACAATCGTTGTATTTCGTGTAGAGACCACTCTACGTTTCATGTACTCGCCCTGTTATGATTTAGGTTTCGCGTGAAATAAAGAAAGAAATATTATTTATGTGCCCCAATCGACAAGGCGTGAAAGGTATATTCACGCTTTTATCCCCGAATCGGTAGGCAGAGCTCGAGTGGGCGGGTAGAGTTCAAAGAGGGATCTAATGCGGCGAGTCTTTATCTGTTATTATGTTTCATTTAAGTCCACGTTCAGAATTATTTTAGAAACAGGGTAATTACTTGTAGGAAATTTATTAAAAAGTGAAAAATAAGTTATAGATCCCTGTTAATTCCGTGTTAGTGACTGATTAATTTAACATTACACCTATTTGAATAAGTGACGTGATAAAGTGAACCTCTATATTATACAAATCGATGCTGCAACCAAGCCTGTAGCTAATTGCGTATAGTTACTATTTCAAAATGATATACGGGTTGGTAATGTTGGTAAATGCAAATGTTTATATTAAACTGCTCATAATTAAGTTGCTTGCAACATTTCTATCAGTAACACTTGTTTACAGTATAACTGATCTGCAGTAAACCGGAATACAGTTGCTGGTTCAGATTCATGAAACAAAATAACTTGTTACATAAAACTTGAGATATTTAGCTGACCTGACCGGTGCGGCGAATACTTTGTTGGAACTCTCCCTAACAAAATATCACATTGGACAAGTAAAGCCTCGATCGTTTCAGATGATCACATCCGCTTATCATCATCATTACCTTGATGATTGATTTTTGTCGTCGTATCGAGCTTTTTCTCTTCCTATTTATTATGCTTTGCTCATAAGAAAGCTCACTTAACATTGGGTATAGATACTTGTGGGCCGAAACGTTTATAATTCACTTGTTTGACTGGCCTCACAGCTCAGTTGGTAGTAACCCTGTCTTCTGCGCTGTTCGTGGGTTCGATTCCCACCCAGGACAAACATTTATGTGACGAACATAGGTATTTTTCTGGGTCTGGGTGCTAAATATATTATATGTATATATACTAGCTGTTGCGCGCGACTTGGTCCGCGTGGAATTCGGTTTTATCACGCAGCCCTATTTTATCCCTCAGAAAAGTAGCCTAAGTTACTCCTTATAACATCAGCTATCTGCCAGTGAAAGTCCCGTTAAAATCTATCCAGCCGTTTAGGAGATTAGCAGGAACAAATAGAAAAACAGACAGACAAAAATTGTAAAAAAAATTGTTTTGGTATATTGACCGTGTATACATCCATATATTATTTAACTCTGTTGTTTTATTATATATTGTACGGCTTAGTTTTAGTTATGAATAAATTTATTTTCTTTCTTTCTTTCTTTCTTCTTTCATAAGCACTTAGTAAAAAGCGGTTATTTTAATATTACAAACAGACACTCCAATTTTATTTATTTGTATAGATTATTGTTTAAGAGTGAGTTACACAGTTCCACACGCCCATGTTGTTGCTGTTGTGTGTTTATAAATGATTTAGTGTCATACACTACATTTAAACAGTAGTAAGAATTAAAATTGGACATTTTAGCTAAATATTCTTCCGTCGTAAGTATCCGTGCTACAAATGGAAAAATTCAGCAACCAGGTTTCTAGATAGCGCACCGTGCCCTCTGCAATATCTAATTATATTATTATCCGTTATTAGGTTCATTTACAAAACAATCAATGTTTGCTCGGCTCTGTAAATAATAACATTGATAAGCTGTAGTTTGCAATTAATACCTAAATGTATACCGATATGTTCCCTCACGTAGGTAACCGTTTTAGCGTATTCGATTTAGATATCTTCTGGTTTACATTTGAATTCCTGCAATTATTTATTGGTATGCTGCATTTGATGTTTTCCGTGTTAACGCAATAAATTTTCAGAGCATAGCATGATTAAAATAATTATCTTCAATAGCTAGCCCTTTTTATCTATACATACATTTTTATCTATACAAATAAATAAAATTGGAGTGTCTGTTTGTAATATTAAAATAACCGCTTTTTACTAAGTGCATATGGATGTATACACGGTACATATACCAAAACAACATTTTTTGCAATAGTCATCATTCCTTATTGTTTAATGTATCGCTGTCTTTCGTTCCAATGAACTACAATATTTGTATTTGCATAGGTATCTCTAGGTTAATAATATTAAAAAACAATGTTTTTGGTGGATTTCAAAACTGTAAAGGTAAGATTTAAGATTAAGATTTCACTATATGTAACTTTTTGCAAACTATTAGAACAGACTTTGTACAAGCACATATTAGTTAAGCTGGAGTGGAATGGTTTCCCTAACTGCCATAGTTTGAAGTTGCTTCAAGTAGAAATTCAAACTATAGGCACTTAGCGTAAGTACTAATTGACATGAAAGTTCAACATTTACTTACTTACCTACTTACAACTTTACTAGTTATTTATATTTTTGTGTCGGATCTTATTATTATCGGAGGAAAAACGTGATTATTAACGCATACGACCTCATTTAAACACATTGCACACCGACTAAGCTACGACTAATCAGTATTTTACCATATACTGCGCCATGAATTTTTAAATTCGAAAAGGCAAGTTATACTTTCCTGAGCAATCTCTGAATGAAGTTTAAGGCGCCTAGAAACCCAAAAATGATTTAAAATGCGTAAACTAAAAATAAGAATGTTACTAACTTGACTTCTCGAGTTTTATAGTCAAAAAACATATCCCTTGAGACACAGGAGCGCTTTAGTATGCCAATACCGCTCACCCATCAAACATGGATCTCTGTGAACATCGTTCGTAGTTATCGAGGGCAGAGCAATTACAATACGCAATCTGCATAGTCGCGTTACAAATGTAACGAATAGGGTTGCCAACATTTTTTTCGGTTGAATATAGTAATTTTCAGAATAAGCTAAGAAAATATATAGTACGCGTATTTTTTGGAAAGATGAAAAAAAGACAATGGTGTAAGTTTGTTATCTGTTTATTTTGTAAAAACTAGTGTTTATTTAACAATTTTCTGACTCGAAATCTGTGCTCCAAATATACTATATTTGCGTATTATATATTAGTTATACAGTATGTAGTAAGGATAGCCGAAATACAGTAAAATACTATATAATATAGTACAGTTGGCAACCCTAGTAACGACAGACCGCGCGCCGCCGCCCGCCCCGTCCCGCCCGTGCCCCGCCGCGCGACCTAATCCAGTACCTGACTAATGCAATTAGCGCATGCACTACTCCGCCCTAGTGTAAATGCAACTAAACACCAAGCCTAGCCTAGCCTACGTTACCATGTGTAAAATTATTGAAACTTTGTGTTTTGCCAAATATGGCATCCAATAATGAAATACGTTGACGGAATACCGATGAAAACAAAACAAATGTACTGATTGCAGCTCATACGAGTATACAGAGCTCTATGTGTTATGGCAACGAAGCAGACGCTGAGCTGCGCTGCATTACTCTACTGGGTATTCAAATGAGTATAAGTGGAACACCGACCGAGGAAGACACTTAAGGTAATAGGTATGACACTTAGGTAAAGATACCACGATTAGCAACACCTGTGCTATTGTATGGCTAGCCACCCTAACACTGAGGAAACATCCTTTAATCTTCCATTTCATCAGTTCCCTGAATTCCAAAACAGCATTAGAAATGAAATCCTACAGAAATATATAAGCGACTAGCTGTTGCCCGCGACACCCCTATTTTACCCCTCGGTAAAGTAGCCTATGTTACTCCTTGTTACATCAGCTATCTGCCAGTGAAAGTCCCGTCAAAATCAGTCCAGCCATTTCAGAGATTAGCCGGAACAAACAGACAGTCAGTCAAAAATTGTAAAAAAAATGTTTTGGTGTATCCATCCACTTAGTAAAAAGCAGTTATTTTAATATTACAAACACACACTCCAATTTTATTTATTTACATAGATAACGTCGGAAGCTGACAGATCGTGTCCCGGGAGCTGTGATCCCGAACGTTCCATCATTCTGCAACGCAACGCAATGCTGGACTAAGAACGTCATTCATGATGCGCCTACCAATAGTGAGAGTAAATATTCCCAAGCCATTATTTTCTTGAGAAATAATCAAGTAATTACCGGTCTCCATACCAAGTTCTATTGAGAAGTTTAAAGAAGAATTTCAAAATTTTTTATCTTGTGATGCTAATTTGCGCCTAAATCAGTGTTGTTGCAAATACCGTAAGTAGGTATACGGTCGGTACGGCACGGTACGGTATTTGCAAATATAATTCTATTCACATGCAGCGGTCGTGTCAATTTCATAATCGTCAGCAAACCGGACGCGATCTGCGTGTCGCGTTCGAAATGGATTTCCAAACAAGATTGTAACTTCCATGTAAATCTGCACGATTCCTTGGAACCCGGAGAATGAACGCCCGGCTCGCCTCGTCCTCACACATACAGCTGTCTCAGAATGAAAATCAATCTGCATTATTGGTATTATGTAGGTAAATGAATAAACATAATTGAGTTGTGATAGGTAGGACCCGAAGATACCTACATGCTAAGGTCGGGCGTCAAGGTCACGGTGTAAATTAACAAAGAAATGAGCCACATCGGGTGACACGGGCGAGACCATTACTGAATCGCAACGCGAAAAGGACTAGCGGTCTCGGTACAGCCTACCTACCTGTGCCTGTAACTAATCATTTTCAGGGCGTATCTCAGACTTACAAAACAAACCACCGACTCGCTCGACGGGTATGCTAATTGGATTCTAATTATGTATTAACATACAAATATGGAGCGCAATGTTTTGTTTTCTATCAAATGGCGTTAAAATAAATATAGTTTTGTACGGCGCGAGGCGCGAGGCGAGAGCAACGCAGTATGCACGGTTTCACGTCATAAAACTGGGTGTTATTAAGGTGAAAATGTGAAATGCGAGCGCAGACCGGCCGGCGAGGAAACTCGCGATAACCCATCCGCCGCGCCGCCGCCGCAAGGTCAGCCGGAGCGGAGGTGCAGCGAGCGGGTGTTGTCGCGAGGGGAGGGTGTGTGTGTGTGTGTGTCTGAGGGCTCACCGGAGTCGGTGCGGTCCGCTTCGTCGTCGGACTCGGTCCCGGAGTCCCGCTCCTCCACCTGCAACAACAAACAAACTCCTGAAACTCTAGTACAACAAACAATCCATCGTCGCCGCACCAGGTCCCGAACGCACACACAAGTGCAAGCCGAAACGCATTCGGACAAGTCTGTAGGTAATACGGTACCACGGCCCGGTGAGGCACGCCGCCGCGCCGCCGGGCCGGTGCTGGGCCGGTGCCGGGCCGGGCGCGGCGGCGGCGGCTCGCCGGTATCGTTCCGCTCCTTTGTTCTCGAGCTCGGCGGCGGCGAGGAGGCGGCCATTTTCTGGTGTCTGCGTGACCTTCGAGCGCCGGCTCGGCTCGCGGTGACACCTACCTTCTCGGAAACGTTCTCCTCATTCAACGAATGCGTCCGCAGCTTGTGCGTCAGGAACTTGAGCATTATTGAACCTCTACAGCTGAACGTCTATCTGGCGACACTCGCCCTGCGCTCGGCGCCGCTCGCCTCACACTCTCCACTCCGCACACCGGTACTGAACGCGACGCGGACGCGGACACGGTACGCCGCCCTATCGCTTATGGGAAACGTTCCAAATACATTTTATTAGGCCTCAATAACATATCCGTATATCAGTCAGCGCGAACTGGCACCCGACCGCCGCCGTCGAACGCCGGACTACTACTATTCGACGGATGGAGTAGCCTTGCGTACGACGCAGTCAGCTGAAGTGGGTAGCGTTCATTAATACCGAAAGGGCTTAAGGTCGATCGCGCTAAATACTGCGCTCGGGGCGGAGGTTTCTCGGTGGAAAGGTTCCTCGGAGCACCTACGAAACTATTCAATGTTACACCACCGACTGATAAGCTTAAATATTTGGTAAATCGCTCTCAAAATACACTCAAATTGGACTCGCCCGGCGACCCATTGATGACAAAGAACCGGAACACGCAAAGATCGGCCGCGATTGGACAAAGCATTACAGAACAGGATCGAACTTTAATGCAACATCTTACCTCTCACTCTGATGGGGGCTCGTCGCACCTCAGGCGCGAGTGTGAGAGGGACGGCGACAACGACACAGGTTCTTATTATATAATAGTGGGCTGATAATAAATCGCTGATAAAATAGTTGCGTATGTGAGCTACGATGGACGTTCATATTTTTATAGGTTCTAGAAAAATTTTAATGCAATCTTTTTTTCTCGTTCTCTGTACCTACTACTACATGTGACTACATATAGGCTTATAAATTAGTGGAAATTACATAATTGTGTAAATATGTTTATTATTTTTTACAAACTAATAAAGGAATAAGAAAGAAAAGTCTATTTCTATTCGTACAACACATCTATGCTTTTGTACAAGGACATCGAACTAGAATAGAAATAAACGCAATGCAATTTAATCATCATTCAGACAGAATATAATAATGAGACACCGGTCGTATCCACACAACACTTACGCACATCGGTCGCCATAATGATGAATAGCGACGCCATGTCTGTTACCTGCGATCGTGACGCCCGATCTCAGCCGAACAGTGCGTCTCGCTCGGGCACAAACGCACTGCGCGGCAAATTCAAAACGAGATATCGGGTTCATATTTATTCAGCCGCGTACACGGAGGGATGAAAATCGTTACATATCGGTTGGTTACGCAGCGATGTAGCTCTTATACCACCAGCTTAGTTATTGGATTGCCACTGATACATTATCAGCTGTTGTTAATATAATATAAAAACATAAATATTGGTGGACATTTCACACAGCGCCATCTATCCCCAAAGTAAGATAAGCATAGCTTGTATCATGGGAACCAGATAACTGATATATAACAATTGTATACTTTTCTTTTGTAAATACATATTAACACCCAGATAGATAGATATACTCTTTATTGTGCATAATTTACACCGTAACTAAACAATTACAATCTTAAACTAAAATAATATAACAAAAAATTCAAAACAAATGCACAATGGGCGGTCTTATCGCTTAAAGCGATTTCTTCCAGACAGAACAAACATCAATGTTACATAAATGTTTGTCCTGGGTGGGAATCGAACCCACGAACTACAGCGCAGAAGTCAGGGTTACTACCTAGCTTTACTTTGGGGCTAGTAGATGGTACTGTGTGAAATGTCCACCAATATTATTATTCCGTTACGTGCGTGCGGGGCAGATTTTCAACTTAACGGTGATGGCTAGTCAGGCATTTGTAATACCACTTTATGGTTTCCTATCGATGTTTTCTTTTACCGGATGCTCGAGCTCATTGTATTATTTGAACTCACGAACTCACGACAGATCGTGAGCCGACGTTAATCGAGCCTCGTTTGATAGCTTCTGTTCTGACAATGGATTCGACGACTACTCAGCAGTTAGTCCGAGGCTCCTCGGGCTGACTGCAGAGTCGTTTCAGAGAAGTAGAGGAAGAAGATAAAAGAGAACCTTTGACCAAAACAGTTGTCCCATACATCAGATGCGCCACACAAGCTTTTTTTTTTATGTAATACATTTACGGAACGAGCCGACGGCCCACCTGGTGTTAAGTGGTAACCTCGGCCCAAACAGCCGATGCGACTTGGGTCCTCCCATACTAGGTATGACAAGACCAAAGTCGCATCGTATGCGCCCGTAACTGTGAGACGTGAAGGTGGAATGTCTCATGTGCCTGTAATTTCACCGGCAACCACACCTTTCAAACCGGAACACAGTAACGCGAATGCGTCACTACTTGGCGGCAGTACTTCCCCGGACGAACTTGGCGTGAGTTCTACTGCTCTAATAAGTAATAAGCTTTCTGCCGCTTCTTGATCATGGGTGACGAATTAACCGCATGCGCTTCAGGTCCACTCCACCTGATATATATTTTTAATTCTCCATTTCTGGATAAACAGTGGCCTCCGGTCAGACCACACTGGAATCCCTCACTCAATGGTGCCTCGCCTGAGTGTTGGCGCTGGTACAGGGGTGTACGGCAGCAGCTAAACCGACCTTCAGAGTTCCACAAGTTTTGTACATTTTGTACGACTTTCTGGTTCCGTATTAGATTACATTATATTGTTAAGAATTGGATTCAGACCGGGGGATGGCGCCCGGGACAGGAATCATTCAGTTCGAATAAAAACTACATGCACTATGTACCCAGGTAGTGCACATTTTAATGCCCAACAGCACTAATATAATAGACTAGCTGTTGCCCGCAACATCGTCCGCGTGTAATTCGGTTTTATCACGCACCCCTGTTTTACCCCTCGGAAAAGTAGCCTAAGTTACTTCCTTGTTACATCAGCTATCTGCCAGTGAAAGTCCCGTCAAAATCGGTCCAGCCGTTTCAGAGATTAGCCGGAACAAACAGACACACAAAAATTGTAAAAAAAAGGTTTGGTATATGTACCGTGTATACATCCATATGCACTTAGTAAAAAGCGGTTATTTTAATATTACAAACAGACACTCCAATTTTATTTATTTGTAATACAGATAATTTATAAAAGTTTAACACATGTTGAGGCGAGGTAACTTTTAACTGTGTGTTACATACATTACAACAAAACGATGCCGCTTCAGACATTTTTTAAACTAATCTCTGTGTCTTCTATTAGATAACATACCAAACAGACGAAGATAACAAACAAAGATCTTAAGTTATGTACGACATCTTAATAACAGATATTAGAATAGCATTTTGAATAAAAAAAAATCGGCTCAAATACGGCAATTTAAACAAAAAAGTATAGATTGTAGCAAAATAATAAAAAAGCTAAACGAATGGGATTTTACTGCCGATGAGACAATTTGTGCATCATGATTTCTTAAAATATTGCTAAATTATTCTATAAGAACATAAAGCAAGGTGTACTTACAATAGCTATAAACACAATTATAATATTTACAACATTTTATTTTATACATACTTACAAAACCGATTCTATTTCACAATCAGAAAGTTAGTTGTCCATGAACCAAAATTATACAGATATATTTTATTTTCTTAAATAGCTGTTGCCTGCGACTTCGTCCGCGTGGAATTCGGTTTTATCACGCAACCCCTATTTTACCCCTCGGAAAAGTAGCCTAAGTTACTCCTTGTTACATCAGCTATCTGCCAGTGAAAGTCCCGTCAAAATCGGTCCAGCCATTTCAGAGATAAACCCGAACAAACAGACAGACAGACGGATAAAAAATGTAAAAAATGTTGTTTTGGTATATGTACCGTGTATACATCCAAATGCACTTAGTAAAATGCGGTTATTTTAATATTACAAACAGACATTCCAATTTTATTTATTTGTATAGATAATTATATATGTATACTGTGCATATGCATATACAAGTAATTAAATATACTGAATAATTGCAGCCCATGCTTCAGCTAAGTAAAGTTTCAAAAGACAGTTTCCGAAAACGAAAATATTCAATTCTGCAATGTACGTGATATTTTGATAGAAATTACTAAGGAATAGGAAACGGTTTCGTTCTAAACTTTAAATACATTACATATAAACCTTAAACCTAGTACTATGTACAAATGTTAATTCCATATAAAATAAACTTTACAAACATAACAAATATAACAACGAGACAAACATTTGTTTCAAATGAAACTATTTTCACACAAATGTCGGTGTTTTTTAATCTCCTACTCCTTGAGAGCGTGGTACTGACCCCGAGTTTCAATACGGAGGTCACCGGTTCGAATCCCGATGTGCAACTATGAGTTTTTCGATTGAACGATTTATGTGCGCAATACCACGTTCTCACAACGGTGAAGGAAAATATCGTGAGGAAACATTTCCTAGACCTGAAAATTCGAAGATATGTGTCAAGTGCAGGAAAGGAGCCTCTTTGAGGCGCACTTAAAATCCTTTCACCACACTGGTTCGAGAGAACCAGTGACTCAATAGAAGAAGTAGAATCTCATAATAATAATATATAAAAATACAAAGTTGTGGCTTAAGTATATTGTATTGGCAATGTGCCTGAGATGATCTAGTTGACTCAATGTGGTCGAATTAGATCTCTGTGCTAAATGGCAGATCATCTCAAACATTAGTGAACCAACTGCCGACACTCGTCTCGTCCGATCGACGCTACGTTATCAGCTAACTATTCTAATACATACTTCAGTAAACCGGTAATAACAAAACGATCCAACCCACCATACATAACAACTGAACACATTTCGCAAGCTTCCTTTGAAACAACTACACAAATGAAATGTTCTAATTCTTATACAAATGTGACACTCTACATAAATTGAAACTGAAATGGCGCCACTGTCGAAGAGAGCCTCGCACACATTGCATCGTCTGTAGGGGGGAGATATATATATCTCCCCCAATATATATATTTGATAATATGATGTATAACTGGGAATTCAGGAGTTTTAAGTAGAATGTTAGTATCTCAGACTCACTCAGAAACACTCTTAAGTTTCTAAATAACAAAATGCACCTAACCGTTTGAAATTACAGAAAACAGGAAGATAAATAAATAAAATTCATCGCAGTAAACTGGCAGTAAAAGTTCCACAAAAGTTACAGCGCATTAACTCGAATCACGGTACGGAAACAACGCGTTACACACGTGAGATAAATCCCGTGATACAATCACAAATGCACCGCGCGATACATTCAATAGATAGATAGATGACACTTTATTGCTCACAAAATCAAAATAACAACAATTAGTAACAAAATACAAAAAAATATATAAGTAAAACAATGGGCGGTCTTATCGCTATAAAGCGATCTCCTACAGACAACCTCTCAGTGGGGTGCGTCGACGAGCACCAACTCCTCCGCCAGATAATCCGGGTTATCCTTCGCGTAGTCGACGAACTCCGCGAGCAGCAGCGTGAACAGGTCGAGCGCGCGTTGCGCGGCGGGCGCGTGCGCGCGCGCACCCGCCGGCGAGACGTGCGCGAGCAGCGCGCGCGCCGCGCCCGGCAGCGCGTACCGCCGGTACGGCACCACGCACTCGAGCAACCCCACCTCCGTCGGCAGCTCCGACACGCTGCACACCCACACACACACCCACACACAAACATTATTATATACTAGCTGTCGCCCGCGACTACGTCCGCGTCGAATTCGGATTTTATCGCGCACCCTTATTTTACCTCTCGGAAAAGTAGCCAAGTTACTCCTTGTTACATCAGCTATCTGCCAGTGAAAGTCCCGTTAAAATCGGTCCAGCCGTTTCGGAGATTAGCCGGAACAAACGGACATACAAAAACTGTAAATGTAATGTTGTTTCGGTAAATGTACCGTGTATACATCCATATGCACTTAGTAAAAAGCAGTTATTCAAACGGACACATCAATTTTATTTATTTGTATAGATTAGTCTCCTGCATGGGCTGGTGTTCCGGCTCGTCGGCTCGGGGCTCGCACGCTCGTCACATAGAAGCGCGACAGACGCGTGTACGTGTACGTGTACTCACGTGGCGATGTAGAACTTGTGGTAATTGTCCCGGCACGGCACCGTCTCGGAGACGAGCCGCAGCGCGTACCGCAGAAGCGCCGCACCCGCGTGCGGGGGGGTTGCGCCCGCGCACCCGCCCCCGCCCGCGCCCGCGCCCCCGCCCGCGCCCGCGCACAGCCTCCGCAGCGCCGGCGTCTGCAGCAGCACGACTGCGACGTCGCTTCTCTGCAACATTGTCCGGACCCACTCGTGCGGCGCGCTCGCGCACAACGCCATCACCTCCGGGGAGAATATGTCGTACACCTGGAAACAACGTCACAAACTATTTGAATAACCAAATAGCTTCAATTTTCTGGTAAAAAAAAGGATCATTGTCTTGACGACAGATACCCGCGGTGTTTGGTGCACGGTTGTATAAACAGGAACGGCGAATAGCTCTACTCCGCTACGTGTAATTTGGCCCCGCGGTTTATGATAATTCCTTTTCATCTACCTAGTCTGGCCATAAATACTGTTTCAATTAAAAATAAAAAATAATTACATTTTAATTTGGAATCTGTCATTTTTATAAGATTGTTCATTGTATGTTCTCGTTTTGGCGCCAATACATTGTACAATATTTTGCGATATTAAAATGAAGTGGGGTGATAAAGAGAACCGAATCGCTGTGATTGCATTACACAAAGTAGGTATGGAGCCAAATGCAATTTTTAAAACTCTCCATACACTTGGTATTAGTCAAATGTTTGTGTACCGGGCTATTAAGGTACAATGCGACCTCCTCTGTTTGTGACAGAAGAATACCTGGCCGTCCACGTAGCGTTCGTACGAAAAAGGTGGTCAAAGCAGTAAGAAATTGCATTGAGTTCGTTTAAAATTGACAAAACCTTCTGCATACCACTCCAAACTTGTGAATAGTGTTTAGGTTGGTGTGCGTACGCGCAGCTACGTACCTGTCCGTCGACAACGTGCTGCAACGCGAGCCGCAGCGCCCCGACGGCGCGTGCGGCGGCGGCGCAATCCCGCGCGTACAGCAGCAGCGCGTGCTTGCAGTGCGCACGCGCCGGCGCCGGCGGCTCTATCCGGGTCTCCTCTCCCCTGCGAACAACAACGGGTTAACACACGTTTATTTGTTGAATCAGAAGTTAGGTGTTCGGACAATATTCAAATCAAATTTATTTCTTCTTTAAAGAAAGAAAGAAAAACATTTATTTGACACGCCCAAAAAAGAAACAAACAAATTAACAAAAATATTGTTCAGTGTGTTTTTTTGTTATGTTCATTAATAATTAATAGGATTTCATTTGTAAAGTGATCAAACAATACTCTAATCAACTTATAAATTAGTATTAATTAAAATATATAATTTCAAGCGGTTGTTTTTCATATTTGTATTATTAACAGATATAAAAAAAACACAATACACGTCATTTAATATTGTGCGGTTACTCAGTATGGAATGGAATGGAGCTTGGGTTCCTATGTGTTCCGCCGCAAGTGTTAGGATTTTCAGTTATTAATTACTTTAAGAGCAGTAGAACTCGCCAAGTTCGTCCGGGGAAGTACTGCCACCATGCCCATTTCTGCCGCCAAGCAGTAAAGCTTTCGCATTACTGTGTTCCAGTTTGAAAGGTGTGGTTGTCGGTGAAATTACAGGCACATGAGACATTCCACCTACACGTCTCATAGTTACGGGCGCATACGATGCGACTTGAGTCTTATCGTACCTAGTAGGGGAGGACCCAAGTCGCATCGGTTGTTATGGGCCGAGGTTACCACTTACCAGGTGGGCCGTTGGTTCGTTTCGTTACTATATCACATAAAAAAAAACAACTTTAAAACTATTAATACTATTCAACTGGATATACAAACCAGCAGGTCTCCTGATAAGCATGAAAAAGACAATAGAATGGTTTCAAATACTACACAGTTAATTGATCAATAATCGTTAAATGTCGCAGATTTATACACTCAGCCGAACTGGCAGTAGAATATTAAAACAAAAGATATTATAATTATTAATGTCTCTGTAACGTGCAGTCACCAAATGTTTTGTTATCGTTTGTATCGTACCACATCTCGCTCGGTGCACAGTCTATTACTAATGCCTAAACATTACATACTATCGAGAACTTACATACTTAAAAGAACAAAGTCAAAGGCTAAATAAATAATAGTAAATATTGGTAGACATTTCAGACAGCGCCATCTAGCCCCAAAGTAAGCTAAGCATAGCTTGTATCATGAGTACCAGACAACTGATATAATACTAATATACTTTTTTTGGTAAATACATACATATAATACATATCCACACCTAGACACAGAATAAAAATCTATGTGCGTCACACAAATGTTTGTCCTGGGTGGGAATCGAACCCACGACCTACAGCGCAGAAGGCAGCGTTACTACCAACTGAGCTGTGAAGCCAGTCTAAATAATATACCTTTGAAACGTCACAGAACAGACTCGGTAGCTTACTGTCAGATTTTTAACTTGAAGGTTACCTGCTGGTCATGTGGTTACCTCGCGAGTTCTCCTCGGCGATCAATCTATTAAATAAATCAAACCTCTATCATTCGTATTGAGTGCTAAGTTTGCCGAACAACGTGAATATGCTTTGATTATATATACTAGAGGCTAGGGTCGTCTCTACATAATCAGTTTAAGGTTATCTACAACTACAATATGTATCGTGAATAAATATCTAACGTCGCAGCAACACGTTCCTACTACAGTATCATAAATGATGCTGTTTTGTAACCAGAACTAGTGATATTTTCACCATCCATATATTTAAAGATTCAGACGCGCAGCACGAGATAATATAGTCATGCCGACCAGCCCTGTTGGTGTGGGGAAGTGGCTTCGCATAATGCCTTCAAAGATTAGCACGACTTCTGGATGGCGTATGTCAATTCCATAATACGGTTGTCACTGTTGGAAATGTAGGTCGTGAGTTCGAGTCCCACCCGAACACGATATACTCACTCAGCGACTAGCCAGCTGCGCAGCACTTCCTTCCTCTTGTTGGTGGTGGCGAGACAGCGCGCGACGCACGCGGCGCACACCGCCAGCACCGCGCCCGCGCCCGCCCACACCCACACCGCGCCCGCGCCCGCCTCGCCCGCTGCCACCGTCACCATCGGCGTCGTCGCGTTCCAACCTGCCACACCGCATCCGTTACGGGTTACTGTGTACAGAGTGCCCCCGCCCCTATAAACTCCTTTTAAGGAGCCCATATATATCTGGGACCCCCTGTATAAATAAGTCCGCTCACGCATAGCGCGCGCCAGGGGAGGGTGCCGGGGATAATACAGGTACCTACATAACGTTCCACCTAAGTGTTGGAGTAATGTAACGACTGTCGTTTTGTATTCTGTTGTAATTACAGGCGCATGAGGCTTCCATCCTCAAGGCGGTGACGGATGCATTGCCCTGGGAATTGGTCATATCAGAATAGAGCTTACTAAAGGATTTTTCGGCGTACAACTATGTTATCGAGGCTTATAAACCTTAGTATGGCAAAAGGGCAAATTGTTGAAACATAATCCCTCCACTGACTTTAAACTCCGTAATATATTGGACAAAATGTACCTACATAAATAAAACAGGTCTCATCTCGCATTCAAATCCTTGCGCGCGCATGCATGCCGTCATCGCCGACGCTGGAACGATTTTACGAGCGAGCAAATATAGAATATGCTTAGCGCGTATTTTGTATATGTGTGTTGTACTGTGGCACAGTTACAGGTACCTACCAGCAGGTACATTCACCACGGCTCAGTGCAGACTCTACCTATGCACTCGCAAGGGGGGGGGGAACATGTTTATGCAACTACTTAGTAACGAAACCGACCATATTGGAAACTGGCGAACAACTTTGCTGCATTACCAGTATTTTGCATACATTTAAGGTGTCTTGTTTGACTGGTCGAATGATTTTATAAATGCTCCGCGTGATGTCAAGCGGTAACCTGTGCCCATAACGAAGACTTGGTACCTCCCCCACTTAACCAAATGGGAAGACCCAAGCCTCGGCGTTAAGCGTCCGTCATTACGACTCTGGGATGCGTTGAATGGTAAACAGAACATGTGAAATCGCGCGGTATATACTTACAGAACTCGTAATTAGCGATCTCTTGTTTATAGAACAGCCCCTTGATCCAGGGTGCTTCGTGTTTCAAATATATGATGTAGCAGCCGTCCTCTGGGCGCAGGGTGCACTCGATGGTTTCCTTGTCCACTACCGGACAGCTGTCCACCGGCCGGCACGCATCCTACAACAAGCACTACACTATTACAGTAACACACGAGCACACCAAACCCGTCACAGAACATTATTACTCAATAAGGGGGTAGAACAACATGCAAATATATTCCATAGAGTTATAGTATAGATCATAATTTGGCCTGGCAACCAAAGTGGCCTCGCAAATTCCAATGGTGAAAGCTATTGATACAAATGATAATGCAAACCAGATACTGCATCACTTAGATTAGTATTAACACTTATACAATATTAACTGAAGAAAGTTAGGTATATATTATGTGTCAATAGAACAGCATCTTCATCATTTTTGGTGTTGTCCTAAAATATGATGTAAATGTAAAAATATGTTTATAAACTATGTTACAATATTTCTTACCAGTTCCTCAGTTTTACAGAGCTCTACTTTGTAGGCCAATGCAGGAACTCCTGTGTGCCAGCTCAAAACCATGTCATCTCTGTAACAAAATAGTTTTCAATGCATTTTCAAAAATATATATATATATACTTTAGTGTGTTCAACCCCTATCCTACCCTCCAGGGGCAGAAACCCCTAAACTAAAGGGATTTCTTTCCTTTTTATTCTATTTTCTGAAGTGTTGACGGTTCAGACAGTAGTAATGTCTATTAAGATCTGTAGGTTGTAGGTTTGAATCCTACAATAAGCTCAACCTTATGGTGAAGGAAAACATCATTAGGAAACCACAGCATGATGTTAAAGCCAGTGCTGCCAAACTAACAACCACCCTCAGTTTACCGACAAGCACCCAAATGTCTGTTCCAGGAGCCTCACATGAGAGCCAGCTCCCAATTGAAGTGTGGTATGGCACCATTTTTGACTACTTAGTAACTCAACATCATGTGATATGGAATCAATGTTGTATAGTACAAAAAAGCAGTAAGACAAATAAAAGTAAATAACAGGTAAAGCATTATCTTGAAGACAATGAACACAAAGAAATGATGTAGCCTCTAATATGTGGTAGTTGTGAATGGAGTGTGTTGCCCCCACATTTGGGTGCCTTGAGCGAGTGCCTTCAGACTAGAACGCTGAATGTTGATAGAATTAAATAAATATTAATTCTCAATTATAAGTTTGCTAAATAAATAAAATGTGACACTTACTTATGATATGATGGAAATACTCGGGCGGCATTCTTGCTGAAATATTCTGCAGTGTATGGATTTGTCACATTGATATAAAAGTCATTAAACTTTGAGGTTTTATTAAATCTGCTTCTGATGAGGTAACAGGCGCTGAATATCAGGTCAAATGTGGCCGACATGCAGATCTGAAATACATGTTATTACAATAACTCATATCTTTTTATTTAAATGTCTATTTCAATTTTTATTTTGACCTGCACCATGAATGCTCTATGATATATTTATATTTTCATATCAAGACTAAATTAAATAAATCTGCTCATTTATACAGAATAATACAGTGTTGATGTCTAGAACAATAGTGACAGGTCCTTTAATAGTGATATCAGAAACTCCTAAGTACTCTATTCTTGTAAAATAAGAATTGATGTAAACAGTGTATCAACTTACAGCCTGGTTATCGGTGCATCCGTGTGTCCTATTGATATACTCGTAGTTAGATGAGTGTGATTGCCCGGGGTGCAGTTTCAAGTAAGGGATCGAACTGTTACAGTATTCCCGGGATTTGAAATACTTCACGTGAGTCTCCCATTCCCCGATTGTGGAGTTATAGAACACGGCTTTGCTAACGGTACACAGCTCTACAGTGTACCTCCCGATGTATCCAGTCACGGGGGTGAACGTCAAACGAAGTTCAGGATTATCACTGCAAGTAGGCACTATAGCGACGTCTGCATTCCCCAAACGAAACAAACAAAACAGCACCAGCGTCCACAGCATCTTGGACGCTTCTTGCGAAATTATGTAAATAACTTCATAAACACGGTTGGACGTCATAAAGGTTGATGGACGCAACAACACCACTCTTGAAAATAAGCCATACGGCGCACAACGCTGGAATAAGAATATCAATGATGTTTGTTTAACCTTACGTTAAGGCACAACAGACGCGGTATTTTTTTTATGCCTAAACTTAAACAAAAATGCTGCCCGTCGGGGTTCGAAGAGCCCATTTTACACTACGGACGAACGAACCAAGCGCAAGATTGGCGAGGCCGAGCGAGTGCTAGTGCTGCAAACTCTCGACTCCGAGTGCAGTTTATATTATTATATTTACATTTAAAGTTAAAAAGTTACTTATACTCATTACTATATTAGTAAAGTAATGGGGCCGTCAAAATTGATAGTATTTTAATAATTTTATATTTCAATACCCGTTTATGAATCTCATGTACATACGTCCCAAACGATTTTTTATTGTTTAGAGAGCAATAACATTGATGGTTGATAAATATATGTTTATAAACTATTTGCAACATGCGTTTTGCCATTGGCCAAACAGAGAGTACTGCTAAAACTTTATTCTATCAAGTCTCATAAAGGTCCAAAATTATGAGATCTTCTAAAAAATTACGAGAGTTTTCAGCACCTTGGAGCGCCTTGAAGTTATCAATTTTTAGAGGAAAAACTAATAATTGGTTTAACTGTAACTTTCATAGATAACGATAGATACGCAATTAGAGTAATATACACACATTTAGTACATGTAAAGTTTCATCGAGGTTATGATTATCTTCAATAGAGAAAGGGCGAACAGTGGGCGATAATATGACAGAAAAACGGCCTTTTTTTTAGACGAGGCGCGGGAATTTGTGTATGATAGCCATACCCAATGTAAATTTACTTTTCACCATCTAGTTTCTAAACTTGGCACAGGATGGCGCTGTACGTGATATGGTGTCAAATAAAGTAAAAAGGATTAATATTAATTTCAACACAATTTCTGTAGTACAATGTATAGAAACAATGTTATATATATAAGCGAAAAAAAAGGACCCTTCAGGGCTACTTCTAGCAAACAAATCATTTTGTTTGATTATATTTTGATTTGATTTTATTTTTGGTCAGTTCTTCCCCATGGGGGGTCATTATTTGAAACTTTATCACCAGACATTCGTTGATGACATTGCTCATCATATCGAACAAGTTGGAACTGTTTTTTCTTGTGGTGCTGGGCGTGATCAATTGGTTTGTCCATGTCACCTGCGACAAAGAGTATCCCAATACAGAGGCATGATTGTGTAATCGTTATGTTATATTACTGGTCATCAAATTTGAAGTAATATAATGATTTAGTCTTCATTTGCAAAAGCTTTAGGATACTCAAGAACCCAATTTGGGTTTTATCAATCTTCCTTTTGTTTTTACAGCCAGCAGGCAGCAGGAAAGGGTGAGGGACAGCTCCACCTAAACCAGAATAAATATAAAAATGTGCACCATTCTCTAATAATTTAATAAATAAACATTTTGCACAACAACCACGATTATCCTTAAAAACTAGCAATCTGGTGCGACAGCACGGCATACATGGCCAGCGCGGCGAGCCCGACGGCGGTGGCGTGGAGGGCGCGCAACGCCAGCAACGCCCACGCGCTGAGGTTGAGGATACTCCCGATGGCATCCTCGAGCAGGCAGCGGTACGGCGAGAGCGCGAGCGCCGCAAGCACGAGTGGCGCGTGGCGGCGTGGCAGGTCGCTGCGGGTCGCGAGCCACACGAACGCGGCGGTGGCGACGTGCTGCAGCAGCGCCACGTTGCTCTCGGCGCACGAGCGCACGTACACCCAGTCGAACTCGGAGCCGCGCGCACCCACCCACAGTAGGACGCCCCGGGTCACCACCACCTGCACATTCAACAACATTTGCCTGGCGGTAAGAAAAATGCCTGCCTGCAGCTCACAAGCTCGACTTGAAATTATGACTCTACCCCACTTGTTCAGCCCCACTTGGGAGTCCGTTTTTTTATTATGTGATGCTCACCATGTAATCCTTTACGTAGAACATAAAAATTTTCATTCCTAGTAGTAGCAAGGAAAAGTCCAAAGTTCAGATAACTAGTTCAGCTTGGTTTCTAATCAATTAGTATAAAACAAAACGCATTTATCCCCTCAGGGTTGAAGCAGAGCTTCAAAAGGTCAATATCCACTTAATAATACATAGCAACATAATAAGTTAAACCCACCTCTGCACTCGCCCATCCAATAGCGGAAGTGAGAATCTTGGCATGACCCTTGCCAGGCACTGAATTCAACGCAAAGTATAGTCCTAACAGGTCAGCAAAATCTACAGTTGCTTTTAGGAATTCCTGAAACAAAACACTCTCTATATAATTTATTTTTGAAATCTAATAATAAAATGCAGATCCAAAAAAAAAAACAAATATTTTAAAATTTGAAAACCTTGTTAATCTGCAAGAAATTTACAACAATTTACACTTTTCTGGTGAGTAGGTAAGACAACTTTATGAAGTATCCATAAAAAATATGTCACACTGTTATTGAAAGGACTGTTATAGGAAACCACCAATTTTATTCAAAGCTACCAGATCGAACCACCAAATCACAGATGTATATGATCATCTTCAGAATCATTTGTACCCTTTTATAACTATAAGTTATTTTAAAGTTGTAAAGAACTTATCTATTCGAGATACTTACAAGAAAGATTTTGTATTCTCCGTTTACATTACTAGTATCTGTGTCAGGAAAAAATGTAGCGAGCAACAGCATTTTGCACAGTTGTGTGAAAATATACAACCCTCCGGCATACACGCATTTTGAAAAAGTTGCGTACTCTGATCTGAAAACAATTAATTACAAGAGGTAAGTATAAAGGCTATGTCTAACAGGATAATAGGTAACCTCTACCTGTAGGCCAACTTACATGCCAGAATATTTGTATGCCATGTGATATGGAGCATAAACTAAAGCTAAACAATTACCAAAATGATAGAGCGTCATTTTGGATTGTTAATAAACCCTTGGACCGAAAATGTAATATTTCTCTTTCAGTTTCAGCTTAGCAGCACCTCGGTCATTGATCTTTTTTACGTCGAGTTGACAGTTTTGACAGCCAGAAACGAAAAATTGACACTGACAGCATAATGACTGTAAATTTTTATAATTGTCATTTTGTAATCGTTAAGTATAAAGGGCACTAAACAAAACAAAAAACAAACAACTATTAATACTGTCACTACTGTTTCATTAACTTGATGACATCTTTTTATTTTTTTATGTATTCATCTGGTAACATATTATATACATTATTATGGTTGTAATATTCCTGGAACTTCTGCTTAATAAACTGGCCATATTCTATTTTAAATAAACCCAGCAACAGAACAACTTGTGAAAGTAATCTGACTCGGACACTGGCAGAGTTTGTGTGGCTAAGACACGAAAGCCAAAGAAGAAGAACTGAACTGAAAGGGTACTGCCTGCCAGTGGAACGTAAAATTTAAAATATAAATGTTTTATAAAGTTGTAAGTTAGAGTATCTTTCAACCCACAAACTCATGCAAACCTTATAAAACAATGCGAACCTAAATGATCCTCTTCAACTCGGACAATACTCGTTTTCTCCTCTAATTTTGGTGTGGTTTTAACATTAATATAAAACGCTTTAGATTTACTGATTTGTATAGACTGAGAAATGATCTGAATTGTCTGTTGTCAAATTAACAACTTTATACTATATACACATATAAAAAAGTATTATAAAGTTTTGTTCTGTTTGTCTGTCTCTCTGTTTATTCGACGGGACTTTTACTGGCAGATAGCTTATGTTTTATTACTAGCTAAGCTGGTATAGAAATATGTCATATTTGTAAGTTTAAGCTTTATAAAATTATGCTTTGTTTGCAATACCCTGGGGCGGTGGTACCTACGTATAGAAATTAATGTGCAACGAATAGTAATTAAAAACTTATAGGTACGATTCGCAATCCACTCCATAAATGGCTTGCGTACTTGCACGAAACACGAATCGGATTCCGGATGAGCAGCTTGGGGTTGGACGACAATCTGACTAACCGCACCTTACCGATGGATAAATAGTATTTGATTATGACATGATAGAAACTTTAAAATTGTATACATAACTGTCAAACACAAAAGTTAGTGTGTTTGATTTTATTGTTCAAATGATGATTTGAAACTGTTATATTTAGCAAAAAGTGAACGGGAGACTGTGACATTTTGTAAGGAATCGAAACTAGGGACTGCAACTAGTTTGATTATAGCTTGATTTTTAAATGATGATGATTTATGCATGTTTTTATTGTTATAATTACGAATAATGGAAATTTATTGTGGTTATTATTTGGCTGTGTAAAACAAGTGATATATTTGCTTTGCGTGTAGGGCTACATGGAAGTTTAGCCTAGATAGCTAAGTTTTTAGTTTATGACTAAAAGCTAAAGTTACCTAGGCTATCTTGGCTAACACTAGGTGAACTACATTTTGTAATAGTCCAGTCTTATATGTCCTAACACATGGAATGTTTTACAAGGCAGTAACAGCAAGCAATAACAGACCTGTTAAAAAAATGATATTCTTTCAGCGAAGGGTGGCAAAAGAGACAAAGGGTTAAAAAAAAGGGTGATGATAAAAAGGGGTGAGAGTTTTTTAACCCTTTCAGTTTGGCACACGCGCAAAGGAGTATGGGGCTTGGTAGCCAATAGCAAGACAGGGTTAGAGAAAATTTTTGAATGTATTCGTTCGGAGATGTGCTCGGGGAGCGAGCGGTGAGACCTCGGTTCACAATGACTTACACCGCAGTTGCCTCTTGTAAGGGCTGGTGACAACCGGTCCCTGTATTTAAATTAGTTATTACAACTTATTTGACTTTTTGTAACATTACAATGTTTATTATACTTAAATATCTGAATATTTAAATTTGATTCCTTGAATTGTTGTGTGCCGCAGAAAATATTTTATATTATTTAGAAGCTTGGCCATGGATTGCAGTGGGATTGCTATTTTCTTACCAGTGTGGTAAGTGGTTATATTTGTTTAATTGATACAAATGTTTTTACCTGTTATTGAATAAAATGGAATAGTAATATAATATAAATTTTGTAGCTGAGATTATATTTAATTTAGTTGCATTTATGGTATTTAACATCACTAAATTCTTAGTCTAACTTATATATTCATTCTACTGGAGCAAAGCTTTCTCTAAGTTGTTATTCCAACACAGCTAGTTCTATTGCACAGAATAAACTAATCTCATAATGATAACAATCAGTAGTTCTTAATTATTATCAGATACATAGGTATGATATAATGATCACAGGTTATTTAAAGTCACATTTTGCAATGCACTTACTACATTTATGATCTAAGCATAATCTTCTTATAAGACAATGTTCCCATAAGACCTGCTTATAAAATGTTTTTTTTTCTATAGAAGTACCTTGTTAGATTTTGGTATTAAAATTGATTTCCCTTTGTAAATGGGTGCTTCAAAGGAAAATTTTACCTAATTATTTATGTAGGAACACCTATTTTTTCAGTACCTATTCATTGTGGTATACCCACTGTAGGAGAATGCCTTACACTCAAACGCTACAATTAAGTATAGCTGTGTTAAATATATATGTAGTACCTATGTACTTGTCTATGTTCCTTATAATAATTACCTGTTATCATAATGTTACAGCACTCTGATACATATCATGTACCTACCTACTTTACACTAGCTAATCTAAGTCTAATGTATATGTACCCCCAACAAATAAACGAAATAAAAAATGATGATAATTTTCTTGCTATCAAACTAGTTACACTATAATGTACCTGTATCTTATTAGACACTACTTAGAACTGGCAAACGGAATATTTCTAAATGGGTAGCAGTGAAAAGACAATATAAGCTAAATAACTAGAGTGAAGTGAACCTAAATCATTTCACCTGTTTATTGAGGAAGGCGCTGTGAAAAATAAGGTGCAATTCAGCTAATTCAAAACTTAGGAAAGCTGTCTCTGGTGTTGCAAAAACGATTATTATCTGGAATTTCGTATAAGGAAAACACGCTTCTATACAATTTACTCGATACAATATTTATCTAAACTTGACTTTCATTCTGCAATCTAAAAAATAGTGAAGAGATAATACTTGTCTACTTAAACAAGAAAATATAATGTTAAAAACAAAATCTTTAAAATTTTAGTTATCTTTTAGACAAGTTGAAGTTTTCGCATGTCGAATCCGTCCCTTTTGTACTGCGCATACCTTGGCATGGAGTGATACGAGACCAATGCCGCGGCAAAGCTGCACTTTATAGGCGGTAACTGACTTTTATATGTATCACATACGGACGAGCCGACGACCACCTGGTATTAAATGGTAAGCTCGTCCCATAACCGATGCGACTTGGACCCTACTAAGTACGACAAGACCCAAGTCGTCATATGCGCCCGAGGGGTGCCTGTAATGTCACCGGCAACCACACCTTTCCAACCGGAATACAGTAACGGGAATGCGTTATTGCTTGGCGGCAGAAATGGGCATGGTGGCAGTACTTCCCCGGACGAATTCGGCGTGAGTTCTACTGCTCTTAATGAAACATCGTAATGTATCGCGTTACAAGCCGAGCATTACTACAGTCGGTGCAGCGAGCTGAGCCACTCGACTGTTGGTTTTATCGCAAACTTCTTTAAGTGTTACATTAGGTACGTTACAGGTCTGTACAGTTGAACTAGAGATCGCAAGCGCACACTGCGTTTAAATTTTAGACTGAATGGTGTTGAAGGGAGCACGCTCGGGCCGAGGGCTCTAAGCGAGCGTTCGCCGTGTTTATGTACCTCTATAGGCGTCATTATAATCTATACATATAAATAAAATTGGGAGTATCTGTTTGTAATATTAAAATAACCGCTTTTTACTAAGTGCATATGGATGTATACACGGTACATATACCAAAACAACATTTAAAAAAGGACGTGTGGCACTCGGAGACTGCCGCGGTAAAGCTATTGCGCGTGATATTTCAAAAAGTCAAAGTTCTGGTATTTATCGATAGATGGAACTAAAAAGTATCACCGCTGTGCCGGTCGGAGTGGGGGGTGTTAGGTTTTTGTCGTTACGGAATTTCTGGATTCGGTCTCCACGCTCAAGGCCCGCGATAGAAGCTATGCAATAGCTTAAAAAAAAATGCCTGCCTTTCTGTTTGTTCCAGCTAATCTCTGAAATGGCTGGACCGATTATGACGGGACTTTCACTGGCAGATAGCTGATGTAACTTAGGCTACTTTACCGAGGGGTAAAATAGGGGTGCGTGAAAAAACCGAATTCCACGCGGATGATGTTGCGGGCAACAGCTAGTAACAAATTAAATCTGGCGACTGCTGCCGTGCCGCGGCCGTGTTCCCACAGGAAGCACGCTCCTATAGAGGAATCCCAAATAATATTATCGTACCGTCCATTTGGAGCATTCGGCGAAAACAAGGAAAACAATGTATTAAATTCAAAGCATTCATACTCGCTAATGCTTATCCACATATCGCACGAACGTTACGAATGAAAAAAAGAAAATGGAATAAAACTTCTGAAGAGTTCCCTCACGTCATCCCTCCATTACACCATTGTCCCGTGACAATAGAGGACGAGTATAAAGAATCGCTGCCATTAGGTAAATTTCCTTATAATTTTTTCGCGACACCCTCCCTGGCGTAAAAAACGGGAAGCGTACATTTGTCACGCGGAGTGGTGCGCCCTGGAGATTGAGATCTCGCCGAGGAGACGCTTTTTGTGGGCCTAATCGATTAGGGGCAGGTGTTTGTTTGAGACAGGGGAAAATGGACACTTTGGAATGATCTCTTTTGATGCAAACAAGCTTATTTTTTCAGATATCTGCCAGCCTGATGCAAAATTTATAACCTAGGTAACCTTTTGCGAGCCATATAAAACAGTATCTGCAGTAGTCGCGATCTAACTGGTGTTAGTTCCTCCTAAACCGAGAACTCGTCATTTTCTATCTACACTAATATTATAAAGAGGTAAAGTTTGTTTGTTTGTGGGAAGTACTCTCTGGAACTGAACCAATTTTGAAAATTCTTTCACCAGTAGAAAGCTATTCCTGAGTGCCAGAAGCTATATTTTTTTATTTTTTTTTCACATATTAAAATGTTTGACGGCCAGCGAAGTGGGCACGGGTCAGCTAGTATATGGTATGTAATCACAATAAGAAGGTATAAACTATACTAAACTTTTTTGGCAGGCGTCATGGCTCATTTGTTAGTAACTCTGGATGCATTGGTCCGGTTAAGGTTAAGGTAATAACTAGGTTCTTCTAATGTAGACAACCCCTGCCATTTATATATGGTAATCTGCAACTATTAATTATTATTTACAGAGACGTACTTATTAGTTACGGGAAATAAGATTTCTGTTTTCACTAAAACGTATGTTACCCATCGCTGTTACATGTATCTGCACGCCGCGCCGCAATCGATAAACTATAATAGCGAAATGATTTCAATTCCATGCGTAGACGAGATGCATTATTCGGCTCACGTACCTACCCACAGCACGGTGAGTGAGTGAGTGAGTGAGTGCACGCAGATAAGCGGCGCTCCGACCGAATGCCGAGAGTTCGACTCGGACGCGCAGGGAAGGCAGGGGTCTTATCGAAAACGGCTTACGGACCCCATGCGAGTTGCGACCCCCAGCGCGACATAGTTCAGCCCTCCGCTTTCGTCTGGCCCTCGGACTTAGCCGCCGTCGGCGATCGATCTCAATGCAAAATTGCCGATAGGGGAAGTTTCTTCCTCGTAATTTTTTTATTGCATTATCTCGTTGTACCTACCTACAGATTGGCAGGTGGCCGGTTTTGTATCTGTTTCAAAGTTTGACTGGCCAATGTATTGTATCTAGGTGACAGTATAATTATTGGATTGCTTACCTATGTACCTACAATATATTGTAATAGTTCATATGCTAATAATTGGTAGGAAAGTACCTACTAACTATTCCCTTTGTTGTAAGGATTAATAGTTGTCAGTTTTAATCAGCTTGATTGTCGCCATTGTTACAAATAGATAACAGTGAATCAAAGAAACCAGCATATTTCATTTGACACTTACAATAATTGCTTATTCGGTTCGTATCAAAAAGTGTAATACGATTTATATGCCAATGAGGCAATGAATTTAGGAGCTAGGTTGGCGGTATATCTAATAATATATTTTGCAAGGAGATACGTGTGGCTACCGGCAGTGGGGAGGTGGGGTGCGGGGTGGCAGCCGGATGAATAATTCGCGTTCGATTCCCAACTACCGGAGCTGTTGGATTTGTGATAATCCATGCGTCCTCTCGTAACTTAGTGTCAGGTTCGGAGCTTAAAATTTAAAGAATACTCTCCGGTTTGCCTTAGATTACGTACTCTGGTTGAATACTATTCTACGACCGCGCTGCTAAAGCTAATTGGTTGGACAATCTCACATTTTTCTGTACAGCCAATTCTGAAATACTCTTCACTGAGTTTGTGATAAAACACTTCTAAAATAAATTCACTTCCTATTTTTTCCCATCCCTTGGCACCAATTTATTCATAGGCATGTATTTTATATTCGGTCATAAATATTAAAGGAGTCTCGTGCGGGAGTAGGATTTTCAATTCGACAGTCGGATACGGATCCGCTTAGATTTTAGGCTTTCTCTTTCCGCGGATTAGAGTGGTTTGATGTATGGCCGCGGGCGGCGGGCGGCGGTAAATCAAATTTTGATTGGTATTTCTTTGTGGAAAGTTGGAATCCTCGCCGGGGATGTCGTGTAACGTGTAACGTGGGTTAACCGATCCCCAGGCACGCCGCCGCACCGCCCCGGCCGCCCCGGTAGCCCGGCAGCCCCGGCCGGTCTGTGCGGATTCATTCCACTCCCGCCGCGATCTACAACACATTCGGAATTTTGTTTTTGGGATTGGCGTAATTCCGGATTTTACCTTGCAGGGTGTTTTTATTTATTTATTAGATATTAGTAGACCTATAGATAGTAGCTAGTATTATATTAATAAGTGTTTAACGTATTAAAACAATCAGTATACTTACAGTGATCGTTGAGGTCCGTAGGTACCCGACCTCAGAGCATAAGCAATGTAGACTTAAACTGCTCTGCAGTGGTGGTTGGTTCAACAAAATAATACAAATGTGAGATTACATAGAGTAGAAGAAATTGAATTTATTTAGCTTGTCGATGTTAGTGAAATAGCCCAGAGGTTCGGTTCGGGGTAGCGCAGTAACCAGTAACCACTCGTGTGATCCAATTGCGGCGCGGAGTGGTCTCAAACGGATGGAATCAAATTCAGCCGCCCTTTAAATATTTGAAGTGATGCCCGAGGCGAGATGATTTCCTCGAGTGGGGCCGGAACGATATTGCCACTCTTAAAACGAAATAACTAAACATTGCAAGTTGCTTATATCGCTTCTTACATGATCATAAATGTGCCAAGTACGGAGTTCCTGCGGTTAGGGCACCTACAGGAATATTTATTTTTAGAAATGGAACTTATTTGACTCACTTCATTCTTATTAAGCTGGAATGCTTACATAACGTCTAGCTGCTAATACCTTTTTTATTTGCGATAGGCTAACGTTTGACCGCAATCTCACCTGATGTTAAGTGACAATGCGGTCTACGATGTACCATGCTTGCCTAGAAGTAACCTTTCTCCTTCTTTTTCTCTTGATCTCTTCTTCTTGATTCTCTTGAAAATCTACTAATCATATACCTACCCACCTAGGTATTAACGGGATAAGTGAGAACTAGTCACTATGGCTGTTCGACGTTCAAGTTACTTTATAAGTATTCCAGTTTAATAAAATGATGTGCTTGCAAAAATAATGAATACAGAGGGCGACGGTAAATGTTGGTTTCCCTGCCTTCGTATCGTCTACCTGTATCGACTCTTGAAAAGGTTAAGAAAATTTACTAGCATACGTATACAATTCGGCGCAACATAGGTGAGGCGGGTCAGCGGGGGTCGCGGGGGAGGCCACCCACTCACGGATAAAAAAAGGATCTAGAGAAATTCTCGACCCATTTTATACTAAATAGATAGCTAACACGGTCTGAGTGGAGTTTCAGTGATGCTCTCTCGTAGGAAGAAGCGACCTGTGAGGAATCGAGGGCTATCCTAGTGGTACTTGTGTGTATGTGTGTATGTATGTATGGAGGTAGGCAGGGTCCACGTGTGCGTGTCACACAGTTTTTCCTCGTATTTTTTACGCGTGCCCTTCTCTGAGGGATAAGAGGAATTCTTTTTAAATTGGAAATGTTTTCTAAGAGGATTACGATTTGCGGAGGTGTGCGCCCAGCGTTGGGAATAAGGGATCGTGTTTCTTAGCGTTTTGTGTTTAACATGCTTAAAAACAGTTTATGATATCTGGGGGTCCACACCTAAATACATCACTTTTGATCAATTATCTTTCTCTCAGTTTCACTTGACAGGGGAGATGACAAACACTGGCTTGAACTAAAGTTAGCTCATATAATTTTGTTGACATTTTAAATGTTATATTACAGTTTTTATTTTATATTAAATTACATTACTCAAAGTTTAATCCTTGTGCAATGGCATTTAGTTTCCCAACAAAACGCCATAGCAATCCTAATATCTTGGACTAATAAAAAACGACTATTTCTACAAGTAGTCACAGCCAGTAGACATTGTGCCTAGTTCGTCAGGTGAAATAGGTACCTATCCGAAACCTTTCTGAAAATAAAGTAATACTCTAAGTTATTGCAAAAAAACACCAACAAAACCCGAATGACCGCGACGTTCGATACTAAAAATAAATGGAAAAGAACATTATATTTTGCATTAGAATAAACTTAAATATCCGAGCTTAAAGTGCATTATTGTAATTCATAATGCGTTCCCCAATATTCGTATTACAATGACCTTTGGTAACGGGGATTTATTTTAAATTTTCGCGTCGCCCCCGCCCTCGCCATGTCCGCGTCCAACTAATGCATGCGTGTGCAACATTCGGGATGGCTTTGTTGGTTCTCATTGACACACATAGGTACCTACTTACGTGAGCTTTTGTTGTCAATAAACTTTTGGGACTATTCTAAACAATTTTTTTAGCATTAAACTTTTTTTTATGTGATATAGTAACGGATCGAGCCGACGGCCCACCTGGTGGTAAGTGGTAACCTCGGCCCATAACAACCGATGCCGCTTGGGTCCTCCCCTACTAGGTACGACAAGACCCATGTCGCATCGTATGCGCCCGTAACTATGAGACGTGTAGGTCTAGGAATGTCTAATGTGCCTGTAATTTCACCAGCAACCACACCTTTCAAACCGGAACACAGTAACGCGAACACGTTGCTGCTTCGCGGCAGAAATGGGACTTCATCATCATGGAACATGGTTGAATGTACATTATAACTATGTATTGCGTTTCATACCTTAAGACTTTCTATGTTTATACATAAGTACTTTTATGATCTTGTAACCCTTCTTGAAGCAAATAAGTGATGAAGTGTTGGCTTGAATATTTAAGTTCTCTGAATTTATTCCATAAACTGATCTGTTCAAACGTTTCAAACATCTCGAACGCCCATAATCAAAATATAAGCTATTTGCTAACGTTGAATAAACTTTACAAATTGTAACCGAGGGAGTGCTTCACGTCTCGTGCGGAGAAATAAAAATGTTTTATATTCAACAACAATAGAGGGATTGGGCGATTTAAACCGCGTCCGCCCCCGATAATTGAGTTTTACACTCGCACTCGCACTCGCACGCGGCCCTACCGACTACGAACTAGGTAGTACCATTTGTGACAGGTGGTCAATAAGTATGAAAACAATTGTGACACAAACGTTCTAATATAAAGAAAGAAAGATTATTTATTTAATCTAATCGACACAATTATAAACTATACAATAACATTATATACTTAAACTTAGGAATAGCATGTGTTGTTGTGTGTTGAGTGGGCAGAAACAGGGACCCCCTGTATCAACATAGTGCTGCACACAATGAAGCGTGCAGCGCTGGTTTTCAGGCAGGGCCCAGAGGTAACGTTACGGACATAGCCGACCAACTTACTACATTCTGTATATTATAAGACTAAATGATATCACTTAACCTATTATTTTCATCAATATTCTCTCCGATTTGCGAAATAGAACTGTCAATCAACTGCGATATGTTTTGTCTTTTTTACTGAATTCATAACAACCTATCATATGAAATGATTAGCTGGCTGATTTCTAGTAAATCGCTTAGTAAAGTTTTTTAAGGACGTGAATGTAAGTATATATTTTTCCTTATAATATGAGCACATACGCCATTCTTGCCTCGTGATAAAAACGTCATTTTTCTTCGAATACAGAAACGAATGGACCATTTCGACAAAGTACTATCTAAAGATGATGAAACGAGCTTATTACCTACCTGCAGCTAATGATCCGTCATTGTGCCGAAATTTTGTAACGTCGCCAGTGCCGTCCGTCAGTAATGCGCGATTTTACTATTACGACTACACCTTGGGAGCTCGTAAACTGGACACACCGCGGTAAAATAACGATGGTTATTACATGTAATGGAATGTGCCATATTATAACACTAGTTACTATTTAAGTGGAACAAAGAAGACGCTGCGAACACCTTTGGGTTTCGCTAATTGCATATTTTTTCGGCGTATGGCAATTTGATAACTTAGGTAGTAATTCAACGTCAGCGGAGAAACTGATTTGTTTCTATGCGTTATTCGTGTTCTTTCTCAAGCAGGCTTTCGCCAAAAGTAATGTGAAAACGTCGAAGCTGCTCGCATATTCTTCCGCCCTTCGGCAATAAAAACAGATACATTATAAATCGTAAGGATATATCGTCCGGGCTATTATGCCCGGAATGCCCGCTCGGCGTGACGTACTTAAATGTTTTATTGTTCTTTCACGGCGGTATCTACATTACTGTTGTTATCATTTTTGCTTACAACACAATAACATAACACATAAACTTGGTTATGTTGGAAGTTCACGCGAAATTAGTTCCCGTCAAATCTATAAAGGTTCCGTATAAAATGTTTGATTGTAAGCTTTGTTTCATATAAAGCTGTATGGTGTGGTATGGGGGGGGGAAGAAGGCCATTCGAGCCGATGAACAGCTAACTTGTCCATTAGGTTTAAGTGACTAATGAACTCGGAGTGTACTCGATAACGATGAATGATCAGCTTATTGACGTCAGATCTGCGGAGAAGGGGTTGACTGGTGTCTTCAGTGCATTAACCGTAAGTGATCGATGGCGTCTTCTGTCTTCGCGACTCAAGATCATCATTAGCTGCTGACTGCTGATCAATAAACAACTATATAACTACGAATTCGCACTTTATTATCCACAGCATCTGTTAATACGTAGCTATTCCGTATACTTCAGGCTATCCACGTCGTTTGTTTGACATTGTGACTCTGTAACACTGAATCGGCGTGACTCCGCAACGCCAGGAATCAATCCATTCAATTTATTGCATTATCATAAAGTTGCTTTTATGAAATTTCCCGCCAGTGAAACGGCATGATTAATATTTCAGCCGTGACTGGCCGTGACGACCGACCGACCGGAATATATTCGCTTATCTTATATTATGCTCGCGTCTTATACTTAGCTCTACTCACATGTTCACATACAGGCATGTGTATGTAGGTATATATATGGTAATAAGAATGTTATATTCAAAATAATTTAAGTTAAGACAAGAAAGACAATTTTTAAAGTAAAATATATCAACTTACCACCCATCATAAAGCAGATATTAATAGTTTGTCGGTGGTGTTGTTGTTTAAGTATATATTTATGCGGGGATGCGAGTTGGTAGATAGGTGCTCGCCACTCGCAGTGGGGGTGGACAGCGCACGCAATCCATTAAAGCTGAGAGAACACTTGAAATTCAGCCACCTCATACAATAAACATCGCGCGGAGTCGCCGCGTGTTTTTGCGCTCGCCAAGACCCGCGCGCGGCTTTTTGTCAAAGCTTCTTTCGCTGTTTTTGTTGATAAAGCGGGAGCTAGTTTTTATCTCACGATTGTTGTAATGGCAATGCGAAATTAGAGCTCTTCCGAAATACTACCATAGTTTTTTTTTATTTATTTACTTAAAACCGTTCGCGTCGTGATGCTCATCAATTAAGAGATGTTTAGAAATGCTAACAGTTTTAAATTTTAACGTCTGTTTTCTAATTTGCTGGGGTAGTTTAATGAAATCCTTATAGAAATGTATTTGTTATTGAAGATACTCTTTCTATTAAGAGCATTAATAATTCTCTAATATATACTCTATCCGAAATAAATGTTGTTAGTGAAAAATTTCAGGGTAGTCATAAAATAATAATGTCAATAATTGGTTCACGTAAATCTCGTGATGTTATGTGAACCTTCTGATCGTCGCTTCTGTGAGCTCTATGATGATCGTTTTAGTTTACTTATCTCCTTCAGTGTTCGCATAAAGCGGGGAATATTTTACCCCGGCTCAGCCGTCGTCGGGGGATTGTGAGGCGGCGGAAAAAATTGATGCGACTTAACTATCTTGCGTGTGTTTTACCCACGGAGCCGTGGCGTGGCGTGGCATGGCGTGGCGTGGCGTGGCGTGGCGTGGCGTAGGCACTATGTTTTATGGATGTCCGTCGTGACAGTGATCTACGAAGTTTAGAACTATGAATTTCCCAATATAATAGGTACGCTTAGGATACTTATGAGAGTGACAGATGTACTTTAGATAAGTAAGCAGTTAGATGATAAGATAGATATATAATACCTTCCAAACACATATTCGAATTTCGCAAAAGACTGTCACCAGATGGATGTGATCCTCTTTGCACTTTTTTGTTTTATCTGATGCAAGTAACGGTATGAGGTGATGGCCCACCTGATATTAAGTAGTAACCACCGCTCATACGCAACAGCAATACGACTCAAGTCCTGTCCACCAAAGTACGAGAAGACTCAAGTCGCCTGAGTCGCGTCCATAACACCGAGACGGGGATGCTACGTCTCATGCGCCTGCAATTTCACCGCACCCACTCCCTTCCACCGGAACACAGCAACACGAGTGCATCACTGCCTGGCGGCAGACTACAGGGTGTGGTGGCAGTACTTCTCCGGGCGAACTTAGCACAAGTTCTACTATTTAGTTAACTAAATTCCATTTCAGAATATTATGTGACTAGTCAAGAACCATGTTGTTTCTTAGTTGATCATATTGCGTTGTTAATAATACAGCACTATATATACCTACCTATAATTAAACTGGACAAAAATCTCAATCAAATGGTTTGCATTTAATCAATAGTCATATGTTATGTTTCGTGTTCCCGCACAGCCACCCCACACCCCAGCCCCCAGTCCAGGAGGGTAACTTAACATTCACGGGACACTTCTCTTGTTACATGCGATGGGAAAACATTCGCATTGCCGGTGTATACACTTTTATACAACACAGAGAGATACGAAATATTTAGATATTTATTTACCTAATAAACAATATCTTGTACAGTAACAAGTTAGTAGACGCATCAGTAAAACTTAACAAAACTTGACGCAACAAACAAACATACATCCTTACAGTTTACTACATTTAAGAATCGCTATTTTAGTATGATGGGTGCATTTAAATGTCGATGCGCGTGGTAGATTGGGGTGTTTTGTCAGGCTGCAATACTAAGGTACGGGGTTCAATATAAATACGTAATGTAATTTGTTGAGGAATGATCTACTGCAGCTCACATCCATCACGTCTCTCGACCGGCAAGTAATTTACATCTAAGGTTAAAATTGCTGCTATGAGGCATGGTATCCTAAATCCGTAATGGATTTTACGAGCTGTAGCTTTCTGCAGTGGCCTAAGTAATATATTCTGTAGGTAACAGTCTGAGCGTAATCTAAAACTGTAATCAATTACTTAAAATTACCTGTTCTGTGATATTGCGACTGTTTGAACTCTTTCATTTACAAAGGTGCTAGTTTTATTACAGTGAGTAGTAACTGACAGTGTCATCTCTACAACGTTTATCAAAAGTCAAAACTTAACTAACTTCGTAGACTATAATTTAAATGACATTAGATTCAAGCTAGTTGCCCCATTTTTGTATCACTATTTTAATTATCATTACTAAACTTTTATTTTACCGGTGACACGAGAGTCACAATATCATGATAAAAAAAATACGGTAAGGAGACGCTTACAGTAAAAGCTGGTTATTTTACCTTATTAAGTGGTGTCAGTTTTCGTGCAGTTATTCTAAAACTAACCTAAAGTGTACCTATGTAACCCTGCTTCCTGTAACGTCTTTCAACTCTCGTTCTTAAAAACTCAGCGTCGTGCGTCAATGAAAATATCCTCTTTTTAGAGGCAATTATTAGCATATTATTCCCGGCGCGGCGCGGCGGGGGTCCGCGGGAGCAGGCCGGCGCGGGCGCGGGCGGTCGGAGCCCCGCTGGTAGATAAACATGTCCCGGCCGGCCTACCATTTACAAACTGTAATGTGTACTTTATCCGTTTAAAAATAAACAAATCGTTGTGATTCGGTCACGGAATGGCAATTTGTGCTCGATACTTTAGTTTCTAATATAAAAAAAGAGGTACTTAAGTACTTACATACTAACAAATATGTTACGTATTCGGGAAGTCGTCTACTTACTTTCAAGCTGTGATGATAGCGGGACCACCAACGTATCATATTTTGTGATAAGTATGTACTTCGGTGCCTGTCTTCATTGACCGACAATAAACTTCGATTAACGAAGACACTAAAGATAATCTGTTATCCAAATCCGCGCAGGTTCATTTTACGATCGCGAGATGCTCGCGCGCTTCCGAGAACCTTTCCCATTAAAGGAAATGATCAAACAGAAATGAATCTCCACAGTTAATTATTGCGGACATTGTTACGTACCGTGATGAGTAAGTAGGTATACCTTGCAGTATATCTTCGCGACAGTGTTTCAGCTCTGTTTGTGAGACATCATCAGGATTGATTGCAGAGCTTGGAATCGAAGCTATCAATATTTTTCTATAAGTAGGTACTGAAAAAGGAAGCTAACCATATCTGACACCATGCCCATTTCTGCCACCAAGTTTCGTGTTACTGTGTTCCGGTTTGATCATCCTCACGATGTTTTCTTCACCAGTTTGAGAACGTGGTATTGAGCACATAAATCTTTCAATCGAAAAACTCTTAGGTCCCCGTCAGGATTTGAACCGGCGACCTCCGGGTTAAAACTCGGGGTCAGTATCACTAGACCACCACGCTTTCGCTAACTGAGCTAACGGAGTTAAGATGGGAGGTATTCATTTATATGAATACCTCCATGAATGTAGGTAGGTATATAGTTCTCAACTACATTCATGTGTCTATAGGTAGGTACACAAAAAGTGGTAACTAGTCACTAGTGGTGGAGAAGTATATTCGCTTCCATACGCGTTGTTATTCCTATGAGTTCGGCTCCGGGGCGCGGCGTAGTGCGTCACTAATGCAGCCACGCTTGTTAATTACTCAACTCTTATGAGCTTACCATTCTCGTATTCACACTTAAATGTATCTATATATATATAGCTTGTAATCGACCGACGTGTTTGTTTTCTTATAAGTTCAAGTTCTTATAAGTTAATTTCATTTCATTTTATTTCGTATTTAGTCAGAAATTTTATTTTTGTTTCCTTGTATGAGCCATGGGCTTGAAATAAATGTATTATTATTATTATTATATTATTATTATAAGTATTTGGTGTGGTCTCTTCCTATCAATTGTAAGTATGGTTAGTACAGTTTAAAAAACCCTTAAGATATTGAATTAACAAATATTTCACCATGACCAATTCAACTTTATCCAGTATCATTTATAACTTCGCACAGTAAATATGATGTACTTATCCTTAAAAACAGATACACGCAAATTTGCAGGAATGCATTGGTTTCGACTATGAATACCTGGATCCTGAATAGTTTAAATATAAACGTAAACAATATAATGCAAGAAAAATTATATAGTAGGTGTGAATTAAATATATATTTTTTACAATTACACATATTGGACCTGTGATGTGATGCTCACTTTTGGCAGAAGACGATGGCTTCCAAAATATAGTTTTTAACTAGTTAGGGAGCCAAAGTCTTTAATAATAAAAAAAACACCAATTAAGCAAAAAAAACGCTATCTCTAAAAAATTACTAACTACTGGGTAGATTGTGATGTTCGTTTTTTCTGACTTTATTTGGAAATGAGGCATGATGGTTAAGGGCATTGTCATTATAAGAGATATGTAACCTGTACAAAAAAAACTCAATAATTAAAAAGTTGGCTATAATTATGTAGGTACTAGGTCTTCTATTGAAATAATCGGTACCTACGTAGTTCACCGATAAATCTCTCTGTCACAAGTATTTAGTAGTTGTTTCTGTGCGGGCAATTATTCCGATGTCTGTGCATGTTGAGATCGGTCCATTTCCCTAATGTGCATCGGATTGGAGATGATTAACGTATCGATAGGCTGCGGATGCTGCGGCCGAGATGTGGCGCGCGGCGGCCGCGTTCAGATGCGGCCGCGGCGCGTTTGTGATGTGGCGACGCGGCCGCAACGGAATGGATAATTAGCGCTGCCCACGGATTGCACACAACAACATTACACTCTCTAACAGCTACACTTTACAATAATATTGCTTGAAATAAACTATTCTTAGAAGATAAATATACAATTTGACCATTCACACAAACAAACACACACATTAGAAAAAATGATTATATTATATGATATATTGTTAACATTAAAATCTTATCTTTATATCTGCGACAAAGCTGACAATGATCTGGTCGTACGTACAGTAACATATCGTGTTATCTTGTTTTTTTTAATGAAACAAACAGAGTAGTAATACTATGCGGCATCAGCTCCCACATCACCACTAAACTTTTTACTAGCAGAAACAGAAATAATATTTCCATTCGTTCTATGTAAGGTTTCGTGTTATTATGGGAGGAGAGAGGAGAGTCACAGAGAGAGACTCTGCTATTTGCATCCACGGTTTCATACGATCACATGAGCTGGTTTCTCTCATCCAATTCTTAAATACCTGACTTCGATACTAGAAATACGACTATCATTAGCTTTTTAATTACAAAACTAGGTATTCTAGGGAATTTTCTAGTTATCGTCAGTATCTTCCGCCATTAATAACTAAAGGTATCTCTTACGCATCGTACAAAAAACATCTGTCTTGCATTAAATGTAGTCTAAACCGATTCATCTTGTCGTCATGCGGTACTCGATAGCGGCAACTGTCGAATGCCTGACGGGACACATTGCATGTAGGTAGTTATGTAGGTAGGTAGGGATCACTCATTACCGCGATACCCTTTGAAGAGACGTAATTAAGTCGAGCGCTACATTCCCCGCTAAATTCTAGATGATATTTATTGAACGGATTGTCCGGCCCCGCTCCCGCTGGCTCTTTGCGGCGCCGACGTCACCTGTCATCCATCAGTCAGCGCACACGAGCACGCGCACACACGAGCGCACGCGCACACGAGCACGCGCACACACGAGCGCACGTGCACACGAGCACGCGCACGCACACACGCGCCCTAAGCAAATTCACATTTAACGGTACAACGGCGGAATGCAACAAAACATTTTGCATTCCGATTTGTATCAGACTATCGGAGTCCTATGACGGACGGACGGACGGACGGACGGACGGACGCAGTGGTGACAAAAAAGGGTAGACTAGTTAGAATGGCATGCGCCGGTAATGGTCTGCCCGCTGAATGTTTAGGGTAATTTTGTGAATATCAAGTGGACGGAACGGTTCATTTATGGCGGTGAGGATGACCAAGACGCTTTGAATTGTTAATCTGCCGCCATATTTAATGGCAAAAACTCTAACGCGGTTATTACCTACCGCCTTAAGTAATTCATAATTAATGATTAATGTGAGCATCAGAAACATTTATATAAACTATTAGATATCCCAACAACATCGCTTCGGTTAGTTTAAGTCGCCTGAACGATAGTGTTATTCCAGTTAATTGTATGCGGCATTCGTCGAAGAAAAAATACAATAATTACACTAATTACTGTACGTTAGCTCCTACATTGAATGTTGTTTCATAGATGGCGCTACGAGTCATGATGTGCATCGCTTCGAGTGACTCCTTGTCTTGTCTCGCGTGAGCGGGCCGCATCTCTAGATATGCTTGAACCGCGCCGCTCCCAATTGCCTAAATTAGCATACTTCATCAGGCGCCGCCGAATTTCCTTGTAAACTCACCATCAAAGCGAAACCGACAGCGACCTCTTCAATCTAAATCGAACCGTAACTTCGTCATCCGAAAGTACATTTTTGTATGGTCGAAGGTTCCCGAAGCACAAGTCATTGTTCCCGTGCAAGTTTCATTGAGAGCATTGTGGCTAGGACGCTAAAGTCAGTTATTGAACGTAGACGGGCCGAGAGCTGAACTCTGACCTTAGATTAAGTAAACCTGGTAATGGTGGGACGCAAATTGGTAGCATTATGCGGGACACGGCATCCCGACGCGGCTCTCCACCATGCTAATCAGCTCGTTGATGATCTCATGATCGACACAACACTTTTATTACTTACATGTCTAATCTGTATTAATGTCTAGTGATTTTTAATAAAACAAGGTAGAGATGGACTGTTTAAAATAGTGTGTTGATTGGTGTGTGGAGTTGGAGGGAGAGACGACACTGATGTTAGGCACTGTGGGTAGAAGATAAACAAACATTGGAAACTAAAACTAGGTGCTCATAGAAACAGTACTCTCTTTTTGACCAGTGATTATGAGACTGTTTTTTTACTCACCGATCTATTTTAGCGCCTACATTTAATTCTACTTATAACATCACATTTTTTCATATTTATTGAAGTAAACAATTTAATACACTAGCAAGGATTTGTTAGCAGAAAATCACTATATTTTTAATTAGTAGCATTAGAACTTATGCCATGTTTGTCCGGGGAAGTACTCATATCCATTTCTGCCGCCAAGCAGTTATGCATTCGCGTTACCGTTTTCGGGTTTAAAATGTGTGGCTGCCGGTGAGATTACAGGCACGTGAGAAATTTCACCTTCACGTCTCAGAGTTACGGGTGCATGCTAATCTTATCTTTTTTTTTTTTTGTTTTTTTAATTACTAAAAAAAATAAAAAAAATATCGTACCTTAAGTACTGCTGGAGGAACAAGTTGTATTCCTTAAGGGCAGAAGTTACCGCTTAACACTGGGTGGGCCATCCATTAGCTCCATAACAGAGAGGTGATTCGGATTTATGACTATTTGTTTTAATTTTAATAAATAATTTGGTACTTGTAAGGTAAAAATTACTAATTAAATGCATCTAGCTTACGCGCGTGGAATAAGTAGTGAGATAAATTGCAAACTTAAATTGTTCGTGTTCGCTGTTCGTGTTCGGCGCCCCTCGATGCGCGAGCTCATGTATAACAATAGGTACTAGTTATTCGATTTTTGATAATCGAATCGGATTTTGTTTGTACCTGAGACGTCTTAAATATATTGTTTATTAGCATATGTTACGTCTATCCCCACACATACGAGACGACACGTAAAAGAGCATGCTGTGCTGTGCTGTCCTGTGCGTCTCTATTCACGTCTCTGTCGTCCTCGTCTCTATTTATTTATGGTTCATAATCATTTTTATGTTTTATTTTCGGTGTCTACATAAGTGTGAAAGCGCACAATTAAACAAAGAGCGTTAAGATACCACAGACACTTAAAAGTTTTATATCGTTCTATCACACAACTACGAGTACCTACAGCTATGCCCTTTTCGTGCTAACAATGGACTTTCTAGACGTTTTTTATCCGTTAAACACCACTTTCTCCTAATTATTGATGGTAATGAACCTAGTATGAATCAATTGCATTATTATCGACCTTAAGCGTTAACAGATAAGGGTGACGAAAACGTTTGCAACCTTTAAGTCAAGGTTGAAGGAAGATGTCTGCAACTTCCACGCATAACTCGTAATTATTAATTCTTGGCATAATTTGCTCTTTGTTTCATGTGAGAAATGGAAACCTGTCTGCGATGAGAAATAAATTTATTAACAAGTTGTCGTACTTAGATTCTGATATTAGTAATAATTATAGCATCGACGGAACATAAACCATTCTGTAATGTCAACAAATCACAGCTCAGTTGGTTGTAGCTTCGCCATTTGCGTTTTAAGTTGTGGGTTCGAATTCCACCCATTGCATTCATTTTTGTGTCGAAAATAGATAATTGTTCCGGGACCTCATGTATAATATGTATACCATGTGTGAATATTCAGTATTTTTTTGTAAATTCATAGGTTTCAACACCCAAAGACAGATCCAATAACTCCCCACGGTCTGATGTTGATCTGCTCAACGACACATAGAACATCATGCAATATTTTATTTCAGTATTTTATGTAGTCATAAATGTGATATAGATCTAAGTACTCAGATTGTTACAAGGATCGTGCTCGCGAAATAAAAAGGAAGCCTTCCTTTAAGGGTTTCTTTTTTGAACAGGCGTCAAACTTAGCTATAAGTACCCGTGACCTTATGTTTTGAATATTATTGACTTTTCCAAGCCATTTCAATATGAATTCTATGGAAATAAAGTTTTTGACTCTGACTTTGACAATATCTGTCATACAAATGTTGATCCTGAGTGGAATTGAGTCAACGACCCACAGCGCAGAAGGCAGAGTTACTATTATCAGTAATATTATTATTTCGAGATTCTACTTTAAATGAACCTGGGAGTGACTACTGTTCATAATATTAATTGCAAGCAATCTCAAAAATGTATTGTTGAGTGTGACCGTTATAATTAGATTTTCAATCAATGAAATCCGTTAAGCAAAGTTACTTCAAGTGAACTTTCTGTAATCGGACCTTTTCTTTCGAATGATTGACATAAATAAGTATAGTAAACGAGAACAATTAAGTTCAGCAGCGCTTCACTAACTTAATATTGTACCAACTACAGTAGGTAGGTACTATTAGCTGTCCCGTACGTCTGCCCCCGCCCGCGCCCCCGCCGGAGAGGGGGCAACACTAACGGGGGCAACGGGGGCCTCCGGGCACAATTTAATTACCAAATGGAGCGTTTTTTGTGATCTTTGAGCCGAGTAAACTTGTAACGACGCGCACAACATTCAGTAGAGCACTTGATCACACTCAAGTTGGTAATTTCTCTATGGAGGTGGAAGTATGTATACAATGATTCACGTGAGTTTTACAAAAGACCAGGAGCTTTTTTATTCGTTATTGAATCTCACTGATTTATTTTAAGTATTAGATATTTATTAGGGTAACGTCAGTTGACAGCTAGAGTTACTTCGGTACCGGTAGTTTTCAATACATCTCTACCTATTGACTTTAGTGGCTACTTAAAGGGTGATCATGCCGTAGGGTGAAGTTGCAAGTTCTAAAATAATAAAAACCGTTACTGTTATTTTTGATAATTAAAAAAGTATTGCCATTACATAATAACATGTCCAAGTATTTGACTAAAAGTTTTTGTATTCAAAACTGATGGAACATTTCAGTATGGTTAGTTTAGTTCTACGAGAGGGAAAACGATTGTAAGATTGCACGAGTGCTCCACGTCGTGTAGGTACTTCCCCTTGCCCTCGTCATTGTCCGTCCTAACAATGGTAATGTAACAAAAACCTTCGTTAAAGTGTATGTCCAGTCCGGCAGGGCAGGCAGGGCAGGCAGGGCAGGCAGGGCAGGCAGGGCAGGCAGGGCAGGTTCGCTCCTAACTAGCAACACAAACGTCCCTCGTTATTTTAAACAATTCGATAATGACGCCCCCCGGCCGCGCCACAGACTGCGCCACAGTTCCACCTGATTGTACTACAAAGAACCCTCCTCTAATGAGGTTTTCCACCGGTCTCGCAAATAAAACCAACTTTTCGATGTTTGCCCTAGGCGGTCCCTGTTTACTTAAAACTACGATGTAGCAAGACATTCGATTTGAAACTTCCTTCGCTGTTGATATAACTGGGAAATGGTTGGGGGCGACATTCTCAAACAAATGCCTTTGTTTTCGAATAAAGTTGTACTTACTCGATTGATAGCAAGTTTTTGTGTACGGGTACAACAGTACAAGTAGCTACCTGTGGTATACCTGACGTTAAGTTCCGTATTCTCTGCCCATAACGACATCGAAACCTTTTAGGTGCTACCCCCAGACTCAAGTCCTATCATGGTATAAATACAGCATCGTGTCCACCAACAGAGTACGTACTCAGTTAAATATCACACTCCAGATGTTCCGTAACTAAACCTAATGAATGTTTTTATCCCGTTTTATTTTCAAACCAATTGACGAAACGACTCAAGGTTGTTTATAAATAGCATCATCTCAAAGCGCTAATTGGTTCGCTCCCATCGCTAGAGGAGTTGTGCAAATTGTGTTCGGTCGTGCCTCGTAACACATTTGCAAGGGAGGCGTATGCAAATCATAACTATCTGTAGTTATGTAGATGTCACGTCGCATCGCCGCAGCGAATCAAATGTCGGTATAAAACGCGACTTTAAAATAGAGGCAACTCGAGCTCCCACTGCGCAAGACCGAACGCAAATCGCGGGCCAATCGCGTCGCTTCCCGGCCCGCGCGTATGTAAATGCTGTATATTCAAATCAGTTTAAAATCAGATTGCGCATGCACGCGCCGCGGCTTTTTATTGGCGCTTACCATAAAGGGTTCAAGTCCTAGAGCGCGTGACTTAAAAAAAAATCGGGGTGTTATCACCCTCGGGGTTGTAACCCTTCCGCAACCCTTTTTTGGCTGCAGCTGTTTTTTGGTCGGCACGCGAAGTTTGTGATTGACCCGCGTTTCATAACGACGTGCTTTGTCGTAAAATAGTGACGGAGTTAACTCGTGCTAACGAAAAAACTGCACACACCTGGCAGCCAATACGACACGCATTGTTGTGTATACTGCGCGCGTACAATACTATACAACGTAGCGCCTGATCGTACAATATCATTACAATGGAGAATCCATCATTACTGGAGATTAACTTGCATACATTCGGTAATTCTACAAGCTGTTACGAATGTGAGAATTCTGTTTATATCTACGATGAATTACCTTAGACGTACAGATGTATTTAGATCACGGCTCGAAATATCAGTGTCATATATTATGAAGATCTACGTTAAAGTGACTACAATTTATATCTCAGCAGTTAATTTAAATGAACTTTACTAACATTGAGCTGCAATGTTAATGTAGTTTAAGTGCGAAACCTGAAAATGAAACATTGGTTTTCAGATAATTTCAACAAATGATAGAAAATTGCGCGCATTACATATAATAAAATATGTATTAATGTTCACATATGAAACAGTGCGTGAAGTAGTAATCTATTAGACGGCAGTTTGTCTAGGTGTGGCGGGCGCGTGGTGCAAATATGTTTGCACACACCATACGACCACGAGGCCACACGGCGCGGCGTGTGATGCGGTGTGGTGTGATGTGGTGACCATCGCACGGCAATCAACTAATGCACATATCACGTTGCGTGGAAAATGCGCCCGCCGCCGCCGCGTCTTATATAGTATAGCTAGCTCTCTAGTATATATGTTATGGAGAGTTAGAATTTGAGTGCTCCGAACTAATCAACATAACATTATATATAGCATTATAATAACAGTTTATATACATACTAACCAACATAATAGCATGTAGCACAGCACAAACTGATATGACAAAAAAACAGTCGTTCTATTTTCCACATTTGCTTACGAAACTCTAAAAGCGGTGCAACAAGTAACTATTTCGTATAAAGCGTGACATTAAATAGGCTAAATTAGTAGTGCGGAGAATAACTGTAGATCAAATATTAGCCGGGACCGGTAAATGTGTGGCGGTGAGCGAATGCCGTCGAAAAGCACACTCGCCAGAGGAAATGAAATATCCGCCCGGAGACGGCCAGTTCATAGTTCAGCTCACTTCACTAGTCTTGGGCACATTTAATGCTCAGCCTAGACATGTTTATAAACACTGATTTGTCTTCGTTAATGAGGGGAGATTTTGGTTTCCATTCTTCAGAAATGTACTTACTAGTTAACGGATAATTAATGGTTTGAGTCATTTAGTAACTGTCGTCGATATGACAACAATCCCCCATCAGCCCTGTTTAGTTACATTTACAGATCGGAAACGTTTTACGACGCAGCCGATACGAGGCAAATATTGTCGTTTTTTTCTGTTATTTATCTTCACTCACGCTGTTTGCCTGAAATGTTTTGCGATCGCGTTACACGGCTCATGTTTCAGCCGTGGGCGCGGCTCCCAGTCGCCTTTATCAAATAGTCCTGTCTTATTTCACTCCACGTTATCCTTACATTTCAAGATAGGCATACTATAAGCTGTAATTATAATTTAATTTATTATTAAGCAATTACTTTTGATATTAATGCACTACCAAATCCACTCCATACTACACAAAGGTTAGTAGGTTAAGAAAAAATACTGATTAGCATTAAGTCTATTTACTTGTTTTTCTTGTGTAATAAAGAATTTCTATCTATAGTTTCGTTACATTTGCAGCGATGATGTGTGGTAACTTACTTTGTTGGTAGACTTGGTGGTGACGTCAGCTTACATATGTAATTTTGAAGCTTCGAATCTTACGGTGAGGTCTAGCTTCCGGTGGAGAAAAACATCATGAGAAAACCATAGCGTAGTGATAGGGCATTTAATCTGCCGCCAAGCAGTTTTTTTTTATGTGATATAGTTACGGAACGAGCGACGGCCCACCTGGTGTTAAATAGTAACCTCTGCCCATAACAACCGATGCGACTTGGGTCCTCCCCTACTAGGTACGACAAGACCCAAGTCGCATCGTATGCGCCCGTAACTCTGAGACGTGTAGGTGGAATGTCTCATGTGCCTGTAATTTCACATATACAAAAGAATAAGTCAAATGCCCGGTTGTCTAGTTAACACAAGTTGATAATGTACCGCCGAGCACCTATGTGTTCCGGTAGCCACACTTAGAATTCCCAATCCAGGCGTTGTCACTATTGGCTACATATTCGCTTGATATAGGTGATATGTTGTCAAAGGCAAACCGGTAAGTGGTAATAAAAATAGTTCGGTCTAAGTTTCCAGTAAATTAGTCATTAGTTTATGTGTCTATAAAACTTGCTTGTTTCTATTCATAAATAATTCGTCAGTAAATATCCTATCCGCCCAGTCAGACAATCAGACGCCTAAAGCTTTATCGTCGTCTAGAGCCCTCATTGTTATTCGCGGGGAAGTATACAATTACACATGCATATACGATGTTACCTCGCTGTGCTCCTGTTTATTGTACGCACATCCTCGCGGGAGGGGCAGGGGAAGGGGAGCGGGAGGGGGAGGGGAGCGTGAGAGGGTAGCAACCCTTTCTCCCGGGGCTACCATCCATCACCGGGCGACTGGCGAAATGTATTTTAATCCACTACCCCGCGCCGGCTCGCTTCATGAAACGTGAAAAATGATCCTAGTCCACAGAATATATTATACATACCGCCATACACACACAAATGTAGCTACGCACACATGCGGCTGTTGTGTGTGTGTGTGTGTGTGTGTGTGTGTGTGTGATAGTTATTGCTAGCAAGTGAATCTTTCGGAGAAACTGAAAATTTTATTACATTTATTGCTGATATCTAGACCCTTCAACTTCAAATACGTATTAAAATTCAACTTCTATTCTCTGTGTTTGAGGTACCAATCTATCTTTATCCAAACAGATCATTAGTGCTACTATGAAATGTTTTAAGAAAACTATATAATATATTTCCTTTCAGGAGTCATGTAGCTGAACTTAAAAATATTAACTTTTAATTTTCCCATAAAGACTGGTATAAGCAGGTACAACTCATTATCAGTAGTTATAGAATCACGAGTTTCCTGTTTCCTGATTTAGTCCGCCAGTCAAGGCGACAGTAAATCTTAACATTGAACTGGCGATCCCTCGGCATCGTAGATTTCCTCCGTTTAGCGGAACCATTAATCAAACAAAAATTGTGTGACGTCCAGATATTCGGCTCCAGTGGAGCCAGTCATCGCTCCCTTCCACAGCCGCGAGGAAATGTTAACTTTGCGAGCTGAATGGGTGACTGATGAACCGCCATACAAATGAACTGAAAAGTCAGACTGCGAGCTTTAGACCGTTGCTCTTAACTTTGCTGTGATGACAGTTTTTGTACCCAGCCGATAATAACCCGCAGATAATAGTAGATAACCAATATTATAACCACCATTGATGACTATTGCTGTTAGTCGTGTCTTTCTGGAGCGGTTGTGTCTATATGACGTCGCATAAAACATTGATGGTTTCTTTTTTGGTGCGATTTTCTTTAATGCTGTGTACTCAAGGTTACACAAGTCTCAGTAATTTAATGTTAATTTTTAATAGCTTCATGACAACAATTTTTGTCAAAACACTTAACTGCGTAAATGGAAAGCCTTAAAAACCGATAAATAACATAATATTCACTCATAAAACTTTTTAGTTTTTAGAGATGCTACCTGAGTAAGATTGTCCAACACAAGTCTAGTGATACAAACTATAATTACTGGTTTTCTTTCAATTATACAGACTATTAATTACTTAGGTTCAATTATGAATCAAGGTATCAAAATTTTTTCCAATACTTTCTTAGATCCCTATTCAAGTATTATTATTAAAAAAACTTGCCTTATCTTTGAATTTAAAACGATATCAACGATAACAAGTAATTTGAATTCCACATGTATTCGTGTAAGTTTCGTCGGTCAAATATAAAAGTAGGCGACCTTATTCATAGTATTGGAAGGCATGTATGCGATAACCCCGCGGGCGGCGACGGGTGCGTTTATAATCATGACCCTAACCACTCGCATAATAATAACATTCAATGTTTTATTGCTAGATATCTTTTGGATTACTAAAACATCTGTCCCGGAAAATTCACTCTTGACGGTCGAGGGTAGATATGAAAAAACTGCAATAACGCGGTATCATAACAGAGACGCGCCACCGGCCGATAATGCTATGATTAATACGCGACGTTATCTTGAGAGTGCAGGCCTCGCCCGCCCCGGCCGAGCCGAGGAAACCGCACCGCCCTCCAGCGGGGAAACGGCGCAAGCACCCGACTCCGCCACGGGTAAGCGGTCAACTCTATGTCCGCGGCGCTAGGAGCGAGTGTGCGCCGCGCCGGGGCTCCGTCTGTTTAAGGTATTCCCGAGACCCAACATAAGAGTTACGTATTTCGCATAATGCATATTATATTCGTGAGGGAGGCTCGGAGGGCGCGCGGGTGGCAGCGGGAGGGGGGGCGGGGGGAGGGCCGCGTGACCGCACGTCTTTTGCACGCGACAAGCTCTCGACATTTTTTTATTATTATTGCGCTTCGATGGAATTTATTCCGGCAAGGGTCGGTAATAGAATAGCGGGCACGCTCGTTTGGCCTTTATAACGATTTTGAACATGATTTTAAATCACATAATGGAGTGTACGCGCCTTTTAACAGATATTTTAGGGTGCAGAAATGTTTTTTTTATACATATCGGGGAAACTAATTAGTGGATATAATAATTAAGATTCGCGCGTGGTTGATTCCAGATTAAAAACGATTAATTTATCGGCAATAAGGGATGTTAATCTTAGCCTTCAGCCGCAGGTGTGGCGATATTGGGCGCATTATCAATTAATTGTGGGGCTGTGAGGATCCGGAAGGGAGGATCGTGGGGGGGCTTATTATACAGACCCCCCTTCTCCCCTTCTCTCCTCCCTACCGTCCGCTGTCATATGCATTAACGTTTATGTTAATAGTTGTTGACAGAGTATGTTATGATTGTGGTCAGCTGCGGGCGCACGATGGCACGAGCGCACACTTGGAGATTTATTAAAATGCTTGGAGATCTTTATATTACATTCAGTACGATTATATGTCTGCGTTTGTTTTGTTGCAGGGTCATGTTGAGCGAGGAGACTGACGACCATATTATACAAGGACAACGTTCTGTGAAACTGGTGTGAGTTTTTATTGTGTTGTGGTGAGGCCGCTACGCAGTGCCTTGACAGGGAACTGGCTCTCTAGTGAGACTGCCGGAAACCAGCGTTAGGTGGTTGGTTGGCAGATATTCTCTACTATTTTCGATACTAATTTCATGTATTTCAAATAAGATTCTTCAAATATATTTTTAGCCTGCCTTTTTCCTCACGATGTTGTCCTTCACCGTTTTGTGAACTAGGTATTGCGTACAGTTTTCCATCAAAAGAACTCATTCAAGAGCAACAGACATACCTCCCTTGGCATTTATAATGAGTGTCATATTCATTTAACAAGTTATTTTCATCAAAAAACAACATTCAAGCCTCGAACAAACTCAGTTCTCACCGAATGTTTGTGCCCCGACAGGTGATCGAGTCTCGGTCTCGTACTGTACAAGCAGGGATACTTACTACAAAATTACCTACGATGGCGTTAATCATGAAAGGCCAGAAACTCGTTGTAATCAGCAGAGAAGGAATTAATCGAAGCTAACTAAAAAGTTTTAACTTATGATTATTCGTATAAATTTCAGCGTAGAGCCTCTACAAGCCGTAGCCGCGTAGCACCGGCACCGGCGCGTCACTTATTATCGGCTTTCACAATGTGAGTATAACCGCGATGATTGTACAATGTTACAACTTGATGAATTTAGGAACTTTTGGTTAAGTTTCATTAAAGCTGTATTAGAAGAGACCCCTCTTTTCAGTAGTGTTAGTAGGTACCTTAGTGCCCCACACAGTCATTAAATATTTTGTTATAAACCCGCGCGGCGACCCGGTGATATGACAGGAGACATCCTATATTCATATTTCTGGATATAGATCACAATGTAATGTTATCTGAATCACCCGTAACTTAAGAAGGGGCAGACCTATTCGTATGCAGTTGTTATGGCCAGAGAATATCGCGTACCATCAGGAGAGCTATCTACTCGTTCCGCCATTGTATCCAAATACAAATCTAACATCGAATCTCTTTGTCAATTTCATCTATCATTCTTCCTCAATAAAATATAAATCAATATTGGTGGACATTTCTTCAATTTGAAGTCTTTCATGAAATATTAATAACACAAAGAGTTGTCCTTTCAAACCCATCTGATTCGTTTCAGTAAAGCGGGCGTGCACTGTAATCGTTCATCTTTTCTTCGCTCCCGAGTGTGTGTAATGTCGCCTACCGTTCCTGTGCAAAACGACCACTGTACGCTGGCCCCTCCCGCTGTATTCCGTGCCTCGAGGAGTCCGCGGCTACGTAGTGCCCGGGGAGGGTGAGAGCTCCGCTTATGCCGGTAATGGGTCGTACATATTTCTGCAATTGATTAGGCGGGGGCGGTTGCCATGACGACGGGCTGCACCGACCCTTCCCCCCACCCCCTCCCTGCCAGCCCCCTCCGCACCCGCGACACAACTCATTGTACTGAGCTAAACTTGCCGTCATATCGGCAGATTTTGTTAGAGTTATATGTTCGAAACTTCGATATGAAAACTCTCGATCGTAGATACATATATTTTAGATGTGCGAACCCGAGAGATGTTTGTTTTACTACTGCTTGATTTTATTCGATTTGATACATGAAGTGGAAATTTAGCCGACACTCGGAGGATAGTCTTATTTAACAAAGGAATGTCACCACCTGCGGTGTGAAGCTGAACAGTGTATTCGGTTAGAGGGTTTCTTCCACTCTGATTTCTCGTTCAGGGTAGTTACGGACACAGGCATACCCTGGTAACCACTTCCAATTTTTTCATATATAATTATTCTTCTCAACTTTCACTAATATTGCCTCAGGTGGCATGAAAAACTTCAATTTATACTGGTTGTTGACACACTGAGAGAATAACAATACAAAACTATTAACTTATTGTAACTCTTGCAAAGGAAAATGCAATAAAGCCGTTGCTCGCTAGATATTTTCAATCTGGCGTCAAGTGCCGAATACCTGCCATTAATCGCGGCGGTAATCAGCGTTGTCTTCCCCTGACTCACCACCACCCAGCACCGCGCGAGACGCAGCTCCAAGGTAATTTCGCGTTAGCTAATCTGATGGCTAATTGCCAACGCTTTGTTACCCGCCCCCCGTAAAGTCAAAGGTTATGAATTTAACTGTCTCAGTATACGTGTGAACCAATCGTTAATTACTAGCAGTTCCCTTGCAACACAAGTTAATTTATTTGTATGCGGCGTGTTTATATACCTCACTAACAGCTCACACATCATTATAATGAGCTGAGCTGCATGATCTAATCCCCCCATCTCCATTCTACCACAGGACATCCAGACGTATGGCATCACGTCACCCATTCTTGGTCGAATTACCACACATCCGTACGAAGCGTTTTGCTTCCACTTTTATAATGCTGACAGCCCAAGAGTGGAACTCCTTGCCTGTTTCCGTATTTCCTGAAACCTATATGGAAGTCTTCAAGAGGAGAGTGAAAGGTTCCTTCTAGGCAAACATGCTTCATCGTAGACCACATCGTCACTTAACATCAGGTGAGATTGCGGTAAAATGCTTGCCTATCACGAATAAAAAAAAAATGATGGTTGGTTTGTGCACCTGTTTGCATTATACGTTTATGTTTTAAACATTAATGTCCGAGCCATGATTTGAAGTCCGAATTAATCGTTTTCTCATGGCTCAGCCATGGCTTGATGTCAGAAACATATTTTTTTTATTTTTTATGTGATTAAATGTCGATAGTCCACCTGATGAAGTGGTAAGAAGAGCTACACGGTTTGGGTCCTCCCGTACACAGGTATAGGAAGCCCCAAGTCGTATCGTATTGCGGCCGTAATTCTGAGATGAAAACTTCTTATTGTAACTTATTAGCATTATCAAACTCCTCGTATTGAAACTATCACACTACACTACTTGTACTCAACATTCCAAATCAAAAACTTTTTTTACCTTAGTTTTTGATTTATTTCAGTTTAATTGTCGATTCAATTTAGTGTTACATGTGTGCTTTTAAAATATATATGAAAATAATAAAAGGGTTTGAATTGCCAGGGAATTATAAACGTAAATCTCATGAAATTAAAAAAAAATGAGTGTTAAATCTTAAAAGCCGCGATAAACTCGCGTCGGTTATTACGAAATCATAAAAGTGTTACTTACCAACCCGTAATAACCGTATCGATTGGCACTATAAAGCTAATAAAGGTTCATTTATTAAACGGATAAACAGACGTTGCAATATTGCAAGGAAACATACCCGCGGTTGCCACACATACATTCTGCAAAAGCCGGAATTTTATTCGAATTGCAACTCAAAACCACAAAAATATCATTACTGCGGCTGTTTAGCTTAGTTCTATTCTTTTCTATTGAAGTCACTGGTTCTCTCGAATCAGTGTGCTGAAAGGATTTTAAGTTTTATTTTTAATTTTTAAATTAACTTTAACTTTTTTTTTTACTTTTTTTAATTAACTTTTTTTCTTATAGGCTTCTTTAGTAAAACACATTTTTAGCGTAAAAACAATATAACACTTCGTTATTGTTGAGTTTGGCAACTGGCCATATTCTATCGACATCATACAGTCCAGTGTCTATAAGAATTAATTCACTAGTTCAGTAGAAAAAAAACTAGTTATCTTCATGCACTATTTTACCGAAAACTATGTATATATCTTTTAGTGAGATTAATATATGAACTATAAAACTAAATTCAGATTGTAAATTGTACATACAGGTGTATGTCAACGAAGAAGTCACAGATTTTCCATTATAATATTACCTACTAGTACTCACTATAATTATGCGGTCTTGCAAATAGCACAGTATTGAGCCGGATAGCACAGGGGCATTGTAACCGGACTAGGGTATTGTCTCAGCACTAGGCGCTCGGGTGCGATGGCTTTAAAGCGCTTCAATTTATTATTACCCTGCTTTATGAAACATTTAACGTCTCATGCGACACCGTAAACCAACAGTATGCACACAGCGCATAACGATCAGTCAGGATACTACGGCTATTAGCTCGCCATTTAGATTTTGACCAAATATTCAAAACAAAAACCTATATAATATTTCCGTGTTTTAATAAGCAACTCACGGTTAAGAAACTATTGACTGGCCTCGCAGAACAGTTGGTTAGTAAGTCTGCCTTCTGATTGAACCCACGACTTACAGGGTTCGATTCCCACCCAGGTCAAACATTTGTGTGACGAATATAGATGTTTGTTCTGTGTCTGGGTGTTAATATGTATTATATGTATGTTTACAAAAAAAAGTATATAAGTATTATATCATTTGTCTGGTTTCCATGACACAAGCTATGCTAAGCTTACTTTGGTGCTAGATGGCGCTGTGTGAAATGTCCACCAATACTAAAAGAAAAAAAAAAAAAGTATATATGACAAACCGAATGGGGTTTCATAGTTTGTAAACAAAGTAGAGATACTCGAAGTGAACACAGTTCTACGCTAGATATATATATATATATATATATATATATATATATATATATATCTAGCGTAGAACTGTGTTCACTTCGAGTATCTCATACAGATGTTTCAACATGTTAGTGTTAAGCTAAAGAACAATGGAACAAACCATTCTATGATTTCATTGCAAATTCTTATTATATATTATATTAGTATATATTATATATATATTAAAACTGACACATCGTTGCAATCATATTCAAAGCTCTTTTGCCAGTTTTCAATATTCTTATCAGAAACTCTTTATTTGCATTACAGTAAAATATATACTAATATAATATATAATAAGAATTTGCAATGAAATCATAGAATGGTTTGTTCCATTGTTCTTTAGCTTAACACTAACATGTTGAAACATCTGTATGAGGGTAACACAGTTTGATCTCTACTCACAATATCCACCTTGTATGGGTGGTTGGTATTTCGACATATTCTGTGAAATATTTTCGTTTGCATTTTGATCGACAATTATAAAGAATATTTGCCTACCGATCAAATATTCTGTAAATTTCAATATAACTTCATTCTTGATTCTTGTCGGATGCAAGTGAAATTATTACAAATAAAAACTAAAATGAAACTTTGCTATCAATGAAGGCAATGGATGCTCATTAATTAAAGCCTTTTTCCATGTTCACTCCTCCCCCCTCCGCCCCTCCTCCAAGAACTTCTTTCAACTATGTTAATCACATAAAAATCGTTACTACCCCTTTGAGCTATCCAATCGTAAAACATTAAAAACCATCCGAGCACACAACTAAAATTTGCGATGCACATCACGGGACACGGGCCTAAGATATCACCCCATCCATTATGCATGTCGCTGCATACATTTCCGCGATCGATAGTGCACCCTGCACCCCTCACACTTCGCCCCCCCGCTGCACCCCCGGCCACCCTTGCGAATACATTAGTATTTGCATAAGCTGATGAGAGTGTGCTCATTATGGGCGTCGGGGGATGAATGCGAGGTGAATTATTTGTTTTGGGGTAGTTTATTTTGGGAATGTTTTGGTGTGTCTGACTCATCTTCAGTTAGATTTCATGTTAGATTGTTATCATTTATATCAGTAGAAACTGACTAACTGCATGAACAGAGTTCATCTAAAGATGACACTGTCTTTTGTATGTCAAGATGCGTTTGCCGGTGATATTACAGGTACATGAGCTCCTCTGTTGTCTCAGGGCGCCGCAATGGGATTGAGATTTAGGTTTCCCATGTTGGTGTTATTTTGGTCCGAGGATGCAGCTCAGCATCAGATGCGCCATCTGATAGTTAGGTACTCCAAATAAACTATTCCCATAGGAATTTGGAAATATATCCCATGACTTAGGTTTCTGAGATAACATTTTTAAAACCAGTCTTTTAAATCTAAAAAAATCTGCATCGTATAATGGATCTTCTATTTTCGATCTTAATGTTGAATCCTAACTTTTAAATTCGATTTTAGTCTATAATTATTAAAATGGTAATATATTTGATTTGAAATCGTTAAATTATGGTAATGTTTGTATTATTTACATAAATTATAAGATGACCTTTACATCTCAAATCTTTTATCTCAAGAAATTCCCTAGGTTTCTTATTTACCTCAAGCAAAAACAACTTGCAAAGCGTCTCTCCTCTGACCTACCCCCCCGAGCCCCCTGGGCCCCCCGCGTCCCCCCTCCTCCGACCCTCCGTAATTAACCGTCGGCACTTGGCTCCTTGTTACGGTAGGTCCGGAGTACGATTACTACGGAGATATTGATATTGGCCCAATTCTGCCTTGTATTGGCTAAAGGACGTTGGCGATACTTGGCGCTATTATATTTTCAAGTATATAATTCCATAAGTACAGGCTTTTGCCTATATTTCTTATAGAAAGCATAGTTTGTACTATGTTAACTGACAGAATATATACTTTTATGTAAAAATATTATACAGACATAGAACAAACTATCCATGTGTGTCACATAAATATTTGTTCTGGGTGAGAGTCGAACACACGACCCACAGTGCAGAAGGCAGAGTTAATACCAACTAAGCAGTGAGGCCAGCCAACTAATAACTCAGGATCTTGCTATTCAAAGTCAAAAACTTTAATTCCATACAATTCATAAAGAAATGGCTTAGAAACGTCAATAATATTCTAAACATAAGATCACGCGTACTTATCGCTAATTTTGACGCCTGTTGAAACCCGATATATTTACTTCCGTTTAACCATCTCATTCAATCCCATTCCACTGATGGCAAAACTACTAAATCAATATGTATGAAGTAATTAACATAGGCCCGGGAACAAAATGTAATTTCTCCGAGCTCAACCGATAGCCGGCAGCCGGCAGCAACACTCCGCGCCGCGCCACCAGCGATATCACAGAACAGGTAACATTTGTCCGTGGCTCCGATTAAAAGGCTTCACTAAAAGGTGCCTTTGTCGTAATAAAAATGTTTCAAAAAGCCAAACACGTTTCGTCAGCAATGAAAGGTAGACATTGGGAGAACAAAGGTGTCGGGGCCGATATTCACGGCTCTTTGCGCCCTTTACGCGTTTAATAGCCGCGCTCGGCGCACGGAGACGGCCGGCGACTCGACTCAAACAGCCCCTCACTCCTCACTCGGACGCGTGGAACAAAGGCCCAGGAATCCAATTTAAAGTAGCGCTTACTTCACCGTGTAATCGTTAGTGCGATAGGGCCGTGACATATTGAACTTGGATCCTATTAAATACGCCTCTTTGGATTCCTCACACAGAGGTATGAGATCGTCTTTCGATCTCAGACGTCTCAGTGGTCTCGAGTGGTTGCTCATAGTTTGAGCTGGTCATGTACCTACCGTCCGATTGTATAGATGCTTAAAACTTACCTTCTAGTACAAGTTTAATTTAACCTAAGTTGGTGGCACACCAATAAACTATATTGATTGTTTTCGGACTCTTAGATGATCTAGAGTTCATCGGACTCTTCTACTTTCATTCAATTGAAAGGTGAAAAAAAATATAGATAGTTCATGTAAGGCAACTATCGGTTCCAATATTCCTGACGAGATGGAATTACGCCTGTGGCTTTATTTAAACATAGATTATGTTGTAATAAGAAATTTTTACAGAAGCTTAGTTAGACTTCCAATCAAAATTACCTAAAACTTTGTTATAAACTCAGTTTCATACAACATTCCTATGTGCTCAAAAATATATAAGTATTTATTTATATCTATAGTCTACTACAGTAATTTTGAAGTATGAAACTTTATGAACCTATTCGCTAGCCGTTATGATCAAGATAATAGTTGTTGAACAAAATTTGAAACTTACAAATGTTATGTCTTTGCTGTGCACACGTCACTTGAAGGCTGTGGGGGTTGTGGGGGTGACGGGGGTGAGTGGGGGGGGGGCGAGAAGGAGCTGCTTCCAGCCAATATTATAGGAGCGTAGTTAGCGCACTGATATTAAGAATTCCGTAGCTGGTAGAGCGGGCGCATTCCTGTTTTGGTTTCTTTAATTGTTGCCGTTTTATTAGAAAACAGTAGAATTGATTAAAAATACTGTATTGATTGTCGCCGCGTCACAAGTGTAGACAAAGAAGTAAAGATGACAAATAAAATATTTTTCGTCGGTAAGGGAATCGAACGCGGGACTCCTCATTTCGCAAGAAAGTTATTGCTATACCAACTCCGCTCGCTATATTACTATCATAAATAAACTGAAACTTAATAGTTTCTATTTTTTCCAAATACCTTGTTGAAACTATTGCTGGAACTCGTTTAAAATTTCACCAAATATGTTTACAGCACTAGTTCACAATCCGAGATTGGAGCGGAGGCACAAAGTTGGTAATTGAAAAATCTTTTCTGCCTCCTCCACCCCCTGCAGCCATCCCCCGTCCCACCCCCTCTCCCCCCGCACATAGAAATTAAACTGTGATATAATTACATGTAGTTAGTTGTGCGGATTGTAAGCTGCGTCGGTCGGCGGGTAGTTATAGAACTTCGTTTATTTTCAATAGAGTTTCACCTTGGTTCAACTGTAAGTAGGTCGTTCTCTGTAACTGCGTTCACGTTAATTCTATTAGTCATTGATGATACATTGAAATAGCATTTCTTGCTAACAAAAATCTTATAATTATATTATTATTATTTAAACTTAATTTAGCTTCTGCATTTATGTTGTTTTAGTCGGACGAATATTTTCAATTAAATAATACGTGCATACTGATTAATATAAATTATATCCTTTTCGTACTTGACTTTTAACCGCGCAAAAAGTATGTACATATATGGCAAATACCGAGAGCTCTATCCCAGGTGACATTAATGATCATGGAAATTTCGCTGTACGCAATGATTTCTAAACAATGTCATTTAATACCTACCCCTAGTGGTACCAACCACCCCTCTCCTCCCGACTCCTCCACAGACCGTGGCTATTCGTCAGCGCTGCTCAGAAATGTTTTCATCTTATTTGATAAATAAAGAGCGGAATTCGCCTGTGATGTAATGAGACATGCCCTGTGTGAGCTTTCTTCTCGCACTTTGATATTGCTGATGCTGTAGACTAACTAGCTCTACTTAATAGAAGTAGAAGTAGTAAGTTGTTTTAATTAGCTTTATTACGTTACGTATAAAAAAATAATTTTATATATTATAAAAAATATGCTCAAGAGCATGGTGGCCGGGTTATGCTAATCCTGACTTCTCATCCAAAGGTCCAGGATTACATCGCTATGTTGACAGTACTCGTATCTTAAATCGTGCTTATTATGGGTTTCTACAGCAATTCGCTCGTCTATTTTGTCTGATTACTTGCAGTGAGTTCGTTAGAAGCTCAAACAGACTAAGTTTATGATCATAAACTTGAACATCTTGCTTATATAAACGTTTAAGTGTTGCTTGCTGTCGTATAGTTAGACGGTTAATTTAAATCACTGTAACTTCTCCCATCATACTGTTATTTAAAGCATACAAATTAAAATATTACCCTATTTTTATAAATGTATTATAGAAACTTGCAGTCAGTTTTGTTTATGATTTGTTGTATTAACTATTCATCGTGTATAGGTACGCGCCGCGGTATACTGCGCCCGCCCTCGCGCCGCGCCGCCCACACGCCGCGTCGTGCCGCTCCGCCCGCCCTCGCTTTATAATGTAATTCTAACTTTTATGACTCTATCATGTTCCTACTTTATTATCGAATGGCTTTACGACCATTTCCAAATATTCATTCTTTTTTGATGTTATGAGAGACAGTAATACCTAATTTAGTAACGGAATGAGTTAAGGTATGAAGTTGTAAACTGTAGCAATAATCTTCGATCATCATTTGAACTTGTTTTGTGTGTAGGTATTATGATTATTATTTAGTTTGTATATTATATATACAATAAATTAGTTATTTGTTTAAAGATTTAGCCGTTAATCACTGGGTCAGTTTCAGTTGATTTTAGTAATGTTTTGTATTTATATGAGACACTGATCCAGTCGTCCAGTCCCGACCTGAAACCAGTTCTGAACTGCCAGATAATAACAAGTAGCGCGCTGGCATTACATTGCGGTTACAGTGCGGGGAAACTGTAGAGATGCTCGGAAATTTATATATTTATGTGTGCAGCGCATACGTGCGTCGACGGTACGGCTAAATCTATCCTTTTTTAATGTAATTTTTTTATTGTAATGTAAGTAGTTTCGATTTTAATGATTCTCATACAGTTTTTAATAGTAAAAAATGTGAGCCGTCACGGGACGCCTGGCAGATGTGAAACATCGACATTATTTTGTAAGAAACTAAGTACCCCATCACTAATAATGTTTATGATTTGTCGTAACCTTGAACGGACCAATCAGCGCTCATGCCGTGGCGACGCGTCGCCAAGCCAGAAATCGGTTTTACGTGCGGCTATAGATGTTTCACATCAAAAAGTAGTTATTTTAATATTACAAACAGACACTCCAATTTTATTTATTTGTATAGATAATCTATTATTCGGAAGGTTAACACGAGGTGCGCCATCTACCCATTATACCACTTAATTGACCAAAAACAATACAAATTACAAAACCGTTTTCGTAAAAGAAAACACTCGCACGCAGATTAAAAGATTGCCCTATGTGTTCATTGGTTAAAGGTAAATTGTACCAAATATATCCCTTATAGTTTCGGATAAAATAAAACATTTTCTATGAGATTGCCCTCGGCGCACCAAATCGCGTGTTCACTTATTTGAGCCCCATTCAACGTCAAATGGAAAATTCAAAGCGCCCCTCGGCGACTTGAATAACGTTGTAAACAGCTTACTACATTCCTCAGGTCGCACCGAGTGTTTAAAGTCGTGCCGTTATTGCGAAGAGACGCCGCGGGCGACGGCCGCGGGTGAGGGGCCAAGGGGCCGACATATTGCAAACATATTCGCCGCTTGAAATTTATTGTAAATCGCGGCGGGCGAGGGATTTGAATCCGCCCCTCCGTGTCAATAAACCGAATAGACTTTGGAAATTCGCTACATTCGCTCGATGTTTGTGTTGCTGCCTTGGCTTTTTTCTAGCGAAAAAACGTAGGGGCTCTCTCTCCCCCCCCTAACCCCCCTCCCCGCGTGCCGGCGCGGCTTGGCGGGCCCTCGGGACTTTCCGATTTTATTTATCTAACATTTTCCATTCCGCCGTAATTGTGTGAGTTGCGAGCTCGATTGTTGCTAAAACGAATATTTATTTGGTGTTCGTTTGCTTTCCATTTGTGGTGTCCTCGGGCTGGCTGGTGCCGGCCGCGCCAACAGGCCGTCGCTGCGCCATTGTGCCGCAAATTCAATTTGCGGGGACTCAAATCAAATGTTGTCGTAAGAAATGACTTGTCACCGAAGAGTGACACTATCAAAAAATTGATCGTCGTCTCACAAGCGAGCAATCATCTGTGTTATTCGAGGAATGTGTAGACGGCCTATCTTTATATATATACTCGTATATAATTCTTCGGGATATATATATATACATCTATGCGGCTTTTATTTTGTGCAAAATGGAATCATGTATTGTGCCGTAAATCAAGTCACTCAGAAAGCTGGGCCAACGTCATTCAGCATAAATAATGGCATTTGCGTAGCCATAACCCCGCAATAACATTAGTACAATGAAACGCGACAATCAGCATTAGCCGGCATATATTTCGCGTAAATCTTTCACGGTACTTTTATGTATATCGTAAAAAACGGGCGAGTGTCCAAGTGAGCTATAAATATGGCCGTAGCTCGTAAAGTGTGTAACGCGTGTACGGAACGCTTCGCCGAAACGCGCGCGTTTTTAGTGCGACTCCCTTTACGTCGCGCAAACCAACACCGCCCTGCGTCGGAGAGGAGCCCTAATTACAACATTTAATTTTGTTGACAGAGAACACGCTGTCCATTCAGGGCGGAACCGTTGACACATTGCACTTGAAGGAAACCCATGGCAGCTTGTCATTTTTGTCAACCGAGCAATGTTCGATTTCAATAATTCTCGTGTTACTTGCTAGGTAAAATACACCATAAATTTTACGAAATGGAAGTATAATAAAAGGGTCCAAGATTTTCTCCAGACCGGTAACATTTTTACAATGGACATGCGTTTTATTGAGCTGCCCCTACGCGCCATGAATGCAGATGGCACGTCGCCCGCGCGAGCCTACCCGCTCGCGTACCAAGCCGTGACCCCGTCTCGTAGTCAGCGCTATAAACTAGTGACCCCACAATATGCAACACAGTTTCTCACTGTGACACGTTTTGTGTCGTCAGCTACGAATGTTTATTTATTGCTTTGTTGTTTGGGGAGAATAATCTCACTGGGAAGTTACTGAGCTCCATATTCCCTGAGATCTACATATATTTGCGCTCTCACACATAATATCAACAGATAGAAAACGTATACTAAGCTAAACCGCTGGTCTCAGGGACTTATGAGGCTTTATTTTTTTCCCCTTCGCTGTATTTCGGTAACTATCGGGAGCAAATCCATGAAATTTTTTGTAAGTTTCGTCACACAAATTAAACCAAAACGTTTTAGTATCTACGAAATTTTTTCGTGAAAACCTCGTTTTAGCGGATTCTTACTCTTTTGGATGTTTTATGCTTGTATTTTAGGTTTGAAGCTATGCTGTGAAATTTTATAATTCGTGTGGGGTCCTAAATATTTTGAAACAAAACTCCCCGGAACTGATATTTTTAAATATGATGTCTATTAAAATGGCTTACAAATTATAATGATGTTTTTATCTCAATATGAAGTATTATTTTAGTCAACCTACGTTTTACTTAAGTTTGATCGTACAGATGGCATTTTTAAACAGGACGAAGTGTCGTATAAGAATACGAATTTAGTAATTATAATGATCATGAAGTATTTTATTCAAGTGTTTAAAAGATTTAGGGGTCCAATGACAGAATTTACCAATACGAAAATCCATTTAAAGGTCTAAATTTTAGTGGAAGATATTAGTGTCATTTCTTTTATTAGATTTACTTTCTGAATACTAATACTAATTTGCTACGATTGAAATTATGAGACTGAGTGCTTTGAAGTGCCCACTGCATTTGATTACATAGACATCGCGAACGAAATCGCGCTGGCAGAAGCTGTTAATATATAATATTATTTTCATTGACTGACTGATTCAAAACTTGATTTCTTGAGACAAAAATGTCGAACCCCAAAACATTTTGATCCCTTGAGATTTGACTGCGCTACTAAGTGTACTGAAATGTGGTTTAGTAAATCTTTGTATCTCTCAACTTTCAGGAGTAATTAGAATAAACTACTACGAGCGCGCGTGACACGAAAACTGAGTCCATTTTCGCTTGATCAGTGCAGCACTTGAAAGAGGACTGTAACACATAATATGAAACAGGTAAATCTTAGCTTAATTTTACTTAGTAACCAAAAAATGCATAAAGATGACAATGTAACGCCACCCACAAGTTATCGGCGGCGGCCTGAAACAACAACAAACGGTTACACGTTTCAAGTGGGACGGAGCTGCGCCATCGGCTCGTCATTCGCTCAAAATGTGATTTGGACTCGTTTACCGATATTGACTTCAATGAAACGATACAAGATGGATGGCGGGACAAAATGGCGTCGCGGGGAATCAACGGCGGCGCGGCGTTACCTAACGCGATAGAGCCTCGATTTAGCTAACAATATCGTAACGTGGCGCACACAACTTTACGCGACAAAAAGTAGGTAGTACGAGGGACTTTGGATGAGGTATTTGCTGAAATATGAGTATGCACCTTATTTGACTGGCGGTCAAATCAGTTGGTAGTAACCCTGCCTTCTGCGCTGTAGATCGTGGGTTCGATCCCTCACCCAGGACAAATATTTATGTGACATTTATAACATTGATGTTTGTTCCGTGTCTAGGTGTTAATATGTATTATATGTATGTATTTACAAAAGAAAAGTATCTATATAAGTATTATATCAGTTGTCTGATTCCCATGATACAAGCTATGCTTAGCTTACTTTGGGGCTAGATGGCGCTGTGTGAAATGTCCACCAATATTTATTTATTTATTTTATTTTATTCTCCTTCTGAAAATGCTTTGAAGCTTTACACAAACTATTTTCATGAAAACTAATACAACTCCTCTTCATCCTGATTCTCATATTTTTCCTCCTCCATCTATCTTCACATCTATCTTCTTGTTTGGGTGTTATTCTATAAATATTATACAATTCCGATTGCTTACTCTCACTCAATATACAACCTGCTTTTAACCACTTTAGAGTTGATTTATGGGACGAAGCGTTTATTCTCGATGCCACACTAGCCTTATACAATTGTAATCAACGAAATCGGTTAGGTTGTTAAGGTCTGAACAGTAAAAACGGATGGACAGAAATACTTTTGTATTTTTAATATTAGATGGGACAAGTTTCAAGGACTCTTCCCCATGGAGGGTCGGATAGGGTTTGAACAGGCATCAAACTTATCGATAAGTACGCGTGACCTTATGTTTTGTACATTGACGTTTTCAAGCCATTTCTTTATGAATTCTATGGAAATAAAGTTTTTGACTTTGACTTTGACTTTGCTTGAAATTGTAAATATACCCTCCAAACGGAGTATGAATTCATTAAAAGATGCTGTATCTCTACTTTCTTTCATTAGCAAATGTCACGTCCACTTTCCAAATGATTGTAGATTCAAGTGGCTCGATTGGACGCGATTCTGAGACAAAGTGTGTTATTTCTCGCGGGATTCCTTTATAACCCCCTCCCCCCCTCCACCCCTCAGTGGGTGTAGGGAGGGGTGCCGGGAGAATGTATAGTAATATTTTTACGAGCGCTTTTATTGTGAGACACGATAAATTTGTCATAGGAAGTCGCGGTAAGACTCGTTCGCATGAATGGCTTATTGGTATTGCAATGCAATCTATGATTCGATGTGTTACTCATACATACATACTTTTTGCCAAGCGATGAATAAATGTTCAATCGACACATATAAAATGCGCGAAGACACCAAGGTGTAACAAGGAATAACTTAGGCTACTTTTCCGAGGGGTGAAATAGGGGTGTGTGATAAAACCGAATTCCACGCGAACGAAATCGCGGGCAACAGCTAGTAACGTAATGTAGTCTGTCTCGCTGTGCTTACATGTCACCGGACACACCGTACAGATGCCCTCTCGGCGTCTACTCGCGTCGCGTCGCGTCGCGCGCTGGACCGATGCTCGTGATTGTCTACTTACGCACTAATACGTGGGAACTGAGCGACCGCTATGGTGTACCTGACTTTTATTAACTCAGGACATTTCTGGACACTCAGAAGATTAAGAGAGACGCCTTTACCCAACAGTGGGATGATGTGGGCTAGTGCATAGATAGATGGAAAAAATAACAACAATAATATAACATATTTTTTTTTTTTTACTATAGTGCATATTAACTATATAGTCTAACATTATCAAAAAAAAAAAAAAAAGAAATCGTTATAATATACAACTGAAGTTCAATCAAAAAAAGTTGTAATAATAAAGTATAACGAATGGGTAAAGTATACTGTACCCTGATAATGTTAAATTGTGTAGATAATATATATTTGATCAAGAAATTAAATTTGCCTCCCTACATAGAAATCCTGATATCTCCTGATAAAACATTGCGTTCAATTTGGTCAAAGGTGGTCACCATAACGTGAATCAGCGATGCATCGTGCGCAGGCGCAAGAAACCAAGAAACGGCGCACAGTTATCACCGCCGCGCCGCCCGCCGCCGCCGTCTGCACGAACCAGTAACGTGGGAGCTGGCTTAAGGAATTCATAAAATAGAGCAATCACACATTTAACATTCATTAATACATACCAGGATCTTCCTAAACGGGTAGATTTTGCTAGAGATTGCTTACAAGGAACCTACACCGGTTCCTTGTATTCACTTTGTTAATAACGTTGACAGGAAAAGCTAAAGTATAATCGCAACAACATTACAACGAAGCGCCGGCGCCGATGCTTTATATATGATTCAGATTTATGGTTATCCATTTTTTTAAGTATCAGCTCCACCATTTATTACTTGAAAAACATGCTAGCAACACTTATATTATAATTTATTCTAATAATTTTTCAATGCTATAAAAATGAATGAAATAAGTGCAATCAAAAAATTTGATTTGTTGTTTTTATGTAGGGGTATTCAAACTGGTTATACATGTAGATCAGGAAGTTCACAGTTTTCTTGAAACACGTTTCAGATGATGAAATCACAAAAACTTCGCCGTAACGCTTCTTTACTGCGCACGCACCGCGCCGCGCCGCCCCCGCGCTGCGCTGCGCACTCACTGCGCCGCAACTGCGCTGTGCTGCGCACGCGCAGCGTTGCACCCGCACCTGCGCTACTGCCTCCAAGCACAACAAACGACGAGCGGCGGTGCCTCACTTTGTGTCGGGAATTAAAGACTGGATTTAATTATGCGGTGAATATAATAATAACAAATTATAATAATAATTATTCATAATTTAAAGTTACGTAATGCATATTTTATATTGTGTATGTATATTTGCATGGAAATGAAGTTTGTTTCGTCTGAATTTGATTTTTATTTAGTTCTTAAATGGACTGGTACTTACAAAGTAATTGAGTTTTAGGACTCTGTAATGAGGTAATGTTGAATGTGAATAATCGATGCGTGGAGAGACGGCATCGAACGATACGAAACAACAATGTTTGCACAGGACTCGACGCCATTGTTATTCACACACTAGCTGTTGCCCGCGACTTCGTCCGCGTGGAATTCGGTTTTATCACGCACCCCTATTTTACCCCTCGGAAAATTAACCTAAGTTACTCCTTGTTACATCAGCTATCTGCCAGTGAAAGTCCCGTCAAAATCAGTCCAGCCATTTCAGAGATTAGCCGGAAAAAACAGACAGACAAACAAAAATTTTAAAAAATGTTGTTTTGGTATATGTCCCGTTTACCTATATCCATATGCACTTAGTAAAAAGCGGTTATTATAATTTTACAAACAGACACTCCAATTTTATTTATTTGTATGTATAGATTTTCTTACTTTTGGTAGTTGGGTTTATATATTGTACTAGTTGTACATTTCAATTCAAATTCAATTTCATGTGAAACACGACTGTAAAATGTTTTAAGCATATACTTATGTGAGTTAGGAGTAGCCGATTGCTGGGTTTAAAGACTTCCAAGGCTAGCTTAACATCTGCCATTATCTGAACTAGCTGTGCACTAGGTAGCTGTGCATTCAGTTTGTCACTAATGGGTGGGACCACGTGGTTTAGTAATTTTTTATCAGTTTGTGTATTAACCTTTATAAGAGTGGCTAAGTTAATATTCTTTATAACATCACCTATCTGCCAGTTAAAATCCCATCGAAATCGGTCCAGCAATTTTGGATATAACCAGGAACAAACTGACAAATAAAAAAAAAATTGTTTATTTTTCTTTTAAGTGCCGTATATACATTGATTACAAAGCTGGTATTCTGATATTACAAACAGACAGTTTAGTTTAATTTAATTTTTATACAAATTGCATGGATAATGTTAATCTACCCGCTTGGGTTGTGCTGGCTTTGTCACTTGATGTAGCTAGTTTGACATCTACAATTCTACATTATATTGAAGTCAGTAAGGTGATCAGCCGATACTTCAATTACTATAAAGTTTTGCTAATAGGGCCTGTCTCCATAACGTGAGATCATAAAATTTTATTCGCGAAATTAATGCCTTCGCATTAGTTACCTAACAAATACAAGTAATAAACACGTTTCACAAATTGTTTTGTACATTTTGTCATTACAATACATTATTCTATACGTATTTATTTTGCGAACAAATTAATTGGAATATTTATGTAAATACTTCGACGTGACATTCATTATTATGAACAAATTAGGTATCCAGTTCCGAGTCGCGCTCTGCACACCTGGTGGGATTCTGTTTCATGTAGGTACACATATGTATCTAGGTATCTAAAAATAGAGCTTAAAAAAATACAAACAATCTATGCAAATCTCTGAACTTTGTGTGTGCCCAAATATATAAGCAATTATTTTTTCAAACGTAAAATTTGTAAGTTCGTTCCTGTAGAACCTTTGGTTTACCTTCTAATATACATATAAAAAATGCAGTACGAAATATTGTACTTTTATCTCAGTATCCAGACATATTTTTCTCATTTTAAATATGCGAAAATAACCGTCGCCTGATTTCCTCGAGTGACCTTTGTATTAAGTTTTGGATGCCGGTATCGGCTACCAATATATTTTAATGTTATATAAATGACAAGGCGAGCTCAAGTCGGGTATTTAAATCACAGTAATGTCGCAAATCAGGTTGTAGATCGTCACGATAATGAGTGGCACAGTTATTTGATAGCAAGTACATGCTTTTCTCGCTATTTGCTTACGATAACTTTCTCGATATCGACCGCTTATCGACCGAAGCAAACAGTACAATCTCACGGAGCCGGAGCTAGCACGTAACGCGTCAGTTTCGCGAGACCCGGCGCACCACACCTCACCTTCGGGAACACTTCACTTTCGGGAACACTTCACTTGGAACAAACACGCATCTTTCAATAAGGCAAACCTAAATAATTTTTTTACAAATCTTACTTAAGTAGATAAGGTTATTAGTTAAAGTATTGTTTTTGTAAGAACTATATTTTACCTATACCTGCCTATCTAGTTTTGTGTCATACTATTTCTAATTATATTATAGGTACTTATCAAACATTAAGATAAAAATCTATCTGTTGATATACAGATCGGTACGATAATATTTTAATTAACCTTGATGTTTGCTCATTTTAAATTTACTAAGTAAAACTCATGATTTTTAATTAAATTGATCCTAGAAAATTAGTACTACTGAATATATTTGTTGAAAATGCATGCACATATAAAACTCATTAACAAAAACACGATTAAAGAGGTCAAATTTCAAAAGTGAATTAAAGTTAACACACGCATACAGGACGCGAGTACGTCTGGGTCGCAACGTAACCGTGACATTTACATTCTGCGGCGGAGTGCGGGCTCCGGGCTCCGGGATGCCCATCATTAAGTATCGAGTCCTCGCGGAATCGCGCTCAGAGAACGCGCTACATCGCACTTACCTCTAAGTGGACATTAGTTTATGAATATAACCGTGCGGACTCTCTAGAGCGGTGACGACGCTGACCGTGCTGAATATCTGAAGGAAGGCTCGCGGTGTGATTGTGCTCTGTGGTTCGGTGTGACTGAGGCTCGTAGCGATGGATTTGAGTCAGGTATGTGAAATGGATTCTAGTTTGTTGACTGCGTGCTCCAGCTATTTCGTTGATATCAAATAATTTGATTTATATAGGTTGGATACCTCTTAGTCTAACTTGCGCTTCATTTTAGCATAAATCTAGAAGATACAGTAGAACTGTAGAACTTTGCAGTAGAACTCTCGCCAAGTTCGTCCGGGGAAGTACTGCCACCATGCCCATTTCTGCCGCCAAGCAGTAACGCATTCACGTTACTGTGTTCCGGTTTGAAAGGTGTGGTTTCCGGTGAAATTACAGGCACATGAGACATTCCACCTACACGTCTCAGAGTTACGGGCGCATACGATGCGACTTGAGTCTTGTCATACCAAGTAGAGGAGGACCCAAGTCGCATCGATTGTTATGGGCTGAGGTTACCACTTAACACCAGGTGGGCCGTCGGCTCGTTCCGTATCTCAATCACAAAAAAAAAAAAAAAAAAACTTTCTTGCTCGGCAGTTACAGAACCACCTCTGCAAGAGTAGTGAAATAGGTTAGACTTCACTTTGTTTAACAAGTCTAAAGCTAATTGATGTCAAATATTTTTTTAACCGCTACTGGACTGATGATGAAAATCCTTCTCAGTCCAATAATCTTAAAAAAATTATCCACTAGATACGTTTAATCGGACGATTTTACAAAATCGTGTCACAGGCTCGAAATATTTTTGTGTTCAGAATCTTCGGCCCACCGAGAAAGAGCCAATTAACATATTCCGATAAATTATATTCCATGTAGAGAGTTGCTTTATATGCGTCTGCAATACGGAATTGAGTAAACTGACACAGTATGGAAATATATTATATTCCCACAAAATATGCCCACATTAGGCAAAAACAAAAAAAAAATACAAAAAATGACAAAAAACAAAACAAAAATACAAAAATCAAAAGCGTATACCTATACTGTATGGCTCCACGCTCCACGCGTCTGTAACCACTTGCCTGCTGACACTGTGAGCACTCCTACTATTCAGTTGTTCAAACTTACACTAAAGAAATTTCTTTTACAAAAGACTTATTACACCGCTGATGAATATCTTGCTGATAAATTTTAGAACTACCATGACAAAAATAATTGTTTTAATATAATATTTTATTATTTTTTATCTATATGAGACTATTTGACATTCAATGAATTATTAGATTGTATTACTTATTTTATTAATGGATTTATGGATCCCAAAATTATAATTTTTGCATGCTGTAAAATTTATTGTCATCTTATTGTGTCCTCCATGTTTAACAAAATAAATGATTATGATTATGATCAACTAGAGGTCTCACCAGCACGTTATGCTATTAACTATTTATGAATTCGTCATTTTCTATAGCAATTTACTTAAAAACTTTCGGTATGTCGAAAGATACAGCCTGATACAAAATGCCTGTGAAACTAGTCCTGGGATTACCCTCAAATACTCAGTGTACGGTATCAGAGCTGTATATTGCGACACAATTTCCGATGCATAATGATTCATACCTCAGTTTATCTATTTGTAGTTCTTGTCAAGTAGATTATCTATGTCCGTTATCCAAGAAAACAACGATAATTACATAATGATGATTTTCGACTCTATCGTGATTTAAAGTTATGCTAATAAGCTAAGAGTCTTAGGAAAAAAATGGTTAGTACATTAATTGCGCCTTACATGAAACGGGCCTGATTGGACGATTAATTACTAATTATACATTGTAATCAAGTTAAGAAAATAAGATTTTAGCAAAAAAAAAAACCGTTACTCATATTTTATATGGGTTCGATTTCCTCTCGGAACAGAGGTTCATGATCTGGATATATTGTTTTCGTATTTTGTTCTTAAGAAAATTATGACACCAACAAAAGTAATCCTAAAGAAGGCACACAAGGGCTGCAACTGAGTGTCTGTTGGTTCTGATCTACATATTTGTGATAATATAAACTGATTAGCACTTTCTATGAATGATTAATAATGCGGTATTCACTGAAACGTAACATTTTTATTAATTAATATATAATCGCGATAATACTTCTATGATAATAATCATTCAGTGCGTAATGTGAATAATTAAGATAAGTATATTATTCAATCTTTAAAATCACATCTATAGATAATGGGCAGCCAATTTGCTGGATGTTTCTACTCCTTGATAAAATTTAGTCATCGTTTTAAACCAACACCTAGAGATATGCGCAGCTTGCACCGGCACCAATGTCTACTATGCTAACAATCTATAAAAAAAAAAAAAAAATGTGAGCCGTCACGGGACGCCTGGCAGATGTGAAACATCGACATTATTTTGTAAAAGTAATATGCAACGCATGCCGTGGCGACGCGTCGCCACGGCATGCGTCGCCACGCCAGAAATCGGTTTTACGTGCGGCTATAGATGTTTCACATCAAAAAATATTAAAATAACTGCTTTTTACTAAGTGCATATGGATCTATACACGGTACATATACCAAAACAACGTTTTAAAATTTTTGACTGTCTGTTTGTTCCGGCTAATCTCTGAAATGGCTGTGTTTATAATTTCAATTCTTGCATGCTATTTATAGCAGAAGAAGGTGGTACCGACTATGTTTATGTATTGTATTTTAAGATCTTGTTACCTTTCTTGCAGCAAATTAATATTTGATTTGATTAGACTTATTAAATTCACACTGTCATTCAAATTCAGTTTTCGAGTGTATTATTCCAATGGGTACCTACATCGAATGGAAGAATCGGTTATCTATCAGAAAGCAAACATTATAGCGAGATTCCGAGAAATTCGCACTGGAATCAATATTCAATATTATCAATGTTTAAACATGGATAACAGGTGTGGCATTGGAAGAAGCAAGTATGTGGGTCATGCGCGGGCGCACCTGTCGTGGCGCCGCGCGGGGTGCGGGGTGCGGGGTGCGGGGTGCGGGGTGCGGGGCACAACCCCCGTGTGGGGTGACCAATATCTAATGCATTCCCATACCCCCCTAACAGGGTCGATGTGAAAGCGGTGTTTCAGGCGAGATACCGTCTTCAATCCAGTGCGTGCCCAACCGCACAGAATCAAAGTCAAAAAACTTAATTTCCATAGAATTCATAAAGAAATAGCTCGGAAACGTCAATAAGTAATATTCAAAATATAAGGTCACGCGTACTTATCGCTAAGTTTGATGCCCGTTCAAACCCTATCAGACCCTCCATGGGTAAGAACCGATAGAAACCTTTAAAGGGATTCCTTTTCTCGCAAGCATGATCCTCGTAACAATTCAAATACTTAAATTTAACTTACATTTAGTTTATTACTTTGATAACACAGTATTGGAATGCTTAAGATATCACAGCAAATCAAGATATATTGATTAACGCAATCAAAAGCTTCGGAAAGATCTGAGAATATACCAATCGCATTCTGTAATGTGCTTGAAAAGCATTACACCAGCATCAATCGTGGACTGACCTTTGGTAAATGCAAACTGATTTCTATGAAATAAGCTATGTCTATTAAATGTAATAATAATTTAATTAGGATTGTTTTTCCAAATATCTCATGGCTTATCATACCTACCGATATCGGTCTATAATTAGGCCGGTCTTTGAGATTCCCAGACTTAGATGTAATAACATAGAAATTGAGATTCATTACCACACCAATCGGTTTTTACAGACATTTCAATAAAGCTACTACAGGTGACAGTAAAAATTAGAATGCATGCAGGTACCTAGAGTATAACCAAGAAAGACCCAAAACACTTAAATAAATATTTTTAACGTCATGAGGAAGAAAGAGGACAAATATATAAGATAAGTAGGTACGTACATATCTAAAGTTTAGTAATTTGGTATCCTTCGGTTTTGAAGTTTAATATTAGTAGTTGGTTTCTGCAATATACAGGAGGACGATAAACCAGCATATCCAATGTCCAGTTTATAGAACAAGCAACAGCCTAGTCAATGATAGTTAAAAAATAAAACCAGCCTGGTGATTCTATAGATATAAGTAAGAGGCAGCAATCTGATACAAAATCATTTTGAAGTGGTGAAAGAAACGAGACGTGTCATGTTCTAGTGACAATCACTCGTCAGTGTGTCAATTGGAATTAGCATTCAATAGCTCGTTAGATCATATTTTATTAGTTAGTTGGATCGAAGTTTACTTGATCCGGAGATCGTCGGTTCAAACCCCGACGTACACCTATGAGTTTTTCGATTGATAGATTTATGTGCGCAATACCACGATCTCAAAACGGTGAAGGAAAACATCGTGAGGAAACCGACATGTCCTAGAAATGAAAATTCGAAGACATGTGTCAAGTGCACGAAAGGAGCCTCTTTGAGGCGCACTTAAAATCCTTTCACCACACTAGTTCGAGAGAACCAGTGACTCGAATAGATAGATAGACCCATTAGGTATACGAATATTGAATTCATTAAATGAGTATCAATTAAAATGTTCTGTGCATGTCAATATTTGCGTCTTTATCAGCTGACAGGTTTTAAATGTAATATAGATTAACATTAGTGAAATCCTATGTAAATTGTAATCTTTAAGTAGATGCAAAATACACTTTTTTTCATTAGGTATCATACATCATTTATACATTATGTATGAATGTCCATTAAATAGGTCACGTGTATTTCCTCGAACGGTAGGGAGAGCCTCTATTCACGAAGTGGGGCGACCCAATAGTGGGAACGTATACGTAACAAGTAGCGAACTCATCGGCGCCGTTTATTCTCACAATTAAATCCGCTAAAACTCTCTTCCAGAAAATCAATTCATAATATTCCTATAAATTCAAACAGCCAGGACATGTTCTATATGAACGTAATCTTTGAAATGGCTGGACCGATTTTGACGGGACTTTCACTGGCAGATAGCTGATGTAACAAGGAGTAACTTAGGTTACTTTTCCGAGGGGTAAAATAGGGGTGCGTGAAAAAACCGAATTTCACGCGGACGAAGTCGCGGGTAACAGCTAGTAAGATAATATTTATGTATTCTTTAAGTATTGGATAGATCTTGGGACTTTCATTAAAGTTTTCCAAATAGCACGGACCTTAGGTGTCCCTTAGGTAGGTGTCTGACGTGCTTCAGTGTTCATATAAATAATAACATAAGTGACTCTTTCAGTCAATTGAGTGGGACTTAACGAGGAACATAGGTACTTACCTACTGTTAAGTATATACTCTAGTCTACTGACGATTAAATAAATGATGTATATGTGACAACATCTAAAGACTCTGTTACTAGTCCCTGTTCGTTTTGGTTTACCAAGGAATGCAAGTTAGTCACCGTTGTGAAAGGTTTATCATAATGTATGCATCGCTCGCAAGGGTATACTGCGATTAAGTAATTAGGCAAACAAACATACCAAACGCCTGATTACAATTACATTGTGATTCGTGTTCGCAATCTCAAATCTGACAATTAGAAACACGTGCTCGCGATAACTTTCCACATTCGGGTATAATTTAGCATATTTTTGTATAATTCGCACACCATTTGCGTACATTCGAGGCAGGTGGGAGATATTATCTTGCTGGGGAGAATAACCAATTTGTATAGCTAATTGTGAAGGTGATTGATGGGGGCCGATAGACGGAGGACTTAATAATTGCCCAGCCTATTGATTTTGTTTGAGAAGTTCCTTATCTGATCTTTATTTGAAGGTAAATTCTTCAAAAAAGTTCAGATTTTGAATTTGATGCATTATGAATTTATTAGAAGGTGCCTAAAGATGGCCCAATGAATGAAATTATGACTTCAAATATTCAAAAACATTGATTTCGTCATTGATTAATGTAAGTACAAACAGCGATTCGCCATTAAGAAAATAGAAAATCTTAATGTCTCTTATCAATTCAGAACGGTGGTAAATCATACGATGACCAAACAGGGCAGGAAGGCGCAATAAAATCATAACCGCATACGAAACACTCGTCCTCATCAATAGAGAAAGCCGTAATTTTCATAGCAGCCGGTTTTGAAATTATGTTGATGAGGTGTTGCGACAGTCTAGCGTCTAGTAGGGGGTAGGAGGGGGGGGGGGGGGGGGGGGGGTAGGGAGGGTAGGGGTGGGCGGGGCCTGGGCGGCGCGTGCGCATACTTCGAGGCGAGATCTCGCGCCATTGGCCACCACCGCACCGAGCCTGGCTCCGCTGCACCGATTGAATGCTAATAGCGATGGTCGACCGGTGAAGTAGCGCCCATTGTTCTACGATAATTGCACTGATTGAACACTTGAGTGCTCATTTATGGTGATCCCTAGTCGCTGTGTATAGGAGACGGCCTGTCAGTCAGTTCTCAAATTCATCTTACTTCGAAGATGCAAGTTGAAAAATTAATCGGTTAAGTTATATTATTATTTAGGGAAATCAATGTAAATCATATTTTTAGGTTACATAGGTACCTATCCACTAATTCTACATGTTTCCAATGAAACCCTGAAACAACCGGCGGAAAAAAATCAGTATTTATTTGATCGATTATTGCTAATCAAATGATTAGCGATGTTTTTTTTATTTACTTTATTTACTAAATGATATTTTCTTAGTCATGATATGTTTCATTTGAACCCCTATTTTGTTTTAATAAAATAATTACTTAAAACAGTTTATGTTTGTCCCTCCAATAAATGCTTATCTGATATTAAACAATTACAACTGCATCCGAGGCCAAACGATTAATTCAATGACAATTAATTGGAAAATTATCCGGCATTCAATTGATATGGATGTGGTAAGTTCCTCCTTGCGACCGTGAGCAAGCGAGGCTGAGGCCGCGGCGCACGGGACAGCGGCTGGAGACAGTTACTGTCCCTGCTGGAAACATAAGTAGCATGCCATAAGCCTCAATGCGGTGCGCCATATCATAATAACTGTTTTAACTGTTTATATTTTAAATTTTAAGTATTGACGTGAAATTGCACGATCACTTTAGATTTTACGTTAAATCTTAAGATTTCTCTTTAAGTTAAATGTAAATTACTTTGGGCAAATAAATATGTATTCTTGAAACTGATCTAGAGAGTTGCAATCTCTTGTATAATGTACTGAGAAGTACATGTTTACTCAGCAATATCGTAACAAACCGCTTTATAATTCAAAAGATAATGAGACAACTTGCTACTATCTACAAGATAAGTAAACGTATTTTATACAGTACAAAATATTTGGCCTACCTAATTAATGAACAGTAATATGAATAACAAAAATATTGCATACACCTAATCACATTTGTTATTTCGCAATGGTTACTAGTTCTATGTTGATTTTATCTAGCTCAGGGGAGTGAATAGTGTACTTTATATTTATTATAGGTACTTCAATAATTTGCTGCACGTTATATTGTGAACATAAAGCTCGTATTCCAGACATAAGTGCCCATTACATTATATTTATTTATCAGTGAAATAGTTTCAAATTACGTACTTATGTCCTAGTCACAATCGCCGCACGTGTGTAAGTGACGCTGACTGCCCTCGTGTGAACGGGCCCTTATTATCCCAATCAAGCGGTTAGTTAACTTGAAGCTGATGACATCGGTAAGTGATGGTCCGCTCCTGGACATTATGGGTTTTTAATTCCATTAAGTGGATGCTAATGGACGACCCCCATGGCGAGACAATTTACCATCGATTGACACTATTTACCTCTTAATTGGTTATATTTATTGTCTTTAAGATCGTCTATCTGCGAATCATTTAAGTGGTTATTATTATTATTAATTTATTATTAAGTAGCTTAAAGTTAATTAGCTTCGCTGTTATATTCACACATTTCCCAAGGTGGAAGTACGTATTAGAACGGGTTACTTTATCATTTGGACATATACGTAACAATAGATGAACTCTTAACAACCATTGCTGACTCACACATAACTCAGCCAAAGCTATTATCCAGCTATTTTATTTTATGTAGTTACGGAACGAGCCGATGGCCCACCTGGTGTTAATTGGTAACCTCGGCCCATAAGAACAGATGCGACTTGGGTCCTCCCCTACTAGGTATGATAAGACCCAAGTCGCATCGTATGCGCCCGTAACTCTGAGACGGACTCTGGAATGTCTCATGTGCCTGTAATTTCACCGGCAACCACACCTTTCAAACCGAACACAGTAACGCGAATGCGTAACTGTTTGGCGGCAGAAATGGGCATGGTGGCAGTACTTTCCCGGGCGAACTTGGCTTACTCATTACTTATTCATTAATAGATAAACAACTAGGAAAATTATCACAAATTCGTACAAGTCATATAGATATCAATATCTACTACCGACACGACATTACAAAATAAAAATATCGCATAGTGCTCTTGTTTTCTGCCGGTTTCCTTTCAGTAGAGTTGGTGAATGTTATATCATATACACATTTCTGCCGGTAAGCAGTGGGTCGCACACCACTCTCAATACAGAGGTCCACATTGAACGGCATGGTCAGATATAGACTTTTGATGTTCAGTTCGCGAGGGTGACTTATGCTTTCTAGGTACAGTTGCTGTTTATATGGTCATCACCTCGCATCGTTCGCATCAGTGTCTCCTCACGATACATTACCATCCAGGAATCACTTTTCAGTGACGGAATTCCTAGAATGACAACATATATTTGTAGATACCCAGTAATCAACATTAATTAGATTCATTGACACATATCTCCGCATCTCACAACAATTAAAACGTCGAAAAAGTGATTGGGGAGTGATTCGACGCATCGGGAATGCGCCGTTTGTCCGAAAATGGTAAATTTTCCGCAAATTCTCGGTATGAGGGGTAATTAATTCAAATTCGTCGATGCCGCTCGTTGGTTCCTGTGTGTGGGGCGGCATTGCAGCGTTTTTGTAAAAGTTCGATTCCGGGAGACCTCCGCCGTCGCTCGCTCGCCGGCACTGCTATACCTACCTACGTAAATAATAAAACCAAAACTTATTCACCCTAAAAGATTAAGTATACATTTAAGTAAATTATCAAAATATTTAATAAATTTTAATTATTTGATATAGGTACACTGATAACATATTTTCAGTGACATGTTTTGAATTTTATAACTAAATATTTATGACATAATATGATGATCATGTGCTATACAAAGAATTTAAATGCCAATTCAAGGCAATAATCAACAGCAATGTTAACACTACCGCGGGAAAAAATTATAGGTAATACCCGAAATAACAAGAAAAAAATTGTTTGTCCGCAAATGAGAGTAGGTACTCAACTCAATATGTATGAAAAACAGTTGTATTGCGCGAGCATCCATCAAACTACCCGCACCGCGAACATTGTTCCGCGATTCATATTTATTTCATTGAGGTGGTGTGAGCTGCTGCAAAAAGTTTCATTGAGGAGTTGTGCTCGATGCGGCGGGTTTCTTGTGCACCGCCACCGTTTAGGGAGGGGCCTTTTGGGAAGGTGTACGGAATTTTCATTAGGGCGCACTCAAACCAGTTACCAATAGTGTGACTGTAGCTACAGAACTACTTCGTAGGGTGGACGATGTAAAGCAATAAACGAAAAAAATAAATAAAAATAATGGTGGACATTTCACACAGCGTCATCTAGCCCCAAAGTAAGCTAAGCATAGCTTGTGTCATTGGAACCAGACAACTGATACAATACTTATATACTTTTTTTTGTAAATAAATACATATAATACATATTAACACCCAGACACAGAAAAAACGTCTATGTTTCTCACACAAATGTTTGTCCTGGGTAGGAATCGAACCCCCGACCTACATCGCAGAAGGTACCAACTGAGCTGCGAGGCCAGTCAAAAGAAGATTAAAAGAGTTTACAAATAGTGCGCTGCAGGATTACTGTGTCATTTATTATTAGATCATTACTGTAGTGATCAATTAGTTAGGTGTGTGTGGTTAAAACGCTACGCATTTGAATTGTTATAATCCACCGCGCCTAATGCGCCCACCGCTCACTTAGTATACCCATACAGGTGTCATAAGATATGAAGATAGTTCTGTGTGTTGTCGTCCTAAGGTGCCTGCAGATGATGAGAAGAAACAAAGGAACCATCCATAGAAGTCAAATAGTAATTTATATTTATATATGGTTATCTTCCTCCCACCAAGTTATGCATTCGAAACCAAATCGCTGTTTAACTGCGTTATCCGGCAGCTTCACCTAAAGCCATCTCCGATCCAAGCGCATAGCATAGCAGATGCTATGCTATGTGTTCATAAACAAAAGTATTATGAGCTGGGCTCGCGACGCGCAGCATCAATGCGCGGGCGCATCAGGGGGGGTGCTCGCATACTAATCGCGCCCACCCGCGTGTACAATCTGCGCGAGTCGCCGGACATTTGCAAACAAAGCAAGGCTTTTTTATGTCATTGAAGTGACGGAACGAGCTGACGGCCCACCTGATGTTAAGTGGTAACCGCCGCCCATGGACAACAACAATACGATTCAAGTCCTCTCCATAGTACGAGATGACTCAAGTCGCGCTGCGTTGCGTCCATCACCTCGAAACGGGGATGTTACGTCTCATGCACTTGCAATTTCACCGCACCCACTCCCTTCCATAGGAACACAGCAACACGAGTGCATCACTGCTTGGCGGCAGATTACCAGGCGTGGTGGCAGTACTTCTCCGGGCGAACTGAGCACAAGTTCTACTGCTACTTTGGGTTGCTCCTTTTACACCACCCGGAGGGCACGTGTATGGATTCAAAGGGTTATCACATGACGCGAGCAACGTGGCCCCCCAAAAGGCTAATATATTTTGTATATGTTGGAGCCCATCAACTGAATACATTGAGCAATCTTTATGTATAGATGAAAATCAGTGTTTGCTCCCTGAGCAATATTATTCGCTGAGCTATGACCCATTTGTTTATCTGCAACATACATGTACTTTACGTCCTTGGAGGCATTTATACTAATGGTTTTTTTAATGTCAGTATAAGTTAGGTATAACTATGTATCTTTATTTATGTCAACTAAATGTAGGTACCAGTGTAATTGAAGAAAAAAATAAATGTCTTATCTATCTATCGAATTCTTACGAAAGTACCAACACTAAGTCTTTAATGAGATTGAAATTAAAAGTTATTCAATAATTAATGTATCACAGCGTGTGTGAAATCAATAAAAACGACAATACTCGTCTGTTTATTGAAGATTGCTATATCATTCTACACAAATAAATAAAATTGGAGTGTCTGTTTGTAGTATTAAAATAATCGCTTGTTACTAAGTGCATATGGGTGTATACACGTTACATTACTAAGTGCATATGGGTGTATACACGTTACATATACCAAAACAATTTTTTTTTTAATGTTTGTCTGTTTGTTCCGGCTAATCTCTGAAATGGCTGGACAGATTTTGACGGGACTTTCACTGACAGATAGCTGATGTAACAGGGAGTAACTTAGGTTACTTTTCCGAGGGGTAAAATAGGGGTGCGTGATATAACTGAATTTCACGCGGATGAAGTTTCGGGCAACAGCTAGTACTTAATTATAAATTAATAGTGGGTTTGTTTGTAGCATATTTCATCCCTGTAGTTGGAAAACTAAATAACTAACAAAACCAAAATCGGGAGAAAAACGCGATTTACTATTTTTTTGCGTGTAATATGGCTATAAATTTTTATTTGGGAACATTTTTGCTATGCTTCTTTTGCTATGTTATAGATTGTTACTTAAGCTATTTTTCAATATAAAGGTCTTATACGTTAGTTCATTAGCTTGTAAGAAAAAAATTAAAAAGCGACTATGTATTTTTCCCTCAACAAAGTTAAAAAGTTTTTAAGCACTTATTTATTTTTTCATGTCAGTTATTTAGTTTTTCTTCGTCAATGTTCTCCATACAACTTAAAAAAGCTAGCATTAAGTGCCTTTATTAAATTTTCCTATATTAGCTAATTAATAAAATTGAAAATGAAAATTATATAAATGCTCTTGTTTAATTATTCCTAACTGCATTGATCCTGTAGAGCGTAGAAATGTGTCGAAGGAAAACTGAATAAGTAACTTTATGCATTTTATTCGCCGCAAAGTTAACGCTTAATTACACTCAGCTATTTTATTGCTGAGTTAACTATTTCTCCTGCGCTACTTTTTTATCATTACTTCAAAATTCATTTTTTCATCTTTGATGTCTTGACAGGTTCATTTTTGTATATTTTTTTATTGAAAAAGATGCAGCTTGAACTGGACTTTATGAAGGTGCTATAAAGTCGATTTGGCAAAATGTGTTAGTTATTTAGTTTTCCAACTACAGGGACGATTTGTTTCCATTTTGTTTAGAGGTTACTACGTCACAATATTGACGGTAGTATATTCGATGCCGCGGCTTGCTGGACAAAAACTAAAACCATCTCAATTGATAGATATTTTTTATAGGATCAAAACATATTCACCCAGCTATTGCAAGAGTGATCTGTTCTTTATGTGATAATTTCCAGTAAGCACGTCTGTGAAGTTACGACTCGACTAGTACAGGGCGACAGTGCGACGTCTAAGTACACGCCGGCTTCACTTTTTCTGAACACAGATGGCGCCTGCGAGCAAGCTCCGTCCATCATACAACTCCCGAGACGGTATAATAACATACATACGATTACATATATTATCGATAGATCACAATTAATTGGTATAATAAAACGAGGACAGGGTTTTTGCTAAGCAAAGTGTTGTGAAAGGTGCCTTATAATTTATTGTCACTGATATTTACATACTTGTACATTACAGACTTCAGTTAGCGTCAGTGTCGTATCTAGGAGGAGAGGAGCCAAGTCCTATCGGAAGTTATAGGCAAAGGTTACCACTTAACACCAGGTGGGCCGTCAGCTCGTTCCGTAACTGTATCACATAAATCTATACAAACAAATAAAATTGGTGTGTCTGTTTGTAATATTAAAAAAACCGCTTTTTACTAAGTGCATATGGATGTATACACGAGACATATACCAAATCATTTTTTTTTTTACATTTGTCTGTCTGTCTGTCTGTTTCAGCTAATCTCTGAAATGGCTGGACCGATTTCGACGGGACTTTCACTGGCAGATAGCTGATGTAACAAGGAGTAACTTATACTTTTCCGAGGGTAAAATAGGGGTGCGTGATAAAACCGAATTCCATGCGGACAAAGTCGCGGGCAACAGCTAGTAGACTATATATATATATCGCACGCACCCACCTGTTGGTGTAGCTACTGACTCGTGCGCAACGTGCTGCCTGACTGGTAGCCTGTTAGACCACACTATCGAAAGCAAATCGCATTCGTCACATACTCGTATTTATCATTACACATCATCAAGCGATTGCTGCTTTCTACCGATGCCCAACTCTGTTACACATCATTACAATGTATGAATATGCAGCGCAGTACCTGTAATGAGCACTAGAGAAGCGAATTGTTATGTGTATTATTAAGTCATATTTGTAAACGGTTTTTTTATGGTTAATAAACCAAATGTATATTGATCTAGCTTTGAGTGGGTTTTTTTTTTCAAATGTTTACCATGCCTACTAATAAATCGCACTCACAGGTTGATCATTCAATTGATTATTGTAAATAAACCTGTGCCCCTCTCAACATCTCAACTCAACAACAATTACTTATTAAAGTAAATTATAAAATAGCAACGAAATATGTGACGCTCGATCATTGCCATAAGCAGCCTGTTATTCGTCATGTCCTGTCGAACTATCGAGAACTATATTCGCATATAGCAACACTGCTAGAGAGTTTCCTTTCGTCTCGAATGATTGCTGTAACGCTGAGTAGTGTAGCGTGTGCGCAGTGTGTGTGTGTGTGTGTGTGTGTGTGCGCAGTTGACACGTTACATCGACCGTGCCGGGCCCACCACACCACACCACACCACACCACACTACACCACACCACACCATACAACAACACACCACACCTAATACCTACGAAACATATTAAAAAAAAAAAATGTGCGCGCATCACTCTCAAACGGCTGAACGGATTTAGAAGGTTTCATAGGGAATTGGGTACCAGGATATCTTTTATCCTGGAATAGCAAAAGCTTTTTTGATCCCGGAAACTTGCAGTGTTCCCGTGGGATGACGTATTCACCAATGGTAACAAAGTACCTATATATATATATACGGGAACCAAAAACAGGTGTATGATTTTATTTGTAAATATGCACATAATATTATTACACCGAGACAGAAAAAAACATCTATGTTTGTCACACCATTATGTCCTGGGTAAGAATCGAACTCATGACCTACGCGTCCAAAGCTGCTACCAATAGAGCTGTGGGGCCACTGAAACTATTATATCTGAAATTGAGACACACCAGGCGTGTTGAAGCAACTATCGTCTCATTACATAAACTAAAACGGTGACTGCAACATACGAACTTCTAAGTATTCCAGCTAAATGTGAAGTGAGGTCAGCTCCGGATGGATACCGACACGGACACGGACACGGACACGGACACGTATTGCTCCAACGCGACGTGTCCGCGATTAAACAATTAAATAATCATATTAATCACAAGGTCTCCGCCGCTGCGCGCCGCCGCCCGCCGCCGCCGACTCGCATAAAACTAAAATTCAAATTAAAAAAACAGAAGCCATATTAAAAGAAATAAATTTACAAATATTTATAACACTAATTTAACATAAAGTCAAGTTCTTACCGATTCTTATCATATTAGAAATAAAAGCTTGTAAGTTTAGAACTTCGCTGAGATCAACATATAATTCAACAGATCACATTGACCCACAACACAGGTTTTTAACCTAGGGTGGGGGATAGTGACCCTTACATTGATTTAACTACCTAAATTAAAATATGTTTAAATTATACATATGTACATACTAAACTTATAATCTTACTTCAGAAGTATTATCTACGTCAAAGATTCAGGTAACAAAATTAATTAGGAATTGTGCATAGTATATGTGAAAGAATAAATATGATTATTATAATTAAATTGTATTCATGTCGCAAAGCAAGATAATCTCCAATTTTTTATTTTTTTATTTAATTGCTTTGATATTTGTCTGATTTCTCGTATGGGGTTAAATTCCTGTGCATAGAATAGTTTACCTGTATAACAATACAAATATAATATTATTGTGCATGCTCACTGCGGTGTCGGGGCAGGTGGAGCAGCGAGTAGGTATATGTATAGACTAGCTGTTGCCCGCGATTTCATCCGCGTGGAATTCGGTTTTATCACGCACCCCCTCCTTTTTTACCCCTCGGTAAAGCCTAAGTTACTCCTTGTTACATCAGCTATCTGCCAGTGAAAGTTCCGTCAAAATAGGTCCAACCATTTCAGAGATTATCCGGAACAACGGACAGACAGACAGACAAAAATTTTAAAAAATGTTGTATTTGTATTTGTACCATGTATACATCCATATGCACTTAGTAAAAAGCGGTTATTTTAATATTACAAACAGACACTCCAATTTTATTTATTAGTATAGATGGCGCGGGTAGGTGTAGGTGTAGGGTATGTGATGCGTACACGGGACGTGTAATTGTGCATGAGTGTAGGTTGTGCGCGCACGCGGGTGCTTTATGGTTATTAAACTAAACCGAATCCAATCAGCGGCGCTGCGCCCGCGCAGACCTCGCCGCGCCGCGCCGCGCCTAGTGATGCGCACGCGTTATAGCACGGAGGGTTCTGTCGTATTATTACAATTGTTTTATGCCTTACTCACGTCAAAAGAGATGTTAGTATTTACTTATCTCCCTGTTATCTAGAACTAGAAGTCAGTAACAATATAGTTTACAGAAAAATATATAGGTATAAATAAAAATGAATCACCTTAATAATGCCCAGTAAATCTGAGCTTCTATTCTTTTCAAGTCACTATTTCTCTCGAACCAGTGTGGTGAAATGATTTTAAGTGCGCCTCAAAGAAGCTCTATTCGGGCATTTAATACATGTCTTCGAATTTTTAGTTCTAGGGCATGTCGGTTTTCTCACGATGTTTTCCTTAACCGTTTTGAGAACGTGGGATTGCGCACAAAAACTTTCAATTGAAAAAGTCATAGGTCCACGTCGGGTTTGAACCAGTGACCTCCGGATTAAAACTCGGGGTCAGTACCACTATACACCACGCTTCTCTGAGCTGAGGTGTAGTTTCACTGTAATTTTTTTAATCCAAAAGTATTATTTTATTTATGTCTTATAAAGATCTATAATGTTGTAGATGTATTTTTATTCTTATCCTACCTAATGTTACCATTTATCTTCTGTGACAACTGCACCAATGAGCTGACGTGTATCGATACTAAGTTTTGTGTGATGTAGTCGTGCGGTATATCCCAACACTAGCACAGTAGAGATGCGCCGCACCGCTCGCATTAGATTAATAGTTGCAACTAGAGTTGTGACCGCTCCGCCCCGCGCCGCGCCGCCCCGCGCCACGTTCTACCCGTGATTACGTAACCACCGAGTCAAATGCAGCTTACATATTATTATCCCCATAGTTGTTACAGAACAGAGATTATAAAAATGGCAATAAAGTACCTCAGACTTGAACTTGGTGGAAACTCGGAACACCGGGGATATTAATTTGAGAGTAATCTTTGCATATCTTTGTTTGTTTGTTTGATTCATCGTAGTATGCTTTGCTGTCTATGATATGGAATTGGATACATAGTGTATTTTTTTGAGCATATAACTTGATTGATTGATCGCTCTGTTCCTACTTTTCTGATTGCAATAATGCTGTCAATGCCAATTTGATTGTATTAAGAGAATTTGCGAGCTCTAATTTCGTTTCTCTGTGCGTAATTTGCAATCGATTTAAGTTAATACATTTTTTACCGGTATGTTTTGCTCCTGGGATCGCCTGCCTAGGTGGCACTAGAGGCGGGTTCAGTGGAATGTACGCCATTAGAGGAAGAGTTGGACAAAATGATCCACTGCGCTTGTCCAGTGTGGGCTGGTGGTACATTTTAGAGCATGTAGAATCCCGAGACCGACTGCGCCTCTTCTGGTCGAAGGTTTGTTCAGGTTTATGGATACATTCTTCGATCGGTTTCTGGAGACGGATGTTTAATCATCAGGTGGTACCAAGTGCAGCTGAAGTAGGCTGACGACGCGACGTGAAAAACCTATTGGATTCACCTCTTCCCCCTCGACGATATCTAATAAAAATAAAAAGTATTCAAAGTCAAAGTCAAAGTCAAAAACTTTATTTCCATAGAATTCATAAAGAAATGGCTTGGAAACGTCAATATTCAAAACATAAGGTCACGCGTACTTATCGATAAGTTTGACGCCTGTTCAAACCCTATCCGACCCTCAATGGGGAAGAACTCTATTTACTCTACTATTCTAAAACCTGTCCCAAAAATATGTTACAATTGACATTATAATCACGAAGCCAGACAACCATAACTTAAATCATAACCAAGGGCTCACGAGAGTAAATCACGTAAACCAGTTTTGCGATGCTAATAAGTATAAGCTTTATGGCTAATAATTCGAGATAAAGGTAGAGCAGAGCGCAGGCTGGGAACCTGAATGTTATTAACAATGTGAGCAATTTAGGAGACACCGCGCCCCCGCACCCCGCGCCCCCCGCCCCCGCCGGACGCGTTATTATCGGACGCAGGTACACACAGTGCGGGCGAGGGCAACCAGAAGATCACCTCCGTACCTTAACCTGTATCGGTATTAGTGGAAGCTTTCACATCTAGTGACATTCGACACGACCACACCACTGCACTTGCTCCATGAACTGCTCGTAACGTGACGCATGCATGTAACATAGTCATCCAACACTTGTTTTTTTTTTTAATGTTATACAGTTACGAGAGGTACAGGAACGAGCCGACGGCCCACCTGGTGTAAAGTGGTAACCTCTGCCCATAACAACCGATGCGACTTCGGTCCTCCCTTACTAGGTCCGACAAGACCCAAGTCGCATCGTATGGTAACTCTGAGACGTGTAGGTGAAATGTCTCTTGTGCCTGTAATTTCACCGGCAACCACACCTTTCAAACTGAAACACAGAAACGTGAATGCGTCACTGTTTGGCGGCAGAAATGGGCATAGTGGCAGTACTTTCCCGGACGAACTTGGCGAGAGTTCTACTGCTCTTAAAATAATAAAAAACATTACGCCAGTTAAATATATGTTTGCTGGGGCTGGTAATAGAATCTTTTATTCCCCGTTAAGGGTCGGATAGGGTTATTAATCCCTCTGCTAGTTGGCTATACTGTCACAATATGGCACGTTGGATATGCGCGTACGCAAATCACGGCGGGCGCCGCCCTCCGCCGCGGATGAAAATAATTGCACCGGCGCGGCGGCGGCGCCACAGCGCACGCAACAGTTACAACGAGTGTTACAGATTACGTGACAGTGTATCATCTATCTATCTATACATATAAATAAAATTGGAGTGTCTGTTTGTAATATTAAAATAACCGCTTTTTACTAAGTGCATATGGTACATATACCAAAACAACATTTTTTACAATTTTTGTCTGTCTGTTTGTTCCGGCTAATCTCTGTAATGGCTGGACTGATTTTGACGGGACTTTCACTGACAGATAGCTGATGTAACAAGGAGTAACTTAGGCTACTTTTCCGAGGGGTTAAATAGGGGTGCGTGATAAAACCGAATTCCACGCGGACGAAGTCGCGGGCAACAGGTAGTCTGAGATAAAGTTTGAGACAGATAAACGTGTTTTTATCGGGGTATAATGATTATCAAATCACTGCCTTTGCTTAAAGGTTGTTGAATCGCAGTGAAAACAAACCACATACCAATATAATTATTAAATTTGTAAACTATAAGGAAATAAATGATTTGATTTGGCATGGAATAGCCAAATAAAATTATCTACAATTATTTAACACTAAATTTGTTAAATAACTATAGTCAAGGCTATCTGAGGTTTTCAGTATTTACATTAATGAAAAACTTATAGCAAGCTTAAAATGTTCATTGTCTTCGATTATTTGAAAAAATGTAGAGCCTAATTTGTTTTTTATAATCATTCTCTAACGTAATCAAATATAAACATTATATAGGAATGTCAATCTGAAAATGTTTGATGACTTATCTCACGGTTCGCACTTTGTTTGCGATAACATCGATACTTTTATTAAAATGTTCTCGTGGTACGGGGCCGGGGCCGGGGGGGGACTTAATCATCGCGCTCATTACAATATTAATCAATACTCACCCGACACAAATAAACGAGTAAAGAAAATTGTTCACCGACATATCGATACGTGCTCCGTGCTCCGTCTGTAGCCATCACCGACGCATTGTCGACGAATTATCTATGCAAATTAATGCAGACAGACCGAATGAACAATATTATTATTAACTGTTCCTAAACTAAAAACTGGTAACTGTTTCATTGTTTGTTTCTTCTAGTTCACTTACAACTGCTCTATATCCATATACCTATATACAAAATTATATTTAAAGATATCGATGTAGCGAGGTACATCTCAATATATATATATATGTACATAGCGTTGAGAAATTGCATTATTATTTAGTTTTAAGTTAGAGGTAGGGATAAATTTCCATGGGTTCTGTACGTATCGATATTATTACTACATACTGTGTCGCCTGATTTATTAAATGGAAAAAATCTCCATATGTCCGTATTCAAAGTAGCTCCATTATAATAAGAATGTGAGCACTGCTCAAGTAAGGGGCTAGTGTTATCTCGCGCACGACACGCACGCGCTACACTTTATTATTTAGCTCATTGTCGGATGATACATTTATGGATTCCATATAATTTAATACCAACTAGATAGGCGAGTCTCTTTTTATTCGAAATCCGGGATTCCGTTTTGCACTCGGGGTTAAAACTAACTTAGCAAACGAAGGGAGAGGAAGGCATTTTAAGTTATTTATGAAATAAATTTATTGAAATATGCGCCGCGCTGACCCACAGCCCGCGGCGGCGGCAAGGCGTTGTAATGTATGAGACATTCCACCTACACGTCTCATAGTTACGGGCGCATACAATTCGACTTGGGTCTTGTGGTACTTAGTAAGGGAAGACCCAAGCCGCATTGGTTGTTATGGGCCGAGGTTACCACTTACCACCAGGTGTGCCGTCGGTTAGTTCCGTTACTATACTGGCCTCACAGCTCAGTTGGTAGTAACTCTGCCTTCCATGCTGTAGGTCGTGGGTTCAATTCCCACCCAGGACAAACATTTGTATGACGAATATAGATGTTTGTTCTGTGCCTGGGTATCAATATGTATTATATGAATGTGTTTACAAAAAAAGTATATATGTATTATATCAGTTGTCTGGTACTCATGATACAAGCTATGCTTAGTTTACTTTGGGGCTAGATGGCGCTTTATGAAATATCCACCAATATTTATTTATTTTTATATTATATCACATAAAAAAAAACAAGATTCGTATGAACTTTTCGATAAGCTAAAGCGAACAAAACGCGTTGTGTTCGAGGAAACGGTATGCGCATGCGCAGCCCGACATACTCGTACACCAACATTATTAAATTAACTTAAACACGCTAATCTTATCTGGATCGATATAAAAATTACAAGACAGTCTGTGTCTCGTCTGGCAATAGTGAAGACACTACTGCACAACAACTTAGGATTCGGTGTATCTGTAGCGCGGCCCGAATGTTTTACCTGCCTGTGTCTCATTTTACCTTCAATTCAGATTCCGGTTCTGCTCCACTGCAGAAAAATATATGATGTTTTCTAAATTCCCTGGAAGAACCAAAACCTACAGCCTACCTAACTTCATAATACATATAATATGTTGTAAGTTTCGAAACTATATGCATACTATAAGTAATATGAAACTATTCGAATGTTGCTTCCAACATTCGAATAGTTTCATATTATACGAAGTTTATTAATTATTTTTTCGAAATTACTTAGTAAACACTTAAAATGATATTGATTGCAAACATCGCACTGTTACAGTTTGCTTTCTCAAACACTTTCTCCACCGACACCAGCGGGCAAACTAGTGCATTAATAATAATAAAACCTAAACTAAACTTAGGTTTAGGCTAAATTTTACTAGAATTTCGTCCTAGTTTTCGGCCTCTCGACTGACTCTAAGATGTACCTAACTCTTTCGAAGAGGATGCTTAACTCTAGACTGCAATATTCGTGTTATTTCAGCCGCTATTCGCTCGTGTTATTGTTCTTAGTGGCGATCGGCGCGGGCGCGGGCGTGGGGCCGAGCGCGTTCAATAAATAAATTTAACTCGATTATCTGCGCCCGCGCACCTCGGCCGTGGCTGGCGAAATGTGCACGAGAAATTATAAACGATAGTTACACAGACATGATTTTACCAAAAGCAAAATATAATATAAAAACATCATGCCTTTTAAACTATTTGTTTTTTTTTTATATATAAGTCAATTCATTATTCATTATGTACGAGGTTTACACGGGTGGATACTGTGACATTTGATGAAAACAAATTCAAAAATCAAGGAGCTTTAATGTACTCGTTTCAAGACGTCATGCTATGAAATGAATGCAGAATACTTTAAGACTACGTTCAATTATTTTTATAGTGTTGAATCAGTCTGTTATATGAGCATGATGATAAATGTTGTCTATGGTATGTCTGTGTGAACAATTTAATCTGGGTTCATCAGCATGTCTGACTAGTAAATGTAATGCAATTTTTTTTACTAACCTAGTATTCACGCAAACGATTTCATGGAACACACCATAAACAAACGCTGTTAAGAAATCAACTTTATTACTCTCGCAGCAAGTTCGCAATCTCATTAAAAGGGACAGCCCTTGTGAATTTGAATCAAACATTAAAAGTAATTTCTAGAAATGCACGATTTATTTGATCTGTTAGCCTGTTAGAAGAGCACGCTACTTACTTTTATTGCAACAATGATTTGTTTTGCGAGTGAACCCAGCCGGGCCGGGCCGGGCCGGGACGGGACGGGACGGGGCAGTAGTTTATGGGCGATCCTATCACATTGTATGCGAGTGTATAATTCACTTTTTATAAGGTTTTATTTAGTAGCAACATGTTTGTAAACTATATTAAAAGGTAATCGTGAATATCTAGTTGGCTCATTCGCAGACATTATGAGGTACTTGCGTTATAATGCTCTGAAATGTACACATTGAACAGTTTTCACGTTGCGTGGGTGGTATGAACTTTAAACAAGAATCAGGTTGATTATCAGCGCTTAATTAACACTTGATAGCACTTACACTGATAATGTTTCGTACATCCAGGAGGAGATTCGATAAGTTGGTACTTAGAGTATGCTTGGAGTTCTATCGTTCCAAATTGCATGTAATGTTTCATGTGCAACACAGTGTTAAATTAACGCAGGAGACGGTGCTCACAAACATATGTACACAATGTTTTGAAATAAATGATTTGTATTTATATTTGTATGTTATCGTTATATATATAGTATCTATCTATCTATCTAATTTTATTTTATGGCGGGCATCCTGCAATCACTTCCGTACCATACTGTGACTACTGTGACGTCTTAAGTAGCTTACACGATTTACAATCCCGGTTATGTTATGGGTCACCATGTGAATACCGTCTACACCACATGTGTAGAGAGTATGAGACTGCTGAGTGCGCTACGATTGTACCTACGCCGCGCCGGCCATGTTAACGTTTCCTAGGAGTCCGTACGACGTAGGACGTAGGACGCATCAGCACGCCGGCGCCGGAACAATAATTTATTTGAATGGACAATCATTCGAGCCTATTTAAATATTTCATCGGAAGTCGGCGGCGGCGCGGCGGCGCGGGCGCAGGCCAACAAAGTAGCCGACGCAAAAACCCGCGCTTAGTAGGGGTGGCTGTGCGCGGGCTTCTCCCAGCCGGACACCACGCTAGCACGCTCACTATCAAACTTATTACTTCGAAACATAACGAGATTTACAGACATTTGTGGACAAATCCTGTGGAACTACATTATTATCGGAGAGGTTCGACTAAATCATTTATGTTAATAAAATTTCAGAGATAATTAAATATAATACACACCGAACACCGAACACCGCATACCGAAAATACAATTATGCCTTAATTCCTTCATGTATGGTTTTCCAGGTGTTATATACACGCCTTTTATATTTATATTGAATTTGTTGTGATATAGCCAGGGAACGGATGGAAGTAATAATTAAATATACCTGCAGACGCAATATTATACGAACCCTGTAGGGTGCAAAATTATAATATTTTATTATACGGGGGGATTATTCGTGGCAAAAATATACCTAAACTGTTAACTAACTATAGTTTACACTAAATAATTAATATACTGTATAGTAATTTGCCACTACTATCATATAAAATGATGTCCAGATTCATCTAGTGATTTGGTATTCGTCTATCACGACGTCAAATTTAACAAACAAAATATCGGATGAGGAAAGCCGGTCGTCAGGCAGCAGGCAGCCCTACCGGCAACGAGTTAGAGTGTTTATAGGTATCACCGGGACGCAAATGACTGCGATTATCGCAATTAATGCCGCTTCAATGGCGGAAAAAACGTAAAAGGAGCCGCTAAGGACCTAGTTATATGATTAGTAAAAACATTGCATCTGCCTGCGTTACGTGCGCCGACACACATACCTACCCATATCCTCTCGCACGACGCCAACCGACAGCCGAGTCCGACTCGAGTTAACATCGAATAAAAGTCCTTTCTTGAAAGATAACTTAACTTACTAAACTTAACATATTATGAAACTAACATTAGTTAAACTAACAAGTAAATGAATAGAGAAAATTAGCATGTTCATGTAATTGTTTTTAACTTGTTTGATTTCGAGAAATATAAGGTTTTTTTTTAATAAAAGTATACCTTAGTATCAAGGGTCATCGTATTAATTTGTTAGGTTCCTTCTGACTAGTGACTAGACACTCTCTGCAACTTGGTTTGATTGTGTGACTTTGAATTTTGAACAGCACGATTTATTTAAATAGCCCTAAGCATAAGTTCACTTATGAACTTAGCGAGAAGCTGGTAACTAATCGTGATCTTGTATATCATTTCATTTTAAACATTATTGTTTCCAAAGCGTTTTTAATAAATGTATTCGATTCTTAACTCCATAAAGATCACTTTCAGACATCATAATTTGATATGAACGACACTAACAAGCTTATGTCTGCCTGCATTGAGCGCAAAAACATTTGCTCATCTTCTTAGGCATCAGTGACGTTAAATGAATGGAAAAATTAAAAGTACTTATTGTGCGCCATTTATTGCCAGGTGCGTCCTAGAAATTAAGAATTATCATTGGTCACGGTTCATAAAATGTTAGTGGAAGGAACGAGAACAGCTAAATCTTAGCTTTATTGAGTATTGAGTACCAAGAGAACTTTACTTCATAAGGCGAAGCAAAAACGGTACCTGATATAACACGTTCAGGAATATTCAGCATCTCGTCTCCGAATCGTGTCTTGCACATTCGCATGAAAAATAAAGCTCGTTACAATAATGATTTTTATCAGCGGATCTGGCCAATCAGCGCTGTCAGGCCGGACGGACGGAAGGGCGGGCGAGAGGGTGGGGAGAGGGGGGCGAGGTGGCATTTCCTCGATTATAATGCGTTTAGTTTTTGCGGAGCACAATTACGCAGCATCAGTATGCACGCGGCAGAATGCAACGCAGAGTTATGTCGCTGCGCTGTGTAGCGGCGCGCGGCGCGCGGTGTGCGGCGTGAGGGGGCTACTGGAGTCTCTATATGAATTCAAATAATGCCTCTCACGACCAGATTGATTTGAATATTACAAGCAGCTTTATAGGAACTCGCAAAATACAGATTACTCTAACATTATTTGGTCAGAAAATTTGTGCCAATCAGGTAAAATTTCCCTTCCTTACTACCTAGTTACTTATTACCTAGTACCTTCGACAAATTTACAATGTATGCAGTTTACCCTCTCCTATCTAACACTTACTCAAAGCGGCTTATCTTTCTATTCATCTAAAATCCGCATCGTATAGCAACTGCACTGCAACTCAAATGTGAGTATTCTAGAGCCGCAATAAATAATGAATCATAAACTACAGATGCAATTCCTGTGTGCGTGGTTACTGCGTGCCGGCTGCGGCTGCGGCGTGGGAGCGGACCGTGATGAACGCATATTTACATTTCCTCCACGCATCCATAAGGGAAGATTGCTCTCCAATTAATTAAATTAAGATTCACATCTACAGATCAAATCTACACCGAAGAATGCCGAATTGCTTCTCGGTAGTGCAATGGCGTATTTGGTGAAAATACGTATGTATATACTGTAAGTGTCAGATGTGAACATGTGTCAGTGATTGGTTGAGAATTGGTAGAATTCTCGTACGAGGGTGATTTATTTAGGCAAGTAACAGATTTGTCGGAATAATCAAACCGCTAAGAAGGTTGCTATTATGGTTTATCGACGTTACCGGTGCCGTCAATTTGACGTTCTCCGACATCAAAACCTATTGTTGTAACTGAAATTGACGTTCAAACATCTGGTGACCGCTGCGGTGTGTGCTAGCGTGTTTTTTATCTTATCGCCCACAAATTAAGCATAGCTTAACCAGATATATGATAATTATATATTTTGTTTATGTTCTCCACACACAAATTGAATCGAAAGCGTGTTGGCCCAGTGCTACAGACTCCGAGTTGCAATCCAGAAGTCACTGATTTGAAATGCACATATAAGTTTTCATAGTGGAAAACTTTATAATCCACGTTCTCGAAACGCTGAACATCTTGAGGAAACTGAAATATCCTGGAACCAAAACCTCGAAGATATGTGCCAAATAAACGAAAGGAGCCTCTTTGAGGCACACTTTAATGCTTTCACCAGACTGATTTAGTGACATGACCAGAGTTGTAGTACACACAATTGGAGTGGATTTGAGTGGGAATCAATGAAGCGCATAACCCGCAGCACTGAAGGCACAGCCATCTACTGCCGACTGAGCTGTGCGCACTAAATAATATTTCAAAGTCGATCCCGATGTGATAAGTGACTGGGAACGCTGTCAACAAATATAGTGGCGAAAATTTTAAAAAAATATCATAGTTAATTTTTTGTTATGTACGTGAATATGGCAATATTATGTAGAATTAAATAATGATTGATGTTCCCTAAGATACATAACATAGTACACTATATAAAATATTGTCTTTTTTTAATAATTCTTGTTCCCTGATTCGTCCCGTTCGTTAGTGGTAGGTGTGACGCGGTATGAGACGGGCGCGGGCGCGGGCGCTGCGCTGTAGCGGTCGAGTTGTTCGTGATGTTTTAGGTGAACGGTAATGAGTACTCCATGTACGGACGCTGAGGTGCGACCGTTTATCACACGGAGCCAACACACACGCACAATTAAAGATGATTCCTCTAATTGTCGTACCAAAAACAAATGGATGCAAAAACCTCAAGAGAGCAGTGTTAGTTGGATCGGGCCGCAATGCAAATAACTTATTGTGATCATATCAAAAAGTGAATACCTTCCAAATTGTGTTTGGGTCGGTCCTCGCTGCATACTATGAATATTTCATTATTCGCGACAAAAACTTTCGGACGGTATTTCTGCGCGTTCGCATGCGTGCTCGCGGGCGGAGGCGCAAAAACACCCGCATTCAAACGATCTGCCCTTGTTAAGGGCCCTCGTGAACGATCCATTCAGGTGGGAACGGACTTTGAAAAATTACTCGTAAAGGTTTTAAATCGATGTTTAGGCCGTGTTTTTCGGTTTCAGAAAACGCAAGCGTATAATTAAAACGATTTTTGTGGTATTGTCTCCCGTTTGATGTCCATGTTGATCACAAAATGACAGACTGCATCTGCTCTCTCAGGTATGGTATGTACGGCGCTGCGTCCCAGCCTCGCACCTATCTACCGACGCATTCCAACGATTTGTTTAATATTTGCTATATCTTGATAATATCAAAAATGTATCCTATGATACTTAGGCATATAAAGGCAGCCATCAAAACCAAAATCAATTTCGATTATTTAATATCTAAAGCCTCGTTTGATTCACCTGTTTATAATATTCATCAAGTTGACGGGCTGGCTTCAAAAGGGCAGCGTATCATTAACATTTTGTCTGTTTGATATTCAAACCTTTGCCAAAAATATAACGGAATGGAATGCATCGCGGCTCGTCAAACGGCGGCCGCGGGAGTAACGCCGCCCGCGCCGCCCGCCCCCCGCGGACAGATCGTAGCGGAATCCAGATTAAGCGACAAAAATTACTTAATTTTTTGTCGCGTTCACCTTGATGCAGATACAATATATTGTTTGATGGCAACATTGTCATACCGGAGCGAGGTTGTTACGCGGAATATATTAATAATGCGGCGCGTTGCATCAGGTGCCTATCCTCTATCGTAATGTCGGGTCGCTGTAGTTTTTCTTCAGTCGGAGTTAAATATTTGCGGCGCCGCGAACCCGCCCTCTCAACTTCATTTATCGTATTGGTTTTAAGTTAATATTATGAACTTCATTAAGTTGGTAATTGCGGTATTGTGTTTTGGCCGGAATTTAAACATCGTCAGAAGCAAATTAAAGCCTGTATTAGGCCAGCTTTCGTTACACTTAAACGGTACGATTAATATAAATATCAATTATGTAATAAGGTAGGGAACGCTTCCAGGTTCGATGGTGATCGTACCGAGGAGCAACGGGGTGAGTAATCCGAGCACTCAGTGAAGGCTAATGTACGAGTAGCGATCATCAATCAAACTATCCATTATACCTATCGTTTGGAGATAACTCCAGATTGATTCTGCCATCACAACATACATAAACATTACTATATCTACGTATTCTGACAATATTTGAATAACATCATACATTACATTATATTTACCCTAAAGGAAATATGAAAGCAAAATCAGTTAATCAATCGATCAAACATAACAACACTCCATGCAAATATTTACCTCATGACAAAATAGTTTCAATAACAAATATATTATTACAATTTAACGAAAGTGTTTTTGTAAATATGTCAAGTGATTGTTTATTGCAATAAATCAGCTAAATATTCCTGTATATTAAGTAAATATGTTTGTAACAAATAGAAGCGATAGGTTTATTTTTGAACATAATAAATGAAGGAGTCTCTGTATCGGCTATTGACCTAGGGAACACGGGGCAGCATCCAAAATGCTTTTACAAGAAAAATGTCTTTGTGAGATGGCATTTTTATTTTATAATATGTCATGTCATTTACCCATAGTGTCAAATTGGTTTCTGCTTCGCCAGACGAACATTACGATATCAAAGATATGAATATACTAATTAATCAAAATATTTGAAAAATTTCAGACAGGCTTGATAATTCTATCAGTACTTATCGGTTTCTTGTCTGTTCTTCTCATGGAGGTTAGGTGTGAACAGGCATCAAACTTATCGATAAGTACGCGTGACATTATGTTTTGAATATTATTGACGTTTCCAAGCATGAATTCCATGAATTCTATGGAAATAAAGTTTTTGACTTTGAATTTGACTTTAAAACACTTCTTCTGAGCTTTCATCGCTTTGATGCGTGTCGATCTAAGAAAACGGTACCTTCATGATTCTCTCTCTCTCTCTCTCTGTTGTCATAACACTCTTGGTTACGATTCGTGATGAATTTGAAATAATTCAACTCGTACACGTAGGAGTACTAAGTTATATGACCATGTATAATTTGCCCTAGAGTTTAAACTAATGCGTGAACCGATGGGTACAATCACTCAATAACCGACCTGCGGGAGCCTCATCTTGCCAAACCATATTGGTCAGTGTTAGTAGCTCCTACAGTAGTACTTAAATATACTCACAGTATTCGGTTTTTATCAGAGTAGACACATAAGTGCTTAGTCACAGAATATGAATAGTTGTTGCGTGTTTGGTGTAGACGTAGAGTAACGAAGAGTGAGTTGTTTTTTATACGCCTAATGTCCTCCCGCGGCGAAACCGCTTGATTTAACACATTTATAACAATTATCGCCTGAACATAAACACCGTAGTTAAATTCGGGAACACCTTAATTAACTGAGTAGCTTTATTGACCTCTACGACACCAAATTAACTTATTTAGAACCCTTTCTCTTAAATCATAGTGTTCATTTTTATTCAATTATTTTTTATTCAGCCGTGGACACACCGACCAATTTTAGACCTTGCGGTCCCTGATTCAGAGTTGATGTCCGTTTTGAGATTTTTGGCAGAGTTGGCGTTATTAAAAACGCATTATAGCACAGAGCACGGAGATCAAGTTATTTTGAATGAGTAGTTTGTGAGATATTTGTTTATTGTAGTTATTAGAACGTTCTGGGTCATTAGAGACAGTATAGCGGTGTTTAGGAATGCATATCAAATCGTAGATGTGTACAGCCACAGTTCATTGGGGGTGATTACATTACTCTCATTTAATTCAGTTTTTGTTTATTTCTATGTCAAATCTATATATTTATTATTCAAGTAGAAGGAAACTAAACCATTTCATTATACAACTTTAGCTGACTTTATCGTAATTTTTTTTGGCTAAAATAATGCTTAACCTGCAACTACAAAGAGCAATCCCAGATACGATCGCCGCCGGGGAAGATATTTATGTGATGTACGAAGATTTTTTTTTGATGTGAAACATCTTAAAGTATAAGTTGATGTTTTAAAACGTAATGCTAGAAACAGTTATACACTTACACTGCTGCGATGTGATTCCCTGTTATAGTTCAAAGGTCACCATTATATTGGAAGCTGGTGACGCTGTCCATAGTATAGTTCTGTTGGGGTCACGTGAGAGCTTTAAGAGCAGTAGAACTCGCCAAGTTCATCCGGGGAAGTACTGCCACCATGCCCATTTCTGCCGCCAAGCAGTAACGCGTCCGCGTTATAGTGTTCCGGTTTGAATGGTGTGGTTGCCGGTGAAATTACAGACACATGAGACATTCCACCTACATGTCTCATAGTTACGGGCTCATACGATGTGACTTGGGTCTTGTCGTACCTAGTAGGGTCCAAGTCGCATCGGTTGTTATGGGCCAAGGTTACCACTTACCACCAGGTGGGCCGTTGGCTCGTTCCGTAACTATACCACATAAAAAACAAAGTGACATGGTCAGCACAGCGGCGGGCGCCCGCTCTCAGGCACATTAATTCATTCACACATACCTACATATAGGGGGTTGAATATAATTAAGATTTTCTAATTGATATCTTGAAGTAAGTTAGCTCTTCGTAGTTGGTTCTCTGTGTAGCGCCACAAAGACAGTCGCATTTCTTCAGAACAGCCTCCGTCCACATGATGGGAACCGATCAATGACATTATCACAGCCCTCTTTCCATTCAATTGAGCGGCGCCATACACCACGCCATATCGAATGCAACCCATAAACTCCTCAATACGGAGAATAAATAAGTGGAATTCATCTTAGTCTATATCGTAAACTGCAAGAAAGTAATTAAATATTTTTATTAAATATTTTGTCGATCAATATTTGTAGCGAAAACTGAAATCGTTTATTAAATCATATAATATTTTATATCATATTACAAGATCCATTGCGAGTCGCGGAGTGAAGCGACATCACACGTAATAGTTTTACTTTTTGTACACTAAATTATTCTTAAAATATGATAACATGGTATGATTAGTAGTATTATTCTATTCTATTCAATTATATTAGTAATATTTTACATACGAGAAGAGTTGTCGTTAAATAGCACAACACCACACTTAGTTATTGCTGGTGACTAATATGGACTTTGCGGGACTTAAGCGTGCCACGAAATCTGAAGACCATTTGGATACTGTAATTTTAAAAAGACTGTACAAGGTCAATCAGAATTTGGACGAATGTAAAATATTGTGTTATTACGTATAATTTGCTAAACGGCATTTTCTGCATTTGCGGGTTCTGACAATTCTGTAGACGATTGCATGAAACCATTTGATTACAAATGACCCTTAAGGCGAACACATTCATTCATATATTAAATTATATAGAAATCAAGATTTTCAGATTACAAAACATCCAGCCACAAATAAATGAGGACGAAATTGAATGCGCTGAAATAGTTATTAAATAATTTCATCCTGGTCCATGAAGCTCATACGAGTAGATACAGTTCTGTAGCTCAGCAGCAACGTCGCTCGGTCCCACTCCGATAGATAAAATGTAAGGGCAGCCATCAGATACTCTTACGATATGAGAGCCGCAACAGTTATCTTTGCGGACAGTAGGTAAGCGTATAATATAAATACTAAGCAGTTTTATGTCCTACGTGAAGCTTGCTTTTTGCGAGAGCTATCTGATTGAAGCAGGCTGGAGCGGCGACATTCTACTCATGCATAAACTGTTAATTATACTGCGTGTTGGTGATTAAAATGGTTTTTGTGGTGCGTCAATCAGACGCTACCGGGAACACGGCGCCACCGCGCATTCTATTAGAAGATGGCCACTCGTACTCGCTTATGTCTTTAATACTAATGAGGAACGTTAAAAAGTAGTCGAAATGCTAGATAAAACCTTCCATGGAGCGAAGCGGTGTATGCGCCCCTGCAAATACCTGTGTACTGTTAGTGTAATGTTTCTGCTTCATACGTGCTCGATGGTAATATCATATTTGTATTAACTTAGCGACGCAACGGACTGCGACGTCTTCTGCGCGTATAAACAACAAAAGGTCCAACTCTCGTGTACATAATTAGGGAAATAGTGTTTGTTAGAAACTGACGTGGAACATCTTATACACCTGTTATTCCACCGGCCCTCAGACCCCACAGCAATGACAATGCGCTACTGGTTGCCGGCACGCATGACACAAGGTGAGACTCTACACAGAGGTATTTTATAAAATTTAAATCCCAGATAGGAAAATATCTCTATATTCACTACAAACATGTCTGCCGAGGGGGAATCAAACCCACAACCTTACAGTCCAGGAGGCATAGACACTATCAAACGAACTGTGACGCCTTTCAAGTTTGACTGATAATTCGTAATTGAGTAGATACGCCCCGTTGTTCCTGACATCCGCGACATGTCGAGATACCGTACAACATCACTTCAGCACCCTTATTCTGCTCAATCCATCACTCAACCATCATAAAAACATCCATGACAAAGATTTCTCATTTTTCAATAGGTTTAATTCACTTTTTTTTTTTATTTGCATTTGTCTAACAAATGACCGCAATCTCAAATCGATGTCAAGTGACAATACGGTCTACGATGTAGCATGCTTGCCTAGAAGATTACCTAGACCTATTCACTCTCCTCTTGAAGACCTCCAGATTATATAATGAATATAATGTATAAGATTTTAAATAGGTAAATGAATCGAATCGATCACTATCTGGGACCATTCAAAGTGGTCCCATGTGGAACACCAGTTTGGCTGACCGTAGGCATTTCAAAATAATTAATATTTGAAATCATTACCTCGTCCTAGTTAATCATTACTACTCTATTTATAGCCAACATCAAGTCAGCAATAAAAGTGTTTAGCGAGGAATAAATAATTAATCATATACTAAACTTATTTTTTTTAATGTGTTCGAAGCTGCAATTTGTTAGGATTTATTGATGTACAATCACGTAAAAAATACAATATGTTTTGATGTGTCTAGTTCCACAAATAATAAATTGAAAGGTAATGTATTTTATTTCATCAGAAGTCTTTGAATGTTAACTTATGAATCAAGTTGCATCGTAAATGTTTGCAGAATTCATCAATTATTGCATATTTGAGAATACCTAGCGGTTAACCTTGACATAATTTCCTTCAGAAACTCGATTAGACATAAATTATACTAATAATTAGCTATAATTCTAATTACTCATTTAAGTTCCGCACCGGATTTGCATAAACGCACTCCAACGTTACTTTGTAAGCTAGTTGTAGGTATTTCACTGGCCTCATAGCTCAGTTGGTAGTAACCCTGCCTTCTGCGCTGTAGGACGTGGGTTCGATCTCCACCCAGGACAAACATTTGTGTGACATTTGTAACATTGATGTTTGATCTGTGTCTGGGTGTTTATAAGTATTATATGTAAGTATTTACAAAAGAAAAGTATATATGTATTATATCAGTTGTCTGGCTCCCATGATACAAGCTATGCTTAGCTTACTTTGGGGCTCGATAGCGCTGTGTGAATTTTCCACCTATATTTATTTATTCTTTTATATTTATTTATACATATTTATCATTGTTTTCTTTTCGAATAATTTTTTTTTTCAGTATTCATACAACAATGTTGAAGATGAGTTTCATCATTAAACATCTACTGTTATATTTGATTAAAAAAGTGTGCAAAAACTTGTGAACATTTCTAGATTTCAAGCAAACACCTGATAATTACAAGTAATGGACTTATTGCGTTCTCTAAGAATGAATGAATCTCATGTAAATTGCAATTAACTGCCATTAATCTCCACTCACATAAGGTACAAGACATTGGCTATCAATATTAATAAGTCGCATACGTATCACGCCACCAAAGTTGTATGTTAAAAATTTGCAGACATTCTCTTAATTACTCCAGCAAAAACAAGTTGCAATACCTCTGCATCCGCTGTCCATCGCTGGTTATGCCGGCGTATTATTTTGTTCTTCTCTTGATTTCCCGCAATGGTTTGAGGTAATCTGATTAATGCAGTGTGGACGTGCGTCGTGGTAGCGAGGAGCGGTACGAAGCGGTGGAGTGCCGCGGCGGTTCCCACGACACAGATGCCCATAGCGAGCTGGCGGCGGGCGGGTGGCAGCGCTGAGCAGGCCGCCTGCCGCAATTAAACCTGCGCCAATTGTTAAGGCTCTGATTTGTCTCATTATTATGCGTCTGACTATTTCATGCTAAGTATTTACGATATATTAAGTTTAGAGTAGTGACTTGTACAGAATACCTACTTAGCTAGGTAGTGCGGAATTACAAAACTGATGCTGCGTTTCAACTCGTGTGAAATATAAAAAAGTCTTTAGTATTTTCTCATAAGTTTGGTCATAAAAGCAACCAAACGCATGTAAATTGCAGCGTTGCAAGGTTATTGTACTAAGCTTGCCATGTTGAATTTATTATACTACTACTTACTAACTACTTTAGGACTTTGTGTTCATTTGTAATTCGTAACTTTCTGTAAAATATATATAAAAATATTTGATTTAAAGCACAAATTAAAATATTTTTGTCAAAATGTTCAATAACAGTTATCAGACTAATAAATGTTTAGTGTATTTAATTTAATAATAATAAATCATTTATCCATAGATTAAAACACATTCAACACAACACAACACAATTCAAAAAAATTCAAATTTAAATAAATTAAAAATAATTAATTAAAAGCAATTTAAATTTAAATTAAATGAAACCTTAAACTAGCTGGCACTGAGTCCGGCCTGGACAGGTCATTGAGCAACCAGCGATGATAACGGTTTCAGCATCATCATCCAGTGGCCCATGATACTGGAACGGAGGTCCTGTGCCACGGCGGCCAGCAGGCTGTTGGAGCTGCGGCGCGTGCGGCCCACCAGGGATGCAACCCGCCTGCGCATGATAGCGTGGAACCCATCCACGCGCGCATCCGTGAACATCCCTGATGCGCTACACGCCCGCGGCAGCCCCAACAACATCCTGAACCCGTTATTGTACTGTATGCGTAAAGCGTTGTAGGCTTTATGTGTATATCTGGCCCACATACTGCACGTGTAGAAAGAAGTACAATACGCCTTAAAAAGTGTTATTTTGACTCACGCTGTACAACGTGCAAATCTGCGAGCCACCATATTACACCTCACCGACAACGCCCTGCGCTCCCTTTCAATATCCACATTGTCTGACATATCCTAAGTGACCCAGTGACCCAGGTATTTAAATTTTTTGACCCAACTAAGAGGAGTATCTTAAAGCAAGACCGGAGGCTGTACCTCCGGTCTTGCTCTTCGTACCGGCTTTGAAGAGAAGCAATTCACTCTTTTTTACATTATACCTGAGTCCATGGGCCATTAAACTTTATGTATTGAGTTGTGTGTATGAGTTAAGACGTTTCTAATTTTTTTATGTAACAAATTTTAAAAAGCGCGGCGTTTGCGAATCTTTTTATAATTATTGGAAATATAATATGTCGTGATTAGTTATGATGATATTGTTAGACAGATTCATTAATTATTCTTGGAGTTTATTACTTAATTAGCTAATTAAGTAAAATATATAACTAATACTATTATTATACTGATTCGAATTGCGCACTATATATTTAGGTCTTGTTTTCGGGACATGCTTGTCAACAATGCGGTTAGACCAGAGACTTCTTTTCACCGTCACTCATGCTGTCTGGCGACTTGAGTGACGAGAAATGTATATATTGGAAGTACTTCACTGACGAACTCTGCACATGGAGTGGTTCTACCACAAATAAAATTTATAAAAGAGTCTAGAGTCAAAAGTCAAAGTCAAAAACATTATTTCCATAGAATTCATAAAGAAATGACTTGGAAACAGGAGTGCAACATATTTTCCCAATATTGTATGATGCTTTGGTGCTCCCGTTAAATCGTTTTTTTTCAATCAGGCAGTAGCCTTAATATGTTCCCAGTGCGTGCAGATAGAGTCGAAAATGTTATCACTTCTTCTTAAACCTTTCACCTAGGGTATTTTAGTGAGTTAAGGAAATTCAAACCCCTATTCCGACATAACAATGTTCTCATTTGGCTGGTATCTGTTCATATTGCAGTGTGGGCGGGCGGGCGGGCGGGCGGGTGCACTGGGCGGCCACCACCTGCCGCCGCGTCGTAATATCCTATTTATGAATAATGTTTTATTCTAACAGCGTGCGACCCCCTCCCCCCTCCCCCCGCCCCTCGCCCGCGCGCTTCTCGCCGAGGCTACAGGGCTGCCAGACTCTATATTAGGTTATTCGCGATCCACCTGAAAATATAGCTTTCATCGACTCTTTTGTTGTGTTTATCGTGTTTTTAGCACTTCATCCTTACAGGATTGCTAAATTTTTTTCAAAAACGCGGATCATGTCCATTATTCACACGGACTTACTGGTAAGTTCTGGAATTTGGTATAGGTATAAGATAAAATTTGTCCTTTTTATACGATTATTAAGAAAATTATCACCGGTGGATTATATTAGCTGAGTTGTTTGTGTGAAATTAATGGCTGTAATGAGCTTACCACTTGTGTACGGGCCTTTCTTCTTTCTAATTAAAGTTTCTGAAAAGTTCGCGGTATGGCTTTTTTTATGTTACCCATAAGAAAAACAATACGTCCTTGGGCCCTTCCCTTAGGTATGGGAAGACGTACGCATTGAGTGATGCCCGTAATTTTGAGACGTGAAGGTGGAATGTCTCATGTGCCTGTAATTTAAAGCGATACCATACCTTTCAAGAACACAGTAATTTAAGCGTTATTGCTTAGCAGCAGTTATAGGGTATATCTTTAAATCGCAGACAAAACCTGTAAAGCTATGAATTTAAACTCGTTTATATATTTATTTATTTAAAATAAAAAAAAAAATTGTACCTACCTATCTAAATTTGCCACAGTAGGTACTGTTTTCCGTCACTAGATTGTAATAAATAAAATTTATGACGGATGACTGAAAAAAGATCACGGTAGCAGTCGATATCGGCGAAATATTTCTTCTTATAGCTAATTAATAACGACTTCCTGTAACAATTCTTACATAATTAATCTATTAATTAGGACCCAAATCGTAATGCATACTTATAGATTATGTAAATTAGTAGTTAAATTAATTAATTTAACTACAAAATTTATATAATAAATTTATTTATATAAATTTTAAATTTAGTCATTAATAACCATTGTGCTTAGTCACGATGCAGATCGCCCATGAATCTTATTATCAATGTGTTACACTTATGTGGTACGAGGACTTTTTGTGTAGATTTCGTAAACATAAACATTCCATAAATTTAAACAACAGTAGGAACAATGAGCGAGTGCTTGGACGGATTCCGCGGACCACCTGGCTCTGTGTATCACTGAGGCGGAGTGCGAGCGCCGCGCCCACATCCAATAAGTGGCTAATCGAATGGCAATATCGATAATGTCGAGGCCATTAAACAGAATTAACGGCAATTCTTAGCGGAACCGTTACAGTTACCAACTCTTTCCATAAATCCACATTCCAGGTGGTGCGCGGTGCCGACAGCCCTGCCCTCGTTATTGCTTGCTTTGTTTTTGCGGGGGGGTGTGCCCCCCTCCCCTCTCACCCCGTCTTTAATTAATGGAATAACTCAGCCTCTGTGCTCGAGTTTACCCCCTCCCTCACCCCCGCCAGGGGGGCGTCGGGGGGCTAGTTACTGCACTCGCGACGTCTAGAAATCTTTAAAATATCGCTCTTAACTAATGTATTTGTTGGATTTATGGGCGCGAGGTGCGATCATATTTCAGGCGAATGGTCGCCGCTATCTCTCTTATACTCCCCTAGTTTAAAGGCGATGTTCAAATATTTTAGTTGGCGTTTTAAATCTCTAATCTTTATGAAGTTGATCGGCGATCTGAAAGCTTATTTAATTTTTCAACTTGATATTTACTACACTTTAATCCTTTCACCAGTCCGCTTCAAGAAAGCGAAATAAATAGTAGTATTAGATAATTCACAAATGTAACTTAAAATATGTAAATAACTTCAAACAGAAAATAATCCGAGAAAATTTTACTTGAAATACTTGGCGCCGTCAACAGTGATTATAATCCGACGAACGATATGTAAACAAAAGAAGCGGGTCGGTGAAATTACTAGTATATAACCCGTGCATCTACACTGAGGAAATTATACAGTACGCGAACGAAATATGCCTAATTACTATTCAAATACAATTTGGTATTATTAATTTCATATTAGTTTTATTAACATTATGTTAAATTATCAGTGAGAAATGTTTATTTAAAGGTAAATAAAATGCATGTTATATAATAAAAGGCATGTTGATTTTTTTGTTTAACATATTATGTTCAATTAAGTTTTGAGTACGATCAATCTTCAAACTTTTTTGTATATTTTGCAATTTTATATTAAATTGCTGACGGATAAGCAATTCAAAAATATCCAGTTGAAAATACTTCACTTGTGGCAACTACTTTATCAATCTTAACAAATATATCATCATTCCATAAACAGTGAGATACAACAACCTCGGATACTGTAATGTTTATACATAATATAAATATATATATTTATATATTATGTATGTATGTATGTATGATGTGAGGTAGTATCTCGAATCACGGAACACTAACGATCCAAGTTCAGTTCCGGACCCGTCGCCGGTGCCTACCTACCTTACATTATTATGATTTAGTGTAGCACAGTTGCAGCGCTGCAGACTCCTTCTCATCCCCTCGGGGGGAGGGGGGGGGGAGAGGGGCGGTGGGGGTAAAGTCAGCCATGGCAGTAATAAACCCAGCAATATTTCACACTTAGCGCGTAATGAGCTCACACCCAAATAATTGGATCACGTACATAACTCATTATTACCTCGCTCAGTTCAGAATGTATCATTATTCTCTCTCTCCTCTCCCCCCCTTCCCCCCTCTCTCCACTTACACTGTCCCCGCTCGCCTCTGCAAATACAATAGATGAATTTATAAAGTAATAGCCCACGTCAAGTATAATATTGTCAAGTTAATATATCACTATTCGCTGTAATGTGAATATCACTCATAGACAATATTATTTTCTAAGGTATTCTAATTATATAAGTTAGTGCTGTTTGAATATAATTTGGTATACTAATGTATTAAACAGTTGGATTCCTACGCTTTCATGTATCCAGTTGTGTCGTTAACTTTTGCACAGCAAAGAGTTTTTCTCTAATCATCTGACAAGAAATAAGAAGGCTCTAAGCGTTTCTGGGTAAAACAATTAATTTCCATTAAACAAGATTATTAAAATGCATGTTGTAACGAAACTTATTAATGACTTGGCGCATCAAAACGGAAAAACCGATTTCATCGCCAATGAACGAGAATGATATACCTCGTTATCTTTGTATTTGGATGTCATATTTTTTCCAGTTATTTTGATTTACAAACAAAACTACCTATTGAATTGATGTTGATAAAATTTCTGTGGGATCAATCCAAAAGTATATAGCAGCATGTACTTTAAAAAAAATTTTAGACAATAGCAATACGACTCAAGTCCTCTCCACCAAACTAAGAGATGTATCAAATCGCATTGCGTTGTGTCCTGCAATTTCACCGGCACCGACCACTACCATATCTACCAAAACACAGCAAAACGAATGCATCACTGCTTGGCGGCAGATTAGCAGGTTTGGTGGCAGCACTTCTCCAGGCGAACTTAGGACAAGTTCTACTGCTACTTTAGTAGCTCCTTTCGCACCACCCGGGGGACACGTGTAGGGATTCAGAGGGTAATCATCTACGGACGCGAGCAACATGGGCCCCCAAAAGCTATATAATACTATAGCTATATATAAAGGGATTCAATTATTTTATTTGTACCTGTGTGTACTCAGCTTTTTATTTGAGACAGCGCAAGTTCTGTTACATTCCCATTTTCACTTCAGTACCTACGCGTAAGGTGCGAGATAGTTTAGTATTCTGTTTGTTCAGTTCCGATTCGGAAATATTAAATTTAGTCTTTTGGAAACAAATGGTTTTCATTTTCCAGGCGATTGAGTCCTCGGTTAGTAGAATAGAACACACGGCACTAACATTTAAATATAGCTTTTACAACTTAATCCCTTTTGGAGAATGTTAAAGTTATAATAACCGACTGAATGCCTTGAGAGATATTATTTTTAAGTTAGCGAGGAGCGAGGAAATCACTTATTGTGAATATGGGATGGATATGAAAGGGACTCTTACTAACAGATGCATAAACAGGCTATGGTCTGCTCTCAGATGAGCCTGCCACTAAAACCACTAAAAATACCTAAAAAAAAGATGGTACTACTATAAATATGGGCAAAAATTATATCGATAATTAATTAAATTATTAAAACTGGAGCTTAACATAAGGTAAATACTTTATGTATACCTACATAAAAATAAACAAGCGATCAAGATAATGGCGAGCGAAATGCAAAATATTCCTCAACGGAGTAAAACAATTCATATTAAGTAGGCCATCTTCTGTAAGCGTCCGCCGAGAACGCGAGTCCGGGAGTCGGGCTTATTAACATTTGTTGTTTATTATTATAATTAATATGTACGTATATTGCGGAAGTAATCTGGCGCAGGTGCGCGGGTGCGCTGGTGCACCTCGCGATGTGCACCAGACGAGACGTATGCGCGCGCGCACTGCACCCGCACCGATGTGCGCGGTGCACGCGAAGCGATAAGTAGATTGCCAACTAGCCTCTTCATTGCGGTTTGAACTAGCGGGAACATAGAGGTGACAAGTGGTAAAAGAGTCTGCCATTGCTTTTCGACGAATAAATCAGGTAACATTTTATTCCAGTATATATAATTTTCAAATAAAAATCTTCATTGTCCTAATCCGCAATCATCTCTCGTCAAGGTGTTTCCCGCGACTTTGAATATTTTGTACCTAAACTGTCTTATAAACCAAATCCTCAATAATTAACGTACCTATATCTGGTCTCTTGTTCCTCACGGAGGGTCAGATAGGGTTTGGTCAGGTGCCAACCTAGCAATAAGTACAAGACTTAATAATTTTAATTTGCTCGACTTTGTCAAGTCCTTTGTGAAACCTAAGTAATACCGGTACATATACCTACGGCAATAACGGTGAACAAAAAGTTATGTTTATTTATAAAAAAACACGTAATCGACGCATTCGTCAGAACTTTGTTAATCATAAGTTTATAAAAATATTTTGCGAAATTTTATAAATGCATGTTTCATTAATATGGTTTAATGTAACAGAGTAATAAGTAAAAGATGAATATTGAATGAGCATTTCTTAAGAAGCCATGCCCGAGCCGCTCACCGCCCGCCCGCACGCCCGCCAAACTCAACACAGTGTTATAAACCAAACCTGTGCGCCCTCCGCACTCGAAACGCAGTGATACGCGGTAAGTCGCCCGCACAATCGCGCCCTCCACACTCCACAGGCAGTGCTATACGCTGTCACCGCACCCGCGAACCAACCGCCCGCGCCCTTGTGTCCATCTACTCTACACGCAGTGACATACGCCAAGTCACCCGCGCCCGCACCTACGCACCGCACTCCACACGCAGTATCATACGCCAAACCAACTGCGCCCGCGCACCATCACACGCAGTGCCGCCGGCGGCCGCACGCTACTCGCAGTGTTATTCAACTTTAGCATTTACCGGCCGTTAGTTAGCATATTCATGCGAACGTATAATTTCACCCTTTCTTTGTAATGAGTATGGTAATAGAAGAAAGTTCTCGCGATTTAAAAACTAGTTGCTACCGTAATTGACGGTGCTCGCGTTTTTGCGCGAAGCGGCTACCCTGGCGGGCGATGACGGCCGCGCACCTTATCGGATCATCGATAGAGACATGCTACTTGTTGCTAAAAAGTTATCCTATAATTATGAGCTTTATTTATCAACTAAGTTGTGATGTCCTATCTTGTACCCGTATCTACTTGGGACTAGGATAGTTTTTACAATTGCTTGGAACTATGGTACCCTACGTCATAAGACATTAAAATCTGCTTCTGTGAACGAACGATCGGGTAATAGAAGCTTTCGGAAGTCAACAGCGTTAACGTAGGTACAATTCTGTGCGCGTATCAATTTGAACTACGAGTATTAATTTGATTACAGTGCTTATAAATACATAAAATCTGTCGTTCTAGTCACTATAGACATTCTAATTTCTCACGTTACGTGTCCGGAGAATTATCCGGAGTCAAGTTACAAGCACACAATACCGTCAAATTACAGACAGTATGTATTAGTGATATGTTATTGATAAGTTACCGCCTGACCCGAGGAAGAAGCAAACACAGCACCCCTAGGAGACGAAAGTGTTACAGTGCCTGTAAGACAATGGAATAATCAGACAGCTCCATCCGTCTGATGTCGTACTATGACATATATTACGGTAGTACGAATCATCTTTAGCCTATCCGGTGCAATGCCACAGGTAGAATCAAAACGGATAACTAAACAGGTTGATTAAATTGTACCGGTGATGTGGTTTCGCGCGGGTGCGTTCTCACACAGAACATTGTTTTTGCGCGCGCCGTGTTTATTTGCGCGGACGACGCGAGTTATGAAGATAAACAAGCATTACACAGAGTTTATGAAAGAGCTCACTCGTTGGAGAGGCTTCAGTCTCTACGGGCTCAACCATTTCCGTTGGCGAGATGACGACAGCGCGTTTCAATTGGAATTTATAACGAGTATCAACTTGTCTGTCAATCTGCGCCCTTTTCGTCTCATGCCTCATGCTGTTGCTACGTCTCGGAAGTACGCATTGTAAATACTGTTAAAATCGATGTATTTTCTTCGAATTACAAATGAATTATGAAAAAGTCCCAACCTAAAGGGTTAGGGAATATAAATATTCATGACATTCTCTTTTAAGCAGTTTTGAAAGTAGCACCTGCAATCTGAAATGAGTATTTTAATTTATTGAAAAAAAATACCAAGTTTTCTATCTGTCCTGACTGTTTGAATATTTCACACTATCCAATGGTACGTAAATATAATAAAGTTGAAGAGCTGATTGATGTGTTGTGTTGATAGATTATACATCGTGTGTTGTGTTCCCCGACACAGCGCCCCATAAAAAGCGCCGTGTCCGTTCCGTCGCAACAGGAAGTGTTGTTTGTTCAATTGCCTCGCAAACCATTATCTAATTATTGCTGCTAATAGACAAGTATCTTGACAATTAATAAGGGCTGGCCGGGGTGGGGTCCGCTTGTAAACTAATATCCTATTATGGTCATTAGCTAATCATTTATATCTATTTGAAATTGAAACGCGCATTGTTAGACCAGGGTTTTCTAACTTTATTACCAAAAGGAGCAAAACAAACCCTCAAATAATACAAAATTAACTTAGAATTGTTTGTGACTGAAGATGCTTCAGTTCAATAAAATATAACTAGGGTACTAAGTTATACTTAATTTCTGAATTTAGTTAAGTGAGGCCGTGTTATTATGTGCACACCGCGGCTACACTCAATTCTTTTGTAATGTAAATATCATACTGACGCCGAAATATCAATATTAAAGTGGATTATCTTGTAGAGATAGTGTAGATTTTCCATTTCCAAATCGACTTGATAATATTCTAATTAGGGATTCCCTGGTGATTGCGCATTCTGATGCCAAAACTACGTTTACAAGAGTCGGAGTGAGTCCGGATCGGAGCCGGGAGATCGTCACACCCTCGTCACGTGGGGAGGTGTGGTGCACTACTCGCACTGCTACCACTGCTCACTGGGCCCTCCCAAGAAAGTGAAGTGAAAGGAAATGCACCTCAGAAAGCTCCTGCGCTTGACACATGTCTTCGGAATTTTGGCTCTAGGATATCCCGGTTGCTTTGGTTAATTTATTGACTCATATAATGTAACAAATACGTTTTCTACTTTCAACCAGGTACATTGGTGCATATTAGAAGGTGCCTTTGGAGAGCGTGGTGGTCTAGTGGTACTGTCCCCGAGTTTCAAACCGGAGGTCGCTGGTTCAAATCCCGACGTGCATCTATGTGTTTTTCGATTGAAAGATACATACCATGCGCAATACCACGTTCTCAAAACGGTGAAGGAAATTTCGTGAGGTAACCGACATGTCCTAGAACTAAAAATTCGAAGACATGTGTCAAGCGCACGAAAGGAGCCTTTTTGAGGCGCACTTAAAATCCTTTCACCGACCGTGAACCAAAGAATCGAATAGTAGTAGTACCTAGTAGTAGTAGTAGTAGGAGGGGCCTATGTCCCCAGAAGCACTTTCTTTTAGCAAATAGAACAAATATGACATGACATGAATGAATAAGCGAAAATTCTTTATTGTAGGTACTCCATTACATATAAATACAAAGTTAAACTATTATAATATTCGTACCTATATGATGATTATAATTGTGATTACTATCATTCAGTGAATAAATTAAACCCATCAGGATTTTAATACCAGCAGAAAGATAAGATTACATTTAAATGTGGTATCTATCTATAACTACTCATAACAGATAGTTATACCTACCGACTGTAAACTTACGTCTACTAGTTATATGTTCACATCAGAATACAATTGTTTATTAACACACATATTCCGCCAGCAAAACCTTCATCACTGATGCACAATTGAAAGTGAGAAATGATAGAACAAAGAAAGGGCAATCGCTACACTACACTATATACTTTCATCGGTTCTATAAATAGAAGTCAAGGACTAAAAAACGGAGACTGTTTGGGGCGCACTTACCGGAACCAAGTCCCGTTACCGGCGCGGGCGCGGGGGCGGGCGCGGGGTGCGGGAGCGGGGCGCGGGTAGACTTTTGACATTTCGCACACAACTAGTGCACTGCACATCTGCTACACGGAACGGGAGCTAGTTCAATATTACAAGTAGAGTCAGGACACACGGCTAAAATACCGGTTGAGAGCCGTCTGCTCTCACCAAAAGCCCGTGTAAACGCTGTCAAGGCCATCTGCGGCCAACAGCATAATGTCCAGACATAAAAAAAAACACAGCTAAAATATTTATACAAATAAATAAAATTGGAGTGTCTGTTTGTAATATTAAAATAACCGCTTTTTACTCAGTGCATATTGATGTATACACGGTACATATACCAAAATAATCCTTTTTTACAATTTTTGTCTGTCTGTCTGTTTTTTCTGACTAATCTCTGAAATGGTTGGACCGATTTTGACGGGACTTTCACTGGCAGATAGCTGATGTAACAAGGAGTAACTTAGGCTACTTTTCCGAGGTGTAAAATAGGGGTGGGTGATAAAACCGAATTCCACGCGGACGAAGTCGCGGGCAACAGTTAGTAAGTAATAAGATAATAAGTGACTATAGGGTTGAAAAAAAATTGAGTCCGCCCTGTGCTTGCTCTTACGAGTATCGAATGCATATATATATGTAAAATTAGTTGCTAATTTAGCAATTTCGAGGCTCACTAATTTCAGAAATTAGAAATTAGAACTATGTGTATAATTGTATTAAAATATAATAGTATAATACAAAAAGCATTTTAGCTCTCAGGCTAGTCTGTCTTGTTTGGAATTATGTTTATAGACCTAAGTATAATTAACCTGTGTTTTGACAAACGTTTTGCCATAAAATGTACGTAAACTGGTTTTTATGAGAAAGTTCAACTTTGCTCGACTTATTACGGTTATTTAGTACTACGAAGTAAATGCTACAAACATTCTGTTCTGATGACAGTCCATCGGTGTGTAGGATACCGGAGATATGTCCTGTCGTAAGTCTAGGTATGTGTCTAGTTGCTAAGTTAATTATTAATTAAAAACCTTTTTGTGTATAATAAATAAAAATATAAAATAATTTAATTTTAACCAAATAAAAAAAATATGTTCAGTTTTCTCATTAGTTCACATCACAAGCCATATTTCAAAATGATCTGCGCAGTGTAATTATTAGGCGAATATAAATGTATCACTTGAAATATTTTCATGTCGGTGTTCCTTTGTTTAGAACTTAGTATCTGCGAGGGATCGTCAGCAAAAACATATTTTCTAACTACATATGTATTATTTTTATCTTCACAAATGTCACATATAAATTAATTATGTAAACCATAATAATAAAATTTAATAGAAACGTTAATCGGTATAGTTATGGTTAATAACATGTTACAGTGCCGCTGCCGGGCTCCCAGGCTTTATGTCATTGAGATAATGATTATGTGAATAGCTCTGTCTGGCAGCCTGTCCTTTGTAAGAAAAACCATCGCAGAATAGTTAGTAACTACCTACGTATATTATCACAAAATATTTATATATTATAACTGTACGAATGTGAATGTTTATGATATACCATGGTTTTTTGCCATTGATATTCCCTTAACCTTTAAATATGTTAGGTATATAATGAAAATAATTGACTGGTCTCGCAGCTTAGTTGGTTATTGGTTAGTAACTCTACCTTCTGCGTTGTGGGTCGTGGGTTCGATTCCCGACAAACATTTGTGTGACGAACATAGATGTTTGTTCTGGATCTGAGTGCTAATATGTATTTACAAAAAGAAAAGTACCTATGTAAGTATTCTATCAATTGTCTGGTTCCCATGACACAAGCTACGCTTAGCTTACTTTGGGGCTAGATGGCGCTGTGTGAAATGACCACCATTATTTATTTATTTATAATAATAATAATTATTATAAAATTATAATAATAAATAAAATATTATAATTAAAATAATTATAATTATAATAAAATATAAAATATTATAAATATTATAAAAAACTACCATGAGGAGGCATACCTGTCACTTGCATGGTAGGCACCTTACCTAATACCTATAGCTCGATCAATGAGTAACATCGTTTGCTGGCATGTTGCGCTGAAATAAAATAGCCTCCCTTAATTAATGGGACCTCGTTTTAGTTCGGTCTCTAGCATCCTTCCTCGGAGCACCACAGGGTAGGCAGCAGTTAGTGAGCGGGGTTGTTTACCGGTGTCGTAGAATAATAATCAGTTAGTATGAATCTGGAGGGAGAGGCACAGAATAGTAATGAGTTGTTATATAATATATATATGTACTCGTAATAATGTGAGCGAGCACCGTCAATAAGTCATCGCGATTGCGATCCCGATACGGAGGCGCGGTCACGACGCGCCCTTATCAAAATATGTACGCTGTTATTTAATTAACAACGTGTAAAATGAGTATATATATTAAAATAGCGCCCATATTATTATTATATCTCCCGTTATGGCAAATATTAGGAAGACATATAAATCGACAGCGCTCAGTCAGTAAGCAAATATGTAGACGTTCTAATGTTCAACTTTGTCCATCACATTGTCCTACATTCAAACCCAACAATAAACCAGAACGAAATGAGACAAAAAAATATTTACGGAATTTGTACTCATAGGAAGCACTGAAGACAATTGCGGTTTGACAACTAAAAACTCGTGTACCACGGTATTTATCTCAAGCAATTACTCGTGCGCTATCTTTGTAAATTAAAAGCTAAACCAATTATGATTTTGTTAGTTCGATACAGTAAAGTGTGGTGCGGAGCGTCCGTCCGTCTAGTGTTGGTGCGCTCCGGCCGGCCGGGGCTGATGGCATCTCCTCACGAGCGGCTAAATTACGGTGCGCCCGCGCACCCGTGACGTCACTAACAATTATCCAATCGCCGCTCAGTCGCCGCTCACAGTCCCAGTCGCGGTCTAACTCTAACTAGGTAACCCAGGAGGTATTCACAGTAGAACTCTCGCCAAGTTCGTCCGGGGAAGTACTGCCACCATGCCCATTTCTGCCGCCAAGTAGTAACGCATTCGCGTTATTGTGTTCCGGTTTGAAAGGTGTGGTTTCCGGTGAAATTACAGGCACATGAGACCTTCCACCTACACGTCTCAGGGTTACGGGCGCATACGATGCGACTTCTTGTCGTACCTAGTAGGGGAAGTCCTAAGTTGCATCTGTTGTTATGGGCCGAGGTTACCGATTAACACCAGGTGGGCCATCGGCTAGTTCCGTTACTGTAAAAAAAAACCCACGTCGAGGTTTGAAGTCTCAGTACATTCTCTCTCTGACTCTCGTTCGCGAGACATAAGTGAACACAGCTAAGATGTCCGCTACAATTATAATGTGAAAGATGTCCAGCTGAAGCAGAATGAGTCGGTCTCCCACACGCTGACCGCATGTATGTTAACTACATTCTCACCGACAAAAAACAAGCGTATTTTATAATGTGTAATGGCTCGTTATGCGGTCGTATGATAATGCTATAACTCAGATATGATAGGACGTACATCGTCGCTGAGATAATCTTTTGAATTTTCCATGCGCGGGCGCAGGACATTGTCGCCGCAAAAAGTGCGGCGATCCGCGCTCGTTACATAATCAGACGTGCAGGACTCGGCCCATGGCGGAGCCCTAACTTGGCGCTCGGTCTCCGTCACCGTTCCTTCCAACAGGTAAACGAAAACCCGGTTGTTGACACGAACATGATGCAAAAAACGTAGCTACCAATATTCAATCATGATGAACAATGATTATCATTATCACTAATTTATTTAGGTTTAAATCCAGTTTTTCCCATTGTGACGTTTTATCACCAAAGTCAAATATTAATTGCAACTAGTATAACATTGATAGGTATCACGAAATACTTTTGGCAATAGCATCAGTAACGACAAACCGTGTAATCGAATTAACTACAGACATAAAAAAGGACCAAATGAAGAGTTGAAAATAAATTTAAATGAATTGGTTTTGGCGGTTTTTTCAAGAGCTGCAGTGATTCTCAATGCGACATATTAGGGGCGCATCTCGCGCGCAAAAACCCATCCCATTCATATGCACGGAGCGGGCCGCGGGAGGGAGGGAGGCGCGGGCAGTTTTTGCCCTCGCCGGACGTTCCCCGCGTTTTATTTGTAAATTGGGCGAGCGGGCGAGCGGGCGCGCGAGTAACGAGCCACCGTCATTCTAATGTGCGGCTAGTTTTTGCTGCGCGAGCGCATAATTGAATACGAATGCGTACTCGGAACAAATCTAAGCGCAGCCGGACGCGTAATGAGCGTTATTTATAATGCCCCCTCTAGCCTCTGTGAACACTCAAATACCATCATGAAACAGATTTCTTCTCGTACAATACACCCGCGTAATTGCCGTCACTAATTACAGCGGCCGAGTGCGAGTGCGAGTGCGAGTGCGAGTGCAAGCGACCGTGCTTGTTGTGGGTTCATGACGCGCGTCATTCCACGCGCTTATCATTGCTTCATTACGTCGCTCGCGGAGTCGCACCACGCCGATTACTTACTCAGTACCTACGTACACTACACTACACTACACTAAACTACACTACACTACGTATAGGAAACATCAAGGTATCATCGATGTATTACAGTGCACTGCCTGAGCCTCTTTGAGGCGCACTTACAATCCTTTCACCACACTGGTTCGACAGAACCGGTGACTCGAAGAAGAAGAAGAAGTGCACTGCCGTTGTAACAATCAAAGTATTGTATACGTACCAGACTGAGAACAAAATGTATGTAATCTTACGTATTTACACAACTGTGTAAACCGTATATGATTTTATCTTCTCAATGTAGGTGGTACTCAAAAATACGCTTATTTTAAATGAAATGGGATTCACAGAGTTGCACAGCATATAAAGTATGATACTATTAAAATCTAAACAGAATCTATAGTGAGATAAATCCACGTCAACACACAAAGTAGTTTTATGGTTTACCTACATATGATGGATTCATGCTGTACCTATACGAGAACGTCACTGGAAATACAATCACGCACCCTTATTTTTCCCTCGGAAAAGTAGCCTAAATTACTCCTTGTTACATCAGTTATCTGCCAGTGAAAGTCCCGTCAAAATCGATCCAGCCATTTCAGAGATTAGCCGGAACAAACAGACAGACAGACAGACAAAATTGTAAAAAATGTTGTTTTGTAATGTACCGTGTATGTATCCATATGCACTTAGTAAAAAGCGGTTATTTCAATATTACAAACAGACACTCCATTTTTATTTATTTGTATAGATAAGCGGTCAAATTTTTGGGATTTGGGATGCTGCTGCGCAATCACATGAGGTGACCTCTTTGAGGTGTTGTCTCTCGTCAGCGATCACGTCGCTTAATGTATACAATGCATCTCTACGCGTTACACGGAGGACAGCCGAGTTACTATTCTAGAGTAATGGAACTTGAAATTAAGTATCATTGTAGGTGATATACTCACGAGTAGGCACATCAGTGGCTATGTGTCCCTGGCGGGGCGCCAATCGACAGCGCTGCCATGAATCTATCGCTCGAATTGTCTCCAATTTCCCGCAGTTACTGTTTTGTAGAACAGAAAACACACAATTATGTTAGGATTTGGACAAATCTAATTGGACCTACCTGACGCTGTAATTTGCGTAGGGTTTAACGAGTGAATGTAAATGTGATATTTCATTGTGGCAAGCGGCAGTAGCGCGCTGATGATGCGGAGACGAGTATTACTGTTAATTTATTGCCTTATTTTAATTGAACATGTCGGCTTGGACCGCGTCGTTCGGCGCTCCGTCACAAGCGCATTCAATGTAAATGCGGGATGAAGTAATGGCCCCCGGTCGGCAATTGAGCGCACATGAGCGGAGCGGAGCGGCTGCGGAAGCGGGACACAAACGGGAAACAAAAAGCGGGACTCAAAAACTGAGGACGCGACTCAACGACGGGTCGCAGCGTTACTTTACACACAGCGATGGGCGCAGGGGGCGGGGGTGGGCGCGGGGATATAAATCGTAAAAAGCCTTGCGACGGTGTGGTTTTTGCCGATTCTTGTTATGCGGATTCCAATGTTTTTGCCGGGACGAGACGGAGGTTGTTTTGAAACAATGGGCCCGTGTTGTGAATGCGTGCGCTAAGATCGACTGTTGGCGGCGTTGCGGCGGGCGGCGGTTGCATGCCGCGCCCGATGAGCGGGCGGACACGCCCCGGCGCCGGCGCCGGCGTCGCTAGGCACTAATGCACGAGTCCTAGGCACTCCTAGGCTTGGCTCACTGTATGTGCACTACTCGTGATATTGTACTGCTCGCCCCTCAACAGGATCCAGCCCGCTGACGTTGATAGTGTCGTTTTAAAAGTTACGTAACGTTTATCTTCTTTTCGAGGCTGATCATTTTATGTTAGAAAGTGTGCTTCATCATTATATTGTTTTTCATATTACTTTTTTTGTCATTCTGCTGCATGTTTAACCACATAAATTTTTCATATTTCCATATTCATCATCATATTTCATAAGATTTGTAGAATTTTTAATTTTAAATAAGTTATTCAACAACCTAATTGCCCAACCGATAATAAGTGATAAGCTCTGGCAATACCAAAATTTTCAAAGCAACAGCTCCTATTTAGGTATAGGAAAGACCCGATTTGCATCGTATTGCGCACCTGATTCTGAAACGTGTAGGTGGAATGTCTCATTACCCTACCTAACCACAAAGTGGAACCCAGTAATAAGTATAAGTTATTGATTGGCGGCTGAAAATAGATATGGTTGCAGCAATTCGCCGGACGAAGTTGGCACAAGCTCTACTACCATTAAAATGATCACGATCCCTGTATTATAATATCGTAGAGTTATTCAAAGCGACTAACTTATACCAAATACCAAAGTGGAAAGGTATCCAACAAAAAGCTGGATCGTCTCGTTGCGCAGTCGGTCTCGCACCCACCTTGCATACTAATAGAGGTGACAAGTCGTCAAGTGTGATGCAATACTACTATTGCAGTATTGCATGCTTATTCTAATGCGCTGACCCAATTGCACCGTATCTGTTTAAAGTCGCCATAAAAGGCTCTCTAAGAATCTATTCATCAAAATGGGCCCAGTTAAACTAATATCATTAAATTTTATTAAATTATTCTATAATTACATATTAAGGGGATCTATTTCAACTATTTTTCGTCAATAGTTATACAACATTGCTTGTTGCTTGTAACTAGCAGTAATATCCGTATAACAATTTGTAAAAAAAAAAACAATAAGGAATTATTTGACATTCTAGCTAAACATGACTGGCTTCACAACTCACTTGGTAGTAACTCTGCCTTCTATGCTGTAGGTCGAGGGTTCGATCCCACCCAGGACAAACATTTGTTTAATGAATATAGATGTTTGTGCTGTGTCTGGGTGTGTCAATATGTATTATATGTATGTATAAAAAAAATGTACCTATTAAATCAGTTGTCAGCTTCCAAGCACACACAAGCTATACTTAGCTTACTTTGAAGCTAGATGGTGCTGTGTGAAATGTCCACCAATATTTATTCATTTATTCAGGATACTAAATGATAATTATGTTGTTATCAAATTTACCTTCTTAAAATTGACGGGCAAACAAACAGATGTGGGTATGATGCTGATGGAAGCAGCTATCCGTCGGCAACGGATAACAACCTTTTTTTTTTTTTTTTTTTTTTTTTTTTTTCCGTGGAGAAATGCACTCGCATACCACCCAGCCACGGGGAAACTGAGTGGTTATGTGGGACTAGGAGTATATACCCACTAAAACTCCACGGTGTCCGCCTCTGCCGCTTAGTGGCGGGAACACGGGGACGGTTACTCTTCCGTGAACCCACCGCGGCTGTCTGTTTCCAGACCCTCCATCGGTGTCTCCACCCTCCTGGGTACGACGCGCCGGAACACATGGCACGTCACAACCACCTCGGGAACCAAATAGCCAAAGGGCGTCCGACGACCCCGTGTCAAGACGCCCGAGGTCCCCCTGCGACGGGTCAGTTCTGTGGCCCCGTCGCCTGCCACTGCGGCCGCAGAAGATAGGGAGAGCGGCGCCTCGTTATACCGACACTCCTCTTCCCCTGCGGCCCCACCGCGTCCGCCATCGAACGGTGACGGCCCCGTCGTGGCCGCGGAAGGTAGGGAGAACGGCGCACCGTAATACCGGCACTCCTCTCCCGCCGCGGCCCCTGCCCTCAGCTGCAGTGCCACCCATACGACACCGCAGCCCTCCTCAGTTTCGGTGCCCCCCATAAGGCACCGCCACCTACAAGTGCCGCTCCTTCGGGGCTTGGAGGCAAAGCCCGAGGAGCGGCCCCTCTCGGGTTCCTTTAGCTTCTCCGTGGGTTGGCAAGGTCCACGGTTACTAAGCCCCCCCGCCGCGACAAGGCAGAAACCCCGGGGGGGAACGGATAACAACCTGCAACAAGTAACAATAACGAATAGAAAAACAAAATTGTTACCCGCTAATATGCATACACTTGGGGTTTCAGAATTCAAGTGTTAGTGTTCATATCACACATATGTTTGCATTGCACCGACCGAGAATTGAACTCGGACCCACTCCGAAGGCTCTGCTTTTACATTATGCTATGCTTGATAAACTTAATTAGGTATTGATGAGCCAGCTGCTATAAAGATCACAAAATATCAAAATTGTTCAAGATATCAGCTGATTGTACCGAACGACTGCCATACAATAATCTCGACCAAATTGCCAACCCGCTCCGCTTAATAAGGTTAAAGTTTAAAAAGAAAATGGAAAGTAACATTCAAATAGTTCGGACAGTGATTGGGATTTAGTTTATGCGTTTAAGATGTCTAGACTAGATTAAGGATAAATGAGATGGGTGCGACTACAATTTCTTCCCCATGAAGGGTCGGATAGGGTATGAACCGGCGTCAAACTTAGCGAGAAGTACGCGTGACCTTATGTTTTGAATATTATTGACGTTTCCATGCTATTGCTTTATGAATTCTATGGAAATAAAGTTTTGACTTTGACTTTACGTAACTGAATGTCAGGTTGAGCCAGCTGTCTAATACTGAGTTTTCACGAAAGTGCAACATTTAGATCCGTGTATTGGCATTATTAATTAATAATAAATATTAGTAGAGCTGAGGCTCATATAGCACCTGTGCAGCAGTTTTGGAAGATAGTTTAAGATTGAAAAATTACATCTAAGCGTACCATTTACATGATACAAAAAGCTTGTAATTTCCAGACATACAAATTATTAAATAAACTATAAAAAGTAAGCAAAATCGGCGTCGCCTTAATAGAAAATTATTCGCCTATCTGTGAAATAATAGTACCTAATTTCTTAGTAAAATATAATCTATAAACATTAACAAAATAGGTTATGTACATAAATCTCAAGGTGAGCAAAGAGCACATTATAAGCCTCCTTTATTTTTTTAATCGAAACGTTTTACTCGTTTTTATGTGTAATATAAGATGTGTCTAGTTAGACACCAGGCACTTTACAATTTACACTCAATATTTGTAGAGTTTACAAATCACCGGTCATTTAAAATAAAGCATGTTCGTGTAATGGCGTAATGAGTAATCGGCGTGTATCGGATATAACATCATTTACGTGTCCGAGGATATCTCACACCGGCAACGGCCACCGGCCACCGGCCACTAGTCACCACCCGGCCACTAGTCGCCACCCGGGCACTAGTCACCACCCGACCACTAGTCACCACCCGGCCACTATTCACCACCCGGCCACCGGCCACTGGAGGTGGTGGACGTATCATCAGATACCGTGGCCGGTTCAGCCTTACCGATAGCTTTCATCAATCCTACTTGTTTACAAACACACAAAAAAATATCTAATCTGGACAAGAGAGAAGAAAACAGATTCTTGAAGAAAACCAGATTTCAACGAATTCAAGATTCCTGTAGTAATTTACTTCTTGAGCATCAAGACTATGATAGCGGATAAAAATGAATGTGTTTTGGAAGGAGTCAATAAAAACAGGATAATAATAAAACGCTTAGACTTCTGAAAATAAATTTAAGTTGACATTCATTATTTATAATGGTGTCTAAAAATTAACACGTGATTATGTTTTTCGTATGTTACTCTGTTTTTTTTTGTATTTTAATACAATTACTGTGTCAGCAAAGGCGCGTTACTCAAATGACCAGGTGTTTTGTTACATGTGTATATTCAAAAAGGATCAAAAGTATAACATGATAATAAATGAAGTGGGGTCCCCCGAGGACGCTGTTGAGTTCACCTTTCCCCTTTCCGTGGAGCCTCACCGAGGGGCAATATGTTTATGAGCTGTGTTTACATCGCAACTCGGCACACGGCTATGATGGATGGTGGCGCGGGGCGGCGCGGGGCGGTGCGGGGCGGCGCGGGGCGGCGCGGGGCGGCTGCCCTAATGTCTTTAAACGTGTTTGAACGCTTGTCTCAATCACTGACATTATTTTGATGTACAATGTAAACTCTCCTTAGTATACTCGCACATGCAGTGAAATGATATTGCGCTCGTCTTCGACTGCTGTCATTCAATTTTAGAAAGAAAAGAAAGAAAGAAAAATATTTTTATTTACCTTACAAACTACACAATAAATCGACTTACATGTAATGGCTAATGCTAAGTTATTTAAAATTTTGTTCGTAACAGAGCTAAAGGCGAACATGGCTTTCGCTCAGCATTTTGCTGAATATACACTGATGTGTGCACCCAGCGCTGGTTTTCAGCGGAAACCACAATAATATGTCACGTCACGACCCTCTAGTTCATTTAAACATGTTAAGTACAATTCAAATTACACATATAAAAACTTTAACTTAGGTTCTTAAATAAATCTATGTAAATGTTTTGTCTCATTGGTCTGAACTCAGGCTCATGTAAAATATATATTATGGTAATTTTTTATATTCTGTAACTGTCCAGTACAAATCGGCCACATTATCTTTAATTTATACTTTAAAAAAAAAGTAAATAGTATGGATTATTATTTATACCGATTTTCAGATTGTCTAGGGTGGGATTCCCAACCTACTTACGGAAGAAACACATACCTCAATAAAATGCGAAAATATTGAAATCATAAACAATGTATGGACACGAAAAAGATTTCTATAGATTGGCTTCTGTTCCTCTAACATTCGAGTCGACATGTTCCTTCCTTGTAAAATTGAAATACATGTTATAAATCGACAAAAAGCCAATGTTTATCGTCAAACAATCTGTTTAAAGGGATTAAAATGCGGACTGCGGACCCTCCAAAGGGGTGAACACGCCGTGACCCTTCGCGGTGCGGACGCGATAACCTGACCCCGGGCGAGTAGGACCCGCCGTGGGGTCCGTGGGGGTCCTATGCGGGTCTCGCATCACCTTTAAACTGAAACTTATCCCTGTGACATGCGGGCGCGGGCCGGGGAGGCTGCAGGGACACGCTTTATACATCAACAACAACATATATCTCTAATCACATTATGAGAATATATTTGACTACGGGTTTGGTGACAGCACTACGAGTATGTAACACCTGTATCAGGATCTACCGAAACACACCTTTATGTAAGAACTAGCTATTACCCACGACTTCGTCTGCGTGGAATTCGGTTTTATCACGCACCCCTATTTTACCCCGTCGGAAAAGTAGCCTAAGTTATTCCTTGTTACATCAGCTATCTCCCAGTGAAAGTCTCGTCAAAATCTGTCCAGCCATTACAGAGATAAGCCGGAACAAACAAACAGACAGAAATTGAAAAAATGTTGTTTTGGTATATGTACCGTGTATACATCCATATGCACTTACTAAAAAGCGGTTATTTTAATATTACAAACAGACACCCAATTTTATTTGTATAGATTGGTATATGTACCATGTATACATCCATATGCCCTTACTAAAAAGCGGTTATTTTAATATTACAAACACTCCAATTTTAATTATTTGTATAGATAACGAGCGAGTACTCATGTCACTAGCTCTCCGAACCAGTGTCGTGAAATAACTAAAGTGCGCCTTAAAGAGGCTCCTTTCGTGCACTTGATACGTGTCTTAGAATTTATCTCTATAGGACATGTTGGTTTTCTTACGAAGTTTACCTTCACCGTTTTGAGAACTCGGTACTGCGCATATGTATACATCACATGTATGTACATGTATACATCTGTTAAATGTCAATAACTGTTAGGTGCACGTGTCAGGGTCAAATGACTTTAGAATTCTTGATGTACCTACAAGCATGTTGTATGACAGATCATTCAGTATGGAGGCAAACACTTTATTAGGTAGGCACTTGTTTTAATGTTGGATAATATCGATATAATAATGAATTTTAAATTTTTAAGTATAAAACATTTTTATAAATTCTAGTTTTTATTAATATAACCAGTAATGAAGCTATGTAAAGTAATTTACATCTGAATTTTAATCTTGTAATATTTAAAGAAAACTGATTTTGTAGAAAATCATCTTAAAAAAAAGTTTATTTCATACTGTGTATTTTAACGAAATAAAAAGGTATACAGATATGTAAGCGACACAAATTTCAGTTTTCAGATTATTATGAACAATCATAATTGAAATGACTGCAAATCCACGGCAATGAAACAAGACGTCACCGTCTTAATGACGCGTTATTTATTGCCTCTTAGCTGTCAAATTATTATTTAACGTCATCACGTTCGAGCCCCACGCGGCGCGGAGGGCGGGCGCGACGCGGCGGGGCGAACGAAACTCAGTCAAGCGGGAGTAAAACGCCGCGAGAGGATTGCACGAATGCCAAATGCTTCTAACCTGCTCTATTTTTTTTTTGTGTGAAATGCTGATATAACTTTGATCATACTTATATTTATTTACAAAGGTTCTAGACGTGCAGAAGGGTGTTACTACTAAGGCGTGTTACACGCACCGCAAGTATCACGAGTAGGTGCTCAGTCCACGTCCGTTTCAACGAAACCTTCAAAGTTTAGTTTAGTTCTTCATTTATGCCGTATGAGCTGAGCGCACATGGTGATGGTAATTTCACACGGCTGGCTGTGCTGCGCCGGCGCCGCTTCCAAATCGCGATTACGACCGCGTCAGCAACAGGTCATGCCGTCCGAGCAGAGCCGGGGCGAACCGATTTGCGGCGCTTTTGTCTTTCGTAGTACGTGTTGCAGTTTTATGTGCTGCATGGTCTTTAATATGAGCATAAAACAATAAAGTTGCGTACAATTTTTCAGCGTGTTAAATTTTTGCAGATATGGAGCCTACTCTCTATATGTGAGAGTGATCGTTAAAAACATTTCTAATGACATATCGCTTATCGTTATTAATTTCTAGGTTGAGAGAAATAAGAAAGAACGTTACATTTACTATTTTTTCAGACAATTGTCGTTATTCAACAAATAATTCCATCACGCCTCCAAACAGATTACATCATCAAATTAAGTAGTAATAGAGAAAATTCCTTGTCCAGGGAAGTACTGCTACCATGTCAATTTCTGTAGCGAGGCATTAATGCATTCTTGTTACTATGTTCCGGTTGAACTACTTGATATGTCAGTGAAATTACAGCCACATTAGACAATAAATCAGCACGTCTCAGTTATGGGTGCAAACGATGCAACTTGGGTTTTGTTGTACCTAAGCAGGGGAGGACCCAAGTCGTATTACGTGTTATTGGTAGAGGTTACCACCAAACATCAGATGTCATCTCCTCGTTCTGTAAGTTTACTTCATTGCAAAAAATAGAAGTATTCGTATTCCAGTTCAAAAACTTCAGGTTAATATTCGGGGTCTAATATCATAGCAAGTTCTCATTTATTATTATACTAGCTGTTGCCCGCTTCGTCCGCGTGGAATTCGGTTTTATCACGCACCCCTATTTTACTCCTCGGAAAAGTAGCTTAAGTTACTTCTTGTCACATCAGCTATCTGCCAGTGAAAGTCTCGTCAAAATCGGTCCAGCCATTTCAGAGATTAGCCGGATCAAACAGAGACAGACAGACAAAAATTAAAAAAATGTTGTTTTGGTATAGGACCGTGTATACATCCATATGCACTTAGTAAAAAGCGGTTATTTTAATATTACAAACAAGACACTCCAATTTTATTTATTGTATAGATAATGAATGTTGGATTTTCTCTAAATGGTCAATTTCAATAAAATTACTTGTAAGTACATAAGCAATAATAATGAAACGCGCGAGATTACAGCGTGAATTTATTCTACCATTACAATAATTGAATGATGTGAGTTATGAAGAGCACTTGATAACTTGCGCACAGCATCGGGTAAGTGCGCGGCGGTAGGTGCGCCGATTGACACGTCGCGCGTCGCGCCGCGTGAGACGCATCTCCACACGCCCTAATCGGAAATGAGGTGCGTGTCGTATGCGCGCGCGAGACAACGCGCTCGCGGGGCACAGTGCACGCGATGCAGGCACACAACTGCATATACACCGGACGACACGTGGCATAAGCGATATACTAGTGACCTCATCAAACTGAAGACGTTGCCTCGTGCCAAGCTCTTTGGTAGACTTCACAAATGACTCCACGCATTGTTATACAAATTAAACGTATATACAAAATTTCAGCTCAATTGGTTGAGGATCACTTCAAAATTGAGTTGCAAGTTTCCACCGGAACAAACACAGTTACATACATTGCAAATTACTTAAAATCTTGTAAAAATGTAACTGGATCTATCAGAGTAAGTCATCGTATGACAGACGACATCGTTGCGTGTGCGCGCTGCGCGTGTTGCACTGTGGCGACGCACACGCGCGATGTTATTATAAGCGCATCAGCACAATTGTCCGCGGACCATCACCCGATTTGAATAATTTAGATGGATGATGTTCCCGCGATGCCTCCGCGGCTCAGTCGCGCGGAGAATCGCTTCATTGCTACTGGGAATTGATTATTACGTTCGTGCTTATTGCGACACTGTCGCGAGTCGCGTCGCGCCTGACACTCAGTGCAGACGCATTATATAATAATCCACGTGATGTCAGATATGAATTGATATAGAGCCAGCTCGTGGGACCAAAACATATTCCCGCAATTGATGTACAAGTCTGGAACGCAGATTTTCGATTATATTTAATTTTGTAAAAAAAAAAAAACCATTTATTACAGACTAGCTGTAGCCCGCGACTTCGTCCGCGTGGAATTCGGTTTTATCACGCGCCCCTATTTTACCCATCAGAAAAGTAGCTTAAGTTACTCCTTGTTACATCAGCTATCTGCCAGTGAAAGTCCCGTCAAAATCAGTCCAGCTATTTCAGAGATTAGCCGGAACAAACAGATAGACAGAAAGACAGGCAGGCAGACAGACAAAAATTGTAAAAATGTTGTTTTGGTATATGTACCGTGTCCATCCATATGCACTTAGTAAAAAGCGGTTATTTTAATATTACAAACAGACACTCCAATTTTATTTATTTGTATTATTTATTAACATGCACAATAAAGATAAATAAAACTTACTCAAAAAAAATTATCAATATAAAAACTCTGACACGTTTGTTTACTTAGTCATAATTATTTTTAACTATAGCACTAGAATATTAGGACTCACGGTATTCCAAACACTATAAGTTGGGACTAAATAGGTATAGTGTATTTATTTCCTTCGTTGCATCTTGTTATTGGATACCATGCGACGGAACATCGATAATGTTCTTTAAATAAAGATTTCACGGTTTTTGTGACAAGTTGGAAACCCTAAAATATCTGTCACTGTCGCGTTAAAAGACGTTTGAGAGATATGAATATTTTTGAAAGATCCCATAAAGATGAAATTGTATTACCGTCCGATGTCCGCGTGTAGCGTGTACGAGCGAGCACCTAATGCCTACATAAAATAGATTTGAGACGATGCCTTCGCGCTGTGCTCCGAGACCACTTTACTTTGTTAAGAATACAATATAATCAGAGCAGATACAATGAATTGCCTTCCAGGTTCGGTGCGGCATAATTTCCTGGAAGATATAATTCAGTCGGACAATAAGTGCACGTTGCAGATCATGCTTAGATTATGAGCGGTGATTGGGCTAGCGCACCACTGTCTGCGAGCCTCATTATATTACATTACATTACTTACTGCCATTAGATATTACAAAGAATACGTAGTTTTTAACAAATTTCAGAAACAGGAAGATATTCCCAATTATGTTTTTTATGTTTGTTACCTCAGATCTCTGTCATAAAACCATTCGGAATATCCTTTTTTTTATTGAAAGGACATTCTTTTAGAATTTCAGTTGTGTGGTTATTTAAATCAAATTAACTGGAACAAATATGTCATTCAATAACGAAAAATCATCCTAGTTCATTAGCGATGAAGTCGGTGTTTTCGTTTTGTGCACAAAGTAACTGTTGCATAAATTGATCAATATATTATACTATTTGTCAGAATGCGAATCGCTTTATTGGAATTTGTCGTCCCCTCTACGGATTAGATTTGAAATAATTTGTTGAAATTAATGAATTCTTTGGATAATGATGCTGTCACAATTTTCAGTTCAAAAATCGATAAAAAGAAACATAATTTTATGGGAGACGGAATAGATCCTTGTCGGATGGCACAGATTACCACATGTACTATTATATGAGAGTTTATGATGTGGAAGTGGAGGTCGGGCTCGCTGTGATGATATCCGCGTCACAGTTCGCGGCGCGGGCGCAGCTTGCACTCGGAGCGACCGAGCTAATTTATTAGAAAACCGATCACGCGCCGGCCATGCCTCTAATCATAACTCATCGCTCGATAAACAGGTGGTTAGCCCAAACCGGGTACCTTATACGATACTCCTCACTTACGATCCTCACCATAGATAACGCAACGTGGACTCTACAACTATCTATCTATGTAAAACCTTTGATTTTACCACAAGTATTATACAATGTGAAAGGTTTTATCCTAGTATCGGTTAAAGTTTAAATAATGCATGTAGTTGGGCAATCATGCCTTATTTTCATTGCGTCAATTTTTAGTTTTGTAAACTTTTACGCTTAATTGAGTAGTACCTATAAAATATAACGGTTGTAGGAATGTGTCGCCTTAACACCTCCAATACTGATTACTGATTTAGATGTAGACTAGGCATACTCGTATCTTAAAAAGATTCCAATAAGAGATACGTTGTCATAAAGTCGCCTACATCGATCAAGTGCTTGGTCCGCTGTTGGGGTTTTCGTGAAACTTCAAGTAGAATAGAAAACAAATTATGCATGTCAGTTCCACAGTGCGTTAAACTCTAGTTACGCGTCCGAACTGAACCATGTATTTTTTTCCTTTTATTTCATATTTTTCATTCATCTAAATGTATTATAAAGGGTAAATCATATTAGAAAAGTGTAAAGTCCTTTGGAAGTTTTTCTAATAAGTCAAGTGACGACGTCTACAAGCGTGCACTGAGAGCGGCGGTCCTCAGGTTGATTCCTAGAAATAGTATATTACGACGTTTAAGAGCTTGGTTATACTTGTACCCCCTTCCCCTTCCCCTGTACACAGGTACGACAAGACCAAAGTCGTAACGTATATGCCCTTAACACTGAGATGTGAAGATTTTTGAACTTAACTAGATCATAAGAGAATGTACAGTAAGTACACAATATAAATAATAACATTTAGAATAAAAAACCGGAAGACTAATAAAACAAGTATTTACACGACTGAGCAAAGGAGAGGCATGTCACAAAGCTAGTTCTAAGAAGCCAATAGGTTACCGCAGTAATTTTTTGAAATCCCGGTAGTTGGATGTGCGCACCTTTTCCCAGATGTAGAACTCGCTCGTCACCACTGTCTAAACCTGAAGGAAGCAGCAGTCTGCTTCTTAGCATGCGTGCAGAGTGCAGAGTGCAGTGTGCAGAGTGCAGAGCGTCACGTCACACGGTCGTCGGTCGGGCGCGCTCTCACGGGTGCCGTCGACACGTCGCGCAATTATACAATTGCTGCTTCCACACAAAGTGGGCAGCGCGCGCCGCCCGCGCCTGCCCTGCCGCAGTGCGGGGCGACGACAGATACATTACTTCATGTTGTTCGCATCACAACTGTATATATATTGAGTTCAAATCTTACAATGTTGAGCTTTCTTAGAAGAGGAAAACATTAAAAGAAAACCTTATGATCCATACTGATGGATGCCTGCCTGGCTGAAGCTTCCGTCCTCCATTGGGAATCTAATCTACAGTTAAACCAAAAACGAACTAGTACAAGATCCATAAAAAGTACCAATGCGTACTCGTATACCACTTGACTGTCTGTCACAGTGTACACTGTGTCCGTGGGAAACATTGGTAAAAGCTGTAATTGGCGGGCGCTTCTTGTCGCCTCCACTTTGCGCCCAAACAATTACAAATTGATGCGTTGAAATCATTCCAATTGGTGCCGTGTGGGGAGACATCAGATCGTGCGCCGGCGCCGATTGATCAACGGCCTATTATCAAAAGTACTCTACTCTCTTAGTGGTGAAATATAATAATAGAGAATTTAGAAAAATGCAAAATTATGGTTATAATTTAACGTGTAATCAAATGGAATCCGAATTATAATCCCCATGGTTCCCCAAAACTATACCCAAAATTATACGGTAGAGTTGCAGATTGCAACATTTGAAATCGTTTGAATGATTAATAATGGTAAAACACACAAATCACGTCGTGTAAATATGCGCCGGCGCCCGAGCCGTCTGTCTGTGTGTCTGTCTGTACGCAAATTATTTAATTGGCGTCCCTCGGTGTAGTAACTGTCGGTTGAGCTGTGGCGCCGCCGCCCGCAACCGCTCTGTAGTTAACGGCTATAAATCTACCGCTTCGTCGCGAATTATTCAAAGGAGCCGGCCACGGCGCGGCCTGCTTCCCGAGCTCTGTCGGAGAGCACCAGGGTTACCAGCTACACACGACAACCGCACAATATAACAATATTTATTATGAAAATTTAAAGCCATTTTTGGGCCAAAATAACATGCAGTCAAAAATCTATATTTATTTAATTTAGGGCAGATGTATGTACGACACCAGGCACAAAGTGTTAATATCCTACTAATTTTGATCTAAAGCAAAGCTTTTTTACGATAACATGAAACACGGATAATATTGAGCGTCACTACAATGTCCACCACAGTCCACAAGGCAGCCAGACAATCATGCTTAAATGGTAAATTCGTTGAGGTTAACTTATTTCTTCATATTGCAGTCTTCAAATATGCAGGCTTCGGACTGACTGGTCTCACAGCTCAGTTGGTGCCCTGCCTTCCACGCTGTAGGTCTTGGGTTCGATTCCCACCCAGGACAAACATGTATGTGACGAACATTGATTTTATTATTATTATACTTATTATTTTTATTTATTTGGGATAACAAACAATTGCACTCTATAAAATTTTTATTATTCTCCTCCAACACCACAATTTTTCTCCAACAAAGTTTTTTGTTTATATTATATTTAGAATAAAGTAGTCAGCTCGTGACTGAGGAGGTGTTATGCGAGAGTTAGTAACACTAGGTATACGCCGCGGCGGTCGCGGGGCACGCTAGCGCAGCCAATCTGCGGCGGCCTACATTATGATGAGTTATGACGCCCGCGCCGTGACACCACACATTGTCCATGATTAAAATGGGTTTTAGCAATTTGCCTCTTGAAAGGCAACCGCAGCTTTAATTGGGGTACTGGGCGGAATGTTCCCGGCTAGTTCACCTATTACGTATCTGTACCCAACACGCCTTATCGCCATTTGAAAGCATCGCGGTCGCCCATCACAGTACTTGTGGGTATGAAGTGAATTCAATATTATGTATATAGTCGACTGGCCTCATAGCTCAGTTGGTAGTACCTCTGCCTTCTGCGCTGCAGGTCGTGGGTTCGATTCCCACCAAGGATAAACATTTATGTGACATTTGTAACATTGATGTTTGTTCTGTGTCTGGGTGTTAATATGTATTATATGTATGTATTTACAAAAAAAGTATATAAGTATTATATGAGTTGTCTGGTTCCCATGATACAAGCTATGCTTAGCTTACTTTCGGGCTAGATGGCGCTGTGTGAAATGTCCACCAATATTTATTTATTTTTATATTCTGCCATAGATTGTCCTGTTTTACATAAATCTATCAATATAAATACTTGTTATAGATTTCGAAATCCCTCTACTTTTACTTTACCTGTTTAAAAACACCTCTTTCTTTAACCCCATCGCCCGTATGAGTCGTATAACGAGCTGGCATCCAAAAACGATTTAGATATTTTTGACTCCAACAATAATAGGTTTAAACGATGTGTCCCCCAAATTATACTTAAATCTAATTTTGATATTTAAATAGAATCTGTACTCCCGATTGTTTTTGTGTAATTTTATACAGGGTTACAGGAAAAGTCGTGCTAGATCCGTTAAGGGCGTGGAGTACCCATCATTTCTGACTTATTTCACTGTGAAACACCCTACCCTAAACTTAACCCTTTTCGAGATATTCGACTTTTAATTTTTTATTGAATATTGCCGATTTTTAGGCTACGAAATTTATTTTTGTTTATTTTGTGTATCTTATTATTATTATTATTGCATTTTAACATGTGTAATAAGATGCTTTAGGACATCAATCATTAAAATAGTGCATAAGTTAATTGAATAGACCGTAGTAGACAAGTGAAAGTAAAAAAATAAAAAATATATTAGCAAGCTTATTTTTCTCTAAGGGATATCTAAAAAAAATATTATGACACTTGTTCGGCAGATATTTTTTAAAATATCTACGTTTCATCAGCTATCTAACGAGGTCTAACAATCTAGGGTTTGTATTACATTTCGTGGAAAAAAGTAGTTGGGACACTCCAGGTAGCAGTTCTAACGGTCCCGCGCCTATTTTCCTTCAAGTTAAGACGCACCGAGAGAGCGAGACAAGTGACGATTTATGTAGGTGCGAATGAAAGAAAAAGTGTAGAGACCGGTTAGAGCTGGGAATACAACAGAGGGTATTGTTTTGGTTGTCAGTCTGCTTTTGTGCTTCGTACATAGTAGATGTGATATCGTTTTGCTCTTTTTCTCGACTTGGCTGTGATTCTGGACTATTTCTTCTGATTTGTGACTACTGTGCTTGTTAACCGGACTCTGATTTGTACCTGTGATACGGAAGTGTTGAAGATGACGTCCTACACACCTGAGGAATATGCTGATATGCTTATTTGTTACGGATACTGCGATTGTGTGTCTGCGCAAGCTCGTAACGAATACATAACTCGCTACCCCGGTCGTCGAGTGCCGAATGTGGCCTGTTTTGACAGAGTTTATCGAAGACTTAAAGAAACTGGCTCTGTTTTGAGACGAAATACAGACATGGGAAGACCACGAATTGACGACGAAGAACAGGACAATGAGATAGTGCAACGCTTTCGAGCGGATCCGACTACTTCCACTAATATTGTTGCCCGTGATCTGGGACTTTCGCAATGGAGAGTGTGGTTTACAGTGCATACTGCTGGCCTATACCCGTACCATTACACGCCGGTACACGTTATTGAAGAAGGAGACCCCGCGAGAAGATTGGACTTTTGCAGATTTATGCTAAATGCTGACGTAGAAGACCCAGATTTTCTAAGAAATATCTTGTGGACGGATGAGTCCAAATTTGATAAAGATGGCATAACCAACTATCACAACGTCCATTACTGGGCCCCAAAAGAACTAAGGAATCCCAATAAGAAAAGAGTGAAAGGGTCCCAACGAAGATTCAGCGTGAATGTGTGGATGGGCATTATCTCTAATCATTTGATTGGACCTTACTTTCTCCCGGATAATCTAAATGGGGAAAGCTACGAAAATTTCCTGAGAGCAGACTTGAGTGATTTGCTGGATGATCTGCCACTCAACCTGATCAGGGACATGTGGTTCCAACACGATGGCTGCCCTGCCCATTTCAGAAGAAGTGTCAGAGACTGGCTGGACACAAATTATCCAAACAAATGGATAGGACGAGGTGGGCCGTTGCCATGGCCAGCAAGAAGTCCGGACCTAACCCCCATGGATTTTCATGTATGGGGGTGCATAAAAAGTCTTGTGTACAGCGAGCCGAATCCAGTTTTGTCTGTGGAAGACTTAAGAGAAAGGATTGTGGATGCAGCAAATAAAATGAGGACTACGTTGACCACTAGAGTAGTGAAGACTGGTCTCCGTAGAAGGATGCGACAATGTTTCAGAAATAGAGGCGGCCATGTTGAACATGAACTGTAGAATAAGAAAAAGTTGTGTGAAAACCTTTAATAAATGACATTTCATGCATACCTAATGTTTTATTTTACTTTTTAGGGCTAAGTATAAATTTTCTTCTCCACTGTCGCCTATGAAACTAATTTTTTTCCAATGCATTTGAATAAAACCCTAGATTATTATACCTCGTTAGATAGCTGATGAAACGTGGATATTTTAAAAAATATCTGCCGAACACTTGTCATAATATTTTTTTTAGATATCCCTTAGAGAAAAATAACTTTCTAATATTATTTTTTATTTTTTACTTTCACTTGTCTACTACGGTCTATTCAATTAACTTATGCACTATTTTAATGATTGATGTCCTAAAACATCTTATTACACATGTAAAAATGCAATAATAATAATAATAAGATACACAAAATAAACAAAAATAAATTTCGTAGCCTAAAAATCGGCAATATTCAATAAAAAATTAAAAGTCGAATATCTCGAAAAGGGTTAAGTTTAGGGTAGGGTGTTTCACAGTGAAATAAGTCAGAAATGATGGGTACTCCACGCCCTTAACGGATCTAGCACGACTTTTCCTGTAACCCTGTATATATAAGAATTAGTTAATAACACTAGCTTTGTTATTTTCACATAATTTATTACGAATCTAGATCAATAATTGTATTATTTCCTATCTTATGTATCGCACTCTGATTATAATTTGCTTTGTGAGATAATAAAAAAATGAAAAAATAAAAATTGTAAAGCAACGCAAGATTCTTCAGAAGGTAGAGGTTTTGTTTGGAATGCAATGTATGCGCGATGAAAATGTGAATCCTTTGTGACTTGTATTTAATAAAAATAAATTATAATGTCCCCCCCCCCCCCCCTTATAACTACAATCAATTTGTTGAACCAATTAGTTTTTTCAGTGTTTTGAGTTACATAACCATACCAACATTGATTTACTAATGAGAGAATCGACTAGGTGTCCCAAGCCTAGGTGATTTGAAACGTTAAGTATAAGAACATTTTCTAATTATTAATCGGAACAGTAGGCAGGTACGTGTGTCACTTGCTCTACTGTTTTTGTTACCATAATTTTCAATGGTCTTAGCCTTTTTACGGAAAGATGGCCATCGTAATTTTTCAACATTTGATTCTTTGTGTGAGCCTATCAGATCTATTACCGAATAGACAACAGCGCTAACAAATGCTATTCCATTGTTAGGCACCAGACAATGCTCTAGTTACCGTCTGTATTGATTCATGGGCTCCCGGATTCCGTTTGTGCTGCGCTCCTGGGTGCCGGCTGGCGGGCTGGCGGGCTGGCGGGAGAGGGCTGCGCCTGCGCCTGCGCCCGCGCCGGTGTCACTGATAGCGCGTATCGCTCCGCCAACAATCGACGCTGTATCGCACCATCGCCATCGCCGCGAAATGTTCCGCACATTGTACAATACTCCACTCCAACAACTTTATCAGTGCTGTTAACAAACCTTAACCTTTATGTAGATTAAGTTGAATATCCCTCGTGTGCTGCGCTGAAATCTATCTTGGCAGAGCAATAACGACCTGCGCCCGCGTAATTCACGCCATAGCGTTCATCATGCAAAGTGGCCGCGACCGAAACTTTAAGCAGATATCGACTTTAATGTACAGAACGAGAGCCTACAATTCAATGTGCACGGAGAGATTTATGTCGCGGGGGAGTTAGTATTTTGTATCAGAATTTGAATTTGCGCAGGCGCATTGCCGAGTAGTGCTGCCGCAGGATATTTGCAATCGTGGAGATTTATGGATTCATTTTTATATGAATCTGCTAAATGAAGTAATAAATTATAGTTTGCTAGATATTTACTAAGTAATATGTCTGCTCGAATAACTCCTAAGACATGCGGAATTCATTTTTAAATGTTGCTCGTCATCATGTTCGTGTTTCTGTGACATAAAAATGGAATTAATATATTTTTTTTATATTGTGTGAGTGTGTTGTGTGTGTGTCTGTGTGTGTGTGTGTGGGTGTGAGTTTAAATTTTTAAAACCACAGTGGTGTCGCATCTCTCCTGAGGTATGGCGATGGAGGGAGTGACCCCAGCATTCACACTTCCAATATGAACACAGCAACATACTGTCCCGAAAGTTTTACTTATAATATCCTACTTCTACTGCTACTGAATGCTAAATATTATGTAAAACTAATATAAATAAATTGTTGAGAGCCTGAAATCGGAAACGGTGAGGGTAGGCGTGCGTGCGCGCGTACTCACCACACGCGCGTGCACGCACCACGCAGCACGCAGTATGCAGCACGCGCACGCTCAGGCAGCACTAGTCGCGGCGCGTCGCGGCGGTGCGGTGCGATACGCATCGGCTTGTTAGCAGTATCTGATGCGCGATGCTGTAATTGGCACGGACCCCCGGGCGGCGGCCGCGGCCCCGCGCACGCGCACGCGCACGCGTACACACTATATCAATATTTCTTTACTGTTTAATGAGACGCCCTCCGCAGAACATGATATTTCAAGAATAAACCCAGCCCAGATATAATGACATAAGATACAACAGCAGGAAAGGGCAATAGATATCACAATTGGACGCAACGGCCCTTGATGGCAATATCTATGCTTATGGTACGAGTACGAGATGGAGGAGTAGAGGTGGGTATGTCTGTCTGTCTGTCTGTCTGTTTGTTCCGGCTAATCTCTGAAATGGTTGGACCTATTTTAACGGAACTTTCACTGATAGCAGCAGATAGCTGATGTAACAAGGAGTAACTTAGGCAACTTTTCCGAGGGGTAAAATAGGGGTGCGTGATAAAGCCGAATTCCACGCGGACGAAGACGCGGGCAAGAGCTAGTATCATATAAAGTTTGGTTAACGGTCTTCCACATTAAAAGAGTGATGTTTTCGAGGTGAGTTGTTGGATTCTCCCACGAGAGGACGTGATGGACCGTGGGTCAGCTGCGTTCTGCCCGGCCGGATAGATTAGTGAGTGATTAGCCGGCGCCTGCATCTGCACATATGAGCTGGTACGCGACGACTCACTCACATTACCATACAATGCGGGCGTCCCGTCCCGTCCGCGCCTGCGCCCGCGCCGATCTGTGAGACTATCGACGAACTGCTATCACCATCTATCTATACATCACATATCACATCATACATCATCTATCAATTTGGCTTGATGCCTTCGTGGAAGATTATTTTATAGTACTAACGGGTAAATATTAAATAAAGGGTCGTCACTAATTAATCAATTTATACTATATATAACCAATTAAAACACTATTAAGCCTACAGTATAGAATTTTTATTTACAAGGAGTTTTAATTAAAATGTACCAAAAAATCTATTTCTGTGTTCATTGAGAATCGGCGAGAAGCAGCTCAAGATCAAAGCCGGCGCGGGGTCAACGGTGACCCCTCACACCACAGTACAGTGCATCTCACAGCAGGTCATCTCCGATCCTATATCATATGCGTCACATACACATATCACCTGTATCATGTACGTTACCTATTATTACGTATTTCTCTAATTAGGTACATTTATAATTTACTCTTCCCCATGGAGGGTCGGATAGGGTTTGAACAGGCATCAAACTTATCGATAAGTACGCGTGACCTTATGTTTTGAATAATATTGACGTTTCCAAGCCATTTCTTTATGAATTCTATGGAAATAAAGGTTTTGACTTTGACTTACTGGTGAAATTGCAGGCGTTCCACCTACAGCACATACGATGCAACTTGGGTCTTGTCGTACCTAAGTATGGGAGGACCCCAGTCGCATTGCTTGTTATGGGCAGAGGTTAACACCTAATAGGTGGGCCAACGGCGCAAGCCAGTAAAGCTCCCAGTCGGTTTTTTTTCCTACGTCTACAATAATAATCGTCATAAATCAGAAAATTTACAAAAATCTTTAATGAATTTATACAAAAAACCTTTCTCATGAATCAGTCCGTTAAACTCAAAGTCCCCGATACCCGTTGGGGTCTGATATCTAGGCTTGCCTTAATTGGCGTAACAGGCATCTCAGCTTAGGGTTCACTAAAGTCTACACCCAAATCAGTGTAGTTGTCGTACTGTTCGGTGGTGTATGGCTGCGTAGCGGAGCCGCGGTTCAAGGTTGCGGATGTCGTGACGACTCCGTTCAGTAATTAGCGCTCGTTAGCGTTAGCGTTACGCTTGCGTTGTTATGAGCCGCCCGAGTCCAAGTGGTGACACTGCATAATCTTTAGTATCCAATGCTCATGCTGATATTGAAATTTCAAAGCGTATGTATTGGAAAGAGTAGAATAGAGAGACAACTCAATAAACGGCGTCATCTTTACTCAATAACAGTGTGGATTCATTATTGATTAACAAGGTACTCTCTGGAACAACCACGGATTGCTTCTTATTCACGAACTAGCTGTTGCCCGCGACTTCATCCGCGTGGAATTCGGTTTTATAACGCACCCCAAATATTTTACCGCTTGGAAAAGTAGCCTAAGTTACTCCTTGTTACATGAGATATCTGCCAGTGAAAATCCTGTCAAAATTGGGGCAGCCATTTCAGAGATTAGCCGGAACAAACAGACAGACACAGAGACAGACATGTAAAAAATGTTTTTTTCGTATAAGGACCGTGTACATCAATATGCACTTAGTAAAAAGCGGTTATTTTAATATTACAAACAGACAATCCAATTTTATTTATTTGTATAGATATTTAGAACTCGCTCTTTTAAAAATTCGCTTCAATGACACAATTGTCACACGACATTAATGTCACCATTCCCAAAATGCCATTAAAATTGTGAGCGTGTTTCACACCTGTGACTCGAGCGCAATATCTTGCGATCGAACGCACGCGCGATGTTCCACGATATATCACTTGTTTTGAATATTTACTTCATTTTAACAAATAGAAAGAAAGAAGAAAGAAAAATTATTTATTTTGATACCATTAACAACAATTTTAAACAAATAAAATGTTATCACAGGGAGATGCGTTAGCCGCAAAGATCTTTATTTTCCATCAAGAAGGGTCGAATGCGAGCCATGACATATTCTGTTCAGTGTAGCAATAAAGTGCCAATAAATATTATTATTCTAATACTAGCTGTTGCCCGCGACTTCGCCGCGTGAATTCGGTTTTATAACGCACCCCTATTTTACCCCTCGGAAGTAGCCTAAGTTAGCCTTGTCACATCAGCTATCTGCCAGTGAAAGTCCTGTTAAAATCGGTCCAGCCATTTCCGAGATTAGCCGGAACAAACAGGCAGACAGACAGACACAAAAATTGAGATTTAGTCATCTCGTACTTTGATGGATAGTGATGGTTACCACTAAACATCAGGTGGGCCGTCAGCTCGTTCCGTAACCTAATTCACATTAAAAAAAAATGCTACTCGCTTGTTGACACTGCGTGCAGTGCGGTGCGCTGCTCTGTGGGAGTGACAGTGGAAGGATTTTATATGGATCATGTCATTTTCACGTAAACAATTAAATATCACGAATGGCTCTCTAACATACATATTATCTTGTAAGATTTTCTCACAAGATGGTGTCGTTTCGTGGGAACGAATATGCATACGTGGCGCGGCGTGCGGCGCATCACATCGCGTCACATCGCATCGCCACTTGACACACTGTGTTTGATATCGGACATGGATCGCTGCGACACTGTGAAAGTCTTGTAATGCTCGCTTGGTAGGTGTTACTCGTGTTTTTGGGTTAAACAATGTTGTTCCTGAATGCAATAGAGTGGAATATATCAAATCAAATGAAAGGAGGAACAGAATCATCTTCTTCGTGTCAGTTAATTAATGGATACATAATCGAACTAGCGACCCGCCCCGGCTTCGCACGGGTGCAACGCTGATGCTGTATTGCTTAAAATAGTTTCGTAAATAAGCCATTCTTTCTCGTATAAAGTAAAGGACAAAACTGGTTATTTTGGGCTATCCCTAAGAGATAGACATATACCATTGCAAATTTTTTGTAGACCTTTTTAAGGTGTACAATACTGTTTTACATTATTTTGATCTATCTCGTAGGGTTCAGCCAGCGATTGCAATGTAAGCGCAATAAAATGTGTTTATTTACGACATTACATTAGAAACCTCTAAAATTATCAATGTTTCTCTAATATATTATGCATGTATTATACATATAAAACTTCCTCTTGAATCACTCTATCTATTAAAAAAAACCGCATCAAAATCCGCTACGTAGTTTTAAAGTTAATGCTCGCTCGTTCTTACTCTAACCTTGATTGGGAAAAACGAAAATCTCCAAAAGAGTATAGAGCTCAGATAAATTTGAGGGACCCTGAGTAGTAGCATATATTTTTACATTTTATTAATTAACTGTGTGGACTAAGTTAGCGGCTGTCAGTAGAGACAGGCTAATAAAGCCGACTCAATTAGGGCTCATTCCCATGCGCGCTGGCGACGCAAAAACGGCGCCTGCGCAATTGGCGGCACTTTTTTAATTCTAAATGCAAGAGGGGAGGTAATTGGAACACTTTTGGATAACTATCTGTGAATTCATTCGTTTTGAGAGGTTCCCCCGGTGAAAAAGATTGTCTTGGAAAGATATTTCCGCTAAAAATGTAACGGTACAAATGAACTAATGTAAAAACAGAGTATATGAGTGTGTGTGTGTGAGTGAGTGTGTGTGAGTGAGTGCTATATATTGAGATAGCTAATACATCTATACAAATAAATAAATTTGGACTCTGTTTGTAATATTAAAATAACCGCTTTTTACTAAGTGCATATCGATACATGGTACATATGGTTTACACGGTACATATAGCAAAACAACATATTTTTTAATTTATGTCTGTCTGTCTGTTTGTTCCGGCTAATCTCCAAAACGGCTGGACCGATTTTATGGGACTTTCACTGGCAGATAGCTGATGTAACAAGGAGTAACTTAGGCAACTTTTCTGGGGGGTAAAATAGGGGTGCGTGATAAAACCGAATTCCACGCGGCCGAAGTCGCGGGCAACAGCTAGTATAATAATAAAACTACGCAGCATTCCGTGTGTCAGCGCCACTGTTGCCACCACCATAACACCGGCACCGGGCGACAGATGGCGTGAAATCGTCGGTAATGGCTCCGGCGCGAGCCCGTAAATTACCATCCACTCTCGGCGGATCGCCCGCGGGTATCTACACACACTCTCGGCTATATATCGCATGGCAAAGTGTCACGAGCAGAGTAGCCGCTGTTATATACATACCTACATAGATAGCAAACTCTTAGTGAGGATTAGAGTAACACTCAAACTAGCTCATTGTTCTACATTTGAATAACGCCACACTTTTCTTCCCTATATAAATTGATGACGATGTCTCAAAACCCTCTCTCTAATCCTAATCTTTTGAACACCCAACACGAAATAAGTTTAAGGAGAATGCCTCCTGGCTATGTTCAGTAGCAGGACATAAATCGGTGCGTTCAGATAATCTGCGCATATAATTTCGCAAGGTAGGCCGCAGGCGACGCACGCTGCCTGCTCCCTCCCTGCCACTCCTGCGCATCTGTTCGCTGCGCCCGCGCTGTGAGACCGTTTTTGTTCAAAGTTATCGATGGAAAAGATAACAATTAATTACAAATTTTATTGCAGGATGTGTACAATTCAATCCAGACGGTGTCAAACTTTTTTTTTATTTTAGTTTATAACAACGCTTGTAAAAAATGGTACCCCGCTACAAGTAACACGAAAAATATAAGGAAAGGATATTTGGCTGAACTTTCTCTTGAATATTATTTATTGTATAATTTATATATTATATAATTATATATTATTTTATAATTTAAGAAATTCTAAAATTATAATCTATGTTTTTTAATAACCGAAATTTATCTCTGATCTTTTTATTTTTATTTTGTATAATTTATTGTATTGTATTTTTTTTTTGTTCACTTTATCTACCTACTTAACTGTCACACTTAGACTAAGAAGTCTTCACCATTAGTTGTAACAACATTTACCATGTATCTTTTCATACTTCAGCTCTCAATTTAATGTTTTTAATTATGTTATGTTGGTGTTCATTAAATAAATAAATAAATAAATAAATTCCCTAAGAGATCTATAAATACATTTCCAATGCACATATAGAAAATTCTTAGATTTATGGTAATCTGTTATCACGTTACTGGCACTTTCACAGCCAGTAGATACCTAATGTGTTAGGAGGGTCCGAGTTAGGCCCTCAGTCGTTCATGCAGATACCCTAAATATATATATGTCGCTACAGAAAACACCATCGATGTGGCAAACATTTCTAAAGAATGGGAGCTCAAGTCGCATCGTACACCGCGCATCGCTTGAACACGGAACGGCTCATGTTCTTGTAAAACAGTGTACACAAACAAAATCATAATTTAGGTAAAAAACAAAGTTATAATAAATAAATAACAAAATACTGGTGCACATTTACACATCGCCATCTAGCAACAAACTAAGCATAGCTTGTACTATGAAAACCAGACGACTGATAGAATATATATACTTTATTTATTTTTTATACATACTAACACCTAGACACGTACAAATATCAATGCTCGTCTCACAAATTTTTGTCCTGGGTGGGAATCGAACCCACGACCTACAGCTCAGAAGGCGGAGTTACTAACCAATTGAGCTGCGCGGCCAGTCTATATGCCTTTAAGCAGACAAAGAAACACACTTAGATTTAGATAAAAACATATTTTAATTATTTATACTATTTCGTAATGCATGCATTGTACGTATTTTAAGTTACGCTAATTTTATCTCATAAAAGTGAACTGTTATTTTGTTTTGAGAATGATGTTCTTTAAACCGATGCTCTGGTATCTAAACACCGGAGCAGTTCGAACTATGAATGTTGCGCGGGCGTATATCTACGCGCGTGGCGTGGTGCGGCCGGGGCGCGGGCGCGGGCAGCGCAAGTAGATCGGAGATGCCAGATGGTAGATAGGCGAGGTATGGTAATATTTCGCGCGCTCGTGGTCCCCCGCCCGTTTTAATTATATCATATCGTGGGGCGATGGATCTGCGGCTCGCGCGGGGCCTACTCTAACTTCACGTAATACCGAGTTTCTTCATCCAATAACTAAGTAAGTGCCTCTGCTAGCTAGTCTTGTCAACGAATTGAAGATTAGTTTTCAATAATTGTAGCTGCTATACCGGTACTTATTCTAAATGATGTTATCAAATTCCTGATTCTCTTTCTTTTTCTCAATCCTCTTTTCTTCCTCCTTTTTCGTCAAGCAGAGAGCGAAGGGGTGAATTAAATAGAATATCAACTAAGTAGTCAACAATTAAACTCACTTCACTGATCATTTATCAAACTCTCTGTATGAAATAGCTGAAGGCACCGCACCAGCCCCCGTCACTTACCTGCCGTATTTGCCATAGGGACGCAGCGCAGGCCTACTCTCGACAAACAAGAGGTAATGGGATTTAATTTCCACGGGAGTAGGAGTTATTTTCATTGAACCTTTCAAGATTGTGGCAACATTTTTTATATAAAAAAAAACTCATAGGTAACTCGCCTTGATTGCCTCGGACTAGCGATTGGATGACGAACGATTTCATGTTGAGCTAGCTGTTGCCCACGACTTCGTCCGCGTGGAATTCGGTTTTTCACGCACCCCTATTTTACCCCTCGGAAAAGTAGCCTAAGTTACTCCTTGTTACATCAGCTATCTGCCAGTGAAAGTCCCGTCAAAATCGGTCCAGCCGTTCCGGAGATTAGCGGAACAAACAGACAAACGGACAGACAGAAAGACAAATATTTAAAAAAATATTGTTTTGGTATATGTACTGTGTTTACATCCATATGCACTTAGTAAAAAGCGGTTATTTTAATATTACAAACAGACACTCCAGTTCTATTTATTTGTATAGATAAACAAATCATTTTCTTACCCACAATGCCTTCAAAAATCTCTAGTTCTAAAAGGCAGACGATTAATTTTGATTAACAACAGTTACCTATATTCGAACAATTGGAAGTGCGAACACGTGAACGTTTAAAATGGATTATCCGAACAATATAAGCATAACGTTTACATAGAGAGGCGCGCAACCTCCTGTTTCCGAGTAAACTTGTACAATGCTGAACTCAGTAATCGGTTTCGAAGGAAATCACGAGGAAAAACATTAGCCGCTCATTGCGCATTCCCGTCGCGTGCTTACATTTAATCTGCTAACATTCAGTACAAAGTACCATTCAGAAGGCGACTCAAAAAATCATATGTAGAGTTTCGTGGGCAATATTGACAATGTTCGGTCGGCTCGTCGCCTCACCGCATATCCAACCTTACTGTTCAGTAGATAAGTTACATATTGTTGTGTGTGTGAGAGTGCGAGTAACGCCGCTATACCGCTGTGGTAACGCTGTGGTATTGGTATTCGTGTCACAGGGCGCACACCTGCGCGCTCCGTGCTCCGCATCGCGCGCACTATTCACAAATCCAGATATTAATGGACGATTAAAATGATTATTATGAATTACATTAATACAACGAGGCTTATTAAGCATACTTGGTAACGAGTTACGATTTAATAGAATCCGCTCCGAAAATTGGTGTAATTTCGATAAAGGTTATTAAAAATCAGCGTTCACTGCAATATAATAAGTAACCGGTGACCCCTCCTGAACGGGCAGTCAGCCACAGTACAAATCTGAAGGCAATTTCAAGTGTCATCAAATCTCTGGGGACTCTTTGTCAAGTTCATCTTTGTTGTCGCCCCCACTGTGCTGTACCTACCACATTGTACTACATTTAAAGTTGAGGAATTAAAGATAACCTAATGATAAAAAATTATATTTAGAATTATTTATTCTTTATTTTTTGTGTGCATTTAAATTAATTATTATTTTATTATATTATTATAATTACTTGCACAATATGGAGTTGATATGTATGAAATGTATTGCTTCAGCAGTAATTGCTTCAACTGACTTGACATTTATTAATAAAATGTTTATCGTTGAGAATTTTTATGTTATTTAAGTGATGAATTGAACTGATGGCCCACCCGATGTAAGCTGATGCCGTTACGACGGGTAATTTAGATTTGTTTAATTTTGAAACACATCCAGTGTTTGGTAAAAATAATGGTTTTGTTAGTAGATAATGTCAATGAGTGTCGGACACGGCCCGCGTCGCTGATCTGATGCACGGCTTTATCATCTTGTGCATAATGATTATTAATCAGTAGGTAACTCGAGCACAAACATAATCATTGTTGACATGACAGCCAAAGATGCACCTGTAAAATGAAATACTGTTACTAAATATTCATCACTGAGGAATTCCAATGAATTTAGATTTAATAAAAAGTACCTATTTAGACCCTATAGAGCGTATCATGCATCAATCAAAAATATTTTCATCGTATTTACCGTCGACACGTCCTATGTGACGCTTCCGAGAAACAGCGCCGAGACATCATCGGAATGGAACGATACGTTATGAATGATTTGGGGTGCTCGGTATCTACTGAGTACAGATGGGCTGCGGCTGACGCGACCAAATGTCGCTGCGGAGGTGAACCTCATCGCTGATATGAGTTTTACTATACGTCAACTGCTACTCGCAGGAATCAAGGCAAGCGACTCTAAAAGTGTCAACTTGTACCTAGGTATTCTTCACCTCCGGTACATGACTATAGCAAAGAAATCTGGTTTATCATTCGTGGCGAAAGTCTTATAGTTCTGCAAATATTTGTCACGTGTTTGGATGGTTTTACTCCTTTATTATGTTTGGTTGAACTGTAAACAGTACGGTTTGTAGTTGAGTTTACTAGACCGAGAGTAATGCCCCCGTCTCACGCGGATCCAAGGACAGATGTGTGTATATCAGCAAACATTAGGTGACAGTCACGGTAATAACTATAACCCTAACCTCTCCGTAACCACTACGCAACAATAGTATAGTTGTAAATGCATTATGACTGGCATCATAGCTCAGTTGGTAGTAACCCTGCCTTCTGCGCTGTAGGTCGTTACTTCAATTCCCACCTAGGACAAACATTTATGTGACATTTGTAACATTGATGTTTGTTCTGTGTCTGGATGTTAATATGTATTATATGTATGTATTTACAAAAGAAAAATATATAAGTATGTATATCAGTTATCTGGTCCCTATGATTCAAGGTAGGCTTAGCTTACTTTGGGGCTAGATGGCGCTGTGTGAAATGTCCACCAATATTTATTTATTATTTATTCTTCTTTCAAGCCAGTGTAGACCACCAAATCGCAGCAAATTGATAATATCACCCAATGAATCCATCCATCATCTAGCATTGAACATTAATTGTAATGAGTAGGCTGCGCACGCGCCCATTACAATATGAGTGCAGCGGTGCGCATGCCAAGCAGCACCACTTCGAGGAAGGAAGCACACCTGCTCTGGTGCTGCTGACGCGTCTGTGCGTCCCTGTGTGAGTGCTGTGCGTCACATTCATTTGATTTTATCTGTACTAGCATATCTATGTGGGAAATGGTGGGATAATAGGCTACTGTTGTGATAGTCAAAGTCAAAACTTTATTTCCATAAAATTCATAGAGGAATGGCTTGTAATAATATTCAAAACATAAGGTCTGCATGACTTTTTGTTTAACTTACACCTATATATGACCTTAACTTATCGCTAAGTTTGAAGCCTGTTCAAACCCTATCCGACCCTCCATGGGGAGAACAGACAGAAACCCCTAAAGGAGGGCTTTTTTACACTAGATTATAAATTACTAGATTGTATATCTCTAAAATCCTAGAAAAACTGTATCAGCATAATAAGATTTCCTCATCTTTTGTTTCGGTAAAAACGCATTCTCAAGGGATATTTAAGTTATCTCGGCTTCTAAAGATGCAAGGTCTAACCTGCAAGCTTGCCTATGAAACGAACAACCCGCTGATTGATGCGTTGAACAGACGTGATTTCTATCAAATGTTCTCACAGTAAGGCTCCTATAATTACATATAGTCAGGTAAATGAACAGTTTTGTTTATGTATCTTGTTAGAATGTGTGAAGCTGCGAGACAGCAGACAGGGCGACAGATGAGCCGCTGTGATTGGTCATCCCAGCCTGTCAGAACATTTGCATAACGAATGATTGCTACCCGTTAACTGCACGAAGCGTATAGAATTCTCGTTGATTAACCAGCTAGTCAATAATTTGCGTTGCTTGATTTTTTTTAATTGTCATATAAGAAATTTAAGTCAGTTTGTTTTTGTCGTTGGCAGAATATGCCTCTGCTAGTGTTCGTTGCTGATTCAAGTAATGTAATGGACAACAAGTGACTTTTTAATTATCTGAAATAATTTAGGTTTGTCGGCTACAGAAATTTAATATGAGAGAATAATTATTAATAGTATTGTCGCTCTATCAGACGGTGACGGTTACCGTCGCGTGCGCGCGCGCACTCAACTGTTGACTGTCGTTATTTTGACGGCGGCAGTCAAATAATATCAGTATTTTAGCAGTTGGCACGTGACGGCACGACAGGTGAATCTGGATGGGTAGATATCTGAATTACTTAAGAAAATACAAGCAATCTTCCTTTCATGACCAAATACAAAGACGTGAGAATTTCAGTTGGGACATAAAACATTTGTACGATTTCCTGTCAGAGAGGCGGTTCCTATAACCTCCACATCAGTTTATTAAGGTCATTCAGAGGCCCTAGAGCCAAGACTTTGCTAAAATGTTGGTTTGGTAGTTCCCTACCATTTCTTACAAGCCTAGAGTACCTTGGCTAACCTTCTATTGAGTACATACATAGATACGATAATACTGCCACGTGTGACCTGGCGGGCCGACGTTTGTGTCGTTTTCTCTCATCTACCAGGCTGAGGATAGCTAACTAGATTAAAGGCTTTAACGGCTGGCTTTCCCTCTTTTTCTCCTCGACGAAGACTCCTTGTCTTCGTCGTGTGAGAAAAAAAGGAGAGAATCCCTAGTTGCATTTGGCATCTTGAAGTGTTCCCCGCGAGGCTCGCTGATAAGTGACATTGACATTAGTTTCAATGGAATTTCAACTCACAAGTTATGTTAAAATACGTCATGTGTAAATGGTACATGTTTGTGAAATAGATTACAATGTTATATTATGGTATCACTTGTGCATTCGCGCGCGGCTTCACCCGCGTGGACCGAGTGAAACGTCACATATAAGTGTCGAGATATTCCCGCCGCCGACCCTGCCACACCTGTTAGGAATCATTCAGTGACATTTCACTACTAATCCAAGTAATTGCCCTATTTCAAGATCCCGTATTGTTGACAGGTGGATAGACAACGCTTTTGCTAGTGTTTTGTGATTCCATCCGAGTGTTGAATTCATTCGTCACTGTTTGATGTCCTGTTTGTGAAACGTGTGAAGTAAAGGTGCGCGCGCGCAGCTACCAAGTCCCGTTAGCCGGCGGCCGCCACCAGGGAGACCTTTCGTGTCGAGTGCGGCCTTCACCTCCCGCGCCGCGCCGCCCCGCGACCAACTGTTGCGACCTTTGCGACCATTGTTGTTTCACACGCATTTTATAACTGTTTTTAAGCAAAATATCCTAATAAGGTCTTCGCTTTTAGACACATTCATTTACTTTCACGAGTCCAAATGACGAGTGATATTATTTAATCTTCACTTTAGTAATTTATTTATCTTTTATTTTATGTTTAAAATTTTAGGAAATCTAGCTAAATGAATAGGTTAATAAATAGATGCTTAAGCCTAATTAAAAGATTCCACAGATATACCTATTTACTTCACACTACTCGTGCTATCCGGATTAATAGCGCACCCACCCATTAAATATGTTTAGTAGTTGCAAAACACAAACATCCAAGGCCTGAGAACTAGAGATCGTAATGTGTGGAATCTGCCGTTTCTGGCTACCCCTTTTGGAAACAGACATGATTATATAATTGCATATTGTATTAGTATTGTAACTATATAGACAGAGCAGCAGGCAAGAAGCACCCGGTTTCTATAACTTCAAGAGAACTGGCTTCAATATTATTGTGATGTTTGTGCCGTGGATTATTCACACCAGTGTAAAAGAGTCTTTTCAGCAATCTACATGTATAAATTGAGATGGCTAGTTATGTATTCAGGATAGGTGGGGGGTGGGGGCGCGGGGTGTTGGAGTGAGAGGGGTTGGGGGGGGGGATGGGCTCAACATTCAGCGGGCGTAGGCAGCGTCCGCAACGCAGGGACACATTATGCGAGGATTCTAATACTTACATTACTGCCTTTTACAGTTCATTTTATATAACAAGGCTACGTTTGTAAGCAGTTGGAAAGCAAAAATCAAAGAACGCCACATGTGTGAAGCAATTCTTTGGCTTATTGTTATGAAATTATTATTTTCATTAACCTTAACCTTTATATGGCAAAAACCTTTAACAATATATTATTTCCACATGTAGACCTGGATCGATTAGTTATATACTATTATATGAGATAATATTGTATACTGTTGCGCTGTTTAAATCTCTTACTATCCCTGTACAACGGTTAGCAAATACTTTATTCTGAAGATTTTGTAGAAGTTGCCAAACATGTAAGCGTCCGCTAGTTTTCGTGCCACCAACAAGACATCACACATAAATTCTGGAAAACTGTATGTAATGCCTGCTTACAATGTATGCCATATGATTTTATACAAATTGACGAGGCTGTGTGCTATCTGAAGTATAGCGGACGGCGCGGCGGTAGGAGCGCTCTTATCGAGCCGAACACTCGCCTCCCCCTGCCCGCTGCCCCCCGCCCCCCAGCCCCCCGCGCGAATTTACAATGTACGGCCCTGCCTCACACCGCCGCCGCCGCTGCCTCCCGCTGCACACCGACAACCTCACCCGCCTAACGAGCAAAGCAATATGCGCACTGACTCCGAGAGATAGAGTCGAGTTTCCACTGGAAGATAATGTAAAATGGTTACGTCGGTGTGTGTGAGATTTTCTCGCCTGGAAATTCTAATGCGCCGCGCGAATGCGATAAAAAATGAACGGCGGGAAACGTGCATACATTAGAAGAGAGCGAGACGGCGAAGGCGCCGCCTCCGCCTCGGCGCTCTCCTTCACATATGTATTTTACACCACTTTATATTTTGAAGCCGTCTGAAAGGGTCCGCTATGTGAGACATCCGGATAAATTATTCACACCATGTATAACTATGTAGGATAAGTAGGGTTTGGGTCCCCTCTCTGTCTTATGTACACAACGCCGCCGGAGCAGGTACCTACATAGGTTGCCTGTACCTACTGTGGGTAATGCAGACGCTGAGGATACTCAATCTAGGATTTAAATCAAGATACTTTATTGAGTACAAAACTGACTTGGACAAACATGACAAATAACGATAACGAATAAAAAAGTCTAACTAGTGATTTGACGCTTAATTCATTCTCCAAATGATGAATCCCTGAGACATCTTTGTTAAGCTCGTATAAGAATAAATATAACCATTGGTCATTAAGTTAATTCACAAAGTGTTAGAAAATAAAGTGGCGTGAGATTCTAACGAGTAATTTGTTCCAGGTGGGTTCCGGCCCGTCGTTAGATCGTATTAACGGCGTAAAAACGCGCGATAGACGCGCGACAAGGGCAAAGGGTTGCGTTTTTTTGCGCCGCACGAGCGGCCTTGTGGTTCTTATGCGTGTTTTTTTGCGTCTAACGCCTAACACCTGTGGCCTTGCGAGTTGCAACCCTTCTACAAGACGACTCCACCTGTCACCACCTGGCACACCCAGCGTCAGGTCTTATTGTAATGTGTGGGGCACGAGCTCGAGGGTTACGTGTGGGGTCATACGACACGACATCACAATGGCTTTGTTATTTATTATTTGATTGTAAAGATGCCTTCACACTTATCAAATAATTTAATACATTTATATGTTGTACAATTATATGTATTACTAGCTGTTGCCCGCGACTTCGTCCGCGTGGAATTCGGTTTTATCACTCACCCCTATTTTACCCCTAGGAAAAGTAGCCTGTGGTATTGACTATGGTGGTACTGACAGCGTGTTGTTACTTGCAGCGGCGTCGCGACCCGACCTCGTGGCTGGTGTACCCGCCGTCCCGGCTGCAGACCATACTCGGGAAGGCTTGCTCGCCGCCCCGCACCGCGCCGCCCCGCACGCCGCCCACCGGCCGCCAACAACAGTACAGACCTTCTGTGATCACACGTACGTAAGAAGGCAGCCTTTTTTTTAGTTATTTATCACCAAAGGACCAGCCAGCAACGTGAGGAAAATTCTTCAAAAACAATTATTTTGCGCAGCAAAACGAAAAAAGTATTGCCACCATGCTCATTTTTGCCGCGAAGCAGTAATGCATTCGCGTTACTGTGTGCCGTATTGAAAGATAGATAGATTGAAAACTCTTTATTCTACACCACAAAATAAACATTAACAATGTTACATGAAATAATAGTTAAATGTGAAGTACAATGGGCGGCCTTATTGCTTAAAGCAATCTCTTCCAGCCAACCTTTGAAAGGTGAGGTTACCGGTGAAATTACCGGCACGTGATAAATAATAAATAAATAATAAGTCGTACCTAATAAGTGAAGAAGTCTTTATATACTGAATAAAGTAAGTATTCAAACTGAATTCTGCATTCAAAAGTGCATATGTTGGAACCCTTTCACAAATGTCACTGAGATATATTGCATTGATTGCATTACCTACCATATAATATATGATAACATTATATTTGTAATTCTCGCAGCGTATAATATAAATTCATTAATATCTGACATAAATGCTTAGGTCTAATTACGGCACCATAAAAACTGAATAATATTTATAAGCGCATTTATTTAAGTTACGCAAACATTTCCAGATATCACAACGATCTGGTTCGTTAGTTTTGTAATTGTGCGTTTATTAAGAGATACTTAATACGAGAATACTTGATATTAACTTATTCAACTTAATGTTAAGTGTTGAGTTAAAATAACATTTCCTCATTTCTTTAATTACTTACTGCTAAATAAAGGATAATCAGAAAGCTTGTGTGCCACGCTCCATCTCGCAACACCAACTATAAAAATACTGTTCACATCATATACAATGCAGCATCTAAGATTTAGACATTCTCTTAGCGAAGAGAGTAACAGCCGTTTCATTGTCACCAATCGAGAGCAGGTAGCCCGAGTGATTGCTGCTGGAGTCGCGCTCAACGCAATATCAAAATGATCGCTTTACTGTGTTCCGTTCGAAAGGTGTAATTGCCGGTGAAAACTTGGGTCTTGTCGTACCTAGTAGGGGAGGACCGAAGTCGCATCAGTTGTTATGGGCCGGGGTTACCACTTAACACCAGGTGGGCCATCGGCTCGTTCCGTAACTGTATTACATAAAAAAGAGCGCCGCGGTCTCTCCGCCCGCCGCCAGCCGAGAATGTTTACTTGGTAGCCAATTTATAAGGAATGTGTTCCCGCGTGAAGCTGCCGGACTCCACTGATAATGTAAGGAGCCTTCTTATACCCTATCCATACATACACTCTACTCAGATATACATATAGTGAACCCTAGGTACTGTGACAGTTCATAGACTTTAATTTATTTTAAGTGACATTTCCGATTTTCTATACATATTAAGATTATACTCGTAATATATCGGCTCTTCATAGCAGTATTTATCCAGCGTTATGAAAAATTACATCTAAATCTCAAACCTTACTATAATAATTAAAATTTTGTTGTGTGGCTAGTTCTTGCACAAGTATCATAAGTGGGTACCAAATTTTTTTTATTTTTTCACTTAATTCGCATTTATTAAGTTTACTACTTACTCGTACAAACAAGTTTAAAATATAAATATAAATGCCATTCCAATACCAATATAGGTAGATAGAAGATAGATAACACGTAATTGATCACCATACGTGAAAATATCGTTAGATAAGTCAATAATCTAAGGAAATACAATAGGCGGGCCTTATCGCTAATGACGATTTCTTCCAGGCAACTTTTATAGGTTACTTATAGTAAGTAGCAATATGGTTACATAGAAAAAGAAAGAAAATAGGCTAATCAGACACGTGGAAGTTGAATTAGTGTGGATCGGTACACCGTCAGTTACGCGCAAGGTGCGCATGCGCAGGTACCAGTAAGACACGTAATCGTCAACGAGTAGACACACAGACAGGGTACCTGTTGCTGGTGAATTAATAGCGGTTATTGTGACGGAAACCAGCTGAGACAAACACAATGCGTCTGCGAGCGATCCACACAACTGATACCAAACCAACATAGGTATAACAACACCAGAGATCAAATATGTGACCGTCTGATTGTTTTCGGCTACAATTCCAATGGTTTCCTAACAATAAGTTAATGTGTTTTCTCACCCATTAGTTTTCTTTTCGGTAAAACGGTTTTTAATCATATTTACGTGATGATGGACAAATCAATACTAATTTTTCAACTGTCTGTTAGTATTATAATACTGATATCGTTGCATATGAACAGCCGTGATGTATTTTCATCTCCTACTCAGTAACGGGAACAACGAGACAAGTCACCGACAGTCACTAGTAAGGTACAAAGGTCCATCGATACACATCGGTGTACATTGGCCAGAGAATGACACCGATGCAGATGCAGCTTGAATAACTAATGGGCGCACGGCGCGGGCGGAGACGACGCGCTCCAACTATCTCTCTTCAATAAACATCCGAAGCAACATGCATTTAACCACCATTCATTCATATTATATGAACCATCAATGATCTAATTGATGGATTATCGATTATAATTAAAATGGCATATGTATTATAATCGATATAACGATCAATTATGAAAATATAATTAATGCACGTGCCCTCAAAATGCTTGAAATGTAATATGAATCGGCTTCTTTTGTCGGACGTAATTTCCAACTGAAAGTAGTACTTTCTGTCGTAACAAATTAACACTAATACAAGGTAATGATCAAATGCAAACAGTGACACACAGTCTGTGTGTCCGGCTGGAGGCACAGGTGCCTTTGGACGCTGACGCTGGGGTTGGCACGCTGCACGCTGCACGCTGCACGCTGCACGCTGCACGCTGCATCTCCGCTGTACACACACACATACCCTTTCTGGGCATGCGCGATTATGCACACCGAAAAAAGAGGTTCTCCTTCCTTTTTCATATTCAAAATGGTGTTTGTGCCAATTTTCGTTTTGATATTCGTGATCAGGAGGTCAAAAAACGTTATTATACCAAATTTCAGATCGATTGGCGGTATGCGCTTTTCGGAAGTTTATCCCTTTTTTCATATAGTCGTAATCTTCGTACTTTTAGGATCTCTTTTCTTATTTTTTTAAAGATATTATTATATTATGCAACGATTGAAATAGAAAAATTAATTATTTGAGTCGAGATTATTGTTTACCCCTACTCCGAAAGCTAACATTAACTATACCTCGTATCCTCTCTACTGTCTACTAGTATTGACTGGCCTTATAGCTCAGTTGGTTAGTAACCCTACCTTCTGCGCTGTAGGTCGTGGGTTCGATCCCCACTCAGGACAAACATTTATGTGACATTTGTAACATTGATGTTTGTTCTGTGTCTGGGTTTTAATATGTATTATATGTATGTATTTACAAAAGAAAAATATATAAGTATTATATCAGTTGTCTGGTTCCCATGATACAAGCTATGCTTAGCTTACTTTGGGGCTAGATGGCGCTGTGTGAAATTTCCACCATTATTATTATTATTATTATTATTATTATTATTGATACGCGAAAGGGCTTCTTGAAGCGCACTCAATACTTTTACCAGACGCGGGTTCGGGACATGACAGTCACGATTAACATTTAACATTATTTCATGTTCAACGTAAAGACAAAAGGGATTTCTGAATGACAAGATCTTTGAAGAAATTAACTAAATCAGATCACGATGGCTCCTGTCTCCTCGCGGCAACAACACTACAGGCTTCGCCATAAAGTGCGGTGTTTTTGCACTAATTGATGCGGCGAGGCCCCACCTCAGCGGATCGAGACATTATCCCAACATGGCTGGCACCGCGCTGCATTGCACTCCACTGGACACTCATTTTGTATAAGCTTTTTTATTCATATTGAAGCTTTCATAAAACAACAGGTCGCTTTTCAGTGTATAAAATTATGAGAGTTTAAGCCACATCACTTAGTACCGTGATAGATTTAACAGCACAAAATGTCTGAGCATTAAGACTTACATTGTGTTTAATTGCGAACGTATTTGTGTAGCTCCATTTGATAAAGTATTCGACAATATTGGGTTTCGTTGAGGTGGATGGTGGATGGTGGATATCACACGGAATATATCGATTGTAGGAACACATCTGACGCACAACACAACGCACTTATATCGGTAAAACATCAATATAGAGATGACGGAAGTGGCTTCATTGCTCTGCTCTAGGGCTCACATCATAATGCCTCTTTGTATTACTTGTAATGTAATTCACGTATTGAGAACGGGACATCTCAGTATGAAATAATAGTATAAGTTGAATATCTGATATAAACAAAAATATAAAAAGCATGTAATTCATCGTTTCCTTAACCGAAACAGTCCCTTTAATTTTTTTGCACTATTTCGTCTTTCTTCAAATTTAAGCATGGCTTGTAATATGGCTACCTGAAAACTGATAGAATACTAATATATTTTTTGTTATAATTACTCACATATTCTCCTGGGTTGGAATCGAACCCACGACCTACATCGACTACGAGCACCTAATTACCTTTGGAGGCGCAGAAGGCAGAGTTAGTCACACACTAAATATCATTTTACAAAGACCCAAAGTTATTCAAATTTTTCGATTTTTATTTTCCTATGTTCCGAGAAACATTTGCTATCGGTGCGTTATCGCTTCACTCTTCACTCTGATAAGGAATGTATTGTGATGTTATTTACACGTGTATACCTCAGTGATTCATTTAATTGTTGTATCCATCTGTGGGTTGCGTTGCGTACGTGTACTAATAAATAAATGAAAATAATTTATATTACTTAATCGTTACGCGCGCGTACGATTCTTGTTGTGTCGACAGTTTAAAGTTAAAGAGAAATACAGCCATTGAACAGTTTTTATTTATTAAATAAATTAACCGGCATCTTTTTATTAATATTAGTTAATATTTCAGTGACTAAACACATGATTTCGTATAATTTATTTTTATTTAAAAATGATGTTCGTAGGTTACCAACCAAAACTGGCGTGCTATAATATTTCGGAGGCGAGGTACTGGGACGTGGTGTTGTCCGTTCCATCGGGCCATACATCTGGGTGAGTGGCGGTACAATGGGGCAAAGTAATAAATCTGCATGCGTTTTGGCACGCGCGGGGAGCGGGTGCCGGGGTGGGGGGTGAGGGCCAGGTGCGGGGGCGGCAGATGTCACTCCATGACCCATATCTCACCGGCGTCGTTGCAAAAACACGCCAAAAACAACCCTAAGAGCTCAGCTTTAGGGCACCGGTGTTATTTCGTTTGTTGACTGCCAGCCACCCCGGGTCAACCATCTCAACGGACAATGCGTCTGTCGAATTCTGCGTTGTGTGTTAATTGTTAGATTATAATGGATGGATTTATTTTATTTTACATCGACTCGTACAGATATATTGCTTTTTGTTTATTCCAAAACAAAATGTAGAATCAAAACTATATCCAACAACTAATTTTGTATACAAATGCACGTATACATAATACAGACATAATAATAATAAATCATTATTGCAGATAACTTACAATCCATATCTAAATGATAAAGAGGGGTTCTAATATCGACAATAGTTGAGTCAAGAGTCTTCTTGACCCAATGTGCAAATTAGGACAGTTGAATTTGCTCGCTGGAGTAAGTCATTCACAAATTGTACGTTTTTTTTTTATGTAATTGAAGGCAAACAAGCAGACGGCCCACCTGATGTTAAGTGGTTACCGTCGCCTATAGACATTTGCGTCCCCGGGGATGCCAATGCTTTGCCTACCCTGTAGATACCTCTTTACATTTTTTTTTACACGTACGTTGACTAGGTTCGCGCTCGCAGTGTTGTTTCAGCGTGCGGGGAGTGGGCGCGGGGGTGGACATGAGATTTACATCTCAAAGATAACACTGGTGATATCTTACCCTATTTTAATACAGGAGGAGGCAAGTTATGTTACTGTGTGTGGGGTAGGCCATCTGGTCGTCTGGCCTTTATTAAGATAAAAATCGTATAAGGCTTTTTTTTAATACATAACTCTTTGTAAGCTTTAAAGTTCATGTACCTAACATTCATTTAATTACTCCGGTAGACAGGCAGGTACCTACATCAACCAACGCCTTCATGAAGGAAAATATTTGAATATATGAAACAGTTTTTGATTCACTGGAACTGAAGCACTTGGATTGTGCTAGAACAGGTAGTTTAGCATTTCAATATGATTCCACTACACTATTTCGTAATGAAATCTTACGAAGAATAAATTTCTCACTTTAGTCAATACCTACCGTGTTGACGTTTTTTTTTTATGTAATACATTTACGGAACGAGCCGACGGCCCACCTGGTGTTAAGTGGTAACCTCGGCCCATAACAGCCGATGCGACTTGGGTCCTCCCAAAGTAGGTATGACAAGACCCAAGTCGCATCGTATGCGTCCGAATCTCTGAGACGTGTAGGTGGAATGTTTCATATGCCTGTAATTTCACCAGCAATTACACCTTTCGAACGGAACACAGTAACGCGAACGCGTTACTGCTTGGCGGCAGAAAAGGGCATGGTGGTAGTACTTCCCCGGACAAACTTGGCGAGAGTTCTACTGCTCTTAAAACTGACGTGTTATAATACGCAGCTTTCCTGTCGATCACAACAGATACAGGCGATAACAACATTGTACCTACACTACATTACCCTACCCTACACTACCCTACCCTACCCTACCCTATCCTACACTACACTACACTACACTACACTACACTACACTACACTGCACTACGCTGCACAGTGCACTGCACCCACTGAAAGGAGCCTGCACAATAGTTTATCTTATTGTGGGGGCCACAGGGTGTAAATGGTCAGGATTGGTTCAAAACTTCAGTGGACTGTATATAAATTTTCTTTATTCGGTTTCTTCATTAAAAAATCATCGGGTGTCGCTTTCGGGAGGTCCAAGGAGCAGGGGTTCAGCGCAGCTTGTTATTTACAATTTCTTCGGAGTTCTTGATTCGTTCGAGTGCAAGCAGGAATACGAATTTGAATAAAAATGGCGCTACTTTTATTCCCACCTTGGACCTCGCGTCGCGCATCGCACTGGCGACTAAAACGAATGAGGAGGGAGCGAGACGGGTGCTTATTGCGCCTCGCTTCTTACAATAGGTTCCTCTCGTCGCACATATTGTTTTCTTTGTCTTAAGTAGTTTACAATTTTGTACATTATCGCAAAGGTATAGAATAAACACAAAACATTCAATTTTACTTAAATTATACAAACTAGTGGAGTGAGCGAGGCAGCGAGTTTTATGAAATGGCTCTGTCCGTAACAGTCTCCCCCCGGCGAAGATCTTCGAAGCCCTCATCTATCGGCAGGACAATGAGCCTTCTTACAGGTCGCCTAAAAACTCCCCCTCGCGTCCTGACACTAGCGCTTCGCACCACCCCGTCTGGCCCGGTGAAGACTTCCTCTACTTGTCCTCTTGGCCATACGTTACGGGGTAGTATACCGTCGGCGATAAGCACTACGTCCCCCTGTTGAATGTTTCGCTTATTGTACCTATGATCGCCGCGCGGCGCTAAAGTAGGTAGATACTCGGTGAGCCAACGTGCCCAAAACGAGTTCGCCAATGCCTGCGCGGCTTTCCAGGTTTTTCTATCGGCCGCACTACATTCTCCTACGTAAGGTAGCCCGTTTGCTGAACCTAATAAAAAATGATTTGGCGTAAGCGCCTCGTCATCCTGCGGGTCTACAGATACGTGTGTGAGCGGTCGGGAATTTACCGTATGTTCTATCTCGGCCATTAATGTATTTAAAACTTCTTCCTTGGGCGCGCGTTCGTTCAGAGTTACCGAAATGGCTCGTTTGACGGTCTTAATCATGCGCTCCCACGCTCCCCCCTGGTTGGGAGCGCCGGGATCGATAAAGCGCCACTCCATACGCTTTGCCGTTGCGTAGTTCTGGAGAGCGGGGAGCCATTCTTGATAAGCCTTGTTTAGTTCTACGTTTGCCCCATGAAAATTTGTGCCGTTGTCCGAAATTATTACGCTCGGCGTACCTCGTCGCGCGGCCATTCGTCTTATAGCCATGATCGCGGAATCGGTGCTGAGGCTGGCCAGGGTCTCAATGTGGATGGCTCTTGTGACCATGCATGTGAACAGGAGTCCCCATCTTTTCTCCTTTCGTCTACCTATAGTCACCCACATGGGACCGAAACCATCTACCCCGCACTTTGAAAACGGCCTACCGTATGGTTCTAAACGGAGCTTAGGGAGGTTGCCTTTGACCGGCGTTCCTGGGTTTGCCCGCCTTATCGCGCACCGCGTGCATCTACTAAGCACTTTACGTACTGACGGCCGCAGGCGCAAAATCCAGTAGCGCTGTCGTAGGTTATTCACGATCTGCTCCCTACCTACATGTTGGTTTACTATATGCTCTCGTTCTATTAGTAGTTCTGAAAGTCTGTGTTTTCCGTCTAAAATCGGTGGGTTTTTCATTGTTTCGGGAATCACCGCCGCGTTGATACGCCCGTTCAAACGGATGATCCCGTCCCGAAGCTGCGGATCTAATTTAAATAGACGGCTCGATCTATCGACGCTCTCCCCCCGTTTCAAACGTAGGTACTCGGGGTAAAAGCTGTCTTTTTGAGCCTGCTGAATGAGCAACCGTTCTGACTCTAATACGTATTCTAGGTCTGTCTCTCTCGCACGCTTTCGGCACTTGTCAATGAATCTGAGTGCGCAGGCTAATGCCCGTACCATTCTCTCGTACGAGGAGAATCTAGACATGTCTATGATGTGATTGCATGTGGATTCGGTAACATGCTTCACCTCTACATCGTCAGCCACGTTAGGCTGATCTACTTCGTGTGGCCATTGGTCCGGGCCGTCGTACAAGAACGCGGGACCTGTGAACCATCGGTCCGTGCTTCGCATTTCTGTATAGCCGCTGCGCGTTGCGTCGTCTGCCACGTTACACTTTGTCGGGACCCAGCGCCATTGTTCGGGACGAGTTAACTCTGCGATCTCCGAGAGCCTGTGTGCTACGTATGGCGTGTACCTCACCGCATCATTTCTGATCCAATGTAGCACGGTCTTTGAGTCGCTCCAAAATGTTACGTTTGATGTGTCCCCGTGACTCTTTAAAATTTCCGCGGCGAGTCGAGCGCCTATCAAACTTGCCTGTAACTCCATGCGCGGGATGCTTTGCGCCTTCATTGGAGCTACTTTTGCCTTCCCCGCGATTAGTCTCACTACTACACCCTCGGGGCCCTTGAATCGCCAATATGCAACGGCGGCGTACGCTTGTTCACTAGCGTCACAGAATAGGTGAAGCTGCCGTTCATATTTACGCGAGTGCGCGTAGTAACATCGTGGTAGGCGCAAGTTTGCTATGTGCTGCAGGTCAAGTTGCCAGTCAACAAATGATGCCGCTTCTTCATGTGGTAATTGCTCGTCCCAGTCCACTTTTTTCTTCCATAGTTCTTGCAGCATGATCTTAGCTGTTATGGTATACGGGCTGAGCAATCCCAACGGATCAAATATCGACATGACCGCTGCCAAAGCTTCGCGTTTTGTCGGAGTTCGTTCCCCGTTCTTTACCTCGGCTGGTACCCTAGGCATGTTGCAGTTAAACGCGAGCTCGTCTGTTTGCGTTATCCATAAGACGCCTAACGTCTTTCCGTACGGATGCGCGTTCGACGCAAGTTCCACGGGTGCGTGCGCTCTCAGTTCCGTCGGGACGTCGTTTAGTACGGCCTCGCTGTTACTACTCCAACTGGCGAGTTCGAATCCTGCTCTTCTGTGAACTGCGCGGACTTGTGCAGCCGTTCTGGATGCGATCTCCTCGTCATCGAAACTTTCGACCCAATCGTCCATGTAATGGTTCTCCGTGATCGATGGGAAAGCTAACGGATGCGAGTCCTTATGATCTTCCGCGTTTCGGTTCCTTACGCTGTGAGCGATAAACGGTGAGCTTCTTGCCCCGAATATCATGGATGTCATGACGTATTTGTTCGGCGGGCCGGTTCGGTCGGTCCCTCGCCATAGAAAACGTTGCGCTACCTGGTCTTCCGGTCGGATTTTTATCTGCAAAAACATTTCCCTAATATCGGCCGTTACCGCGACCGGTTTTTGTCTAAATCGGAACAATACCCCGTACAATGACTGGAGTAAGTCTGGACCGTCAAGTAACGCATCATTCAAACAGACACCGTTGGATCGCGCCGCCGCGTCAAAAACCATTCGAAGCTTTCCAGGCTTATTGGGATTCGTTACTGCAAAGTGTGGCAAATACCATTCCTTTGGACTCGTTCTGTCCTGCTCACACTTTGTAGCGTACCCTTTCTGAAATAGTTTTTCCACCTGCTCGGTGTACGCGGTTGCGAATTCGGGCGACTTATCCATTTTTCTCTCGATGCTGTTTAATCTGTTTAATGCCATATTGTAGCTCGGGGGCAGGGTGGTTTGATCCTCGGCCCACGGCAGCCCCACTTCGAAACGACCATCTACTCGCTTGGCTGTCTTCTTGAACACTTCTTTGGCGCGCTCTTCGGCAGGAACGGGTTTCCTTTTTATCGCAATGCCTAGCGCGTCTATCTCGAAGTGCGCTCTGACGGCCTTGTCCAAGTCGATGTCGTTCGAAGTTTGTGTTTGTATGTGCAAAACGGTGTCTTTGTCTTTGCAGACCGTACTTCTAGGCGCGGATCCGTGGATTATCCACCCCAACTGGGTTAGTGACGCGGCCGGTTGGTTCCTTCGTCCGGTTAATAACTTCCTTGTCACTATCAAGTGCCAGTTGTCGGCTCCTATCAGTACGCGCGGTTTAGCATTTGTATAAGATACTATTTCCGGTGGCATATTCCGCAGATGCGGCTGCCTCAATAGATCTGATCTCACGGACTGACTTCCTATCGTGAGGTTTCTTACGGTACGCGCTTTGATGTGATGTGTGTCCGTTTGACTTTTCCCTCGTATCCTAAGATCTACGATTTGGCTTTCGGTTTCGGTCTGAGAAGAGGTTGCTCCCATGATGCGTAGCGTTCTGGTTGGGCCTTCTGCCCCGATCATCTGGGCGATGCCTTCGTCTATCAACGTGATAGTTGATCCTTCATCCAATAACGCGTACGTGTCTACCTCTTTCCCGTCTTTTGCTTGTATCGTGATCGGACACACCTTCAACAGCACTTCGTTTGTTCCGTACGTATGTGCCGTGGCTGTGGTTGCTGAATCTTCCTTGGATTCAGGAACTTGTGAATGTAGCAACTTGTGGTGGGACTGTCGACACTCTTCCACACCGCAAGTTTTCGCCTTACATTTAAAACGTCGGTGTTTACTCGTTAAACACCGGAAACATACATGGGATTCCTTTGCCCATCGCCATCGTTCATCGATCGACATATCATTGAGCTTTCTGCACTCCGTAGTGCCGTGCTTTCCTCCGCAACATAAACAATCCGTTTTCTTCTCGGTTGTTGCATACACGGCGCTGCGATTCCGTTCTTGAGTGCGCGGTCGTTGTTCCGTTCGAACAGCTATGACCGGTTGCCTCGATACTGTCGTCGTAGTGGAGAACGTGTGTTTCATTGCGCGGTCTGCTTCGCGCATGAGAAAGCGGGACAGAGCTACTATTTCCGGCTCGCTCTGTTGTTCGTGTTCCTCTGCGTAATCGCACCAGCGAGACTTAACGTGCGGACTGAGCTTCTCTGTGACTTGACGCGCTAACATGGGATTCAGTAAGTACCCTTTCTCATCTACACAAGAAATAACCGTCACGATGTTCTGTAGTTTGATCGCGAAGGAGTTCAGTTCGCTCGCGGTCGCGCCTACTCGTGGCAGTTTCTTTATGTCTTCGAGTGCGCGGTCAATAATCACCTCCGGACGCCCGTAGCACTGTTCTAAAGTCTTCATAATCACCGCTGGTTCGGTAGCGGTGAATAGCAACGCTGACACGGTCTGTTTCGCTTCGCCTCGCAGGCAGGATCGTAGACGGGCTAAGTTCTCAGTCGGCGTGAACCTGTGCATGGCTGTAGATTCTCTCATCGCGGCTTTGAACGGCAACCACTCGCCAGGCGCTCCACTGAATAATGGAAGATCTTGCGTCTGTCGTGGCGGTGCTCTTCCGCGGGATATTCGTTCTAATGCCTCTGCTAGCCGGTCTATTCCTTTTTCTTCATTTGCCGTGTTGTTCCTAGTGGGTGTCGGCGATCGGTGTCTCACAGCTGACTCGAAAGTAACCTTGTTCGGAAGGTACTGTTCGTTCCCTCTCGCTCTGGGCGCTGACGATCTGTAGCGAGTCTCGGTGTCCGTAGGTTCGCGTTCCTGAGACGACTCCCGAGGGACGTTCTGCTGTAGCCAATCGTGAACCCTATTTTCTGATAGGTTGACTTCGTTCGCGCCTATACTTTCGCGATCAGTTTCCTCGCGAATGTTTGCAACGTTAGCGGCTAGTCGCTTCCTAATAAGTTCCGCTTGAATTTGAAGCTCTTGCCTTCGGATCATGGCAAGACTTTCTTCTGCTTCGAATTCAGCTTGACGTATTCGAGCTACTGCACTGGCGGCTGACCTATGTGAACGGACGGACGGCGCGCGCATGGTTGGTACTCCGGCTTGTGGTACGTCCCTACTTGTAGTCCCGGTCGCGACGTTACTCATTGTGGTACGATCGGTCGCGTGTGGTGGTTCCATCTGCACGGCAGGCGGCGTTGGTTCCGAAGGAGACGCGGGATAATCTTCGTAAACTCTAAGCGCGGCAGACTTCTTCCTCGTGACCGGCGGACTTCTAGTAGTCATCGTAAAAACGTACCTAACCCGATCCTAATCTTAACACTGTACTAACGCACAAAAAAAATAACACCAAAAAAAAGCAATAAAAAAAAACAATGTAAAAACACTTACCCCGATATACGCGCCTAACAGTTGCCTCTCGCTCACTCCCTAGCCCTAACACTATCACTATCACTTACACACTACCTAACTGTCCCTAGCAGTCCTTCAGGAGGGACTGGCCACGCGGCCAGGATACGCTCCTTTAGGGATGGATCGTGAGGGATAGGGTGGGGTAGGATCCACTCAGCAGAGGAAGGAACGTGAATACGGGGCGCTCGGTAATCGGCTGGAATGTCCGACCCCTTTGGCAGTGCCTACAGTCTGGCCCCCGCACCACGGTACCTTCTTACTGACGAGGAAGTGCACTTCGGTCCGCGCCCCGGTGCGCTCTTGATGGAACCGGTGGTGTCGCACAACACACCACACCGCCGTGAGGCGTTAACCTGCGCTTGACACCGTTTGACACCGTTAGGTGGTGGTAAGACACAGACCGCAGAGAACTGCGTATCGGATATCACCTGCCCGGGGAACACGACGCGACGATTGACTCAGGCTGGAGACTCGGAGCACCGTTCGGTGTTTTTCAGCACCCTGTGCCCGACGTGACGCTCGGCGCACCGTTCGGTGTTTTTCAGCACCCTGTGCCCGACGTGACGCTCGGCGCACCGTTCGGTGTTCTTCGAGCACTCCCTAGTGCCCCGACGTTGAGCACGGCGTGTCTTCAAGTCGAATCTTAAAATGGATCGACTGGCTGCTGGCTGACGGTTGATGGCTGACGCTGATGGCTGACGCTGCTGGCTGACGCTGCTGCTGCTGGACCTCTTCGACACCCGGAACTGGTTCAACTGGCTCGGAGAGTATACACGTTCGTCCCCTGGGCTTCCGTTCGGTACACCCAGTGGATTGTGGCTTCTTCCGGCGGTCTTCCGTTGGTTTATTCAATCCGGCTTCCGATGGACCAAGAACACTGTGGGGGCCACAGGGTGTAAATGGTCAGGATTGGTTCAAAACTTCAGTGGACTGTATATAAATTTTCTTTATTCGGTTTCTTCATTAAAAAATCATCGGGTGTCGCTTTCGGGAGGTCCAAGGAGCAGGGGTTCAGCGCAGCTTGTTATTTACAATTTCTTCGGAGTTCTTGATTCGTTCGAGTGCAAGCAGGAATACGAATTTGAATAAAAATGGCGCTACTTTTATTCCCACCTTGGACCTCGCGTCGCGCATCGCACTGGCGACTAAAACGAATGAGGAGGGAGCGAGACGGGTGCTTATTGCGCCTCGCTTCTTACAATAGGTTCCTCTCGTCGCACATATTGTTTTCTTTGTCTTAAGTAGTTTACAATTTTGTACATTATCGCAAAGGTATAGAATAAACACAAAACATTCAATTTTACTTAAATTATACAAACTAGTGGAGTGAGCGAGGCAGCGAGTTTTATGAAATGGCTCTGTCCGTAACACTTATAATATCCACAAGAAAGATATCAAGAAGCTCGATGATGACTAGCTACGTAGGAAACAGAATCTCGATGTGAACTCTAAAGGAAATATAGAACCTACGTTGATTTTTTTTATTTGACTCGACTAACTCGATTGATGTGATGTATTAATTTTAGTTGATTATAATTTTGTATCGTTTTGTAACTGACTTACGGAGCTACACATCAAAATTATTGTTTTTCTCTAATCTGGTTTTTAGATGTATGTATGTTTCTCTTAATGACATAGTTCGACAATTATATCATTATTTACGTTATATTAAGTAAAAAGCTTCAGATTTGCGGACGTCACAGTGTTCTTTCCAGACTTGCGTATACTCTTCAGTGGATACTAAGAATAAGAAGGTGCCTGATTGACTGACGTTTACAAATATCTTTATGAGTTTGACGTTTGCATACTACGAGTAGGTATTAACCTTTCGTATTGCTTGATATTGGTGATGGACAGTGTTCAATAACGTCCCTGAACAATAAATAAAATAAAATGAAAATCTATTATTCATTTTCGGAATGAGAATCTTTTGATGTTTTGTTCTGTTATTTAAGTTAGCTGTTCCTATAGGTATATCTACCCCTACATCTTCAATATTAACATTTATACTGGGTCGATTAGACGTAAGAAAATAGTATTTTAATTTTATTTGTGAATATTATAATTAGTTTAACAACGTAAATAACATATGGGTATGCATAATCCATCTCCGTGTGCCTGTCTACGGGGCCGTCAATGACAATGAGCACGGGCGGGGATACGTGTGTACGTCGCTCAGCTCTCGACGTTAATTTGCGAGGGTTTGTTAGAAGGTTCAAGTTCAGGCGAGTCGTCCGCGTGTCATCGACCCCGCCCCGAACCTGTGACGTAACCGGCTGCGGCCTCCGTGTACCGGGGACAACGAAACACACGTCTACACTCGCCTAAGTAAACTAATTAATTTTAATTAATTTTGCATCTAAAACACACCTAAGCAAATCTCGCGTCTCATTACATTGCACCTTACAGTTTTGGAATCCCCAAACGCGCTCGACGGAGATAAAGAGAGCTCGCGCGAAGGCGCGGCGGGTTCCTGCGGGCTGCACCCGGCGGCAGCGAGGGTCCCGCGGGCTCGTATGTAAAACGGCACGCGAAGAAAATCCATAAAGGCACCGCGGAAAACCCTTTTAATATACGGCACGTAAATAGCGGAGGTGCGCGCGGCGGGGCGGCGGGGGGTAGCGGCCGCTATTGGCGGAGCGCGGCCCCGCCCCCGCGCGCGGCACGGGCGGGCGGGCGGACGGTCGGCGCGCACGGCGCGGCAGTGTCTCGCGGACGCTCCGTGTGGGCGGCCGCAGGTGTTGGTTGTGACGGCGCGCCCCGACGCCGAGGCCGTGAGTCGCGGCCGGTGTCGCGCCATGCCCGCGCTCGCCACCGCCGTGCGCGACCAGCCGCCCCAGCCGCTCGACTGCTCGATGCGCCTGCGCGACCTGCCCGCCTGGCCGCCGCGCCACCAGCCCACCCGCCGACACGGACACGGTCAGTCGCAGCGCACGCACGCACCCCCGCACACACCCGCACACACCCGCATGCCGGTGTCTCGTCTTCCCGCGAACCCTCCAGCACCATTTGTTTGTTGAACGTGTCGGTATCGCTGACCTCCGCCCCGATGGTGGCTTACCCGACCTCCGCCGGTACCCAGTAGCGCGTTTATACTTGTAGTTTGATGGATGTTTGTGTGATGAAATACTATTGTAAGCGTTCCGGTGAGTCAAATTATTATTTATTTATAATTATACAGCTACCTGAAACTGGTAATCATAAAAATTGTCACAGTCAATTTCTCAGTTTTATTCATGACGTCCACTACTTAAACTAATGTTTTTTATTCTCAAAATGTTTGCGGCGTTTGCACATTATTTTAATATATTTTAGAACGAGAGATGGCTTTCCTGATTAAAAATGTCAGTGATCATCGATGTTCGAAATGAATCGGTGATCTTGATAAGCGATGTCTGAACAAAATGTTTGCGCGGTGATATTAAGGAACGAATTGGAGAATATCCTTCAATAAAAACTGTTTACCTAATAACTTGATTTCAAAAATTGTAGAAGTTCTATGTTCGTCTGTATGTAATGTATTTTTGGAATCGTACCAAAAAACTGAACCGTTGAGTTATTATCAATACCTACAAAATAAATATTTGGGCTGAATGAAAATTTTAATAAATATTCGATCATCATATTTAAATATTCCAACAAGTTTACTTTTGTTCATATACATACATACATAGTGAGTATACTAGCTTTAATAATCAATCAAACAAACATTTTATTTGCTTAAAATAAGGGTAACAAAGTTCTTCACTTACTACTAAAATGGTTCTCGCTTATTTTCACCACAGAGGGATGCAAAAATTTCCACAACAATGAAAAAAAATATAACCAATTATATTTACATTCAAACAAAAACAAAAAAGTCAAAGAGTCAATTATATATAAGTAAATGTCCTAGAAATTTATACGAAGTTAAAAATAATAATATATTCCTATACGCTATACTATGATTTTAAAAATAAAAATTCAAATAATTTATTAATAAATATATTAATACACTGTCGGTGGCATACCTAATACGCTATTAGAAAAAAGAGCTGTTTCATGCGATGGCATTTTTATTTCTAATTACCGATTTAAAATGACATCTATATTATTAATATACGAATAAAATACATAACAAATAACATAACGACCACATTTTTCACAATTAAAACTTTGATTTCGTTAAGCTTACCGAGATCCAGGTATTGTGTACATACAGTAGGCACAGTACAGTACAGGTGCAAGCGGATATCAATTATATAAATTAAGTACACTCAGGATTTGAATGTTCGCTTTATTTGTTATCTGTAAAAACCTAAACCTACCTGAACGTAAAAATAAAGTAAAAAAAAACATACTGAAACTCATTTATATTTAGTACCTAATCTAGATCTAGTACATGGATTTATTTACCTAATTAGAACGAAATAATTAATAATAACAATTAGAGTGTAATTTGATCAAAGAAACTCCGAAGTTCTAAAAAGGTTTCCCAAGGATATTGCTGGCCCAAAACCAAACTTGTGCATTAGGTAGGAGGTATAGAATAGAACTAATAATATGTCACTGCATAACCACAGTTGATTATTATTACGTATATTTATTATTCAATATATGTAACAGGTACGGTATTCAGGTTTCAATTAAATCAAGTGCGGCTAATAGTTTCTAATTTGTGTGTATTTAAAGACTTTGTGTTGCATTTATGCAAAAGTAAACGTGAAAATATTATAACGAATTATGTGAAAATAATCTCCTCAGCTAAATCGGTTCATTGGAAACTATATATAATAAATACAATTCGTTTACAGAGATGAGTGGCATCATATATTTACTAGATCTATTTAACCTCTTAGAGTAACGTTGTTAAATAATATTTTTTTATAAACAAGAACTTTTATCTCAATCAAGTAAATATTCCAAATTAAGAAAACCATTTTTCAAAATACTTTCAGTTTCCAGTTTTTTATTATAATTTCAGAACTCATGAATATAATTTATAATGAAACAAAGTAATAAAAGAGTATTTGAGTCGTGTAATAACATGTAATTGGACCATAATCCTTTATCAGGAGTTATTGTGGGGGCAGGTGTTGTGTCAGCGGCTGCACTGTGATTTAGAGCGGGCCGCGGCTCCCGGGACACGGGAAGGGTTGAGTCCCCGGGGCCGCACACCGAGCCCCACACAATATAATATCATCTCTCTTTATACACCACCTCACGACCTCATCTCGTCGAGTCAGCCGCAGCCGGACTGAACGCAATATGTTTCTTTGGAACGCCAAATGCACTTCATTAAAGCTAGACGAGATTATTTAACGCGTGTCATTACTCGGACGCGGTAATTCCAAGGACTTCGTTGTAACATGAGCGGCGACTGCACCTTATTATTAATTGTGATAAAATAACGAGAGAAACGTAACGGCGCGGCGCGGGTAGCGGCGGCGACTCGTCGCGCGTTGGAAGCGATTACGGGACACCGATCATCGCGATGTCTTCATCTCGTTGAAACAATAGCTTTGTAACGCGCGCGACATTCACACTCTCCTCAGTGACAACACCCCAAATTACAATAGAATTACCGCTAGTGTAATGATATTCGGGAGGTAATGATGTCATCTACGTAAGTGAATTATCGGGTGATGAAGTCACGCGTTGTTTGGCAGCGTAATGATGGGTTTGCGGAGGCCGCTTCGGCTGCGGGCTGCCCCCGGGCCGCTGTCGCCGCTGTCGGTGTACGCCACAACCGACGCGCCCCGCAAATAAACACCTGTTCTCAAATTATGCCGGAGATGTTATATTCTTAGCACCGAGCGCGTAATTCCACTTAACGGTTAGCTCTGTAACGGGAAAGTTCTAGTTGCTCGGATCCCATCATTTAGTTGCAGTTTCGTTTTTTTTTCGTTGTATGTATATTATTATTGTTACAGTCAGAATTCATACGATAAATATCCGAAAGTCTGAACAAATGAAACTCAGGTTATCATTAATATAATACAATTATATTTAAGTACAATAGAATAACTAAATAACCAGAAGACAGAATTAGTACTTCGTTTTATATCAGGTTCCCTTTTTCGCAACATTCTCCGAGTTTACATACTCATAACAATAATTAATACTAACTGTTTCAATACGAACTAATTAGTTATTTAGCATACAATTTGAAATATATTCATTATTAAGTTTAAATATTTACCTACATATTTAAATTGTTTGCATTTAGCTACATCTTTATCTACAGTTTCTTCTCTCATTTTATACTTCTAGATTCATAAAAGTATCGTGAACTCAAAAATAACAGTTTTGCATTATTTTCAGAAAATCAGTTAATATTTAGAAACAATAATTACGGTCATCGCGTACGTACATCACCCTAATGAAATCCGATAGATGTACAGTGTTGTGACGGGACGGGACGGGACGGGGCGGAACCGAACACACATTATTAATTTCCTCAAAGTACATTCAGTAGTTATGAGAGTTTATGGAGCGGCGAGCCGTCCCGCGTCCGCTCCCGTGTCCGCTCCCGTGTCCGCCCCCGTGTCCGCCCCCGTGTCCGCTCCCGTGTCTGCTCCCGCACGCGTCCGCTCAACGCGGTGGTGCCAATAAATCACCCAAAGGCTATGGAACCTACTGTAAAGAGTGTGTGACTATGTGATTTTACATTTAAACTATTACTTACGACAAATATTGAATTATGCTTATGTTCCATTGAGTATCTATGTGTTATTGCAATCGCTATCCTTGTCCTAAATACACAACATTATATAAATACACGAATAGGTCGCATATAACTCAAATACTGGAACATTCAATGTCAAATTAAAAGTCAAAAACTTGATTTCCATAGAGTTCATAAAGAAATGGCTTGGAAACGTCAATAATATACAAAACATAAGGTCACGCGTACTTATAGCTAAGTTTGACGCCTGTTCAAATCCTAACCGACCCTCCATGGGGACAAGAACAAACAAGAAACCCATAAAGGAGGGCTTTCTTTTTTTCGCGAGCATTAATAATAGAATGTTATTTCTCAAAGTGATGCAAGTGAATCTGCAACATAAAAAATAAATAAAATAAAAATAATAATATGGTTTTAAAATAACAGTCGTTTGGGTATGAATTATATTGCAAACTTTTTAGTGTGATTTAATATAAAGAAAGTTTTTTAACTGAATTGCAAAGTTAACTGGCTATTCTGAATTTAAATATAGTGCCCTGATGTTATCAATCAGTTATCAATATGTTACTGAATGGCACATGCAGGCTTCAACACAAACCCGGCTGCGCAGTGACACTGTGATCTCAGTTTTAGATCAGTCACAATGGTATAATCACTACAGGACACTATGTGACACTTTACATATACTTACTACAATACAACTAGGCACCATTATAAGTTATTACTTACGTCGATGCGATGCGATGAATTAAAATTGGAGTATCTGTTTGTAATCCGCTTTTTACTAAGTGCATATGGACGTATACATGGTACATATACAAAAACAACATTTTTTACAATTTTTGTCTGTCTGTCTGTCTGTTTGTTCCGGCTAATCTCTGAAATGGCTGACCGATTTTGACGGGACTTTCACTGGCAGATAGCTGATGTAACAAGGAGTAACTTAGGCTACTTTTCCGAGGGGTAAAATAGGGGTGCGTGATAAAACCGAATTCCACGCGGACGAAGTCGCGGGCAACAGCTAGTAAAATATATAAAGATTGGTGGACATTTCACACAGCGCCATCTAGCCCCAAAGTAAGCTAAGCATAGCTTATGGGAACCAGACAACTGATTATACTACTTATATAGTTTTCTTTTGTAAATACATACATATAATACATATACACCCAGACACAGAACAAATCAATGTTACAATGTCACATAAATGTTTGTCCTGGGTGGGGATCGAACCCACGACCTACAGCGCAGGTAGGGCTACCAACTGAGCTATGAAAAGCCCTAAACTATTGTGTACCGGGTGTTGTATTGCTCAACGCGCTCCGATTGCTGACTGTTTGTATGTTTCCAAGTTATGTTGTGTCTGGTATACTTGGTGTATTTAGGAAGTAGGTGCGTTGAACTTGTGTCGGTGATCATCGATTTCCGTATATAGGGCAAGTGTTCTCTTTACTGCGTCATGTGCGAAGGTCTGCGTGACCCCGGCGGGGGGTGGCGGGCGGGGGGAGGCGGGCAATTAGCCCGGTCGATGACCCCCAAAACCACCCGCTATCCCTTACGTAACGTACACACGCACGCATTGTTATTGTAACTCGCATCTTACTGATCTCGTCTCGCTGTTCTAGCACGGACCGTGTCTTACCCCCATAACACTGCTGATTCCTAGGGCTGGAATGAATGCGAGTTCGAACTGTTCATGATCTACTCGAGAATGATGTGTTCGATAGATGTACGCATCTCGGTTCGCAGAAACGATTGTCATTCGGCGAGCGTGCGCCCGCGCCGCCCCGCGCCGCCCCGCGCCGCACATTATGTATGTTAAAGATTTCAACGCGCTCCGCTTGGAGATCCTCATTAGTACGTGTTATTTTACGGTAATGGACTTAAGATAAAACGGTTTATCTATCTTATTACACTATAATGAGAGTGTAAACCAGTTAGTTAGTAATTAACTGCTGAATATTAAAATTGTATTATTCAACATTCGTGTCGAATAATTGAAAACACTATCTTCAAATGTTTGTTTTAAATTGCCACCACTTTTGTTTTCTCTGTCTAGTTTGTTCTTTTAATGGATATATAATTAACGCACTAGATACCTAGTACCTACCATTGAAAACTTTTACTTACTTTGTCTTAATGTACGGAACTAACTAAAGCTGTATCCTGGGACCTCAACTAAATGATTCTGTCGGACTTCACGGAAACGCAGTACAGTTGTTGATGCGCTGATTCGCCTCACCTCTCATTACCATATAATTAGTCGTCGAACGATGTATCCGCTTGCGACACGCGCGCACTGGAGCCACACCCCACACCATTGATCACAGGAGTGGGAGTCTGAACCTCAATGAAAAGCATGTACTGTGGGGGGTGGGATAGGATACAAAAACTAGTATTCGTAAGACAAGGCATGAGTTTTTAACATGATATTAATAGACACACAAACTATAGTTTCACATATAATCATAATAATAATATGATTTGGATGATAATAATAGAACTCACTGATAACAGACTTGTCTGTTACCGAACAGATTTTCTATCTATAAATATTTCACAGTAGATAATATTAAATATAAAAACAGAGAAAGTGAGTGAGAGATAAAGTGATTATGACCCCAGTAGCGCACCGTGAAAGAAAAAAGAAGAAAGAAAGAAAGAGTATTTATTATGCCAAAAACAACACAAAAGAAATGTATGTATACTTAAACACATATTAAAAACTAAAAGCAATATCGTTAGACACAACTGATAACGTAAGAGGAATGTGTTGAGTGGGCAAAAAGGGGCCCTGTCTCGGCATAGTGCTACACACACTAAAAGAGAGGGCAGCGCTGGTTTTCAGGCAGGGCCCACAGGTGAGGTCACGGACACGATCTATAAACATACTGAACACTACAGAATGGATAGTGCACAGTGCACAGTGCACAAGAACACACAGCCCCCTCAAAGCCTCCATAACTCCACACTATAACAATAAATGGTTTGTCCCGAATTTACATTCGCGTCACGAGTTCGCGAGGGCGCGCGGGCGGGGGGCTCCAAATTGGATTTAAACATTGTGAATTACCTTTCTTTGATTCGCGGGTTAGCCAAATGGGGACGATTTATGGAGTGCCCCCGTCCGCCGGCATCAGTCCCGGGGGGGCCGGCCGGGACTATTTTACGCCGCGAATTTACTGCCGACCGTCGGCCGCCCGCCACCCGCCGCCGGCGGCGGGCGGCGGGCGGCGGTGAGCGATGGACCTCCACCTGACCCCACTTTAAATAGAAACCATCCCGTTTATTCGCCGCGTAATGCGATGCTATCTTTCTCTGATAAGGAAATAAGGGTTTCTAATGGAACACTCGAAACTTTTCCCTTTCTGTAATACAATGGACGAGGGTGGCGGATACCCGACACCGAACTCTAGAATATAGACGTTGGATTAAATGTAATACAACTCCATCCGTAATGCCAAGATATAATGTAAATTACGCAGATATCTTATCTAATATTATAAATATGAAAACATTTGTGTTTTTGGCATGTTTGTAATGTTTTCACACAAAAACAACTGGACCGATTTCAAAATTTTTTTTCACCATTAGAAAGCTGCGTCTTAATTGAGTGACATAAGCTATATTACATTTTCAAAAAAAATAGGGATCCCTAATTAAAATGCAATAATATAATCCTAGGAGTGAAAAAATTTGTCATAAAAAATAAGGCTATATATATTTAGGTATGTAATAGCGAGTGAAACCGCGGGGCATTGCTAGTATTTAAATAAACTGCTAGTGGGCATTATTTATATGCAACTACTGCACTCAGTCTACGTGCACAAACTAATAAAAGTTCTAATGAGAAGGTTCTAATGAAACTGTATATAAAATACAAACACTTGTCAGAATGTAGTACGAGCTGGATCGAGACACACAGTTGTCATTCAGTGATAGTGACTTTGATTTTAATAATTCCCGTTTTGATACGAAATTAAATGATGGTCAAATGAAAACTCGATAAACCGCCGTATAGATTGGTTCCTTAGCTAGTAGTAGCTAGTCCCCGGTGCCCTGTGTCACGTAAATGGTGGCATACCTATACGCAGTGTGCAGTGCGTACATTGCGTGTGTGGTACGGCGTGGCGTGGTGCGGTGTAGCGCGGCGTGGCGCGGCGCGGCGTGGTCACACAGATAGCATCGCGTCGCCATCGCGCCGATCGTATCGCGCCGGGCCTCACCGCAATTACACCATCATTATAATACCCCAAGCGTCGTCTCGCTGTGAACTTTGGAATGACCATCTCGTCCGGTAGCGACCGCGCCCGCCGCGCTGCGCCGGCCCGCCTTCTGCTAAAACCGCTACAGATGAAACAGTTTCATGTTTGCTAAACTCAACAGTACCTATTTAGTCGTCACCCGGTTCGGATATTCTAGGCTGCTATGAATTTGATTACGCAGCTTGTCTACGTATAGTTACACCAAACAGAAATGGGCCGACGGGCGCAAATATAGTTTCGTTTTATTTTAGTTTATACGATAGTTTATATTGTTGTACAATTCCATTTTACACATCCATCAAGCTACATAATATCATTTAATTATATGTAGATTGTGTATATTTTCTATGATACCAAGTTTTCAACAAGAAGGTTTAAATGACATCATAACATATTTCAGTACACCGCGACTGTCCGTCCGAGCGAGATAATATCAAAAACTAGCTAACGGATTTTCATACGGTTTTCACCAATGGCCGTAGTGATTCTAAGGAAGGTTTAAGTATCCATTACAGGTTTATGTAAATTGGCTGAAATATTACAATGATTCGTCATCATCATCTAATCAAATTTTCCAGGCTTTTTAGGAATCCAATGGGAATAAAGTTAGTCCGTTATATATTCTAAAATGTTCATAAACGCTCCAAGTTAACCGAAAAAAACGAATAACGAAGGTTGATCTACTTGAGTGGGAGTAACGACAGATAGATTTAAATTCGATAAGTGACAATATCCGGCCTGAATATTGTGCATTATGAAACATATCTCCGTAAGATATCGAATTACCGCAACGTGATTACAGTATGTGTAATAATTTGGACGGCGCGCCGCGCCGCCCACTGCTACTCGTGGCGTTACTCTAAATGTTTGAAAGGTTCCAATGAAACGATCGATGGACCTGATCATGCAACGGTCACTCCACAATGGTCAAAAAGTATAACAATGTAGGAAGCAGCTGCCGAAGGCACGCACACCTCTCCACTGTGGACGCGCCTCAATGACAAGTTTTTACACGCCTTAGAGCGCCTTAGAGCCTCACACTACACTTTCATTCGTATTATTATAAATTTCTATTATACTTTTTAAATATCGGTATGTCACAAGTGTACTGATTAAGGAAATTTACGAATTCGTTGTGTCATTATTTTATAAGTGGGATATTTATTGCATACTAGCTTCGACTTCGTCCGCTTGGAATTCGGTTTTATCGCGCATCACTATTTTATCCCTTGGAAAAGTAGCCTTGTTACATCAGCTATCTGCCAGTGAAAGTCCCGTCAAAATCGGTCCAGCTGTTCCGAAGATTAGCCGGAACTAACAGAAAAAATAGAAAAAAACGAAACTACAAAAAATGTAAAAAAATGTTGTTTTGGTATATGTAGGTACCGTGTATACATCCATATGCACTTAGTAAAAAGCGGTTATTTTAATATTACAAACAGACACTCCAATTTTATTTATTTGTATAGATGTATATTTATTTATGAGGATTAGGATCGGTGTGAACATGTCTCGTGACTTTATTCTCACTGAGTTCTTAAAGCGATGGCCCGAAGGCTACTATTCATCGTATTTGTAAACAAATATAGTCCTTGCCTACCTCACGATTTTCCAGGATATAAATATGTCTAATATTAGTGGTAGCCATCATTAATTTCATTTATTGTTGCAGTGTCGGCCCGCGGTGACGTCAGCAGCTTCTTCAACACCCAAATGGTGCTCGACCTTAACGGTGAGTACTTACAACTTAATATCGAGTGCAGGAGCCGCTCATTTGAATATCACGGAAGGTCGAGGAATACTCGAATCATCTAATTATGTTTTTGTGCGTATCTGCGTCCGCGCACGTGAGAGCGCTCCGCTCCGGACTCCGGAGCCCCGCTCGAATGGAGCGACTAGTCCGCGCCGCGGAAGCGTGACTCCAAAACAAAACGAACACGTAATTAAATTAATACAAATTCAGAGCCGAGTTCCGTTTTTGTGTCCCCGCAGCGACACCGAGACATTTCTAATTTTCGTTGTGGCACGTTTTTTGTCCGCGTTAATTACGGGATGAATGCTTCGGTCGCGGTAAAAACGCGGAGATTCGGCGTTTTTTTATGATGCGCGTGCGTCACGGAGCGGCGCGGCATTGTGCGGAGGCGCGCGGCAGCGACACGACACGACCCCGCCGCCCGCCGCCGCATTCAAACTCGCATTTAAATCGTTTTGATAAAAACTGCAACACGCCGCCGCCGCCGATATGATCGAAAGCCTCGTCCGTCTGTCACATTCGACACCTAATCTGCATTGTTTTCCGCATCGTTAGTTTGATCGATATCCACATGAATGTGTTGCTCGTCATTAAACATTACATTAATTTCACTTTTATGATCAATTCAGAAAGCTAATTTGTTGATGATGAATAACTTGATGCATAATGAGTTCTAATGAGGGTTAGTGAGCAACAGTAATGTTTGATCTTACAAAACTAACAGTCATGAACGATATAAATAAATTCTTCATATTTTCATTACAAGACGATCTTAAAAAAGTTTTAAATATCTTAGAATTTGCTTATTTAGTCTGAGTAACAACATAAGTTCTTGATTTCGATTGAAAAAGAACAGATAAACATAAATTTATTTCGCCCAAGTAAACGGAATAAAACTACTTCATTGCCGATGAACGAGAATACCTTGTTATATCTTACTTGGGTACTTATTTTGATTTGAAGAAACCAAACTACTGAACCGATTTCGATGAATTTTATGGGATCAGTCGGAAAGTTTACCCTTCCATATAAAAAAAGATTTTTTTAAATCGGTTCATTAATGACGGATGAAATAACAAACATAAATAAAATCAACCGAATTAGAACTTTCCCTCGTTTTGAAGCCGATTAAAAACACATTTTGTTATATATTACATTTCATGTTATTTTGATTATAACATTTAAACAACATGATTCAATTGGGAATATTTCTTTAGCAAATGTAAATAAATGAATAAATAAATAAATATGTTAGACATTTCACACAGCGCCATCTAGCCCCAAAGTAAGCTAAGCATAAGTCATGGGAACCAACAACTGATAAAATGCTTAAATTTTTTAAATACAAACATATAATACATTTTAACACCCAGAAACAGAACAAGCATCAATGTTACAAATGTCACATAAATGTTTGTCCTGGGTGGAAATCGAACCCACGACCTGCAGCGCAGAAGGCAGGGTTACTACCAACTGAGCCAGAGGCCAATCAATGTAACCAATGTAACCTAAAGTTGCTTGTAAACTCCAATTTCCTGGATCGCGTTGACTGGCAGGGAGTGGCGTGCGCCGGGCCTGCGCCTGCGCCGTCTGTAAGTAGTGGTCGGTGGCGACAGGCGAGACAAAAGCGGCTCCCACGGTCCAGTGACGCAGCATTTGCTCTCGTGACCGACGGAGATTGCCCCGGACCCTGTGCTACCCTCGGCAATGATTGAACCGTTTTACACTGGCATGTCATTTACATAATGCATTTTGTTAAAAACAAATCAGTTCATAATAATATTATGACGAACCGTTCTCCTCGCGTGACTTCCAGACATCAATTAGCCGAGTGGCTCCCGACCAAAACCAAAACTAACAGCAGGAATCCAGTGCGTCGCAGGAGTCTTGTGCCGTGTAAGTGCTTCCAAACAAGAAACAACATTATATTAGTGGTACAGAAAATCTACAACAAAGGGAATCCTAGTGTGGGGGCTAGTGCACATTCTTGCACTGTTATTCAATCTGATTCAGTTTAAGTATTCAACTATTGTGTTACCTATCAAAGTTAATGTTTTTGTAACAAATAAAAGTAATTTTATTATTATATTATTAAAATACTTTCAAATATGAAGTAGCAGAGCCACCCAGGAACATTTTATTTATTTTATTTTAAAATGACGAGCAGACACCGCCACCCTATGGCCATTGACTCAGTGGTGCTGACACCCTACACATTTACAACATAATTTATGTTATATCAAACCACTGCGCTCTAAAGACAAAGAAAATTGAATAAAACTTATTGCAATGGGTTGCCTTACCGTCATCTTGCAGCCAAAACTGGCTGCAGAAAAGCGAAGCGAAATTTTCTAAGCGATGCAACTGGGTCTTGAACGCGTGGCGGCGGCAAAATGGCAGTTCATTCATCCAGAAATCTTATGACCAGCGTTGAAGGTGCGCACTTGATTATCAAGTTACTGGTTTCAGTTTAAGCTGGATTACCTGCCGCTTCACAGCGGGAATAGAGACTGGTGACGTGCCCTTCATACCTTCCTACATTTTACCGTTCGTCACACTAATAGAAAGCGGTTTGATTAGTGGAGGCACAAACGGCTGTATAGATATGCACGCGCGCGCATACGCAATAGCGGGTATCCTTGCGCAGGTAATCTGTGTCGCAGTGTCGACGTGGCGCCACATACTTGTACGCAATTCCGTATGGTAATGCGTGCCATGCATTATGTACAGTAGCTTATGCGAACCGAAAGCACACACACACGCACGCACGCACGCATGCACGCACGCACGCAGGCATACGAACACACACACGCACACACACACACACACACACACACACACACACACACACACAGACACGTGTCGGCATTCTGTCACATTTTTCATCACTGAATAGCTTTCTTTTATTCGTAAGATTGTAATGATAACAACTCCGACCAACATGATTTATTTTTGAATACGATTATAAATCTCTTTTCGTAGAGTATCGGGCTTTATAAAGGACGAATGTGATCAATTCGCAATAATATGCATATATATCGCAAATAATAATGAGTTCAATTACATACACAATTAGAATTTATGATGATAATTCATAAAGAATAAGCTTCATTAATACTTATAATTAAAACAAATATATATAAAATGATATCATTGAATTTGATTTAAATGAAGAAAAGGTTCAGAATCATATCAAAAAACACTCGAGTTCACTTGAAGTAGCCGACATTAATACTTTGTTCATCTGTATTAACGAGTACATTTAGCAATAAACATTTTTTTTTAATTCATATCTTTGTTTAAAATGATCGATAAGTGATGTTAATGAGCGGAATAAAATTGTGGTTGATTCCAAACAGGGCCGATATTATTATAGGTTTGTACTAACTAACGCGTTTGAGTAAATGTATTTTCCAGTTAGAATCGACTGAAGTGTTTGATTTAAGTTACGGACATTAACTGGGTACGAATTACTTGCGAATAATTGCATATCCAAGTTAACTTATAAGTTGGCTTTTATAAAACTAGTTGTTTACATGATTAAGTTACTAGACATTACAGTTTTTCCGAAACCCCTCGGTCGTTGTGGTGGAAAATGTAATTGTTCTGTCATGTAAAAATGTCCAGTCTTATTGCAAATCTATACATCTATACAAATAAATAAAATTGGAGTGTCTGTTTGTAATATTAAAATAACCGCTTTTTACTAAGTGCATAATATGGATGTATACATATACCAAAACAATGTTTTTTTCAATTTTTGTCTGTCTGTCTTTTGTTCTGGACTGGTTCTGGCTGGACCGATTTGACGAGACTTTCACTGTCAGATAGCTGATGTAACAAGGAGTAACTTAGGCTACTTTTCCGAGGGGTAAAATAGGGTGCGTGATAAAACCGAATTCCACGCGGATGAAGTTGCGGGCAACAGCTAGTACATAATATTAATGTGGTTACCACAAAGTTATCTTTATTTTGTTATTGGTAGGTACCTACTCGACTCGTATACGAAAACATAGTTAATACGGGACGGGACGGAGCGTACTCCGATATGTTACAATCCTCAGTTAAACGCACAGTGTTAGAGGCACGGTATGAGCTCCAAACAAACAATTCTAATGGGTTTCTATAAAAACGTTGTTTATAAAAGTAACCATTGTATTTTAGCGGTGCTGTATAATATTTGATTTGGTTGCGTGCTGATATTGTTCGGTCTCGCATCCCCGCACTCGACCGTACCTACTGTACGGCTAGGACGGGGGCGTAGGATGTACTGCGCCGCGCCACGTACGAACACATACGTTTTTGCGGCACTACGCTCCCTAAGCCGTCTCTCCAAAGATCAGCTCGACTCGGAAATTGATAATTCGAGCGAGCGTATAATTTATGTAAACAATTTTTCTCCATAAAGTTAATTGGATTTTTCCGCTTCAAGCTTTGAGTTTATAATTGATAGTACAATTAAATGATATTCAAATGTGAAATTAGATAATGTGCAGTGGTCTTCAATTAGATATTTATTAGCCGTCGTTAGCATAATAACGCGTGTAACCCGAACCCGCCGCGCCAGCGCCCCGCCGGATGCTTCATTCAATAAAAGCTCTTAAGACTTAATTAACATTTTGATGAAGCTACTGTTTTGGCTAATTTTACTAAATTATCATTTTGTTTTTAATGATCCTATTTCAAGTTTAATTAAATTTGTAAAAATCGGATGGTGCGCTTTAAAATACTACATATCATGGATATGGAAAAGGATACGAAATAGCAAACGAGAATGATGAAGTACCCGCACCCGCGTCCGTGCCGTGCCGTGCCATGCTATGCCGTGCTATTCCGTGCCGTGCCGTGCTATGCCGTGCCGTGGCGTGCCATGCCGTGCCGTGCCGTGCCGTCCCACACTAGCACTACCAACATAATCCACGTACAGTAGAAGGTAATACGTACTTAGTATTAGACTTGTGAAATTGCCTGCTTTTCAAAATCCAAAATATCCATTAGAAAGCGAATTATATGTTCTAGATATTGTGAATCAAATTATGGACGTCCTAAAGCTCTTTGATATACTATTGACTAGAGGAACCGACTCGGGTGGACAAATCGCCATAAAATTTAGAAAGCGTGTTTTTTTCTGGAATGTCGCCGCAGTATCGGCTGCGTGCGACCGTTCCCCGGCAAAAACTGTGGGTGGTTGCGAATTGGTCGCGTTTTTTGCGGACACATTTGCATGCTGCTTACCTGCGCCCGCACATCTGCGCATCTGTCGACGCTTATTCACCTCCACGCGAACTACTTCTTACGATTGCCATTCGTTTTGTAGTATAGAGGCATATCTGTAAGGTTTGTTGCGAGCGAGCGCGGGGAGCGGGGCGCGGCAGTACGTCTGTGTGACGTAACACATACGTCGACACGCACGGTGCGTTTGTAAATCCATCCCATTACGTATAAAGGTATACGCTCGAGCATATGCCAATTATCACTGGTTTGATACTTACAATTTCAAAAACATGACATCAGTTATTTTAAGGAAGTCCTGTATTAGTTTCTAAATAATTTATCATGAGTATTTTATAACTATGAGTACGTAACTGTTATAACATCGCGAAAGACCGTAGAGAGAAATCCTCTCGGAACAATAAGGCTTATTAATGTTGTTAAAGTCAAGATACATTGCTCCAGAAACTCCAAATTGCACATTCTCCTATCAGTGATAAGGTCTTAAGCTCTCTTTACAAATTGCGTTGGATTGGTTAAAGTTAAACAAACATGTTATTATGTTGTGGCTGATCGTTGGAAGGTCCGAGGTAATCGCATCGCTGTCTAGTACCGCTCCTTTCCCGATAACGCCCGCGCCGCCTTTCCAAGTGTCTCGCTCATTACCTTTCCCACATTCACCTGATCTTAAATTAAACCTCAACTTACAGATTTCATTATTAAAAAAAACCCTTTTATGTATTGTTTCAGTGAATTGCAATGAATTTCTAAGCTTAGAATCCTTTGAAATTTTTGAGTTTTTCACTATATATTACGGAATTTTATATTTATATAAATTTATAATTATTAATTGACTGGCCTTATAGCTTAGTTGGTAGTAACCCTGCCTTCTGCGCTGTAGGTTGTGAGTTCGATTCCAACCCAGGACACAAAAATTTGTGTGACGAACATAGATCTTTGTTCTATGTATGTATGTTAATATGTATGTATTTACAAAAAGTATATTAATATTCTATCAGTTGTCTATTTCCCATGATACAAGCTATGCTAAGCTTACTTTGGGATAAGATGGCTCTGTGTGAAATGTCCACCAATAGTTATTTATTTAATTATTAAGTTAATTAAACATACATTGAACTAATGAAAAAAACTATTCAAAAGTATTACTTAAATTAAGGGAATTAAATAGTATCACTTTCTAGCAGTAGAAATTGTGGCAAGATCGCCCGAGGAGTTACTAGTGCCATACCTATATCTGCCATCAAGTAATAACGGATATGCTTATTGAGTTCCGGTCTGACAAAAAATAAATAAATAAATAAAAATAAATAAATAAAAACAACCGAAGTGCATCGGCTCATCCACCTTATGTAAGTGAGGGATGGGGGAGGGGGAGGCGTCGCGTCCCTACCAACAGCATGGTAACAAAAGCATCCACTGTTCTGTAATGCTAGCTATGTTCATTATCTATTACCTCAGATAAACATCTCCATTATAAGAACATAGAAATATACAAATTACACCTTATTATATTTTGGGTGTGTTCACTCGGTAGCCGCGGATCGATAGAGCGGTGAGCAAGGCAGGTAGGCGAGGAAGTGTTGCTGAGTCGAGTCCCGCTCAGCGCCGGCGCACGCACGCATGCACGCACGCACGCACGCACGCACGCACGCACGCACGCACGCACGCACGCACGCACGCACGCACGCACGCACGCACGCACGCACGCACGCACGCACGCACCAGCGCGCAGCGTTCGGAGCGCATCCCTCGCGAGACCCGCGAAACACAACAACTACATTTTCTCCTGATTCTATTTGTATTTGCTGATACCTGATGATATAAGTAAAATATTTTTGTCTATTCTGACAGATTAATTGTTACAAGGATCATGCTCGCGAAAAAAAAGGAATCCCTCCATTAGGGGTTTCTTTTTTGTTCTTCCCCATGGAGGGTCGGATAGGGTTTGAACAGGCATCAAACTTATCGATAAGTACGCGTGACCTTATGTTTTGAATATTGACGTTTCCAAGCCATTTCTTTATGAATTCTATGGAAATAAAGTTTTTGACTATGACTTTGACTTTGACAGATCCGAAGTCAAATTGAAAAGCGCCTAACCTGACGGCTTTACGTTCCTGGTCTGATTTTATGAATTTTTGTGTCTGTTTGATATCCTTTATCAATCCTCGCATCTATTTTATTTATGTTGTGTGTGAGGGACTCACGGGAGCGGGAGCGAGTGGCCATCGCTCTGTTTTGTAATTCACCCGGGTCCCGGGTATGGGTACCTGAGTCAGTCCGCGCGCAAAAAACATAATATTCACGTTGAGTTGAGCAGTGCCAGCGCTTCTAATTGGCACCACTACGCTAATCGTCTCAAACGTACCTCACTAATGAACAAAAACACACCGCGATTGATGAAATTTTAGTTGACTTCATTCCTGTCGGTCATCGTAATTATAATAAATGCGTAGTGATGAGAGATTTAAATAAAAATATTTATAACAATAAATGATTACCTGCTGTATCAAATGATATTACACAGGTGTATTAAAATAATGAATGTGATGCGATGCGGTGCTCGGATGAAACTATGAATGAACAAAGTGGGAGGGTAGGGTAGGGTTGACGTCTATAAATAAATACAACGGTCTCACTGAACAGTGCTCAAGCGTATTCTGGAGCTAGCCGCCACCCCACCTGCCACCTGCCTCACCTACCACATATAACCGTTTTACACTAACTTCATTACACTAACTAAACAATTTACAATGTTACAAAAAAAAAAGGTTTTTTTAAGTGAATAAATCATTGTCTTTGTTGTGTTAGAGAACTATCTCTCATCTCTCTAAATATTTCCGTTTCTATTCACATATCTGTTGCAACAGGTAACGTGACGTTACTCTACACAAAAGATCGATGATTGATCTTCGTTTTCGAAACGGACAAAAAGCTTCCGCGCAAAAAATTGCGGCGTATGCAAATCCATTGTTATGGCTAGATCCGTTCAGATGTATGCAATATTCAACTTTAATGTAAGGTAGAAAAGTTTATTATTATTGTTCAGTATAAGTGTACTGACTGGCACACATTCAAACGTTATTCACATTGGTTTATTCTTAGACGTCGAATAATCTAACATCTATGTAGCTCGTAAATTACACTATTCACAGCATGCAGTTCGTAATGCACTGGGAGTGCGGGGTGCTGCGGGGTGCTGTGGGGTGCGGGGTGAGGATACCCTTTGCATTTTATATTCTAAGAAATCGCATAAAATTTGGTGATCGATGAATCCGCCTTTAAAAACGTTAATGGTTTCTCACGAATACTCCGATTTTATTCAAAAATACTCCATAAATTCCACAAAATGTGAATATTTATGTCACGTTTGAATTGTTTTATTTTTATATCTCTATCGTTAAACACGACATAAAAGAATACCATACATATTTTAGCACAAGTCTTAGAATACGTAATTATGTATACATAATTATTTATACATATATGCATCAAATGCCAAACCTCTCAGTATTAATGAGTGAATACTAATACATGGTTATTGTTAGAACGAGTTATTTTCGCGAAACTCTGAAGAGCAGGAGAAAAAATTTCGTATACTGATTGTGCCTTCATAATTATGACGTTGGTGTGAGATCAAGGAATAGGATCTAGAAATTAGGATCAAATCTATTTATTGGATACTCAAGGATAAGATTTATACGAGTGACCCTCGGACAACCGGCCGCTAACAATATAAACCGAGGCTGACTGTATTGCTACTATAATAACTGTAGTGCTGATCTCGTTAATTAAGACACATCACTACTGTGAACAGAGCACGGGTACAGCAGTGCGCTAAAACATGTTATACATGCGATTAGTTAAATAAATAATAAATAAATAAATAATGGTAAACATTTAACACAACGCCATCTAGCCCCAAAAGCTAAGCATAGCTTTTGTCATGGGAACCAGACAACTAATAATAAATAAATAAATAAATAATGGTGGACATTTCTCACAGCGCCATCTAGCCCCAAAGTAGGCTAAGCATAGCTTGTATCATGGGAACCAGACAACTGATATAATACTTATATACTTTTCTTTTGTAAATACATACATACAATACATACATATAATACATATTAACACCCAGACACAGAAAAAACATCTATGTTTCTCAAATGTTTGTCCTGGTTGGGTATCGTACCCACGACCTACAGCGCAGAAGGTAGGGTTACTAACCGACTGAGGTGCGAGGCCAGTCAAATATGAGTAATAATGATATATAATGTGATGGCTGATAACCACGGGATCACTCCAGTCTGGGACACAATCTCAGACCAATTGCCTACTGGCTAGCATACATCTTTGGTTGTTGGCCAGTCTCTATTGCCATGCACTACAATACTAAACGTGAAATCGGAACGGTTTTATTCCGTAACATATTATTTCATTGGACAGACGACATTCATTATTTGCACGGACAACAAAACATGTTTTTTTACACGTTTCAGAAGGGGTTCTTAGTCTACATACATACATACACGTAGATATTACTTACAAACAGTATTCAGAATTGAGCTACTGTTGTAGCCAAAGATGTGCCTATTACAGGATCATAAATTCTTACCGTATGAAAACCACATAACACCTAAAGAATATGAAAGCTAATCGGCAACGTACGAGACAGATTTCTGCCTCTTTCGGATAAATGACTAACCTGATATTGTATATAAGAGGATTCGATGTTGACATCTTCACAATACTCGTATGTACTGGTGAGTTTGAACGTTCGTTACCTACGAGCGCGTTCAGTCCACTCGTAGTTAACTAGATGGCCCGTTAGTCGCGGCGCGGGCGCGGGCGCGCTGTATCGAGGGTACTAGGGATAATTACCGTAAAGGTCGGCTGCCACCCTCCGCGCCACTACGCTAACCGGGTCCCGTTATCCGGGGGAGGGATGGAGGGAAATAATTGACATTTGGTTTTTGCCACGAGGGTGAGTAATGCAGGGAGCCTAGACTGAGACGGGGGGTGCGGGGGTGCGGGGGGTGGCAGCGGCAGCGGCACAGGCTCATTCCATTCATCGCGAGCTCACCGGCGCCATCCACATGGACATAGGTAAGACACTTTAATTTCATACAAAATATGTCGTTTCGTATAACCAACCAAAATGTCCAATTCATAATTCATTTATGAATCGATAATGTGAGCCGCTATTTAATTTCCTGGGACGACCGATCCATATCCTCCACCCCTCAACCCCCCCAACTCCCACTGTGGTATCACCCCCTCGTCGCATATTAACCGGTCAACATTTCATGAAAATTTACAACACACAACACTAAATAAAAAAAAATTGTCTTAAAAATGGTTTATTAGTCTCAAATAACGGTCTCTCAATAATTGCCAATAGAATACAACTGTTCGTTACTTGAGTCGTAAAAAATTATATTACCAAACGGGGATGGTTTTAAAAAAGATCCCGATAGCCCGGAGAAAGCTATCACCGTAACAAAATGTTTCGGTCGTGACAAAACATACTTTCTAAAGATTGTGTAAGGAACCGTTTAAAAGAGGAATAACAAATAATAATGACACAACAGTTGCGTACAACACACCAAGCGAATGTTTAACGCCCGCGCCGCTAAAAGAAAGTTCTATTCATTTGCATGCTCCATTCCCTAATTATAATACAATGTTATTGTTCAACTTAGATATTTTAATTACTCAGTATTCAAAACTCACGGCGTTGAGCAATTTGCTAATTATCTTTTTTTGTGAAGTATTTTACAAAAATGTCTTTGTATTGCGGACAAAAAGTAACCTTCAGCGTTGTTAAAGAAGCCGTGTCTGAGTTTGGACCCTCGGACTAGCCTCGGAGGGGACGTTCGAGCGTTGAACGATACGTTTGAAATATGCTTGCTACTGCAACGTGACACATGTCTGCCTCGTACTAGTAGGTACTCGCTAAAGTGTCTGAGAGCAGTTTGAAGCCCCCACTGTTCAACTAATGCTGACGGGTCTATCCCTTTTGTTTTATACACTCATTCTCCAAATACATCTCACCTCACCTACGTATTAGACGCATATCACCAGCGAGCAACGTATCAAGTGCATACTTATGTAAAACATTAAAGGATGCCGTGGACTATTGATTTAAGTCAGTTTAACAACTAACCAAAATAAGAACACACCAAGGTACTGAATATCAAAAAGCACGAGTTTCAGCCAGGCTCACATCATATACAAATTTTTAACGAGCCGGCGATCCTTGGTTGAGAGTTGGCACTGAATCCACGGCGCTGCACAGACCACCAGTTCACCCACTGATGCTTGTAGCGATCTATTTTGCACAAATGAACTGTAATTGTGTCATTAATATTCAAGTGAATTCATAATTTCTGGTGAAATGTAATTTTTAATGTATAAGTTATAAAAAAAAGGTTTCAAGTAGTCGGAGCGTTCAGGGGTGTCTCGGGGTGACCTTTCGTATCCCGTTACTCACCTGCCGCACGTTACGATCCCGCTACGAACCGCTAACCCCCCACCCCCCAACCCCCCCCGCGCTGATCACTCACTGCTCAACCCCAACCTCGTGTTGATCAGCCGTCGCGGTGTGGCCGCTGCGACGGATCTGTTAACATTATGACACGATTATTATCTGAAAGGTTGAATATTTAAAATTGTAATCTGGGTAACTGTGTTACTTATCTGGAATTGAGTGAGAGCCACACTGATTAGCGTTGTGTCACAAATATCATAGAATAGGAGGTATCCTGGAGGAGGTGTCCTCCGGATACGACATTCGGTTTGACTCATTGGGCAACCCTCGCAGTCACAAACGTAGAATGGGAGCAAAATAATATGAAAGGGAACCTCTACTCAGATAGGACGCGCTGCGCTCAGACACGCTGCTGGCTTCCCTTACCGGGCGCGAGGTGCGGGGTGCGGGGCGCTGGGCTGTCAGCCTCGTTATGGCCGCACTGTGAATTTCCAATTTCAATCATCTCCCGTTCAATATGCGAGCCGTCAATAAAACCAAAAGTGTGTGTTTCGGTCTGATACCAATCATGAGTCGATTCTACATTATTTTCACCTCGAGGCAATTTCATTCAGATCGCGTAATATTCCAATGATTACCAACATCGTATCGAACCGAACGGTATCAATATTACCATCGGCGTGGAGAGAGGCGCGGCGCGGGACGTACTGAGAACACATTAGTAGTATACATTCAAATGTGCGCGTTACCGGCACCTCCCGTCTGATTGGCACTGGCGCGGCGCGCACCGCAACGGCTCCCACGCGCTGCGCGTGCGCACGCACTCTATCTCAGTAGGCAAGCATACTACCGTCACAATATTCTGCCCAAGATTGTTTCATTTTTATTTATTTATTTATTTAAATCCAATAAACACGGATTAACCAATTAATTTCTACTGCATACATTACAAATATAATACAATTACAAATACAAGATGATTCTTACTATTAATAAATAATGTGAATGTCAAATACATGAATTACACAATGTCCAAAGAAAATCACAAAATAAAACAGCTAATAAATAAAGATCATACCTACATACTGATCGGACGAACGTTGTTCTGTCACACATCGTGGCATTCTCTTAGATATTCGTAAAAAGTTTGCACCTTTCGGTCGATGCCTTCTGGCTGAACACTATTTGTGCGGCTGGATTTTAGTCAAATAAGTAGTTAATAATTATCAGAACTAAAAAGTTAAAAATCTTCAGCGTAAAAGCGCGAGCTTTTGTTCGAATCTTTTTTGTGGCACGCGTTTAATTAAGAGCAAAAACCGTAGTTTCGTTGAGCCGTCGCCTCCGCGTCGCCGCCGCGTCGCCGCCGCGTCGCATCGGCGAGATCTCCAGAGCGCGCGGTTGTTAGAGATGGGCGATAGCGCAGCTCAGCTCGCTTTGTTTCCCGCGACCGTATCTCCGAGCGCGACAATGAACCCGCGATGCTGCGACAAGATTATTATAATTCTTTCCTTTGAATTTTATAATTTACTTTTATTTCATCGACATCTTACCGAGAGATAATTCCTTTTTCATTACTGCTCGTGACGTTCTGATCACAATCGCCATTTATGAATTTATCACACAAAAGTTCAATTTCAACCTAATAATTAGTGGAGCTCGCGACTCATTACGTAGAGGTAACTAACGGGGCTGGCGATATCTCGCGGGTGACTGACATGTGTTGATATTTGAGCGCGTGCGCCGCACCTGCCCGCCGCGCCGGGCGGGGGCGCGGGCGCAGGGGCGGGCGCGGGCGAGGGCGCGGGGCGGCCGGGGACCGCCAGGGGTCAAGGTCGACCCTCACACTTTTTATGCGTTTTGTTTGCGGTCAACTCGCTCGAAACTGAGATTGAGCTTAATGGCGGTACGTGATCTGATCATGGACGCGGACGGTGCGGTGCGCTTGCGTCGCCGTCCGCAGGGATCCGTAGTTAATGCCGGGTCGCTATCTCGTCAGACAATTACCAATTATAATATTAAACGCAGGGTTCTCGTGAAAGTTTACCACGTATTAGTCAGTGCAGTGAGTGTTCGGAAGTTTCGATTGAACACGGGATACGGTCGGTTTGTGTTACGGCTGGAATGTGTCGCCCGCGCCGGCGCCGCAGCGCAGCTCGCAGAATGCATTGCGTGCGCGTGCGCGTGCGCAGCGGACAAATTGCCACTTCCTAACAGTGCCAGTGGGAGTGGGTGGGAGTGCTAACGAAATAAACTCCCTATTGGCAGTTTTAACATCTAGTGTTGAGGAAAACTGATCCTATAATAATGATTATTGAGAAACGGCTTCAAAATATGTATATCTATTACAAAAGAGGATGTCCGAAATGACAGTGATTGACAGACAGATAACGTACAATGTAAACCGCTTACCTTATAAAAGAAACGAAATTGCAAATCTGAATACATTTTTGCGTTTGCTTATAGCGTAAGCGTAGCTAATTTGGATGAGACACGAAAATTGCTACATTTTGGAAAGTGCTGGTAGTAGACCCTTGAACTTTGAAATAGTTTTCCACCAAATCCATTCGTTATGCAGAAGTTAATGCATGCGGATACAGGGGCAGTTCGTAAATCGCTTGAGTAAAGACCTCTCGTAAATATCTGGCGAAGTGTCCGCCGTCACTGCCCTGGGAATTGAGTTCTCTTTCCAAAAGGGGTCAGTGAATAATGCCGCTATTTGCACGATGTGGATTTATTGGTATTCACTTTACTGTTTGCGATACACTACGCTCTACGTACGGACATTTTGAACAAACACGTATTCTATATGTGGATACCGATAGTCCGCTGGGCTCTCTGCACTGCGCGGTTTACGATATCGCACTAGTTTTTGTTCAACCTACTAAAAGGAAATTTACTACAATTTTGCAGGATACTTTCAAATCAAAATCTTCTCTTTTTCTCTGAACAGAGATGAAACTTTCACTACTTGTTTCAGACTTATATAAGTGAATTTACATTTATTCAGATAAAATATTTAGGTACAGGTACATAATTTATTTGATTTGGTATCTATGCATATTGTGTATATGATATACTACAAGTGCATTGTGTATGCACAATTATGTTAACGTTGCGAAAGCATCCGACGACCGGAGACGTAACCTGCATTTAACACTCGCCGCTCGTAATTATCGAAATGAGCGCTTGTGATGTGCGATAACCGCGTGCAACGTGCAACGTGCAGCGTGCAGTGTGCAGCGTGCAGCGTGCAGCGTGCAGCGTGCACCGACACATGCAGTAATGCATCACTCTTCGCCTCTCCACTAACCGCTACATCTATATAAATAAAAATGAATCACCGAAATGTTTGTAAGCGCATAACTTCCAAACGACTGCATCAAATTGGATAAATTTTTCTTTTATGTGTTCGTTATTGTCAGGAGAAAGTTTGTATGAAAAAAAATATAAAAAAATTCATTACATTTTTTTTTTTTTTTGTATTTTGTATAATAGGGATGGACACCGGCTCATAGGAACCTGGTCGCGTATTGCTACATTGAAACACATACACCGTATCTATTGGTTCTGGTGAGGCGCGGCGCGGTGTGCGTATTAAGGGGTCACAAGTTGGGGCAGTTGTATTGCACGCGCGTTTAAGTGCGTGCTTCACTACCGCCACCGGACAGGTGCTTCTGGAGTTGAGACTGGGGGGTGGGGGGGGGCACACCCACGGGGGCAATTTTGAATCACCTAACGACCTTCAATTGAGTTGAATTTTTGCGTTTTATTCTAGTTACCATTATGCTGAAGTTGATCTCATCTCGAGCACGGAAGTTAGCCACAGGTGTGTAACAAAAATTATAAATGTATAATTCATCCAGTTTTTGAGGGCATCTGTTTGGATCTTGTTTGTTTAAACAGTTATATTTTATTTCGTCAAAGTCAAAGTCAAAAACTTTATTTCCATAGAATTCATAGAGGCTTGGAAACGTCAATAATATTCAAAACATAAGGTCACGCATACTTATCGCTAAGTTTGACGCCTGTTCAAACCCTATCCGATCCTCCATGCGGAAGAACAGACAAGAAAGCCCTAATGGAGGGATACATACAAGAAACCCCTAATGGAGGCATTCATTCATTCATTCGTCAATCAGAAAGCTACCGACATAATATTAGTGGAAGCTGACATTAAAAAAAGAACAATTAGATTTCTTCACCCGTAGTTCACCCGTGTTATTCACAAAAAACTGCAACAAAATATAATATAACGATTGACGTAAACCGTGTAACAAATGTAATGTAAAGCAGACGAATAAATTACAGTGATACCTGTAATGTATGCTAATTCACGTAATGAGAGCTCTCGTCTTGTTTACGAAAATAAATGTACGAAACACAATTAAGCCCGAGTCCGGCCACGGCAACATGCGAGACACTCGTCCCGCGCAGGGCCGCATCTAGTGCACGCGACGGTGGGCGGCCATTACTCTGCAACACATTAACATTACTCTAAATAATAAATAAAAATAATATTAGTGGACATCTCACACAGCGCCATCTAGCCCCAAAGTACGCTAAGCATAGCTTGTATCATGGGAACCAGACAACTGATATAATACATATTTTGTAAATCATACGTATAATACATATTAACACCCAGACACAGAACAAACATCAATGTTACAAATGTCACATAAATGTTTGTCCTGGGTGGGAATCGAACCCAAGACCTACAGCGCAGAAGGCAGGGTTACTAACCAACTGAGCTGTTAGCCCAGTCAAGTCTCTCTGTCACATCGTTTGACTGGCTTCACAGCTTAGTCGTAGTAACTCTGTCTTCTGTGCTGTAGGTCGTAGGGTCGCTTTCTAACCAGGACAAATATTTGGATGACGACCAGAGACCATATAGTATAGATGTATGTTCTGTCTGGGGGGTTTTATTTTTATATTATATTGGTATATGTATGTATTTACGAAAAGTATATGAGTTGTCTGACTCCCATAGTACAAGCTATGGTAATTTGGGGCTAGATGGCTCTGTGTGAAATGTCCACCAATATTTATTGATTATATCAATCTTATTTAGTTTTACCTGTCACCTTTTCTGTATTCTGTGAATAGAATATTTTTCATTTAAAATTCGGACTTAATGAAGCTCCTTAAAATTTACTTGTAGGAACACTCTATGAAGACCCGCCATTTACACAACAAATATTATACAACCTCTTGAATATCAAACAAATAGAATTCATATAAATGTTGAACCGAGGCAAATTTCATCATAGACAACAAAGAGATGCATCAAAGATAAAGATTTTTATATGTGATCCTGATCCAGTCATCCTGGCTGCCACCCTGTGCCTTTGGCAGGCATCCGAACAAAAACCTCGTTTCCATTCCTTTACGATCAGCCTTTTAATTACGCGCATTATCATATTCAAAATTAGTTTTTATTATCACCATTCATTATTCCGACATACTCGTAAAATAATTGGGAACAAAATTATTCTTTATTTAATCAGACACTAAGCGGCTTAACTTCTAGTTAAATTATAATTGTAGCTGTTTGCGTTTCAGTTACGCGTCTACATATGTAAATAAACGTTAAGGGGAGTGCATAGCATATGTTTAGATGGAATATTAAGATGTAAAGTACTGTGTACCATCTATCTGTAGGTAATTGTAATGACACCGACCACCGAGTTTCCTGGTTGTTTTCATCTTTTTTTGTTGTTTATAAGAAGTTAAATTATAACCACTCGGTTAAAAAAATAAAGCTCTCTAGAGTTCTGCCATTCGCCGCGTGAATAACCATAACCACCATAAAAAGATATGAATAATATGTAGGTAAATTTGATTGAAGCAGTTTGAGAAACTTGGTTGCATCGGGTGCATCACTCACTGCTGACTGGCCTCACAGCTCAGTTGGTAATAAACTGCCTTCTGAGCTGTAGGTCGTGGGTTCGATTGTTTAGTAGTTCGATTTGCCCGTTGATTCATATCCTACACCTAACCTAGCCACGTGCCATCGCAGCGGCAACATACTACCCAACTAACGCGGCACTAATTATGCTTTCAATTCATTCTGAACAAACTATTTCCCGGTAACGAGTGTATGTGCGGCTCCATTCAGGAGCATTGTAGGGCCCAGTGTGCGTGTGCGTGTGCGTGTGCGTGTGCGTGTGCGTGTGCGTGTGCGTGACACCTGTTTTGTTCAACACCACACACACCACATACTGACAAACTAATTTTTAATTAAACAATACAAATACACTGCAGTCCCCTATTAGGTGTTTGCATAAAATTGAGTTTTTTTTTTTTATGTAATATATTTACGGAACGAGCCGACGGCCCACCTGGTGTTAAGTGGTAACCTCGGCCCATAACAGCCGATGCGACTTGGGTCCTCCCAAAGTAGGTATGACAAGACCCAAGTCGCATCGTATGCGCCCGTAAATGTGAGACGTGAAGGTGGAATGTCTCATGTGCCTGTAATTTCACCGGCAACCACACCTTTCAAACCGGAACACAGTAACGCGAATGCGTCACTGCTTGGCGGCAGAAAAGGGCATGGTGGCAGTACTTCCTCGGACGAACTTGGCGAGAGTTCTACTGCTCTTAAAAGAGATATTATGAGATATTATGTGTATTAATAATTGTTTAGATAATTCTTTCATTAATGCGAATCGATGGTTTATTTTATTGCTATTGCAAATTATAAATATTAACAGTGTTCTACAATTCAATTGAAATAGACTATTTCTTGACATGTCAATGTTGTTTTAAAATAGTGTCATAAGTTCATAAGGAAGTCGCATGGGACTGTAATTTCACTGTCTCCTTGAAACAGGGTCATACAATTCAGAATGTATGTCGAATCTTTTGCACCAAGATCACTTTCCACTAATTGTAAAAAGATGTCAGACAGCATTTTCTACATCCGTCTAAGAATATATAGCTCATTGATACTACCTCCTGTGTAACTACACAGTTAAACGTTTAAAAACCAAACGGTAGGTACGCGCTACGCATTCACGGCTCCTCAATGAGCATGCGATATTGTATAACAATTACTGCACATTAATAAAAAAAATATAAATAAATATCATGTCACAATAACAATGTAACAAATGATGATGCACCGTGTTTCCTGCGCGGTGCGCGGGCGCAGCGTCGCCTCCCCCCCCCCCCCCGCGCCGGCGTGTCACCTCGCGCGGAACCCCCCCACCCAGCGTTATTACCGCTAAGTGCACTTGACATCGCCGTACTAACGACCTGCTCACCTCACACACACACACCCACACACACACACACACATATCTCACTGATCACTCACTGTTTGCTATCCAATTAATATTCACTGATGTACCAAATTTTCAATCAAAGTGAAACAACTTGGATATAATTCATAGAGTAATGGCCTGGAAATGTCAATAAAAAATTATTATTCAAAATAGGTCACACTTATAACTAAGTATAACGCCTGTTCAAACCCTATCCGACCCTCCATGGGAAGGCACAGCCAAGAAACCCTTTTAGGAGGGATTCCTTTCTTTTCGCGAGAATGATCCTTGTATCAATTCAAGTACTTAGATAAATCTGTGTTACGTTTAGTTTATTATTTTGATAACATATTACTGGACTAATTAGGTTGTTAAAAGATATTCTGTATGTCGTGGAGCACAGCGACATAAGACTATAATTTTGGTAGTTAGTAGGTATTTACTAAACCATTTTCTTAACATACTTAATTTTTTGGGGTCGATTGTTTGTTTGTAGACAGGACACCCCCGGGAGCGGGAGCCAGGCTAGCTGAAAGCACGTCGGTAGGTGTGGGTTGGGTACTTGGCAGTACGCGTGTAGATCGCGATCATGTACAAACAAATGTGCAACAAAAAGGTCAATCGCATTCATTACAGTACGTACGTACCTAACCGAACCGAGCTAAATGTCGTGCGGTGCGGTAACGGTATCTTTACGAAGTTATAGACATTTTTTGAAGACAGCAGTTCGCCAGATCATGCTGTTCTTATCACACTTTTAGAGTCTTTTTATTTATATAAACCTCTCTTCTTCCCTCACCGTCGCCGCTGCCATCTAGGATCCTGTCAACTGTCATTATTTAGAGCCCTATTTTTTCGATAGATCTCGGGTTCTTGAAAATATAACTGGGTGGGAGGGTGTGTAATCATCTTCGGTCAAGACACTCGTATAATTAGATATCAAACATCACACAAGGTAAGCGCTTTGCGTGGTAATGCTTTTTGTAAATTAGTTAGGTACATTTTCTGACCACATCTGTAGTAGTAATAATAAATGAAAAATTAAATATCACCAAATTTAATTATATACTGATTTAAAATTAGCTAACAGGTATCACCCAAACAAATATAGTCTACAGTTTTTTTATGAAACGCCTACTGATTAGAACTAAAACTATTTTGTTGAAAATATTCTATAATTTGGAAAAGGCTCTACCTATTACGTTTAAATTGCGACCAGTTAACTAAAATTGCTATAGTTTATGTATTCATATTATTTGCATAATGTTTTGTAATAATACGATGTAATAGAATCAAAATGAGGGTCGACAACCCGCAACCCGCAACCCGCCAGTGATTCAGTCAGTTTTTACCGAGTCTCATTAGCGCTGGGACGAGACTTCTGTTCATATTCTAATTTGCTTAATTTGGCCAATTTGCAAATTGCGAAGGCATTCGTCCTAATTTAAGAATGGATTTCTAAGTCACATCAAATTAAGGCCGGCATCAACTGAAGAGGAGAAATAGCGAATTAAGCAGTTCGGAAACATAATACACACATAGATACAAGATAACACAACCCCATTTTCCTCGACTCACTCACTTTATATGATTTTATATAAGGCGATGCAACTTCTTACCCAAATAAATAACGAAAAAATATTGCTTTCTTTTTAAAAGCTTGTGTAATGTTTTACGTATTATTTAAGTATTTAATTAAATGTAAAATGAACCCTCATATAATTTTAGAAAATGATCAATAATCGTTAACATTCCTCTGGTACCGTTTCACTCTACATCTGCTTCACGGGAAAAAGGTCTATAATTTGGAAAAGGCTCTACCTATTACGTTTAAATTGCGACCAGTTAACTATGAGGCCGCCCTACAATGTCAAAAAACATATCTAAAACCTACAATCACTCGTATTAAGAAATATTATCGTCCTTTGCGTGAATTATAGGGCTATGGATAAATTACACTATAATTGTCACGATGTGTGATGGTAGCACAACTAATTTGTTACGCATTGTGCACACACACCACGCGTATAATAAATACTAAGTATGTAGTAAGTAACAGTAACTACTGCTGATTATGGTGTGTGTGTCAGTACCTACCTCGGTGTGTCGCGCCACTTACCTATCTCGTTACAATCACATTAATCCGACAGAGGTTCAAATGATATACTCACCTATAATTTGATGCTCATACAGGAGGGTCATCAAACAAAACATACAAAATTCAGCCCATATATGTGTGAACACACACAGTCACTCAAACATAATTATGTTTGTCAAATTGCCATCTATATTTTGAGGTGAAAATCTGCAAACACATTTCTGTATGTCGACGCAAGTCGCGCTTTATACGAAGGTGCGGATGTTTCGTTTATAAAGATACTAGCTGCTGCAAGCGACTTCGTCCGCGTGGAATTCGGTTTTATCGCGCACCCCTATTTTACCCCTCGGAAAAGTAGCCCAAGTTATTCCTTGTTACATCAGCTATCTGCCAGTGAAAGTTCCGTCAAAATCGGTCCAGCCATTTCAGATATTAGCCGGAACAGACAGACAAAAATTTTAAAAATGTTGTTTTGGTATATGTACCATGTATATGCAGTTAGTAAAAAGCGGTTATTTTAATAACAAACAGACATTCCAATTTTATTTATTTGTATAGATAATCTGATAATAATAATAATAATAATAATATATTTATTTGCCAATTATAGTAAATGTTAACAAAATATAATTAACTAATTAGGTATTATGTCTAGTTCCTATTCACATAGATTCATCTGTGAATCACAAGCTAAGCTTGTTATAAGCTTGTGTTTTGTGATTCCGGGTGCGAATTTATACAATCACTAGTGTACTCTGTAATCTGTCACCTTACTAACGTCTTAGCAATAATTCAAGTTACAAGCAATATATGGTGAGTTTATCAGAACAGTAGTGGAGGAGTCGGGTATCTCGCGGGTCCGGGTTCCCGGTCCGCCGCGGCGCGGTCGGGTTGACGCCACATCTCGCCAGGCGAGTGGAAAATTGCAGGGGCCCCCGCCGGCGGCCGGGCGGTGCTGATGGGGCCCTTCTACTCGGACGGACGGGGGGCAGTGTAGCCAGGAGATAAGCTTGTGTGGGGCAGCAACACAATATTAATTCGGTCGCTGAGTTTTTGAACTGTGTGTGTTACAAGTCAAAGTCAAAAACTTTATTTCCATAGAATTCATAAAGAAATGGCTTGGAAACGTCAATATTCAAAACATAAGGTCACGCGTACTTATCGATAAGTTTGATGCCTGTTCAAACCCTTTCCGATCCTCCATGGGGAAGAACAGACCAGAAACCCCTAATGGAGGGATTCCTTTTTTTCCGCGAGCACGATCCTTGTAACAATTGAGTACTTAGGTCTATGTTTTATGAGTTACACGGAAGTGATTACTGCGAATTACATATTTAACATGAATTGTACGGTTCCCAACGCTGCATTGTTTTGAGTGATTGGTTAACTTCGCATCATATTAAAACATTTGGTATTTGAGGTTCATTTCCGAATTTCCTCTCTTAGGTGACAGTGAGCTCGACGTCAGCTAGCCGCTGCCGCTAGCGTGCTAATCTGTCGTATCGGTAGTGTGGTGTTGTGACTGGCAGTGGCCGCTCGGCGCACGGCCGGCATAATGATGCCGCCCGGGCCCGACTGCGCATTCCGAGGCGAGTGTTTATTCCGCTTATCTGAATTTTAAATTCATTCTCTCCGCATCCCCCACGGAAGAGGAGGCGCGGAGGCACCGGCGCGGAGGGTGGGGGGTGGGGGTGGCATTCCTAGCGGTCCACCAACTCGCCCGTAAAAACCCAATCAAGCGGCGATGCGTCGCGATGCGCTGGCATTTGACACACGAGTTCACTTTCGACCAGCAAACGACCCGAACAAAAACACAAAGCGGTCGTCGTTTCAAAACTACCGAAAGTAAAATTATCGTGATTAAGTTTTTCTGTAGCGATCTGCGGCGCGGCGGGGCGGGGCGGCGGGGCGGTGCGGTCACGACACTGTTATTTAAATTTGGATGATCGCCGACGTTCGGTGCCGTGTTCTGGGACGGATGTTGCTCGCAAATTGGAGGCTTTGCAAATTAACTATTCTTTTATATACGTTTTAGTAATTTGATATAAAAGAATCATACAAACACGAGTTGCCAATATTATTTAAGTATTTATGCGTTTACACATTGTGCGTCATTCTTCTATATCTATCAGCTCCTTTACTTGCCATTGAAAATATCATTTTTGTCGTGTTAAGTTTCAAAACACATTTAAAGAAATACAGCCCGCCTGCACTGCACCGCACCGTACAGACTTTAAGAGCGGTAGAGCTCTCGCCAAGTTCGTCGGGGGGCCACCATGCCCTGGCAGGGTTGATTGCCAGGGGGTACCTTTACTCTCTATATATTAACTATGTACTACCATATAGTAAATGTTTCTGAAACTGAGAGTGGAAACAACTTTAATATTTGCTATTTATGTTGAGCGCGCGCAGATCACATTACAAGTTCATGATTTTTAATAAAATGATGGCTTCTGTTACTTTTTGTTGCATATTATAAAGAATGCGTGACGTATGCGTCGGGTTCCCACGAGATACCCACCTGTACCATTATTACTGTATCCAAAGGCGGCCTGAATAATCAAATTGAATAATGAGGCATTCGTAGTGAAGTGACTCCATTACGCGTTTCGTGTGTCCGACACGACACGACACGACACGACACTCGCATCCGGTCGCCGCCACCCGCCTCCGCTTCCTACTCACACCACTGCTTACAGACATACACCTTCAAGTAATGAAGTGGTGAAGTGACCACTAAAAACTCGTAAAATATAACTGCGTATATATCATACCAATAAGTTTATATGAGGTTCGTCCTCGTTAATTAATAATAAATATAATTAGAATTTATCATCCAACAGCTAGGTAGCTAGAAATAAAATTTCAAATGCGTTCTATTTGTTTATTAAAATGGTTCTCGTAAGGACAAGAAGCCGATAGCTGTGTTCCCACGGGAGGTTATCTCACGTGGGATGTTTTAATGCTAATCTGAATCTTTACCGGAGAGACCAATTGGTCCGTCATGTGATTTAATATGCGCCGCTACAGTTGGCTACTGTGCGCGGGCGCAGGGCGCAGGGCGCGGCCGCGGAGTCGCCGCCGCCGTTCACGACGCGACGTGTCGCGTAGTCGTGGGAACGTCCAGTCATCGGCAGCACCTCGCCTCGTCTCGCACACAGGCGCGCGGCATGCGGCATGCGGCATCACTCTGTTATTTTGATGATTGTTCTTCTCGTGACGTTAATTGAATCAACGTCTAACATTTGAGAAAGTTGTAATCTTTCGCGAATTTACGTTATAACCCAACCTACCCGTATCCAGTAAGAAATAAATATTATAATTGAACGTTTAATAAAATGCATCGCAAACATTCGCATCGTAGATCACGTAAATCAGATAAGATCGGTATCTGAGTGGCGGCTACCGACACCGAGCGCTATTTATGGAGAGTTATTTTTATTGAGCTTTGTTAGACTTTCGCCTCGCATCAACTATATATTTATACCTCGGATGTTTTTTAACTCATTGTAAGTGAAGATTACGGCGAGTAATGAGCACTATGTTGTGAGTGAGCGTGTGAGTTAGTGAGTGAGTAGAGTAGCACGGCGCCGCCGGAGCGAGAGTCCGGTGTAGTGGCTCTCGTACTCTCTTCACTTATTTTAAACCGTACCGACAGAGAGAGAGAGAGAGAGAGTACGGCACTTGCGTTTGTTTGTTGCACTTTGTTTAAATAGCTGATCTCATATAATTACACTAGCTGTTGCCCGCGACTTCGTCCGCGTAGAATTTGGTTTTATCACCCACCCCTATTTTACCCCTCGGAAAAGTAGCCTAAGTTACGCCTTGTTACATCAGCTATCTGCCAGTGAAAGTCCTGTCAAAATCGGTCCAGCCATTTCAGAGTTTAGCCGGAACAAACAGATAGACAGACTGACAAAAAATTTAAAAAATAATGTTTTGGTATTTAATAATAATAATAATAATAATAATATTTTTTTTTATTTGCACCTTATACATTTAACATAGAAACTTAGAAACTTAAATATAGTTGCGCTTAAGGTATATATAGTTACAATTTTAGTGAAAACAACTAGAACCTAAACTAAGACATTTAATTATCTTGTAATATAGGAACTAGTGCCCACCCTCAAATACAGTGAGGTTAGCTAATTTATCAGCGAATGGTTTCTTAAACAGTTATTGTTTTATGAATTAGTACAGTTAAAAATAAATTAAGAACAAATAAGAAATTATTTTTGTAAGATAGGTATGAAGTATGTTATTACGTGAGTTGGCGGTCGGCCGCCTCGTCGCCGAGCGAGCGCACGGCGCGGCGCGGCGCGGGCGCGGGCGGGCAGGCCTGCCTGCATGCGCCGCACTGCACTGCACCGCACTGCACGCGATCCCTCAACACGTTTGACTGATACTCTACACCTAACAGCATTGTCCAATCTGTGTGCTTACATGCTAATAGTTGTGTTGTTATACATTTTTATTAATATCTCACTTTTTTCGCTTGATCATTGGATCTCGCCCCCGCGCCCACCTCCGCGCCTGCCCCCGCGCCTGCCCCCGCGCCACCGTGCGCACGGTCACACACAGGACACGTCGGTTGGAGGGGCCGACCGGGCTGGGCTGCCATACTGTGGAATGATGGTACTTTTTAAAATAACGTTCATACGACTGCCCAGCCTGCCCAGCCTGCCCAACCTGCCCAGTTATGCTGACTACGTCTATGAACTAACGAGATTTCCAAGGACATACGATTCGACCATCCCCTTGTCTCGCCTTCGACTCAACCGATGACGACATTCGAATAATTCGTTACAAAATTTATACACAAAGAGAGACCGCATTGATAAAATGTTAAAACTCGCGATTCGTCACGTTTTGATTAGTCGTTAACAATCATGTAGCGTGCATGGGCGAACAGGAGTATACAGCCGCCGCTGCCGCCGTAGCCGCCCCCCGCGGAGGCGGCTTCTCGCCCGCACAGACCGACTATTACTTACCCGCCCTGCGTCTAAACTGACTGCGCAGAATAAATGTGAGTATTTGCATGCCGCGAGGCACGGACTGCATGCTGCAAAGCGCTGCACCGCGTGACGCATCCAACTGCTCACGATCACCAGACTATAACCAATAACCAATCAGGGTCTGACTCAATAACTCCAACTGGAGTGTTCTTATTGAAACAGTATTCCAATTTGAGCGTCGCAATACGTAGTAGACTGTAATTTTTCTTCGCATTAAAAGGGAGCGGTTCGTGATTGACTAGCGACATTTCTTCCGAGAAATTAATGGAAATAAACGTCTGTTTGGGTTTTTGTATAAGAAAAATTGTCAGTGATGGACGCGGTGGAACGGGACGGGACGGGAAGGGACCGTTGTACTATTTATCTTAGGAAGTTTAGGGTTGAAGCTCGACTTGAGTGATTTAGTTAAACGCTGTATAAACACACTGATACTCGTTTAAGCGTCCTTACAATTCAATTGTTTTTATTGTGTATTCGTTTGAGGTACCGTTTAAGTATTAAAAGTCTCTTTTCAAACTGAAATAAATGTATATACAATTTATATGATATCCTTGAATGGGAGAGAGAAAAACAAATCATGTATTTTTTTCTGCTTAATTTACTTTTCAAGTGAATCTTCCCTCTCACCTCTCCCCTCTCCCCTCATTGTAGTTTCACATTGCACCTCTCGAGTGCATCAATGTTGATGGAATATATTTATTAAAATGGTAAATATGTTTTGTTTGCCTATTGAATTAGTTGTTCAATAACTTCAATTAAAAATATCTAATAAGAACAATTGTGTTATAATAATGATGTAGTAGTAGATAATAATTATGCACCGGGACAGGAGGAAAGGATGCAAGATATAAATGGGAAATAATTGAACATATAGTTTATATATTTAACTGCGTAATTGTGTTATGATGAATTGTCAAGATAAAATTGCCGTAGATCATAAATATTTACTTCCTAACATTGCTCTTTATACGACAAAATTTTACAAAAAGTAAATCCATCATTAAATAATAGGTATTAGTAATTGAGATTAAAATATGTTTGTTATAGATCTCTTTTTGAAAAAATAAATGGTCTTTAACCATATCTGTCGGTTTTGTGAAACTAAATAAATAAATTCAATTAGGTATTATTTGTAACTAATAACTTAACTGATTGCTTTTTATAGCCTATGAATTTATCGTAGGTATAAAAAGTGTGGTCGACAAGACATCTCTGTAGTGTGTAGTGTGTAGTGCGTAGTGTGTAGTGTGTAGTGTGTAGGAAGTCTGTTTGTGATAGGTACACAGCGGGCCCCATCATACACGTGTAGTAGTAAAAGTGAAGCTCTCACTGCGTCTCTTCTCACCTACAGGCTAATTAAAATACTAATTATTGATGTCCAATGTTGTGTTGGGTGGTGTTCCTCGCGGGCGGAGCGCCTACTCACTACTCCCTCGCATCGCAGGTGTGCCTCCTGCCCGCGGCTTCGCTTGCTGGCAGGCACGCCAACCGCGGCTTAGTAAAGGTCATCTTCCAAATTCATTATTCGGGCTGCTCATACGAGTTGCACGATTCACGTGTACGGTTTAATGTGTTTTAGTGGCATTTGTGTTTACATTTGTTTGGTGGCGTGTCTCGCGGTCGATAAGGTCATACGAAGCCAGGTGACTCACTTCGACAACCAAAAAAAATCATTACGTCGTCAAAAACTATTTTATAATCGACCTCACTTAGTGGTTCCTAAATATCAAATTTTCACTCAGTACCTATCACAATACGAATAACTATCTAACACGTTGAAAACATAATATTCTAGACGCATTTCTGTGTTTCTGTGTGTGTGTGTGTGTTTGTGTGTGTGTGTGTGTGTGTGTGTGTGTGTGTGGGTGTGTGTGCGGTGGCGAGCGCACTCCGCAGCTAATTATTCGCGTTCGCATGCAAATCCCTCGCCATTGTTGCGCTCTCGTAATCTATTCTCATACCCGACGCGTGTAACACACACTTACATACAGATCACGCGAATTTCACCCCTGCGTTGTACAGCTATACAGTCGATTTTCAATCTATCGGTTGTATGTTTTTCTATTACGCAGCAGAGGAGGTAATTAGAGGGAGGCGCGGCCGGAGATGCAATTAAATGCAGTGAGATGCACGAAGACGCCATCGCACAATCGCTTGTTAGTAAATCCCTATCAATACAGACGGCTGATTATAACTATTTACACAGTCAGCTATGAACACATTTGACTTCTTATTGACTATAATTATTAATGTTGTAAGCGCTGGGGAGAGGCTAATTCGTTATGAATATATAAATGTGTCTTCAATTATATTTTGGATTCCAGTTTGAACGGGATGTTTTGTGACACGAGTTAATTTCTAATTAGAATGATAAAGTATTATTAGAATGATAAAGTATTTGTAATAATTGCTGATTAGTTTCCAGTAAGGATTACTGAGGTAGGTATCAGCTAAGAATAATCCGATATAGTCATCCAAATGTTTGGTAGTAGCCTGCGGCTTCGCCCGGTGCATATAATAAATAATCTTTATTGGAAACTACTATTGGTACTTAATACTAAGAGTACAATTGCAGTGTATCCAAAAGGCGGTCTTATCGTAGCCGATCTCTTCCAGACTACCTTAAACTAAAACTAAAAAAGAAAAGTAACTTATACTAATGAAAGAAACTATGCTCTTGAGCAAGGGGGTAGACAATTGGAGGTATACACTGGCCCCCGAACTAGTATAAACTGTATCTCAGGAGGCACAGTGTCTACCCCAACGTCCAAAACCCCGCCCCGCCCCGTGTCTCAAGAGCATGGCCTCGATGTGCACATTCGGAGTGTTAACGGTGTATGAATAAATTAGAGCAGAATTTTACAATTATTTTAAGACATTATTAGTTTATTTAAGATAGGGTGTGTGTCTGTAATTTTGTGTGTTGTGTGTTGTGTGTAAGGGTGTGTATTTATGTGTGTAAAAGCGAGTGAGAGAAGGAATATATTAGTGTATGTCTAATATGGATTTCGTATGTACTGAAAGTTTACCTCAAAATTGAATAAGGTCTTCGGTATTCTTGTAGTCCAAATTCAGCAGCCAGTTCGTGACGATATTCTTCAATTTATGTCTGGTTAGGGGATATATATTAATTTTTTTATTTAAGTGATTGTAAAGTTGTGGAGCAATAATGGGATAGAAACGACTGAAAAATTTAGTTCGACATTTACTAACTTCACAAACTCGATCAGACCTGCGTTTCTTACCTATTTGGTGAATATATACATAGTTATATTTTATCAATTTGTGAATTACCTTTAACATACATTATCTATTATACTTTCACATCACTTTCACATTTTAACTTAGCGACCGAACTAAGACTCCACGGCTTTCAATGCCGTACAACTCTGTGTTGCGTGTGTACTTTAGTAGAAAAATATGTTGAAACAATAGTTCACCCATCTTAACACAATTGTATGAATTGAAACAGTACCATGTGATTACTTATAAGGGGCGGTAATCAAATAAATAGTTGGCAAGTAGAGTATTCGCGGACGTCACGTCGCGATGGGGCGCGGCGGGGCGCTGGCGCGGCGCGGCGCGGAGCGGTGCGGGGCGGTGCGGGGCGGCGCGGTCTGCTTTGATCTCGCGCACGAGATGCACGTTTGTTAATTAATTAGTCGGTAATATTAAAGGCTGCCGGTGGCTGGCGCGCCATTCATATTTAAATGGACGCTTTTAATTTATCTTTGCGATTTCAGTTATTTTGTTAAAGCACAAATTAATTCGTTGGTTGATGTAACTCAAATTAAAGCATTACACAGAGTTACAAACAAAAGTTATGAGTTTACCTTTTACTAAAGTACAATAATTTGAAAGTTGCAAGTCTAATTAAGTTAAGTTATTTGATTACAGAATATATTGATTGGATTACAATGTACCTAACCAAGTTTCTTGTCCGTTTCTATTCCACGGAGGGTCGGATAGGTTTTGAACAGGCGTCAAGCTTAGGGATAAGTACGCGCGGACATATATTTGAATATTGCTTATTGATATTTCCAAGCCACGAAAGTCGTTACGAATTATAAGGAAATAAAGGTTTTTGACTTTGACCTTCACTAACTACAGTGAATGCACATAATAATGAATTTAACGATAGTTTCACAAATTCTCAGCCTAACCTAATGTCTTAATATGTTAATTGTTTTTCTTTTTGGAATTGACTTGTTAAGAAATACATTTGGTGTTGACACTTCCCACAGCGTCATCTAGCCGCAAACTAAGCATTGCTTGTACTATGGGAACTAGATAAAGAGCAACTTATATACTTTCTTATACTGTATTGATTTTGATATAATGTGTGAAGCCCGCGGCACGCAAATTAGACGGGGAGCAAAATCGAGTGTTAATAACGAAAGTGTCGCCGTTATGTTGCCCCTCGGCGCAAGCGGCGCAACGTTACAACGCATCTTACACTGAATGAGTATATCGTTACGTTAGGAGCAGAGCTGCAGTCGCCCTCTGCAGTCTGACCTGACACGCATCACTGTTTGTTTACACAATTATTGTTTATTCATTTTACAGTACTGTATGTACTGTAGTAGTAGTACTCTGTGACTTCGTTACAGTAGTACCTAGCGAGTTGGTTCCGGGGTGTACTCTGCGGACTTACTTCACTATGTTATCTCTTTATTAATGTTTCTCTATTTTGTTCCAGGTAAGATTTGCAACCCTCATTGTATTTCTGTGGTCACCGATTGGTAATGTACTGCTGCACTGTGTTCGAAACTCATTGGAAATTCTGCTGTGTGTTACTACACTATCGCGAATACGTAGACGTGACGAGTGGTGAGCGTGATTGTTGAGTGATCTCTAACGCTCTCGTAGCAAGGCTGGAGGGCGCGGGGGGCGGGCGGGGCGAGGCAGTCACTTTGTCGATGACCTGCGATTCATAAATTGAGATAACAAATTTTATTATAATGACTTCCACAATAGCTTCCGATCACAATTTATTTGTTACATAATTTTCTGTTCCGTGTGAGCTTCACACGTAACTTAAAAGCAATATCGTTGTGCTGCTCGGCGACTATCATTTTAAAATTGATTCGGATAGTTCTCTGCCGGTATTTACATAGATATATACTAGATCTAGACCGTACACGCGCGCGCGCACGCGCGGTCTTACACACACTCACACACAAACACATATAACACACAAACACACACTCAACAGACACACACACACACACACACACACACACACACACACACACACACACACACACACACAGACCGCCCGTAACTGAGGGTGCAAAAGGAGCACGATGCTGTCAGTCCTGAATATACGGAATCGCCCTTCAAAACTAACTCCGGATGAACTTCGCTCTAGCGGTACATTAGTTGGTGAAAGTTGCACGGTTTTGGTTGTACACATAATATGTTGCAGGTATAGTATCAGTAACTTTAAGTTTAGCATAGGCTAATTTGGCCGTACTTTATCAGTGTATGATGGTTGTGACGCACGTCGGTGGTCGGTGGTCAGTGGTCAGTGGTCGGTGGTCGGTGGTCGCGGTTAGCAGAGGCTGGCTCGCGGCCGTGGCTGCACTCATCGTCGTCGTCGCGACAGTAATTGATTGACGCACGCACGGGAGGCGGCTGTGCGGCGCGGCGGCGCGGGCGGCGCGCACAAAGCGGATAATATCTTCATAAATCGATATTTCAACCGCTAATAAAGAGATATTAATTATCTAGTATTCAAATCTGGGATGTTGGGCATTCGTGGCGCGTCGTGACTGCCCCGCTCCGCGGTCCCCGCTCCCGCCCCGCGAGCCGCCCGCTCGATTAATAATCGCGGTCGACGGCCGCGGCCCGATTATTCGATTATTGTTCGAGCTCGTGCGATTAACGATTAGGAGTCGATTACCGGCTGTCGCTCACGGTTGCGTTTGCAACGACAATGCCGCACTGACGCGCCTCACAAACAGCCCGTCTTTGTTCTCCTCACATACACCGGACGAGCACCGATGTTCTAGGTTCTCCAATGTGAGCGTTACAAGCTAAGTCGGAATATCAGTTAGGACATGTAGTTGTAAAAGGTTTGCCTAATTACAACATACGTAGGTACGCGGGTAGGTGCCGCAGCACGAAACACAAAGTCACAAAGTAAAAATTTTTTCATAGTCAAGGTAATAAACTTTATATCAACGACGCCGCATCTTGAGATCTGGCTGGACTTCGCCAGGCAGTTGGTCAAATATGTAAATTAACACATTTATAGGATTTCACGTCTCAGAATTACGGGCGCATAGGATGCGACTTGGGTCTTGTCGTACCTAGTAGGGGAGGACCCAAGTCGTATCGATTGTTGCGGGCCGAGGTTACCGATTACCACCAGTTTACAGTCCCCAAAATCTGAGCAGGAACGAAGCCTAACCGAAAATGATAAAATCATTATTTTGCGCAGCAAAACATAAAAACCCGACTTCATCGCTAACGAACACCATTTTATTTATAAAACCACCAGTTGCTTAATTATCAATGTCTTTTTGTAGAGATGATACGTCATCTCGGCTGCAAATTACTTTATACATTTAAATGATTCCTTGTTATGTCATTTTTCAAAACATTTTTCCAGCTATTTTGTTAATAGCGGCGATGCGCTGACTACTCATCACATCTATATTCCTACTTTAGTGCATCCACAGTGAGAAGAACCAAAAAGATAGTGGAGAGGTTCTGCCTAACGTATCAGGGGGAAAGGGGGTGATTGTATATCAAAAAAGTAGTGATATAAATAACCAAACAATTATTTACAAGTTTTTTTATAACGTTTATATATTTTTCAATAAAAATATGGTTGGGGTATCAAATATCATGTGAATGAGCATCGCAGCGATCCGTCAAGCTCAGAACAAGGTAAACACCTTGTGACTCCACCATGGGGTCGTGTTTACCCAATGTCTTTCAGCTGAAGCTCAGTGTATCTGGAAATGATGCATACGGCAGATTGGGAGAGGTGGATAATGATAAAAATAAAAATTTGAAAAAAAATGAGGTATGTAACACGCATCAAACTTTTCCCACCAATTGTATTTACGAATTTTGTAAAATTTACTTCCTTAGTGTAGCTCAGAGTTCCTCAATGTTCGAGGTAGAGCCTGACTTGTAGAGATCATTCTGTCTGTTGATCGAAGCTCACTTTCCGCTGAGGTACCACATGGGCCATTTTAAAGAAATGCGAACATTTTCCTACAGGGTAGGCAATGCATTGGCATCTCCGAGGATGCAAATGTCAAGAGGCGACGATAACCACTTAACATCAGGTGGGCCGTCTGCTTGTTTGCCTAACAATGACATCAGAAGTACCATTTTTATTAGATAATGATTTACTGAATTGAATTTTGTAGAGGCCCGTTAAAACGGTCTTTCATCCGACAATAATGAAAAGCAATCCATTTGTTTAGTGAATAATAGATTATGAATGGCGCGCGGTGTCGGGTGTCATATCAGTCAGTACAGTAGCTACGAATACAAGTGAACCATACGATAGCGCATGCGCAGGTGGCACGGCCCGGAACGGAACCATCCAGACATATTACATAAACAATACTAAATTCATTAGTTCACCGTCTTTGTATTGTCCTGCCTGCACACGTGATCTGAGTTGAGCAGCCGAAGCCCGACTCCTAGTGTGTATGTATGTATGTATGTGGCTACTCGTTGAGAGTGCCAAATTGGTTTAGCACATGTGAAGGGTCCCAATAAGCTGTTAAATCTAAATGTCCCGCGGAGTGTCCGCCTCGTTGAGCGGTAATGGGGATGCGCAGGTATCCGACCGACACTGACGGCACAATATTGTGGCTCAGGGGGAGGGGGGAGGGGGAGGCTAACTTCGCTAGCTGAATATGCACTCCAATCTACGACGAAATCGAATTTGCGCCCTCTCGGACCCGGCTCGAGTGGCCTTTTAAAGGGCTGGAGATGGATTATTTGTGAAGTGGCGCCTTTGAAATCTTTCGCGCGTTAAAACGGAGGTAATCTCGTCCCTCTTCACCTCGCCCCCCGCCACCACCTCCCCCCCTCCCGCTCCCCGCGCGTCTACAAACAACCCGAAGCCTGAGTTTTGTTTGCCTAATTATTTTATTGACCTCCCGGGAGGAGGGCAGGGGCTCGCCGCTCGCCGCTCGTCGCTCGCAACATGGGTCGCGACGTCGCGTCGTGTCGCGTCGTATCGCGTCGCGTCGCCGTCTCCGCGACAGATGTGCTCGCGCGAACCCTTCCCGCGCCTCCTGTACTACAAGCCGACACTATAGATTTATCGCGAAAAAAATCTCTGAGAAAACTCTATTGCAAGCTGCGACGCAATTTTTTCATTTTTTACCCCAAAAATGTGTGTCAGAGGGGAGCGCGGGGTGGGAGACGAGGCGGGCGGGGGGGCGACAGGTCCCGACTCCGAGACGCAGAAATCCGTTTTTTAGCGCAATTCTATAGCGCACAATGGGTGACCCACTTCCCGCCGTGGGAAGGAATAACGACCGACTCTGCGTTTTACAATAAAAAATGCATTACCCCATATTTTTTAAAAATGTGTAAAAAACGCGTCGCTAATGCATTGTCCTGGGATATTGAAATCGCAAACTCGGAAGGGTGAGATTTATGTCAAAAATAACGGTTTTTAATGAAAAAACTGCGGAATCAGCTGCGGCACGCTGAGTAAACACAAAACACTCGTTAGCGGGTACTTCTACCTAACCCACCTCTGCCTCTACATCTCCGACGTGGATTCGCTTCTCGCAGTGAGCGCCCTACAACGCTGCCTTTGCCGACCGACTAGTTTCGCATTTCTTATAAATATGGCTTGTTTTGGAATTCTTTCACGATATATTAAGTCGTTTCCATTTTTGTACATGTTACCACAACTGTGGAAGCTTTAATTAAAAGCTCACTGTTTTAATTCGATAGTATGTTACAACACATTATTTATTAATATGCATCATTCATAGGCATCCCAGTTGTCCATGCTATTTATTGTAGAACTCATACCTGCTGTTTAAAAAACAAACCAGCTGTGAAGACTCATGAAGACATCGAAATTATACTGGAAGCGTTTTTACTTTAAACAAATCTTGAATTCATTTCCGAAATAGTCACCGATTATTTATTTATTTATTAAGGTACCAACAGAGATAAAATAAAAAACAAACTAATTAAAAGTATTTACAGCCAATTAAAGGTATCTCTAGTTTAAACATAAGCATAAAGCTAAAAATAAAAATGAATTCCTACACATAATTACTGATAATATAAAGGTACTATATATTATATATAGGTATATATCGCATCGTTCGTTAGTGTATGCGCATGGTGTGTTTTGTTTGTGTGTGCGTGTGTGTGTGTGTCTACATAGTTAAAAGCATTTTCCCCGAAAGGGTAGACAGAACTTCGATGGGACACTTTTCAACGAGTGTGGACTATAGTCGAAAAGTAGACGTGGCAAAAATCTATCTACTTTGAAAAACACTTGGATTGTTTTTGCATTAATATATAATAATGTTAAAATTTAAACGCGACGTGTCGCGGGAATTCCTGTTGAAACGAAACAACCTTATATGGCTATAACATTGTACCTATAAAAAACTGGTTAACCAAATCATCAATATATCAGAGTCATTTCACTATGTATTATATATTATTTTAATAACAAATTTGTCTTAAATATAATGTGACATCAAAGGTGTTATGTCATTGTTATTATATTATGATATGCTCTAAAATTTTCTTCACAAACGGGCGGGCATCAGCAAGAACAAAAAAAGGCAATGAAATTCGATTCGGGTTACGGGAAACACAAAATATTAAAGGTGTTTCTTTTAAAAATTCTAAAATGTAGATTTTGGCTATTAAATCATGTAATGCATTTTAGGGAGGGTGCAGCACAAAGTTGCAGATTCATCTCTCGCAGTCGAGGCGCGGCGACGGGCCCGTGTTGTTGCAGCTGATGCATTCTCGTGCTGTACATACTCGCTACCGACATGTCCTACAACTGAAAATTCGAAGACATGCGTCAATTGCACGAAAGGAGCTTCTTTGAGGCGCACTTAAAATCCTTTCACCACACTGGTTCGATAGAACCAGTGACTCGAATAGATAGATAGGTACTTGCTAATAGTCACGCGGACAACTGCAGTACGTCATCGTTAAAACTTTTAAGTGGACCTCGGTTGATATTTTCCTAACTGGGACGACGGAGTCTCCCGAAAGGAATACCCAAAAGTCCTCGGGGCAAATTTTTATGCAAATATAACGGCTAAAGTGTCGTCACTGATACGGTGAACTTAAAGCTCTTATTATGTTAACCGTGTCAGGGGTACGCAAGAATGATCTAGAACTCGAAAGGAATTACAACAGTTGCATTTATATAGGATATAGGATTTTATATAGGATATATATATATAGGATTTATTATATAGGATTATAGGACCGCTTCTGTACAATAGACTGAATGCGTTATCTAATATTTATCCCCTCAATTACAATAATTACAAAAAAATCCTTAAGGATACCCTCCAGAGTATGTCTTACCATGATACAGAGAACTTATTGAGTGTGTTAAAATAAATCTTTTTAGTTTCTATAAATTTAATTAAGTTAAGTCACTTAAGATATAAAAAATTTGCAACTACAGACTTTGTTATTCGGTCTATTTCGTTTTTGAAATGTTTACTTTTACGTTCAATTCCAAATTGTTTACACATTATGTATACTTGTAGCTATAAGTAGGTACCTATAATAATAACAAAGTAGGTGATTATTTTATACTAAATGTTAGCTCTTCTCGCCAGAAATACAGGATTACCTAGTTCAGGCTCCCGTGTTATATATACCTATGTCTAAATAAGTTTTATGATTTTTTATATTTACCATGTTTTATTTGAATAAATTTATTATTATTATTATTTGTACAATATTTGAATGATAATCAACATTTTTATATCTCCATCACCGAGCGTATGTGCGCTGTCGAGATACCCTTTGAGTGTTTAAGACAATATAAATTCATTGAATATGAACTAGCTCGTATGTATGTAGGTATGTGTCTCGTTGAATTGTTTTACCGTCGCTAGTCGGCTGGTCACTCGTGTGACGGACAGGTAGCTCGCATCGGAGTGGGACGGAGCGCTCGGCCGAGATCTGGTACAGGTTATCCGTCGGAGGAGCGAGCCGAGCTCGGTATGCAAACGAGACGGGAGGCGGGGCGCGGTAAAAAACGCCTCTCGCGACCTCACCCCGCGCCCTGCGCCCCGCTACCCGCTCCCCGCGCCCCGCGCCGCAACCCGTAACGGAAATCTTTAAAAAACATCCGCAATCTGTCGGCGCGCGACACAATACGCGGCGAAGGGTTGCATTGTGCGCGCGCGCACGCACCCCCCCCCCCCCGCCGCCTTCCCCCGCCCCGCGACTCAGCAACAACCCTTCGGTACACGTGCCGCGTGCAGCGACACATCCCGCTCTCGGAGTACATACGAAGGGATTGCATTTCACTTATAAAGCGTCACGTTCGCGATACAATAGCACATTTATATCACGATATTATTACATGCGGTGCGGCTTGGCGTGGCGTGGCGTGTCTCGGCGCGACGCAAGAAAATCTCGAATTCGTTGAAAGCGAGCCGATACAGACGCATACAGATAATGTCTCCGATGACCGTGAATGTGGATGGTTTTTTCTCGACATCGCTCGGCATATTCTAGTATTGATTATAAATACATTTTAAACAATGAGTATAGTATGGAGATACAGTAGTAGGTAGTCGCGCTCACACCGCACATCATTCTTGGCCGTTTTTACGTTAATGCTGTCGAATTTAAATACTAACAATAAAAAAAATAAAAAAATAACTTACTACCAAAATTCCCTAATCATAAATATTGTAACTGGCATATCTCGGAGATAACTTGTTACCACCGGGCGGGCCACCGAGCTCTGCTAATACTCACATGTAATGATAAAGAAAAAAAAATTGTATACAATAAAAAATACATTTCTTTTCTATTTTATACATATACTTATTTATACCTATCACACTCACACACGCAAACATACATATATATATATATAAACACTACACTTCCTGGCGTTTGTAACGAGACCACCGGAGTACCAGTGTTGAGGTAGGTACCTACTTGCAACCTGACGTATACTGAGCTGGTGCCTTTTTGACGAAGTAACTGCTATAGTTTGGGATACGTAGGAAGTTATTTATGTATGTGCTTGCATGTTTTTGTACAAATTTACGGGTATCGATTGTTGAAAATTATATTATTTGTCTGTGTCGAAATAAATCATTTTTCTTTATTGTTTCTTTACAGTTAGAACGAAACAATAAATAGTGCGGAACACCGCGTGCGCTTGGTTTTACCGCAATATATTTCTTTCATCCTCTTAGGTACAATTGCCCAAGTTCCGTCTCATTGTGTACCTCGGACTTCGTGGCGAGGAATATTTATACTAATTTTCAGATTACTAGATACTTTGTAATGTCAAAGAATTTGTAATTAATCAGTCTCTTCTTAAAATATTGATTGATTTTCAACACCTAGGTACTGCGAAAACATTCTTCTTCTTTTCGAGTCTCTGTTTCTCTCGAACCAGTGTGGTGAAAGGATTTTAAGTGCGCCTGAAAGAGGCTCCTTACAAAAACAAAATAGTGTACGTAAACTAAGTTTTAAAGAGTAATGTTGGTTGAATACCGGTTCAGTGTTCCCTTCCGCCCTGCGCCCTCCGCCCTCCAGGTGGACTCGTCTGTTTGTATTGCGATCCTCAGATCAAAGAGCAGTTTTCACGCGCGAACGAGCTCGGACGGGGCTGTATTAGATTTGGCGAGTTTAGTGATTCGGGCGAGACGTGAGACGCGAGCGCAGTCGCGCGTGAACACTAGTGCCGCGGGCGGCCCGGGGGAGGTCCGTTTGATGTCGTCCCGCCGCGTCCCGGACACGTCACCGACACAACTAATACTGTCACCCACCAGTATCTAGTATCTATTTGACTGCACTTACTTATATCTGACATTCCTCATGATCTGATAACCTATTACTGAAAGAAGAAGTCTATTTTCCTTCTATTGCAAAAGCAGGTGAAATTCTGTTTAAACAATAGAAGGCCTTCTGACGTTTCAAGTAGGTTTATTGAAATAAAATAAAACTGAAGAAATACTCGTGTAATATTAAACCAAAAAGGCAATATTCCAGTACAAGGTAACTGAAAAATAGATGTTCTATCCATGTTTTTTCTTAAAAATATGCCAATAACAAACATTCCATACGGAAAAAACAATTTCAATGATTAAATATGTACCAAATTTAAGATGTTTAAGCTAGTTATTGTAGGCCATTAGATGATAGAATGCGGGTTGCGCGCGGCGCGGTGCGGCGGGCGGCGCTGTGGATGCTGTGCGTCGACACGCGACAGTAATCGTCAGTAGTCGCCGCTGAAATATCGCGTTCGGAAACATCAAATGTGATTAAAGCAATTTATATGTTTATTCTGGCGCGATAGCAACTCTGTAGATGGCGGGCGGCCCGTATGGGTAGATACGCGGGGCGACGCGTGCCGCGCACTTTGTTCAATTAAACGGAGTTAAACTCGGGGAAGGGTTGCGCGCGTGCCTCGGCCCGTCATCCCCCGCCACCCCCCGGCACCCCCCGGCACCCCCCGGCACCCTCCGGCACCCCCCGGCACCCCCGCGGCAGCTGCGCGGCGGCAGGCTGCGCACGCGCACGGCCTGCGCGTTCAAACTCTCCTTTCTATAGTTCCGCATTCGATTTCACTATCTCGTTATCGGCGTGAATTTAAAGCCGATTTGTTGCACATGACGTTTCCAATTGCAGAATTATTTATAACCCCCTCGCCGGCGATGCGTTCGCTTTTAATGGTCTCTATATACACTTACTTAGCAGTAGTAAGACTGTTGGGAAATTTTATTTCACTACACGTCTAATAGAGTCACATAGTAGGTGGAATGGTATTCAAATAATTACAATGGCCATCTACTGCAGGCTACATTATCAAGAGACCATTTCAGAAAATATATCTCATTACGTGGCTGTTACGTTTTATTTTATAATGAGTTATTGTATTGAAGCGGGTCCCCAAAGATTGTAAAGTTGATTTGAAACGTATCGGACATCGATATCGTCCCGCGGGACCCTCATAGGTATACTCAGTGCTCGCCCCGGACAAATAATCAGCGCCGCCCCGGGCCCGGCCCGGCCCGGACCCGCCCGGGGGCCGCTGTTTGCCCGCCGCTGCTCATAACTCTCCTGTTTGCAATATGTTTCACTGTTTACATATCCATAATACAAGGAAATTCATAACATTGTATTTGAACTACTCATTCGGGGAATAGGAAAACGAAATAGCGTAAAAGTTATATTTTTATTTCAAAGTTTACTATTTTAGTACTCTATTATTTACCGTGTTTTATTTGTAGGAGTGTAGGATCAAATCTATTTATTGAAGATTAAAATCAAAATAGTAAGATTGAAATTGACGATATAAATCGCAGCCTCGTTCTTCTTTTTTTAAATGGGAAATATTTATAAGCCGATTCAAAATTAATGGTCATTTCATGTGACATTTGTGCATTATTTATTATAAATGCGGGCCGTTAATCCGAGACGGGGCGCGCAACCCGTCACCGGCACCACCCCGGCGGCGGGGCGGGGTCGCGCTCTCGTTATTAATCACGCCGCGCCGCGCCGTTCTAAATTAAAAGCGTCACCGTGTTGTCCCGTGACGGGATCATTTACAAACGCACTCATAACCCGTTCATAAATCAAGGAGCATGTGCGACACAACCCTTTAGATTCCCCCCCCCCCGCCCTTGCTCGCGCTCACCCCGCACCCCCTCCACCCCACGTGACTACGTTTTTTACCGGCGGCGGCGGGTCGAAGGGCGGCGCTTTACATGCCATCTACATATAATTTACATACGGCGGGCCAATGCGGCACCGCGGCGCCTCCTTGCCTACGCGTTTAAAAAAGGGTTACCTTCCACCGAGATTTTGTCAACAAGTTTTGCATAACTTAACGACTATATGCCATGTAAAGGGATGTTTTGTACCTAAGACTTCTTTGAATATAGTGTTCAGTTACATAACCTGCAGCCTACCTATCTATCGGGTGATGTTGAGCCATTCACGGTGGTTTATGGAACGGCGCACTGGGCCGTGGCTCATAATCGAAATGGCATCACTCACGAAGCTGCAACGCGCCTCGAGTGTCGAGCGTTGGCGCAACAGTCATTTGCAGTCCTGCCTCGAGACACACAGCTGCTCGTACATCGATCGCTCGCCTACCTATGAATTTTCAGTATCGATCTTACACCGCAATAAACGGATAACTATCCAAATTCGATCATTTAATAAACCTTTCAATACTCGCACAACCATTCAGCGCAGATTCTGATAACTGATGTGGGATCTATATTTAAATTCATATATAAAAGCATATCAGCTTAGGGACTGGCGCAGGCAACACTGCATTGCAAAAAAATAAACTGCTTAAAAATATATTGGCCAATAGTTAAACGGGCTGCGACTAACACCAAAACCAAATGCATTTCACTAAACCAGCCGAGTGGCTGTGACCTGTGACTGCTCAACTTTAAGTAAAAACTTTTGATTTGCGCTCGAGTAAGCAAAGCAATACTCACTGCACTCACTGCACTCGCGGCACGCAGGGGTCCCACCCGACGTTCCGACGCACACCACTCATACTTCTACAATTTTTTTTACCAAAAACCGAATGAAATTCGTCGAAACAAAGACAACTATTCATATTTATATAAATAGGCTATCGGACTTATAAATTTTGGCAAATCAGCCAACTGAAAACCAATTAAATATTGCTTTAAATATTTTTTTATGTCATATCAATGTTAAAACGAGGTGACGACCCACCTGATGTTAAGGGGGCAAACGCCGCCCATAGACAACAGCAATACGACTCAAGTCGTCTTCACCATAGTACGAGATGACTCAAGTCGCATTGCGTTGCGTCCACCACCCCGAGACGGGGATGTTACGTCTCATGCGCCTGCAATTTCACCGGCGCCCACTCCCTTCCACGGAAAACAGCAACACGAGTGCACCACTGCTTGGCGGCAGATTACCAGGGTGTGGTGGCAGTACTTCTCCGGGCGAACTTAGCACAAATTCTACTGCTACTTAGTAATTAGAAAATGTGAACTAATCATCTATAATTCGATGAAAGGTCCCCGCACCGTGTTTTGTGTCCTGCCTTCCCTCTCCCCTCTACCCACTCCCCCTGTCCCCTCTCCCGCTATGTCCGCTGCCGCTTTGCGACACTTGCCAATAGTTTTAATACGCATTAGCACGACATCAGACCCCGCCGCGCCGCGTCGCTATCTCTCACCGAACGCACAGGGCTGGGCCAGCCGTCCACTCATCACTTCAATTGCCAACAATTCCTAGTTATTTATATAAGACTATAAATAATAATATGGTGAATATATAATAGGTAAAACTTGAGGCGGTAACTAATAGCTAGTCAAGACATTCTTACTATCTACTACAATCTTCCGAAAATCGATGTCATGGTGGAATTCGGACTAGTTACACAGGCTTCTAGCCTCTCATAAAACTGGTTTTTCACTAAAAAAATTTTTTCTTTTTTTTTCTTACATGTGTTTTTGATGAGAGACAATAAATTTATTATTATTATTGTTGTAATCCACAACATACGGAGCATAAAAAGAAATAAATAAATAAATATTGGTGGACATTTCACACAGCGCCATCTAGCCCCAAAGTAAGCTATATAGCTATATAGCTTCTATCACGGTAATCAGACAACTGATATACATACTTATATACTTTTATTTTATAAATACATACATATAATACATATTAACACCCAGACACAGAACAAACAATCAATGTTACAAATGTCACATAAATGTTTGTCGTGGGTGGGGATCGAACCCACGGCCTACAGCGCACAAGGCAGGGGCACCAACTGAGCTATGAGGCCAGTCAAATCACCATAAGTTGAGCCGTCATTGGCGTCATTGAACTGATAAACAGATAGAGAACAGCGATAGTTCGGAAACGTGAATGACTAGTTAGTGACACGCTAGATATGACGCCTGTTCAAACATTATCAATCGGACCTCCGCACTATTTTCTTGGCGTGATCCTTTCAGCAATTCGAGTACATATCTACATTCAACGTACCTAACACTGGAATGTACATGATACTCATTACCTACTAGATATTTTGCGAGTCGTAGAACAGAATGACTTGAGACTACGGGGATTTATCATTCATTTGCTTGTTTTGTTGACCATCACTATATGATGTCTGTGTGTAGATAATTGTTCCCTAGAACAACGAATAAGAAACTATTACAATATATAAATCGCATCAGACTAGCTTATGTGACGGCCCTGTCTTTAGAATTGTGATTCGATCGCAGAGCTAGGTGTACACGACAGGACCCGCTCTAGTGTCTGAGGGCGGCGGAGGGGTTGGCAGGGGGTAGGGGAGTGCGACTGCAGCGGCTATTGATTAGCGCAATCAGCGGCACCCCTTGTCTCCCGACCAACACCGTCTTATAAAATCGAGTGTCAGGATGTGTTGAACAGACTCTCAAACTCGCACTGAGCTCTCTCTCTATTTAATAACTGCCTCATTCGATACTTACATCTATTTAGCATCATAACCCTAGCTCAGACTGCTGTTTGACTGTTGGACAGAAAGCTCAGTTATATTTTCCCAAGCTAATTTGTTACCCATATGTGCCGCATATACGAGTATGTGTCGCCTGGCTTACCCGCGCGACGTTCATCGCATCGTATATCGTACATATCTATCACTACATATGAATATGTGATTGTTTACATATATATTACATTAGTATTCTGTTTTTTGTTATATATTTCAGGATTTGATTCGCGGAGTGGGGCACTGGTGACCTGTGTCACAGGTTTACATAAACCTATTTCAGGCACCAGTCTTTCACAAAGCAGGTTAAATATTCATTCAAGTATTCAAATATTCATATTCATCTCATCCGCTTGTATTCACTATGGCTTCAATATTAGTATTGTCAAAGATTCAAGCCAAATCCGATCTGTCCGAATGAAATAATATAGCTATAACTGATTTCACACATAAAGTACATTCAATAAATCATCAGCCCCGCGCATGCGCTTCGTAAATAACGATCCTTTGAGCTTTTATAATTTGAAAATATGTAAATGGGTTTAAACTGTGCCATTGCAGTGACCCCTTTGATTGCGGGGCTGTGCGTCAGTTAGCGGGATGACGGGCCGGGGGCGCAACCCTTGGCTGCTCGACAAACGCACCGTGAAAATGAGCACATTCAAAATGCAAATACAGAGTAATCCAACATGGCGGGCGATCCCCCAACCTCCGCAGATCAAATCTTATCGCGAATTAGCTGGACCCCAGCAAATGCTGCGCAAAATTGAAATCACATTCATCAAATATTACACTTGAAATTGCAGTTTTATTATAAAGTGAATATTTGAATACCCAATGAATACTTATTTCATGTTTCTGCTTCAAGTTCAGATTTCCAATCTATTGCGAGAGTTAAACGCAAATCCGCGTTGTTACCTTCCTAGCGGATAACACCGCCCACGTTCATTCATTTCATCTATAGTCCTTATTTATATTATTTTTTGTTTTTGTTTTTCCAAGGGACAAAGGCAATTTGGTTAAGCGGCATACGTAGCGCACACTTCATTGAAAACAGCCCTTTGGCGTTTGGATTGAGAATGCATATATCGTGATAATTCAAAATGGCGGAGCACACCCTTTCTCTAGCGCACAATCTCTATCCCAGACTTAATATCAAATTGAGAAACGCCAAACGCAAGTCCAAAAGGTTTCGTATGTATAAATTAAGTATTATTCATGTGTTAATATACGATTACGTATTTTTTTTATATGTGTGGACGGTACGAGCTGACGGCCCATCTGATGTAAGTGGTAAGTGCCACCCATAGACAACAGCAATAAAACTAAATCTCTTCACTAAAGTCGCTTCCACCGGAACACAGCAACACGAGTGCGATTACGAGTGAGATTACTGCTTGGCGGCGGATTACCAGGTGTGGTGGCAGTACTTCTCCAGGAAAATTTAGCACAAGTTGTATTGCTACTTTGGGTTGCTCATTTCGCACCACCCTGGGGACCGTGTTGGGATTCACAGGGTAATTACTGACTCACTATTTAAAATATTTTTATTAAAAAAAAAAACTATTTTTGAAAGTTTTGAACAGTATAATATTATAAAAGGTAGCAAATATTGGAGAAACGGTTTACTTTAAAATTATACATTAACTTTGAATGAAAACTGAATAACGTATTCGCAATATGCAGTTGGGCCGCCTGTGCCAAGTAAATTCTCGTAAATTGTAGGACAACCCTGATGCTGCTCTAATGATTTCATCCAAAATTAGAATACTACAAAATAATTGATGGCAATGTCCAGAACCGGGCGAGGGACAGAAGGTGGAATTGTTCCCGCGAGACAAGCCAGGGCGAGACGGGTCGAGACGGGACGAGACGGGACGGGACGAGCCGCAATATCGCGACACGCCCGGCCCGCGTGACCTCCGACCACCAGGCCCTTTTACTGCCGCACAAAAGTGCTATTAGAATATGCATTACGTATTTGAGGCACACGTGTTATATATAATTATATTAGCACATAATTATTTTTATGTATTTTTGGGAAAAAAAAGTAACAGTTTCTACAGATTGTAAATGTTGTCTTTCCCAATGTTATTTATAATTATTCAATCATATGTTTTGTTTTCAAGTAATCACAGTATTTGTAACATATAAACATTTTTAAAGCCTTTTGTTCAAGTGTTCACCTGGTGGTCAACAAAGGAAATAATGTTTGCTGACTAAACAGCACTACACACAAAATTCAGTTATCAACTCGAAATAAATGGCGACTCAATAAGATTGTCACATTCAATAAACGCTTCGTAAATAGGGAGTTAGTAGAGGGCACTTACTGATCGCCGGCACGTGGATTGTGGGCCGTGGGTCAACCCTTCACTCGAAAATCTTTAATTAAATATGTTGCAGGGGTCCCTCGCGACACTCCGCGACATTACATTCAATACAGAAATCAGTGTTCTTAAAAACCCCATAAGAATATTAAAACACGTAGGGCAAGTCACCCCCGCCGTAGCTGCCGTAGCCCCATAGCTTCGTAGCGGCAGCTACGCAGCGTAGCACCGATGCGAACCTAAGTCCGTATTGTTTTATGACTTTTTATATACCCGTACCTGCTGTAGCGATTACACGATTACTGAACTAAACTAAACGTTTGACAAATGTATACGATATGCACTACTACACGATACACACAACACATGCTACTATTACGTTAGAAAATTTCCCATATAAATCATTTATTTGTATAGGTCATTTTATTGAGTATCCATTAGATAAAGATACTATAATTCTGTAGGAAAGATCGTTTCCGTTACATTTGCAAATTTCTTTTGTTCAGTTTGATATTGAAATACGTGAAGCAATATTGTTTCATGGTTCTACTTTAAATTCACCGGGACATTAAAATATTCATTGTAAGTCGAGCGGCAGAGTCCCGCGGTGGTTACGTAAACATGGATTCAGTCTGAAGGAGCGCCGCAAAGAGACCGCGTATTTTTATTCAGAGTAGCAATATGCGGCGCCTAAACCAACACCGCGCATTATGTATATGCACGAAGGTCGCCGGTCACCGGTCACCGGTTGCCGGTCACCGCCTGGCGCAGTTGCCGGTCACCGGTCACCGGTACCGGTCGCCGGTTGCCAGACACCGCCTGGCGTAGTCGCAGGTCGCCGGTACCGGTCGCCGGACCCGACCGGTGCAAACCGAAATTGCTAGGCGGAGGGTGGAATGAAAGTTTCATCGGTGGCCGTCTGTTTGTTCACATTACCATCACAAAGATGTTGAGTGACCTCGAACGCTCTTAAACTCTACTAACACTTCAAAGAAAACGTTTTGCCTAAATTTGTTTCTCTAATGTAGTAAAATAAACTTAAAAGCCGTTGTACTCGCGTCAAGTTCTTACGGGTAGTTACTACCATCTTACCAGTTTTTGTTGCCATGTAGTAACGCACACGCATAGCAGAGACTGAGGAGAGTCGTTCCATCACATGTGTCAAAACGATGAGGACAAACATACATACTGTATAACTGGTACTGGTACTAGTACTGGTACTGGTACATAACGTTGTCGCGTTATCGTCCCATTAGTTGTGCGCGCAACTAGGTGCAAGTAGCTCTCAATCTATTCATTTGAATCTATTCACAAACAGGGTTAAAACATGCATTTACATCCAAATTTTACACATTCTTAGGACCGCTTATGTACAATAGACTGAATGCGTTAGCTAATATTTATCCCCTTAATTACAATAATTGTAAAAAAATCCTTAAGGATACCCTCCAGAGTATGTCTTACCATGAGATACAGAGAACTTATTGAGTGTGTTAAAATAAATCTTTTTAGTTTCTATACATTTAATTAAGTCACTTAAGTTATAAAAAATTTGCAACTACGGACTTTGTTATTCGGTCTAGTTAGTTTTTGAAATGTTTACTTTTACGTTCAATTCCAAATTGTTTACACGTTATGTATAACTTGTAGCTATAAGTAGGTACCTATAATAATAACAAAGTAGTGATTATTTTACATTAAATGTTAGCTCTTCTCGCCTGAAACACAGGATTACCTAGTTCAGGCTCCCGTGTTATATATACCTATGTCTAAATAAGTTTTATGATTTTTTTATATTTACCTCGTTTTATTTGAATAAATTTATTATTATTATTATTATTATATTATTATTATTATTTAATTTGAGCCGATATTACATATCGTTGGAACGTTACTTGTATTAAAAAAGTTACCCCTATTTCTAACCGGAAAATGTTGCAATGTGATGATTTAACTTATGATTTTTTTAGGACTGACTGCTTAGAACTTCTAAACGACAATAGTTTTATGTTTAATTTCACTGTCTATATTTAGTATTGTAATGTATACAACCCGCGACCTGCATGTCGTTATCCCTCCACTAAACATCAAAGGGCCGAATAAACGGTCCTCCCTTGTGAAGTAAAAGGGCTCCCGTTTCAAAGGTCTAAGTTTTCATTTCATTGAGATGTTGGAATCAATTTAAATAAGTGAGAGTTTGGAATACAAACAACTTCCAATGTGTTTCGAATAGAGCACACTCAGTTCACGAATGTTTCATTCATGTATTATTAAGCCGTTTTCTATGGCAACATTATTATGAATATTTCGAGTTCATTTTAGGCGCAATCATTTTATCTTTATTTTAATTTAAACCTTTTAATTTAAGTGATACTCCGTGTTGGAAAATAAAATCAAGAAATTATTATATACGTAAATAAATAATATTAAAGTTAAAGTGATATTTTACTGGCAAATAATTAGCATAATTTCAGCTAAAACCTCGCTAAAACTAAATATTTGCTAACCCGACAGGGTCCATGAGGCGTCCAGGCGGCATAACTTCCGTCAGTTGAGAAGCCGCTCTCATTTGGATGAACCTCCCATTTCCAACACATCGTTTGGCCGTTATCTGGTATTGCAACTTGCAACGGCTCGGCGGTTGTAATTCTCTCATTTATCGGTAATATCAAACTAGGAACACGAGACGCGCGCTCGAACCTTCGTTTTTTCCATCGAACCCGATATCGAAATTCGCGCATCGGTTAGCCGAACCAGTCGCTCCCCTTTCCTTAAAAAAAATTAAACAGCTTTTAAACTCGATCCGTTCGGCGAAAGCGCAAAAAAAAATCATCGCCAGGTAATAGAATAGATCGCGAAAAAAAAACACTAAGGGCGGAAAAGAAACGGATTCGTACAAAAAAGTTGGTAAAATTTTTGATTTGGCGCGGGTTAGGGTTGGCGGGGCGGGGCGGGGGCAGCGGGGAGCGTTCGAACCCGCGTCCCGAGCCCGTGCCGCCGCCACACCGGTGCAGTCCGCGCGCCGACACGCACGTCGCTCCAGCGCGCGACGCAACCTCGCGACTCGCGAACATTGCCGGTTATCCATAGAGCGAACGACGCGACGCCGTGCTGCCTCCGCGATGGTGCTTTCAGCGTGCGTGCGCGCCGTTACGCGCACATACTGCACCTCCTACCGTGAGTACTACGCACCCACAGGAACGAGTAGATAATACCTAAAGCTCTGTGACTTGTGCCACTCCAAGTTTAGTGCGTAAATAATATGTCGGATAGGTACTCATATAGTTCATTGTCATTATGTCTTATATTATTTAAACAAGGATAATGAATGAAATCTCTATATCAAGTATTTAATGAAGAATAATGTTTATTTACGTCCTTAATTAAAACAAAAATTGAGAAATATTATATTGAGTGGTCAAAGTCAAAGTCGGAATCTTTATTTCCATAGAATTTATAAAGAAATGGCTTGTAGTCTGTTCAAATTAGACCAAAATATAGAAGTGAGGGTAGAAAAATTCACACCCAACTGGAAATTGGTAGGATTGTTCAAAACACCATTTATATATGAAATCTAAAAAGTCCTCATCGATCCGGCAGGTCACAAAAACAGGTTTTTCACGATTTTCAGCAAAACAGTAAGTCTTATCATAAAATTAGTTCAGAAAAAAATGTAGATCAGATAATTGTCTATAAAAAATGTCTCAATACTTTTTTTCCTCAGAGCCACCGTTTTTGAGATATAACGATTCAAAAAGTTGGAAGAGTTGTAATCGTAGGGATTAGGAAATACTCGTAGGGAAATTTATTCGTTTGATTCATAATTCTCTTCTGCTTCCTCTTCTTACGAGTTCTACGAGTAAGCCTACATCTTCACCTACAACAATAGTTGTAATTGTCAACCCTTCCAACTTTTTGAAACGTTATATCTCAGAAACGGTGGCTCTTAGGAAAAAAAGTATTTACCTACACATTTTTATGGATAATTATCTGTTCTACAATTTTTGTCTGAACTAGGTAATTAGTAAACTGAAAATCGCGAAATACCCGTTTTTATGACCCCGTGTAATTCTTTTTCCAGGTGCCGGATCGATGAGGACTTTTAAGATTTCATTTATTATGGTCTTTCAAACAATCCTACCAGTTTTCAGCTGGGTGTGAATTTTTGTACTCTCGCGTGTCTAAATTGACCGGACTTATTGGAAACGTCAATAATATTTAAAACATAAGGTCACGAGCACTTATCGCTAAGTTTGACGCCTGTTCAAACCCTATCCGACCCTCCATGGGGGAAAAGCAAGAAACCCCTAAAGGAGGGCATCCCTTTTTTCACGAGTGTGATCCTTGTAACAATCTTAGTATTTATATCTATGTTACATTTATGACTACATAAAATACTTGAATTAGATATTACAGGATGTTTTGTGTGTCGTTGAGCAGAGCGACATCAGACCATGGGGATTTATCGTTTACATCATCATTAATAATAATTATAATTTTAATTCTAAATTCATTTAAAAGTTTTATTTCTAGAGTTCATGCTATTAACATCATTTTTTTCTCAAATTTAGTTATTTTTATGAACATACAGAAGTAGGTACTACCTACTAGCAATTATTTACGAGCGCCTGTAATCATTTAGAGATATTTACCGTGTGTACAGACAGACACTATAAGTATGAACAAAATTCAAATCGGTATACATATATCATGTATAGAATCCGCTATTATATTTTTTTTGTTCTGTATTAATTATTTTTGCTAATTTATTGCATTAGCAGAGTAGCTTATTTCGTTATAGTTATTCTTATTTTTGTTTTATATCTACTTATGATTTGGAATTCTCTATGTATATTACAGATTTGATATTAATCCAGATTCCTGTGATACCCACACTAGAATAAGTCTGTATCGTGGGCACCTATTACGATTACCGAATGATTATAGCCTCAGTTTACAGCATAAGATTGTCTAATAAACAAAAAACATAAATTCTGGTTACAAAGTTAAAATATGATAAGATAATTACATAAGAAAATGATAATATATAATATAAGATATAAAATATAATACCATAAAATATATATATTCTACTTCTGAATGTTTACTTTATTCAAATTTCTTTTGTTTCTCCTTATATTCGTACGACACCGAAGCCTTGAGCTGAAAATCAGCGCTGTAACCTGTTGCAGCACGTGCTAAGCTCAGGGCTTTTCATACAATCCTGTACGCGACAGCGTTCCACATATTTTTTGGTTTATTATGTTTTTGCTTAGGTTTTTGTGTTTTGTGATGATTGCCCTTGTTTTGTACAGTGTGTGTGTGTGTGTGTGTGAATAAATTTCTTCTTTCTTTCTTTCTATATGTTATTATTTTATTATATTTTTTCATACATGTTAGTTCTCAGCAGGAAGCATTTCTACTCACTCATTAATTTGATTCAGTAGCAACTTAACAATAAACTGATTCATATATTTTTTCTGTTGTACTGTTCAGTTTTATTTCTGTTGACATACTTTAGAATAAGTAAATGAAGTACAATAAAAAACAATAAAAAGTTCAACAAAAACTAAATTTTTGCCCATTACATCCGTGATGAGGCAAATCCGCTCTTAATCGTAAACACTTTTTAAATTGGCTGCTTTCTCTTTCGTACGTAAATAAAAAAGACAAGTACATCTAAATAATGTCTCAAGATAGTTTTGCAGTAGCAAAGTATATGACATGTGTAGTATATGTTTAAATATAATCTTCATGAAGTGGTCACACAATTATATAATACAGCGTATACGTATCAGTAGATCAGTCCATGGCTGAGCTGGGACTGGAAGGACCCTTTCCCATAAAGTGCCGCTGAACGCGCAACAGTAATATCGGTATTGATAACAACATATTTTAAACAACTCTAAATGCTGTCTTTATTATTGTAAGTCTGTTTAATTTTTACAATATTTTTTATGTATCTATTAGATTTTTGAGTTAGTCTATCGTAAAATTCTCTAATCTACAATCGTTTTTCTGTTTTCAACCTTGTCAATCCAAAGGTTGGAAGAGATCGCTCTTAGCGACAAGGCCACGATTCCACGATTACTATTATTTCTCCTTTGTAATGATTTTGTCTTAGGATTTGGTATGTAAAAAAAAGAGTTTTTGTACATGCTTACTGTCTGTCGATTTACTTACTAAAAGGTGGACAAGTTTCAAAATACTGAAACATTTCAACAGTCACATTCTGTTCGTAAGCCGGTAGTTTAACCAAAATGTTAGTTTGTTTTAAACTGTCATGTAATTGAATTGAATATATTTGAATTCGTGTACCTGCCTCGATCCTCGGCGGGTTGAGTTTCTGTAATATTATACGATTCCGTCCGAATCCGTACAAAAAACGATTATATAATCCACATTCGGAAGAAACTCTGCAACTGCCGTTTTTTAGATTAAAACATTTCGATACGCGTCCTGATCTTATATGTTTGAATGTACCCTTTTTGACGAAATGCAAAAAATATTCGTAACAGCGGTGTGACATTTCAATAAAAGCCTAAAAAGCGATAAAAACTGCATTCATCCGCCCACAATGCTTTTCAGTTTTTTTGCCCAAATCATCGCGATATTGTGAATCCTTTATGCGCGGCGGATATTTGGATAAGCTTTATTTGCGCAAATCTGTGATCCGCAACAGCGGGATTACCTGCAAGCTTTCCCACGATACACAACTTCTCTAAATCTTAAAGTCCATTGCATCGATTCAGCAGTTTAATAACTTGAGACTAAACCTGAGTCTTGGAACCGGTTACAGTCGTTATAAATGGAGGTTGGGGTAGAAGTTTACGCCAAAGAAAACGTTTTAAGTATTTAAGCCGATAGCCAGTTTGAATAAATAGATCTGGCCTAAGGGTCTGTGCATGTAAGATGATTCATGTTTTGTCTCCTTCGATCGAATTCAGCTCTGCTAATATACCTGCCTGGTTAATAATAACGTGCTTCAATTATAGTAGCGATATTTTGGAAACAGCCCAGTATAAGTTACGTAATTTTACAACATGGTTACTCAAAGTCAAAGTCAAAGTCAAAAACTTTATTTCCATAGAATTCATAAAGAAATGGCTTGGAAACGTCAATATTCAAAACATAAGGTCACGCGTACTTATCGATAAGTTTGACGCCTGTTCAAACCCTATCCGACCCTCCATGGGGATGAACATACATACATACTGTATTGTTACTTAAATAAATATATATTGAATTTGAAAAAAATTAGTTACTTATATCAGTAAAGTCACAAAGATATACACAATACTAGATATTACATAGAGTACTGACATAAATTGAATTTTTGTTTTGAAATTGGCATACCCGTCCCGTCAACAGTTGCTTGGAGAAGATTAAGTCTTATCTATGAAATATTAAACAATGTTGGATATTTCCCAATAAGTGTTAGATAACTTCAGTACTAAGTATAGGTAGTAGAGTGTTGAATGTTTACGTTTGTGAGTGTAGTGTATGACTGATGGAATGCGGGACGCGGGGCGGGGGCGGGGTCCGCTCCACCAATCAGCATTGTGTCCGTTACACGTGAGATAATTTTTGTCGGATCAAATATGGGATTACCAGTCTGCGTAATAAAAAATTAAAAAGTCAAGCAAAAATAATGCTCTTAAATATATCGAATTTTTTTCAAAGGAAGAAACTGGAATTGGCCTTTTCGTCAGGTGATTATTATTTCGTTCTCTATATTATGTTTGTGAGACTTTTATAGTATTTTCGTTGTGTATAAATATTTGAATTGAAATTTAAAACTATGATTATTTTATTACAATAAATATGTAGATGCTAATGTGGGTGAAAACAAGAAATAAAATTATATAAGATTCTATGAATGATGAATAATGACTTTCATAATATTAAATAAAAATTCATATAGAATTAAAGTTTATTATTTCCTACAGTCGCATAGTTATAATTATATTATCTCCTAAATAACAACACGAAGATTTATCTTGAGATATGTCGCTGCGGCGCAATGCCGTGTGCATACCATCAGGAGGGTCGAGCTCTAGTGTAGTGTAGTGTAGTGGTACGCGTGAATAGTTCGGCGGTGCTTCCTGCCGGTGCCGCCACATCCTGCAGATCCAATTAATTAGGCTTCTGATCGCATAATCCCCAAGCACCGTGCCCGCGCCGTGCCTCTGCCTAAACCCTACCCGACACCCACCCCTGACGCCTCTTCTAATTCTAATTAATCTAATTACGCGCCTGCCTATGCGATCGCAACTCGGATATTTCAAGGCAAAGGAAATAAAATTCCTACTTAAGCTTATCTATGTTTCTAATTATCTATACAAATAAATAAAAATTGGAGTTGCCCGCGAAGTCCCGCGTGGAATTCGGTTTTATCACGCACCCCTATTTTACCCCTCGGAAAAGTAGCCTAAGTTACTCCTTCTAACATCAGCTATGATTAGCCGGAACAAACAGACATACAAAAATTGATTTGGTATATTTACCGTGTATACATCCATATGTACTTAGTAAAAAGCGGTTATTTTAATATTACAAACAGACACTTCAATTTTATTTATTTGTATAGACTTGCCTATCAAAAAATACATAAACGAGTACTCTTTATCGATCAACATTTTGAATGAGCCGTTAACAACGCATAAGAATTTTATCGATGGCATCGGAAATAAAAGCTTAAATAATGTAACTTTATAAAGTCTTTAATTACCTACATATATATATTGCATTCATTTATTTTGTATATTAATTTATGGAAGTTTGGCTTCACAAAAAAGGGCAGAAAATAAAGTAAATAATGTTGATGCTCTTTCCAACCAGATTCATTTAACTATATGTAAATTCTACAGCTCAATTGTTGTATGTAATATTCGCAATGTTCTATAGTGTACCTACCTACGCATATACCTACATATTGTGTTTGCGTTTGTTTCAGAAGAGTCTGCCGAACTCATCAAGTCGCCTTCGCCGCCGCCCAGCCACGGTGAGTACTATCAAGGTGCAACGCCGCGCCACGCCACGCCACGCCACGTCGCGCCGTCCGCTACGCCTAATCATACATTTATATATTTATTTATATACAATCTATACAAATAAATAAAATTGGAGTGTCTGTTTGTAATATTAAAATAACCGCTTTTTACTAAGTGCATATGGATGTATACACGGTACACCAAAACATCATTTTTTTTTAATTTATGTCTGTCTGTTTGTCTGTTTGTTCCGGCTAATCTCTGAAATGACTGGATCGATTTTGACGGGACTTTCACTGGCAGATAGCTGATGTAACAAGTAACAATGAAGTAACTTAGGCTTCTTTTCCGAGGGGTAAAATAGGGGTGCGTGATAAAACCGAATTCCACGCGGACGAAGTCGCGGGCAACAGCTAGTACTAAATATATATATAGAAACTAGTACTTACTAAGTAACTGTATATAACTTAGCTTGTTCTAGTAAGTAAACTATTTGGTACTCGAATGAGTACCTATACGATCTTACTCGTAGATTCATTCAACTCTCATTCAAACATTATTCACGCTTCTTGACACGAGGAGTAGGCAGGTGAATGCTGCCTTGAATTTTAATTATATGGTAATTAGATCTTATCAATGATGTTAATTAATTTCCCTTGTAATTATGAATCATGTTCAAAACTCTGATTTGAGTAGTGATACTGAGTTATTCATAAACAGTGATAGTACTTCCTACCAGTCAGTCTATGTAATTATTTTAATCGTACAGAAGTTCACTGGCGTTAATTTAACAACACAGTGGTCGCTACACCGCACCACTCCCTATGTATACAGACACACACGCACAAACACACGCACACGCACACGCACGCGCACGCGCTCACTCACACACGCACACGCACATGCACATGCACACGCACACGCAGACGCATACGCACACGAACACGCGCACAGTTCACACACACCCATCAACACACCCACCCACTCACCCACCCACTCACCCACCCACCCAGTCACCCACCCACTCACCCACCCACTCACCCACACACTCTCCCACACACTCTCCCACACACACACACACACACACACACACACACACACCCACCCACACATACACCCAGACATACACCCACACAAACACCCACACACACACCCACACACACCCACACCCACACCCACACCCACACCCACACACACACACACACACCCACACACACACACACGCACACACACACGCACATACCCACACACCCACACCCACACACACACACACACACACACACACATCACCCACACACACACACATCACCCACCCACACACACACACACCCACACACACATACACCCAGACATACACCCACACAAACACCCACACACACACCCACACACACACCCACACACCCACACACACACACACACACACACACACACCCACACACACACACACACGCACACACACACGCACACACACACACACACACACACACGCACTTAGAGTAATGTACTTAAGTGTTTACTGATTACCAATTACAAGAACAAATCAGGCATCGAAGGAAGCTTCTCATAAATGTAACGCCTTTCATGTTTACAACAGCAAAACATGGTTGGGCTGACGTTTTGATTTTCATGAACCGACTGAATATTGCATTAGGTCAGTTGTGGAGTTACAATTATAATTATTGTTTACAATTAAACAATTTATTTAAAAAAAAACCCATATTCACCTGGCACACAATTTTCAATGTTTTATTTATCTTTGTTTTCATAACAAAATCACCGTTTCTAACTACACTTTTCAATTTATCTTAAATAAAACCGAAGTTTATAACGCACACACTAAAAAATCTGAAATACAAAAAAATACTATTAGGTACGTTTATTTTCGTAAGTCTATTGTCATCAATCACTTTCTCGTGCGGTGAAAGAGTTAAAGTTATTTAAATCGATTATTTTGTGTCTGTCGTTTGCGGGTTGAATAGCACCCCTTTCTTGCCGCACGTCGCACGCCCTGCGCCGGCGCACCGAAAGGATTACACCTCGCGTCGCGTGCGGCGCACGCACCGCGTGCACCTGCGTCTCTGCGTCCGCATTCTTTATACCTTCAAAACTTACTTAAGTCATAAAAACCCCTCACCCCTTTTGCGCCCTCCTTGCGAAAGTGATTTGTAACAACCGCGTGCCCGGTGTGACGTGCCGCGCCGTACCGCGCCGCCCCGCACCGCCGTGCGCCGTGCGCCTCCGAACTTTGTTCGACGGCGTGCCTCTATTTGTGCATCTGTCTGGTGCGGAGTCTATCACTATTGTATCGAAGTACATGTCGTCTCTATGTATTGTTGTTTTGGCAATATTTTATCATCTCACATTTAGTTAGACATTGTTAAGCTTTAAAGGGTAAAAAACACGGAAGTTGGGGTAGTATTGTCGTTTGTAGTGACATTTCTTAATACTTTATCTTTATATTTTTTAAACTTAAAAAAAAAGTTATTTTTAAAGTTGCCTCAAAATAATTAGGTACCATTTTCATACATTTAAGCGAATTTTGAATTGATGACGTGTAAGTCGATGGTGGCATCGGCTTACGATCTGTAGGACGTGAGTTCGAACCGAAACCGGGTGGGACGATAACGGTTTTTTAATGTAACCAATAAAAAGAAAAATAAATAGAGAATGCCAGGACATTATAATATATCAACGGATATTACACTATACTACACTACACTACACTACACTACGCTGCGCTGCGCTGCACTGCACTAAATTACACTACACTACACTTTACATCATTCAGCTGATAAAATAAAATGGCCAGTTGCCGCTAAATGGACTCCGGAGTGCAAAATAAGATAATGTTCGCGACGAGATTGGCCCACCAATATACCTATATAGGGGTTGTTATCTGTTCATCGGATCGGCTAGGGTTTGGACAGGTGCCAGACTTCGCTTTAAGTATATTTTTAATATACCTACTGACGTTCCCAAGCCGTTCTTCATGAATTGTATGGAAATAAGGTTTTTGACTACATAAATAAACGCTGAAATAAGTTTAATCTATATCCTTCATCCTGACGCTAGTACTATGTAAGGTAGTGAGTAGTTACTAAAATTATATATTTTTAATAACTAAACATTATAATAAATAAGAGGAAACATAAGAGCAATAGTAGGAACAACTACACAAAAACAACAATATAAGAGCAGTAGAACTCACTCCAAGTTCGTCCGGGGAAGTACTGCCACCATGCCCATTTCTTCCGCCACGCAATAACGCGTCCGCTTACTGTGTTCCGGTTTAAAAGGTGTGGTTGCCGGTGACATTGCAGGCACATGAGACATTCCACCTACACGTATCAGAGTTATGGGCGCAAACGATGCGACTTGTGTCTTGTCGGACCAAAGTCACATCGGTTGCTATGAGCAGAGGTTGCCACTTAACACTAGGTGGGCCTTCAGCTCGTTCCGTAACTGTGTCACAATAAAATAAAATAAAATTAAAAACATGAAAAACCGTAGCATACGGGCATTACCCGCTCACTGCTACGCAAGCATGATGTATCGTCGTTTGACGGTGGCAGCGCCGCGCCCGCCGGCGGGTCGCATTTACATGTAATATCCGGCTCGCGCGACCCCGCGCGCCGTACGTCGCTGTCACACACTGCACGTCGCACGTCGCACGTCGCACGTCGCACGTGTCACGCCACGTCATCATAGATCACTCGAGGCCGGCCGTCTCGCCCTCCATTAATGCGTCGTGCGGTTGGATCTTAATATTTGCAAAAAAACTTCTGAAAAAGATAATTTATCGAGACAATATTGATATTTTTCCATATTTTATTTACAGGTATCTCTCCTAAATGCAAACCACTGCTTCGGGCCATAGTTATCTGAACGAATTTTAATTGATAATGTTTGCTCAGTGTTGTGGTCAGAAAGGCCTTATTCATGTGTTTGACCTGTTGCACCTTTCATATTGCTTATTATATTATCAATGCAAGTAATTTGCCTTGTAGGTTCCTTTATATGGGGGTTCATGTTATAATTATACAAAATATTGATGAACTCGTCTTTCCGTTTGCTATCATTTAAAATATCTATATTAAAATCCAGTATTTATCGTTATTATTTATTTTGTCTAACGAAACGTATAGTGTAATGTGTATGTGTGCGTGTTGTTGTGCAGACGGTTCGGCGAGCGGCGAGGGCGAGATCAGCGGCGACGAGCGCCCCCCCTCACCGCCGCGCGCGCCCTCCGCGCCGCCCCTCCCGCACGCCGCGCACCCGCACCCGCACCCGCAACCGCACCCGCAACCGCACCCGCACCCGCACCCGCACCACCTACCCGCCGCCTCTGCCGCCGCCACCGCTGCAGTCTTCGTGAGTACACTTGCCAGGTACCTCCGGGGAGATACTGCCCCGTAACTTTACCGACCGCACAGCGGTGAAGTCACCGAGAGTTCGAAAGGTGAGGGTGCCGGTGAAGTTACAGTTACAGTTACTATTTCCACATTCAGGTCTTACATCGACGGGCGCAATACGATGTGACTTTGGTCTTCCCGCACCTAAGCCGGGAAGGAGCCGAGTATTGATACTTTTGTTATGGGCACAGGCTATCTCTAAAAATCAGACGAGACTTCAAAGACAGCTCGTTCTGAAACTGATTCACATAAAAAATTCTGTACAAGAAGATAGAGTTTCGTCGACGGACATTGGCATCAGGTGCCGGATGTAGGAGTAGGTACTCACTGTCGGAGATGTGGAAAACAGACAACAATATCCGGCTCCTTGCAGCTAACTTCGTCCTTACCAAGATCTACTATCAGATCTAGGTGTCTTTCGTGAATAGCATTTGTATGCTAATGGGTATGGTAGCTTGATTATTGTTTTGCACAAGATGCTCAAATTGGATAGACATGAATGGGGCTCGTCTTCTCGTTAATACGCTATAGCGTCCCATCACGTTACACCATCCGAGTATATTAACTCGAATAAAACATTTAGTAACCCCATCCAACCCCTGATGTAGAAGACCCTATTCATTTATATTTACATAGTGATCAGATTCCTAGATACATTTGACAATAAAATGAATCACAGCTTATTTAGAGTTGGCGCTACATAGGTACACGAGGATATTTATTTATGTAGTAACGGAGGCTAAGAGTACAAAATGGAGTGAAGAGGCATCAGCCGTGTTGTGTGGTTGTTTCCAGAGCGCGGCGGGTGCAGGCAATGCGCTGGCGCAGCTCCAGCATCTACTGCTCACGCAGCACGGCGCGCACTCCCTACTGCTGCACACGCAGGTGGGCGGCATGCCTTCTTTTTACTCGTGGCTCTATGTATCTGTAAAATAGAGTCCCAGAAATCCTCCCAAATCAGAAGGCGTACTCTCAATAACAAAACTTTATTGATATCTAAATTATATCCGTACATATAGCTCGCAAGTACTCCCGAGGCTCATCGTTCATAGTTACTTATTCTACTGGCTTAAAAGCCGTGCGTTTTTGTCAGCGCGATGTACAATTTTCCATATTTCGCGGCGACATCTAGTTGCATGGCCGGTAAACAGTATCTTTATTCTCAAAATCAGATTTTTTCTCTGAACAAAGTAAACCTTGCAAAACCGTATTGGAACATTAATTATAGTCTTATTCTACCGCGAAAATGTGATGTCATTATAAAAAATAATGTTTTCGAATAATTTGAATTTTTACCAACTTTTTTTCGAAACCTAAAAACACGAGCAAGTAAACCAACATTACTACACACCGGTTGACGCGTTTGCTTCGCGCAACGCGTACGTTTCCCGTTATGAGGCAGCGTTGTTTGTCTACGCCTTTGTCTATGCCTTAAGGGTTTATATCAAAAAGAAGCTGCAAAAGGAGCCTAACACTTTATGACATAAAGCACAGTGTTAGGCATTTTCGCTACCAGCATGGTTGTTTTTACAATGGTTGGTTGCCTCTCATTTAACCCCCATCTAAGGTCAGGTGACGAAGCGGTCTACGATATAATATCACGGTTGATGACGGCAAATATTAGTGTCTTAAGCAAGAAATATCCTGAAGTTTATGGTAAGGTGTGTGGTTGCAGGTGCAGCAGGCAGTCGCGCAGGCAGCGGCGCAGCAGTTGCAGCAGCTGCAAGCCCGCGCCGGCGTGTCCCCGTCACCCACACACCCCACAGGTCATCACTGATACTACTACCATTTGGGTCATTGACTCTCCTCGATCCAGTTGGGTTGGTTGGGTTGGATTAAACTATATATATATTTTTAAATGACTGTGTAGCCAACAGTAGAGAGTGCCAAGTGATTCTGGATTACTGAAAGTTGGGAACTGGCTCTCAATCGCAATTTCTTCGCGTAGAATTGGATTTTTTTTTTATATATTTATGTCTGTCAATAAGAGCAACGTACGTATTTTATTACAGACGGGCGGTCGCCTAGTCCGCGCCGCACGCCGCCCGGCGCGGCCGCGTTCCTCACGCCGCACACGCCGGGCCCGGGACGCGCGCGCTCGCCGCTCCACTCGCACTCGCACTCACACACGCACGCGCACGGGCTCACGCCACTGCACGCGCACGCGCACAAGCCGCGCGCGCTCGAGCCTGCCGCCGACGATACCGCGGACCTCGAGGAGCTCGAACACTTCGCCAAGACCTTCAAGCAGCGACGCATCAAACTCGGTGAGTCACTACCCGGGAGAGGACGACCAGGCTTGTGTGACACATTATCAGTATACATACACGCGTACGTATTATATAATATGTACGTATTATTGCAAAAGCCCAAAGTAATCTCTGTCTGTCGGCGGGCTTCGTCATCGGAGCTCGGGTTTATATCCGTCGGTTGACCGTCCTTTCGGTTTCAGGGTTCACTCAGGGCGACGTGGGACTGGCGATGGGCAAGCTGTACGGCAACGACTTCTCGCAGACGACCATCTCGCGATTCGAGGCGCTGAACCTCAGTTTCAAGAACATGTGCAAGCTGAAGCCGTTGCTGCAGAAGTGGCTGGAGGACGCGGACTCGTCGCTGGCGGGCGGCGGGGGCGCGGGCGGCGCGGGGGCGGGAGGCGCCGGGGGCGGGCTGGGCGGGGGGCTCGCCGAGGCGGTGGGGCGCCGCCGCAAGAAGCGCACCTCCATCGAGTCGGGCGTGCGCGTCGCGCTCGAGAAGGCATTCCTGCACAACCCGAAGCCCACCAGCGAGGAGATAGCCGCGCTCGCCGACGCGCTCTGCATGGAGAAGGAGGTCGTGCGCGTCTGGTTCTGCAACCGTCGGCAGAAGGTACACCTGGTATACCTACCTACCTACCTACCTACACACACCCACTAAATCATACATACACAAATTAAACCTCGAGCTGGTAAAAATGAGCACTGTTTTTTTCATTACCGCCATCATCAGACAACGAATCGACTTTAATGTAGAAATCGTAAAGCTATCGGTGACCAATCGAGACGTTCCTTTCCCTCGGAAGCAACAAGGACGCTAAAAGCATAATTTTGTTTATTTCAGGAAAAACGTATCAATCCACCGAGCGGCGAGGTGGGGCCTATGGGCGGTTCTATGAGCTCGATGAGCTCGATGAGTCCGATGGGCTCGATGGGCTCGATGGGTGCGATGGGTCCCATGGGTTCGATGAGCGGCGCGGTGGGCGGCGGCGGCGCGCTGCTGCCGGCGCACGCGGCGGCGCTGCACGCGCACGCGCACGCGCAGGCGGCGGCGGCGCACGCGCACTCGCTGCAGCCGCTCGCCCTTCTCGCGCGCGCGCCCCACCGCGATTGACGCGCGCTGCCCCCCGGCCCGACGCCGTGTCGCGTCTCACACATATCCTCTCGTTGTAAATAGCCGCCGAGCGCGGCGAAGCGTGTACAGACTAGCGTAGTGTGTATATAGGTGTATCGAGTGAGCCCCGCACGCCCCGGCGAGGGCGGCCGGCCCGCGGGTCGAGGGCCTAGGGCCGTGAGCCGATTCGAAACTTCTCGATCCGCCCGAATCGATCGATTTCGGGTAGTGAGAAGTATATAGAAGTGCGTTTCGGCGCGAAAGTGTGACGGACGAATTGCTGGATCTATTCGATTATTACCGTAAGGTTCCGAATCGGGTGCCGGTCGCCGGTCGCCGGGCGGGGCGCCTAGAAAGTTGCGTACTGTAGCTGTAAGTTTATAATTATTACGTGAAATTATTGATGGCGGGCGCGCGCTGTACAGAGCTCATATCACGCGTCCGGCGAGTACTAATGTAAGGTGGATGTGTAGGAAACTATCTATGTGTTACAATAAAACATGATAGAGAATATTGACGATGACTTTTATTGTTTTTTATGTTTTCCTTATTTGTATTTCAAAATCTTAATTCGTAAATTTCACTTCAAAGAGTAACTTCAGGTATGTGTAGACATTGTTTCTCAGCAGCAGCTATAATTGAATGTCACTCCTGTAAACAAGTACAGTTGATGTACCTGCTTTATTGATAATCCAAACTGATCTCTGTATTAAGCCACTCTATTTATCTATTCGAGTCACTGGTTCTTTCAAACCAGTGTAGTAAAAGGATTTTAAGTGCGCCAAAGAGACTCCTTTCGTGCACTTGACTTCGAATTTTTAGTTCTGGGACATGTCGGATTCCTTAAGATGTTTTCCTTCACCGTTTGATGAAATCATCTCCAATCAACTTGATTGCTCAAAAATGCAATAACGTTATTTATTTCTTAAATAAGTAATATAGGTATGATGAGTTTTATATTCCTTTCTTGAGAATGATCTGGTTTCCAAATTGGTTTACAACATTTCATCCCTTATTTCGCCCCCTTCAAGTTATAGTTTCATAACTAAAAGTAGCCTGTGTCCTCATCCGTGGTCCAATTTATCTATATACCAAAATTCATCAAAATTTCTTGTGAAATGGTTGATTGTCCATACTAATTTTCATCCCCATTTGAAACCCTTCAAATTCTATCTTCGCGTCAAAAAAAAAGCCCATGTCTTTTTTCAAGGTCCAATTTGGTGGATTTGAAACAGTGGCCTCAGTATTGGAACTCGAGATCTGTACCACTGGGCCACCAAGATGTTGTTGAATATTGAGATCGTATTTAGAGATAGAATCCCCAATTATCCAAATAAAAACATAGTTGGTACGCACGTAGGTACAGTACACGATGCGTGGTATGACAATGTACATAACCACTAAAAACGCCATCTGTGATCGCGACTCGCAACTAAACAAACAAAATGCCTGTAGAAGGATGAATGCACCCATCGAACCAGCCGACGCGTGAAGTAGGTGCCTCAGCAGAATGCAGATGGCGTTTATTAACATTATTATGACTGACTAGCTGTTGCAATCGACTTCGTCCGCGTGGAATTCGGTTTTATCACGCACCCCTATTTTACCCCTTGGAAAAGTAGCCTAAGTTACTCCTTGTTACATCAGCTATCTGTCAGTGAAATTCTTGTCAAAATCGGTCCGGCCATTTCAGAGATTAGCCGGAACAAACAGACAGACGGACAGACAAAAATTTTAATAATAATAATAATAATAGTTTATTATTCAGAAAAATTAATCCATAAAAAGTTAGTGACAGCTTATAAAATATGTTAATAATAATTATAAATACACATGAACATCAAAAAAATTTAAATATTTAGAATTAAAAAATTTTACAATCACGAAATTAGGATCCTTAGTGATTGTCTATACAGAGGACTGTCAACTTTGACTGCTATTGTGTTCAGAATGGTATTGGAACTCCCGCGTATTCTGCATAACATTGAGGCTACCTTTTTCCTGCAGCAGGCGGCAAACCCGTCCGTGCGCGCCTCCGCGAACATACCGGAAGCGCTGCAGAATCGCGGCAGTCCCAGTAGCATTCTGAATGCATTGTTATATTGCACGCGAAGTGCATTGAGGGATTTTTGCGTGTATGTAATCCACAGGCTGCTCGTGTAAAACGTTTGACAGAATGACTTAAAAAGAGTTATTTTGACCTCCTGTGAACAACGAGCAAACCTGCGGACCAGCATATTCGCCCTCACCGTCAATGCCCTTCGCTCTCTCTCAATATCATCTTCGTCTCTCAGATCCTCTGTAATGTAATGCCCTAAGTACTTGAACATATAAACTCGACTGAGGGCTGTACCGTTCAGATAAATAGGGGGTATCGAGGTCATTCTCAACTTATTGGCTCCAAAAACAATGAACTCGCTCTTCTTAACGTTATACTGCAACCCATGGGATGCAGCATAAGACTCACACTTATCTATAAGTTGCCTAAGAGCCCCAATAGATGGAGCCAGCAGCACCATGTCATCAGCGTAGCTTATGTTATTTGTGCTAGTTCCATCGATATAGCATCCGACATGCATGCTGCTGAGTCCATCTATCAGATCATTCACATATAAATTAAAAAGCTTTGGGGACGTAACTCCCCCCTGTCGCACGCCACACCTAAGCCCATATGCGTCAGACAGTGTCCCGGCCCATTTGACTTGGTTCGATTGATTAGCGTACCAATATTCAAAAACAGAACACAAGTCCCGCGGAAGACCTGTGTCACGAAGCTTTTGCCAGAGTATGTCGTAACATACTCTGTCAAAAGCTTTTGACAGATCGAGGAAGCACGCGTAGACCGGTGTCTTTCTATCTACATAATACTGCACGGCGTGCTTTAGGCTTAATATAGCACTCTCAGTGGACAGCTGAGATCTAAACCCGAACTGTCTATCGTTAATGTGAAGATGCTGGTCCAGGTGTTTGTCGAGAAGCCGGTCCAGCACCTTAGAAATTATGGTCGCTAATGATATAGGCCTATAGTTATTTTTGTCTGCTATATCTCCAGTTCTGTTTTTGGCTATGGGCACAACAATCGTTTTCATTAATTCCCGTGGCAGATAAGCGTGACTAATGCAAAGGGAGTAGAATAACGCCAACACCCTCGGTAAATGCACTCCCGCGTATTGCAGGTGTTCGATGCTAAGACCGTCATGTCCCGGAGACTTACCTCTGCCCATTTTAAGTAAAGTCGGTCTCACTTCATCTGCAGAGACTCGTGTAACAGAAACAGGACTATGTCCAGTCTTAGCATCGAACTCCCGCTGCGCGTCCGAGTGCGCTGTTTGAGACACTAGCGGATCCACTCTGAAATGATCTTTGAACAGGTCCGCTATTCCTTTGGGCTCAGACATGCCCTCCACGCTCACAGGGAAGCTATTTTTAGGATTAAGCTTTTTAACACTGTTCCAAAATTTAGAGAAGTTTTTACTTTCGCGTTGGTTGGCAATTATATCCATTTTGATCTGCTCTTGGTGTGTCTGGCACCACTTTAGTCTTCCTTTAAATATTTTACGACTAAGACACATTTCGTCATAAGCTTCCCCACTACTTGGCTTCCCATACGATAACCATGTATTTAATTTAATTCTCGCTTCTCTATGTGCCGCAGATACATGCCTGTTCCACCCTATAACATTTTTACATTTTGCATTTTTCTTTTTTAAATTTGATGTCATTATTGCACCCTCCTTCAACACATTTACAATGTCACCATACAAATTGTCAATTAATAATTTATGTCTAATGTCAATACAATGATTATCATCCACACACAGTGAAAATTCGTCATGAAAATCAATTAATTTTAAATTTTTATTATATTTATTTTATTTTATTATATTTATATTTAAAAAGATTGTTTTGGTATATGTACCGTGTATACATCCATATGCACTTAGTAAAAAGCGGTTATTCTAATATTACAAACAGACACTCCAATTTTATTTAATTGTAATAGATTTAGTTTTGTGTCGCCTGCGCCAGCGCCCGCGCCGGTGTGCAGCGCACATAGCTTTTTGCATTTTAATACAAAAACTAATTGCATCTAGCCGGATTTGAACGACCTTTATTCCATCATCATTATACGTCCTCGAGTTTTAAATACAAAAGCAATGACGTCCGCGTACAGTTTTTAAATTTTTCGCGTTTTGCATTATTGATTTAACTTTTGGAAACGAAAAAACTTTACGTATAAAAAATTCTTACTCCGTTTTAATAACAAATTAGAAATAAATTCTAGACGTCGTTAATCGGTGGATAGTCTAGTAGACACGTAGATAATATTCTTATGTGTCTGTGTGTCACATTATGCTGATATTGAAACAATGAGTCGGTGCGGAGCGCGTTTCATAACGCCACGCCGCGCCGAGGTCACACGGTCACCACGAAACCACGACCCAAGCAGGTCCCTTCCATACAATACGACAGGCCTCACAGCTCAGTCTTTAAGTGACTCTGTCTTCTGAGCTGTAGGTCGTGGGTTCGATTCCCACCCAGGACAAACATTTGTATAATGAATATAGATGTTTATTCTGTCTGGGTGTCAGTATGTATTATATGTAGGCATATGCTAAAAAAAAAGTAAGTATTATATCAGTTGTCTGGTTCCCATGATAAAAGCTATGCTTAGCTTACTTTGTGGCTAGATGGCGCTCCGTGAAATGTCCACCAGCATTTAAAAAAAATACAATACAATACACTTTGTATTCTATAACGAATACGTGAGCGGATCTTCATATATTCCTCCAAAGCTAGAGCGCTATATACGTGTCCAAACGTTTCTCTCCGACGGCGACGTACATAATGTAAGCCAAAGTCAAAATTGTTATTTCCATAGAATTCATAAAGAAACGTCAAGAAACGGCTTGGAAACGTCAATAATATTCAAAAATTGTTACAAGGATCGTGCTCGCGAAAAAAAAGGAATCCCTCCATTAGGGGTTTCTCGTCTGTTCTTTCCCATGAAGGGTCGGATAGGGAGGGTTTGAACAGCCGTCAAACTTAGCGATAAGAACGCGTGACCTTATGTTTTGAATATTGACGTTTCCAAGCCATTTCATTATGAATTCTATGGAAATAAAGTTTTTGACTTTGAAACCACGTTGTTGCGATGCGATCTGGGAAACCGTTGGCGCCGGTAGTTAATGAGTATTTATAATATGAACAAGATCACGTTTGAACGAAGCGAACACCTAGCTAGAGGTCGATCACAGCTGCGCGCGTGTATCAGCACAGCGCGGCTATCTATCATATCAGTGCGCGATTAGATACCGCAGCGAGCGCGCGTCTCCGCACACCACGCCACGCCACGGACACGGTCCGGTGTGTAGCGGTCTGTTGCACTTCATCAGCCACGAGGAAGGGTGCATTGCGTGACGCGCCATGAGGAGCAAAGACCGGCTCGCCGAGCTCCACCACGTGAGTCCCCAACGCTGCGCCGGCGCACTCAATTCAATTCTGCTTGGATCGCACAAGTTGGGAGTGCTGCAAACTGCTAAGAACCTAACGCAAGCTACCTCGCCACCCCCACCTTCACCCGCTTCAGTCCTCGTCTTCGGTGATAACGGAGCATGTCTACATTTCGAAAATTGTGTGAAATCAATGCTATGGTTAACAAATTTCATTTTCACGATTCTTCTCAATTGTGTGATCATATCACAATTTCACAGCATGCTCGAAACGAAGTGTAACTTGTATCTGATTGTGACCGATTGAAATGTGATAAATCTATTTCAAAACTTAATATTGAGGTGTACTACTGTGTTATCGGTGACGTCACCCGCGTAATATATAAAGTACACAGCTCGCACACACAGTGTCGGCCGTGAATTCGCACCTATCAGATTTATTGGGAAAGCGCTAAGTGCTACCCAAACATACGCAGAATAAGTACGCAAGAGTAGAATGCAAGGCGCGTAAGCAGACGCCACGAACAGAAATATCTGTGGTGTCCAGCGCCAGTGAGATGTTTGCTACAAAAGGCCTAGTTAAGTTGTATTGAATATTTCCGCTCGGCCGTAAGGATCGGTCCACGTAAGTGGGTCACAGCCTCACGGCGTTCGCATCTCTCTCTCCGCCCGCGCTGCGCCGTACCCGTACTAACTACGGGTAGGTAGTTTTTTTTAATAAATAAATAATGGTGGACATTTCACACAGCGCCATCTAGCCCCAAAGTACGCTAAGCATAGATTGTATCATGGAAAAAAGATAACTGATATACTTATATAATTTTCTTTCGTAAATACATACATATAATACATATTAACACCCAGCCACAGAACAACCATTAATGTTACAAATGTTACATAAATATTTGTCCTGGGTGGGTATCGAACCCACGACCTACATAGCTCAGAAGGCAGAGTTACCAACTGAAGTCTGAGATCACGAGAAACTAGCTAAGACTGAGTAGTTAATGTAAGTTTATGCAGGTTGACCTTACTATTTTGTATTATAAACAATAGACAAAAGCTTTATTTCCATTGATTTCTTAAATAATTATAATAATATAACTGAGCTGTGGGGCCTGTATGAGGTAGATATGTATACGTACGGTCGTGTTAGTGTTGGCTCAAGTGCGCCTGCGCACGGCTCGCGTTACGCTGCACCTCGCACCGCGCACCTTTCACTGAATCTGCACTTTTCTGTCCGTTCAACCCGACACTAATGCTATTTCGCAACATTCCGTCAACACAATAAATTCACTTCAAGTAATTGATCTTAGAAAAAACAAGGTGGACCTTTGATTTCCGCTGTAGCTGCTGCCCGCGGTTTTGCCCGCCAGTTTTTGGGATACAAGGAGCCTTATGTTACTTTACGTTATCATCAACGTAAGTTAAAATCTTCAGCAAAATCCGTTACATAGCGTAATGGAGCAACAAACGTACAAACTTTTGCATCTGTAATATTAGCGGGATGTAAAAACATTGATGAGCAATCAGAAGAGGCAGAAGACAACACCGAGCTACTTAGCGTCAATAATATCGCAGACATTGGGGCAGTTCAAAACAGGTGTATTTATTGAACATGCAAAACAGCTACTTTTCATATACACTTAACTAAACAATAAGACTGTTGATGTGGTGTGGGTGGCGAGTGGCGGCGCTGTTTCGGTTATTTGTGTGGTAATGGGACGTGGTAGGTATATTTGCTTAAGTTTTTCATTATATTTGTGGTTCATTTTCAGACTTACTTAATCATGTTTACAATGGTGTTTTTTGTTCTAAACCGACTAAAGTTTTCATTACTTTTTTTACCAGTGCATCGTTTCAAGTTTATTGCAATTATTTCAACTGAGCCCATACAAATATCAGTCACTATTCTCATCCCTTTTAGGAAGGTGATATTAAAGACCAATGAAACACCCCAGATTCTAAGCTGGGCAATAAGCTATCACACTACGAAAATTCAATTGAAATCTGCCCATCAGTTTAAGCGTGATTATGCTGCATTGCATACAGACAGACAGACAGACAATATTTCTAAAAGGGGGTAACTTCCTATTTTTTATGTAGTAAGTCCCTCCATATAAATATTTCCAACGTACAGAATTTTCTATTTTACATGACATACATAATGATTTAAACAAGATTAGGTGGGTAACTTCGTATCAGAAGTTGAATACTGTAGGTGATGGAAGAATAGTTAGCTCAACGCCTCTACATCGGAAGTCCAAGTTCAGTGCAGCACTGGACTTTCTTTTACAAGTGTAAGTGGCAGGTAGGGCATCTCCCTGCCCCAGCCACGTAGGTAGGAGAAGGTACGTAAATTAAATTACGCTTGACGCTAAAATGGGTTTGCTAGCAGTACTTGCCTAAATCCGTCAGTGATCATGCTTGTATCACACTCAGGGCTACCTGTAATTTCACCGGCACTTCCACCCCCAACCGGCTCATAGCCATGCAAGTGATCCAAGCAGAGTGCACTGTGCGCTATGCTAGGCACCATTAAAAATTGAATATTGTAACGGTTTCAGTTGGTGGAGAGCGGGAGTGTGGGTGGCGCCGGCATTTACCGCGACACGGTGGAAGTGGCCCTCAAGCCCTCGCCGCACCGGGAGGACATCGACGCCATCTTCCAGGAGGTAACTACATATACACAACCTTACTCGATCCCAACGTCACATCAAAGGTAGGAATGGCACCGGGCTCTGATTTCTCTTATCTGGAATATGAGGAATGGACAGAAGGTAGACTTAGGTAATCAATTGTACATCCTGCCCACATCAACAGCAACACAACTGCGATCCCCTAACCTTCGCGGGTCAACATAGTTTTTTTATGACTGGACAATTTCGTGTTGGCCGCAGATGGCATTGACAGCGTTTACACGGGCTTTTAGTGAGAGCAGACGGTTCTCAACCGGTAAAACTTAAAATTATACACAACGACACCAAGGGCATCACTTAGGTTCGGACCTCAGCTTGGGGCGTTGCGAGAGAGAGAATGGGAGAAAATGCGCCCCGCGCGGGCGTCGAATTATCCCCCTAAACGCCAAAAAAAGATCTTAGAAATTATCTCAGAAAAAATCTTGCAACTTATTTCAACTACATATTACCAACAAGGTGAATTGTAGGTAACACCGAAGGTCACTTCATTCATAAATAGTATCGCGGGTCCTTGTTCATAACAATAATTAGTTTTGATTAATTATAATGCGCGACGCAGTTAGTGCTGAATTTAGAGTTCATTGCGCCAATTGCGCTAATGGACTACACCATACGGTAATTGTTGGCGCCCACCGCCGGAATGTGGCACGGGAACGCTTCCTGTAGAAGGTGCAATAGAACGCAAGCAGTGCAAAATACGCAGCGCATCCGATAACCTGCGGTGAGCGCTGGCGCAGCAACATTCAGCGACGTACAGCTCACGTCTGACTGATGCAGTAGTGTCGGCTGCATCCCTGACCCGTGACGTCACACCCGCATATACTCTTCACATACGCACATACTACACATAAATGTTTGTTTAATCCGCTTGTAAACTCTCATCTTAAATGTCTCGTAAAGTATGACCCTGAATAAAGCTGGACTTACAGCTTGAACAGGCATTAGGTACGTAATCAAAATGTTACAAATCCGTTGCGGAATGTACCTACCTATTACTTATAGTACTGATAATTCGCATTACGTCATATTAACACACGAGGATTAAGGTTGTCCTCAGTTGACACTTTGAAGCTAAATTAAATTTTAACATTATTTCTTGATTTTCTTGTTGTGGTCTGTTCGGTACAAACTTTTGTATTTGATTTAAATAAGTTCCTGGTGTGCTAGACAATTGAAATTTCAAACATACGAACTTCAGGAGTGGTTGACAAAGCTATTATCAGTGTATATGAACTACTATTTTTCAATAAAACTGACAGTAGTCGTTTCAGATTTTATATACAGCGCGTGTGTGCATGCAGGTGGAGCGCATGCGGCACTGGATCCACGAGCTGAACGCCAACACGCAGCTGATGCGCCGCCTGCACTCCGACCCGACTTTCCACACCAACAGGCGTACGTGCACTTACAATGGACGGTGTGTGTGTCTGTATGTGCATGCAGGTGGAGCGCATGCGGCACTGGATCCACGAGCTGAACGCCAACACGCAGCTGATGCGCCGCCTGCACTCCGACCCGACTTTCCACACCCTGTTCTCAACACATGAAACATTTTTAGGTTAAGCAGTATCACAAAAGCAGTAACTGTACATACATATCATCGGACAAACACGCTCTGACAAACTGCAGCTAGGAGATAAATCATGATAACCCTACTAGGTCAGAACTCTCCAGCTGAGGAGCGGTTGCACATATGATAGAAAACACAAAGCGGTTATGAGATAATTGACATCACCTTGAAGCACTTTAGGGTACTTATATAAATACCAAATAAAGCTAACGGAAATAAAGAAATAACAATTTTAATAAGGTAGGGAATAAGAAGATAAGCTGTTGCGTGCTTGCACGTCGCCTGGGCAACCAGACAGGTAGGCAGACGATTTTGACAGATGCGGCAGGGAGTAGATCCCGTAGTGTTCTGCAGGTGTGGTGGACCCTGAAACGCATCCAAGTTGGGTATTATAGACCCATTCCACTTCCATAGTCTGACTGCGACATCAGTTTGCACTCTGCGTTAATCGGCCGACTGAGGAACAGCGATGACGATTAATACAGGGCTCGTGATCATTGATGTGGTAGTCATACATTGATCTTAAAACTACCACGCTATTAAGGAATTATTAGGTAAGAAACAGACGTCCAATACTGGCACACAAACACATTAAGTACGGTGCTAAATAATAATTTGTCGTTATCTGCAGATCTGCAGGATCAATTGGACTCGGTGATCACGGAATCGAACGCGATAGGTCTGAAGTTATGCGGCGCCCTTCGGCAGTTCGAAGGCGTGGCGTCGGCGGCGTCGGCGCGTAACGATGCCAAGTCGCGCATCAGCCGGCTGCAATACGCCGCCACGCGACACCTGTACGCGGACGCGCTGGCGCGACACCACGCCGCGCTGCACGCGCTGCAACAGCACCAGCTTCACCTCCTACACGAACAGATCAAGTTGAGTAAGAACCGACACACTTTCAATTGCACCTTACCGTCTTCCGCTACAGCACGAGAACCGACTCCGGGTAAGTTTACGACTTCAGTTCACTGTCTTCTGGTATCTCGAGTCGGGCATCGAGGCTGCACAGAGGATCTCGGGTCAGCGCACCCTTACACATGGAGACGGGACACCACATGTGCGTGATATTTCACCGGTACCTACTCAAACCATTCGAACTTGCAAAATTGAGAGTTGAATGAGATATTAAGGTATATAAGAAGCCTTTGTGCTAGTCACATTTGCGTAGCCATCGTGCACGACACGAGAACGCACCGTTTGACCGCTAGTTCATTGGCATCTGTTTGACGTTAAGTATGAATAATAAGTGACGTAGATCCTCACTAAAGTAATAATTCGATTACTAGACATTGTTTGGAGTTTGGGTGCTAATTGCTAACGGGAATTAACAACGTAGTAGAACAGACCGAGTTTTGACCTATTCATTTGCTAATTGGTTTTGAACAGGCATTTAACTGTAATTGTATAATTAGTATGTTTTTCAGATTATCTTTGAAAAGGTGTTTCTTCTCTCTTTGCAGCTAATCTCACAATATCAGACGAGGAGTGCCAAAGTCTACTGGAATCAAAGAATATATCACTGTTCGTCGACAATGTAAGGAAATAAAAAATCGAGAGTGCTTCTCATTTTGCACGATTACTAACAGTACACCCACAAAATGTCTGACACTAACGGCCAGGGACCTGACGCTCTCGTCATATATATATATATAATATAATACCGTGACAATATTATAGCTACCAATTCCATAATATATATTAATTACGAATGAATCAACTGATCAACTGTGAGAGTGGCGTCATCGGCAAGTGTGTGTGGCAGGTGCGCGCGGAGACTGCGGAGGCGCGGCGGCTGCTGCGGGAGGTGGAAGCGCGCCACCAGGAGCTGACGCGTCTCGAGGGCTCCATCCGGGACGTGCGGGACCTGTTCCAGCAGCTCGCGTACCTGGTCGCCGCACAGGTACCCACCCTACCCTACCCTAACTACGCTTTGGCGGATCATGTTGCCAACAACTCTGAAGAGAACTAAGAAGGTTCTAATCAAAACATATCGTTCTCTTTTCATATCTCAGGCATTGTAACAACTTTTTGCAGCCCATTGCAGAGTAACCGACGTCCGTCTCCAGAACTACAGTATGTACGATATACACTTTAAAGCAGTTTCATCACTAAACTTGGCTTAGAGGGGGAGTGAATAGCATCTCTGTTATTACCAGCCAGCACCGGTCGTAGTGCAATATTTATCCGAAAAAGTGTTGTCAACCTTTTTTTTATTTCATTTATGTGACGGACTGAGCTGACGGTCGGATAAGTGATAAACGCCGCCCATAAAATAACAGCAATCACTCCGAGACGGTATTTTAGTTCTCTTGCGCCTGCAATTTAACCGGTACCCACTACCTTCCATCGGAACACAGCAACACTGCTTCGCGGCAGATTGCCAGGTGTGGTGGTGGCAGTACTTCTCCGGGCGAACTCAGCACAAGTTCTACTGTTCTATTGAATAAATGATTATGATTATGCTACTTTGGATTGTTCCTTTCGCACCACCGCATCTGGGGGACACGTGTTCATTCAAAGGGACGGAAGCAAGCAACGTGGACCCCAATTTTCATGTTTCTAACGATGGAGCACTTTCCAACACTTTTCCTCTCCAGCTTCATACACTCCTACACAAGCACAGCGTACTTCAGTTTAGTAGAGAATTGTAATTGTGATTGTGTGTGTAATGTTGACAGCAAGAGCGGGTGGACAGCGTGGAGTATTACGCGCTGCAAGCCACCGAGTACGTGGAGACCGGAAACCACCAGCTGCTCAAGGGTACCGTCTCCAGGACCAAAGCGAGGAAGGTACCTGCTCTCATATCACTCACCATTTACACAACATTATTATAAAAGAGAAGTCCGCCTACTTTTTTATTTATTAACTTGGGGATTTTTTTTATCTTACCCAAGATTTCGACACTACCTCAAACACTCATACCCCATTTATCTCAACAAACTAGAAGTACACACGGGTCAGTATTGTGGTTTTGGATTTCTCTAAGATCATGTACTTGACAGTTTCAGAATTGGTGTCAGAAAACTTATTTTGTGTTGAATAATATTGAATATAATGAAAATTAAAAAAACAATTAAAATTGCTCTAACTCAATAAATTATAACTTATTAAATTTCTTTTTGGTACAGGTTAGTCTCTCATGTTGACTGGAACCGGCACAAGGGCTGGTGACCTATATAAACGAACTAAAAATATTTACCTCACTGGATCCCCACAAGTAGCATCATCCCCCCGGTGTCTCTCAAAAGTTTTGTGTCTCCAATAAATATGACTCTAAAGAATAAAGAAATCAGAATAAATTTGCGGTGCAAACCAATCAAAATTACTTTTAATAATTGCTTCATTTGTTTTTTTTATCATTATAGTTATTATAAATTGAACTGTGAAACTCATGCTTTGGAGGAATGCTGTCACAGTTTTCTCAACTTGTGCGGGTATCTACTACTGCCACTCTGTGATTACAGAAAAATACCGATTTTTGACCATATGAAGTTGCCATTCAAAACTATACGTATGCTTTATTGTACCTACGCTAATTCATTGTTCTATAGCCATTCATTGTGTACACAACTCTTTAATGAAATATTGCCAAGTCAAGAGTCAAGTCAGTTCACACTTCAGAGTCTTTTGCCGGAATATGAATAACACGATGTAATTTATTTTCAGAAAAAAATTAGTCTCATTGTTTGTGTGTGCGCCGGCTTCTTGGTGGTGTTCGCGGTGCTGATGCTCACGTGACGTCACACAGCGCCCGCGACTGCGCCCAGCGACTGCGCCCGCGCATGCGTCCGTGTCCGTGGCCCTGCCCGCGTGCGTGCACCGCACGTCGTGTCGCGGCCGAGGACATATATATACCGTACCATACATAATTACTACCTAGTCTATTTAAATAAGTTCCTGTATTTTAAAACGATTAATATGCATACGATGGAATGTGTAAATATAAGTGGAAAATGTTGAAATATTATTGTCTGTAACTTTTTATAAGTATCTCATTAGAATAGAATTCAATTAAATTAATTATTTTCCAATCCAAATATAGTAATTTTTCTTCATATAGTAGCGATTGGAACAATACCGGCAGCCGTCCCGGAAAAAAATGTCGAGCTCTTAATCTTTGCACTTAAACTTATGACCAAAACAATTTGATTACACTACCTCTATAGTAAACCTCTTCGTCACTTCGCCTGCCGCATGACTGAAGATATGCCGAACTACAACAGGCAAAAAGTTAGGTGAGGAGTACCTAGATATGTACATGGCCGCTAAATAGCTAAATAATACAGATATACAGATATATGAATCTATCCATGATCGCTATGTGAATGTTTTTAAACTTGATGGTGTTTATATTCGTTAACATTTTTGCAAATTGCTACGTTTCAAGGTCTGCTGCTATAGAGGTGGGTCTGAATTAAAAGTAAACCATTCTATCTATGATTTTATTCGCCGGCGCTGACGTTGCTTTGCATATTTGATAAGTTCGTAGGAAGATCGATTTGGCACTTCGAAGAGAGATCATATTAGTGATGGCTGAGGAGGTGTCCATGGTGTCCATGATGGCCATGATGGCCATGATGGCTCTGCTCATGATGCACGTGACTTTGATGATGGCTTTGGTGCACGTGGTGATGGGGCACTTCGTGATGGTGAACCGTCTTGTGGTGTACCACGGCGTGGAATCTGATAACCAATCACACGAATTACTGTTTGGATGCCTTTGTATTTCTTTCACACCGAAATTACTGACGAGAGTAGTCTAGGACAATTAAAGGCACATCTAACCATTTCGTCTTCAAGTCACAGAGTAAGGGGCGCAAAGTGAAAGCTCTATCCATACTTTAATAAGGGAGAATTCATGTTTTGTTACTGTAAATGTCGATGAAACGCAGATGGGCAACTTGGTGGACTTGGTAAATTTATTTTCAGGGCAGGATTTAAGTGGGAGTAAATCAACACCAAAATTAACGTTGCTTGCTTTGTAGACTAAATGAGGTCGTCCCTTTTCAGTAGTGTAACCCACTACAAAAAAGTGGCCAATTGAGACTGACCTTCGCGGAATAAGGTGTAAATCAATGTATATTATTCAATTATTAAATATGATTATAAATTCAAGAATCTAATAATAAAGCTCCTGTATAGAGGGTGTGCAACACTTACCCATTCTTATGGTCTGAGGAATAATGAACCGATCGCACATTGCCGTCGGGCTCCACAAGAGCGTATGCACCCTTCACGTGGTCGCCTTCTCGCTCCTCGTGCGCTGACTTATGGTCGCCAGTGTGGTGGTCGTCCACGGAGTACGAGAATTTGTACGACGGATGGTGCTGAAATAGCAACCGTAGGAATTGGAACATATGATATTAAACCATAAAATCAACTGTACCATTGTCTACAAGAGTTCATAGAACTATCTTTAATTGAGATAAAGTCCCTGATTAATGTTTTCGCCTGCAACACAAGTACCTACTGCACACTATGGGTCAGTTAAACAAAATTGAATTTGACAAGAGTTTCTCTTGCAATTGACTTGTCTTCTCATGTCTGATGATTTCGCCGAAAGTTTCTTCAAAAGGCAACATTTTAATCAAGGCTAATAACATTTCTTATTCTGTTATAAGTCACAGCACTAGTAGTTCTAATACTCCTAAATCTACATGGACACCGACCTACTCTCCAGCAAAAGTGAATCGCAGGAGCCCATTAAGATGTTTTATTATACCGTCATAAGAACGTGGAAAAGTGCATATACATTATTCCAGCGAAAATCTCATCGGTGCATGCTTGGATTGAATGTGGACCTCGACTTTCGAATCTATTGACTGCCACTTACGTCTGGGTAATGTTCATGGTGGTGTCCTTGATCGTGGTGTCCACCGTGACCAATATGATGGCCATCATGATGCCCTAGAATTTATTAGAGTCAGTTTACAATCTTCTGTCAAACTCCTACAATTCTGGCGAAATGTGTTGGCAAATTTGAAGTTATTGTCTTGTACCTGCATATATATGTGGGATATTTGAAAGATTTGAGGTGAATTGTTACTTTTAACACAGTTTATTTCAATTAATTCTACACCAGTCATACAATGTCTTCTTCTTCTTCTTCTTTTTCGCCACACACATCACATCTTGATAGTCCTTAAAAACATGACAGTTCTCTAGTGTTGCAAACAAACAAAAACTTAAATTTTACTGCGATTACTACTAATTTATCCGACATATATCATTTAACATGCAGGAGAAATAAAAGAGATCAAACACGTTTCGGTAATGATATACAATGGTACAACCTATATGCACAAGCATACATGTTGTTCCAAGAGAAACAATGATTGAACCACTAGATTTGATCCTTCGGATTAAAAGAAGGAGTCCATGCTTTCTAAATCACGTCAGATAAAATAAATAAAGAATCGTTACGGACATTTTGTTTAAAAATTTTATAATTAGTTGTCTTTGAATGATCTTCAATACGAGTTTACAAAAATTGTATGGTATAAAGAGACATACCGTGATTAATGTGGTGTCCATGTATGTGGTCGACTCGCGACGCATGGGATGTGGCTGGCGGGTGCGCGATAGCGCCGGCAACCAGCATACAGAGAGCCACCTGACGGAAAATTACGTACGCACATATTTCAAAGGAGCCTAAGGCTTTGCCCGCATAGTACTGGGTTAAAACACTCTGTTATTTCACGTCATCTCCCTATATTCAAATGTCAACACATCCGTTCATTACTTTTGGCATGAAAGAGTTACACATACAAACAATATTTCGTAATTATATATTAGTGGGATGCTATAAATATCGTATTTATAAATGTTGACAAACTACCATTACGACGTAACAAGGCGTGCAAAAAATATGTACAATTGCATTTAGATGAACCCTTTAAAAAAATATCAAACCATGGTCGTGCAAAGAAATACTCACTTGAAACCACATTTTGTTTAGATCAAATCACAAAGTCTGCTGAAGCTAAAGTATAAAGCAATCGAAAAATGCTCGGTTTATATTGTAACTTGTAGGCTCATTTGTGGATGCCACATAATTTTGGCACATTAATATATCCTCAATAACAATTAGGCTACAATAATCTTAACAAGCCAATTGGGATAATTCCGATGAAACTTGAGTTTCATTTACGAAGGGCGAAGCGACCCAGTAAACAGTTTAATTGCTGTAACCTATTAGTGTTAGTGTATTAGTGCTGAAAAAGAAACCTACCATTTACGTTGAGGATAATGGCGTTATGATTAATTATACCACAGAAAACCTAAATGTACTGAAGTATTTGGACATACCATTCATGCATTGCGACCATCAAAGTTATCGTTGTTTGAAATAGTTTTTTAAATTAATAATCTATCATAAAATTTTAATTTGTGTGGAGCTTTACTTTACCTTTAACTTGTGTTGTGGGTAATTAATTTATTTAAAATGTTGGTATAGATGAAAAACTAAAAGTTGCTTATCGGATTGATAAGACGTAAAATTATGCGAAGCCAATGTAGGTTGATTAAATGTGATTGAGTTTATATTACGTGTTTCAAACTATGTTTGTCTAAACTAATATTATAACGAAGAAACATTTGTGTTTTTGTATGTTTGTAATGTTTTCACACAAAAACTACTAGACCGATTTCAAAAATTCTTTCACCATTAGAAAGCTGCATCTTCACTGAGTGACATAGGCATACTTACATTTTCAAAAAAATAGGGATCGCTAATAAAAATGCAATAATTATAAACGTGAAAGTTTGTATGGATGTTTGTTACTCAAGCTCAAACGGCTTAATGGATTTGGATGAAATTTGGTACCAAGATAACTTATTTCCTGGATTAACACATAGGCTTCTTTGATCCCAGAAAAGTGCAGTGTTCCCGTGGGATTACTTATTCACTGCGGGTAACACCGCAGGGTGCAGCTAGTTGTCAATATTTAAGGTTATGTTATGCTCACATTGTCGCCGCATCTTAAACTGTGACGTTTGTTTTGACAATACCGTTGCAAAATTTGTAGTAAACCTGCCTGCAAAGCTGGCATCGTCAGATCGATCCCGACTCGGGCAAACATTTGTATGTTTAAAATAAAGGTTTTTTCTTGGATCTTATGTATTGCTTTCTAAATGAATCGCGGTATTAAAAAATGGCCTATCTGATATTAAACTTAATAAAAGCTATTCTACTAACCTATACTCGACTGGCCTCACAGCTCAGTTGGTAGTAGCCCTGCCTTCTGAGGTGTAGGTCGTGGGTTCGATTCCCACCCAGGACAAATATTTGTATGACGAATATAGATGTTTATTGTGTTTGGTCGTTAATAATATCATATGTATATATTTACAAAAACTATATACGTATTATATCAGTTGTCTGGTTCCCATGATACAACCTATGCTTAGCTTACTTTGGGGCTAGATGGCGCTGTGTGAAATGTCCACCAACAATTAATTTATTTATTTATACCTAATATTTAGAGAAGAAGAATGTCGCATCACTTAGACTTGAAAGTGGAATGTCTAATGTATTCTTCTATCTTAGGAGATAAGTACATATCAGTAAATGTTTCACCTGCTCTACATGTTCGAGCGTTGCGGGAAACAAAATGATATTTTCCTTTCTTAAATCTAATATTGTTTGTGCGTAAATTAATATCAACGTTTTTTTATATAACTTAATTTGCCTCAAGGCTTTATAAAGATCGTTGTTTAATAACTGCATATCAGTACGGGTAAATAGGATGAGGTAATATTTTGGGAAATGAGGGTTGATTAGGATTTATAAGTTGCTTAGAAGAAAAGACTGATTGTCCTTGACCTTGATTGACCTATTGTTGAATACAATTCCTCAAATCTCATGTAAAGTTTCCTAATAACAAGAATAGCTTTTGTATATGCTCCTATTTAGTTCTCTTACTAGTAGGAGGCCAAATATGTCATTACGCTTCTACCGATAGTGCCAAAGGGATATATAAGTATACCCTTTGTGCTCCTAATAATAGACTGCTAACCAACAGGTAACTAATGCTGTTCCTTATGATGGGGAGAGTTTTCTCCTGATTCGTATGTATGATATACCATAAAATTTAGAATTCAAAGCTGTAAATATATTTTATTTACGAGATAAATTTCGTTTTTCATGAGATGAGCTTGATTAATTTAGAAGCTAGATCCTCAAGGTCATCAAGGTACCCATACCTATGTATTCACAAACGTACATTAGCGATGCATTACATAATTAGATAGATAGATAGATAGAAAATGCTTTATTGCACAAGGTAAAACCAGTACATGGGCGAACTTAATGCTAAATAATAAATAATTGTGGGTTCTTCAAACCCACCTACTAAGAAAAATTAAAAAATTGTATAATCTAGACCTTATATTGTTATGCTTTATATATCTATAATGAGCGTTTAAAATAAGTTTAAATAAGTTTAAGATACACAGACATATATTATGGTATTTATTAGATGAATAATAAAAAAATGTCTTTAAACATGCACTCTTCAGTTGTACCATCCGTAATGACGTCCATTGTTTTTCTCATTATCGTTGACCTCTTGGCCCAGAGGCATGAAGTACTGAGGCTTCTGACGGTCCGCAAGGTTCCGTTCGCGGAGATGGTCAATCAGCTCGTCATAGTTCTTGAACTCTTTGTGTTCGTTCGTGTGTACTCCTTTGGGTAGAATGAGTATCTGCCCGCCCGGGCCTCGCGTGTAGTCCCGCCCGCCCGTCTTGAGGTATCGATAATCAATTGTCCACGTCGGTTCGGCGTAGTCTGGGCTGTACACATTTGCTATGATCCTAAAAAAAAAATGATGTTAAGGGCACCTAAGGGCTTTTCATGCAATTTGAGCCTCCGTTCCCAGGTCATTGTAACCTATGTGTTTTTTTTTATGTGTGATTTATTTGCGCCCCGAACAGATGGCCGAACTATTTTTAAGTGGTAACTTCTGCCCTTAAAAAGCACTTGGGTCCTCTACCTAGGTACGACAAGACTAAGTCGCTTCGTATGCGCCTGTAACTCTGAGACGTGAAGGTGGAATATCTCAAATGCCTGTAATTTCACCGGCAACGGCTAACCAAATATTTATTTATTGTTTAAAGGCGTTTTGCGTGTGGATAAATAGGTGAAAACTTACTTGTTTTGACGGGCGATGTCCGGCTTATGGCCCTGAAACAAAATAGTCTCTCTATATCGTGCATATTATACTAATTTCAATAATTGGACTTGAATCGTACACTGCAATAGGAAACATTTTCAATTGTTTAAATGCAATGTTTAATTACAGGCAGGTAATAATGCTACACATCAGCATATTGACTAGTGCTTCGTGAAATTTATATGGAGTGAAATCAGTGGCGAATTGATTCCAGTAACATATAATAATGATATAATTTAATATAATATTGTTGGACATTTCACACAGCACCATCTAGCCCCAAAGTAAACTAAGCATAGCTTGTATCATGGGAACAAGACAACTATAAATATAATACATATATACTTTTTTGTAAATACATACATATTACCACCCAGGCACGGAACAAACATCTATGTTCGTCACACAAGTGTTTGTCCTGGGTGGGAATCGAACCCACGACCTACAGCACAGAAAGCAGAGACAGGGCTACAAACTGAGCTATGAGGCCAGTCAGAGATGATTATGTTTTAGGTTGTTTTAGGTTATGTTTAGGAGCGTTGTACTCAATTTCTAGGTTATCACAGCGAATGAGGTCAAAACAATGAAAGAAAGAAAAAAGGTCAAAACAATGGTAATGTATCTTTAGGATCAACAAACTCACATGTTCGTGAGGTTTGATGGTGCGTAGAATGACAGGTCCTTGAATGTCGTGGTTATCATCGACATGCTTGATGTCTGTCTGTATCTTTTGGTAGTCGCGCCAAACGTCATAACCCTTCTCATGATGATTGGTATAGCCACGACGGTCCTCGTATTCGTCGCGATGGTTGTCCGTATGGTCCAGATTACGACGGTAGGGGTCAGCTAGATGTCTGTGTGGGTTGCCGCGAATATTCTGATGAAAACCTTCCATGTTCTGAGGATGATTCTCTCGTTGGTAATGGTGCGGTGTCTCCTGCACGCGGACAGGCGCGGCAGAGGCGGAAGTCTGGGCTACTTCATCTGCAACGCATGTCGACAGCACTGTCGCTACTACAAGTAACTGTAAATAGATTTTTTTATGTGACTAAGTTATTGAACGAAATGACCCACCTAGTGTTAAGCCGTTACAGAGGTAACGGCTTAACACGAGCCAGGCCAGACCAATCAAATTCTAATGTCCTTATTTACAGATCTCTATTATCTCTATCTCTATTACAGATTAGATATTACAGATAAGGAAATTAGAATTTTAGTTCTGAAATGAAGTATCTAATTATTCCCGGGAGCCACCACTTTGAGGAGCCTAGCATAGCTACGAAGCTGCCAGAATGCCTTCATTTGTTTGATTCTAACAAGCTCACTTAATTATATTGAAATTTGTTTTAATAAACTTACGTGAAGCATGCTGCCGGTTAAAGTTGCAATTTACAACTAACATAGAAATCCTCACACACACAAATTACCGAATGAATACATTCAGAGTTTCATGTACCTACCGATCACTCCGGATTTGAGTGCCTTTTGCATGCATCCGATCGTTTGTTTCATGAATAATCAAGTTTCGTGGAGTGGTGTAATTGGTTGAACAGTTGGATTAATCTCATTAGTGGGGCTCATCTCATTTAATAGATACTGGATGCTAGGAACGTGTAAACCTTGCAAGTTAATTACCTACGATTAAAATAGACACGAGGTTTAAATAAAATATGATTTCTTCTAATAATATAGGTTGAATTTGGATACTTATTTTAGTTTAAACACTTTAGAACACTAGTTTTTTAGTTTTTCGAAAATAAACAACAAACTTAAGAAATTCTTAGAATATGAACACAATATGAACACGTAATAAGGCATTCTGTATTTAATTTCTCGGGCGTCCTTATTTAGTAAGTATTTAATGTTATTACTAGTTTTACATTTAAGACCATGAACATGACTTGGAGTAAGAACTTTTACCTACTTGATATCGAGATAAATTATATTATCTGTGATAAAAGTAATAAAACTCTTAAATCGTTTTTGATTAAACATATAAATAGTGCCTACACAAACAGAGTTGATCACACATTACTGTCCCTTTATAAACGTTTTGATATGTCTCAATATTATTTTCATTTGTTACTTTATAATTAAATAACGAACTTTCGTGTTCATAAAGGCAAAACTTGTAATCAGAGTTGTCTGAAATGATTTACTGCTGTTAGTTCGATAATTTGATTACGAACGCAAATTTCTTCTCATTTTTTATTTGGGGATTCTTGGTTTTTAACGTACAACTGTTTCCTATACTGTTGTTTCCTAGACTCACAACACTCCAATATGAATGATACCAATAAATATCCGGGTATCCACCGTTTTAGAGCATATCAGTGCATAAAGCATCGTATTGTCAATAAACCATTCGACCAGCCACCAGCAATTCTCCTTGGCGAAGAATTTAATAAAGAAATAGATTAGTTTCTTAGCCCTCTTATTATCCTGTAACATTAATTAGCTATTTTTTATGCCAGAGTAGGTAGATAGCAGTTATTCTACTTTTTAGAGTTGAAGATAACGTTGACAAGTATTCCAGATAATAATGTGAACGTTGTGACCTTCTATTAATTTTTACAATTCCGAATAGTGTTATGATTGTTCAAATATCTTAAATTTAATTTATTCCGTGTTATAGTATTAATATCCATCGTAATTATGTGTTAAAATACGACACTTATTACTGGTGGTTCGCCCCGATATGAGAACTCATAATTTTAGCTAGATTACCTATGAGTCCTTAAATCAGTGCGATATTTACCAAATCGGTAGTTTGAAATGATACATAAATAAACTAATACCTACTCTTTAAATATTAAGACTCTTTAGGGAAATATTTTGCATATTTACGACAAACGGATAATAATGCTTTTGTATGAGTATTGTTGCTAAGGTAACCCTGAAATTGATAATGCAAAAATGATTTCATTGATTTATTTCTTTGTTATGCTTTTACGCCTAAACCGCTGAATCGATTATGATGAATTTTGAATAGATGGGACATTGTAGAGGGTTGTAGGTAATGGTACTATAATACTGTGTTCCTTGCTTCTAAAAATGCATAAAAGGATTTTAACTGTATACCAATTGTATAAATTATTGTATTTTCATGAAACTGCTTTTCATAAAATATAAATTGTCTAACAGCGGTGCTCGTTGGATTAAACCAGGAGCTATCAAGTATATCTCGACAGAGTAGAAAAATACCTTTAAACGTATGGTATATTTATTAATACCAACTGCCATACCCAAATGTGTATTTTTTGCCCGCGTTGTTCTGGGATGTAATTAGCGTAGCTTGCGTAATTTTTTTGTAAATTTACCTAGTATTTATATTTTTTCATTTAAGAAATCCTACACTACAATCATTAAAAAAACACCTGATAACTATTTCAGTTCAGATAATAAAGCCCTTTAAAGGTAAATAATTTACAGACAAAAAACAGAGGCGTAGCTTTACTCCCGTTCCTTTCTGACAGCACCCTAAAATTGTAATATATTTTCCTAATATTGGGCTATAGTTGTGACCAATACCTGGTCCAAACCTTTCAATGTGGTAATGGTATTCTTCTATTCTATTCGAGTCACTGGTTCTCTCGAACCAGTGTGGTGAAAGGATTTTAATTGCACCTCAAAGAGGCTCCTTTCACGCACTTGACTGTTGTCTTAGAATGATGTCTTAGAATTTTTTTATTCTAATATATATCTGTTTCCTCACGATGTTTTCCTTCACCGTTTTGAGAACGTGGTATTACAATGTGGTGATGAACTGAATATATTACTTCGGTACTGCCGCCTCCGTTAATACAAATGGCAAGCTTATTAGGCCGTTGCTCACTTGCGAATAAAACCAAGCCTTCTTTGAAGAAGCAAGACGGGTTACAAGTTAGCAGCACTGTGGCCACACCATACCTATTTCTGCAGCACATTGAAGCGTTCAAATTACTGTGTTCAAGTTTGAAAATCTATCTTGGGTGCAGGGGAAATTATATCATCATAAAATATTCCCTCATCACGTTTCAAAGTTACGGATGCAATATAAGATGCGACTTGGACAGTACCGTAATAATAAGGGTTCCAGGTAAATCCAGGTTGTGTCGCTTTATAAATTACTAGCTGCACCCCGCAGTGTGTTTCCCGCGGTGAATAAGTCATCCCACGGGAACACTGCACTTTTCCGAGATCAAAGGAACTGGAGAAAAATAAACCTAAATACATGCTCTCTTATTGATATTTATTTACTGAATGCAGATACACTTACATTCACTTACACAGAGAGATTGCTGTAGTTATATACTTATGATAACATGTGTTAATCTACGTTAGCCTCCATTCCGCCTTAGCAAATTTCAACGCATCCAACTTAATATATCATTATTGAATAGTCAGACATTTTTGAGATCATAGTATAAGGTTTAATGTAATCTCTTTCCATATGGGATAGGTTTGTACTGGTATTGATGTCTAGAGGATTGACCGCGTCGCTCTTCACTTCTACCCCCACGGTTTTTCTCTCCTTCCCTTTTGCTTGCTTTTATTTCACCAATCATTGTCAGAGCAGTGACGCTTTCATGTCTGCCACCCCGGTGGCTCCATTGATGTTGCGGTTGATTATTTTTATGACCCGGCCCTTCTTTGCTCCAATTTTCAATACCTTTCCATATGCCTCCATAATGTCGACCACCATGGCCATGACTTTTTTGCCCTTGGCCACCTTCTTGTCTATGCCCTTCTTCGCGACCATCCTCCTGTGCATGACCCTCTTCTTGTACTTGGCCACCTCTTTCATCGCGGCTACCTTGGCCTCCACCTGTTCCATCGCGCCCCCTTTCTTCACCAGCATACTTTCGTTTACTCCAACCACGGAGCCCTAACCACAAGTCACCTTCTTTGTTTTCTTGGGCAGCACCCTCTTGGCCACCCACATTTTCACTAGCTTGTTCTGCACCTCCATTTACAGCCTGTTCACCTCCTTGACTACCTTGTTCTTCATTACCATTTCGACCACGACCTCCTCGATTTCCACGTCCATTTCGTTCATCCCGCCCACCTTGACTTCCACGTTCACCTCTTTCTTCTTGCGCTCTTTCTTCTCCAGCATGATCATAATTGCCGACTTCTTCCCCACCACTTTCTTGTTCACCCTGTTCCCGTTGTTCAGCTTCACCCTGTTGCTCACCCTGGCTTTGTTCTTCGCCTTGGGATTGTTCTTCAACTCCCTGGGCTTCATTAACCTGTCCTCCTTCTTCAGCACCTTGACCTTCACCTTCTTCAATTTCATTTATTTCATATTTGTGACCCTCGGGTTTAAAATAATGGACGTCAGCGGAAAAACTGTAACATAAAGGAAAATATGTAATATAATGGAATCAGTACCCAAATTTTCTCGTATCAATTCATTAGGCTTAATCGGGTTTATATTTTGTGATAGAATATGGAATTTCATTGCTACTTAACATGACAAAAACTTTTTCACCAGTGGTATTGATAAGTATTCAAAATTTTAAGGATCTCCTTCCCATTCCCAGTTACGCGATTGATTCAAATGAGTCAATTATCTGGGTCAAAAAGTATTAAGTTTATTTTTATCTCTGAACATTCTTATGTTTTTGTGAATTGATTGTTTCGCAACTTAGAAACATTTTCATTATCGAACGGTAGCGTTTAAATTTGTTTGTCTCTAAGCTTTAGAGAGTCAGGAGCCAGATCTTACCCGCTTTTATCATCTGACCGGTATTTAACTAATCTTTTATGTCCGTCGGGTTGTATCAGCCAGTAGTATCCTCTGACTTTATCTCCATCTCGAGACTCGTGTTGTTTTTTGATATCGTGCGTGTGCGGGTCATCCACTCCGTATGAGAACTCGTATGATGGATACGTCCACGCCTGTGAAGGGATAAATAAATCATTAAAATTCGACAATATATGAATAGGACAAATTTGCAAGGGTATCATTGTTTGTGGTAAATGTATGCACTTAATATATTTAATATTTTGTTTTTATGCGATTCTGGTGGCGGAACGAGATGACGGAAAGGAAGTTTTTTTATGGCCAGTGCCTTTATAAGGTATACCTACTTTTGTGGGTACGAATGATGAGCCTTTATATTTTAGACTAAAATTAAATGATGAATGAATGAGAAGTTTTTTGAAACTTTATTTCTTTTATGAATTCCTCGATTTACTTTGAGGAACAGGGGCATAGTGAGCCATTAAAAAAAAACTTACGTATTCTTCATGATGCTCAGGCTTCTGGTGACCGATGTGTGACAGATCACCATGATGCCCAGAGATATGTTGTTTCACTACTTGAAAAGAAGTCGCGGGGCGTCTGTCACCCAACACGCATAACGCTGCACTTATCAATAAACACGCCTGAAAATAAAACATGACGTTGTGTTGTCAAAACGGATTGAAGCTCTCAAGTCAATCGAATCAGTTTAGGGCTCTAGATCATGTCCAGCACTGATAACTTTGTCACACAAACACAAACTTTGGCAAAAAAATAGGGATCAACTATCTTTAAAAGTTAATATGGAGTATATATTTACCTTCCAAATCATATTGTTATCTTTTATGAGTTCCGAAACTCAAGTGATAATCAATTCTAATATCGTCAAGTATTTATACGTTATCATTATCGTTTTTATTTATAAACATCAATATCCCGTGATATCTGATGTGTGTGCCAATTAAGTATCATTTAAGACAGATTTTCTTAACATATGGATGGGCGTGTATACAATTTGATGCGAAGGAAACGGTTTTTATGATTCCGAGTTTATTGGACTAAATTATTATAATTGTGACTCCACGATTCTGATAGCAGCGTTTGTTTATGAACTTTGAACTGTGAAATTTAGTCTCAGTCTGGGACATTGGCTACACATTACATATATAGTCGTGAAATTTTGACGGTGTCCACAGGATTTCAATGGGATGCCTTGAAATTTGTCATAGGTACGAACAATTATTTATTCCATTAGCGCACATAGTACAGCTTTTGTGTTTAATTATATTGCTTTCCCTTTAATGAGAATTTTATAAAATTCAACATTTTTGCATAAGTTTATTCATATAAGGCAAATTATATTCCAGCCTAAACTGGCGTGTAGCACGCGTTAACGTTTATTAATGGAAGTAACTTTTTTAATACTTCCTATAATTAATTTTTCAGACAAATCTTCTGGAATATTCCATTTCAACATTTTCATTTATTGATTTGCTTGCTTGTTGATTCATGAATATTTCATGCACATTTTAAATGTTCATGGCTGTGATTTTACTGAGATTTTGTACGAGAATTTAGGAATAAAGTCTAGTCATTTCTTTTAAATCTTTGACAGTCAAATAGCTTTTCAGAAATCTTCATTACGATATTAATCAATTGAGTTTTCTAACGCCGCGATTAAAGGAAACAGGATTCCAACACAATTAGCGCTATTTGTTTATTTGCATATAGTTTAAAAATATTTTACAAATGAGTATTTCAGTCTCGGAGGAGGGGCGGGCGGTCCAAGGTTGAGATTGAGCGATAGATTGGTCCTGGGGTTCAGATCTGTTGGTGATGATGGGCGATATGAACATGATGATGCGGCGACGAATGGTGGACGATGGCGTTGAAACTGTAAATAAACAAAGACTTTGTGAAATTGGGTAAATAATGTAAACGTAATGGTAGCTTCTCTCTCTCTCTTCTGCGTCAATTTAGGTTAATTCTTTTATTCGTCGCCGGTTCAAATCCCGACGTGCAACTATGAGTTTTTCGATTGAAAGATTTATGTGCGCAATTCCACGTTTTCAAAACGGCGAAGGAAAACATCGTGAGGAAACCGATATGCCCCAGAACTAAAAATTCGTGTGTCAAGTGCACGAAAGGAGCCTCTTTGAGGCGCACTTAAAATCCTTTCGAGAGAACCAGTGACTCAATAGATAGACCACTTAATACCCGGTGGGATATCTGCTCCTTCAGTAACTTTATCACAAAAAAGTTATCCTCCTCCTCTTGTCTCCATGTAACTCACCCGGTGTGGTCATCGGCCTTGTACTCCACCTTCCTGAAGCGACCGTCAGGCTCGACCAGCTCGTATCCGCCCTTCACGACGTCTCCGTGGCGGACTTCGTGCTGTGACTTCACGTCACCGGTGTGATGGTCATGCACTGAGTACGCAAACTTATACTCTGGGAATGCCTGTAACAAAACATTTATTCTAGGACTACAATAACATACATAAAGTTGAGTTTCAACTTTTGACTTTTGACTCAACTTTTGAAACTCATCTTTTGCTAGTAAATCTTAGTTGAACCTTTTCCTACTGCAATTAAATCGAGCATAAGCAATTATTCAATTACTCATAAAAAAATGTAGTAAAAAGTACCATTCATTTTGGAATGCAAATATCTAGGAAGTTGTTAATTGTTGATAAGCTGTTAGCGCTGGGACGTTGGTCAATGTTTGACTGGTTTAGTCAAAGTGGATACGAAGTTGAAGTGTGATAATTGCCGCATTGCACAGCTTTGGATTGCTTTATGGCGTAATTAATTATGCAATTTGGAATTTACGTGTCATGCAACTTATGTCTCCGAGACTCTGTGCATTAAGTACAAGAAACACGCCAAGAAAAAGTTGTCGCATAAATCTATACAAATAAATAAAATTGGAGTGTCTGTTTGTAATATTAAAATAACCGCTTTTTACTAAGTTCATATGGATGTATACACAGTATATACAGCAAAAAACATTTTTTTTTAATTTTTGTCTGTCTGTCTCTCTGTTTGTTCCGGCTAATTTCCGAAATGAAAGGACTTTCACTGGCAGATAGCTGATGTAACTTAGGCTACTTTTCCGAGGGGTAAAATAGGGGTGCGTGATAAAACCGAATTCCACGCGGACAAAGTCGCGAGCAACAGCTAGTATTAAAATACAAATTTAAGATATCATTACCAAGACACCATTGCTAATGTTTTTACCACAAATTTTATATTGTTTCTAGCGACCTGCCCCGGCTTCGCACGGATAGCAGAGCACACACGCCTCAAAAGGAAGAAAACAATGGTGTATTTTAATTTAATAAGGAACTCTATTGGTTAACGCGGCGCATGCAAGCAGGCTCCCAGTAGGCATGATTTTTTTCCGATATCATCAATCATCGTCATATTTCATCCAATGAATAAATATTTACTATATAAAATATTATATGTGAATAGCTCTATTGAGATCCTAATAACATGGGCGCATACGATGTAACTTAGGTCTTGTCGTACCTAGTAGGGGAGTTCCGTAACTTCATCAAATAAAAAAATAACATATAGTAGCCATGGTTACCGCTCCAAGCCTGGCTGCGTCTGGTGTGTCTTGGGCCTTAGTCAGTGGTGACTTTAATTATATCCAAATAACTCACATAATGGTCATGATGAACAGGAATATGTTGCGGCACGTGGTGATGGATGAGCGGTACCGGGTGGTGGATCGGTACCGGGTGGTGGATCGGTACCGGGTGGTGGATCGGTACCGGGTGGTGGATCGGTATTTGGTGGTGGACCGGGTGGTGCGGGCCCACGTGCCTCTCCAGCTCCTGGTGGGAGATCGCGTGGTGGTGGTGGTGGGGATGGAACGGGAAAATCGCTCGCGACGCACCCACCACTGCCAGGATGGTCAACACCTGTGAAAGGACATTAACTGCTTGAAGAAATATAGTAGAATTTTCCAAGGTAGGCTTTATGTAATGAACAATGGTGCATTGTTGCTAGTTTCATTAGGCTGCGTTGATTTCACCGTTACATGGTTTGTATGCCTGTTTTTTGTTATTAGTCATAATATCCGTATCAACCTCTAATATTGGCTTTGCAGGGTAATATATCTATTCTCGATAAGCTTTAAATTGAATGTTTATCTACCATAATTGCTTAATCTGGATTAGGAATGGCACATGTTTGCTCACGATATTTTCCGTTACCGTTTTGAGGGCGTTGTATTAAGTATATTTTTTCAAAAGTACACATTTCTTGAGTGCACGCTTAGAATTGAACTAGCGACCTTCGGATTGTCAGTTAAACTCGGCCATCACGCTCTATGCAGGCGGTTACACAGTCCATTCCAGAGCGACCAGAATTGACACGCAACTTTTACTGATTGGTAGAGTTTGGCCACTGTTAGGAAGAAGTTTAAGTGTAAAAATGGATTTTATTCTTGTATGAGCTTTTCTTAGGATGAACTATATAAAATTATTTAGTTCTTGTCGAAGTTTATAAAATCACACAGAGTTTTGTTAATAATAATATAATTTACTAAGTGATTTTAAAATGTGTCAGTTGACAAAAATAAAATGAATTGTAAGATATCTCAGTGTTATTTCCGGTTTGTTATTAATTTTACATCTGGTAAGAAGTGCATCAGAAACCAGATTCAACACTAATTTTAGTTGGTATTTGTGATGTGATGAATATAATGATAATCACTGCACTGAAACTCACTTGCGACAACATTATTTAAAACTGAGATTGAATTGCTTGTATGTAAACTATCCTAATGAGGACTAACGAGACAATAATGCACAAGACTAGCTGTTCATTAGTTTATATACAGGCTTATAATTGTGGGAATTAATAGAGCAAAAATCCATTGATCAATTTCTCAGGGTTTGCAACAGCCCTATCGTAATATCTAGTCGTAGTACATGTATGGAATGCACAGTTTAGTTCATGTGGGCGGTGGATTTTCGGTTGGTATATGATTATATCGGCAGGCGTGAATCCTGTTTAACCAACTTTTATTTCGCACTTCAGCAGTTAGGTAAAAACATTATTTTTAAACATTATTTATGCGACAGCAAAGCGTAAAAATTGTCACCAGTTTATAGAGTCAAGGATTAAATTTCAAAGCATTACACGGTTTGAACATATATAAAGAAAATAAAAACGTTACGGTCTTCCATCGTAGTTTCTCTGACGGACAAAGTGCAATAATTATTTCATCTCTACCTCAATATTAAAGTAACTATTGCTGTTATTATGGGCTATTGAGGGAATCTTGCAGGCATCTGTATCCATGATACCTATAATAAGATCGATGTTGAGAGATTTTCATCCCACTGTATACCGTTATGTCTGTATATATATACGCCCACTTTACCATATGTAAATCATAAAAATAACTGTATACATTATCTTTATGCTTTGCAGGTCATATAAGATCATCCCTTTTCGTAATACATAAATTTAAAAGTAACAAGTTCGGGTCAAAAGTCACAATAAACAGTGTTATTGCAACGATTTTGTGAGAGCACATGGTACCAACATAAAAAACACGACAATGAAGGCGAACGCAAGTTTATGTCCCATAGTCGTCTGGTTGGGAAATTGTAGGAACTATGAGTAAACTCAGTTCTAGTAAAAACTATATCGTGACGTCACTGCGAAGGTTTGGACGGTCAGGTGGTACTTAAGGACAAGTAATGCATGTTGTAAGTTGTCATCACATTTTATTCTATTCAAAATGTTTGAGATATTACGCGAGATCTTTTCACTTTATTTTGTTTTCCTATATTTTTGGTAATAAGATTTAAAATAAGACAATATTTATCATTATTTGTCATTATAAATCGTTATAAAAAAGCTTATTATTTACAGAATAGCATATGTTCATGCTGTTTTGTTTAAACTGAAGGGATGGCTGAGAGAAGGCCTTGGAGACATTGGCTTATATTGATTTGGTGAGGTCAGAGAGCTTGACCTTCATTTGAAATGAAACCTGTAATTGTAAAGAAGTCACAAATTCCCATAATTTTGACATTAGCTTATACAGACAGATGTGAGAGAAAAAACGAGGCTGAGGACATTAATTTATGATATTTAGTGATATTATATATATTTAGGAGAACGCAGTGACTGAGTTGTGCGGGCCCAATTTTGAATTGAGCTTTTGTTTAGATCCAGTCACGTACGATAGAAAACATGTAAAATATACCATGTGATATGATTTAGAATGATAGATAGACTTCACGTTTTTTCTGATGCCTGGGAAACGTCAGTTTTTAATTTTATGGTCGTAATTTACCTTGTAGATCCAGATTTCCAATACAAAACGTGAGTGAAAAGTAATCTTCCAAACCTAAAACTCGACAGCGTGCTATAAATAAGACCAGGTCCTATCGAATAATATTATCCTTGTTACTACGCCGGTGTCTTATAGGCACCTACTGTGTGGTTTAAATAAATAAGTACCGGCATATCGTTAGTATACATTGAAATAATTGTAGATTATTATGGAGTACCTAAGCATTTACTTAGCAAATACTTCAATTCTCTGTTCATGCTAAGTGTACCGATTATCCCACTATAATTCAATGATAATAGAGGTAACAACAGTTTGTTATGTTGGTCAGATTAATTTTACTCTAATTTGAATGGTCTCAGAACATTTATTAATTATTTTCCATAAATATCTTTTAGTGAAATATGGAACAGATGTTACCTATGGAGAAAATAATAAGTTTGTAACTAGCTTTGAAATGACAAATGCCTGTTTCCGTAAGTATTATACTCATTTTGAACGTTTGTTTACCTTTCAGTTTAGATTAGAATGCAATTGCGTTACTGCTTGTCGGCAGAAATATAGTAGTCGAAAAATATTACTATGATTTAATTTACTGTTCATAATTAAACGCATGCAGATGGTATCAGCATTTGCAACATCGTCTATGCAAGGGTTTATGTTTTACAACTTTACCTCAGTCACGATACAAGGAATGTTTTTTTACGAAACTGTATGTAAATTACAAGTGAAAACTGTAAATAGGTAGTGAACTATATCTCTATATCTCGAAATGTTTACAATACTTCGTAATAACAAAGATCAAAAAAAATAACACAAACCAAAACCTCACTTTTTGTTCTGAATACAAATTATTTTGACAAGTTCTTCTGCCTTCTAAGGCAATATTTTACTTCCTTGTCTTGAAAACTATTGTGTTATTACCTATGTGGCCTATTTTAAACTATTCTACGAAACGCTATATTATATTCTATCGTATTATTGGCTTTGACTACAAAGCCAATAATGTGACTTGACTACAACTGGCTTGAATACATGAAGCCCATTTTTAAGACAAATAGTTACAGGATTTGGTCACAAGTTTAAAATCTGACAATCTTTGAACCGCATCCACGTTCACTTGTGCCTCTTTTACGCCCCAGCAGTAGTAGTCTGATGGCGCACCTAGATAATCGAACACCCTCTCTCGGGTAAACCTTTACGAACCTATGAGAACTCTACAGCTTGGGTAAAACTTCGTATACCTATCTTACACGTTGTCACACAGATTGTCAGACAGACTTTGACAGCTTCGAAAATCATGCAAAGAGTTTGCATGATTTTCGAATCTGTCAAAGTCACAGGAATCTGAAGGCACGTAAATCGCACCTTTAATAATTAATTAACTGTCATTACGACTTCTTTATGTACAAGAGTTTGAATTCCATTGGCACCACGCTTACAAGTCACACTTTTTGTCATTACCAACGCAGACAAAGCATATCATTACCCACCATAACAAAGAACAGCCTAACGGAACTCACACGATAGTAAATAAAGTACGAGTTTATTGCGCAATCTAATGTCATACTCAAGCCTGAGACCATAATGAGCTATGTATCCTGGATTTAAATCATTAGTTACTTATAAAAATACTAGTTACCTATTCCGAGTATTAATTTTCCTTAAAATGAAAGTTGCGCTCTTGGTTTGTTGTAGTAAAATGTGAAACACTGAGTAGTTTAATACTTATGAAGAAAATATGTCATAGTGCAATAATTTGAATGCTTTTCATTGTGGTGCGTATCAAAGGTTGATGTAAAAAAAAAAGTCATCTATTACTATTTAAAGTAATGAAATCCATATAACCAAGGGACCTAGTAATAAATAATTCATGTTTTGTTAGGCCAGACTGATACAAGTGAAATTAATTAATTATTAGTAATTTAATTTCCTTATTTTCTCAAAAGTAGTTCGGTTGGCAGAAAAAAATATTACGGGTCTCATTAGGGGCGATTTCAATAAATATTTTTTTAAGTAATTCACCGGTGGGCATTGGCATTCCACGTGAATGTAATCGAAGCCAATCCTACCGAATAAGACAATAGATTTTACTGCAGCGGTTATTTATAAGGCGCTGTTAGTTTGTTCACATTGCGCAAGAAAATTTATGAGTCAAGATACATACCGAACAGTTTATATGTTCGTTGTAGTGAATTTGAATACAGTTTAAATTCCTTGTAATTTTGAAAATTCACTGAATACCTTCATGGAATACTGCAAGTTTTTTCATTTTCCCTTATATTGGTGATAGTAGATAAAAGTAAATTCAGACGAAAGTTTGCCACATGAGACCAATGATTGTTATATTGTGGTAGTAAGGTTAAGTAGAACTGAAATATAAAAATGACATATGTCAAAAATAATGTCTTAAAATTAAAATACTTATTTTCTGAAAACTTGGGAAAACCGACCGAGAGAAGAAACGAACCGGAAGAGAGCTTGTGTTAGCTTCTTCCGTCCTTGTACATAATCGCTTTGCAAAACTATAAAAATATTCTTATATGTTATCACGGCCACTTTTACGCGATGGTTACGAGGTGTAAAATGATCTCGTTTATTTTTATCTTAATAGTCTTGAACAGGTTTGTGACTGTAGCCTCATCGCACCGCCCGCCGCGCGCCGATCGTATCTCTGAAGGTCGCGGGCCGCGGACTGCGCTCCAATTGTCCATTATGACTGCCCACCGTAATTGAACCTTTATTTTTGACCCTGTGGACTAAATTATTAGATTACTGTTTCATAAGTCGACAAGAAATAACTTGTTAGACTTAATAGTAAAGACTTAACAATCGATCACATATTTTTTGGGAAATTCAGCACGTATTCATTAGTTTCATTAGTTTCAGTAGTCATTAGTTAGTTATTTTGTTTTGCATTTTGAGATTGGCTTTGCATCTTAGGTTGTAGATAGATAGATAGATCACACATTTATTCAGCACATAGGATACAAATACATAAAGGAGCAATGAAAACAAAAAGAATATGAAAAAAATATTACCTGTGCGTCCGTGCCAAAAAAGGAGTTTGCTCAGCATATGCCGAGTAATTTTTACTCAGCGTTGGTTTTCAGCCAAAAACCTTTGATACGAGAAGTTCCGGGCATGATGGGCGTAAAGTTTGGTCTCGTGACTTTGTGTTTGTATCATACAGAATAAAATTACTAAATATTGATATTTAGGTCAACTATAGTTTTGAAATCTAAAAATATGGTAAGTTTAATTTCTATGTATGTCAAAAAGAAAAAAACAAACAAGTTGCTGAATTACACGCATATTATGTACATTTAACTGTTCCGTGGTTAGTTACAACATCCTTCATGGTTACAAAATGTTTGTTAGCGGTAATTTAATAACTTGAACTGACTTAATTATGATATTGTAACTTAACCGTGGCATACAAAATAAACACATTAGAAATAGCTTTGAACTTGAAAATAACATACCAGAACTAAAAGTTATTAAGTGTTATTTAAAAAATATCAGACAATCATTTCGAAGTTGATATTTGAAACAAAATATTGCGCGTTTGGTCTTTTTCATAGGTGTAACTAGAGCTGCAGTGGGCTTCACTTGTGTTATTACCTAGCTGACATTTAGATTGTCATCATAATAACTTAATAAGTTGTAAGCTCAAAACTTTCTTTTTCCTTCACTTTTCATTTCCCTGGCCTTGTAGCTCAGTTGGTTAGTAAGTCAGAAGAGCTGGGTCGTGGGTTCGATTCCCACCCAGGACAAACATTTGTGTGACAAATATAGATGTTTGTTCTGTGTCTGGGTGTGTTAATATGTATTATATGTATGTATTTACAAAAAAGTATATAACTATTATATTAGTTGTCTGGTTCCCATGACACAAGCTATGCTTAGCTTACTTTGGGGCTAGATGGCGCTGTGTGAAATTTCCACCAATATATTTCTTTTCATGCAGAAAATAAACACGTTCTAGTTTGATTATTCCTCCGTGACACAAATATTTAGGATATTGTTTATTTTTTATAAAAATAATAATAGAAATCAGACAGAAGTTAATCGAACGGATCAGAGATACGTTGCAATTAGATGTTTACAAGACATTTCTTTATGTATTAATATACCATTTCTATCTATCCATAAATATTATATACGTGAAAGTTCGAATGTATGGATGTTTGTTAGTCATTCACGCTCAAACGGCAGAATGGGTTTGGTAACAAAATAGCTTATATCCTGGATTAACACATGGGCTACTTTGATCCCGGAAAAGTGCAGTGTTCCTGTTTTAGGGATTACTTATTCACCGCGGGTAACACCGCGGGGTGCAGCTAGTATAAAGTTATGTCTATTGTTTAATATCTGTACTATTTTGATCCACATTCACGAATTGCAATGTTTCGCAGACATATACTGAGTTACATGTGTACTAAGCCTCCTTTGCAAATGATTGATCGTCGGTGTTTGTGTTGAAATGTACCTTTATCGGAACAAGTATTATTTTCGTGGGCAATCTTAGCAATTTATATCATTACGATTTACACATAATGCGTTTTGTTTGTACTCAATTGGTAGTTGTTAAAGTGATTGCGTTTTGATTGATGTTGTTCGGAGTTCGATTTGGCTGAAATAAAGATAATGCAGTACTGAGTCCCTTATATGATTTCTTTTCATTTGACAGCTACTATCGTAAGTTAATTGATGAATCTAGGGCACACGTATTCAAGGCATATCAAAATTTATTTGTATATATACCAGCAAAACAAAATGATCCCAACATTTTATGAATCCTCTAATTTCACTGTACAAATAAATAACATTCACCGGGAAAGTACTATCACCATACCAATTTATACCGCCAAGCAGTTCCTTGAGTGTACACGTATTGCTGTGTTCCAGTTTGAAGAGTGTAGGTGCCAGTGAAATTACGGTCAAATGAGATGTTCCTTCTTCAAGCTTCTTAACTCTTCTACTCTAATAGTTATCGAAAGATGTATTGCTTACCATCTGGTAGGCCATCTAGCCCCAAAGTAAGCTAAGCATAGTTTGTATCATGGGAACCAGACTTCTGAAGTACTTAGGTATGAATCACAGAAAGAACACCTATATTCGTCACACAAATATTTGTCACGGGTGGGAATCGAACCCGAAAGCGCAGAAAGTGCGGTGTGAGGCCAGTCAAATTGTTCCAGCGTATTGATGCAGAGCCGGAATCCAGTGACGCCCATATGACATTTGACAGTTGCACTGGACCGAACAGGGTTAAATGATTTAATGCCGTTCTATTGAGTGAGTGGATGGGATCAAAACACTGGAACAATGATCAAATCAAAGATTAATTTTCCAGACGGAAGAACTTAAACCAAATTCATCCCAGGAAGTACTGCCACCATAACTATAGCAGTAATGCATTCCTATTACTTTGTTCCAGTTTGTAAGGTTGATAAGCCTTTTGAAATTAAAGGCAAAGGAGACATTTCACTTGTACCTTACTTACGAACTTACGGCCGGACCTTTTTTGCGCATATTCCTACCTAACTAGGTAAAATCGAAATCGTATTATTTTTGTTATGAACAGAAGTCACCAATTAACATTAGATTATTAGAGAAGAGACACTTTACGTAACTTATTCACACAAAACAATAGAATTCCTTCAGTATTCCTTAATATGAAGAAAGAAGCCAGTCGCATTGGCTATCTGACATAGTGATTGTAGAAAAGGGGTCATAAAATTATGAATTCACGTAGAAGTATGCAAGTCACACGAATGCAATAAGTAGTTAGTGAGTTTTTCTAGGTCGTAGTACTAAGTAGCAAGGTTTGCGTAATACACATTGTGCAGTAATTATGAAGGCGAATCAACGTAGAATGTGTGGGCGCCTTGCTATAAACAACGAGGCCTAGTATCGGCAGACAGTATTATTACAAAGTAATATTAGTATTATTAGTATTCGTATTATTACAATGGCAAATAGTTATAAGATTCACGAGTTATTAAATAAGTGTTTTTTTTATATCGTTTTTGTAACGAAAAAGTAATCTAGTACAAATAAATAAAATTGGAGTGTCTGTTTGTAATATTAAAATAACCGCTTTTTACTAAGTGCATATGGATGTATACACGGTACATATACCAAACAATTTTTTTTACAATTTTTGTCTGTCTGTTTGTCTGTTTGTTCCGGCTAATCTCTGAAATGGCTGAACCGATTTTGACGGGACTTTCACTGGCAGATAGCTGATGTAACAAGAATAACTTAGGCTACTTTTCCGAGGGGTAAAATAGCGGTGCGTGATAAAACCGAATTCTACGCAGGGCGAAGTTGCGGGCAACAGCTAGCCTATAAAATACAACCAGCAAAAATCAAATCATAATTATTATTGTCGAATTGATCTTGAAACCTTGAAAGACATTCACAATTATTGACTTGAAATACAATAGGTACATATTTTTACCGTGGTGCTGTTATTATTTTCGATTTATAAAATCGTATTTCAGTGATTATAGACAAACCAGACAACTCAGTACCTTCCGCACCATTACATGTGCGGGTGGTTATTCCTGATTAACGGGTGCTACAGTTCTGTTGACGGATCTAAGTAACCCAGAAGTTGAAGGAGACAAAATAAAGCTCTTGTCATATCTTAAACTACGAGATTAAACTTTGTGCAGCTAACTTCAAAGTTCCCCCGAATGGCATATAACTGTTCAACGATGTTTATTATAATAATAGCTGTTGCCCGCGACTTCGTCCGCGTGGAATTCGGTTTCATCACGCACCCCTATTTTACCCTTTGGAAAAGTAGCCCAAGTTACTCCTTCTTACATCAGCTATCTGCCAGTGAAAGTCCCGACAAAATCGGTCCAGCCATTTCAGAGATTAGCCGGAACAAACAGACAGACAGACAAAAATATAAAAAAAAAATGTTGATACATCCATATGCACTTACTAAAAAGCGGTTATTTTAATATTTCAAACAGACACTCCAATTTTATTTATATGTACAGATGTTGTAAAATTCGTCTGTTGTCGGCGCTCAGCACGCAACAACGCGTGTCCAACACCTAATTATTGAACCCAATGTCTTACCTTATCAATCAAGGCCTTAAGGTAATGAGTGTAGTAAGATTTATGTTCTGATATTTGTAATTTAGTAAACGCTACTTATTTTTAATTACTCATATTGTAAAGGTGCGCGCAGCGGCAATTTTTTTCCTCTTTGTTGCTCGACGGTTGCCCGTATAAACCGCCTGCTTATTTTAAATAGAATACAGATATTCCCGATTTAGTGGACCTCCTTTCAGCCATACTTTCATTAACATTCCATTCCATCAGCTAGAAAAATTTTTTTGAACTTATGGCCTTTGAGGAATTAAATGGTTAGTTGAATAAGCATTCTCCTAATTGATGTACTAGAGTAAAAAATACTTTACGTTTGTCATTAAAAATTACAAAATTTTATTTTACAGTCTTAACTACTTCTTTAATAGTCCTGAAAGAACGTCTTTAAGTTCTTTGTAAGTTAAATTAAAGACTATTTTGGTGCTGCTACGACTACTAGGAACATAATAATTCTAAAGGGTTCCAAAGATACATATAAAGAGGGGGTTTTTGAGCCACGCAGATGAAACTGTGAACGAGTATCTATTTTTTTAGAATTTCTGTCCATATACACACTTGTACATAATATGTATTTGAAACGCATAATTCAAGAAAACCACAAAATATTCAGCAGCTGAGTATTTATTTACATTACGTTTGAGTATAAATTCGTTATCGTCATTATTTACACATAAATATCACATTCATCAGTCATTCTTCACAATCATAATCCACATGTATCGCTAGTTCAGTAATGGAGGCCATGATGTCCGTGTCCGTAGGCGAGCGGGGCGGTGTGCACCACCGGGGCGGTGTGCACCACCGGGGCGGTGTGCACAACCGGGGCGGGGTGGTGGCCGGGGCTCTTGTGGACCACGGCGTTGAAACTGAAAACAAGGGTTGTTAACAAAACATATTCTAATAGAAACAATTAAGAGAGTCTTATAATTTTAAGTGTAGATTATGAGGTGTGTAGTATGTTAGACTTATTGTGAAAAAAATACTCTTTGACACACAAAAAAGAAACATTCATGATTACCGTGGATAAATTGTGAGTTACAAATAGTATATAACATTTACCACAAATATAAAAAGATTTTGTGTATTAGTACGAAATGTTATCCGGCTAATGATTTTATTGCCAAAATTAAAATTTTATTAATTAAATTTTTATGTTATGTAACATGTATGGACAAAAATGTTTGAATATATAAATAATAACAATAATAATAATAATTGCTTGATCAAATTGCAAGACTAAAGTGTTGGTTAATGAAGGACGAATGAATTATAATATTTTATATATTTATGTCTAATATTTTGGGAGATTTCTTACCCATGGTGATCGTCAGCGGTGTACTCGACCTTGCGCACTGAGCCGTCGGGTTCTACGAGCGAGTAGCTGCCGTGCACGGCGCCACCGTCGCGGGACTCGTGCTGGGTCTTGTGGTCACCGGTGTGAGGGTCGGCCACGGAGTATGCGTAGTCGTATTTCGGGTGAGACTGAGGAAAAAGTACAAGTTAGTCGTGGAGTATAACTGTGGAATTGTGGTGAATGAGCAGTGAATGGTATGGTTGCCGGTGAAATTACAGGCACATGAGACATTCCACCTACACGTCTCATAGTTACGGGAGAATAGGATGCGACTTGGACCTTGTACCTAGTAGGGACTCAAATTGCATCGGTGGTTATGGGCCGAGGTTACCACTTAACACCAAGTGGGCCGTCGGCTCGTTCCGTAACTGTATCACATAAAAAAGAATACATACGATGATGATGCTTAGAAAAAACATGATTAATAATACTCACGTATTCAGCGTGTCCGTGAGCGAGAGCGATGGGTGCAGCGTGAACTACGGGAGCTGCGTGAACTAAGGGGGCGGCATGGGCAACGTGGACTGGGGCGTAGTGAGGCGCGGCGTAGTGAGCCGGCGCGGCGTAGTGAGCCGGGGCGTAGTGAGCCGGGGCGTAGTGGACCGGGGCATCGTGGCGGACGATGCTTTGGGAGGAGATTGCTGAGTGGTGCAGCGGCAGTAGACCAGCATTGGCCGCGGCCAACACGGCGCTTAGGGCAAGCACCTAGAAACAAAAAACATTTAAAACTACAGTTTTATTTAAATTTTTGGACACAATAACTTAGGACTTCGATTACAAGTTCAAGAATATTGGTTATATATGCCGATTGTTACTTTTGGATATACGAAATATTAAATCCTTTTTGGACTTACTTTGGAGAACATTTTGCACTACTTAATCAGGCAGGTGACTGATACTATTATAGACCTGGATTGGACTTTTATATGAAAAGCAAAACGTAGCCGCGGTCCTTGCTGTGGTGGGGCGAGCGGTCAGTTCCGTAAGTTTGACATCGCGAGGTCGCACCGCATATCTCCACTTCACTAATAATTCACAAGCATTCGCCCTCCGCCTGTGCACATCTGTAAACATAACAATTTAACTCCTGTTTTAGGTGAGTACCGGTATGCCCGATTTATGAACGTGATATATATTTTTGGAAAAATATAACGTTTATTCCGAAACAAGGTTTACAAGATTTGCAGTTTATAATCTCTGTGTATGAGTAGCATTTTAAATCATAAAGGATGCACTGAAGGAAAGAACTTGTCAACCCGAAAAACTCCATTCTCGGAAATTGCACGAATTCATCAGTGCCATCTGAACCTTTGTTAGAAAATGAAAAGAGAACAATTTTACCAAAGAAATATTATGTACACTTATTTCAATTGACAAGTACAAGAGAAAAATATTGGAGAATTTGGAAAGTGCCCTGAGTGATGAGGTGAAAACAAACTTGATTTTCTACGTGAAGAACACTCGGTAGGCCCAAAATCACTTACAAATCAAATGCACTTAATATTCTTGTTTAACTCCTTTGTCTAACTCGGCACGATACGAACTAGACAGAAATAATACTGTGTCATCACGGAAACTATAAGTATGTACAAGTTTCATCTTAAATTAGATAAGTTTTTGATATGAAATATCTTGTAAAATTTGTGCAAGATGTAAAAAAAAATGTGTAAATCCAGATCTTGTTTATAGATACTATGTTTATATATGCTTTGTTAAGAAAAATAAATCAGATATACATATTAATTTGTATTCATTTTAAGTATGGCTTGTTATTAACTAATCAGTAATTTGACTAACTATCAGAATTCCATATTAAATGCAGTACAATTTACAATATTTAAAGTGGGTCTTGTCGTACCTAGTAGGGGAGGACCCAAATCGCATCGGTTGTTATGGGCCGAGGTTACCACTCAACACCAGGTGGGCCGTCAGCTCGTTTCGTTACTGTATCATATAAAAAACAACCTTAAAAACTTAACAAAATGTGCTAGCAATTATTAACTATAAATTTTTTGTCGGTTAAACACTAATATTTAACCATAAGAATGAAATCACATAAAAATAGTTTTTTGACAGTACATACATACTACCTAAACATAAAAAAATTCAAAGATAAATGTTGACTTTAATAGCCCAAACGGATATCACGCGCGTTGTTATAACGATTATTTTCCATATTGTTTTCGATAATCCGGTAGAAACAATAAATATTATTAATTGCACGAAGGCTTTTCATTGCCATTAGAAGTAAAAGGCATTATAAAGTCGTAAAGTTCGTTGTTAGAGTTTTGGCCTCAATAACAATAGTTTTATACTTATTGTCATATCTAAGTAGATTGAAAATTCACAAATTGTCCTGTTATTAGTAATAATTATAGAAACACCTGATATATATTTATATTCCAATCGTTGATTTGTTTTTATACGTACTAACCTATGTTAAATAAAGAAGTTAGCGTTAACCGACAATGTTAGTATGTTTAATAAATTTATTTTATTCTATTCTATTTAGATTGAAAGAGCAAATAGCGACGCCAAACTACTTCTAGACTCTGTATTCGTATCTACCTAACTGTGGCAATCTCAATTAGTCTATTAGCATGGAATGTCGCTGTTGCAAAAATGTAGGTATTTAGAAGTAATTATTTCTGACAATTATATTTCGTCAAAGCCAATATGCTCTTATTATGACCGTGATTGCGACATGTCTAAATCAAATATACTATTATTTGACCACAGCGTGGTTACCCATAGACCTACGACAGTTCGTGGCCAGTATTTAATTTCCTAACCGATGTAAGTAATGCGATCACTGGGAGTTGATAGGTAAATTACGTGTTGAAACAAACTTGGTATACTAATTGAATTCGATTAACAACCCTTTTTAGAATATGGGTCAGAATTTGAATATTCATTTCAATAGTCGGTTCTTTGTTCGTAAATCTCATATTATCGCTGTCTTTTTTTGATAACAAAAATGTCTCGCTTATTGAAGGCAAAGAAAATTTTTAATTCCATAGAATTTATAAAGAAATTGCTTAGAAGCGTCAATAATATTCAAAACATAAGGTCAAGCAAAATTATCGCTAAGTTTGACGCCTGTTCAATCCTTATCCAACACTCATTGGGGAAGAGAAAAGAAACCCCTGAAGAAGGGATTTCTTTTTCCAGAGTTCGATCCTTAAATTTATACTACATTTAGTGACTACATAATACTGGAATGCTTAAGATATTACAAGATGTTTTGTGTGTCGTGGAGCAGAGCGACATTAGATTATCGGGACTTATCTATGATATATATATATATATATATATATACAGGGTGTGGCGTAATGAGTGGATAATAGGGTACCTGCGGGTAGGGGCCATTGTGGCGGTTCAGAAAAATATTTGTTATGCTCAGTAAAAGTGCCTCGGTTTTCGAGATATTCGACATTTTCGAAATTTAAGAAATATTTCACCCTTCGTCACTATTTTTGGCGCCCAGACTGCAAATGATTTTTTTTTTTCTATCTGTTTTTTGGATAGTATTCTTGGATAGATGTGCTATCGAATGGAAACTATTATTTTTATAACACAAGCACAGTTATGTTTTTAAAATAAGATTTCACTAAAATTTTACTTGCTTTCGTTTGTTTTCCTGACCTTTACCCTTCTGTGGTGTAAAAAAAATGTATGGTCACTTGAATGCCAACGTTTAAAAAAATTAGCCTTTTTCATCGAGATTCCGAAATGGTATATTACATGGTATTTCCACAAGTTGATTCAAAATTAATTCCTATTAAAATGGGTAGAGCTAATTATTATAAAATTACAAATAGTACTAAAATTTACTTCATTACTTAAAATCACCTAAAAACATTAGTTTAAAATTCGGTAATGAAATAAAACGAAACAATAAATTTTAAATGCATTTCATTTATTAAATTTACTATCACAAAAGGTGTTCGAAAAGTCCACCACGTGCTCTGATGCATGCTCTGCACCTTTTGATAAAAGATCTTTTAATCCTGTTCGCAAATCTTTGCTCTGTGATTTTCTGAGCAGCTAATCGCACACGCTCCCGTAGCTGGTCCACTGTATTAATTGGGTCTTTATAAACCTTTTCTTTAAGACATCCCCAGTAAAAAAAGTCCAATGGGTTGAGGTCTGGTGAACGAGGTGGCCACAAAATTGTCCCCAAACGACCGATCCATCGTCGACGATATGTTTCATCGAGGTATTGTCGAACATTTCGGGCGTAATGAGCGGGGCAACCATCGTGCTGCAGCCACATTCTTCTTCTATCTTCTAATGAAACATCTTCTAATAAAAGTGGAAGTTCGTGCCGTAAAAAATGTAAATACGTTTCTGCAGTCAATGTTCCAGACAATTCGAATGGTCCGATGATTTTGCCATTTAGAATTCCAGTCCATAAATTAATTTTGAACTGGTACTGGGACCTGTCTTCTCTGGCCAAATGAGGGTTTGTACGCTGCCAACTGTGCAGATTGTGCATATTAAAATACCCATCTTTTTTGCACGTGGATTCGTCGCTCCACAAAATTTTATCGAAGAAATCGGGATCAGCGTTCATTTTTCTCAGCATTGTTTGGCAAAATGCAACTCGTGCAGTGTAATCTCTTGGTTGAATTAATTTTGAATCAACTTGTGGAAATACCATGTAATATACCATTTCGGAATTTCGATGAAAAAGGCTAATTTTTTTAAACGTTGGCATTCAAGTGACCATACATTTTTTTTACACCACAGAAGGGTAAAGGTCAGGAAAACAAACGAAAGCAAGTAAAATTTTAGTGAAATCTTATTTTAAAAACATAACTGTGCTTGTGTTATAAAAATAATAGTTTCCATTCGATAGCACATCTATCCAAGAATACTATCCAAAAAACAGATAGAAAAAAAAAAAACATTTGCAGTCTGGGCGCCAAAAATAGTGACGAAGGGTGAAATATTTCTTAAATTTCGAAAATGTCGAATATCTCGAAAACCGAGGCACTTTTACTGAGCATAACAAATATTTTTCTGAACCGCCACAATGGCCCCTACCCGCAGGTACCCTATTATCCACTCATTACGCCACACCCTGTATATATATATTTATGTGATACTGTTACGGAACGAGAAGACGGCCCACTTGGTGTTAAGTGGTAACCTCTGCCCATAACAACCGATGCGACTCGGGTCCTCCCTTACTAGATACGACAAGATAAAAATTTAAATGTAAAAAGTCAATATATTATTATACATAATAAAAAACAGCTTCATTTATTCAAAAATACTACCCCACGATCATATATGTATAAAAGCTTGTTCTGAAATCTGAAATGAATAACACTGTTCATACACGAAAAAATTTCATGCTTGATTTTTCTATTGTATCATGCCATCATGTTTAGGAGTTATATAATGTTATTTTATGTGACTTGAATCGCTTATCTTATTCTAAGCAATTTCCTCTGTCCATAGCAACGATAATTAATACTTAATCTTCCCCTAATATAGAAACTCATTTGTTTTCTGTCCTGGGTTACGTTATTAATTTATATCCCACTACGTTATTGTTAATATTATACAGCAGTAGTAGGTATATATAGGAATACATAATAGAAACCATCAAACCTTGAATAGTTCAATTAATTAATTTTACATCACTAAATATTCAAACAATGGAAAGGGTCTCACGATTTGATATAATTGTGATTTAGTAAAGGACCTTATGTCTGGTAGAAAGGTTCGCAGTTCGTGAGCCGTTATCGACATTGTCACGGAAGCTGTATACCTATTTCTGTACCGAGAAACGACCCCGAGGCTAAGCTAATGTTCTGCTGAAAGGAGCCAAAATAGCCGCAATTATTGCAACACAACGCGGTCATTTTCCAAGAGGTCATTGAACATAAACAGATATTCAATATGATAAAAATATGTTTTTTATTTTATATTAAAACTGATAGCAAAATTATGTCTATATTTTTTCCCTCGACTAACCACAGGGCCAGTAGTTTCAGTAAGTTCCACCATTGAGAACATTGAAGCAAGAATTGGTGAGGTCGTCGCTGCCGTCAACGATTAATTCAGCACATTTTAATTCCGAAATATGTAATACAGGCAACGGCAGAAAAAATATGTAATATGCCAGTGCCTTTTGATAATAATGTTGACCTTAATTTATTTAGTGGAATTAAAGGCATAATTGCAGAGGTTATTAGCCGCAGTGGCCGTGACTCAGGCCTATTTATTTTAATCAAAGCCTTTTGTTGACGCAGATATTATCACCCACCATAATAGTATCTTGATCTCCGAACACAACAGCAAAATGGTAAAGTTCAATATGAACACAACAGTCAATCTGACCCGCGCCATAAATAAGATAGGTGGTACCAATCCTAATAAGTACATATATTATAATTGTTAAAGTGTTTTTGTGGGATTGGCCTTCGTTAAAGCAGCAACAAAACAATGGATGGATTTACTTTTATTATATCAAATAAAATAAATAAATAAAACAAAAAGTTATAGGCTCTACAAAATAGTGACAAAATATATATTATCATCCCGAAAAAATTAAAACAAATGTGGGATAGATATTTAACTAACCATGGCACCGCAGTGAAACCACGAGAAATATAATGAAATATTGTAACATATACATATACACATACTTAGTTACTAAAAAAGAATATAAAACATTTCTAAAATAGTCCTAATATCACTATGACAGAGTGTTCTGCAACTTAAATAAATAACCGAAGGTTGGTATTGTATATAAATATACATAATTGAGATAAACTTGGTAAGTTTCTGTTGTAATTTTTTGTTTGCGAAATGTTACGTAGGGTCCGTTTTATGACTGGGTTTAGTGCTAAACTGCTATCATTAAGTGCGCGGATTTAATGACAATATCGCTACAGGTTATGCGGCTATCTAGAGCATAAAATTATTCCTGAGTATCAACGGCCCACGCCAGATAATTTGTGATATTTATCTAATGTATAGGAATCAAAGTTCCGGCTGGCTTATTGAGTCATTGGCAAACGCTTAGCCAAAACCGCGGATCCAAATACTTAAACTAAAGATTATGTAGGTATTTCAGAAAGCTTGTATACACACACAGATAATGGTGCAAGCTTTAAAGTTATATTCCAGACATAATTGATTAATTGCGCAATTCGCAAACCGGCCAGGGATATGAATATTAAAATTGCGCCATCACAATGTTGCCACAGACAGGATTATTTATGTTTTTTGTATGAGATGATTTCCGAGGAATTAAAAATTTCTGACCAAAGAGTGTAAGAGCCCTTTAATTTACAATTATATCTAATCTTCATACCTTCAATCGCCTAAGAAGTAAGGTTCAGCTAAAGTACTTCTTAGAGGAAGCTTATTCACTGTGTTTAGTGAATGAACGTAGTGTCAGTAGCGGTAATTCTGGTCAAAACACGATTATAGCAAAGTGAGCATGTTATTAAATTTACACAGGATTGAAAGTTCACATGAACGCCAATATGTGATTGATGTGATCTTGATGAGCTGCTGCAACTAATGGGCATCGCAATTTAGCTTACTCCATCGCACTTGGTTATTTATGGACAATGGTGTTTTATCGGTTTTGAGGTGAACTAAAACATCTGTATCGTATTGTTCTCAAATGTGCCTAGGGTATGGTGCAACTACTTATATTGCAAAGGGGAGTATTCCTGGGATTCCAAAAAAAAATCCCTGAAGTATACTCACAATATATATAACATTGAAGACTGTCTCAAACTATTTTTCTTTTAATTATTTTACTTCAGTTCAGTTCTCTTCAAGATCTAGTGCACCTTGGTCTGAAATGAATTCCTGAAACACGCATCGACGGTAATTCGGTAAAAGCTCTATAACATTCTATTACTGATGAAATGAACTAGAAATGGATTGTGATTATGCAAATAATTGACAAATAGGGTACAGAAAATAATTTAACTAATATTAATGTAGCAAACTACGAATGCAATATCCTAGTAACATAAAGAACGAGTCTTTACGCGCTATCAGACAAGTAATCGCTATGCCATAATACGCGACTCAAAACTGCTTCTACAAAGGTTTGCATTTCATACAATGCTGGTCATTACCTACTTTTTAATCAAGGACACTAACATCTACGCTACTTGAAGGTTAAGGTCTGAATACTACATGTAAGTACTATATTTGATCCTTATTGAACTCAATAGAATTTTATATATTGATATATATATTGAATTGGAGTTTCAGTAATTTGATTTAGCTACTACCAAAGACATAGACATAGACATACAAAAAAGTGGTAACCAGGAAATATTACATCAAAAACCATTCATAAATATTTCCAAACATTTAATATCATCTAGTTGACTATTTTAAAACAGTACATTGAAGATCACAGCGAGAATAAATAAGGTACAATGGTATTGGCTAAGGGACGGAGATCAGTAGTGGTGGTGCTGGGATGAGTATACATGGTGGCTGGGACCGGAGTTGTGGACCACTGCGTTGAAACTGAAACAATAGATCAAATCTTTAATGCACAATTTTTAAGAGAACACGCTTTATTCTGTCCGATATATATCAACTAATACTTGACTCAGGCGTCACAAAATATCCCTCAAAACTACGAAAACTAAACAAGGTTCAATCCCCTGATGGAGCAAAGTATCATTAGCATATATAGTTTATGGATATTAGATGGAGGTAGGTTTTTACGTGTGTACTCCTGCAATACAGAATATCCTATAGTAGTTTATGAGTATGTAAACGTTATTATGGTATCCTAATAGTTTTCTGGTTCCCGCGATTCAAGCCATGCTTAGCTTATTTTAGGGCTAGATGGCGCTGTGTGACATGTCCACCAATACTATAATTATTTGAATTCCAAAAATTATTGAAACTTCCCCGAATATAGTTCATTATTGCGCCATCACAACTGTAAATGGTATCAGAGAAACTACAAATCAAAGTCAAGACGCGAATATCGCTATTGACGTATGTCCAGTACGTCACAACATGTGTTCGCAACGTCAAATCCAGTTCGTGTAATTGGAGCAACAGGTTGTGCTCGTTCAATAGGAAGCTTGCCGTGACGACAGAGGTCATTACTGACCTCTGTCGTCACGGCACACCCGGTTTGACAACCATATGAGTATTTATGAGTGTAAACATTGAGTGCTTTACAGCGAGAAAGCTTAAGTAAAGCTTGCGCAATTACGGGAAAGCTGATAGTATGTTTATTTGAAATTGCTTTTTTGTAGTGCATCTACAGTTTGGATATTATTTTCCTCCTGATTACCATACTAACGTGATTATTTTATTTAATAGGTATGTTACTGACAAGGTTACACTTGAAATATTGTCATCTGTTAGGTGACTATGGATCCGATAGTGTCACCACAGAATGGAAATGCACTTTTGCGATCTGGTTGTCATGTATGACAGTCAGAACTCACTATTAGGTGCTTGTAACTGAGGTTATAGCTAGCCTGGTCTAACAACGTCCAATTCAGTTTCCTTACTATTTTTTTTTTGGTTGGTGGCTAAAAAAATTAAAATAAAATACTTATTTACTTTTTTTTGTAAATACATACATATAATCCATATAACACCCAGACACAGAAAGTACATACGTACAGTAAGAATGGAATTTTGACAGTACTATTATATTCCTTTATCCTGGGTGCTATATGTATTTACAAAAAAATATTTAAGTATTATATCAGTTGTCTGGTTCCCATGACACAAGCTATGCTTAGCTTACTTTGGGGCTAGATGGCGCTGTGTGAAATGTCCACTAGTATTTATTTATTATTTATTTATTTATTGTGTCGAGGGTAGTGCGTTATTGCCTGGTGGTGACGTAATGACTAAATTTGTTTCTAACTCTAACAGTTTCAATATGTTGACCGATGTGGTTACTTACCCATGGTGGTCATCAGCGGAGTACTCAACCTTGCGGAAAGAACCATCGGGTTGGAGCAGGGAGTACTCTCCTTTCACGACGTCTCCATCGCGGGACTCATGCTGAGATTTGTGGTCGCCGGTGTGTGGGTCTTCCACGGAATAGGAGTACTGGTATTTAGGGTGGGCCTGCAAAACGAAGAAAGTAAATATAATGAGGAGTAAGGATAATAAGATCAGAGTGGGATATTCATGAAACATTATTTAAGTCATGGATCTGATGAGAATCGTAGTGAAACACATTTTCCCAGAAGTAGAAACCTAAATAAATCACACTAATATTATAAAGGCGAAAGTTTGTATGTGTGTATGTTTGTTTGTCCTTCACGCTCGAACGGCTAATATGATTTCTATGAAATTCGGTACCATTATAACTTACATCCTGGAATGACACACAGGATACTTTTGATAAGTGCAGTATTCCTGTAGGATTCTTCTCTTCTATTCGAGTCACTGGTTTTTCCGAAACAGTGTGGTGAAAGGATGTTAAGTCCGCCTCAAGGGGCTCTTTTCGTGCACTTGACACATGTATTCGAATTTTTAGTTCTAGGACATGTCGGTTTCCTCACGATGTTTTCCTTCACCGTTTGAGAACATGGTATTGCGCACATAAATCTTTCAATTGAAAACCTCATAGGTGCACGTCGGGGTTTGAACCGGCGGCCTCCGGATTGAAACTCAGGGTCAGTACCATTAGACCACCACGCTCTCGCTCTTGTGGGATCAGGCAGCCGGTACTTACATAATAGTCTTCGTGACCGTGCTGGGCAGCGATAACTGGGGCATGGTGAACGATGGGTGCCGCGTGGTATACAGGAGCGGAGTGGATCAGGGAAGCACCATGGTGGACCTCATTGTGCTGGGATGATACAGAATAGCCATTGTGGCCATGTCCCAGGAGACCAGCCTGGGATGCTGCAACGATAGCGCTGAGGGCTAGCACCTGAAGAAAATAATGAATTATGTATTAATTGTGGATTTCCCTGATGAGTACACGACTTAAGCTTAAGTGCAGAGTTTTTTATGGAATATATTTTTATTGTGAAAATTACTATTTAATTAAATATCGGGAGTTTTTAAAAAGTGAAATTTTACTCGTTGTCAATTATTTAAGTCAGATGATAGGAAAAAAAATTTGGGCAAAATCAACTAGGAGGTATATGGTATAGGGAGGTATAAGGAGGTATGTCCAAAGTTTTGTGGGTTTTGTATGGAACATTTCACTATAAAACACTTACTTTAGCGAACATTTTTAGTTTTGGTTAGGTGTGCGTGACTGACTTACATTTGATAACCAGTGGGTTTTATAAGAGCAGTCCGCGCCGCGCCGGTGGGGCGTCGAAAGCGTCCCATTACGAAGGTCGTAGCTTTGTTCCACATTCTCGTATTACTTTAATATATGTGATTGTTACTTAACATAAATAAGCTGTGAACCAAGATAATCTACTCCGAGAGCTACAAAGAATATATTAAAGGTTCCTGATTGGCCTGACAGATCAGTAGTAACCCTGCCTTATGCGCTGTAGGTTCTGGGTCGATTCCCACCAAGCACATACATTTGTGTGACAAACATAGATGTTGTTCTGTGTCTGTAAGATGTCGCAGTTTTCTTTACTTATAATCATTACTATAAAACCTTGTAACTTTTGTAAAAAAATAATGTTTTATACTCGTAAACAAGTCATATCTGATCTCCTATATTATTTACGTCATAGATGCTGGTCTATATCAAAAGTATATTTCTTCGTCAGTTCCTGATCTAGTCAGTACTTGTTAGTCTAATCTTGTGATAAAGCTTCATTGTTCAGTGATACGTTACACGCAATTGCGTGACATTTTACAAATTATATATCATGAATATACGAAAAAATTAAAAAATTGTACAAAGCCTACGCCTGGAAATATAATCGAAACAATTAAACTTATACTCTTACTAATATAAATAGAGAATATTTATTTTCAAAACTTACGTGGTAATTATGACTAAAAGATATACGTAATTACATTCTAAGTCTATCACAATTATGACAACCGAATGCGCAATGTCGGTCGACGCACTTTGAAACATAAGGATATCTTGAGAGCAACTGCACCGCGGGGGGAAAGTAATTTTTTAACATGTTTTTGTTCCTAGTAAATTCTGATGTCAAAATAACAGTTCAATATGGTGTTTTTCTCCATGTTTGTGACAAAAGCTGTTTTTTTTTCTTGTTTATTAGAAATATATCTCCAAGTAACAGCCGTACAATGCTGTTGATTGATATTAACATCGAGAATAGATTAGGTTGGATTGAAATTACTTCTGCTACTCATAACCGATGCTCATAGTTTACTAGTTTATTATTAGGCATCAGTACGCACATAAAATGCTTATAAAATTGCTTGATTGTCTACAAAACAATAGGTAGTGGGAACAGGCTGGTGAGGCTGGTAATGAAGTTGCAATAGTGTATGGTTGAAACACCGTATCTGATAACTACGGTGTTTTTCTTTCGTACTTAACCCGTTGAATAGTTTGTATAGACACGTGACAGTCTAAAAAAGCGTCGAATACAGTTCTCGCGACATATCATCCATACATAGGAACATACCACGGCAAGTAACTAGTTTGCGCAGTATATGAAAAACTTTGTTAAACATATATTTTGAAATGAAAGTTTTCTGAATATCTGTAAGGGACCGATAAGATTTTCTGGTGTATCTCGTACTTAGCACTACATGTGTAGTATACGTCTCTACGAATATAGGTACATATATAAATATCGTGATTTTGTCTGCAACAATGCAGCCAGCGGCCGCGGGCAAACATTCGTGACATTCACACAATTCAATAATATCGATAAGTTATTACATAAAAGTTGAATAAGTTATCGAACAAATAACGATAGTTTGAGTGGGCACGCAAGCGAAACAACCTTGTTACTATAATAATCAGATCGAACGTCCGTTAGTAACGCCTATGCTGTAATCTGTGGCCGAACAATATATCCGTTGTATTGCTAAACATTTTAATATTTGGATGAAAGCCTTCAAGTATGCGTAATGGATAATGTAATTAAATGTTTTAAATAGATTTAGATTATCTGTATCTCATTATCTACGAGCCACATAATTTTGATCGTGTACTGAAGAACTTCTAATATCAAATTTTAGTAGTAGTATTTTGAATAGGTATGTGTCAATTAGTGCACATATTATTTTAATGTGTATGTAACTCATTGATGTCGTCCAGATTCAAACTTAAGTCAATCGGATTGTAAAACAAAGTTTGTACCAAAAACTAAACACAAGGAACATTAAAAAAATAACAGAAAATATTTAGACCGTAAAAAGTATAATAAATAAATTTTCAAGATTGGGATAGACTCATTTTTCACAACGTAGGAAGTTATTTACATATAAATTATTGCTTCATTCAGTAGTCGTGGTGGTAAGGCTCGGGATGTATGGAAGGGGCAGAATTGTGTACTACCGCGTTGAATCTGAAATTACGATAATTCATTAAAGTTAAGAAAAGAATATAATAAATAAATAAATAATGGTGGACATTTCACACAGCGCCATCTAGACCCAAAGTAAGCTAACCATAGCTTGTATTATGGGAACCAGACAACATACTTATATACTTGTAAATATATACATATAATACATATTAACACCCAGACACAGAACAAACATCTATGTTCGTCACACAAGCTTTTGTCCCGGGTGGGAATCGACACGACCTACAGCGCAGAAGGCAGGGTAGGGTTACTAGGTACCAACTGAGCTGTGAGGCCAGTTCATATAAACGATATAAGTAGAAAAATAATTAGTTCCATCTCCTGCTAGTAAAGAAAATTAAATGCATGTTTTTATTAGAGTTCAAAATGCTCTTACATTGTATGAAGTGGCATCGAATGGAAATAATAACATCTACAACTGTGCACTAAGTAGACTACACAATATGAAGGTAGGAAAATTGACCTGCTTTATGCTGCACATAACCACAACATCAAGATATCTAACATCACATTGGGTCAAGACGCCAGTTTTCACTCAGCTTGGTTTCTAGCAGCTGATATCCCTTGTTCATTTAACAAATGTTTCAGAATTTTAATGACGACCGGATAATTTATTTTCTAATCTAGGTTTCCTGAGTACCAATTTCCTGACAAACCGTCTGTATGTCAGCGGTTTAATGAGCAAACTTCAATTAAGTACTTAACGGTTAACACGAAATGTCTAATTAAGCGCGTATTATCTGGTAATCTGTTTAAAAAACTTTATTTTGGAGTTTCTAAGTAGCGTCATTATCGACTCCTGTCGCGATTTCGTTTTGGTTCCACTAACCCACTGAGTGCAAGGGTCATAAAGTTCCATTTCAGTACAGTACAAATTCTGGATTCTTTCTTTGATGATAGATAATACGTATAAGAATCGCTCGGACTTGTTGGTAATTTAGTTGTTAAGCTACTTTAACTATCCTCTAAGGATTTCTTGTCTGTCCTTCCCATGGAGGGTCGGATAGGATTTGGACAGGCGTCAAACTTAGCGATAAGTACGCGTGACCTTATGTTTTGAATATTATTGACGTTTCCAAGCCATTTCTTTATGAATTCTGTTAAATGGAAATAAACTTTTTTTACTTTTGACTTTGACTTTGACACGTGCAATGTGACAGCTAACAGAAAATGTATGGACAAGTCCGTAAGAGATAACCACCTCATAATCAAAGTCGAAGAATTAACGTCCCTTTATTAAGTTTCGTAGTAACTCACCCGTTATGGTCATCGGCGGTGTAGTCCACCTTGCGCACGGAGCCATCGGGCTGCACCAGGGAGTAGCTACCGTGCACGACGTCACCGTCGCGCGACTCGTGCTGGCTCTTGTGGTCGCCGGTGTGGGGGTCCGACACGGAGTACGCAAAGTCGTATTTAGGGTGAGCCTGGAATAATGTTACACATTTTTGTTCATTAGCTTTTGACTTTCCACTATCTTGGTAAACCTGTTAGTGAGTAGCTGGGTTCGACTCCCGGGCGACTTGGGCAAACGGTTTTGTAATTAGTTTAAAGTTTGTTTTGGGTTTTGGATCTTTGGGGCATTTTTTTCATTTTGGATACATGATCTCTGTGTTACCAGTCCAGAAGTGAAAGCGTCAATGACGATTGTTTACAAGAATATCAAACATTTATGGTTTAACCATAGTATTTTCATCTGATATGCAACAATCTTGATGTAACCACATTAAAAATATATGCAAATCCTGATTTCACAGTGTGCTGGGATTTACGTGACGTTCTAGTAAGTGTCCATATGTGTATACCACTCACGTATTCATCATGACCTTCGTGGTGTCCAGAGTACGCCAAAGGCGCAGCATACGCCAGAGGCGCGTGTACTAATGGTTCGGCGTAGTATCCAGGAGCACCGTAGTGTCCAGCCGAGTCATAGAGTCCAGCAGACTCATAAAGACCAGGAGACGCGTAGTGTCCATCGTGGCGGACGATACTCTGGGAGGAGACAGCTGGCCCGTACAGTCCAGCGGCAGCGCTCGCCCACATGGCTCCGAATGCGAAGATCTGTTACAAGGGAATATTTAAAGATGTTCCAAATATTTTTGATACAATAGGAGTATGGTAAAGCCACATCATTAGAAATTTAGACGGAACCCCAGGAGCGTTTGATTTAGTTGTAGTCAGACAACCACTCTACCTGACTTGCGGGGAAATAAATTCCCCATCACAAGAGGCGGAGTATCTTGGGCGTTCCCCTCGTGGCATTAGAAATAAATAATTATAAAAGGAGTATAAAGGAGTACTCAGGAGTATAAACCCTAATAATATTAGAAAAAATTATCAATTTTTTAAACAGTAGACAGAATATAATTGTTTCCTAAAGATTTCTCAAACTTTAATTGAATTGCTAAGTAAAATAAATATATTTTGAGTGACTTACTTTGCTGAACATTGTGATGTGGTTAGAATCAATGCCGTTGTTTGATTGATGTCAACACTTGCTGACCACGAGTTTTTATAAGACAAAACCAATAACAGCAAGTGGGGTCGAACTCATGGACCTCGTCAACGACAATAGGCAAAGGTCGCCACAAAAAATATAGAATTGCAATATGTGTCATGGTATGATATAATTTTTTAAACCATTTCAACGTTTTCGTGATATTGATTTTTGTCACGCAATGCAATTAATGATAGCTTATAAGTAATATAAGTATTGTTTTTAGTTTGACGTCTCATATAATATTGGAGGGCAATTCACACAGCGTCATCTAGCCCCAAACTAAGCATAGCTGATGTATGGGAAAAAAAAAACCAAGTAGCAGTTTGTATAAGTGTCATTCTAATAATAACCTGCTACATTGCCCTACTATATATCCATCCCATAATCATGGGATTATACTAGAAGAAAGAAGAAAGAAAGAAAGAAAACAAAGAAAGAAAACTTTATTTGTAGCTTTACAAAAATAACATAACACTGCACTAATTTTTTGATTGAATTGATACTAATGGTTCGGCGTAGAATCCAGGAGCACCGTAGTGTCCAGCTGAGTTATGGAGTCCAGTAGACTTCTAAGAGTCTTTTCTTTGCTGGGCTCTAAAGTCGAGAAAACGCGTGGTATCCATCGTGGCGGACGATACTAGTATAACTTTAAAATCCAGACACAGAACAAACACCTATGTTCGTTACACAAATGTTTGCCCTGTGTGGGAACCCACGACCTACAGTGCAGAAGGCAGGGTAACTACCAACTGAATTGTGAGTAATGCATGTGAACAGTTATTTCTGCCGCCAAAGAGTAAGGGATTTCGTATTGCTTTATGCCAGTTTGAAGGGTTTTTCTGTAAGCTATAGCGGCTGATACAGACAGAGGATACCGCTTAAGATCAGGTTATTCAGGTCTTACATCACCTAAACAGATAAAAAGCAAAATTCACTGCTCTGCGGAGGCCGTTTTGCGTGGATGCACTGCGTTTTTCAAGAATTATTCGATTTATTTTTAGTGTTTGTTAGATTTATTCGTTCCATACAAATATACATTGTCGCTTACTCAGTTATAACCTTTTCTTTCTTTTTTTTATTGTTCTATATAATACTAAGTATATTTATTATTTTATATCTTTTAAAGGTATTCCTATCCATCATAAGGCTATCTGGAAGATATCATTTGAGACGGCAGATCGTACATTTCCTTCGTTTACAATCGTACACAAGTCAAAGGAATATATTATATATATTTACCACATTTTAATATTGTGTGAATGCGTTGATAAGAAAGACCAGTCTATCTTCGAAAAATTTAATACATAAATACTTTATTTTTATATTGGTGTTATGTAAAATAAATAGTTCATCGATTTATCTATCTTATAAAAATCCAAGACAAATTTTATAGAAATAATATTCTTAAAGTTTCTTTGTTATAGCCTGTTACTAAATTTTTCGAAGATAGACTGGTCTTTCTCGTCAACGCATTCGCACAATATTAAAATGATGGTATATATATATTCCTTTGACTTGTGAACTAGAAAAAACTTTTATTAACGTCATTAACTTACAAACTGCCTCCTATGAAAAATAACACTACTATATTTTTTTATTCTATTACCTAATGAAGGGTATGGTTAATGGCCACGCGGAAATATGTGCGTACGAGTATATGCATAACACAAACCCAAATCAACCACAGTTACTCTACTTTCAACGTTCTTGGAAAAACCAACCGGTAAGTAAAGCTATGATTTTGTTTCCAAAGCTGTTAAATGAAAGGTGTAGCTCAATTAGTTTCCTTGTTGGTATTTAAATATTAAAGATATATTTTAATAAAACTTGAAATTTAAATCCATGACCTACAGTGCAGAAAGTATCGTTCAAGGATGTTCGCGGATATTTTTTGTAAATACCCATTTCTTTTATTTATTAAAAATAAATACGCCAACCTGAATTTGCAAAAAGAAAAAATAAATAAATAATTATTTAAAAAGAGTTTAAATGAATGATACCTAAAAAACTTGTAGATACACCGCAATCAGTGGCGCGTGTTTCCACTTGTCGCCACTTACTATGTCTAGACTTCTACATTGGACGACCGTAGGGATGAATATTCCTCACCAGGACTCAGAAGAGAGATAATAAATATTTAAACAAGTTATGGAAGGACCCCTCTTGATTTTAATAATTCATTATTATTTATTTTGATAAAACAATAATATGACATAAAAAAATAAACAGTAGTATGACATAAAAAAAGTTATCTATTGTTTATTTTATATGATTTTCTTGAAGAAACGAGCTGACATCCCACCTGATGTTAAGTTGTAGCCGCCGCCCATAGACAACAGCAATACGATTCAAGTCTTCTCCACCAAAGTACGAGATGGCTCAAGACGCTTGCGTTGCGTCCATTGCTCCGAGACGGGGATGTTGCGTCTCATGCGCCTGCAATGTGGTGGCAGTACTTTTCCCTCCAGGCGAACATAGCACATGTTCTACTGCCACTTTGGGTTGCTCCTTTCGCACCACCCCGGGTCACGGGTAGAGTAGTAGAGAGAAAATACTTTTAAATATTTTAGAGAAAATAAATCTCAAAATATATATATTTACGGACGCGAGCAACGTTGGTTCACAAAAACAGCTGTTATCTACTTTACAGCATGCCAAAATCAAATTTGAGATGTTTAATTCCATTGATAAAATTATACTATAACCGAATAATTAATGAAATATTACTGAATATAAATATACGTAACACTTAATCTTCGCGAAGGTGGAATATCTAAAAATCAAGAAGTTTTGGGAAGACTACTAATAATCTAAGAGCAAAATGTATTTCAGTTCGTTTATTATGTTCATTCATACATTATTTACAATTTTCACTAACACACATGCTTACAAAGATATAAATAAGACACGTTGCAGTCAAAAGATCAGCCAAATGTTTTCAGTAGTGGTGGTAGGCGTGGGCGGGGGCGGAGTGTACCGCGGGGGCGGAGTTGTGTACCACTGCGTTGAAGCCGTGGTGGTCGTCAGCGGTGTACTCCACCTTGCGCACGGAGCCATCGGGTTGCACCAGGGAGTAGCTACCGTGCACGGCGTCACCGTCGCGGGTCTCGTGCTGAGACTTGTGGTCGCCGGTGTGCCCGTCAGCGACGGAGTACTCGAACGAGTATTTGGGGTGAGCCTGGAACATTAACAAAACCTTAAAATATCGCACAAAATTATATCAATCGCCGATTGTCATCTTTATGATAAATAACAGAAGAGTCTTCTTATTTTAACACTATAATTATTCACTTACGTATTCATCGTGACCGGAGTAGTGGGCTGCGGGAGCGGTGTAGTGAGCGACGGGAGCGGCGTAGTGAGCGACGGGAGCGGCGTAGTGAGCGACGGGAGCGGCGTAGTGAGCGACGGGAGCGGCGTAGTGAGCGACGGGAGCGGCGTAGTGCAGGGGAGCGTGGTGAGTCTCGTCGTGACGCACGATGCTCTGAGAAGAGACGGCGTGTCCATGTCCATGGCCGAGAAGACCAGCGTTGGCAGCAGCCAACATGGCACCGAAAGCTACGATCTGAAATTATACAAAATTATAAAGCTTTCCTCATTCCTCATATGCCTTTGCTTAAGATTTCAGTTTTGCTTAATTAATTTCATTTTTTTTTTAATACAAGACTCACTTTACTAAACATTTTGAATGTATTTTGTTCAAGTATCAAGTGTTGATTGATAAATTATTGGCCTATTGACATGGTTTTATACTGCAAGAATTTAGAGGCATGTGGTCAGTGGTGGGGTGGAGAAATGCGAGCACTCACCTTGACATTGCCAAGGTTACGGCCTTGTGAACACGAAAAAATCTTAATACGCGTAGTTTTGGAGTTCTGATTAGTTTTTAATTATATCATTTATTTATATATACCAACCATAGTTTTAGTTTTCTCACTGCATGAACAAAGGCTTAATCTTGAAAAGCGAACAGCGTTTTTTTTTCTTTGAATAGATACTGGCGATATTGGTAAACATGTTTTCTCATTTTCCAGTATTCTAATAATGTATCTAAAATGTGTTTCAATCAATTAAAAGCCTTATGACTCAAATTATTTTACTCCAATAACAAATCCGCAATCAATTGTTATTAAATAACTTACTTGATAAATTGGTATCATGGGCGAATAGGATGAAAATAGCTCTATTCGGTATAATGATTTTATAGTTGCCTTTGTAATGCAACCAGCGGCTGAATTTTCATTATAGAATTTTGTCTTCTGAACTCAGTGTGGCGCAAATTGACATGGAAGCATAAATTAAAATAGTTAAGGAATACTGTGACGACTAAACAGCCTACATCACCCCAAGTATTAAGCAATTGAAAGTTTTGTCACTGGTGATAAGTTACACTGGAGTTAGAATAATCACCTACCATTCGGGTGAGCGTGGGTTTGAACCCCAGGTTTTATTTTTAGTATTTTTATTTTGGGTTTTCGAAACATTAGAATTGTTTCAATTATATACCCCCTAAACTAAGATCATTTAAGGACTTAAAATTAAGAAATGAAAGTCAAATGACAAGGATATTGTATAGAAGATTATAATTCGGGTCCTGTAGGGTATATAAGGAACCAGTCAATAAAGACTGTATAAAGTGTCGTCCTATAACTCGTTTCTTTCCGATGATATTAATCATTACTTAACTGAATAAAGTACCTTTTATATTTTTTTACATCTATTTCCTATCCTGTTACTTAATTATGTAAGAAAACTTTGAACATCTTTAATGTATTAAATGATAAAAATAAGGGAAAGTAATAATTATTGTAACTATATAAAAAAAAACTTTTAATTAAAAAATGTCTTAGACATTCCATATGTACTACAACAAAAATAGAAGACATCTGCCAGATCGGATTGCCCCTTAGGTAGACGTCATGTCAGAATTGTACTTAGAAGCAACATTGGACAGGACAGAAGCAAGACTGAATCAATGTCTTTATCGAAACCATGGGGTGACAGTAAAAAAAAATTACTGAGTATGAAATTAATATTAAAGATTTTGTTAAATGTTTTTCTTTTTTTCTTCCGAAAGATAATAATGCAATTATTGAGCTGAAGTTTTTGTGAGACCATTGGGTTACCATTATTATTAGTATATTGTTTAAGTTATACATTTGAATACCGTTAAGTATAAACGATGTAAATCTCCACTGTCGGAAATCGTTCCTTTTCAAGAAAGATGATACTGATGCATGTTTATAAAAACTTCTGAAATATCTTGAAACTTTTATAGGAGTTTTTTGATTTAACTACACTAAGTTTTGAGTTGTTTTACAATTTTCTGCATTGTAGGACTTTCTCTATCTATATCAAGAGCAGAACTGAATATAAAATAAAACCTGTTCACGTTGATATCGCTGAAGCAACTTAATTTATCGGATTTCTGAATTTTTTTTAATCCTGTTATTATTTTTGCAAATTACAATAAATAATGGTAGTGACGAATTATGGTACTAGTGTCTGGATCATATTATAAACAACTCTGCAAAAACTCGACGAGTTTTTGTATGATATGTTGGATAAATTGGTAAAAATGCAAAGATTAATTCAATTTTCATTTTGTTTTATTTTCTTCAAATACGCATTATTTACAATTCTCACAAACACATGCTCACAAAGATATAAATAAGACACAATCCAGCTCAGACAAATGTTTTTCAGTAGTGGTGGTAGGCGTGGGCGGGGGCGGCGTGTACCGCGGGGGCGGAGTTGTGCACCACTGCGTTGAAGCCGTGGTGGTCGTCAGCGGTGTACTCCACCTTGCGCACGGAGCCGTCGGGTTGCACCAGGGAGTAGCTACCGTGCACGGCGTCACCGTCGCGGGTCTCGTGCTGAGACTTGTGGTCACCGGTGTGCCCGTCAGCAACGGAGTACTCGAACGAGTATTTGGGGTGAGCCTGGAACATTAAGAAAACGTCTAAAATATCGGACCGAAATCGTATCAATCACCGATTGTCTTCTTTATGATAAATAAAAGAGTCTTCTTATTTTAACATAATATTTATTCACTTACGTATTCATCGTGACCGGAGTAGTGGGCTTCGGGAGCGGCGTAGTGTGCAACGGGAGCTGCGTAATGAGCGACGGGAGCGGCGTAGTGAGCGATAGGAGCGGCGTAGTGCGCTACGGGAACGGCGTAGTGCAGGGGAGCGTGGTGGGTCTCGTCGTGACGCACGATGCTCTGAGAAGAGACGGCGTGTCCATGTCCATGGCCGAGAAGACCAGCGTTGGCAGCAGCCAACATGGCACCGAAAGCTACGATCTGGAAGAAAATATTTATCATAAATTTGGTAATTGAGATATATATTGCTCTAGATTAAACAAGTGGATCAGAAAGACCAATGTAGGTGACAGGTATATATATCGTAATATTTCAAGTTAATCTAGTTTCACATTGAATGGCTATGTGTAATATTTGTCATTTGTAATTATACTCACTTTGCTGACCATTTTGAATGTGTGTGGTATAAAAAACAAGAGTTGATTGATGTCAACAGTCCTGTTGTGTGGTTTTATAGAACGAGAGCGTAGGCGCGTGCGCACGCGGTGGGGCAAAGAAATGCGCAACCTTGACTCCGTAACTTTGACATAATCAAGATCACGTCGTAAAGTACTGTTATCCGCGTCCGGCTCAACCTTTCAGATGTATTGTTTGCCGGTTAAGAACTTGCGATTGCGAAAAAAATCATAAGGGTTCTAATTTTTTTTTTGTATAGTCTAGTTCTAGTCTTTTATTTTAATACATGACCATAACTAAAAAAAATAAAATAAATTACAAACCATTTTTTATTAGCAATGCCAAGTACAAATTCTTTGTGTATTAGTATTTGTAGTTTTCCCGAATATCATAAAATTGGAACAATTATAAAGAGAATTACAAAGAGAAAAGGCATGAATAAATGCAATTTCAGTTTGGCTTATATTATTCAATGAAGGTGGTTCATAACCTCATGGACATATGGTTGCGTATTATGTTATTAATAGGTATAATAATAATAAGAGTTAATTTATTGAGTGTGAATGTGTTTATTAATTGCCCACTACATTTCTGTGATAATATTTCATTAAACTCATTTACACGATTGTTGCCTCAATTTAGATATATTTTATCTCGTTTGACTGAGCTTCGAGCACATAATTTTTTAAATAGTTGTTTTAATCGATCCGTCCTTGTTTTTCACTCTTGCATGCCGAGAATGGGTCTTTGTCCTAACAGTGCACGCGTCAGAAGCTGGTACGAACATTGTTTTCAAACTGATCCCATTGCATACCTTTCTGCTGCATATATTATACAATAAATATATTTCTACCTCGCATTTCACTTTTTAATTAATATAAATAATTTCTGTTAAATAATTTCCGAAATGTTTGTCTATGTTTATCACATAAATGTTTTCCTAGGTCGAAATAAAATAACCAACAGAAGTCAGCATACTATCTACCGAGTTTTGAGGCCATTCATAAATATTTATCATATTATAAACTCACTCCATATTTGTCTTTTTTATATTGCATCTTCAACAATACATACATAAAATAATGTATGTAGTTCATATATTAATATAATCTAGCTCATATTATACATACAAGAATGTTCTATTTCCTAATAGGTACATTTTCAACCTTATGGAATATCTATGTAACGTTCATGTATTATTATGTCGTTACATGGTAGCAGTTTTCGCCTTAGCTGTTTTCGTAATTGCAACCTTGTTACTGTTTCATTTATTTAACGCATTTAACGCTTTGCCAAGAGCGGTTTTAACTGCGTATATGACTAATTAATTATTTAAAATAAGGGTACATTATTAACTACAGTTATAACAACTTTGTTCCATATTTCTATATTTTACTGTTGTATTACTTGATCTTTATTTTCAAATCATTAGTATGATATGTTTGGGCACATAATATATTTCCACATATGCTAAAGATTACCAATGGGTCATACAAGTTCACGAGTGCAGACCGCGTGTAGGCTAATGCAGCATACAGTGATCTAGGGCCAGGTGGAGCGATGACTTTCGTAAGGTGGCTGGCAGAAAGTGTGTGCGAAGAGCCGATGACCAGGTTTAGTAGCGCTTACTGGGAGAGACCTATGTCTAGTATTGGACTAATGATGTTGATGATATTTTGAAATGTGTTCCTAATCCTTAATGAGATCTTGTTTAATATATGCGGCTAATACAAGAGCTCTTTTTGATGGTCTTGCGATATGATACTAAATAATTTGCCTTGATTTTATCATCAATATAAAACTATGAGTCTACTTAAGGTTTGACATGATAAAAATCTATTGTCTAATGCGGCAATAAATGTTTCATTTTGTTGATAGTATATTATGATTAGATTAAAATTGTTAGGTAATTGCAGTAAAACAACGTAATGTTTGTACAATTTATTCAAACGTATCTGTAAACTTTGGTAAAACAATTTGAAATTATGATAATTTCACCAAAAATAAAAACTGAGCAATTGAAATAAACAGCCAAATTTATTTATACTTCAACAAAAAACAGTGATTTCAACACTATTCAATTAAAACGGACTAGAATCGTTTATCAGCACGGTTTGTTGAGGATAATGTAAGTAAGGGGTGACTCTTGATTTTGGACGGAACCACCATGTGTTCCACTTAGGGCGGCTTGGATACATCTGATAATGTCGTTGTATGGGATTAAAATATTACTGTTTACAATGTTAGGTTCAACTAATGCTGTGTGTTGTTCGTGTGGTGCTATGTGATGGACTTCAACGTGTGATTCTCCTTTACTAATCTCTGCTCCAGCAGCTTCCGATGTTTGTTCTACATGAACACTTTTAGAGTGAGCTTCATGATGTTTAGAATCGGCTTCGTGAGAAGGCTCGTGCTCTAAGTGACCAACTTCTAAGTGACCTTCGTTATGATCAGTCTGAGCTTCATGAGAAGGTTTTTGTTCTACGTGACCAATTTCTGAGTCACTTTGGTGGTGTTCAGTATGAGTAAGTTCATGTTGTGTGGGACCCACTGTACGTTCGACTGATATTTCATGGTGAGCTTCGTGACCATGTTCATTGTGGGACTCATGATTCTCATGACTTTCAGCTGCTTTATTAGCTTCCTCATGATGTGCGTTATTTTGATCAGTACTGTCATGAGGTGCTGCTGCATGTTGTTCATGTTTTTCTTCATTGTGAAATTCATGATGTGATGTAAGGCTTTCGTGACTTGGCGCAGCGTGATTGGTTTCGTGACCATGCTCTTTTTCTTCGTGATTTTCATGTTCCAATTGTTCATTTTTGACTTCGTGGCAAGGTGCTGGCTCTGATGTTTCATGTTTTTCATGGTTCTCATGTTGCTTAGTATCAACTATCTCAGGAACGTAAAGTTTGACAACGTTGTTAAACCTGATGAACAAAAATGAGGTTGTAGGATTGTGTTAAAGGATACTTAGACAATATGGTTTAGTTACGGCAAAAAAACTAGGTTCACTAATATTGCTAGTTCTGATATAAAATTAACTACGGACTACGCATACGTAGTCAGAATATGCAACTTGAAAAATCAGATGAGCTTTTGTTTCTTTATTTTTTTTATAATATGGGTATGATACACATAATATAAAAAATTTACTTCGTCACGAGTTTCAATTAGTAACAAGTTTGGATAGGGCTGGCAAAGAAATCCAGAGTTAGTTTCTATGCTTAGGTATTCAACATTTGGTTAACTTTAAGATTGTTAATTACAATACCCTTGTAAATCATCAGCTACGTATTGGACCTCTCTTATATACCCGTCAGGCTGAAGGAAGGTGTATCCACCTCGCACTATGGAGCCATCGCTGAACTCTCGGTGAGACTTTTGATCGCCGGTTGGTTCATTGTACACTACATACGAGTATTCGTAGCCTAAATGTTCCTGGAAATACACTTCAACATTAACATCAAATTTCTTTTTGATATGCAATACCGAAAGGTGTCGAGTTATTTGCAAGTTAGGAAAAGAATTTCGTATGTTTTACACAACATTTTGTCAAGAATGTCAAGAAAGAAGAAGTTGAATACATACGCTTCGTGATGGTGCAACAACAACTGGCAAACTTGGAGACGAATATTGGACGATATTGGCGTTAGGAGCAACAGGCGCCAATGGTTCAGGGTATACACATGATGTCCCACATGGTGGAATATAATTAGGCGAGTAGGGCACAGAGCCCACCGGAGCAGAAGTCAGGTGTGCTATCTGAGGGCTATACGAAACAGATGGTACGCCGTATTCTACGTATTCAACTGGGTACTCCGGCCCGTTTTGCACGTAAACCTTAGAGAAAGATGCACTTGAAATATCCTCTATACAGACGCAAAGCGTCAACAGTACAGGAATCTGTAACAAAGACACATTCTTCGTGATTGTTTTTATGACTATAATTTTTTTTATGTAACAATACTTACAGTTACAATCATCTTTTCCGAGGATCGATGGTCTACTGATACTTTTCAAGATGTGCCACCGCTTATAAAAGGTGCTTTGTTTGACGTAAAATATGCTGTTCGGTAATACCGAAACAAACCATCAATGTCGCTGAGTAGATGAATAGCTGCTAACAATTAATATGTTAATGGAGATTTACCGCGGGTTGTCTGTTAGTATTCAAAACACGTGGTGGACAAAAGTCAATGATAGGTGTGAAAATCCGTTTTTGTATTTTTTTCAGTGCGTAACTATGCGAATTTATTGGAACTGTTTGGTATATGACTTAATTTCCTAAAATTCATCCTTTTTACTTATATCTCATTATTTGCTTATTTTATTATTGTAGTACTATAATTAGTATTAACGTATATATAAGACAGTGCCTATTAAGCTGCTGCAGGTGATGTAACTCCTCTGCCACTGGTTCAACTGGTGCTCTGGGTAATTGCGACATCATGCCCACCTATTCTGCCATTTGTCAAGACTAATTACTTAAATTAAGAGAGATTATATATATAAAGTTATATATTATAATAGAGACTAAATACTTGCCATTATCCTGAGATAATGGCAAGTATATAGTCTCATAATTATAGTGTATAATTAATGTATATTTCTGAATCCAAAATACAGTTTCAATTGAATTTATAGGTACCTAATAATAGTAAATGAATTTAGTTAATATTCTTCAAAATTACTTCGGGAATTGCTACACTATTGCTGGATTATTTTATATACCTGGTTAGACTGTGTTGACTGTGTGAAATCAGGCTGGCAATTTTGCCAGCTGCTGGCATTTTTCCTAGGACATGAAATATCTAGTGGTGTATTTAGACCACTCGATTATCCTTCAAAGGGTTCTACAATTGCCTCACATATTTTATTCTTTACAATTATCGGAAAGGCATTGATGTTTTTGAAGTCCGATCGCAAGTCAACGTCAGTAGTTCCAGTAGGTCTGTGGGCCTACGTTGCTCGCGTCCGTAGTACCTTTGAATCCCTACACGTGTCCCCCGGGTGGTGCGAAAGGAGCAACCCACAGTAGCAGTAGAACTTGTACTAAGTTCGCCCGGAGACGTAGGTACTGCCACCACACCTGGTCTGCCGCCAAGAAGCGATGCATTGTTGCTGCTATGTTCCGATATAAGTGATTGGGTGCCAGTGAAATTGCAGGCGCATGAAACGTAACATCCCCGTATCGGGGTGATGGGCGCAACACAATGGGACTTGAGTCATCCCATACTTTGGTGGAGAAGACTTGAGTCGTATTGCTGTTGTCCACGGGCGAAGGTTACCACTTAACATCAGGTGGGCCGTCAGCTCGTTCAATCACTTAAATGACATAAAAAGTAGTTACTGATAGAGATGTAGTTTAAGATTTATTGAGGAATGTTGATTGGGTGAGAGTTCCGGTTGAGTCATGCATGAGATGACAATGGCGAAGTTATACACAATAATTGAATGTTCTTATGTTATGTTATATTCCAAACAAGCTATTGGAAAGTTTCCGTAGAGGTAATGTTTGTTTGTTATATATTTGAATAAAACTAATGCTTGTTTTCCATTATTGCATACGGTAAAAGCAAATGCTATGATAAAACTTGAAGGCGAGCCTATTCATAACATGTTAATTGTTATGTTTACAACGTAACATATTATCACATAGTCTGTAGAACTTGTGTCAAGTTGTGTTCCTAGTTATGCCACCAAGCAGTTAAGAATTCGGATATTGTGTTTTGGTTTGTATGGATTTTACCAGTGAAATTACAGGTACCTAACACATTTTACCTTCACGTCTCGGAGTTCCGTGCAAAAAACGTTGCGAGTCTTTCCGTACCCAAGTAGGGGAGGTCTGAGTCTTATAGCTTTTATTTTATTTGGTTTTAATTAAACATAAACTACTTGCCAATCATCAAAAAAAATTATGATGCAATGTACCGTCGCCAAATGGTACATTATTAAAATATCTCCTAGTAAAATAAACTGAGCAAACTGTTCTATCGCTTGCCATATGCTTGCTATACGAGTCAGTGTGGTGAAAGGATTTTAAGTGCGCCTCAAAGAGGCTCCTTTCGTGGACTTGACACTTGGAACATGTCGGTTTTCTCAGAATGTTTTCCTTCACCGTTTTGAGAACGTGGTATTGCGCACATAAATCTTTCAAATGAAAAACTCATAGGGGCACGTCGGGATTTGATCTGTAGGTTCGGGGACTAGAGGGAGGAACTTGTGGTTCAGAATTCTACAGTGAGTTTGCAGTGAAGAAAAACATCAAAAGCAAAACCAGTAGTTTCATTTCCACTAGCTTTTTATGAACATTAACTTAATGTAGATTATAACATTACATGAAAAAATTATACAACACTATAGGTGAAGACTGCTTGCTCGTACATAGATGCTCATCTGTCATATATATAGATTGTGATGTATATGGGGCCCCACGTTGCTTGCTTTCGTAGATGATAACCCTTTGAATCTCTACACGTGTCCCCCGGGTGGTGCGAAAGGAGCAACCCAAAGTAGCAGTAGAACTTGTGCTAAGTTCACCCGGAGAAGTATTGCCACCACACCCTGGGAATCTGCCGCAAAGCAGTGATGCAATCGTGTTGCTGTGTTCCGGTGGAAGGGAGTGGGTGCCGGCGAAATTGCAGGCGCATGAGACGTAACATCCCCGTCTCGGGGTGATGGACGCAACGTAATGCGACTTGAGTCATCTCGTACTCTGGTGGAGAGGGTTTGAGTCGTATTGGTGTTGTCCATGGACGGTGGTTACCACTTAACATCAGGTGGGCCATCTGTCGTTCTATCACCAGCATCACATCAAAAAATCTAAGAGTTTAACAATATCAGCAATATTACCACATAATTATGTTAATTTGAGTGCACTAAGACACACTTTCTTCTCTAACTTTTCCCGTTTTTAACAAGATAAAATTGACTTAAGCGAAGGAATACCACCACACCAGCGCCTTTTAGTCTGTCTCATTACTAAATGTTCCTGAATGTATCTGCAAGTAAGTTCATACTTATAATATTCATCTTAATAATTACAAATTTATGCAATACTTACCTAGGTTTAAATACTGGTCTCATTTACTTTTTTTTGTCAAGTATCATTCAATATTTTCTAATTCTAAACATGTGCATTTAATTCGCTTGTATATTATAAGGTACTAGCTGACCCGGCTAACATTGTTCTGCCATATAAATTATCAAAGAAATGAAACGTAAGTATAAATCGAAAGTGAAATATGAAATTTGAAACTGAAAGTGTGCTATTGTTGTGCAGGAATTTTTCGGTTCCGATAAATAACAAATACAGAATGAAATGTCAAAGTCACGCGACACTTCACGACAATGACTTCACGTCAATGAACGATGGTTAAATTATTTGGATATTTAACTCAAATCGCGATGAAAATTCGAGGGAACTTCAATTAAAAACTAAAATAGTTGAAAATATATCAATAGAACTTAGGTTCTTTCTTCACCAAAGTATAAGAAAATAAAATCCACGAACCAATAACTTCGAAAATTTTAGTTCTAAGATTGCCGATACTCAGAAATAGAGGTAATAGGAATATCTTATATTTTAACTTGTACTTTAATCTTATACTTTAACACTCTTGAAACAGTGTCAAAAATGACACAATATTTCCCGGATGAACTTCGCACAAATAGAGTTACTAGGCGAGCATAAGTAGCTAGTGTTAATATGTAATATATGTATGTAGTTCCAAAAAATATATATATAAATGTATTCTATCAGTTGTCTGGTTCCCATGGTACAAGCTAAGCTTAGTTTGGGGTTAGATGGCGCGATGTGAATTGTCCACTAATATTATTATATTAGCATATCTCCGTGACAGGAATAACATATTTTATAAAAAGACATAAAAAAAGAAAAACATAAATTTTCAACAGTTTATTTCGCCGCAGTCTTATAACATATAACATCGTCGACTAAAAACTATCTATTAATAAGAGTTTAATATCACATGAGGTTGGCGGTGAGCCGATTAGATTAGTGGTGGTAGCTTTCGTGGATGGCGGGAGCGGTGTTGTGCACGACTGCGTTGAAACTGAAACAGAAATGTACGCATTAAATAACTACATATGTTTCATACCAAACGAGTTACCTAAACGGGCTACAGTTTCGCAATCCTGACCATGTAAAACTTGAAAAATATTTTCTCTTATAGTCCGGCGGTCACATCAATTTTTTGCTGCCGAATCATTATCAGCCTGATGATGATAATGAGGCTGATAACGTCTAACGTCCACGATAATATCTATTTTCTGACGTCTAATATCTAATATCCTATGCTAAATATAGACCTCTTCCAGTAAGTGCCAATGAGACTGGTCTTAGGCTCTTCATATTTACTTTCTGCCGGCCACGTCCAGAAACCCATCGGTTTCCTTGCCCTTCGTTCCTTTGCCTACTCTTAATCTCACTCGCGGACTCGTTTACTCTAGAGGTTTTCGTTAATCCTATGGGCTATAACTTTGGTCCTTTTTAGGATAAACTCACGGCTCTGATTGATGTCGAATGCAGCCCGAAAAATTAACTGGCAGATATCTTTTCTGGCTGCATTCGGGATCAAGTTTAAGCGAAATACCAAGATCTCAAAACGGTTAAGGAAAACATCATGAGGAAATAAATCAATTAATCCATTTACTACAGACGTTTGCGGAGCTCTAGTTACTTGAGTACTGGTAATAGAAGAACGTACCCATTGTGATCATCGGCGGTGTAGGTGACCTTGCGGAAGGATCCGTCAGGCTGGAGTAGGGAGTACTCTCCCTTGACCACGTCACCGTCGCGGTATTCATGCTGAGTTTTGTGGTCGCCGGTGTGGGGGTCGGAGACGGAGTAAGAGTAGTCGTATTTGGGGTGAGCCTGGGTTCAAAAGTTATATAAGTTTATATAAATTATAATATAAGTCTGGGTTTAAGCGCCATCTCTAAAGAGTATTGACTAGATTTTACAGGTATTTTATGCGACCAATCAAGGACCAAGGACCATATACCCAAAAACTGATTCAGAAATACTGCGGCTGTGACGGTGAGTCTTGCGTGAAGCTTGAGTTCATTGTAGAATTTGAACTGACAACCTACAAAATTTAAATCAACTTTATTACCAATTGAGCCGTCATTTCTTCAATCAAATTTAAAGTCAATATGGCCAAAAGTAAAGAGGGCTTCTTGTGCGTATAACGCAACGTTTAAACGCAGAAGTCGGAACTATTTAAGTGGACCCGATTATTCAGTGCGAGTAAATTCTCTAGGTAGTTTATAAGTTTGCTTATTTTCAATTATGTACATGCGTTACGTTCATAACAACAAAGAACTTCTACCTTTAGATACATCCACAAAACCTCCGGGACGGTCAGATAATGACCGCACAATGTAAGTTTTATGCGTTAAAGTACACAAATGCAAGTAACAATCACAGTACTTCAAATTGTCAAATGTTTCACAACATTCAGGTAATTCCGCGACGCTATCGAACAAACGTGAGGCCGCTTTATGTAAATAGCAATGTAGTATCCCTTCGAGCTATGTCGATGTTGCAAGATTCCCTGGGAAGTTATCGACCCTTGGTCACGACACGAGTCACGAATTATTGTCTGTGAACGAAGTCGCACGCTACACTTTCATAGCTATCAAATTCCCACAGTCAATTGTCAGCTTATATTCTTATATCTTAATTTACCCATTATACCTACTAGCACAAATTATAGGTCGAATAGGGTACCTGCTATGGTAATCTGAGAATATCACTTGTTGTATTTTGCTCACACTTGCATTTTGAATAGCAAAAACCTATCAAATAGTGCAAAATGAACTCATAGTAAAATCTCTGGCTTGTGACTGACCAATTATTTTTCTTGAATACATTGAAATCCTAACTCTCAGTACAAAAGACTTCAACGCGCTGCTTTTGTTTTTCCGCATGGGAATTTGATGCGGCAAGGAACGGATAATGAAAACCGAATAAAGCTTTGTCTTGCCTTACTTAATAGGATTATTCCTCAGCGACTGATTAACTAAGAAGTCTTTTTTTAAACTACTAACTAACAAAGACTATCTGAATCATTAATAACAACTGTGTTTTATTTACTATTTTCGATTACGTATCCATTTCCACAGAATGAGCGTGAGACAGGTACTGTTACATTTTACATGATTACGTGGAGGAAACGATGTAATTATTAGCGACCCATTTAGGAGAAATGACATAACATGAAAACACTCAAGGGATATATCGTACCCAGGAAACTGATTGTGTCGGATCGAACACGCAGTGTTTACGCAAGCTATCAATTAGTAACTATTGTATTACGAAACTTGGCAACTTAGGGAAATAGAACTTGCTCTCATTGCTCCACTTTACAATCGAATGTTCGTAACGGCGGTGACGCGAAGGCAGGTATTGGGATGCATCGCGTGCTATATTAGTGGAGCCTTATTGTGTAATAAATTTAGACAATATCTTGCCCAATGCGAGTTTTCATGAGGAGGCTAAAAATACAAAGTTAGAATGAACATTGACGTCCTTTTCCACTATCGGTATTCGAACTACTATTTTGAGATTTCTGTTTCAATCTGGCATCTTTTTCTCATACTGTGTTTACAATTTTACATATTTTACTTTTCGTAAATATATGAAGTGAAATATTTCACATTTTTTTAAACAGGAAAGGCAACATATCGGTTTCCACATGAAAGTCTGACGATTAACAATTAATTAGCAATAGACAAGGTTATTTATTGAAATAGACAGATAAATTAAAATAGAACCTATTAAGTAGTAAATCGATGCTTGAAGAATAGTTAGTTATTACACAGAATATTATCGAATCAAAGAGAGCTGTCGAACTCATGCAACGATCCGATGCATTTTTGATGCGTCGATTGGATTCTAATGAAAGCAATTTCCTGTTTTGTTATCGATAGTTCGTTACGTTCATGATTGAAATATATGATAGTTCCTGAAGTAGTCGTAAATTATTTAGTTTATTGGCACATAATTAATGAGTTGAGACTGACGTAAACTTAATAATGTTTTGCAATGAAAGTTAACAGTTGTCATAAACATGTTAGTATATTGTCTTAACTCATGCTTTATTACAGCTACTGCATAGTACTGCAGAGTAGTAGTCCTATTTTAATTCCACTTCAGATTTGTATGCAGAATTTGGCCATTTAGTATCAACTTTCGAAGTTCTCTTGATTTACTATACATTACTCAGAAATCTGACATTCAAAATAAAACTGAAAAATTAATTTTTGAGACTAAATTGGCACCCTTACCTTTATTTTGATGAAGGCTTTTTTAAGTCTTCGATTAGTTTATACTTCGTGTCCTTGACCGACATTATTTTGTTGTACCGTTGAAAGTGTAAGTGCCATGTGGCAACGTAACGTTCAGATGTTGGGACTTAATGGGCGAAACGACCAAAAATATACATTACTCTGACTGGTTCATAACTGATGTTTTGGTTTGAATTTATATGTGCTTTTTTAAGAGTTTTGAGAGTCCATTTACTGAGCACTGGCAAAATACGCCCATTGTAAAAGGAACCATTAAGAACATAAACACAACGAATCATTTAAAATTGTGTATAAAAATTATAAGACTTCCTTCTGTCGAGCCAGAATACATACACATATCAAAAAGGATGGTTATAATAAATTTCATACATAATCAGAAATTCGTGAGGTTTTTGAACTTCGTATTTTGGAGGCCTAAGGTACTGCAGTAACCAATATTAGTGAGAAGCCTGTCTGTTTTATCACCACCAAGTTGTGTTGATGACCAAAAACGAGACACGATAGAAATAAAATATTGCTATTATATTTCGACGGAGTGCGTGATCTTATTAGCATAATGATAAATTATCGTTTATAGACGTAATACCTTTAGCGAAGAATGCATCGACTTATGTAAGTTGTTATTTCTAAATTTGGTTCAAGATCTAGATTTTTATTTTAAATTTATTAAAGCAAATTTAGCAAGTCATTGGTATTTATAGGCTAATAAATTATATTCTTTACAATCGATCGAACTTTCATAATCTACCTACGTATTTTTCGTTGAGACTTGTAAGTCTAATTTTGCTTGAATGAGATATTTTTTGGCTTAATTATAGATAAGGTTCATTTAATAGATGAAATCGCAAATTAATTATATTATGGGCAAAATTAATTACTCAGCGCTTTTTACTCACCCCTTTATGAAATCATGAATAAAATTGCTGGAAGGTAACAAGTCTCTCAGTCTCTTAGAATACGAATGTACAAAGATAAATCATTCGTTTGTTATCTCAATCAAGAGTCTTCTTTATTTATCTTCTATACAATTAAATAGACAGTTAATTTTCCACCAGCTAAACTGTTCGAAATTATATCTCATAATAATTAAACAATGCGTTGCTAAAATAATCTTGGATAGTCGCAACTACTTATTATGTTATAACATGCTACTTATCTACTTTGTCTATCAAGATTGTCTTGATTATTAAAGTATGTAATAAATACATAAATAAAATGTTTTTCATCTTGCTGATGAACATAGCTAACCACTTGAAACTGTGGAAAGTGTGATAAATCCGAGTAGTTTATATGTGTGTATACTTGTTTTGTAAACGTTGACTTGTCGTAAAATGATATTGTTTACAAGAATAAAATATATTTAAATTTTACAGCTTAGTAAATACATTAATACATTTATTATTAATACATTTGCTAAGGCGACGCAATGCGATGCGGTTATTCAGTTATAAATCACTGTGTTTGATGTCGCGTTTAATTGTTTAAGTGGTGACTTGTAGCGTTTTTGGGTGTGGAAACTGTTCTGCATTCTGCGCCCTCAATTCAAAATATAATATATGTAGGTATAATATATTTTAAACTGAGAGCAAACCTGTTTTTTTAAAATCGATAATAAAGGTGCATAAAAGATAATGTGAAAATTTTAATTTTGCAGGCTTAGAAAGCGACCCTTACTGTGTACCTATATAAAGTAGTGTGCTTGTGAAAAATTCTTTCAAAAAATTACTAGTACCATACGTAATAACGCATTTGTTTCATGTGCTTTGCTTTGGATAGGACACAGTTCTGACACCAATTAGTATTTCTGTATATATATATAAAACTATGTCAAATCCAAATTCTATATATTTCTTTCATGTCACCTCATCGGTGAAAAATCATTTTTTTGAATATTGAGTAGCTTCACTTACATGATAGTCGACGTGCGTGTCTTCATGCGCGTAAGCCGGCGCGGCGTGCGCCACCGGAGCGTATTGTACCTCGTGGCCGTACGTCTCACCAGCGTACCCGTGACCCAGTAGACCAGCGGTCGCCATCGCGACTACCGACAGGATTACTGCGATCTGAAAGTAAATTATGGTTATTCTATCTGGCTTCAAAAAAAGCTAAATTCATAATAATATTGACCAGAATTCCTTGCAAATATCCACATAGGTTTACAAAATAATGTCATTATTAAATTTTTGGTGACAAGTAAATTAAATTGCTACGTATTCTTTTAAATATTTCACAGAAAAGCTTTATAATTGAATACAAGAACATAAAAATACACAAATATGAAACAAAACACAAAAATAATAAGTCAGCGCAGTCCAGTACTTAAAACCATTTCATTTAAGTAAATGGCACGAACTCAAGAGTTTCTTCGGAATCCTTTCACTATTATACGGGGCTGAAACAGGATCCACTTACTTTGGAGATCATTTTGTTAGAATAAGGTTTGCCTCGGGTGCCCGGCCACACACAACTGGTAGCGTAGGCCGCTAACATCGGCTTATATATCAGGACTTAGAGCAGAGATGCGATGCACGCTCTATGCAATAATACGGTAGTTTGATAATGGTCGCAATTACGTAAAATTACATGCTTATTATACCTAGTTCAAGGTGATAGTTATCTAAAACATAACGAAGAAAGTGAAGTGTTTTGAGTTTTTTCTAAGTATTGTATCATCTCTTCATGGTATCGCCCTTCTAACGATTCATGGACTAGCTTATCCCCGTGATTTCGCTGCAGTTTATGAAATATTATCTGAAATATATGTGGTAGGCTACTTTTTATTCCGGAAAAATGCCTCATGTCATTCTCCGATCCATAAAATATCTGAAATGTAAAAATGTGAAAAATCACGTTGATCCGTTTGAGTGAAAGGAAAAATTATTTTACTCGACACACTTTTGCAATTATAATGAACAAGGATGTTATGGACATGGAATTTCTAAAATTATATAGCCTGAGGAAAACAATTGTTGCGAAGTTATAGGATGCGAGGGCGTGGCCTGTCATATACATTTACATTTTATTGTAAAATATCCGTTTCCTTTTTACAGACCATTCAGTTTTCCTTAAATAATCCATTGCATTACTATACCTGGCCTGGTATTCTCAGAAAATTTCATTTGCTTCGCTCTGTAGCTTTCTTATATTTTAAAGACATTGGTATTCAGAATAAACAAACAATCAATTAACGGAAACGATTTCAGAAAATAAATATTACAGATAAATATTCCAAAATAAGCAGTGTATTTTACTCTTCGCAATATTCCATATGAGACTCGTTGAAAATGCCAATCTCCAGTTTCTGGCCCACCTTTGATGCGTTGCTCCATCGTGATTGATGTTTCCTTATTTTCATACCAATTATTTCTTGAAAACATAAAGTCAATGGAGCCCTCGATGAACTATTACTAACGTACGATCTGCTAATGTCAGACTATACAGCTTGTTTATAAATAAACCCTTCAATTTTCTAGATTTTCTAGATATTTTTGTAGTTAAAAGTGTGGATTTTAAGTTAGATTTAATTTTCAAACCTATGTCAGGCTGTGTCACACATGGGAAAAACACAGATTCACAACATTAATACCCAAGAATGAAAAAAAAAGATCGAACGATGAGATCTCGGGACGCCTTGCTTTACCACCAAATTAACCAGAGAGTCGCAATTTTTTTTAACCTCTTGTAATCTTACCCTCATTAGCATTTTTTTTATTATTACAAAATCACCGCTATTAATTTTTATCACAATAAAATCATAATTAACTTATCCTATAGCCAATAAAGGATTTACATTTTATATAAATTCATTTCGAAAATTATCAATTACTTCACTGGTACACTCATCTCGCGGTATGTAATTACATAGTACGCACAATCAACAGCTAACTAGAGCGTTGCATCCAAATGTAGTAAGTGCAGACTAAAAGACAAAATAATGGGGGATACGACCTTGTGTCGGGATATTACGCGAGATGCTTTACGACTTTAGGCCTATTAAAGCTAAATACTGTACGAAATCACGAACATTAAGAGCGAAAAACCTTGTGAGGTTGAATATATACCGTCTACTCTCAACAATCGAAAGCATATATGACTTAATTCAGCTCCATGGTACAGAATCTAATAAAATTCTATTGTTTTATTATTTCTAGTTTCTGAATCAAAAACATGCTTGTTCTTATAATGGCTTGAAAAGATGCTATTAACATAAACGAGCGGTGATTAAATTGGTGCGTGCGTGATCAGGATTCGAACAAGCTATCCATAAATAATTAAGAGTTCTGTCGCTCTTTGTTACAACACTTTAATTTCCAGGCATACCCTGGTATCATTTTGTAGTTCTACCAGTACTCTTCAATTTTGAAACACACTTCGGGCTTACGTTCGATTCCCACCCAGGACAAACATTTCTGTGACAACCTCAGATGTTGTTCTATGTCTGGGTATTAACATGTATGTATTTATAAAAAAAAAACAGTATTATATCATTTGTCTGGTTCCCATAATACAAGCTGTTTAGTTTGGGGTTCGTTAGGGCTGTGTCTAACGGCCACCAATATTTATTTATTTATTTATTGTACGGTATAATATGCTTACAATATATATAAAAATGGTCATTTTATTCCTATATTTGTATAGCTTTAAGGTACTCGTAACAAATTCTAGAAAGTACATATTGCAAAATTCGGTACAATATATAACTCGAAATGGAAGGAGCCACAATGGATCAACATAGCGCAGTATCTGTTGGTCTAAAAACCATTGACCTACATTCAACAAAATACCATTAAGATATAGCACTAGACCATTCTTTGAAATCGCTCTACAATGGGTATTTTTATCTCCTTTAGATCTATAATTTTTGTGTTAGCGGCGCGTTGGCGGCGTGTCAACAAACGTCTAATAACAGCTTCGTTAGATTTTGACAATACTTCAATTTTGAAAAATTATTATAATATGTACAACTAAAGACATATAGTAGACATATATATATATATAGCTCATTAGCTGTAAACAGGATTCCTTAATATGTATTTATATATTATACTTGATGTGTACTATAATACTTAACTATACTATATTAACTAAACTATATATTAAACTGAATATGACTAAGGGTACATATGTATTGATTTACGAACGAGTATGATATATAATTTACGAGTATGTGGAATATGGAATGTTTCGTAATCCCGTCTTTAAGGTAATTTGAAACATTATTGGCTTTATAATAATAATGTGCTTTTGCTACTTTTGTACTTACATTCAAATTGAAGAAAATATAACCATATGTATTACGTTGAACACCTATAAAGTCATTTTGTATCCACCACGGCGACAAATGTGACCCGATCTCACTAAAAAAGACGTATCAAACATAAAACACATGTTCCTACGTATCACACAATACTGATCCGTCGTTGCGAAGTCCTAAAACTATAATTTATGCGGAAATGTATGCAACTCGGCGCTCCGCAGTCGGTCAGTGATCTCCGAAGGTTGTAAAACATGTTACGGTTAAGATTTGTATCTACTGTTTATTAGAACTTTCCTGTGATATTCGTTTATGAACTATACGGTCCAGTTCCATCTAAGCAAAGTGTTAATACCACGTAAACAAAAAAACGAATAAAATAAATATTAATAGACAAAAATCTAAAATTCAAATATAATTGTGACACACAGATTGTACGTCCTGCTTCTGTTCTAAGTAAAATCGCTTCGCTCCATTTGAGAGTAGGTAAGTTTCTACATCTTAAATGCCAGTATGAAATGGATCTTACAGTATTATTTTAAAAGATTGAGTTTTTTCAGTGAACCTAGAAAAAGAAAATTTGTTTTTGCAAAATCATAAGTCAAGAAACTGCAAAGTTACTGGGCATGTTTTCTCCGAAGTAAGACTGTTCTTCACATCGGAGCAGCTCCTAAATTTGTTTCAAGCAATCTCTAAAAATAAGTTATTAAGTACATAAAGATCGTTACTGTTATAAATATCAACCAAATCTAGTAATTTTTCTTAAAACTTTGTACTTAAAAGTGATTTGTCAGCGATAAAGTAGTTTAACTCCATATTTAAGTGATTGTGCAGCTTGTCGCAATCTTATCACATGAAGGAAACTACTAAAAAAGACAAATTCGTAACATAAGATCTACGCGATAAGTACAGTATCATGAAATGTAAAATCTAGGTTACAAACTAAAATGGTCACAAAATGTGCAATAAATTCTGAAATTCTCTGCAGTGACGAGTGTGGACATTAAACAGTTCGCGTAATTTAGTTTATAATACATAGAAATCTTTATTGTATCTGAATATCAATAAACATTGTTAGATACTGAAATTATTTATTAAAAGCCCTGTACACAGCAATTATTAAGGTATTTAGTTTTTAGTTAGTAAATTTTATATGATAGATAAAAGTATAAACCTAAGTGTGTCACTAGTCGACACATACCACTACTACGTAAGAACATAACGACTACATACTCGTACCCCTGACTGGTATTTACCGTTCACAGCACGAACATCCGGAGAACGAACGTAAGGACCACACACAAAATATGCCCGGACGGGAACCCGGGACCCATCGTTGTGAAGGCAGGGTTACTACCCAGTTAGCCACGGCGCCGTTACTGATCCGTTGAACTGTTACTGAACCAGGTAAACTGTAGAATTTGCATCACAAAGGGCCTTGCGTTGCAGTTTCGAGTGAAAGTTCAATTTGTGATGTTTTGTTTGCTATATATAGTCAATAATGCAAACTAAAGTGGCAGTTTTTGACCCACAATTGAAGTTTTTTCGCGTTTAATTTTCTATTGTTGTCAGTCCGGTTATTAATTATTTAATTATGTATTGCTGTAGGTCGAAACTAGACGGACCGGTACACTTACGTCTAGTTTGGTTGAACGATTGTTATACAAATTATTGACGCTTTACTGAACATCCGAAGTGAAGTTAATTATAGTTTCGTGTCTGTTTAATTTTAATAATGAAAAATGTATCTCACTTAAAATAAGCATCCTTACCATCTACTGAATAGTTTAAACATCTTAAAATAATTAAAATTAAGATCAAGAATACCTCAGGTATGAATACCAAAGGGCTCAAAATTGCTCTTTCTAATATATTTTGACTATGATGTCTAACGGGGCTACAAACCGTCCTGTCTGAAATAAATTACTTTATGGTTATGTAATTAGGTGTTATTTTAAACAAGTTTAACTTACTGGTATTCATATATCTCCCAATTTCCTTATTCATAAAATAGGATCGATGTATATGATATTTTCTGTCTGTTTATAAATGTCAATGTGCCTTTTTTCCAATACGTTTATCTCAGTTTGTAATTGAAGCAAAGTGTGCTTACAGTGTTGGAATACTGATGAAAGACTAAAGGTTGCAAGCAAAAATAAATACAAAATACGAGTTAAATAACAGTGTATTTAAATTACTTGCTAACACTAAGGAAATAGAATACGAATAACTTGTAAGTGTAGTTGCAGTCGATTCGTTAGCTTAGTGATGTGCGGTGAAGTATTGTGGCGCGGAGTGAACGGCGTGAACTACTGGAGCGGCGTGAACCACTGGAGCGGCGTGAACCACGGGAGCGGCGTGAACCACGGGAGCGGCGTGAACCACGGGAGCGGCGTGGATTTGATGTGCAGGGGAGGGGGGCGCGTTGTGGGCGTCGGGCGCTGTGTTGTGGACGATGGCGTTGAAACTGAAACAAAGTAATATGCTATCAGTGGTGAATGAATGAAATAACACTTACAAGAATGACACATATACATATGAGGTATTAATGAGATCTTCAATATTTGAAATATATAAGTCTGCACACTATAAAAGTATTCTATACATGTTATGCGGAGGGATGAAAGTCATGCCACAAAGATAGTCCTAGATATTCATGTGGATGGATGTAAGAGTAAAGGTAGGCCAAAGAAAAGATGGACGGATTGCGTGAAAGATGATATGAGTAAGAAATGAGTGAGTGCTGAGATGACGTCTGACAGAGAGAAATGAAGGAAAGTTGTTCCGACCCCACCTAGTTGGGATAAGGGCAAGAAAATGATGATGATGATGATGATTACTATAAAAGTATTCTTTTAGGAAACAGGTTTGCTAGCTACAAAAAATCAGGGCGTTAAAAGTATGGCTAAGCTGATCACTCTTAATGCATCGTTTGGTTTTAGCAAAAATTACCCTTATGGGTGAGCAACACCTTTCATGGTGTAAAGATGGTATGTGTCGGCGAGCACAATCAACTGCCGATCCTTACCATATCAGCCTTATCAATAAAATATGACCACACAGGGTTGAAGACGGGCTCATAAGAAACTTGAATGGGAAACAACTAAGATGGAATACATTAATAGTTCCTGATACAAACATGATAAAACTTTAATGAAAGTGAAACATTGACATCCAGAGCATGCATTAAAGTGAATGTAGTATTAATATTCGCACGTGCTCGGATTCATTCATGCGAATCTCGCATCAAGTTGCACAATAACACTGCTGTATCATGTGAGCCAGTGTACAATTAGAAATGAACTTTAAGATGCTGCATTAAGTTTTAATATAGATTAAATTTACCATTAGGATAACACTGTGCATGCTATATTTCTGAAAGCTTACAAGTTTAGTCGTACTAGTTTTGTATCTGATAAAAATACGGTTTACGTTTCTAGAATCTAAGTTAGTAGCTTAGTAGCGTGTGGTAAGTGTGATGCAAAATCCATGACAACTAAGGCAAATTTTGGATTCAATCTGTCGCAGACGATGTAGAGACTTGAAAAATAGCAAGACAATTATCGTACAAATAAAAATCTAGGTAGTCACTGACTGCTCTTATTATTATTTTTTACATACAAACTATAAGTGGTAACCTTTTTGTCTGAGTCAAACAGAATTAAAAGGAAATTAAAATAAAATATATACAAATCAGGATCATTAAGATTCATTAAGATCTTCTTATTATAGATAGTGAGTTCACTGCTGGATAATAACATTACTTTTGCTCTGATGAAGGCCACGACATAAATAGCCGGCGAAACTAATGACCAGAGAGGAGAATTTGAATTTGTAAATCTTTTAATCTAATTGTAGTATTGTTGCGGTCGATAAACTAGATAGAATCTACACTATCCAAAGAGTGTTTGAATAATATATATTTTGTGAATTATTGTGGCATATCCTGTTATGGTTGGTGCATTATTCTGGGTGCGAATTAAGATTAGTTCAAATTTCACTAATATTTAACGTGACAATATGATCTAAGGTCCGCTTGGGATCGAAAGAAGCATTATATATGAAATACCGATATCATTTTCATCACAGTAGGTACACTGCTTTCTAGTATCAAACAATTTAAATCCCTTAAACTTCGCAGTGATAAATGTATCTTATTATATTGACAGGCCTCACAGCTCAGTTGGTAGTAGTGTTCGCTGTAGATCGTGGGTTCGATTCTCATCCAGGACAAATATTTGTGTTATGAACATAGATGTTTGTTCAGTGTCTAGGTGTCAATATGTATTTACATAAAAGTATATAAGTATTATAACAGTTGTCTGGATCCCATGATACAAGGTATGCTTAGCTTACTTTGGGGCTAGATGGTGCTGTGTGAAATGTCCACCAATATTATTATTATTCTTTGATTATGGTTTGAGATTAATCAATTTCCACAACTTTGAATATAGTTATATGAATACTTTATCTTACCCATTGTGGTGGTCAGCGGTGTACTCGACCTTGCGGATGGAGCCATCAGGCTGGAGCAGAGAGTACTCTCCCTTCACGACGTCTCCGTCGCGGGTCTCGTGCTGCGACTTGTGGTCTCCAGTGTTAGGGTCCTCCACGGAGTATGAGAACTCGTACTTGGCGGGAGCCTATAAAGAACGTGCTATATGTGTTACATTACAATTGGTATCATGTTCTGAAGTGTTTTATCCAATGCTACGTGGGTTTTATAAGATTTGATCGTAAAAAACGGTAAGAATACCTATCTATATAGGTATTCTAAAGTATTATTATATTCTAAGGTATTTTAAAAGTAGTTTTATATATGGCGATGTTACGAAGGTGAGTCACCAGAATTAAGCGGAAAATTTTCTTCTGTGACTGTTATCATAAAGAATAATAATATTCTTTAACTTGGCGTGATTTCCACTGTTCTTATCTCTCCTCCTATAAGAATACTTTAACATTTGTTGGTATTAGGCAAGTGGAAAGAAATGTATAAAATTACTGATCCATAATTTAGCCCGATAAGTAGATACGATTAGCATGTTACATTTTTATTGCTTCTAATGCTCCAAAATAATTACAGGAACTTTGTAGAACCGGCCCTAGTTATGTTGTCGCACAGTTACGTATGAAATCGGCTCTAATTTAAAGCCAATAAAATATTTATGCAAGTCAATAACCACGTGGATTTTGTTACAGGCACATTTGAATAATTTACTGGTTAAGAGGATAATCATTAATCAGAAATTCTTACGTGTAATGTGTAGTAAAGTGCTACGCAACTTGCATTATTAAGTAAGAAAAATAATTTATCAATCAACAATAGCTTTGCTCATTATGGACAAATATAATTATGTTAAGCAGGGCGACATATTATTTTATTATTAAATAGCTACATACTTATACCGCTCATAGCATGATAGATTGTTGATAGAGCTTGCAAAATTCTATAGTCTTGTAATATGTATCTTACACAATATACATTTAATTGGGTTGTATTAGCTGATCACAACTTTTAATCATGCAGTATTTAGATCACCTTTCACTTTCATTGTGTCAATAATTTGACTATAAATTATTCAAGGTAATTTTATGTCAGCCAATGAAACAATTGCATTAAATAGTGCGATAGCTAAACATTATATTTCTATGAAATGAAATTATATCGTTGCATAAAGAGTTTCTTGTATAGGTGATACCACATTTGTGGCATGTATTTATACATACAAATCACGTACAAACATAATAGACCCAAGCGAAAACATGATATTTGTCACATAATCTTTGCCATGGCAGGAGATCGAACCTGGTCTATCTTTTGCAAGCAAACGCTATAATTTTGATATTTTAATTTTAATAACGAAACTGTCTGATTTTGTCAAAATAATTGTAGCTACCAAACATCGTTAACAAGGACAAAAAGAGTGCCCGAAATGGGCTTATGAGTATTATTCAGCCCAATACAAAAACTCTTAGTTGCGTCTTCAAAGTTAAAGGCTCGAGAAGCTAACCTAAGTTGAGATAACGAAAAAAGTATTATGTATACTCACGTGTTCCTCCAGCTGGTCAAAGCCCCTCGCAATCGATTGGGAGACTTCTCGCCGGGCCAACGGAGTAACGGTTGGTGTTATATGTTGGACGGCAGAAGTGAAGTGCTGGATAAATGGCGACCTTGTTTGCAAGGGAGACGGCCGGTGGTATGGGGAGATCGGAACTAGATTTCTACTTACATGTTCGTGACCGACGCTATGTGCCGATTGGTGTACTAATGGAGAGTGGACGGTAGAAGCGATGTGCTGGATGCGGGGAGCGCTTTGTTGCAGGGATGACAATTGGATTGGTGAGGACGGAACTAAATTGCGACTTACGTGATCCTCTTCGTGATCTATGCTACGAGCCACAGCTATAGGAGCAACGTGCTGAACTAATGGAGCATGGTGGACCGGGGTGATATGCTGGACGAGAGGAGTGTAAGAGTGCTGGATGAGAGAGGCTGGATGCTGGATGACAGGGGTTTGATGCTGGATCAGAGGGGCTGAGTGCTGGAGAGGGTGCTGCAGTAAGGTCTGTCCGTGTTCGAGCGTGTAGTGTCCCTCGCGGGAAGGTTCATCGTGTCTGATAATGCTTTGGGAGGAGACAGCTTGGTGCTCGTTAATGGCTGCCGCTTGGCACAGTGCGATGAAAGCGCCGATTATTGCGATCTGAAAAAATAATCCATTCAGTACAGGCATTTTATATGTGATGAAAGTTTATGACAATAGCCGTAAATAAATAAAAAAAATATCGATTCACTAAGTTATGGTAAGTAAGCTATATTTGGACATCTTCTCAATTGATAACTTGACTTATGTTTTTATTATATTGTTTTGTTGAAACAGAAATATTGCAACAAATTATGTCTCCAAAATAATATAAAATCAATATCCAAATATTTTTTTAAACTTATTTTCTCAAGTAATCAAAATGGACTCACTTTGAAGTACATGTTGATGTTTGAGCTGGGACTCGATTGATGATATCCCGAGGTGGATGGTAGTTTTTATACTTCAGAGGAAAGCCGGCGACACCCGATACAGACAAACCGGCCCAACATATGACACCATGAACTCTTGGACAGGCTATGGCACTGACATATGATCACCTATTACGTCATGCTTTTTTATTTTCAGTCAAGGTTACAGTAAAGCTCTGTTTATATTTTTAACGCTGTATGGGAAATATAAATAAAGTGTTTTTCCTCAAAATATGGTTGGCAGTTAGTGAATCTGACAGATACAAAATGTCTTATGTGTCTCCATTTGCATGGAGTAATATAACGTTACTGACAATGTCCAAAATATAATCAATTCATGGCTTAACATAGATAAAAAAATAATAGATTTTAGAAGGAACGGTGATAAATTAGCCTAGCATAGAGTTGGTGAAGATGTCACACACAGTTGACTCGCTCATATCTTAGATCGTTCATTTAACTCTTTGTCATAATACTTGACCCATTTCATTTATGAAATAAACTTATCATCAAACACTATAAAAATAACCATTGCAAAAGCCTTATATTATTTATTGCACAGCTTAAGTACTGAGTAAAATCTACCATTGCTGCTGGTTACATAAGTGTCATTGTAGTTAATGGTAATGCTACGGTTAACTTAGATGATAAACTACATAATAGAAGTATGAAACTATAAAAACCTACGGATTGTGGCTTTTATATTACACCCACTAACTGGAATAAATATTATTGCGGAATTAGGTAACGGGAATAGAAGTGAACAACACTTATAGGGCGACTCTTTGTTGCCCCTTGCAATCTGCCGCGCAGGTTCTTATGACACATTTATGAAGTGTCCTGTAGTTAGAATGATGTGACCCGAACGTGTCCTCTTGTGTGACGTAGCTTTGACGTCATCCTTCTGAGTGGCGCAGCTACGTCATGGTCGTGAGGGTAGTACTCTCCAACAAGCTCCAACATTACTTAACAGCCCCACTTCTCTGCACCGCTCACCTCTCTCAGCACTTCCCTCCACACTTCTATTTTTCTCCTATTTTCTCTGGGTTGGATTTACTCGAGCTTTAGTTATCAGATGGCTGCCTTGATGTGCGGCTTGCGTATCCTCCAACGAGCCCATCCTAGTCCTTGTCATTTTTTGTGGTTACCCATTATTAAATTTTACAAGTATAATGGAAATAATAAAATAAGAGAATTTAAATAGTGTAAAATAAGTTACAGTTGTATGAACGCGCCCTTTTAATATCGACTGGTAAGAAAGTAGCTCTCTGGGTTACACCAAGTGATCCAGTAAACTATTGCGTAATCAAAAGCTATGGACACAACGAGATATTTAAATTTAAGACTTTCAGCACAGCCACATTAATTATTTGGTTTCTTCAATAGATTTTTGAGTAATCTGCCTTTGTAATCTGATTTAAACTTATTGTGTCAGGGGTACGACTTATTCAACAAGCATTAATTTTGTTTCTTGTCAGTAGGCAAACTGATTTTTTAGTTTTAATGCAGCCTTGTTAAACTTTGACCACTCGAGTGAGTGTGTGTCTCACTTGAGTCGCTGTTAAGCTCTGATGCTTTCCAAGAATTAGATAACTATCTCAATGTCAAAAATTATTTATATTCCTGATTTGGACTTTTATTTTAGTATTTGTCAAGATACAAAACCATGTTATTAAAGAAGCCCAGTAGCATTAAAATGTAAAAGAAATGTATGCTCGATATGACCAGCAACTGTGACCTGTTGTAAGCAAATTATCTGTTATATGAGTGAAAGACAGTAATCATCCTTTTCAGCGAAAAGATCAACAACAATATTTTTAATTTCTTTCCACCTTTCAGAGGGCTGATTTTCTGTATTACGGAAAGATTTAAGATATCTACTGAGTTATTGTATAATTGGTACCCAATTGAATATAACCTAATTTTTAAACAGAAATTATTTGAATTTCTGACTTAGAAAGGCATCAAATAATAAAAAATATATTTACTAGCTCAGATCACTGAAGTGTAAATATAATTTTATAACATTTAAATAATAATCACTAATTACGGTTTGACAGTGTTCTTCAGTGAAATTATTTTTTTTGCCTATTGCGAATGTAGCCTCGATTTAGCTTACTACAACTTTTTGTTGTGCCGAAAAATAAGCTTGGACTTCGTCACATACAACAAATTTGAGGATGCGTGGAATGCTTGCGGTCAATTTGATAATACCTTCCTAAAGAAGCGTATCGAACAAAATATAAATCATTATAAGGAACACTTATTTGAGAAATTGTAAATTTCCATTTTTTGCAACTTGAAAGGTTTTGTTGTGGTCTAAAATAATTGCTTCTTCTAAATGTATGTAAAAGCTCATTGTACTCGGTATGTCGCGACCCTGTAAACGTTGAGCTGCGACCACATTTTTCCTGCCGGTAACCAGACGAGCTTCTTCCGAAGGTCATTATTACCGCATAAACGTAAACTCGACATTATTATCCGCCATTTTTAATGAAGCCCTACCGACGAATTTCCGAAAGGTCGCAAGTTTCCTTTGATGACTAATTTTCTGAATTTATGTACTAAAAGTTGAAGATATTTTGCAGTGATCTTATGTTAAAGTCAAAAACTTTAATCCAATATAATTCATAAAAATGGCTTGGAAACATAATTAATACCTATACAAAACATAAGAGCTCGCGAATAATATAATGATATTATATTATGTTATATATGCATTATATCTATTGTGAATACAACTAATATGTGCAATGTACAATTAGGAATACAATCTAATTAAACACGGATTAAAATACGTAGAAACACCCATTTTTTTATAAGTAGCTGTAGAACGAATTTTTGGTGTAGTCTGTGCCGGGAAATATTAATTAATTCTTATTATTTTATTTTATTATTATTATTCTTATTAATAATTTAACCATTTTTACTGCCAAACAGAAGTTTATCCCTTAAGTTTAGGGCTTGAATTAATAGTTTTCCTAGTTTATAAAATTAAAGCGGCCATTAAAAATTGAAAAAAAAAAAACCTTTTTTTAGCCTCAATTTTGCATTTCTTTCCATTTAAACGGCGTTAAATTATTACATCTAGATTATATGTGAGTTACCACACTGGCAAAGCGATAGAAACAGCTTCAAAATGGACATATTAATTTTGATAAGATTTCAATTGGGCCCTAGCTATAGATTAGCACAAACAAGCAGATTTTTTTGTTATAAGTTCTGTGTAATTTCATATTTCATAGTATTCAGTATGTTTGTGGACCGTGTCCGTGACCTCACCTGTGGGCCCTGCCTGAAAACCAGCGCTGCGCTCTCTTTTAGTGTGCAGCACTATGCTGAGACAGGGACCTTTTTGCCAACTCAACACATCAACTGCCTACTCCTACGTTATGAGTTGTGTTTAACGTTATTGTTTTTAGTTTTAGTTTTAGTTATTAATATGTGTTGTTTTTGTAAAATAAATACTCTTTCTTTTCTTTCTATATGCATTTAGTAATAAGCTGTTATTTGGACATTAAAAACAAATACTTCAATTTAACTTATTTGTATAGATTATATAGCCATTTCATTTATAAATGAGTATATACATAAAATTTATATATATTTCAATTTATTATCTCGTAATCATAATAGTTTATATTGCACGTAAAGCTGACTAAAGACTGAAGGAAAAAAGTAGATATATATAAAAAAAATATTCAAAAAAGGATACTACCCTGTGGAACTGCAAAATCAATACTCTGGTTCCGTCTAAAACCAAAAGGTAACTTAAAATTGCTGAAACTATAAGGTCAGAGTCAAGAAACTACTCATACAATCGTGAGCACAATTAAATTAAATCTAACATTGTGTGGGTTTATTAACCTTGTGGTTAAGCATAACGGATTTGTATCAATAGACTATATTTTACCCTGGCTTTTCTTACACGATACGTTCAGGTATTAGTGTTCCATCTTTTATTACATAGATAAACTCTTTATTTCACAGACAATAAAATAATAATCGACAAGATAATTATTATCACTATTATAAAGGGCATAATTGGGTGGTTTGACCACTAAGAGTGATCTCTTAGTGAAGATCTCATGTATTAACTGTCCTATTTTGATGGATAGGAAAGTTAATAGACATTTAATGACGGTTCACAGTAAAGTATATTTTGACAATATTTTTTTTATTTTTTTTTATGTAGTTCAGTTACGGAACGAGCTGACGGCCCACCTGGTGTTAAGTGGTAACTTCGGCCCATTACAACCGATGTGACTTGGGCCCTACCCTACTAGGTACGACAAGACCCAAGTCACATCTCATTAAAAAAAAAAAATATGTAAAACATAATTTAATTTCTCCTTAGAGACAAACAGACAAATTTTTGCTTAAAATATGTGTTTAGCGCTTATGCGCCTGCGCATACGGCACGCGATTTCGTGCATCGTGATGAGTGTAGGTAACACGCTAATTAGTTATGGTGTGTGTTAAAGTAATAACATTCACCATACAAATAGTTTTCCCAGGGAGACGCAGGATAGAGCGATCCTAAATATTGCCTTTTCCTAATTTCCTAAATAAGAAAACATTTATCAAAGATATGCTTTTATTTAGCGTATTTGAAAATGAGTTTGCTGTTTCAAATAACTGTTTACAAAAGCGAATGATGACCATAGTTAATTTCTCCTTCATTCGATAATGACTATATCATTATTTTCTGTATATGGCGGCCGTAAATCATCATTGCATTATAAGTTAAGAGATAAGTGATGCGTGTTGATCTTTTAAGGATCCTTGTTTCGTAACTTATCCATCACATTAATAAGGAGATTCGGCTCGATTTATTGTGAATCGATTTTTTGAGATTACCACATTGTTTTGCATTTTATGGAATTGTTAATTGATGGAAAGCGTTCACGTTGAGGTTAAGTTATTAGAACACTCTCTTCTGATGCAGATAGAGTAAAAGAGAAATTTCGATTTTATTTTATATTGACTTAAATATTTATTTCTCTTGTCACTTTAGTAGATACTACTTTTCGACGTTTTCGGGCTAATGAAATCACCGAGTGAAAATTCCATCTAGGACGTAGTTGACACAGGAGAATGATTTGCTAGTGTATAGTTTAGAAAGCCAGTCTACGGGAAGTTTATATACCTATAGATCAGACATAAAGCAAATAATACTCATTTTCATATAAGTTATTTTCACCACAAACAATAGAATGAAGCTATATGTTAAATTTTTTCTTATGTTTGTTGAAACAATAAGATATAGTCGATTTATTATTGAAATCCAGCTAACCTGGCCGTATTAAGACGATTCATCTTGAAATATCTTCAATGGTTATTGAAAGTATTGCGGTTGTTGGGTAATTTCCATTGAATAATGTTTCGTCTTTTTTTTGGAATACATTAAGCCGACCTTTCCTTATCCATTCAGCACTGATAATGCATGCATGTGATGAAAATCATTTGCAAAGTCGTATTATTGACTAATAAGTCGCATATCAGTATCGGATAAACTTCAAAAGAAATTGCTACGAAATAACCTAATCGAAACAAAACTAATTAAAAGTCAACTCTTCAATATAAAATCTTTACACTGGTGAGTTATTGACGGCCGTAACGTAGTACCTACTAGCATAATAGAAAATGCCCCATAAAATTACATAAAATCTAATTAATATATTTATTTTATTTATTATATTTATACATATTTAGCTGCTCTGTGTAACTATATGTAATTTCTCTATTTCATATTTTTGTTGAAAGAGGGACAATTAAAATTATGCAGAATGTTCTCACTTTGAGCACAGACTATTAATTGGATTGGTGTTTTGCCAAAAATACCTCATTCCGAGGACAAAAAGATAATGTCTCATGCCTATTACCGCAATTTCAATATCAGGAACTATATTGACTATATCTGTCTGGCCTCACAGCTCAGTTGGTAGTAACCCTGCCTTCTGTGGTCATGGGTTCGATCCCTACCCAGGACAAACATTTGTGTAATGAACATGTTTGTTCTGTGCCTGGGTGTTGATATGTATTATAATTATGTATTCACAAAAAAGTTAAAAAAGTAACCATCAGTTGTCTGGTTCCCATGATACAAGCTATGCTTAGCTTACTTCGGGGCTAGAAGGCGCTGTGTGAAATGTCCACAAATAGTTATTATTTATTTATATTTACTGGTAAAAACACACTATTTTAAGGTAAAATAAAAAAATGGATTTACAGGCGTAGTGTATTTTGGTTCCACAATTCACTCGTAGTATTTTAGGTATGGTACAATCGCGTATCGGCAATTTTGCAAGCTTTCCTTTGCTTTGGAGCGAAACATGTGTGAACTTATCAACAAAAATGAGAGACATAAAGTTGGCTAGCAATTCCGGTTTAAGTCTTATATAGTTACATATTTGAACGAATGGAGATATTGAGAACTTCTGTGCAACAGACGGAAATGTTCATGGTCATGTATTATTATCCGAACAATTTATTTATATTTATAATTGTTTTCGTTCATGATTGGAACTAGCCTCTCCACAATTTTTTTTATGTGATACATTCCGACGACCCTCCTGGTGTTAAATGATAACCTCTGCCCATAACAACCGATGTAACTTGGGTCCTCCTCTACTAGGTTTGACAAGACCCAAGTCGCATTGTATGCGCCCGTAACTCTGAGACGTGTAGGTGGAATGTCTCATGTGCCTGTAATTTCACCGGCAACCACACCTTTCAAACCGGAACACATTAACAAGAATGCATTAATGCTTGGCGGCAGAAATGGGCATGGTGGCAGTAATACCCCGGATGAACTTGGCGAGAGTTGTACTTCCAAAATTATGATATGATATATATAATATAATGGACATACACATGTGCTTATAAGTTATTCACCCTCGCTTGTTTAGAGTAGGCCTCAATCCCTGTCGAAAGGAGCCTGTTTGAGGCGCATTTAAATGGTTAATTATTTAATGATCCGATAGAAACAGTGACTTGACTAGTAGTATTCCTGCCGTGGGAAATTAAATGTTAGTACGGTTTTCTATAGATTCCAGGTAATATATATATGATTTAATTGGTACAAAATTATTTTTTAGGGGAGGGTTTTGATCTCAACAGACCTCCAAGCTTAGCAATAAGTACACGCGATCAGGCAGGTATTTAATATATAACTGTTTTGTTTGAGAATTCAAAGAAAATCAAGTTGACTCATGATGGATATTAATAATTATACTTTATATTTAGTTATAATTTATAGTTAACAAATAAATAATAAATAATTAAATAAATTTGCTTTAATAAATAGTTTGCCATCTGTTGGATCATATGGGGCAATGAACACAATCTCATACGCATTCAAGTATTCAAGGACTCGGAACTTTCGCAGACCACGAACAGCTGATGTGCATACTGTAATACTCTTTGAACCGAGTCGAATAAAACGTAAAAACTATTTTTTTGCCATAATTTTTTGCAATGCTAAATTCACATGAGGACCTCGAGAGCCTCGTGGTCTAGTGGTACTGACCCCGAGTTTTAGGAGGTCACAGGTTCAAATCCCAACGTGTAGCTATGAGTATTTGAATTGAAAGATATAACGGTGCGCCTCACCGTTTTGAGAATACCACAATCTCAACACAGTGAAGGAAAACATCGTGAGGAAACTGACATGTCCTATAACTAAAAATTCGAAGACATATCAAGTGCACTAAAGGAGCCTCACTGAGGCGCTCTTAAAACCCTTTCACCATACCGGTTCGAGAGGACCAGTGACTCGGATAGAAGAATAGAATATGGACATCAACCAGTCAAATGAGAAATATACAAGATGAGAAAAAAAAAATTATAAGGTCATGCGTACCGATTGTTATGTTTGACACCTATTCCAACCGTGTTAATTACGAATGACTTTAATTTTAGTTAATGAAAAGCCCTTACCCTCACAGGGTGAGTAAAATTGAAGCCAAAAACTATAGAACATTGGTTTAAACGCAATTAGACTTTCTGCCACAGACTAATGATGTTCCTGGGTATTTACATTATTTGAACAGGTATGCAAATAACTCAACAGCGGTTATGTAGTCTGCCGGTAGCGTAAATTGTCTCAATTGCCTAATGTCTGAATTTTAAATAAGTGCAGGATTTTAGTATACAAAAATGTATACAAGGTATTATAGCTTATACACTCCTTATTTGAAATGAAATTTGAAATGATTTATTTATATTAGACATTTGCTTTACAGTAAAAACCAAAGCGCAAATTATCTTAGACTTATACTTTCACTTTTCACACTTTTCTTAAGTTTGCTAAGATGATCTTGAGTAATTCCACCCCATTCAAACTAATTCCACGCGGTAGAATGTTCGGGTAGGTTAGTACGCACTAGTTATTTTTAATAGAATTCAACACGTATTTCATCTCTCTTCGTGGTTTCCTGAGGAATATCAACTGATTTTAGACTTTTCCAGTGGCTTCACTAGACGCTTTTGTGAGTTAAGATTTCCAGATTGTGGAATCTGTGATTCCTTGTTTTACAAAGACATAAAGATAGTAAGTAGATATGTAAATAATTCAACATATGTTGCATATTTTACCAGTAGTGTAAATTGTTTCAAGTGCCATTAACTTGGAGTTCCGTTGGAGTAGTCAACCGCACTTAGGGTTGTCGAAAACTCAATAAATTTTAGTTATTATATTTGAACAACTATTATTTGGACAAGTCTAAATTTACATGCGCAAGAAAGGTTTGTCAGCATACAATGTGTCAGAGGACATTCTAAGGCACATTTCATGAACACAAATAATCTGCCTAGTAACCCGCCCCAGATTTGCACGGGTAGCAGAGCATATTATACGCCTAAAATTGAATAAAACGGTCTAATTAAATTTAATAAGAATATATAACTGTAATGCTTTACGAGGCGCATGCCAGAAAGCTTCCAGCATGATTTTTTTCCGTCATTTTCAACGTTCAAATTTCGGATAAGTTACACATAAACAATGAATTATACGGTTTAAACCTTGCTCATGAATCACTCCGACAATTATTGGTTAAAACCTTATGAAAAATGTTCCCCGCCCGCCCTTAGTCACTTCAGTCAAGTCAAGTTCAAGTCGTATATTTTGTGAATCTGAACGGAGTGTGAAGGCACCCGGCGACGCGACGACCTCGTTATACAATCTCGCCACATGATTACACTTTGCACGAAGGACAGCCCTAGATGCCGGTCGCTGCGCGGTCCTTGCTTTCACTCCTTGTTTCGACTCGGACATTGTATGGTAATACTGATATGCAATTCAGAGGAGATCTCGAATTTCTCACGCTCTACTGGACTCGTTTGTGCAATTAACACATACGGCCTAATGCATTTTTAACAAAATTACACAAATATTGCATACATCAGAATTTTATGCAAATTATGCATTTTAATGGGTCGGTTTTGCAAAATGTAATTGGATAGAATTTAAAACAAAGTGAATCTAATTGAAAAAACCTAATAAATATAATAGTTTATAAATTTTAAATATTATTTGTTACATATTGTCAAAGACTGAGCGGTTTTTTTTTTGTTTTGGACAGGCAGTATAAATTTCAAGTGATTTTTGGTAAACAAACAATGTTATTGAATTTCGTAAATAGGAGAGTTCATACGTTTAATTGATTATGTTCAAAAACCGACAAAAAGTTTCATAATCCATCCATCCCAAAGTATATTTGTGTTATGTTTTGACCAAATATAGGCATGTGTCGCCAGAACCCTAGTTTATATACATCATACGCATACGAAAACTAGGCAATACGCCCAATGTAAAAACGCTGTACATCATTAGATTATCGTGCATTGTTATTATAACTCACAATCTAAATAGTCCTATTTCTGCAGACTATGTTTTGAAGTGTGGTTGAGGCTAAAATTACAGCCACCAGATTCTATCTTCACGTCTTAGGCTTAGGCGCAATACAATGTGATTTGGGTATTCCCATACGTAATTAATGAAGTTCCAAGTGGTATGGTTTCATTGGCAGAGGTTAAGGTTAAAAATTATGTATCAGCAATTCCATAAAAAAAACATTATTGTAATAATTTTTATTTATTTCAATACATAACACCGAAGCATAGCTATTTACAAAGACATTGCCCCGTACCAACCGTAAAAAAACTATCTACAAAACTTTAGTTACATTCAAACGATGAAAGCAATAGGAAATTAATAACATAGAAGTGATTGCTAGATTGAGTAAGAGTTACAGAACTAAACTGAAATTATAGATTTGACAGATTGGAAATATCTACTCTAACTACATAATGATGACATACAGACCAATCAACCAATCGAAGATATGAGCGTTCGCCGATGGAAACTTAACATTTAATTCATCGTTGCAACGTTCTGAATCTAGCGATGAAATATAATTTCCATTAGCTGAAATTATTCAGATGTCCGTACATTTGACATATATTCGATTGGTATGGATGCAACAATATTGGCGTGAATACGTGTAATGAGAACAGTGGAAAGGCTCGTGATTGGGTTCCTACAAAAACTAATATTAACGCTAATATCACAGGTTGGGTAAGTATTTCTAATGATGATGAATCACTGGCGGAGAGTTGTGTACCACTGCGTTGAATCTGTTGACAAAACATAGGTCAGTCTCGAAACACGTTTATTCATACACGCATGTTAGTCTTTGGCTGTTAACTTTTCAATCAATTTTAACAATAGTTTTGGTGTATCTCATTGTGATTTTGATTTAGAGACGTCATCCTTTCGACAATGACTCCTCATTTTAAGATAAAAATCATAGTGCTTCTTACCCATTGTGGTGGTCAGCGGTATAGGTGACTTTACGGAAAGAGCCATCAGGCTGGAGCAAGGAATATTCTCCCTTCACGACGTCTCCGTCGCGGGTCTCGTGCTGTGACTTGTGGTCTCCGGTGTGAGGGTCCTCTACGGAGTAGGAGTATCCATATTTGGGATGAGCCTGGAATGAGAAAGGTGCTTTATATTGAAGATGTTAATATTGTTAGCGTTGTATTTTAAATGAATTTTAGTAGTCCTTTAGTAATTTTATCGTAACCGAGGTGGATTACCGTTAATGACATTGCGTTGCGGCTCTGTTACTATGAAATTTCTTTTATCAAATTAACTTTAAAAAATTACTTTAATATCTTATTGTATTAAAACACACTAAAAACTTTATGATAGGTTGAGGCTCCCGTGATGTCAAATGCGATGGAAAATGACTGACGGAAAAAGAGTTCTCTCAATTACTAATTACTTCAACACAAATTCACTGTAATTAGTTTGTTAGCCTTTAACAAACTAATTACAGTACCGAAAAAAATGCATATTCCCATTGTGTTAACACAATACTAGGATCCCGAAAAAATATGTGCAACTCATTCAGAAACACTACGCCAATTATTAATAAATAAATATTAATTGTGGATATTTCACACAGCGCAATCTAGCCCCAAAATATCACAAATGTTTGTCCTGGGTGGGAATCGAACCCACGACCTACAGCGCAGAATGCAGGGTATGCAGGCCAAGTGAGCTGTGAGGCCACTCAATTAGGTTAGTAAACTTACGTATTCATCAACATAGTGATCTTCCTGGTGGATTGGGGCCGCGTGGATGGGAGCTGCGTAAACAGGGGCGGAGTGGTAGACCGGAGCGGAGTGGACCGCAGGAGCGGAGTGGTAGACCTGGGCGGGCTGGTACTCGGCGTAGTGAGCCGGGGCCTCGTGGTGGCCAGCCTGGTGATGGACGATGTTCTGTGAGGAGACGGCGGGCGCGTGGTGCAACACACCAGCCCGGCACACCGCCAGGAGACCACAGGCGAGCACGATCTGAATGTTAATGATATTATCAACAGTTGTCGACGAACCATCCATATTTTAAGAGGAAATAGAAAAAGAAAATGTTGGGAACGCCAACTTTGCTTCCAGAATTTACAGCAAATATTGTGGATAGTAAAACAATACTAATTGCACTTTTACAAATTATAGCAAACTAGTTAGCAGTGAACGTAATTCCTAAAGCAAATTTTCCTAACCGTTACATAATTTTGAAAGGTACTAACTTTGGAGAACATTTTGCTTTAGATACAAATGCCTTGACTGGCGTTACTGTGATACTGCCTGTTTTTATATAACAAACAACATATAAGTGTGGAGGGGGTCTATTCCTGAGATATCCGATCGGATCACAGTAATTGCAGCATTGCCAATCTTTACTTTATCGGGTGTCGCAACGTAACGATACAGACACAATATGTAGTGAAAACCAATAGGTGAGAGTCAATATTGTCCAAACATTTTAGTTATTTAATAAGGTAATCTTTTTGTCTAAATTTGAAAAACCCCCACAGCTAAGTTGGTAGTAAGACCACCACCACGGATAAATATTTTTATGTCGAAAATGATTGTTCTGTGTAAATATGTATTTAAGAAGTACATAATTAGGTATTATACAATTTGTCATGTTCCCATAGTACAAGCTTAAGCAAAATTTTGCATATTTGGGACTAGATGGAGTTGTGTGAAATGGTTGAAGGTGAAAAGAAAAGTGATTGGAATAATACAATGCCGATTCAGGTATCATGGAATTCAGATTGTAAGAGACGCATCGTATTACATTACTCGTGTCACTGGGTGTCACTGATTCAAAACTATGTAAAATTGATAATGAGCTTATTATCACGACACTCAAAAGGACCCATAAGCGTAGTGTACTGGACAAATCATCTACCCAGACGAAACGGTACTGACGGAAAATGTATATATTTTATGATAAATTTGTTGTTTTCTTTCTGCATTTAAATTTATTTATGAATAATATTAGCTATTTTCAATAAAAGATTTTTATGCTGCGTGCTTAAGTTCGTTATTGTCTTGAACTAGCTACGGTATAATACGTAATAATATGAGCTTTTATTAGAATTATATAATTCCATTAAAGCATAAATTATTTGAGTAAAGCATTATAACTGGGTCTTAAAATATGTAATCGTTGCTTAAATTGTTACATAAAATTCCCTTTTGAGACCAGATAGATAAAATGCAAATTAATGTAAACAGTTATAAACATTAATCACGAGGGCCCTAGCACTGTTCCTTGTCTTACGCCGCGCCGGTTTCATTTACCTGCTTTCATATCCTTACGCATTATGTTGCTTACGAAAGTCCGGCCATTGAAAAACATTACTCTGAAGTTGATTTCCCATGGTTAACATAACAAAAAATTACGATTGTTATTGTTTATTTGATTTAATTTACAGAATGAGGGACACAATAAAATGCGACTGTGTTTTATATCTACCACAGTAGAAAATAATTAGTGTTTAGTTGTTATTAATTATTACCTTGTAGTGGTGAGATCATGCCATGGTTTTCCTAGTTAAATCTTTCTTACTCTACATATACTACAATAATCCAGCAGCTAGAACAACTCTCACGCCAACAAAATAAGAAGCAGGTAGAGGCAAAATGCCTAGATGTCATGTTGTTGATACAATTTCAAAAGCTTTGTCGTGTGATCTTTTCAAGAAGATAATTATAAACCGTGATTAAAACTGAAATTATGCATTTGAAAATAGAAACACAAGAGAACTCAAAATGATTCGGAACAATAAAAACAAACATGATGCTCCTAACCTTTCCAAATAACTTCAAATGCTAGACATCTCTTCAACTCGTAGGTCTGGCGGCAATTAGTTATTCGCCAGAAAAAATATATTTGTACAATAACATATTCTGAATATAGCGTGTCTAGAGAAATAAAACTGAATGCTAAAATAAAAAATCGTGGATGCATTAATTTCTTATACCAATTATACCTACACCTACACTTTTTGCTTAGTTTGGAAGCTGTTCAGACTTTACCCTGCTCTCCACGGGGTAGAAACAAATATTGCAAGATCGGTTTACTCTGGTGATGGTAAGTCTCAAAATAAGACATTATTTCGGACAAAATATTAATAAAATCTAAGTATTGTATGAAGAGTTGATAACTAGATCCCAGAGTAAGTTAAACTAATATTTTACTATCCGATCGCAAGTTACATAAGCGGTATGAAAATTGGGAGTTACACCGTCCAATGGATCTGGATTTCCTGGTGAAACTGGGCCACTCGCTATGAATTATGTGTAGTTTGTCGCTAAACACAATATTATTTAACTCTCATACCTTTTAACAGGTTTGCCATCGCTACGTCTATTTTATGAACGGTTACGGTGATTATAATTCTTACTCGCTTGTTTAAGTTTATACCTGAGATTAATTAATAATTTATCTGCGGAAACTAATACAAATACTTCACATACATTCAAGGATTCATTCAAGGTTAGGCAGAGTGGCACTCAAGGGACCACTTTTAATGTTTTTTCATGGGCATAAAAATTTACTAGTGGTGAGCTCAACGTTGCCATGGTTTTCTTACGAATAACTCAGTTAACACTTACATTTATTTGTTACTAGCTGTTGCCCTCGACTTCGTCCGCGTGGAATTCGGTTTTATCACGCACCCCTATTTTACCCCTCGGAAACGTGGCCTAAGTTATCAAGGAGTAATCCTTGTTACATCAGCTATCTGCCAGTGAAAGTCCCGTCAAAATAGGTCTAGCCATTTCAGAGATTAGCCGGAACAAAACAGACAGACAAAAATTTTAAAAAATGTTTTTTTGGTATATGTACCGTGTATACATCCATATGCACTTAGTAAAAAGCGGTTATTTTATTATTACAAAGAGACACTCCAATTTTATTTAATTGTATAGATGTGTCAAACTACTATTTTTTGTTCTTCGTTCACAGAATTATGAATGAATGAATCCATATATAACACGTGGTAACTCATTGTAATGATTGAATTTAAATATATGTGTTGATGATGTTATAAGTGCACCAAAATGTAATGTAGTTCATGACAGCAAACAAGACTAAATAATTATTTTTATGAAACATTCATTATAACATGCGAAACTGTAGTCATGTAAGTACGTGTGGCGCAATATTGCACAAACGAGTCTTAAGATTGGGCCCGTTCATTCTTGTAATAATACAAATTGTTTCATTAAGGGTGAAACAACAAACGCATGAAGATTTGCGTTCCTTTTGCGTCGTACAGTCTTCAAAACTTTCCTGCGTCCATTTTCAAATCGAAATAAATATGGTTTTATTTTACTCCATTTGTATTTCAAGGTGTAAAAAAAATTTGCTATGTGAAAGTGTCCATCCTAACACATACAGACTTACTAATAACTTAAAATAATGATTTCGAAACATTTGTTTGTACCAACAGATAACGTGTTCAGTACATACACAAATCTGCAATGAAAATTTTCTCGCGGTTCAACGCATCTAACGAGTATTGCGTTGTATATAAATTGTCATAAAATTCGGCACCACTAAGTTTTATTGGAAAGATGTTTCTGAATTGATTCAAAAAACGCAAGTCATACGCAAAAGGGACGCACGTCAATCGATAGCTTGGATGCATTATCAGCCAACCGGTTGCGCAGAGGTTTGGTCAGTCGCCCTTTAATGCAAAGAATAAACTTGATTAATATGACGATGTGAAGAAAAGATTGCATCTGCCTTTATATGGTCTCATAGTTCAGGTTTATCGTTCCTTTTAAATTGAATTGCTGTTCAGCGCCTGGTTGAATGGGCTTACAATATTGTGGGATCAAAAAAACCGGACTGACAACCTCCGATTAAGGATTGGAAGCGACTCCGAAATAACCGTATATATCTTCGAAGTAATATGAGCACTTAAGGATGAATAAAAATGCCAAGAGGAAATATGAGCTCGTTCAGGTGACACGTTGTCGCATATTTATCTTATCACTGCTGTAAATAATCTTCAGGTTAAATATTGCAACTTAATTTTGAAGCTTACGAATAAAAATAATGAAATAGATAATAAAAGTGACAAGCTGTTTAATATATTTTATTGTTCACTTACTCGATTCTGAAAATTAAAACTAACATGACTAAATTTTTTTACAATACTACTATGCAATAACGTTTAGGTTTAATAAATTATGATTAACATTTAGAATCCTACATAATAAATGCGGGAACGATAGTAAGAAGATGCAACATCAGAATCTAAGACTGGTTCTTGTTTTACTATTTCTTTATTATTTTCTTCTTCCTCTTTCTGAGTGTCATCCGATACTTGAACATCAGTATTATCAACTGATGCTAAAGCGGAGATTCCATCATTTGAATTTTCAGGCTTTGAAATAATCATTGGCTCTACTGCTGGTACAACAATCTCAGAGCTGACTTCTTCGTTAGTTATAGGTAGATTCACTTCATTCTTAGCGGTTTTTCCTTCATGTTTCACTGGCTCAAGAACCATTAATTTTCCTTCATCATCAATAAACATAATTTTTCCAAGATCATTATTAGATTTAGGTGCTTCTATTTCCAATACTGGTTTGCTAATGTCTTTGGATTCAGTTCCGGCAATGTAAATGTTGTCACTGTTGTAGTTTTTACCCGGGAAATAATGATTAACCTTGATGCCGTGGCCAACAGGGTAGAAATGTCTTGTATGACCCGTAACGGAAAAAGCATGGTCGCCGTGTTTGTTCATCGTTTTGCTAACCACCGCATTAAATCTGTGAACAAGTACAAAAATTACTTGATCCCACTTATTTCAGAGGTTTCCAAATAAAAAGATACGGTGAATCAGTGAGTTACAAGAATCATGATATCCTAAAAGTCATAGTTACAATTTAAACATCGATTTATTGCCATGTACACGGTCATATTTAAAGGTTTCATTGAATAATTGCCGTGTTATGTTTTATATTTATACGAATACGTGTATTAGACAAGGCTACTTACAACACGCGATTGTAATTTATACATTGAAATGTTTGTTTTAATTAAAATTGGATAGTTTCGGAACTAAGTTACTAAAAATCTAATGACAGATCAGAATGTACGGTGATGCGTCGGGAAAACTAAAACATGCGTGTGCAGTGTCATCCGATCAGGGAATTGAACTTTAGAATCGAATGGAAAAAGCTCACGGAACGAGCAGATGACTACTTCTCCACTATGGTGGTAATTTTGACCTCTGTCCATAACAAAGCAACACAACTTGGGTCCTCCCCTACTTAAATAAATCCAGTCACATCGTATGCAGCCGTAACTCTGAGACGCGAAGAAGGACTATCTCAAATGCCTGTAATTTCGCCGGCAACCATACCTGTCTAACAGGAATGCAGTAACGTGAATGCAATACTGCTTGGCTGCAGTAAATCTTATACCACATTGGATACCTACCCACTGTGGTCATCTGCGCCGTACTGAACCTTCCTCGTGGAGCCATCAGGTTCCACCAGGCTGTACTCGCCGCGCACTCTGTCCCCATCTCGAGTTTCGTGATGCCTCTTGTAATCCCCGGTCTTCTTGTCTGATACTGCATACTCGAACTCGTATTTGGGATAAGCCTGTTTAAGAAATTAACATAAAAATGTAAATACATCAATAAATTAAATTAAAATAGGTATATTTAAACATCAAATATTTATTATTTTTTATTGTTTATCCAATAAACATAAAATTACTTCTAAATCTGTTTGGGTGATATTTTGAACTTAATTAATCACTGATACCTTAAATGTCATACGCTACTTTTATCCAGGTACTGCAGAACCTTCTACTAAAAAAGCACAGAACTTGCATTACTCTAAAAGTATCTGTGCCATGGGTCTAAAACTACGCGTATTTTGGTACTAGAACACAAGGATGAACATCACACACAGTAAAAAAATACAGCATATTCATAAAACTTTCCCTTTTCGGTTAACCAAAACCGACTTACCATTTCATATTTTGAGTATTATCGTTACTCGAACTCTAACAAAAACTCAAATGTCATAGTTTAACCAAAATAAAGCAGGAAAACAATGCAGATGTGAAAAATTAACTTAATATAGTTGTGAAATACTCACGTAAGGCTCATATTTGTTGCTATAGCTCTGGAAACTTGAAGGGTGGAACATTTTGATCTCCTGCCAGGAGTTTGTGTTGCCAGCGTATGAATCCTTGATATTTTTGCCTGTGTCTATGAAAACTGCTCTGCTGATACTCATGAAGCAAGTGAACAATAAAATCTGAAAGAAAATAACAATATATCACAAATACATAAAATAGCAAATTAAATAATTCATCAAATTTCAAATTTCAGTTGCACCTTCGAAGTCATTTTGGAGTACATAGGATGAACTGTCCCTAACGAAATTTACTAGCGAACTGTTGATAAATTGTGTCATTATAAACCATTTTATACTTTTCTTATTCTTTATTACATAAAATTGTTAAAATCTTATTATAGAAAGACCATTGTTTAGCGAAGTGAAAGAATAGTGTGGATACATAATATTATTTTTGAAACATGGAATGTTTTTTGGAGTTTTATCATTAAAGAGAAATTTTCAAGCCTGAAATTCGATGGGGAGCAAAATCAAGTGTTAAAAATAAGTGAAGTCGTTGTGTTGCCCCTCCACGCAACATGCATCTTAAATTGAATCCGTTTTACATTATGAGTAAAGTCCAGTCGTGGTAGAATCTGAACGCACCCTTTCTTATTGTTTAAGTGACAACAATAACATTTATATATATTTTTCGTAATAATTGAAAACAATCACCGAAAACAATTTCTTCATGAATTTCGAGGATTAGGAATTCTGTTCTTGAAGATAATTTATAGAACTCCATTCCAGGGGCACTGTGTTTTCAGATTTTTCTTATTCTCTTCTCTAATTATTCAAAAGTATTACAATAAATGATATTAGACAACAGCTATTACTAAAATAAAAATACCGTCAGCGAATACTCTCTACATACTTTGCTAACTCTTGTTTTGAATTAGGTAAGTATTTTGCTATACATTCATCTAAGAAGCTGATTGACTATTTCAACCTGAAATAAAAAAAAAAAACTGATATTTTTAAAATTGAAGGAATGATCCATACTAATCGAACATAGAATTGGAATCATTTTATCGTATCATCACAATCTTAGGTGTATCCAAAAAAGAGTGGATTGGGACACTTGACACAGCGCAGATATACAATTTCAGCATTTTAATATATCCAGTCATGTATACTAGTTACAAATATTTTTAATTTCAATTTTGCTAACAAACACCACAAATTCACTGAGCTCATATATCTCATCTCTCCAGTACTAAGACTTTTTAGGATTTTAGGGCTAAACTTGTATAGAGTAAAGAACTAGTACTGAGCTCGCTTGGGAAATACTACCAAACTTAAATGCCGCTAAGCAGTAACTCGGTGCCAATGTTATTGAAGGCGCATGAGGAACTGCATCTCCATGTAAGACAATTCAAAAATACTTTGTTTCCATAGAATTCGTAAATAAATGCCCTTGAAATGTCAATTAGTAATATTGAAAACATAAGGTCATGCGTACTTGACGCCTGTTCTTAAATCATCGGGCGGATCACCATGCAACTTTAATCTTTTCACATATCCTACTGTGGAGTTTGGATCCTGGTGGAAGACCTAAGTATTGCTGTTGTAATGGGCAGAAAATACCGCTTACCATTAGTGGGAGGTCAGCACTTTCGATCATTCTAACCACATACAAAAAAATCTTCTTTGTCTGTCCGATCATGAAAATCTTTGTAAAAAACAGTTTATAATTAAGGAGTTTTTCACACCTGATGAGGTGTCACGGCGTGGAACAAAGACCTAAGACCAAGTAATTCTCGTAAAAAAAGTGATGCGAACCTTTACGGTTCAATTTTGCCATAATCACTCTTTACTAGCATACCTACAACGTTCTTCAAAAACGTTATAAAAGAGAATGGAATTCGTTATCGATAATGCCATCAATGACCAATTCAATAGAGAGGAAAGCTTACATATTCAATAAAACGAGGCCTTTTTTGCCAATACTGAGCAGGCTATTGTTAAAGCCTAAAGCGTTTGGCTGGATTGAAATGGAACTTTGGCTATGTAAAACTTGGACTTTTTCCAAACTAGCTCTTCCAATATAACTTAGGCCCCGTGAGCTTAGAAAAACTTACGTACTTAGTACTTACTTACTTACTTACAAGGCATTTATGCTGTTAACATTGAATGTAAGTAGAAAATAAAATAACTGGTTCTACTAATTCATTTACTCCACGCATGATTTTTGGTCGCTTTTATTTTAAATATTATTAACGTCTTCAAGCTGCTGCTTGCACAGTCACAGCGACGATCTTTTACCCAAGGTTCAAACAACCCTCAACGTCAAACATGACCAGTGGAAATATTTTTTCGAAATATTTTACTGAAAGTGATTCCTTTGCTAAAATACAGACAAGAATTTGTAATTTGCGATTATATTTTTGTCTACTGGGCAGATAATAGACAATATTTTTCCTTCTCTTGGAAAGATTATACTGGCTCACTACCGTGACGTCAACAAGATGATAATTGGGCAAAAAATTAGTTTGCTTGATTTGGTTGATGGAACTAGCTGACGGCCCACCTGATGTTTATTGGTAACCGCCGCGCATATACAACAGCAATTTGACTAAAGTCTCCACCAAAGTACGAGATGACTCAAGTCGCATTGCGTTGCGTCCAACACCCGGAGACGGGGATGTTACGTCTCATGCGTCTGCAATTTCACCGTCACCCACTCCTTTCCACCGGAACACAGTAACAGCAGTGCATCACTGCTTGGTGGCAGATTAACAGGCGTGGTGGCGAACTTAGTATAAGTTCTACTGCTTCTTTGGGTTGCTCCAATTGCATCACCCCAAGGACACATGTTGGGTTTCAGACGGTAATCGCCTACAGACGCGAGCAACGTGTCAAATTCATATGAAAATTATAATTTATTGGGCTACATTATTGGCAACGTGACGTCGCTTAATTTATAATATACATTGAATAAAAGGATTATAAATGTAAAAATAAAAATGAAAGATTTTAGAAAATCGTATATTGCTAGAATAAATAGTCAACAATAGTTTTGGGACATGCAAGTCAATGCATCCCTAATCAGTGCTGGTAGTACTGATGGGCGGGCACGGTCTTGAGGGCGACGGAAGCGTGAGCGGGGGCAGTGTTGTGCACCACCGCGTTGAAGCCGTGGTGGTCGTCAGCGGTGTACTCCACAGTCCTGATGGAGCCGTCAGCCTCGTGGAACGAGTATGAGCCGTGCACGGCGTCACCGTCGCGCGACTCCTGCTGCGACTTGTTGTCGCCGGTCTGCCCGTCAGCTACGGAGTAGTTGTACTCGTATTTGGGGTATGCCTGACAGAAATAGAACATTAAGTTTACTGAGCTGCAAAAGTATTGAAGAAAAATGTTCATATGAGTTGTGATAACTTACGATCTCTTCGGGTTGGGCCAGGACCTTGGTGACAGGGGCTGAGTGGTAGGCGATGGGAGCAGGTGCAGCGTGGTAAGTGACTGGAGCGGGAGCTGAGTGGTAAGCGACTTGGGCGGGGGCCGCGTGGTAGTTGACGGGAGCTGCTACCAGATTGTGTCCGTGGGACTCATCGTGGCGCACGATGCTCTGGGAGGAGACGGCGGCCGCTGAGGAGTAGTGAGGCTGGGGCAGGAGTCCAGCTTGGGACACCGCCACCAGAGCGCACAGGGCTACCAACTGAAAATAAATATTCATTTTGCTGAGATTGCATTATTGCATTGTTTTACCCAACATACAGATTAATGCCTTTTATCAGAACGTGATGACTTATAGAATATGGGCTGTCGCTTAGCTTATTTTGCGTGGTGCTAGCGTAAATGCCCGGCTGGCTAGCTAACGCCCTCAACTCGAAAAACGCTCGCAAAGCAGGTAACTAGCCATATCTCAATCGAGGTGTTGCGTGGCGCCACCATTGGCTACATTCTCGCTTATTATTAAGTGATAATAAAATATGTAGTCAATGCAATATAAAATGAAACAAATTAAAATAATTCAGATTACTTGAGAGAAGTCTTGTAGATTCTAGATAACTTCTACAAATCGGATTTCTAAAGTCTAATTTTATTGTTGAATTGAAGCTTTTATATATTAAAGAAAATATACTGATAATAATATGAATGTATTTAAATAAGCTTACTCACTTTGGAGAACATGTTGATTTGAAACTATCAAATAGATAATGATAGTAATAAAGTCATAGGTCTAGTTTTTATACAATGTTCATTGCAGGATTAGTGCGGAATGAGTAGTGGAAGTTGTCAAGCAAGTGATGGCCTTGTTCCATGTCACTGGCTACCATTCAACCCATTCACTAATTGTTACGAAAGAAGGTTCAATATGCTAAGCCTAAGACTGGATCTAGTGTCATACATTTTTATTCAAATTGAATATAGTTTTATTTAATTAATAACGGAGGAATTTTTCATTGCAAAAAAAGGCAAGAGTCATTCCATCCCTATTAAATGCGAGGGGAAGTTTGTCCTTCTTAAATGCAAGGCGAACATAACGCATTAAATTATTTAACAATCATAATTTCAATAAATTGTAGGTTTTGCATGTAATTTAAATAAAATTTTTGCTAATCGAATGTACGGAAACAAATAAAAAAACCTTCATAAACTTGTTGCTGTTCCAAATAAAACAACTAGGATGCAATTACCATTCATAATAAATGACAAAATAAAGTAAATCATCATTTATAACTTTATATGAATTATCTGTGTTTAAATTTACTTGTTCTAGCGTATTTTCAGTTTATATTGGTATAATTTTCTGAGAAAAAAGAGAGTTTTAGGTAGAACGCAAAAACTGTGCTTAATTTGTCCGGGAATTGCTGTACCATTCCCATTTTTAACACCTTGCATGGGTACGACTATGCCCCGATTTGAAAGGACGAAATTACATAAAACATATATACACAATATCCAGTCACGGCTTAGAGTCACGGTAGCAATAAGATGCGACTTGTATCATTCACGTCTAGGTAAGTAGGGACCCAAGAAGTATTATTTTGTCTTGGTATAGGTTACCACTTATTATCAAAAGGCTTACCAGCTGATTCCCTCTTACTTATTCTCATAAAGGTACAGGTTAAAAGCTCTCTTTAAAAAATTCTTAAGCGACCCAATAGCATCATGAATGGGCATTGACATGGCGCAAGGTCGCAAGTTATCACTGGTAACCTACATTTTATTCGAACAGGTTTTCAGTTAAACAATATATAAGCTCGAGCTTTGAATGTCTAGGTATCATTAGATTTTCAATCGATAATCACTAAACATGTTCTCTAAAGTAAGAAGGATTTGTTAAATATATTATTTAAATAATATTAATAATAAAAAAATATTACTGTTTCTAGTACCAGAAACAAGTAATATTCCAAGAAATATTATAGTTTCTGTAGAAACAATTTTTTTTTAAATTTCTTATTTATTATTTATTTTCTTATTCAAGCAGATTTTTTTCTCTGTTATCAACGAATCATTTAAAGGAAAAAAATATAATAAAAAAACCTCAGTTTCAATTTCAATGATCCGATATAAAAATTTTGTTAAATGATTTTTTTAAATCTATTGATGTTTATAGATCATCTACAGTACTTAGTAAGATAAAACTTAAACTCCTTGTTACAGTTGGTAGCCCTGTGCACTCTGGTGGCGGTGTCCCAAGCTGGATTCCTGCCCCAGCCTCATTACTCCTCAGCGGCCGCCGTCTCCTCGCAGAGCATCGTGCGCCACGATGAGTCCCACGGACACAAACTGGTAGCCGCTCCCGTCGCCTACCACTCAGCTCCTGCGCCAGTCACCTACCACGCCGCCCCTGCTCCTATCGCCTACCACTCAGCCCCCGTCACCAAGGTCCTGGCTCAACCCGAAGAGATCGTAAGTTATCACAACTCATATTAACATTTTTCCTCAATACTTTTGCAGCTCAGTAAATTTAATATTTTATTTCTGTCAGGCATACCCCAAATACGAGTACAACTACTCTGTGGCTGACGGACAGACCGGCGACAACAAGTCGCAGCAGGAGTCGCGCGACGGTGACGCCGTGCACGGCTCGTACTCGTTCCACGAGGCTGACGGCTCCATCAGGACCGTGGAGTACACCGCTGACGACCACCACGGCTTCAACGCGGTAGTGCACAACACTGCCCCCGCTCACGCTCCCGTCGCCCTCAAGGCCGTGCCTGCCCATCAGTACTACCAGCACTGATTCAACGCCGCGACTGATTTGTTCATGAATGCCAAATGATTGTTGATTATTTATTTTAGCAATATACGACTTAGATCGATCCACTCTTTTTTATTATTTAAATACCCACAAGCTTGCAACTCTTAATTTATAACAAACCTTTGCGACAAATGTGAAGTAGACGAATTTAGATCGATATTATTCCGAAAATAACACAAAATTATATTAATAATTCCAAACAAACTCATAATATTGTATCACTATATATGATATATATCTAACTAGTGTGTCATAATACCTACTGCCTATGCCATTAAAGCTTTCTTTTGCTATGATTATCAACACAGATGAAAGCAAAAATAATTGACGATACGTTTTAGTATAGTAAATAAAGTCATGATATTTTTAGCTGACAGTCTTGCTAATATAGTTTGTCTCGCAATGCGTTTTATTTCAGGAAATAGCTCTCAGTAAAGCTGGCATACCCTTTCAAGCATTTGGCTTATCAGTTATGCTATGCTACGACTGCTTTCTTTACCAAAATGAAAATGAAATGAATATAATGTTGCTTGTGAACAACACTAAACATTATATAAAAATTACATTTATATATACGTCTTGATCTTCAATCTTGACATTGACGTCCAAACCAAATTAATCTGTGTTATGGCACTTTCCGTCTAATAAGGATGCTTTGAAAGGTTATCTATTTCTGTCTTAAAATGTACGTCCTATTTCAGAAATTTATAATAATCTAGAAGAATAAACATTGTTTTTCCGAATGTAACAGGGTTTTATATTGAAACATCTATTGGTTGCGATCAAGCAATTAAACATGCGAGCTGGCAAGCAAATATTTCTTAAGTATAGTTGTTAGGTTGTTAGTTTTTGTTTGAACCCAGAATAACATGCGTGTTTGCATGCTTGCTAGCATACTTGCTTGAGGGCTTGCTCATATGCTGGCTTGCATGACTACAGGTTGCTTGCTTAAAAAGTTAAGAATGAAATTGCCAAAAAATATTTTATGATGAACAATGATACATTCCAACTTCACATCACTAAGTTGCCGACGCGATTCAATGTGACTCGGCTTAGGGTCGTACCCTAATTAGTGGAAGACTGAATTCATATTGCTGCTGCCGAAAATCCCACCAATTTTGACAGGCCTCAGCCTCAGGTCGTGTGTTCGATTCCCACCCAGAACAAATATTTGTGTGACAAATATAGATGTTCATTCTGTGTCGGGGCGTTAATATTATTTTGGTATTACTATGTTGTTAACTTAACTTGCTGAATGTATTGTGAGAGGAATAAATAAATATTATTAATATTAATGTCTTATATGTATACGTATGTATAATTATATACAATAAGTATACAAGTGGTATATATTCAGTCTTTCACAAAGCAGGTCAAATATTCATATTTTAGATGTACTTTGTTTGTATACCTACCTGTTTTATGAGAGAAAATAAATTTGATTTATTATTATTATTATATTATATATCAGTTGTCTGATTCCTTAGATACAAGCTATGCCTAGCTTACTTTGGAGCTAGATGGCGGTGTGTGATATAATACATAACAACTATGAGCTATAATTAATTATTCACAGACGGATGACGGTATAAAACGAATAAGTGGGGGATTATCAGGGGATTCTGAAGTAGTCGGGCAAACGAGGAAGATGACACAATTATTTCTTCGATTCCTCGATATAAAATGCTTCACCGAATATTCAAACATCCTGCTTTACGGGATGTTGGCAGGCCTGAAATAATTTGATAAAGAATCGAAAGCCTAAAGTTCCTGAAGATGTAATTGGTAGAGCAAGAGGTATACTCATTAGTTCATAACATTTGTTAAAAGCACGCTTATTTATTATCGTCGTAATGTGCCACATATTTTTTTCATATAACCATCCGCAGTATTTTTGATTCAGTCCAAAGTGAATCACCTGTTTTTTTTTGGTGGGTGGAAAATTCACATCTAGCCCCAAGCTAAGCATAGCTTCTACTATGAGAACCAAACAACTGATAAAATATATATTTATACTTTTTTGTAATGACATACATATTATCCATATTAACACCCCGACATAGAACAAACATCTATTCGTCACACAAACGTGTCTATGTCCCCTGGGTGGGAATCGAACCCACGTCATGCAGCGCAGAAGGCAGAGTCACTACCAACTGAGCATTGAGGCCTGTTAAACTAATATAACTTATTATTTATAGAGTTGTAGTTTTGGGTATATTAATAACAGAAATGAATTTATCGATCTAAATCGTATATTGCTAGAATAAATAGTCAACAATCATTTGGCATTCATGAACAAATCAGTCGCGGCGTTGAATCAGTGCTGGTAGTACTGATGGGCAGGCACGGCCTTGAGGGCGACGGGAGCGTGAGCGGGGGCAGTGTTGTGCACTACCGCGTTGAAGCCGTGGTGGTCGTCAGCGGTGTACTCCACAGTCCTGATGGAGCCGTCAGCCTCGTGGAACGAGTACGAGCCGTGCACGGCGTCACCGTCGCGTGACTCCTGCTGAGACTTGTTGTCGCCGGTGTGTCCGTCAGCAACGGAGTAAGAGAAGTCGTACTTGGGATGCGCCTGTAAGATTGTAATCGTCAGTACGGTGTTGCTGTTTTGTTGAATGTGTGTATGTAAGAGTTGCCAAAACTTACAATCTCTTCAGCGTGAGCGAGTACTTTAGCGACGGGGGCAGCGTGGTATGCGACGGCTGCGGGGGCAGCATGGTAGGTCACTGGTGCGGGAGCAGCGTGGTAGGCGACGTGAGCGGGGGCGGCGTGGTAAGCGACGGGAGCGGGGGCGGCGTGGTAAGAGACGGGAGCAGGGGCAGCGTGGTAGACTGGGGCGGCAACGGCCAGCTTGGCGACGGGAGCTGCTACCAGATTGTGTCCGTGGGATTCATCGTGGCGTACGATGCTCTGGGAGGAGACGGCGGCCGCTGAGGAGTAGTGTACGGGCTCAGCCAAGAGTCCGGCCTGAGCCACAGCAACAAACGCACACAGGGCTACAATCTGTAAGGTAATGATAAATTTAGATATATGGTCCAATTATTATAGGGTTGGCTTATTTATTTATAAGCATCAAACTTACTTTGGAGAACATGATGCTGTTTTCGCTGTGTTCAAACAGTGAATGATACCAAATGTTAATTTACCGGCATTTTTATACTGGAACAATTATAATATGCAGCTAACCGATCGACCTCGCCTCAGGTCAAATATGAGGGAGTTTGGTTGGTAGGTTACGATTCTTGCCTACGCTTTATCACCTTCAATCTCATTTTGCAACTCGAAGTGTCATGACGTGATCGGTTGTCAAGTGACATTAGGATTGACATGTAATCACGTTTTTTTTTTCAAATTTCACATTATGCCATGTAATACATATTGTTATTTACTAATGTTGCTCCCTTGGTGCAGTTCATATGGTCATGTACAGTACAAGTTTTAAGTATTTAACTTTGTCTTACGTCACATGTAACAAATCTTTGAATAAAATTCTTTTGGGGTTTTGATCCACTCAGATCAAAATATCTCAAAATTAAATTTTATGAAATATTTGAGAGCTACCTGAACAATCTCTTCTATATTCAGTACTCTGGTTTAGAATGTTGGAGAATAATTACGTTGCGCAGCAAAATGAAAAAACCTATAATAAATCATCGCCAATGTACGAGAATGATTCATCGTTATCTCGTATTTGGATGTCAATTTTTATTTTTAGTTATTCTGATTTTAATACCAAACTTCTGAACTGATTTTAATTAAATTTCTTGATAATATAAAATAATTTTTACAAATCAGTTTGTACATGATGGAGTTATGCCCGATCATACATAAAAAATATCCGAATTGCGAACCTCCGCCTTTACTTGAGGTCGGTTAAAAATAGCTAAATCGCTAAGCTACGTCCAAAACTTCAACATTTAGAAAAATAATTTTCATGATTTTCTTGTATTTGTAAGCTTATTTGCTATTAAGACTCAAATTGTCAATGGTAGCTTCAATCGCGAAAGTAACTGCTTTTTATATTTAAGGCTTTCTAGATTTAGTTTTTACATAATCTTCGGTAGCTAAAAGGTACATAGATTCATTAAAGCCCGACTATCAAATATTTGTTATAAATTGTTCTGAGTCATCACCACTGACAAAATCACTGATTAAGAAAACATTTATTCAAATCAAAGTTTCGTATTTTATTTAAATAAGAAATTAACATATTTCAGTAATAAATTAAAGTCCACGTTTTCCTTAAACTATAATTTGGTCACTGTACTATTTGTGTAGGGTAGTTTTTACGTGTATCTTGTACAGGGTACAGAATAGTTTTCTTTGGGTTCTGCTGAGTATTGAAAGGGAAGAAAAAGCCTTGTGTATGAGACTGTGGTCCTCTAAAATTGATTGGCGCCTGTTCAGGCATGTGTGCAATGCCGTACACTCGAGCTATGTTCAGATGTAGTCTAGGCGCTTTGCCGGTGAGAGCTTGATGCAAGTTTTGCGGTTTCTCCATTGGCTGGATAACATGTTGCCTGAAATTCATTTGTTATTTTAGTTTATAGATAAGTACTCTATCACTTATTTGGTATACCTACTATTGGAACACCAAACAAACTTATAAAAACATATAGATATGTACTTGCAAACTTGTTCGGTATAGTGTAATTTGTTTGAAATGTTCAACAATTAAACATAACATTGATTACAGTCACCTCACGGAGCAATGAGTTGGAATTTTGCAGCTGATAATGGTGTCACAACGCCTAAATAATTTACCTACTACAAAAAAGAGTTGTATTTTATGATCCAAAGATTGTTTTTCAATCTGAATCCAACAGCTGGTTAAAAATTACGAAATGTTCGAATATATGCACCTTACACTATAGTAGAAAGACGTTTTCCGAAAATTTTAACAATACAAAAATTTGAGTTAGAAGAAAAATGTTATATGTATACTTACATATTTGTAATGTGTCCATATTGTTGCTTCGGCAGATAGGTGTACAAGATATTGTTGGTTTGACTGCGTGGTCTCTGCTCTTTTATATCTTGAATAGCGAAATTTAACTGTTCATCAGGTAAGTTGTTAGTCGGTTGCTGGCGATAAATAGAAAACTTTGGAGATATATCCTGAAATGTCCAAAACGTAAGTCATGAAATATATTGTATTTGTGTCAAAATATCTCGTTGATTAGAAAAAAATCTTTTATAACCTTTTGCCTCTGCAACAAATCATGGTAAGCGTTGTATGGGTGCTTATAATTTAAACGTTTCGACTGAAGAACTTCAATATTATGCGCAGGAACGTAAGATCTGTAGTATTGGCCATGGTCATCCAAATTCTCTGCCTCGGCCCTCGGTTCTAGATCCTTCTTTGGTGCTTCTGTTGAATGTTCTGGCTCTGTGGCTTGTTGACGTACATTTTGTGGGTGCGTGTCACGCGACAGAGGAGCGTACTGTATGTGATAAGGTGGGTTCACTTGTTCGTGGTGAGCGCTTCGTTCTGGATGAGGAGTAGTATACATATGGACTGAAGTGAACTTGTAGGATAGTGGAACGTCATCTCGATGGAAGCTCTGTGAGGAAACTGCGTGCTTGTGGTCTTCATTAGGAGCGGTGCTGTCCACGTATATCGAAAGTATTGATAATATGATCGGTATCTGGAAAGAATTAAGTTACAAAAAATTAAAACCTACTTATTTGTAACAAATTTTCTGAATTTATGGTGAAATTGGTTTAAATTCTGTAAATTATGTTACGATATAAAAATAGGAAGCAAAGCAGATAGCCTTTTATGACTTGTGGAATAGGTCCAAACACACTAAACGAAACCATGATTTAAAAAACATGATATGATGTGCATACCGTGTTTGACATTCGGTGATATAATTTTTTATCACAAACACATTTCAACTTAAAGTTTTACTTCAATAACTTACTCTGAGCATAATTTCCAAGGTTCCACAGTCAGAAGGTAGTCGGAAGTGCGGTCAGATGCAAAACACAATACTTATATATACGAACCAAAACTAATCATAAAGAGAAATCAGTTGCATAACAATTATTATTTAGAGCACATGGAGTAATTATCATCGGCTTCCGGTGCGTGTCCTGATAACAAAAGCTATTCGGACCTTTCACCTTTTTTTCACTAAAGTGTATAGACTCCACCCATTATTCTGATTGAATGCCCCGTTGAGACGTGAAGTGTATTTTGTGTTATTTTTGATTCAGCGTATCAACTCTGTTCTATTACTATTGTGATTGAAAGGTGTATCAATGAGATCTGAAGAGTGTTTATAATGACCAATCATAACAATTATTATTTAATAGAGATCTATTGTTTCGGATGCATTTGCTTATGTCATCAGTTTTGTATCTGTCTCTATCGCTTCGATTTACAGGAATTGGAGAGTTACTTAATATTATAATTATGACAAATAACCTCTTTACGAAGCTAAAGGTTTCCAGTTATTTTTGAATTGTCTATTGTTATGAATGACAAACACACTGCTACGAGGGGTGACTGATAAGTTTGCGGTCACACACAAGAGTTACTACCAACTGAGCTGTGAGGCCTGCCAGTTCCTTTAGCACTTTGAGAACGTGGTATTGCGCATATAAATTTATCAAACGAGTAAACTTATTGGTGCAAGTCGGGATTCAAAACAGCGACCTCCAGATTGGAACTCGGGGTTAGTACCACTGGGCCACCACTCTCTATAATTCAAATTCAAATTCAAATATATGCGAAACATATGTTACAAGAGATGATATTTGATAAACTGAGGTACAGCCATTTTTCTACTTAACAGCATGCGAATTGTTCTTATTTATGATGATTTATGGTTACTTAACTTACTTAAACGCAACCATGAAAGCTCTAAAAGTAAAATAGTATCAGGGACTTCATATCCGGATCCACGTATCCATATCTATTTTCATTCATTGCAACCGTGGTAGATTATAGCACATTATTTTTCTTGTATTATAACTAATGTTAATAATTCAACTAATTATAATTACAAACTAGTGTTATTAATTATTAATTTACTGATTAATAAAATAATTATTTGTTTTCAGTGTCATGTGACCTTTGTCTAGTAAAAAATTTAACAGACAAAGGACATTCAAAAATGAGGCCAGTATTTAGCAATGCGAAGAAAGCAAAGTTTCTAGCAAAGAGTTTGAAAGAGAATCATTGATTAAAAACAATCTGTTGCAGAATCTGAATAATCATCAAGCAGCCTTATGAAATAATTAATTACTTTTTGTGATTTTGATAAACTAATTAAATTTAAACGACTAAATAAGTGCAACCATTTAAGACAGGAAATTAGAATACTGAGATGCTGAGAGAATACATTAAAATGTTTATATAATGTCTTTCGTCTGCGTGGCCTAATTAATAAGCGTATGAAGGTAAATAAGGTAAAAATACCTCGTAGTACTATTTAGTAAAGTACTCATTTTTGTTCGATAATGCAGAAACTCAAGACGAAATGTAAAAATACTTTTTGAAAGCCAGTTAATTATACATAACCCAGTCCAGTTTTCTTGATATTTGACCCAGAATCCATTCCTATCGTTTGGTTCATAATTCTACTAACAGAGTTTTATTTAACGGAAAACAGAATCACTCCTCGTTTTAACCCAACTGTCAAATGGGACAGTTGACAGTTATAACTTAATAGACAGTAGGATTGATAGATTTTGACAACTGATGTTTCATCTGATTTCCCATGACGAGAGCGACACAAATAAGGTGTAAAAAACATAATCCAATATAGCTTCAGTGCTAATGCAGTCAGGTTTCTCTAAAAATAATGGCCGTTTGTTATATGTATCTACCTTATTCTTTTTTTCTTCTTCTTTTCCTATTTCAGATATTTTGACAAAGTGTTGACACTGTCGATTGTTGTGGCTGGAGAATTCAATTCAGAGGCCAGGCTGTTTTGCAGATATATTTTATTCGCCTCCGCTTGTAAATTGTAAATTGAGCTTGATTGATACAGTAACGAAATGAGCTATGACAAGTCAGTCGTGTAGGTATGCTGCTGGTTATCCTTGACCTTAAAACTGGGACAAATTATTCGGTACCTTTCATTGAGATCATGTAGATTTTAATATACTGGGTGTTCTAAAGTTAACTTCACGGGAAGATAGCGTTTTATTGTTATACGTGTATAATAATTTTACAAGCTAATGCAATTGCAGTACAACCGTTTATGCAATGTTGAGGATGTCAGGAAACTTACAGATACATAAGATGTTCCAACTTGAAGAGTAAAGAGTAAAAAATACTACTAATAACTTCGTGAGGTGATGAAAAGATTTTATACTTATTTAAGAGTTATTTTGCAATCATTGAAGTTTTCTATTGTTTGAAAAACTTTTTTTTTTTATAAAAATGCTACTTTAATATTTCTTATTCATAATATAATATAATATTTTCATATATATAATTAATTTGTTTATAAACGGTATATAAACGGACACATATAGAAAAGTGACACAACAGTGGCCCACACACCCGCAATATGTTTACTACATAATTATCAGAAGCAGTAGAACTTATGCAAAGTTTGTCCGGGAAAGTATTGTCAACATACTCATTTCAGCTGCCAAGCATACGATGTGACTTGGGTTTTTTGCACCTAAGTAATGCTTGTTAAAGTCGTGTTGCTGGTTAGGGGCAAAGGTTACCACTTAACATCATTGGGCCATCTGCTCGTCCCGTAACTTGATCACATAACAAAAACAAAGAAGTAACTATATTTTCATATACCAACCACGCCTTCTTCCCGAAGAAAAAAGTATTCAACAATACTTACAAGTTACAATGTTCTAGGTAAGATCAACAACACTTTTTAAAACTCACTACTCAAACTGTGAAACTTAGATAAACTACCTATTTGGCCGTGAACAATAAGCACGAATGCGCGTAGCATCAGAAAAATTTTCAAGATTACATTTTAGTATTTACATTTCATGAATATTTGGCACAATATTTAAATTGGTTATTTAGTTAGTATGGTTGTTTTAAATTAACAAGCTCAAATATTTATCATTTTACTCATATATCACCATTGTGATTTTTGAAACAATTGTAGATTAAGGTAGCAACGAATAATCGAAATTAAATTGTAATCGCGACAAAACTCTAATTACGCTATGTATGACAACTTTATGACCTGTCGACCTCGTCGCGCCCAAAATGTTATAGAGCGGTATAAAAACGAAACTCATTCATGTAGTGAATCAGTATTGTAAGATCATACGAATCAAAATGTTCTCTAAAGTAAGTGTTCAGTGAAATTTTGTAACGTAAAATTATGTGTGGGATTGGATTCAGTGGAGTAGCATTCTACAATAAGTGTATAATGCGTACACTGATACTCGTTTTTCCAACGATTCCAAGAGCAGTAGAACTCACGCCAAGTTCATCCGGAGAAGTACTGCCACCACGCCCATTTATGCTGCCAAGCTGTTACTGTGTTTCGGTTTGAAAGGTGTGGTTGCCGGTGAAATTACAGCCACATGAGACATTCCACCTTCACGTCTCAGAGTAACGGGCGCGTACGGTGCGACTTGGGTCTTGTCGTACCAAGCAGGGGAGGACCCAAGTCGCATCGGTTGTATGGGCAGAGGTTACCACTTCACACCAGGTGGCCCGTCGGCTCGTTACGTAACTGTATAACATAAAAAAGTAGGACCAAGGAACGGGAACAAATAGTTTTGTGATGGGCATTACACTAGGTGTTGAGTTCTGGATATATGTGATTTGTGTCTTGCCACAGGATATCATAGTTCACGTACTTACAATCAAAGTAAAACTTTATCAGTTATGACAACCTACACAGACACAGTTCTTATTTCAATGTACCTATTTAACAACAATTTGGTTATATTTTAATTTCAGATTGTAGCTCTCAGTGCTATATTGGCGGTGTCCGCAGCTGGGCTCCTGCCTGAGGCTCACTACTCCCCAGCAAGCGCAGTCTCTTCTCAGAGCATCGTGCGTCACGATGAAACTCAAGCTCACGCCACGAAGCTGGTAGCACCAGTCGCTTCCGTGTACCACGCTGCCCCCGCTCCAGTGACTTACCATGCCGCCCCGGCCCAAGTCGCGTACCACGCTGCCCCCGCTCCAGTGACTTACCATGCCGCCCCGGCCCAAGTCGCGTACCACGCTGCCCCCGCTCCAGTGACTTACCATGCCGCCCCGGCCCAAGTCGCGTACCACGCTGCTCCCGCTCCAGTGACCTACCACGCTGCCACTCCCGTCCACTACACCGCTCCTGTTTCTAAAGTGTACGCGCCCGCTCCCAAGCTGGTCTTAGCTGCTCACCATGAAGAGGAATACGTAAGTGTATATTAAATAAGTCTTACTACATTGAGTTACTATTTTAATATTACATATAAACTATCGTAGTTCCTATTCTTTCATTGGAAATCAAACATATCGCAGAATTCGGCACCTTTCGTATGGAGCACTAAATACTTTCTAAGCAATATAGCTTCAAAATTTTCCTGGACTCTAAAATTTTGCTTCAACTTCCAGGCTCACCCCAAATACGACTTCTCGTACTCCGTGGCTGACGGACACACCGGCGACAACAAGTCGCAGCAGGAGTCCCGCGACGGCGACGCCGTGCACGGACAGTACTCGCTCCTGGAGGCGGACGGCTCCGTGCGCACGGTGCAGTACACCGCCGACGACCACCACGGCTTCAACGCGGTCGTCAGCCACTCCGCGCCCCAACACCACGCCGCTCCCACACACGCCCTCCTCGCTCACCATTAACGATGCTAGTCAAAAAAGTTCGCAGTTTTTAATGATCAAACTGCACTGTAAATAGTTTGTACGTATTTATTGAAAGTCAAATAAAAGCAAATTGATAACACGAGAGTTTTTAATCATACCGGTGGACTTTTCACATAGCGACATCTAGCCGCAAACTTAGCAGAATACTGTGGGAACTAGACAACTGATAGAATACTGGTATACATATTTGTCGTAAGCACATACATATAAATATAATTATTAACCTCATACACACAACAGACAAATGATAGAATACTTATATACTTTTTACATATCTACATATTAACAACCAGACACAGGAGAAATATTTTCACACGAATGTCTCTCCTGAATGGAAATCAAACCTACAGCGCTGAAGGCAGAATTACTACCAACTGAGCTCTGAGACTCGAGAAACTAGCTAAGACTGGTGGTCACCTGTAAGTTTACGCAGGTTGACCTAACACAAGTCACAAGTATTTCTTTACTTTTTTATTTGGTGGGCCACCCGCTGATGGCCTACCTCGTGTTAAGTGGCAACCTCAGCACATAACAAGCACATAACAAGTGCATTACTGCTTGGTACTAAAGTTTGTCATTGGCTTACTGGCCTGGGTTGGTCATACTTACTTATGGAAAAGCTCACCAAAATTCTCATGCAAATTCAGGATGTATGAAGTACTATCCGCTTTTGGTTAATTACGTATATCGATGCGAATGAATAGTTCGTAATTTTGTAACGATCTCAGTTTGTCTTGGTCAGGTTGAATGGGCGAAGAGCGTGAAGTTCAAGATTTCCTATTTTGAGAGGTTTCACACTGCACGAAAGTATTGTAAAAATAAATAATGCTCTGTATTGGGTATAGGAGAGCCAACAGACTTGCAACAAAGTGGACTAATGTGCAATCATGTCAAGGTCTTCAAAGATGGTAAACGGGAAGTCAGGATCATATAGCAAATAGAGATTTAACAAATGTGCCGACTCCTCAACAAATGGAGAAGCTTCCTCAAATCAGCTTCGTTTCTACATATGTTGACTAACTCCTGCCTAAGGACTAAAAGTCTAGTAATAAAAACAATCATGTTTTAACGTTTTCAATTATTGATTTTATCAAATCTAAAACCAATATTATACTTTTGAATTGTAACTCCTATATACGAGAATATACAGGTATGAGCGTGTGATGTTTTTGTGATGTATATTTTCTTTACAACAATACTGCTCTCTAGTACTAGATCCACAATCGATTTTTTTTTTCAAAAATTTCAAACTTTTGGTATGGTCTAGTACGACATGCCAAATTTCTTTTATTTTTCAACATGTTTGGATATTATGGACGTATATTTTCCAACCATTATTGATTCACAATCGTGAACAAATCAAAATGTGAGGCCTCCACGCTCTCGGAATAAAGTAATGGAAGGAATAGAAGACCTAATGATCTTACGTGACAGCCATTACCGATCCGACCGATACCAAAAAGGCAACACGTTTTCGATATTACCTTAATTAAATTAAAACCAGAGGATTTTTTTTTCTCAATATTCTAAAAGTTAAATTTGATGTTTATTTTAAAATTCGAATGTGAGAACTTGAATAGTTATATTCGCAGTTCCTCCGTATCCAAAGCATCTTTTCTCATGTAGGTACCTGAAAACTTTATAATACACAGTGGAAGAAATTGTACTTTAAGTTTGGATTATTTGTAGGAATAATATAATTGTGAATTATGACAACTAAAGAAGGCAATTCTCTGGTAGTGGGGAGATTAAACCAGAATACAGCAATGAGAGTTCAGTAATACTTGGTTGATAAATTTGTAGAATGACTTATGAGTGTAGAATATTATTGAGGTTTCCAAGCCATTTCTTTATGAATTAAATGGAAATAAAGTTTTTGACTTTGGCTATTTCCCCAAACAAACTCTGCAAATACAGGTACTTCAAATGCTAAAAAGGTGCTGGGAATTAAATGTCCAATAATTTTATAAAAATAATTAATTCATAATAAACTAGTGAACACATCGTCAACTTTATACGTGAATTTCCTGAAAGGAAATGAACCCGTTACGTATTCATGTTACAGAGGTAAAACCCTGCTTAGTTACGAGGAACGTTTAAAATATTTTGAAATGACCAAACTATCTGAACGAAGGGACATGCTGGATATGATTTATATTTTTAAGCTTGCAAACGGTTTCCTGAACGCTCCTGACCTTTTAGCTGTCCTTAACTTTTCCGCTCCGCCTAAATTGCCCAGGGCCTCAAGGTTTAATGTTTTTCAGGCAGATCCATTCAAAACAAACCTAGGCCTTAATGCGCCGTTGAATAGGCTTGTTCGTCATTACAATCGTGTGGCTAAAAATGAAGGAGTGGACATATTCTCCGGAAGTGTTCGCAAGTTTAAAAATAGTTTGACCACAACTACTGTTCACAAATAATATACCTACTTATACAATTGTACTTATTGTTAATTGAATTTTTAATCAATGTTTATTATTATGTTTCGTTTCAATTGTATTGTCTTAAATTTATTGTCAATTTTTGTTTTTATACTGTATTAGTTCACCTACCTCATTTACTTATTTTGCAAATGAATAATCTTACTTATATTTTCTTACTCGCTCTTGTCTTAAACGCATGTAGTCTTCGCCTATAATTGTAGTGGCACTTGTATTGTTTCCTTTTTATGTGTCATTCCTTAAATGTATCAGTGTACACTATGTTGGTGATCTATTAATAAATAAATAAATAAATAAACCCACCATCCAGAATTAAAGTTAAAATAATTTAATTATTTTCAAAGTCACACGGTAAATATAAATAATAGTTTATCTTCTAGTGATGAGTCAGTCAGCCCTTTACACTCTTAAATATTAAAGGTTAATGGTAGATAAATGTTGGCTCCACACTACCCCTTCTTTTTATAAATTCTGATGTTTTGTAATGGACAACTGGAACACTGATCTTTAAGGTTGCATCCTCAGGTTGTCTCACCACGAAGGGTACAATTAGATATGTATAGATTTATCTATGCGACTGCAGAGATGCTATTTTGCATGTGTAACCGATTTTGCTAATAGACATTTGGCATAATGTTCTTATTAGTTTATGATGTAAAATTCAATTAATTTTGAAATTGATCACTAACTTGAAGTCAAGAAAGTATCTGAAGCCACGGGCAAAATAGTTTTTTATTCGCTGATGCGGCTTATTTATAAGTGTGCCAGCGTTTTTGAGGTAGTTTAACACAAAATTATATCCATATGATATACGAGATAATCTAGAGAAAACACGGTATTCAATATATTTTGGTAGTAACAGAATGGAGCAGCACTAAGCCATGTGTCATAAAAATAGGCGACTTTAAGATAGCTTAGGGCTTAACATAAAACTGTTAAGTGTGCCTTCTTTAAAGGGAATTTTTGGTCTATTTGGAAAGATTATTTAGATTCTGAAACCTAACATAAAAACACAAGTTTTAAGATGTTTTGTCAATTTCTGTAATATCCAAAAAGGTGGAAAAAATTGGATTATGTAATAATCCATCTATTAAATATTATTTCATTAGCTCACAAATACCGTATTATGGTCAATAAAAAAATAAAAAATAGGCTCTCGCACTACATTTTACCTGTTCGTTACAGATTAAAAGGCTTAGAGAAAGCGCATGTACAATAATTTATGCAGTGGCTTCATGACCCGTCGACCTTGTCACACCCAAAATGTTTAACGAGAGCTATATAAATGGCTCATACATATTCAGGGTATCAGTTGAACTTGATCATACACACCAAAATGTTCTCGAAAGTAAGTCATAATTCCGATATATAGGACTGTTTGTGATATAATATTCAGTTCGCAGTTGTGACGCGAACTTACTACTTTCATGCTGAGGATCATTTTTAAAAGTAAACCAGATTGTTTTCTACACATTACTATAAAACTTTTAGTTAACTTGCATCTTTTTTTTTATTAGGACTTTATTATTTTTTTATTTTAGAAGAAAATTTAACTAGCAAAGTGGTTCATCTTAGAGTTCAAAAAACAATTTCAGGAAGTGAAAACATTTAGTCATGAGTATATTTTCATAAATGAACTCATAAAAACTATCAAATCAGGGTTTATTTTTTATTATAAAGTATGGAAATCTGAATAATAGAGTTAAGACATTATACTTGTCTTATATTTTATTCTACAAGAGATCTGTGTTGTAAGTACATCTAAAAAAATGAGTAAACCTGAAAATGAGAAGGAAATAATTGTTTTCAGTTCATTGCCATCAGCGCTGTGCTGGCTGTATCTGCCGCTGGCCTCCTGCCCCAGCCTCATTACTCTTCAGCGGCTGCAGTCTCATCCCATAGCATCGTGCGCCACGATGAGTCACACGGACACAAACTGGTAGCTGCTCCCGTTGCCAAACTGGCCTTCGCTGCTCCCGTATACCACGCTGCTCCTGCTCCCGTTACTTACCACGCTGCCCCTGCCCAAGTAGCATACCACGCTGCACCCGCACACGTTGCGTACCACTCTGCTCCCGCTCAAGTGAGCTACCATGCCGCCCCCGCCCCAGTGACATACCACGCCGCCGCTCCCGTCCACTACGCCACTCCCGTCGCTAAAGTCCTCGCGCCCGCTACCAAGCTGGTTGTGGCCGCTCACCACGAAGAAGAATACGTAAGTTTTTTAATAAGTCTGTATAATATTTGTGTCAACAACATCATAACTAATTTTTATGACTATTGAATTTGCATATAAATTTTGTAATAACTCGGGCATTTTGACTCGCCTCAAAGCTGAGTTGTTAGTAAGTACAATCAGAATCGAAATCAAAATCATCGTAAACCTTGCATAAACTCATAGGAGACTCTCAGTCTTAGCTAGTTTGTCTGTCTCAAAGACCAGTCGGTCGTACTCTGCCTTCAGCGCTGTAGGTTGGGGTTCGATCCCCACCCAGGACAAACATTCGGGTGACGAACATAAAATGTTTGTTCTGCTTTTTATGTTAATCTGTGTTATATGTATCTATTTACTTATAAAAAGTGGTATATATTATATATTATATCGGTTGTATGATTTCCATATTACAAGCTCTCCTAAGTTTGGGGCTAAATGGTAATGTGCGAAATGCCTACCAATATTGAAAAATAAACTTAAATTGCAAATATTTTTAAATCAGTTACTAACGCAAGATAGTTGTTAAGCCACCATTGGAAAAGTAACATGCTTTAGGAAACACATTACTTTATTGTTTATCTTCCAGGCTCACCCCAAATACGACTTCTCGTACTCCGTGGCTGACGGACACACCGGCGACAACAAGTCGCAGCAGGAGTCCCGCGACGGTGACGCCGTGCACGGACAGTACTCGCTCCTGGAGGCGGACGGCTCCGTGCGCACGGTGCAGTACACCGCTGACGACCACCACGGCTTCAACGCGGTCGTCAGCCACTCCGCGCCCCAACACCACGCCGTTCCCGCACATGCCCACCATTGATTCGATATTTATTAAAACTGATTCGATTAGATAATTATGTGATGTAAATAGTTTTTTAGTATTTATGACAGAAATAAATATTATACAAAGTGAAAGTCTATATTTTTATTGTTTAAAATCTAAGTAGGTACTTAAATACATATATGGAATCAGCAAAGTTTGATTTTGTCATAAATTAAGTTGCACATGAGGTCTATAATTTTTGACCTCATTACAAAGCCCTATAACACGAGCTCTCTCAGGTGCAATATAAACAATATATTAAAAAATGTTTCGGGTAGTTATGATGAATATTTTTAAACTTTAATTTAACTTGTATTCTACCAATTGCATATTTGGGAATGCTGGACGTGGTACTTATAAAATTAAAACTCTTAAAATTGCATTTTAAGCAGAGTGACATTTTTCAGTGAAGATTATGCTGCTAGTAAAGTTTTGATTACTTTATAATTCAGGTAGAAATAAATAAAACGTTATTAAACATAAACTACTCCACTGCAAACTTTCTATTCAAAATTAACACCGATGAAGAATCAAGCTGTACAAATCACACAACACTAGAAATGGACATGATTTTCACCATCCAACCAATACCTTTGGCAAACATTCCAAAACAAATTTCATTATTTTTGAAATTTGCTCTAATCATTTAAGCGTTATGGCTCATACTTGGAATGGGCCCATAGACAGATTTATTTTTTAGATCATCTCCGAAGTCCTGAGACTTCGGGGACATATAATCTATGTTTGTTATGAATAATAATATTATTCTTGCCTATCCAGACAATCTTTTGTGGAAAAACTAAGAAATGTTGAAGGAAAAGGCTTACTCCGACTACTCCTGTTCTTCTCCTAAAACAACAGTTTCTTAATACATCAAGCCACAAATGTGACAAAACATTCCTGTAATAATGCAGGAAAAAAGAAAAAATAATAATAGAGCCTGACTTTTGAGATAAACATTAAAAGTTTGCCTAGAAGAAATCGCTACTAGCGATAAGGCCGTCCATTGTATTACCTTAGCTTAAAATATTAACCTTTACGAAACTTCCACGTATGGTGGTCAATAAAGTATTATCTATCAATCTATCTATTATGTATTTTAAGAAATCACATTAATTTTCATTCATCAGAAAATCTTATCTTAAAAACTCCATCGCACAGTAGCTCGTTCTACAATGACTCTTCTACAGAGTGTGGAAGTCTGTGGAATTGTTACCGGAGTCTGTTCGTCACGCTCAGACATTAAATACTTTTAAGAATCGCTTTAAGATCTTTTACTTCGACAAATGTATATATCCTCTGCTAATTCTGGAATTGGTTTATTATTAGGATAAATCAGCATAGACAATAAGGTCACGTACTGTTCTAACGACTGTTGAAATCTCTGGGATCACGGCAAGGAAAATGAATCACATGACCATCAAGTTGCGGACATGTTTTTGAAGATTTTTATATGGTAAGTTGTGGAGCAACCAAAATGGTCCACCTGATGATAGGAGGTAAGGTCGTTCTGACGTGAAGGAAAGTGAATTATCCCATGTGTCATAGGAGTACGACCCAGGACAAACTTTGGAAAAGTTTTAATGCCTGATCTTAAATAAATTACACACATAAATTTTTTCGTATATGCTAAATAATTTTTACACTAGTAATAAATTAATCAATTAAAACTCGATAGTTGCTTTGCTTGGTTTGATTTAATAAATAACTTATAATTATAACTGTAACCAAACTTTACTGCATCAATTCAACTTAATGGTGAGCGAGGAGGGCGTGTGTGGGAGCGGCGTGGTGTTGAGGCGCGGAGTGGCTGACGACCGCGTTGAAGCCGTGGTGGTCGTCGGCGGTGTACTGCACCGTGCGCACGGAGCCGTCCGCCTCCAGGAGCGAGTACTGTCCGTGCACGGCGTCGCCGTCGCGGGACTCCTGCTGTGACTTGTTGTCGCCGGTGTGTCCGTCAGCCACGGAGTACGAGAAGTCGTATTTGGGGTGAGCCTGGAAGTCGAAGCAAGATTTAAAAGGTTGCTGAAAGTTTGGTTGTTTGTGATTTTTCACACTCTTCTACGAACAAATAATAAAATGCTTAGGGTTGCGTTGTTGGTAGGTCCGGTTGCGCGATACTAGATATCGTATATGTCCTCCTCATTATTACTTTCATTGCCACACGTGATGGAAAACTATGTCGCGGATATCTAAATTTAAGTCTTTCCAAATTAAGAGGAATCTAAATTTACAATGGGTGTTTGGTTATGGTAAAGAGGGTACTAACGTATTCTTCAGCATGAGGAGCGACGATCAGCTTGTGAGCGGGTGCCAGCACCTTGGCGACGGGAGCAGCATAGTGGACAGGGGCAGCGTAGTGGACGGGAGCCGAGGCAGCGTAGTGGACGGGAGCCGGGGCAGCGTAGTGGACGGGAGCCGGGGCAGCGTAGTGGACTTGAGCCGGGGCAGCGTAGTGGACGGGGGCAGCGGCTACCAACTTGGTGGCATGGGGCTGGTCATGATGGAGGATTGATTGGGAAGAGACGGCGGCGGCGGACGAGTAGTGAGCGGGGGCAGAGTGGTATGCCACTTGGGCTGGTGCTGCGTAGTGGATGGGGGCAGCAGCTACCAGTTTGTGTCCGTGAGACTCATCGTGGCGCACGATGCTCTGGGAGGAGACGGCGGCCGCTGAGGAGTAGTGGGGCTGGGGTAGTAGCCCGGCTGTTGAAACCGCTAGCACAGCACTCAAAGCCAAGATCTGAAAATGAATTACTGGTTAGGTTGTATACTTTGCTACGCACTGTTACTCAAACTAGCACTTAATTTTTTTTAATCATCATTTTAATTGCATTTTCACTGCTTGACACACATATACCTAGTCAAAGCAATTAAAAAATAATTTGTGACACAAAGGCAGCTAGGAGTCTATCTAGGAAATACTGCTCCAGGCTGCTTGTTCTGGCTACGATAATTCCATGCTCAATCCTATTCTTATACTTCAAACACTTTGCGCACTTTTAACACACTACTCCTACCATCTGTTCACCTAACTGGCTCTCTCGAACCAGTTTGGTGAAGCATTAAAGTGCACCCCAATGAGGCTCCAATTAGGCTCCTTTAATACAGGAATTGTAACACACTTACTTTGGAGAACATTTTGATGTTAGTACTGATTAACACTAATACACTGGTCTAGTAATGAGGCTTTATATAGTGGCCGAATTTCGGCAAGCAAGGTCAACGGGTCATAGTTGTTCTATGAGATTACTTAATTTCACTTGGGGCAGTGTCCACTTGATCTGATTGCCCTTAATTGTAATACTTGCATACTGATTTATTAATTGTTATTAACCTCCAACTACGAATATTGTGAAGTTGTTGTATATACATAAGTTAATTTGCTCGCAAAACTTACATACCGTTAATTACACAGAAAATGACTGGTCTCATAGCTCAGTTGTTAGTTACCCTGCCTTTTGCGCTGTAGGTCGTGGGTTCAATTCCCACCCAGGACAAACAATTGTGTGACGAGGATAGGTGTTTTTTGTCTGGGTGTTAATATGAATTCTATGTATGTATGTAAGTATTATAAAGTTACCAGCCACTTTTCCTCAGATAATATGAATATAATTCTTGTATGACAATCGTATTAGGTACCCAGTTTAGCTCAAAACTTGCAGAATAAATCTCGAAATTTTAAGACCTTTTCATACACAATATTTTCACAATTATTAATATGCTTAACATTGTTATCTGATGGACTGACTCTATATTTATACACTATATCTATATTTATATACTATATCTATATACTAACTCTATATTTATATTTCGTCATATTACCTGACGTGGTCAGTGGGAGGCGGTCATAGCAATTTAAAGTTACAAGGCAGCGTAACTTATCGTATTAAGCGCCTGTAAAATCCACCATAGCAATGGAGAATGAAAATAAAATTAGAAAGTTGATTTATGCAGGCACACAATATCATTGAGTAATGGAATAATGCTAAGCAGAAATTCCATGTAATTACCCTTGCCACTCATAGTTGGTACCTGAACTATGCATCTTTTGAAGACATCAATCGATTGCGTGGTGGTCCAGTGGTACAGACGGCGAGTTTCAATCTGGAGGTCGCTGATTAAAATCCTGAAGTGAACTAATGAGTTTTTTTTTTATTTATATGTGCTATACCACTTTCTCATAAACGGTGAAAGAAAACACCGTGAGGAAAACACCGGCATTCCTAGAACCAAAAATTCGAGCAAAAGTTTCAAGTTCATGAAAGCTGCCTCTTTGAGGCGCTCTTTTATCTTTTCGTCACGCTGGTTCGAGAGAGTAGTGACACGATTATTAGTAGTAGGGTAGACCGGGGACAGTAGTTACACGGGGCAATAATAATATAGTCGGTATGTCTAATACTCAAGAATGTGTACCTATATATATGTGTGAGCGTCAGGCTAAGCGCCTTAGAGTTCCGGAACTGCTCACCGGTCGGCGTCAAACTCACTATAAAATGGAAGTGCATAGAGTTTTATTGTCAAGCAGTCAAGTTAAGTTTTCTCTTGATATTTTGGATTATCACTATGTTGTGTGTAATTTCTCAATATTATTATTTCCCGTATTTACGATACGGGAAATAGTAATAATTGCAGTGATTGCTTAATCTAAAATTCTAGTGAATATACTTTATATTTCGAAAAAAATAATCAGTGTGAAATTACATAAATGATTTTATTTTGATGTGGGCAATTGTAACTCCATACATCATATCATCCACACATACATATATCACATTGTTGAATAATTATATTATTTATAAGTAAAAAATAATAATTGTGAGTTTCTAGCTAAATTGATTTATGTAATAGCAACAATTTGTTTTATTTTTTTATTTCAAGCTGAGTAGGTAATTGTTTGATCTATTTTGTTAGATTGGTCAAATTCAAAAGAAACGTGAAATTTTAGTGATATTGACCGATAATCGTTATTTTCATTACAAGCTTTTATTTAAATTGCATTGTTTGTTCGGGTCAAAATTTGCAACTGAATTTAGAACCAGTTCTCGTAGCCTGAACAGGCTGAAATTTGGTATTCATCAAATTGGTTAAACCTGAAGACAATACAATATTATGGCTAGATGGATCTAATGCTGCTGCCAGGGCCACCCCTGTAGATCACCCAACTCCTCAAGAGCTTAAGAAGCCATATCATGCTTAGCTCGTTAGATATATCTTGACAATTAATATAGCACTCGGTGATATCCAGGAAGTGACGTAAAAGCTAATTTAAAAAAAAAACACCGATTTTATTGCAGGCCGTGAGATCAGTTAGATCGTTAGGATTATCCTTACTAAAAAAACATTTCAATATTTGATTCATGTGGAAAGTTTTCATAACTCTTCCCTTACCTACATAGTCTTGACCCACTACGCCTGAAATACATTCAGTCATATTTACCAAATTATATTAGCAACAGATTGGATAATTTGGCGAGAAAGGGGTTCGAGGTACAAAGTTATTGAGATTTTTTCCTACAATAATCATTGATTTAAATTATTATATCATAATAAATATTAATACAAAAAATTATGTTCATTATTAATTCTAGCGTGAATTATCTTGTTGGAAAGGTTGAGAAACAAGTGCTGCAATCTATAAAACTGCCTCTGAATTTATACTTAAATTCTTGTAATGGGATCATTATGTTGCCAATTTGGTCAAAGCTTTTTTGAGCCGATTCATTCTTATTTTAGGAGCTGAAGGGCAGCTACTTTCGTTTACTTTTAATCGTAGAAATTGAAAGTGGAGCAATGTTACTGTAAATGATTTTTAAACAGGTATTTACATATAGGTAGGTACTTACTGGAGATGTTGTGTTTTGTATTGCTGTTTTAATACATGATACAATCTTTGATTACTAAAACTATTTTTGATTTTTAAGTATTTCGATAAAATCAGTAGGTGATTCATGGTCCCGTCTATTGAGTACGGAACCTTAAAGAGACACTCATTCCTTTAATTAAATGATTCTTTGTTTAATCACTTCCATAAATATTTAATTTGAAAGGATATTTATTACCTGATTTTCTAATTGTCTTAATTTTATATACATATATTATAATGATGTATAATTATTATTCTTTATACACATATAGGTAGGTATAAATAAGTATTTATTACTGTACTCCATAGCATGAATCTCAAGTAGGCATTCGGGTCAAACTATTTAGGCCTAACTGCCTATATGTAAAATTATTACTAAAACAATTTCACAAACAATAGAACACTGATATGATTTCACATGCTAGACTCAAGTACGAGTACATGGACTTACGAAAACTATTTCAAAAACTGTGATATAAAAGGTAATAAAGTTTTTATCTAAAATCAATCACTGAATAGCAATCGTTTAAAACTGACTAACTGGCGTTTATCTGAATATGTTTTTGAAGGTAAGTTTTTCGTGTTTTTGATGTTATTTTTTCCTCGAATTGGTAGGTTACTACTAGTGAAAGTAGAAAAATGTATAAAAATACTTTAAATACCATATTTTATTTGTTAGATCATACTTCAATTACTGCAAATTAATACGCATATTTTTTTTACGATTTATAACCAATATGGTTCCTCTGTATCTATTTTATTATTATACCTATGAATCCAATTTTCCTTACAAATATTAATGGTGGATATTTCAACATCCCCAATATAAGCAAAATTTGTATTATTCCCAGATAACTTTAAAAATACAAATACAAAACTTTTTTCACTTAAACAAAGTTAAATTTCGTTAGTATTTATGTCGTCAGTTTACTCTAATTTCGTTCACCTTGTAACGGGCAGGTTATTAGCCTAGTTGGCATGGTCACAGCGGCTGTTCACAGCCACGGTCACGCGACCTCATCCCAACACATCCTCATGCACCACGGTAAACACGTTCCAGTGTACATCAAACACGACAAGGAACATCATGACTACTATGTGAGTATTTATCAGTTTGCTATGAAGACGTCACTACTCACGGTCACGTAACATCTTCATAGCAAAACTACAGGCACCACGGTAAACCGGAGAAGCCAACGGCCCACCTGGTGTTAAGTGGTAACCTCGGCCCATAATAGGCGATGCAACTTGAGTCCTCGCCTACTAGACCCAAGTCGCGTCGTATGCGCCCGTAACCCTGAGACGTGCAGGTGAAACGTCTCATGTGCCTGTAATATCGTCTGTTGAGTATGACAGTTTTAATAATTGGTAAGTACCAACTACTGCTACTGCTGTAGGAAAGTACATAGATAAGTATCTACTTTCCTACAGCAATAAGCCAAAGTATAATCACAACATCGCAACAAAAACATGAATGTGAAAACGAGCCAAGGTCGGTAAAAGTAACGTGCATAAAATTGTTAGTTTCGCCGTTACAATAACTGATATCCGAATGAGTGTCATGTTTACGCAATTTTTTTTCTTAATATTTCACAAATAATTGTTGAATTATTGATTTAATTGAAAAGTAACCGCGACGAATCGTGCTTTTTCTAAGACTTAATGCTACTCTCTAGCCCATAAACTTCGAAATCAAAGTCAGAGTAGCATTCAGAAACCTTATATCTAAGGTACTCATTATAGAATACGCTTAGAAACGACGATTGATTCATTAAAGATATTCCTTTCAGGCCCACCCCAAATACAAGTATGACTACGAAGTAAAGGACCATCACACCGGCGATCACAAGTCGCACCACGAGACCCGCGATGGTGATGGTGTGAAAGGCTCATATTCCTTACATGAGCCGGACGGCACTACCAGAATTGTTGATTATAGCGCTGATAAGCATACTGGGTAAGATTTATATGCAAAAATGTATTCCTTTAGAGAAAGTACATTCTGTTTATATTTCACTGTTTTCTGCATCATCACACCGGTGATCACAAGTCGATCTACGAGATCTGTGATTATGATAGTGTGAAGGGCTCCTATTCCCTACATGACCCCGACGCAATAGAACTGATGATAATACCGATGATATGGTAATTTGTAATGACACCGGTGTTCATAAGTCACACCAAGATACCTAGGACAGTTATGGTGTTAAGGGCCTATTCTTTATTATTATTATTATTATACCTATTCCCTGAAGAAACCGATGACACTATCAGAGTTGTTGATTTATGCCTGATAAGCATATTACGTAAAATTTATAAGCAAACTAGTCAGTACCTGGCATGCTTGCATTTCAGTAATTATTCATAGTTTTATCAACAGGCGTGCGCACTACAATACCTTAGAATACACTCAAATTTATTCCGGTGACGTTTTCTGAGATGTTTCAGAAACAACATTATCTTTGTATTGTTCATTTGTGTTTCAGACACGAGGGTTTCCAAAAAAAAATTGTAAAATTTTTCGTTAGTGCCCATGAAGCGCAATGCCTGAAAAAGGCAATTAAGTTATAAGTACCAGAGTATCTATAGATCTAATTGTACATTTGTTGGCCAATAACTGTTGTATTTATATTTGTGTTGTCTCAAATTAAGTGTTTTATTATAACTTCTGAAATGTTTATTATTTAATGTCAGAAGTTATAACAAAATGTAGATATATAATATTTTTGATTTTATGAGTTATTTAATAAAGTTGTTGTTGATATTATTGCAGGTTTCATGCATCTGTGAGACACGAGGGTCATGCTAAGCACATTGTCCCTAAGAAACACCATGAGGCGTCTAAGAAGCACCATGAGCCCAAGAAACAACACCATACTGAACACCACGATTATCACTTTGACCAGGGCCACCACTTTAATCCCAACCCACACTTTGTTCATGATCACCACATTGATCACAAGACAAATTTTGATCATGAACACCGTTTTGAACATAAGCCACATTTTGACTATGATCACCGCGTAGAAAAAAAGCCGTATTCTCCAAAAGGTGATCGTAAGTCAGATTTTGTTTATTTTGATCAGGAGAATCATTTTGGTTTTCATCGTTATTGACCGAAATACTATTAACACAAAGACTGTAAATAAAATATCTAAATAACATATGACTTTATTCTATTAACACTATTATTAAACTGATTGTAGAAAATTCAGAACTTTTAAGTCCTATCTCAGGCCTATACCAAGATTATTATAAATTTGCAGTTAAATATAATGTAATATAATAAATGTTATTTATTACATATATTAAATTTATATCAAAATAATAGAAAATAATGTATTAGGACTGATTGACTGAAATAATTTGTTAAAAGTGACTCCCCTTGCGTCCTTTAAACAGTAAGGTCTTTATTTAGTTTTTCTAAACAAAACTGAAGGTAACCCTCATGAAGTTAAGTAGAATGAGCTGAAATACATGACTTGCAGTTGTAGCCTAAGTGACAGTTCGGTTATACGATATAATAAAAAGTAGTTGTTAGATTGGGTTGCTGGTGTAAAAGCATGCAATGCTAACCTGTTTCGAGGTGATGAATCTGCGCTAGCCATGCATTTAGTCCCATTGCTCATGAGATAATCTCACGAGGAATTCACACACCAAACGATATCAGTAGCAGTTCTCTAGTCGTTCGACCGTTACCTGCGGCGGTTTTGCCTCTGGGAACTTCATAAACAAATATAGTAAGTGGTCAATTCACACAGCAGCATCTAGCCCGAAAGAAAGCAAAGCTTATGTCATAGGGATCAGACAACTGATATAATAATTATATACTGTTTTTTGAAAATACATACATATTAACACCCAGACACAGAACAAATATCTATGTTCATCACAAAAATGTTTGTTGTCCTGGATGAGAATAGAACCCTCGAACTACAGCGCAGATGGCAGAGTTACTACCAACAGAGCTATGGGTCAGTCAAACCATCATCATTTTCTTGCCCTTATCCCAACTAGGTGGGGTCGGCACAACATGTACTTTCCTTCCATTTCTCTCTGTCAGACGTCATCTCAGCACTCACTCCTTTCTTACTCATATCATCTTTCACGCAATCCATCCATCTTTTCTTTGGCCTACCTTTACTCTTACATCCATCCACATCCATATCTAGGACTCTCTTTGTAGCATGACTTTCATCCCTCCGCATAACATGTCCATACCACGCTAACCTACTGCTCCTCAACTTCTCCGTCACTGGCGCTACTTTCAAACTTCCCCTTACATACTCGTTCCTAATTTTGTCCATTCTGGTCACGCCACACATCCATCTCAACATTCGCATCTCCGCTGCATGCAATCTTCTTTCATCAATTCCTTTGGTGGCCCAACATTCCGATCCATACAATACGACAGGTCTGACAATCGACTTATATATTTTCCCTTTCAGTTTTTTCCTTTTTTTTTTTCTTTTTTTTTTTTTTTTTTTTTTTCTTTCTTTTTTTTTTTTTTTTTTTAACCATCCAAGTCTAATTATTACTCCACCGTGAGTTGTCTTTTAAGTGATTAGTTACTTTGTAATATTATATAATATATATTTCGTGAATTTGTTGTAAAGTAAGGTCAAGTATACAAAAGTGCGAGTTTGAAAAATTTTCATACAGCGATGACAGTAATTCGCACGAGTTATGAAATAAAAAGAAATTCAACTCATTCATAATTTTTGAATTCAGGGTCAGCATTAAGCGTCCATCAAGTAAGGCACGCGCATGGAACTGGTTTCGTTTGCTATAGTTACAGGTTGTTTAAATACTTGTTATAATGAAAACTGTTTCAATATAAAATGGGACTGATTTATCAGTAAATTAACATTCGCTGTTTATCCACCTTCAATAAAACACTTCAAGCCCAACTATATTAAAATGATTTGCAAGGTAAAAAAAACGATCAGATTTAACAAGAGTTTATTGGGATTTATTCCTTAAGAATCGATTTCATTTAAAGCCCCACGTACTAAAAATTTATTAAAGTTTAATAGATCCGATTTTGATTTAATTTGATTGGGTAATTAAATCGAGCGTTAACAAAAGGGCTTGTGTTTTGAAAACAAAAGAATAAAGTTCAGTCACACGACGAAACTGACAGGCAAAGTTTATTTATGGCGAATTTATCTCAAATTATTTATACTGTGATCTTATTTAGGTTGTGCTAGCCGCTGCCATCGTAGCCGCCGCGTGCGCGCGCCCACAGGACGGGCACGGACACGGACACGGGCACGCGTTCTCATCACAGAGCATCGTGCTGCACCAGGCGCACAAGCACGAGCACCAGCCAGCGCAGCACCACGAGCAACACCACGACTCACACCACCACGACTCACACCACCACGACTCGCACTATGTACATATGCACTGATGGCGATATAATTTAATGAGATATAAAAAAAAAAAATGTAACGGTACGATCTGATGTTGAGCGGTAGCCTCTCCCCATAACAAAAGCAATGAGTCTCAGGTGCTCTCTTAGGTAAGCTAAGCCAAATCGTATTGTGCCCGTACCTATTGAGTCTTCATAGAAGAATGTCTCATGTGACATCTCTGACAACCAAGCCTTTTAAACCTCACAGAATTTATCTTATGTACAGGCTCATCCCAAGTACGAGTTCGAGTACAAGGTGTCGGACCCGCACACGGGCGACCACAAGTCGCAGCACGAGTCGCGCGACGGCGACGTCGTGAAGGGAGTGTACAGTCTGCACGAGGCTGACGGCACCGTGCGAGTCGTCGAATACACCGCCGACAAACACACCGGGTAGGAGACACTGTACTTCTTTGTCAAGTTTGCGTTTGACTTTCTTTGATTTCAAGTTTAGATTAAGTGCCATATACCGGTACTTGGCACTACTTTTTACTACTCCTATGACCTACCATGACTTTAATTAAATAATGATGATTTCCATTTTGAAAGCTCCTAGCTTATTCTAGAATTTGAACCCGAGACCAAGCAGATTGCATGCTCTAATTTGTACTAAGACTATTCTCAACGAAAGCAGTAGCATAATAACGGATGAGAATAGTATAACTTCTACAGAACTTACTTGTTTCTTGTTACAGATTTCACGCTAATGTGAAACACGAGGGACACGCCAAGCACATCGTACCGGAGAAGAAGCACCACGGACACCATCATTAAACAATGTATAACTATTTCGTAATTTCGTTGAATAGTTATAAGAGTTGAGTTGTTGTAGTGATCAAAATGTGATACCCTTTACTTATAGTCTGTTTACTAAATAAAATATATTTGAAGCAATTGAAGATTATTTCTTGTTATTAAATATTCTGTTCATTATCATGAGAATTAACGGGATACCATGATTTTGTAGTTTTCCTTGATAGTGTAGGCTCCCAATATTTAGTTATATGGTTATAGTAAAATCGTTTTTGCAGGTGGAAAACGTATATATCTACCCTCCTACTTAATATTTTTGTAGCGTTCTACAATACCACTACTATTGGCATCATTTGCGTTCACAAATCAATCTTATATCGAACACATTTTGCAATCTCAAATTATCTAACATTATTGACGACAGATCCACGCTCGCGGCACAGCATAGGTAGGTAGTTAATATAATACATATTATGGAATTATATAATTTCCATGAATTTCTGAAACTGCTAACTGGCTTTGCTACACGATAAAACAAGATCAGAAGCAGAACAATCCTCGTTCCTGGGTGAGGAATCTGGATTGTTCTGTTGCCGATCCTGTTTTACCCCTCAGTTCACTTGTACATATCGCACTATCACGAATCGCAACGTAATTCATTTTTTTTCTTTGTTCATTATTCTCTTGTAGTTACTAAAAAGAAAAAGGAATGTTTTTTTTAATAAACAACATTTATGAATTTCGCTATTCATATAAAAAGAAAAATCGATGAGCCAGCTTAAGAACCTCCTATTTTTACGGCAAAATTATTCTCAATCTAGTGATAGAGAAGTTATCTCTTCATAGATATCTTTATTTTGATAGGACCACGAATAAATATTTATATACGAATGTCCGAGTCTGATGATTCATTTTTTATTGAATAGGGCAAAATTGCCATTCAAACTTACACGTCTTTATTCATGTATAATCTAGAATAGAAGAAAAGTTTATTATAGTTAACCGATGTCACGGGTCCGATCAGCCATATAATTTACATTCATAACTTTGAGGCATTATCATTATAATAACTACTAATTTACTTACAAGTTAAAAACTGAAGCTAAGTCTCAATATTTATAATATCTGTGATTGACTCGGTAATAAAACTCTGTATATATACAACAAATTGCCAAAATAGTGTTTCCGCCTTGTTTCTGATGGTGAAATCTGTGTGCTAATAAATTTTGACTGTGTCAGTTTCGTAACTCCCTCGATAGTTAAGGAAGTTAAGGTATATAAAAAGCCAAGAGAAGTCAGCCTCATTAGTCTTATTTTGTAGGTCTGTAAACTTTACACGTAAAAAAAATTGTCTTATTTAGGTTTTACAATTGATTTTGTTCAATTAAGTTACAACTGAAACATACGATGCAAATCGTTACTTTGTGTAACGATACGTATATATAAAGTTAAAAATGCTTTGCTAAAATGCTAGCATTACGTTCGCCTGTGTACTTGTTTTTCTTGTGCAATAATGAATCTTCTACCTGAAGGAAAAAATGTTTAATTTCCAGACCATTGCTTCATTTTCAGCTAAAGGCTTCGGTGATGTAAGAATACAAGAAGAAATACAAAAAATAGCAATAAAGTAGCATTAGAAATTAGGAATTCTAGTCTTAGGAGACAACTGATCACTTTGTGTAGTAAGCACAAGGCTCTATATAGATGTTCCAAGCAATCACAACATTCATACACTTATAATACACTAGCCGTGGCTGCTAATTCACCCGCGTGGAGTTTGGTTTACTCCTTAGAAAAGTAACCTAATTTACTCTTTATAATATCAGCTATCTGCCAGTTAAATTGCCGTCAAAACTGGTCCGGTCGTTACGGAGATTAACCGGAGCAAATAGACACTGACAGACAAACATAATGAAAAAAAATTTTTTTGGTTATGCGTGCCGTACATATATAGTTTTATATGAATTAAGTAAAAAGCTTTTATCTTGATTTTACACTCTTTATTAGTTACTTATAAAGATTATAATTATGACCTTATTTTCTAAAATGTTTTATCTCACGCATCGCAAACCATAGCACCTTTGCTTGTAATGTTAACGTAATCAAATTTAAAATACAATGGAAAATCAAAAATAACTCTAAAATTACGAATTTTACCATTGCCCATTGTATCATTACTTGTAAAGCGATAGCGAGTGGTCATGAAGATGTTTGTCATGATGCGTTTTTCATTGTGTGTGTATGATAACATAACAATTATTAGTTTTAAAATGGTTACATATTCTGCTTTATTATGTTATTTTAGTTGTATGCACATAAATGTTTACAGTTCAGTTGTTCAATTATTTTGTTATGTATTTTTTTTATTGTAATGTATTTGGGCAAATAAATAAAAAAACATGCAAGTGCTTTTTGATTTTATAATGGTGGAACAATACGATATAATCAACTAGTTACAATATATTTCAAAGTAATTAAAACATTTTTAAATAGATCTAAACTGGTTTTAATTACTTAGAAATAATTATCAGTACGAGAATTATGTGTAAAGTCTAATATCATCAACGTTAGCTAAATATTGACAGGGCATAGGTAATATCACGATTGATGAAAGTTGTGCAAGTAAGCTCATTCAAAATATTTTATTTCAGGGCCTGCACAACGTGTCCAACAAGTATACCACGCTTTCGGAACTGGTTTCGTTTGATATAGTTATGAAAATACTTGCTGTTTTAAAAAAATATCCAATATAAAATGAGATTGATTTTACCGAAAATTATCATTCGCTTTTTATCCATCATCAAGAAAACAACTATTTTATTAAAATGTATTCCAAGGTAAAGGAGTCAGTTTAACACAGGTGGTTTTTATTTGATTTATTTTTAGTGAAATATTCTAATTTAAATTAATTCTTCCACTGTGATTCAGATTGTGCTAGCCGCTGCCATCGTAGCCGCCGCGTGCGCGCGCCCACAGGACGGGCACGGACACGGACACGGGCACGCGTTCTCATCACAGAGCATCGTGCTGCACCAGGCGCACAAGCACGAGCACCAGCCGGCGCAGCACCACGAGCAACACCACGACTCACACCACCACGACTCACACCACCACGAATCCCACCACCAAGACTCACACCAGCACGATTCGCACTATGTACGTATGCGCTGAAGTCTATATAACCTCTTCAGTGAAACAATTGGCTCTCTACCGTTTAATTGTCTGTAGTATTTGCAGATTATATAAGTTTTGAGAGGCTAACGCTGGAATACTGACATAGTCGCTTCATGTACAGGCTCACCCCAAGTACGAGTTCGAGTACAAGGTGTCGGACCCGCACACGGGCGACCACAAGTCGCAGCACGAGTCGCGCGACGGCGACGTCGTGAAGGGAGTGTACAGTCTGCACGAGGCTGACGGCACCGTGCGGGTCGTAGAGTACACCGCCGACAAACACACCGGGTAAGGACAGTATATTCATGTCAAAAGTTTTTTTTTTTTATAGCTGAAAGTGCATATTTCACATCCTTCATCATATTGGATTTGGATCTTGTTTTCTAATGAGGCTGCCATTACACAACGAAGATTATTAACACAAGGGAGGTGGCTCAACAGGCCAGCATTATAAAATACTAGCTTTTATCCGGCTTCGCTCGCGTCAATGTTGATTTTGTCCAACAATTCTAGTTGTTGATCGATATAGAAGTTATTATCATCCGTCTCCAGGGTCCCTTCTATCTCTGTATCGAAATTAATCATAATCGATTCAGCTTAAGTATGATAGCACAAAGAAAAACAACAATTTCGCATTATAATATTATTTGGGATTTCACCATGACATAGTTAATAATTTTTTCCTTCAACGAAAACTCCAGCGTCGAACTCGACTGAGGCTATAATTGCTTCGAAATCGATTGCGTTATAAATGAAAAAAATCCAAACTACTACAAATAATACTGATTATATTGCTTGTTTCAGATTTCACGCTAATGTGAAACACGAGGGACACGCCAAGCACATCGTACCGGAGAAGCACCACGGACACCATCATTAAATAATAACTATTTCATAGTTTCGTTGAATAGTTATAAGAGTCAATTTTTGTAGATATATACGTACAATGTGATACCCTATACTTATTTCTGTTAACAAAATAAAATATTATTGAAGCATTTTTCTTGTTATTGAATACAACAGTATTAAACAGTGCAACACATACATTTTTCTCGCCAATACCTTTTCTACGGTTGTCTACTTGTATGTGTAGATTTATATTTAATCTTTTTTCATATTGGTGGACATTTCACACATCGCCAACTAGCCCCAAAGTAATCTAAGCATAGCTTATGTCATGGGAAACAGACAACTGACATAATACTTAATTTTTTTTTTTTGTAAATACATTCGTATAGTACATATCAACACTCAGACACAGAACAAACACCTGTGTTCGTATCACAAATGTTTGTCTGGGTGGGAATCGAACCCACAACTTACAACGCAGAAGGCTGGGTTACTACCTGTGCTACCTGAGCTGTGATAAGTAGTGCCATACAGACATTTGTATTAGGGTGCTATCTCTGAGTGTGATATGGGGTAACGAGTTTTGAATGGCAATCGTGTTTGATCTTTAAAGCTATACCTATTATAGTACAAATTATTTATATAATAATAATAATAATATTTTGAAATCATCAGTCTCAGCAAAATAATTCTGTAGCTACATACATGGTCTTTCTTCTTTCTATTTTGAGATTTTCATATGAGTTCCTTGCCTTCAGTGTTTTGAGGAATTCCACTCTAAGGGGGGTTAAATGGTTTCTATGAAATATTGTATTATCAGCTTAAAATCTATTGCAAACGGATAAATCGAGTTTATTTTATGTGAATAAGTGATGGATCGTAGATGATCCACCAGATGGTGGTATTTCCGTCCAATCACAACCGCAACCTACACCCTAGAAACCGGAACACAGCAAAGCGAATGGACTAACTTTGCTTGGCGACACAAATTGTTTTTGGAGGCGTTAGTTTCTTGGCTGAAAACTTCCTATATGGTTTTCTCTACTGCTATTATAATTTATAGAGGAGACAACAATAAGTGCGAAACCATTATTTATGTATGTAGGTAGGTACCAAAGAAAAAACTGATTCATCATAAAATTTCTCAACCATAAAAGACTGAAGTTGTTCAGTTAAGCAGTTAAGGGGCGTCTTTTCAAAGTATGTATGCTTAATACCGGAAGCGATATTCAGACACCAGAGTGTGTGAATATTTTTTTATTAAAATAATAAACTTTAAATGGCTTGTAGACGCCCGGAGAAGCAGATAATAGGCTACTCTATATTTCGGACACGCGGTCGAACCCACAAGCAGCATCTACTAATTACACAAGTTACACACAATTGCTATCAATTCGTAAGTTTTCCAATAAATCCTGTTGGTTAAATATTCTTAGCGATGTTAATCTTTACGTCTATGGGAGATATTTGACGTTATATTATACAACAAATAAATAAATATTGGTGGATATTTCACACAGCCCCATTTAGTGCCAAACTAAGCTAGACATAGCTTTTTTAATGATAATAATAAAGTTCATTTGATCTTTTTACAAAAACAGTTTAATTTATTTACAATTATGTTTACATAACAGTATGTATGATAAGACGGTCAATCTCATCGTATACATTCATTACCTTATCACTACTGAATGAAATGAAATATTTTTATTTGCTTGGAATAGGTACATTTGGTGGTGGTAATGATCCGACTGTAGAGACAATAATTAAAAAAATTACAGCTACCCTCTGCGCTAGTTAAAAAACTGTGTTGTGGCAGGGTAGCTTCAACGTTCGCATGACCAGGTTATCTGAAGATGTTTTTGTTGACAATATTTACTCTTGTACAGTCAGTGATACGGCCTCGAGTACAGCCCGAGATAACAGATAAATCTTCGTATGCTATTTATTAATTAAAGTATTTATAATTAATCCAAACAATTTAAAACTACTTAAGCTTGTATCATGGGAACCAGATTACTGATAGAATACTTTTATACTTTTTAGGAAATACATACATATAAATACATATTAACACACAGATACAGAACAAACATCAATGCTCGGCACACAAATGTTTGTCATGGGTGGGAATCGAACCCACGACCTAAAGAAGAAGGCAGAGTTACTGCCAACTGAGCTGTTAGGTCAGTCAATCAAATTTATTTATATATGGGTATTGAAGAACTACTCGAAGTTCCATTGTTGAATTGGTTTCTATTCAGTTATAATGATACATATTCTTATCCATATACATATCATAGCCCAGTATGAAAATTGTATAATAATTACGATAATTACTAGGTATGAAAATATATGTAGTTCTTCACTAAACACGTCTAATGAATTACTATGAGTTTAAAAAAATGATCGTAATGAATTATAGCGAACAATATCGCAAAGTGAAGCTAGCAATATTTGCGAGCTTCGATAAAGTTTTCATCGAGACATAAGCTTGAACAAATTACGTAAAAAAGCAAAATAACTCATTCACAACATTCAAATTCAGGGTCGACATTGCGTATTCATCAACTCAGACACGTGCTCGGTACAGGTTTCGTTTGCTACAGTTTCAGTTACATATACTTGTTCTTTCCAAAAAAAATTCAATATAAAATGGGAACGTTTTGCATTAAATTATCATTCGCTGTCTGACCACCTTCATAAAAGTACTACGAATTTCCTCAATCAAAATGTTTGCCAAGGTATTTTCTTTTTACTATTTATTAATTGCCTTTGAATTAATGTTGGTGATTACTTATCCGATGGAAGTGCCATGCGACGTCTCAACGGGAATCTAATATAAACTTTGCTTGATGAGTTATTTTTACGCAGGTTGTTCTAGCCGCTGCAATCGTAGCCGTTGCATCTGCGCGCCCACAAGACGGGCACGGACACGGACACGGGCACGCGTTCTCATCACAGAGCATCGTGCTGCACCAGGCGCACAAGCACGAGCACCAGCCGGCGCAGCACCACGAGCAACACCACGACTCACACCACCACGACTCACACCACCACGACTCCCACCACCACGACTCACACCACCACGACTCCCACTATGTACGTATGCACAGACAGGAGTGTGTTTCGGGTCGTTGGGCGCTTCCCGTAAACATTTGTTTTTTTTTTTGTGCAAAAATTCTGGCTATCTGTGTCATTGGAGTATAGTTGTGTTCTTCCCCACAGAGGGTCTGATAGTGTTTGAACGTGCATCAAACGTACACGTGACCAGCAATTTTGAATTTATCTACTAATTGGCGTCCAATCGTTTTATATGAGCTGTATGGATATAAAGTTTTTGGCTACGATATGATGGCACTTTACGTTGAACACTGAAAATAAGAACGTAAAACACATCGTAAGAGAAACAAAGTATAGTGCTAGATTTTAACCTAGCACAACTTTAAGCTAACTTTAACGATCCTTTAGGCTCGTTTGGCTAGATCACCCTTAAATAAGTATCTGACGTCAACATAATATTACGGTCTCACGTGAGAATAAGTTGACAACTCCTATATCAGCATAAAGGTACAATATCAACCGTATAAGCGATCAGTGGTTTTTATCAGCCATTATAATGTTTTTCACAAAAATGACGTATTCTATCTATGTCCAGGCTCACCCCAAGTACGAGTTTGAGTACAAGGTGTCGGACCCGCACACGGGCGACCACAAGTCGCAGCACGAGTCGCGCGACGGCGACGTCGTGAAGGGAGTGTACAGTCTGCACGAGGCTGACGGCACCGTGCGAGTCGTAGAGTACACCGCCGATAAACACACCGGGTAAGAGACACTGACTGCACCTTAACAAATTTTTTTTCATATGACAGACTTTAACAACAACAATAATAATAATGACATTGGTGAAAAATTCACACAGCGCCATCTAACCCCAAACTACTACTTGTATCCAAGTACCCAAAGCTTGTACAATGGGAATCAGACAACTGAAAGAATACATATATATTTTTTCATGTAAATACACACATATTGACACCCAGACACAGAATAAACATCTATATTCGTCACACAAATGTTTGTCCTGGTGGGAATCGAACCCTCAACCTACAGTGCCGAAGGCAGAGTTACTATCGACTAAGCTGTCAAGTCTGTCAAGGCCTGTCAACAAGGTTTATTAACAAAAAAAGTTCCAAAATAACCAGATTGCAAGCTAGTGGGCTGTATTGACTAAGGTTATAATCGCTTCGAAATGTATAATGAATATATGTGAAAATCGTACTCCTAGAAAAAATAATAATTAATTATTGCTTGTTACAGATTTCACGCTAATGTGAAACACGAGGGACACGCCAAGCACATCGTACCGGAGAAGAAGCACCACGGACACCATCATTAGATTATAACTATTTCGTAGCTTCGTTGAATAGTTTTAAGAGTTGAGTTGTTATAGTGATCGATTGTGACTTTAGCCCTGTAAAGTGTGCTGACAAAATTAAATATGTTTAAACATTATAATTTTTTTTATTCTTTGAACGGATTCAATGCATTTGAAGCTCTTTACCAGTACAATAACTGGATGCACTGAAACTATTTTTATTGTGTAATATGGAAATACATCAACTAGAACTCGATTACAAGAATACCCTGAGTTAAGCATAATTGAATGTAATATCAAAAAATCTATATAATCCTAAGGAAATGATCTATTACGGTAATCTATGTATCTAACGCTAATCCTTGAAATACTCTTCACTTACATAAAAGTATATGTTTTTCAATAACTTATCTTTATTATGTACACATCCTACCTCTATAAAATCGCCTCTCTCTAGCCCCAAAGGTTTGCTGGAAGAGAACTCTTTGTAGGGTTAAGCTCGCCTTTGTACATGTATCTCTTATGACTTTTTTGTATATTTTATTCTCTGTGTACAATAAAGAATAAAGAACTACTTTCTTAACTGTGTACGTTATCAGCTACTGAAAATGGATACAACAGTTAAAATAAATCGTCCATTTTTTCAGTATGGGAGCAAGTTGAAGGCTTTGATGAACACATTCCAAAACTATGTAATTCATTGGCATTACATCACACAGGACACACACGCAAAACAAACATTTCATCTTCGGCTGCAAATCAGACTTTGCGAATGTAGAAATGAATGCTCTGAATGAGCTGAGTGATTGGTATCCGCAGGGAAGTCGTCTCCTTTATTTATTTATTTGTGCTAATAGTATTCATGGAAGCCTGTTCGTTTTTGTAAATTCATTGTACGACGTATGAAATTGATTCTATATGAATTAGATGCATAACCGAACTGCAAATACCCGATCCAACACGCTTGCTGATACGATAATTTTGCGTGTCGAGTAACACACTAGATAACTCCCTTATTAAAATTTCACATAAACACGGGAATTGGTCACGATCAGTCCATATGAAAATACGCGCAGAACAAAAATGACGGGTTTGATGTCTAAGAAAAACTACAATTTCTCTCCCGAGCCAGCGAAAGGATTAAAATGCACATTGAAGTGGTTTCCTTTCATACGCTTGACACATTTCTTCGAATTTTTGGTTCTAGGAAGCTATTAAGGTAATGGCGCTGTTCTCGAATCTGCCACTAAAATGTGGTGCAACTAACAAACTGTGTTCCGCTTTGAAGAGTACGGGTTCCGTTGTGTTGCGAAATTGCAACTCTTACAACTTTGTACGGGAAAAATATATCTACTATTATTACTGCTATTGGGATTGATAAAAATATCACTTTATAACTGCGGATGCATTATTGTTACTTCCTATTTCCTAAGTAAGGTACCTATACATATATATAATGTGTATATATTATAAACGAATACCTGGCAGAAAGTGCAGATTGCTCGCAGATATTATGCGGTATTTTCTTTCCATAACATCGAAATACAGCTTGGATGTTCTAGCATTTAAGTATGAGAACACCTATTGTCAAATCGCATTTGCCCATCACTCTGCTATTTGAAACAGTGAAGTTCCATGTGCATGCTTTTTCATCGGCATTCTCCAATCCGGAACATAGTAACGCAGTTTGGTGACATTGGCTTCTCTGCCAAACAGTTCGTTCTACACAAGTTCTAAACAAGAGCACGATTAGTGCTAATGAATATTTTAATTTCATAAAAATATCGTATGTCTTAAAAACTATTTTGACTTCGCGAGTATGACAGTTCGCGCGTTTGACGAATATAAAATGAAAGAAGACAGCTGTTTTTTTTTTATACAAAACAGTTGTATATAATTTTTTAAATTGACATGTCTGCTACTTGGCACGCATCGCTTTTTACAGTTTGCGCGCTTCAAATGATGGATTCGATCGGAACGTCACGTCTATGTTCTGACGATAGGGCAACGCACAAAGTTAGGCTCGGTCTACTACATCGGGAAAAGAGCGTAAACAACGCGCGAAAACTCATATGATATGAAACATAAACAAGTGTACCCAGGTGATGAAACGCAGTGTAACATCATGACAAGTAAATACATACTTTAAAGGAAAGCTAGACAACCTCGCAGTTTTGTATAAATTGATTAAGTTCGAGGGTGATGAGAACGCTGAGTTGGGAACTACGGGGTGTACATCCTTGAGAATAACTTCTTTATTGTGAGATATTGATGAGTTCTAGCCGTAGTTATTTGAAGCTACCCGTGCGAAGCCGGGACGGGCCGCTAGTATAGTAATATAATCACCGTTATGGAACTATGATAAAGCTAGTTATAATCTGGTTTAAGAGCAGTAGAACTCTCGCCAAGTTCGTCCGGGGAAGTACTGCCATCATTCCCATTTCTGCCACCAAGCAGTAACGCATTCGCGTAACTGTGTTCCAGGTTGAAAGATGTGGATGCCGGTGAAATTACAGGCACATGAGACGTTCCACCTAAAGGTCTCAAATTACGGGCGCATACGAAGTGACTTGGGTCTTGCCGTACCTAGTAGGGGAGGACCCAAGTCGCATCGGTTGTTATGGGCTGAGGTTACCACTTGGTGGGCCGTCGGCTCGTTCCGTAACTGTATCAAATAATAAAAAATGAGTAATAAGTTATGTTAACTTTTTAACCTACTTATGTAACACGCTGTCGAACTCTCAAGCAGAAGCTTTAAATATATACGCACGACATTACATTGAAAATTATTTAATTTAGCGGACTCAATTGCAAAGGGATTCAGAATATATTTAAGCTTCGATAAAACGATCACCGAAACAAGCTCAACAAAGTTACGTAAAAAAATGCAAAATAACTCAAATTCAGGGTCGCCATTGCATGTTTATCAAGTAAGGCACGTGCTCGGAACTGGTTTAATTTTGATATAGTTTCAGTTATTCAAAAAGCTTGTTTTTTCCAAATATGTTTCCATATAAAATGGGACTGATTTGCAGTAAATAATCATTCGCTGTCTGACCGCCTTAAAAAAAGCACTACGAATTTCCTCCATTAAAATGTTTTGCAAGGTATTTTTTCTACTCATAGTGTTATTTTTGACTTTTTTTTTTTTTTTGTGAATGGACATTAAGCTGTTGGCCGCAGATGGCCTTGACAGCGTTTACACGGGCTTTTGGTGAGAGCAGACGGCTCTCAACCGGTAAAAACTTAAAATTATACACAACGTCACCAAGGGCACCACTTAGGTTCGGACCTCGGCTTGGGGCGTTGCGAGTCGGGAGGAATTGGAGAAAATGCGCCCCGCGCGGGCATTTACGGAGATACTTCGACCCCGCCGGCGGGGTCGGTGCGAAGGTTGAGTGTTTTCTCTGTGGGGGGCTGACGATAGGAATAACTCCGGATAGGCGGCCGTTATCTCGTCAGGGGGGTCACCAAGTACGTGTCTTGGTCTACGGAGAGAGCGCCTAGCAGGGGGGACAACCGAGTAGTCGGGTATGGTGCGAACCAGGTGGTTCGGGTGGGACTCGACCGAATCATAATATCGCTGTGAGGCGAGTTTCATGAAGCGGGCAATAGACTCGAGACGCGCGTCTCGGTGGAGGGAGCGATTGCGTACGTACCAGGGAACGCCCGTGGCTTTCCGTAGGAAACGATTTTGAATAAGCTGTAGGGGGCGGGTTTGAGCATGAGCGAAAGCCACGGAGGCGTATGTCATGATGGGGCGTATGCAAGCTTTGTAAAGTCTCACCTTGTTGCCAAGGGACATTTTACTCTTCTTGCATACGAGGTTATTGAGGCGACCCAGTATAAAGGCCGCCCTGTTACGAACAGTTCTAATGTGTTCGTTGAAGTTAAGACGTTTGTCAAGGACGACGCCTAAGTAGCGGGCAGACTTCGCCCATGGAATGGGTTCGTCATAGAGAGTGAGGGGCTTGAGCGTTGGGCGTCGCCGGGAAAAGTACACCGCGGTACTTTTCGTCGGGTTCACCTCAATGCGCCACTTCGTAAACCATGCACCGAGTGCATTGAGTGCGGCTTGCAGCTTTATACGCACCCTATCGGCATTCCGATCAGATGCGTATAATGCTGTGTCGTCCGCAAACAGGGCGAGCTCTGTTTGGAACGAGTGGGGGACATCGCTGGTGTACAGCGTGAATAAGAGGGGGGCTAGTACGGAGCCCTGAGGGACTCCGGCTCGGATGGGCTTGGGTGTTATTTTTGACGTAATTTTGCCTGATGTTAAATGATTATTTAGCCGATAATACGCGCTACGCCCTGTTTGAAATGGGGGTATAATAAATGGTTATTGTGTTTTTTATTTAGGTTGTGCTAGCCGCTGCCATCGTAGCCGCCGCGTGCGCGCGCCCACAGGACGGGCACGGACACGGACACGGGCACGCGTTCTCATCACAGAGCATCGTGCTGCACCAGGTGCACAAGCACGAGCACCAGCCGGCGCAGCACCACGAGCAACACCACGACTCACACCACCACGACTCACACGAGCACGACTCGCACTATGTACAAATTCTCTGATGACGATATAACTTATCCAATTTTTTTCTTCTTATTCTGTCCATGACAAAAGCAATGCGATCTGTTCCACTCAGGATCGTTGTCTACTTAGAACTTGAGCTGGCGTTGAAAAAACTTCATTGAACATAGTATTATTCATTATTCTGTTCTATGCCTGTTGATAAAAATTACGTATTCGCTCCTTGTACAGGCTCACCCCAAGTACGAGTTCGAGTACAAGGTGTCGGACCCGCACACGGGCGACCACAAGTCGCAGCACGAGTCGCGCGACGGCGACGTCGTGAAGGGAGTGTACAGTCTGCACGAGGCTGACGGCACCGTGCGAGTCGTAGAGTACACCGCCGACAAACACACTGGGTAAGAGAAACTATACCACTTTGCCAAACGTTATAACAAAAATCCGATGAACAACCAGACCTCATGTTGTATTGGGTTATATCTAATTTGGATATATTCGGTTTGCAATCAGTAGCGTATGCATATATGAAAAAATTCAAAGCTTTAAGAGACAATAATATATTTGTATATCTTACAGTTTTAACGCCAATGTGAAACATGAGGGACACGCCAAGCACATTATACCAGAGAAAAAGCACTACGGACACCATCATTAAACGATAACTAGTACGTCCTTTCGTTAAATAGTTATAAGAGTTGAATTGTTGTTGTAATAAATATGTGATACACTTGACATGTTATAATATAATAGTAAATAAATATTTTTGAAGAATTCAAAGATTTTTCTTATTGTAATTGAATAATATTTTGTAAAAATTACTATAGTGGGTATATAATATCGGCACATACAATAAATTTACCAAAACCTTTACCGCATACAGAAAGCATAAACCAACAAACCTCAGAACTATGTTTCTTTCACATAGCAAAGTCTAGGGTAACGACGTATACATTTGTAGGAGATAACTAGGAATCAGTGTAACAAACATACTCATTCTTACATAGCTTTTCTGAATCAACAATTCCTCCTGTTGTTATCATATTTAGTGAAATTTTAACTAGCTACCTACTATGATTTATATCTTTAAGCCATAATAGGCCATTTAAAGTAAGAGTAAAGAAGAGAAGTTGGACTGACAGAGAGGTATACAGTTTAGACTTAGCAATAGGGTTCATGTACGGAACTCTAAAAAAACATGCTTTGATCTCTACATGAAGTGCGTATAGTCACTGAAATGATTTGTGCTTTTTCTTTTTGTTCCAGCAAACCATTATAAAACTAAACTTTGACATGCTAAGATACTCATCAGTATTGAGATTTCCTAAAAGAAACACATAATGTATTAATGATACTAATACTAATGGAAAATTCACACAGCGCAATCTAGCAATGCATACATACATATTAACACTTAGACACAGAACAAACATCTATAATGCGTCACACAAAATGTTTGTTCTGGGTGGAAATCCAACCCACGACCTACACCGCAAATATTAAGGAATGTTACAAGTACTTCTGTGCTTGCATAGTACTTACTACGTTTTGTCATTCCTTTTCATTTGTTATAGATAGGGGTGTGCAAACACATTGTTATTTAATGTTTTAGTTTTTGTAAACAAACTATCGTGATATCTGTTACCGTGAATCCTTTAGAATTATTATATAAAGTCTCAATGCAGGTTAAGATTTGTGTTAACCCAAGGTTAAAATGATTTCTCGAATAAATATCAACGTTGCATAGATGTTGCGTGTGTTATGAACATAAATTTTCAATAGCATGTTTTTTTTATATTCTTATTCGAACTATACAAATTGAACGAAATAAATTTTGAATTTCATCAATAGCTAATTCTGCATACTGTGCGCAAATTACATAATATACATACTCGTAGGTACATATTTTTGCTTTTCAGTATTCTAAGAGGGTTCAAAAGTAGCTGTGCAATTTAGCATTGTGACTGAATAATATAATTAATTATATTACATGAAAATTTTACGGAGCGAGTTTAGCCACAGCTCAATTAACCTAATCAAATAATATATAACTTAGTTGAAATTATCTCCATTCAGTGAGAACAAAGAAACATGGTAAATCTTTTTGATGTGAAACATCTATAGCCGCACGTAAAACCGATTTCTGGCTTGGCGACGCGTCGCCACGGCATGAGCGCTGATTGATCCGTTCAAGGTCACGACAAATCATAAACATTATTAGTGATGGGGTACTTAGTTTCTTACAAAATAATGTCGATGTTTCACATCTGCCAGGCGTCCCGTGACGGCTCACATTTTTTTTTATTCCAAAAAAATACTAATTATTGTAATATTCATTACTGGCCTCATAGCTCAGTTGGTTAGTAACCCTACCTTCTGTGCTGTAGGTCGTGGGTTCGATCCCCACTCAGGACAAACATTTATGTGACATTTGTAACTTTGATGTTTGTTCTGTGTCTGGGTGTTAATATGTATTATATGTATGTATTTACAAAAGAAAAGTATATAAGTATTATATCAGTTGTCTGGTTACCATGATACAAGCTATGCTTAGCTTACTTTGGGGCTAGATGGCGCTGTGTGAAATGTCCACCATTATTATTATTATTACAAATGTTACGTTAAATCCGATAAGATGACAGTGTGTCTTCATTCTGGATTGGAATTGATTCAGATGGTCGTGTGCCGTTTGCTATGGCTAAGTATTTAGTGCTTAGCTGATACAGCCGTCAGCTTACGCACGATGACGAACATTGTGTGATAAATATATATATAGTATATTATTTATTGGATCCGTCGCTCAACTATCTGAATCAGCTTTATATTGTGTTGAATATTCACTCACACTATTATGTTGATTCGTTGAAAAACTTAAAAGATTAAATTAGCAAAATCTTAAAAAACCTTTGTAAAAATCACTTTTTATTAAAAAACAAATAGAAGTCATACGTTGCAGTTTTTTAAGGGACCGTATTATGTCGCCCGTACATTTAAATCATTATAACAACTCAAATCTTAAAACTATAAAACAAAATCACGAGCTAGTTTTAATTTAATGGTGGTGTTCGTGTTTTTTCTCAGGAATTATATGCTTGGCGTGTCCCTCATGCTTCACATTAGCGATAAATCTGTAACAAATCAATTATATATAAATATTATATAATATATATTTATTATTTACATATAATTTTGTACTATCTCGGACAAAAAATTTGCTTTCGAAATGATGATATCTTAGTTGCTAAAAAATACCAGGTCAATACTTTGAATTCTATAATAAGCTGGAACTTTAATTGAAGACAAAGATTGGGTTAATTGAACGTTTATTTGAGAGCCAATTCCGAATTCAACATAAATTTATGAGCAAAATAAATTGAATATAGAATAAAACAGAAAAATAGTAGTCTCTTACCCGGTGTGTTTGTCGGCGGTGTACTCTACGACTCGCACGGTGCCGTCAGCCTCGTGCAGACTGTACACTCCCTTCACGACGTCGCCGTCGCGCGACTCGTGCTGCGACTTGTGGTCGCCCGTGTGCGGGTCCGACACCTTGTACTCGAACTCGTACTTGGGGTGAGCCTGCAGTTGAAGTAAACACGTCAGTGTGTGACCGAAAATCCATGTCGTGAGTGTAAACGTTCTAATGACTGAAAATAATTCTGCAATACACTTTTCCAACACCTATGGGGTACCTAGTAACGACAATTTATTTTAATCCCAGCGTTGTACAAACTAAAACAAACTAAGAATAACGTTAAAGTAATATCGTTGCCATTTTTCAGTGCTGTTGGATAGCAGTTGTGTCCATCAGTCCAGAAAACGTGTTAAATTTAACTTTTGGAAGTTCCATTGAATTTCCAACAGAAAAGCATGTGATCTTTTCGCTCTAAACTACTAAAAACTGCCCTGCATACATACATAGGAGTCGTGATGGTGTGAGTCGTGGTGGTGTGAGTCGTGGTGGTGTGAGTCGTGGTGTTGCTCGTGGTGCTGCGGTGGCTGGTGCTCGTGCTTGTGCACCTGGTGCAGCACGATGCTCTGTGATGAGAACGCGTGCCCGTGTCCGTGTCCGTGCCCGTCCTGTGGGCGCGCACACGCGGCGGCTACGATCACAGCGGCTATCACAATCTGCGTAAAAATATTCAATATAAGCAAATTTTTATTAAAATCCTACATTTGCAATACTCATTCCGGTAATGTTCCTATACCTTGGCAAACATTTCGTGGTAATTTATAGTGCTTTCTTAAAGGTGGTTAAATAGCGAATGATAATTTATTTCAAAATCAGTCTCATTTTATAGTTAAACATTTTTGAAAAGGACATGTTTTTTTCTCAATACTGAAACTATAGCGAATGAAACGAGTTCCCAGCGCGTGCCATACTTGATGGACACACGTATTCGAAACCTTGAATTGAATTGTTCCGAATGAGCTTATTTTGACTTTTACAACTTGCGGACTATAAAATTGGATGATCGCTTAATCCAATCTCTCAAAATTTATAGGCATTTCTGTTTCATAATACATTGTGTCCTTTAGATAAAATTATTCATTATAATAATTATCTTAAAACATTCGTAATAATTTCAGAGCTTTTGTCATTTTCGTTGGATATAATCCACGCTGTGGTTGTATATCTAAATTAATATTCCTTATTACGCTCATAGACCTTTTGGACATAATGTAATGTCAATTATTAATATTCCTTATGGTATGTATTATAATATGGCTTTTATCATTAACCCTTATGAGGAAGTAGCCCAGAACATATTCTAGAAATAGGTACCTACTCCTTACTCGATATCCGTCATGTCTTCAATGTTATAAAAAAAACACCTTATTTCAATAGGTGCAAATGAAGCCTACTTTATATTCACCAATTATTGATATTAATCTACCACAAAAAAGATAAAAGCACACTAAGACACTCTGTGTCGTAGGTGGCATGGATGAGCATCCACAGTGGCGGATTCAAAAATTGAAATCTAACCCTTTTGTTGGATATTAAATTATTAGTAAAGTTGTCGATGAAATTGACATAAAATAGAGACTACTATTGTTTGAAACCAGTTAGTTAAATTGCTATGAGTTAGTGACGTTTATGTCAAAAATTAAAGGGTCTTACATCTCCAAGATGCCATGGCAATGTCGCAGCATTAAATGTATTATTTACAAAGCCCGAAACGTAACGCAACCGTATGCATTTTCGTAAGAATACAATTAAAATTTGACGAACCAGTTTGTAACAAGAATAGCAAGGTACCTACATTGTAAAGACATAAGCTGTTAACCTTCGTTACATAACAATGAAAATCCAAACACTCTTGCATTTTTGTGGGACTGCTAAAATCTGTTTCATTTCACATTCAGATGAATCGGCATACTCTTTTTTATCAGGCAATATCAAGCTATAACACGCTGATGGCCCACCTGGTGTTAAATAGTACCCCCCCCTGCCTATAACAAGTAATCGGACATGGGTCCTCACCTACCTAGATACAACAAGAGTGAAGTCGCATTGTATGTGCTCGTAACTTGCAGACGTGAAGTGAAATATCTTATGTGCCTGTAATTTCACCGCCAACCACACCTTTCAAACCGGAACACAGTAATGCAAATGCATGTATGGTGGCAGTTCTTCTCCGGATGAACTTGGCATAAGTTCTACTGCTACTAAAACTATTATTATATTCCTTATGAACGAAGTAACATGCATATCATTGAGAAGTCCATACCGCACCGTAGTCGACTGCAACATTCCTATTACTGGAACAATGATATCTGGTGAGACTGTATTGGCTGCAGTCTACCACGGGAGGCAAATCCGAAGTGGTAGATTTCAACATTGATTTATTTTATTTATTCTACGACCTCATAATAATAATAAATATTGATTTCACACAGCGCGGTCTAGCCCCAAAGTAAGCTAAACATATCTTGTATTTTGGGAACCAGTCAACTGATATAATACTTATATACTTTTTTGTAAATATATACATATAATACATATCATCATAGACATCTATGCTTGTCACACAAATGTTTGTCCTGGATGGGAATCGAACCCACGACCTACAGCGCAGAAGGCAGGGTTACTACCAACTGAGCTGTGAGGCCAGTCAAAAGTCCACTGCTGTACATAGACCACTCTTAGTAAGCGCTACTGAGTTGGACCTTCGGCTCTGCATTTACTTGCTGCTAGCCTTACGCAAGTCATAAGTTATCGCTTAGCATGGTAGGAGGCGCTCTACGTTTGCCTACTTACGGTCTCATGCTATGAGGTTTGACAACGATGTTTTTCTTCACAGTTTTTAAGAAAGTGCTATTGCGCACGTACATTTTCTAAAATGATTTTTTTATTATGTCATATAAACAAATTTTATGTTACCTTACAAGCGAATAAAAATTAAGCGTAATACTGTTGTAAAATGTAGGTAAATTGATTAATAATACTAAATTATTTTATTACACTTGATTCACCTAAATTTTAATCAGAACGTCAAATAGTATTTTGGATTGAAAGTCAGTCGTTGCTAGTCTAAGGAGTAACAAAAATCATACCAATAAAAAAGTAATAACATACGTCTTGTTTGAAAACCAGTACTCTTGAAATGTCTTTTTTATGCGAGAATATTACATGGATTGACCCAAAAGGACTGTGAAATGACAAAGCAAGATATTGAAAGATATTTGCGAATGAGTAGCAGTTGAAACAAACACTGCACTTAATGTTCCCGTAATGATAATTTCACGTTGGAGGAAACGGATGTAGAAAGATAAAAGAAAATTACAATACAAATTGGTTATATGCGTGTTTAATCAAAATACATGTAAAATTTATATGCATTTTGTTTTCTTTATTCTTTATTGTACACCCAAATTTTTTACATATAATTTATCTTATATAGAAGGCATGAACAAAGGCGTACTTAACCCTAGAAAGAGTTTTGTTCCAGCACACCTTTGAACCTAGAAAACGGTTTTCAACGAAAGGTATGAATGATGTGTACACTTTCTATTTACTTATTGAAATATGATTAGTAAAAAAACCTACTTCAACAAATAGTAACATCATTTACTATCAAAAATAAATATATATTATTACAATATATTTATATGCCTCGTAAAATAACATATATATTTTATACTAATACATACATTCAAATAACAATATACATGTAAATACATTGATATAAAGGTAAAGTTTAGAAGTTAAAAAAGTGCAAAAAGTGGTATAATTTATCGCATTTTGTGATTTATTTGTAGACTTGTTTAGTTTAAAGTTGTGTACCATTTTAAGTGGCATTCCTTTTTTTTTGCACGCATACACTTTCCAAATGGTACGAGTAGTAGTAGGAAGGAATAATTTCAGATTTGCCCAACAAACAATAGGCCTTATTTCACCCTCTATTGGGGGATGATAACGGGATCAACAAATGCCAGATTCTAAATTGAACCATTGATTATCACACTAAAAATCGCATTACGCTTGATGTGTCACGTGAACTTACATGCACACAGACAAGAATTATAACTATGTCATTTCCTGTTATATTTATACGTACTTTTTATACAAATATTACCAATATACATACAGATTGATCAATTTTATACGTTATAATATAGATTATTTAAGCACTTTTGTTACCAAGTTCTCTTTGAGTTTTTTGTATCTACTTAGCCATGGCAATGTTCATGGCTTTTGCGTGTGTCCCGGTTCATGCCTTCGTGTTTCATGCCTCCATGCATTTTTGAGTCTGAATTATTTTTCTGTTTTTGACCATCGTCGTGGCTGTGCATTTCATGCCCTGCATGTTTGTGTGTTCCATTTCTTTCCTTATTTTTCAAACTGTGGGCACCCATTTGGTCGGAATGACTTTCGTTCATATTTTTTTTTTTATCTGAATTAGTTGCATCCACGTCTTGTTCGTGAGCAATGCTTGGACCCGCTTGATTACTTTTTGAATTGTTTAACACTTTAGCAATGTTAGGAATTACTTTATCAATTTTTGACTTCACGGCAGCTCCGGTCGTCATCAAGTCAAGGCGTTGGTGAGTGACGTTTTCTTCCGAATAGATGAAACTTATCATTGTTAAAATTGAAAGAATTTTCCAATATAGTGTTTGCTTCATCATCGTTGTTTATTCGAGTCCTGAATATTATTTTATTATTAAAAAAGACTGCACGTCACCATCCCACTAAATAACTGCAAGTTTTAAACTGAATACCTTATACTGTTTAATGTGGGTAAGTAATTAAAAAACTTGTTTTGATAAGGCTGTGTTATCAAAAGTTAAACAATAAGCATATTCACTGTAATTAAATTGTGTATGTTACTTAAGTTTTTAATGAATTACAAATAACATATACTAAAGTTATTGTTTGCTAAATGGCATACAATATTAAGTTATTTTTTATAATCATATTAATTAAGATTTCATATTTTTTAATAAGAATATGTTGATGTCCTATTAGTCTGTGAGGTTACGATATGAGAAAGATGACCCTATCTTTTGTTAAGCGTAAAGCCATAAATAACCTCTGCCCAAGACAAAAGCAATACAGTCTTCCCTAAGTATGGGAAAATCTAAGTCACATTAACGTCACGTAACTTGGAGAAATGAATGTGGAATGTCTCATACGCTGGTAATTATACCGGCAGTCGCAGGTTCAAACCCGAATACAGTTATTGCGTATGCGTTACTGGCAGGATCAGTACTTCAGGGGGTGTGTTATGAGTACAACAAGTTTTTATGATGAGAATACCAGTGAAACAGCTGATACAGTACTGAACCAATACCTGTTTTAAGAGCAGTAGAACTCACGGCAAGTACGTTCGGGGAAGTACTGCCACCATGCCCATTTCTACCGCCAAGCAGTAACGCATTCGCGGTACTGTCTTTCGGTTTGAAAGGGGCCGTTGTCGGCTCGTTCCGTAACAGTAACACATAAAGTACAATGTTGACCTCAATGTCTTGCGATATAAAACAATTTTGTCTTGATTTTAGGGAATATGGTACGGTCATGGCTGAATTTTAAATTATTCATAAAATGACTATGTATAATGTGGAAAGCGTGTTATAGAAAAAAAAAAGAATAGATTTAAAAATAATTTTTGCAGGTAGTTTACTAGTATAAATACGTCAAAGAGGTAAAAAAAAGTTGAAATACCTCGTGCAATTGAGGAATCATTGTCTTTATCGTCATTGTCTCTGTCGACATTAAAGACCTATGTTATGAACTATCTAATATGTTTCTTCAGTCTAGGCCTGCGGCCTTTGGCTTTCACCCCCGTCACTGGGAAATAAATAGCATAACTGATGAGCACAGCACGGGCCAATCACATCATCTTTAATTCAGTAGCTTGGCCCTGTTCTGATTCACCCATCCCACCAGTTTGTTATAAGAGTCATCTGCGAAGACACATCCTTCTTACATCCTGTTGCTTTTTCATCTTTGATCTCATGTTGTTCGAAATAAAAAAAACAATTATAAATTATAACAATAAATACAGTTTTATTAGTTACTTCTTTTAGTAAATCAGCGTCAGTAACAGATATCATTAAGTTCAAGTGCACAGATTATGAAACTATTGCAGTGCGTATAAGAATAATAAAATTGTGTGCCGCATATTTGTCGTGAAATCAATTTAACCTTGGAACCCTTGTTAACAATATAAAAGACGGTGGTTTTAAATAATATCTATCAGTAAGTTTCTTGAGTTTGTTCCATTGGCACCAAAAGATAACTATAAAAATAATGAAGGTAACTATTAATAGTAAAACAACGAATATAAATATTTAAACGACACCAATCATTTTGTAACCGTTTAGAGTATATTCAATCAAAAAATTCAAATTATATAAGATTAAATTATTTAATCATTATCACCGGCCGTTTTGAACATTTCAAATTGGTGTTTTTCTCGCAAGAGAGACAGCAACTTCCACTGTTCCAATTTTGATTTTAATCGAAAGCACTAAAAAGTCAATTAGGTTTTTTAAAGTTTAATATTGATTTCCACAGTTACAGTACAGAAAAAATAAAGGAAAGTAGATAAAGGGCACTAAATTATCCATTAGATACAGTCGCACTTTAGTTCTTTCATCACACTGATTCCAGAGAGTGATAGTAATATAAAATTGCAATGATCTTCTACTATTTACCTCTATCTTTGAGCACCAGTTTCTACTAAGAGTGGTAATCCTTTTTTTGATTTAGCTCGATATTAGAAGGTATTAGAATAACAGCCTCATAATTTCGATGTTATTTGTAATTGTTTTTCCTGCATCTTGTTTCGTTTTATTTAATAGTGGAATATAAAAGAAATAAAATTCCAACTGCTTCTCAAACTTAACATCATACTTTTTCATTTTTTTTAACTCGACCGTTCGTTATCTTTTCGTTTAGTCCATTCCATACAACGATTAGCTGGAAGAAATTTCTTTAAGCAATAAGGCCATCTATTGTGCTTCATATTACACTGATATTTCTTATAACATTTTTTATGTTTTAATTTGTGAAGTATAATAGTTTTGGGTTTTCTGTCTAATATATATATTAAGAATATTCTATCTATCAGTATGAACCCACAGAAGACGCGCTTAATATTTCATCAAAAAAAAAATTGCATTGATTAAGTGTAATCATGCAAGTTTAGATCTAAGTTAACTAATAAAGTAATTAGTCAAAATGGCATTTTCTTTTCCAGCTGGTGTGTTTGGTTGCGTTGATGGTGGGTGCGGTGTCCGCTCAGTACGGTGACTACGGACACGGACACGGACACGGACACGGCTTCTCCTCTCAGCACATCTACCGACACGACGGTCCCGCGCATCCCGTCTCACACGGACACCACGGCCACCACGACTACTATGTAACCTGACACTGAACTTATCACAATAACACAACACACACATTCACACGCAGATCACACTGATCGCGGTTGTTATTCCAGGCGCATCCCAAGTACGAGTTCGAGTACAAGGTGTCGGACCCGCACACGGGCGACCACAAGTCGCAGCACGAGTCGCGCGACGGCGACGTCGTGAAGGGCTACTACTCGCTGCACCAGCCCGACGGCTCCGTCAGGGACGTGCACTACCACGGAGACCATCACTCTGGGTAAGAAATCATTAGCTTTTCTTATCTTAATTATTAATCGTGGGCCCTTTCATAATTATATACTTTTTAACATTATGAATTAGCTACTGGTACGATTGGTTCTTTTAATAAGCTGTTTATATTTTGTTCCAGATTTCACGCTGATGTGAAATACAGTACTCACCACAACGTCCCTCATCATCACCATTACTGAGCAGTTCGAGATATTTGATGATTTTCTGTGATAAATTTTGTGTTTGTATCAAACTATCTATACTTAAGACATATAATCGTAACCGTAATAAACATATTTTTTGAAAAAAAAGGTTTTTCTGTTATTCATTCAATTTGATTATCGGTCGATAAAAATAATTATCGAAGAGACGGTTCACATGGTTGCAAGACAGAATGCGATATGTTATGCGTAGCTGAAATCTCTACTTAATTAAATGCTTCACATTATCATCCTTCTTCGAGTGTAATCGGGCGGCTGGGACAACATGTCTCCGAAATATTCTACGCGAAACTACATGCCTTCACGCGATCATCTGAGGTCGGCTATAAACGCAATCATTGTAAATCACCCGAAACCTGAACTTTCAGTTTATAATTTTTATTAATCTTTGAGTAATATTAAGGAACTGTCAGTACAAGTACAGTCAGTTTAAGATGAAAATAATTATAGATATAAATTATTATACATTATTATATTTATATATTTTGTTATTATTACATTTTAAACATACTTATTACATGATCCTATTTAAATAATACATGTCTGTGGATCTGTGGAATATAATTTCGGACAAAAGGCCGCCGCGGCTCCGTTGTAGGTGGCGCATCCTAGTACTCATTTTGGATGACATCTTCGCATAAATGGGGTTGGACCCCATGTCATCCAATATTCATGAAGAAAAATTTTCATTTCATTAACAAATTAATTTGTAAATTGGAATTTAAAAGTCGTATATTTCCGATCCGATCCGATATATGTTTCCGATCGTTTAAATATAGCTTAACTGTACAAATATAATTTGAAAATACGGTATGTTAAATTTTTGCTTAATTTTTATGGCACCCTTTAAACCAACATGTCTAAAATTTCGAAAGAAAAATTCTGAAACTTCGTGTTGCTGCTTGAATCATATGGAAGTATTATTGTGTAATTACAATTAGGATGGTGACGAAATCTTACTTATATAATTTTATAAACGTGAAAGTTTGTGAGGATGTATGGATATTTGTTACTCTTTCACGCTCAAATGGCTACATGGATTTGGATGAAAATTGATGTCAAGATAGCTTATATCCTGGATTAACACATAGGCTACATTGATCGCAGAAAATTGTAGTGTTCCCGTGGATTGACTTATTCACCGCAGGGAATACCGCAGGGAGCAGCTATTTTTTTTTTTTTTTTTATGTCATACAGTTACGGAACGAGCCGACGGCCCACCTAGTGTTAAGTGGTAACCTCTGCCCATAACAACCGAAGCGACTTGGGTCCTCCCTTACTAGGTACGACAAGACCCAAGTCGCATCGTATGCGCCCGTAACTCTGAGACGTGTAGGTGGAATGTCTCTTGTGCCTGTAATTTCACCGGCAACCACACCTTTCATACTGGAACACAGTAACGCGAACGCGTTACTGCTTGGCAGCAGAAATAGGCATGGTGGCAGTACTTCCCCGGACGACTTGGCGAGAGTTCTACTGCTCTTAGTACATAAGTATAAGCGAAATCAGGGTTTGTTAGTGTTATCTCGTTAAACCCACGTATATTATGGTTAATTGAACATGCCATGTTGAAGTTTACTAAACTTTACTAAACAGACATTAATGAATATGATGTAATTTAAACGAGTAAGTGTCAAGATCCATACTTCATGTGGTGTGCAGCTAAAAGACGTTTTTTGCCGATTCATTTAATATAACTTTTGCAAATAAAAATTAAGTCAGCATATCGACTTTCAACTTACCTTCAACTCAATTTTCCCATAAAACTAAAAATTATTTTGTATGATTCAATAAAAATACCAACTATAATAAACAATTTTATTTGGCACAACAGGTTTAAAAGTTATTAAAATCAACCATTCTCGATTTAGTAATGATAGTCATGGTGTTCATGGTGATGGTGCTTCTCGGGAACAATGTGATGCGTCTCGTGCTTCACGTCAGCATGGAACCTGCAAGAACAAATAATACACAAATAGTACAAAACCAAGGTATCTTCAATTGAATGCTTTTAAAAGGCTATCCAGTATAGACTCGTTTCCACGAATTAAGTTTAAGCCCCGTGGCGAATCCAGGAACTAATTTGGAACAGTGGAATAATGTGCTTTCACGTAGACACTAGCGCCCCACCCAAGGGGCTTATTTCGTGGAATGGACTCTAAGCAAAGCTTTTTTAATGACTGACAGCATTACCCTTTTGACAGCATTATAAGTATTCAAATTCATATATGTGGTGAAAACCTACTGTTATTAATTAATTAATTCATAAAATCTCATACCCAGAGTGATGGTCTCCGTGGTAGTGCACGTCCCTGACGGAGCCGTCGGGCTGGTGCAGCGAGTAGTAGCCCTTCACGACGTCGCCGTCGCGCGACTCGTGCTGCGACTTTTGGTCGCCCGTGTGCTCGTCCTTCACTTTGTACTCGAACTCGTACTTGGGGTGCGTCTGATAATGAAATGATTTCGAGATTATTCTTTACTAAATAACTTTCTAAGTAAGGCCTCACGACTATTCTTTGTAAATACATACTTGATTAACGGCAAAATAATAATCAAGCTGTATTGATTGGTCTCGCAGCTCAGTTGGTTAGTAACCCTACCTTATGCGCTGTAGGTCGTGGGTTCGATTCCCACCCAAGATGAACATTTTCATTTACAGTTTCGATACGGAATGCAATACCAACTTTTCAAAACAGAAGGAAAAAATCGTCAGGAAACCAACATTCCTAGAACCGGAAATTCGAAGACATGTGTCAGGTGCACGAAAAGAGCCTCTTTGACTTCTACCAAACTGGTTAAATAGAACCAGTGACTCGACTAGTAATAGTACAGACACACAGTATTATTGCAATTTCAACAAATTAGCGCCTGTAAATATATTTACGAAAAGAACTCACATAGTAATCGTGGTGATGGTGGCCATGTTCGTCTTTGAACTGTACCTCGTGGTGATGACCGTCGTGCTTGTAGATGTGTTGAGAGGAGAACGCGTGCTCTGCTGATACTGCGACCGCAAGGACTGCCAGAATAAGCATCTAGAAATATATAAAAGAAAATTAGCTTGTTGCAGATTATCTACGTCTAAGGAGCTTCACAAACAAAATGCAATGCATCGCTGTTTCAAACCATGCCGCGTTCAGTTCTAAACTACTGCACAGTATTGGTTCAAGGAAGCTTTCTTATGTGTTAATAAAACTCCCTGTTTTTGTACCTCGCGATGTCTTGACTGTGTAGAGGTTTCCATGAAATCTACAATGGCAAGCTGGAAGTTATTTTTATGTGATAAAGTTACGGGACTCGCAGATGGCCCACCCGGTGTTCAGTGGTAACCTCTGCACATAATAAGCTACACTTGGGTTTCCATATTTGAACTGCGTGCTCTTACCTTAGAAATCATTTTTATGATTTTCAATGTTTGATCTCTCGTTGTGTTTGTGATAGAGTGTTCAGTGATACTGATACTAATTCTGACAAATTCATGTCTTTTATATTCATATCCAATCAAAACAATAATCAAGGTGATTGTTTTCACTCGCATTCGTTAGTTGGCGTTATTACAGAATTTTATCACCTACCGTGCTTTCACAACGTCCTATAAATTTATGAAATAAGTAATTTCAATAATATCGATATGATTGAGTAAATTGATAAAGCTTATAAACTATTAAAATTAAACGTACAAATAGTTAATAACTGTTCCTACAGGTCAGTTACGAGTAACTCTGCATATTGCGCTGTAAATCGTGGATATTCACGCAGGACAAACATTATGTGCGCCAAACGTAGATTTTTGTTCTGTGACTGGGTGTTTATTATGTTAGTATTAACAAAATTGTATTCTAGTTCCCATAGTACAAGCATACAATGCTAGTGTGGTGCTGTGTCCACGAAAATTTATTTGTCTTATTATAATTTTATATGTTAAAGTATTTATTATTTAAAACATTTTGTTTTGTGCAAAAGTAGCTTCTGCCTACAGCAAGCCCAAAAAAATGTCCAGGTAATCTACTCAGGTTCTACTTCTATTATCTACTTAGGTTAAACATTTCAGTAGATATAGCGTCATAGATTAGAACTGACGCCAAGTTCGTCCGGGGCAGTATGCCACAGTAATCTCTATTCAAGTCACTGGTACCCTCGAACCAGTGTGGTGAAAGGATTTTAAGTGCGCCTCAAAGAGGCTCCTTTCGTGCACTTGACACGTCTTCGAATTTTTTAGTTCTAGTACAAGTCGGTTTCCTCAAGTTATCCTTCACCGTTTTGAGAACGTGGAATTGCGCACATAAATCTTTCAATCGAAAAACTCATAGGTGTACGTCGGGATTTGAACCGGTGACCTACGGATTGAAACTCGGGGTCAGTACCACTAGACCACCACTCTCTCAAATACAACAACAACAATAGTGCACAGTAATGCATTAGCGGTATTTAATTATCGCATGTGGTTACCGCTGAAATTACAGGTACTTAAGACATCCTTCACGTCTTCAATCACATTCATACTAGCTTTGTATATTCCCTCTGCAGGATGCATGTATAATAATTGACTATGGAATTTTATACTCTGTTATGGCGAAATTCTAACTACTCAACTATCAACGTAGCTACTGCACGATGATGATATTGACGGTCAAAGCGGGGCGGCTTCGCACTAATTACGGGACTTAACTAGTTTTTACGTTTGTACTGTATTTTACTGGTGTACAATAAAGAATTTAATTTATTTATTCATTCATTAATTTATTTATTATAATGTCAGTCAAAATGTAACATAAAGTCCTTCAAATCAAAGGCGATCGATTTCACTTTGAATCGTTTACTATAATTAACAAATATTTCAGTACAAATTGCAACACTGCGTTATTCTTTTACATTGATAGTGTTACATTATTTGTTCTCATTTCCAGTCACTGTCATTATATGAAATTATATTCGTACATTCCCTTAACGTCTTGGGCATTCTATAGAATACCGAATTAAACAGACTAATATACCTGCTGAAACATGGTTTTTATTTCTGCACATACTCAGGCAATGCAATCCAGATTGCATATTCAATAATCAATTGATAGATCTTTATAATTTCGTACATGAGAGAGAAATTCTCAGAGAGTTCATGAGCTTACTTCACTTAAAGTTAAAAAACCTTAAAGTTGTCACCGATATCGAAATATTATTTAGTTATGCGTCTGATTAAATGATGGTAGCACCTTCTACTGATCTAGGGCGTAATCTTTTGAATTGGATGTTACTAAAATTTTTATATACAATTTTATTTGTACCTGTATTGATGGTCTACGGCAGAGAAGCTTCTACGGACGGCTACGAAAATTCGCTTGGATGTTCGTGACCTTTTAATACCTAGTGATTTTGTATTCATCAAGTGATTTCACTGGTGAGAAATGAGTGAGAAATGAGAAATTGAGTTTAAAAAGGTACTGTATGAGTACTTGACATATGCAATAGGAAATTATATGAATTCGTTTAGGCGTAGTAGTTTGTGTAATCGTCTACTGAATCGCAAGGCATATAGATAGGTACAATTTCAGATATGGACGTATGTTTAGTGATCTGAAAATATTTTATTTTGGGGCTGGTTACGGAACCAGGCTCTATATTTTGGGGCAGGTAATGGTCCGAGATGATTTGGAAGTAATTAATGAATTATTTCAACTACATTTTCTGTTACTATTGGTTTTTGTATGCGATTTAACTACTATTACCCGTGTCAAAGTACATATACAGTCTCATGTAGAACCGGATCTCTCGAACCAATGTGATGAAAGTATTAAAAAGCACCTCAAATAGGCTTCTTTCGAGCACTTTATGGTTGTCTTAGAGTTTTCTGTTGTAGGACATGTCTGTATCCTCAAGATGATTCTCTTCGCAGTTTTGAGAATATTGTATTTCGCACATACATTTTTCCAATATAAAACTCATAAGTGCCCATCGGGATTTAAACCTACTATATGAAAGTCGGGGTCTGTACTGAACCACCTCGCTATCTGTGTGTGATTGAAAGAATGTAACGAGTAAACGGGCCGCTTATTAATGGTTATCTTTGGCCCATAAATTCAAAACGACTTCTGTCCCACACATAATTATAGATAGTATTAGAATAGCATAGTTAGAATAATAGTAAGAATTTGATTGAGCTACTAAACATTCTTAAATAACAAATACGCAATTATACCATTTGAGTACAGCAAAGGCCCCATTATAATGAAACTATTACAAGTCGTTTAGGCTTGATTTAAGTGTGTCGCGGATATTGGTAGTGAAATCAATGTCGCCTTGGAACCCTTGTTAACGATATAAAAGTCGGTAGTTTTAGATAATTTGCATCAGTCAGTTTCTGGAGTTAGTTCCATTTAGACCAACAAGTTAATATTCTACAATGATGAAGGTAATAATTAGATATAAGTGAATAATTACATAATGTTTGAATTAAGTCATAGTACTCATATATTATTTGCTGAAGTTAAGTGTCAGCTGAGTTATTCAAGGGAAAACTAGCGGCAATGGGCTTACCGTTTGTCACGTTTAAGTTTTCACAATATTGTAACAATATGTAAAATGGCCTATTGAATCCACGCCTAACCCCTAAGGGAAAAGTCGTGTTTCTTTTTTATGTATTTATTTATCATTTCAATAGTTTGTTTTTGTAAATAATAACAATTGTAGTTTAATGTCAAATGATTTTTCATCTCAAAAATATGAGTAAAAATAATCAAATAATCCCGGATCTCCGATTCATAATCATACTGCCTACATAGAAGTTGTTTTTGTATTCAATAGGTGATATTAATGATTACTGCTATAAGTTATTCGTATAAGTCAATGTCGTAATCTCGCTGATTACAGCGGACTACAAAAATCTTGTCCAAAATGAGTCCCAAATGTTGGTAGAATAGCTCACATCGGGATCAGCGATGTGATCTTAGCATCGGACGGTGCTTCCATGGAGAACCGCGCCTAGCCACGCTTTGTATGCTGCTTTGTATATTTTTATACATAGAGAAACCTACCTAGACAAACGCGGTCACCGCGCCGCCTTCATACTCAATCGTTTTTTCCAGCTGGTGTGTTTGGTTGCGTTGGTGGGTGCGGTGTCCGCTCAGTACGGCGACTACGGACACGGACACGCCTTCTCCTCTCAGCACATCTACCGACACGACGGTCCCGCGCATCCCGTCTCACACGGACACCACGGCCACCACGACTACTATGTAACCTGACACTGAACTTATCACAATAACACAACACACACATTCACACGCAGATCACACTGATCGCGGTTGTTATTCCAGGCGCATCCCAAGTACGAGTTCGAGTACAAGGTGTCGGACCCGCACACGGGCGACCACAAGTCGCAGCACGAGTCGCGCGACGGCGACGTCGTGAAGGGCTACTACTCGCTGCACCAGCCCGACGGCTCCGTCAGGGACGTGCACTACCACGGAGACCATCACTCTGGGTAATATTGCGTCATCATTCTTTCAGCTTGGAAAATAAATCAACGTTCTAAGTTGTCCCGCCCCGTTCATACTCAATGTCTTATGGCGTGAAAATATTCCATTGTTTTAAGGCTAAGGTTTTTTAAGTGATTTTGAAGGCAACTAACAAGTATATAAAAATAAGTACTATAACTTAAATTCCTTGACAGCTCAGACTAACATTAACATACTTCGGTGGCATAAAAATCATTAAATCAAACGTACTTTAATACTGTCCTTCTGAATATGTTGACTAATTTATTTTCCGTTTTTCAGATTCCACGCTGACGTGAAACAAAGCACCCACCACATCGTCCCTCAACATCACCACTACTAATTTTCATTAAAATCGATTAAACCTGTGATAATTTTTACACTAATTTTTACTGAGTAATTGTTTGTGCATGCCGAATAAATGTTGTATACATATTCCATATTTTCATTCACCATTCGATTTTTGACATTCAATTCACGAATCAGACGTAAAAGTGAAGAAGTATCATTTTAAGCTTTACTCCGTCCAGTTACAGCTTACGTGATATATTTCTTGGCCTTAAGATCTGTAGCAGCAAACTATTCTCGGTAGGAGAATTAAATTTTTAATACGCAGAAAAAAAATGTTCTGAATGGCATAGTACCGATTCTGTTAGCGCTTACTCCATATAAAATCAAAAGTATAGTGTTTTATTTTAAATAAAACACTATACTTGGTACGAAAGGTTTAGTTTGGGTCACCTACCAACTGAGCTGTGAAGCCAGTCAAATACATAATTATTTTGTAATAATCTTATACATACATCAATTTCAGCATTGATGACCATGTTTAGTTAAATGTTAACCACATTTATGGGTTAATTTATTATAATTATTGAAGGTTTTCAACAGAATAATAATTATAGTACAAGTTCAAAACTGAACTCCAATAAGAAAAATGTCAGGACGGTTTTAAATTAATTTGAATAAAATTTATAATAATATATTAAAATAAATCAGAAATAAATGTTAAATATATAAATTAAAGCCTTTTACCGCAACATAGTACGGATATATATCTTACTCATGCTTACCGTATGCGTTAATACCTAATACCACGAAATTCTGTTAACTGAACGAAGTACCGAACGATTTGATGGTTTAGTTTTTTCTATTTTGGAATGAAAATAATAAGTACAATAACAATGAAGATAAAAATATATTTTACGAACCCTAAACTTCTATTAATAATAAAATATAATTGTGGTTTAATAGGTTTATATCACGTTTCTAACACACAGTTTAACAGGATAGCGTTTAGTCGCCAAATATTAATAAAATAAAATAAATATCTTCCAACGTACTACAAACTGGTAGTTGTGGTGAAGTATGGTAGGTCACTCTTAGGATGAGCAGAATTCGTATGTTGGTGAGTATAGTGGTGGATAACCTGAAATCTAATCAGGTTTTTAAGAATAACAATTTCTTATTTGACTACATATCACCTGATTTTAGGGGACTTCATCACCGATGGTGGCGACATGTAACTGGATTGAGAACTGGCTCTCGAGCGAGTTTCTTAGGAGACAATTACACGTATTTTAATTGAAAGTATTATATTGGAAAATTTATTTTCGATTGATACACAATTTACAGGTACACACAGCCCGCAACATAATCTGTTTGACATAACATTAGGTACGCAAAATGACAATGACAATTCGTATTTATTTTTCTGATATGAACCCAATTCGTCGTGTAGGAATGTTATTACTCCATACACTTTTGAATTTCCTACTATTCGTGAGTATGACGACGATTAAAACACTGTAATAATGTGTATAATTTTTGAGATATTAGTGAGGTTGCATCTATTGGATCTTCTTTATTTAAGGTTACCTACCAAAAATAAATGTAAGAATAAATAAAATTCACAATTAAGATAAAACTCGCATGGCAAGCAAGTCATGGATAAATAAAAAGTTAATTGTCACAATTGACTTTGGGCTAGTGCAGTGATTGCTCAAGATTTTGGATAAAATTTTCAGTCTTCTATAATTGAATTTTTCATGTACCTACTTATAAATATTACTTACGAACTGCATTTTGCTACACACACAGATAATACACACTTTTTATAAAGTACTCCATAACTAAACAGAAGACATTTAAGGTAACAAAAAAAAAATTCACCTACCGTAAAATCAATCACAAAATTAGACCATCAGAATTTAAATCTTACAGGAAAATAAAAGACGTCACAAAAATCACAGTTTAAATTCCATAGTTTGCAACTGTATAACTGAATTTGCTGCAAGAATGTTGCTGAATTTGCTATATAAATACGTAACAATACACCCCAGCCAAATCAACATGGGCGAAGCAGCGGGTATAGCTAGTTAAATTATAGTAGCTTTACCGAAACTCGAATGTTATTGAATAGAATAAGTATTTCATAAATTAAAAGGACGTGAAAGTACAGTCATATTTCACGGTAGGTGATAAAAATGTAATACCGACAACTAACGAATGCGAGTGAAAACAATCACCTTGATTATTGTTTTGATTGGATATGAATATAAAAGACATGAATTTGTCAGAATTAGTATCAGTATCACTGAACACTCTATTACAAACACAACGAGAGCATTGAAAATAACTAAAAAATGATTTCTAAGGTAATAAGTGCATGCATTTTCTTCTTGATTGTTTAAACATTGGTAGATTCAAAACTTTATTCGAAACGTCCACTCAGGTATCAACACCAAGGCATCAAGTAGTACAAAAACAGGGTGTTTGATTATAAGGGAGCTTTCTTTGTGCTAATTATTGTGAAATAGTTTATTACTGACCGCGGCACGGAGAGGCAAGCTGTGAATCTCGACGCGCAACACCGCGTTTGGCCTGTCAAGCTCCTAAGGCGTATTTATTCAACAGGCAAGTTTTATATTTATCTACAAATGTTTCTTATGTTCCTAGATGCTTATTCTGGCAGTCCTTGCGGTCGCAGTATCAGCGGAGCACGCGTTCTCCTCTCAACACATCAACAAGCACGACGGTCATCACCACGAGGTACAGTTCAAAGACGAACATGGCCACCATCACCACGATTACTATGTGAGTATTATAATATATTTTTAGCTGGCAATATGTTGAAATAGTAGAAATAAAATTCTGTGGTCTTGTTAAATTATAAGACCCAGCATTGTAACGCTAAATGTAATTTGTGTAAATAACATAATAACTTGAATAACATTTCAGCTTCTCAACAAATTGTATTTACTTAATCTTCTCAAGCGACAGGAAGACCAAGAGAGTAATTGAGCGAAGAATAATTTTGGACTCATTTTATTATCAGACGCACCCCAAGTACGAGTTCGAGTACAAGGTGTCGGACCCGCACACGGGCGACCACAAGTCGCAGCACGAGTCGCGCGACGGCGACGTCGTGAAGGGCTACTACTCGCTGCACCAGCCCGACGGCTCCGTCAGGGACGTGCACTACCACGGAGACCATCACTCTGGGTAAGAGATTTATAATTTAATTCATAGACATTCAGTTTTTACAAACACTTTTATGAATTTGTAAGTTGTGTAAAAGATGTGTCCGGCTGGCTATGAGTACCACCCTCAAGTTGCAGATCTGTCCACTTTGCGGCGAATTTTGGTAGCGTCGCTTGATAGCCAGTTTCCAAAAAAGGATTTGCCTGGCGCTAGCATCGACTACTTACAGATGATATGTAGTCAAACTCGCAACCCTTAGACATTTAAAAATGGAACTTACATCTAACGGCTTTAATTAGGTTGTTACCATTATAATACGTGTATTATTCGTTCTTGCAGGTTCCATGCTGACGTGAAGCATGAGACTCATCACATTGTTCCCGAGAAGCACCATCACCATGAACACCATGACTATCATTACTAAGCTGTCTGATGATTGTTTTGATCGTTATCTACTGTGCCAAATAAACTGTTATATCATATTATTATTCTATTTCTTCAAGTTCCTCGATTTCATTAACATCGCCAAAATTGTTTTAACCACAGTCTGGAGATTTTATCTCTAGCATTTAAATCATTGGTGTAAATTATTAATCTGTTAGTGTAGCATTATATTAGAACCTCATCGATATATGTAACAAAGTTTGATGTGATATAACTATAGTCAAAAAAACCCATAGAACTCATAAGAAATGGCTTGGAAACGTCAAAACAGAAGGTCACGCGTACTGTCGCTAAGTTTGATGCAGTTCAAACCAAGTCCGACCCTCCTTGGGAAGAATAGAAGAGGAAGTGAAAAAAAGCAGTTCTTTTCAAAAGACTTAAAGGTGTTCCTCAAACCCAGGCTGACCCTCTGTTAGCCTGCTCGAAGCGCTTTGCATATATTAAAAGATTTGAAAAGTTCAAATTTTCTACAATTTTAGCTACAAATATATCTGTTCTTTACTTTATGAAGTGATGAAGCCTTGACTGATGCCATCTTTGGTTTCTTATTCTCTCAATATTTGATAAGTAGTTAAACGCAATACCGTCACAAGATAATAGATTATGAATAAAGATTATGAATTATTATTATGAATTAATTAAGTTCTATTCTATTCTATTTGAGTCACTAGTTCCCTCAAACCAGTGTGGTAAATGATTTAAGTGCGCTTAAAAGAGGCTCCTATCGTGCACTAAAGAAAAATAATTAAAATCTTAATAAAATTATGATCCATAATAAAACTAACACTCAGCTAGAAGCTCAGATTAAATACGGTATTTTTATTTAAATTGTATCTGCGAATAACTGAACTCTATCCGATTTCAAATCATCAGTTATAAACAAATCAATCCATTATACCATGATTGCAACGACGATTTCAAAACGATGAAGGATAGCTAATAAGGCACCTGTCAATCTGTACAGGGCACCTGTGATATATCCAAGCAAATCTCACTCGTTAGGCGAATATCTTCCATGGACGATTATCAGGCATTAGTGAGAGCGGTCTCTATTCTATTTATTTGAGTCTAGTCTAGTCTAGGCTACCACGCTCTCAGTGAGAGCGGTGTGAACATTGGAAGCTAGTGCGGAAGTTTATTTTAATATGATAAAGTTACGAAACGAGCAGCACCTGGTGTTTAGTGGTAACCTCTGCATAATAATCAATACAACTTGGGAACTTGGAGTACTTAGGTAGGACAAGACCCACGACGCATCGTATACATCCGCAACACTGCGATATAAAAGGTGGAATGTCTCATCTGTCAGTAATTTTATTGGGAAACACATATTTCAAACCGCAACACAGTGACCGCTGATGAAATACTGTTTGGCGGCAGATATGGGTGTGAAGGCAGTACTTCCCCAGACGAATGAGGCTAATTTCTATTGCTACTAAAATATTGACAAATAATATGTATTACGTGAACGATTACTTTTCTTTAATTACGTGAAGTCATGTAGTAATCAAAAAGAAATAAACTATCAGCTAGATCTCCTATACGTGAGAAATTACACTATCAGATTTGAAACTTACAAAAAATATGTTCAATCTGTTTCCTAAATCATGAACAAAAGAACAAAGAGTCAGACATACGAGTACGGATGAAGTCCATGAATAGAAGTAAATTATTTAGAGATATCTTCTAACATGAAAAAGCGACATTGAATATTTATTTACTCTATTCTTTTAGTATACAAATATGTATATCAAATTTTATTTGTACTCACGACCAGCCCCGGCATCGCATGGGTGTGATGTCAGTGTGGAGTGATTAATAATATCACTGGTTAGACTAATTAGACTATACGAGAGGATGTCTTTATATACAATGTTTACAGCTGTTTTTTCATGAGAATACAAACGTTTTCTTTAGAGGTTATATACTCTTGAAATTGCAACATATAACTGTCCAAAAACAATCAAAGCTCAAATCTAAGCCTGCATCGTTACATTTTTCAGCCTGTGACATATCATGGATCATTGCATATGATAGCTTTACCGGAAATTGTTTCAAAAGAATAGAAAATTATTTTCGATGAAAGCTCCCAGTTCGCTTGATTTCTTCCGATATCTTAAACAGTTATCGTCATATTTGTACAAATTAATAGAAAATAATATTAATCTGAACGTATAAACCTTGCTTTTGAATTACTCTATATTTTGATGAAAACCGCATCAAAATTTACATAATTTGCCGTTGCGTAGGATCTAAGCCTACAGATGAACAGATGGCGGGAAGCGACTTTGTTTTATACTACTTTTTAGGTATTGTTACTCCTTCTCGCTAACAGTACTAAAACGATTGAACTTTCATTTTAAACACAGGAAGAACCTGCACATTTTATACCAAATAAGCGAAGCTGGTGGCAAAAACTACTCATCACTCAACCTTGTGTTTTTTAGGAAAACGTTTAAATATAAAACTATTTATGCCTTTCATTTTAAAAGTTATTATACTTTACCAATTTCGATCATATTGTCATATTTAAACGAATTATTTCATAAATAAACGGACGTTGTGAAAGAACGGTAAGTGATAAAACTCTGTAATAACGACAACTAACGAATGCGAGTGAAAACAATCACCTTGATTATTGTTTTGATTGGATATGAATATAAAAGACATGAATTTGTCAGAATTAGTATCAGTATCACTGAACACTCTATCACAAACACAACGAGAGATCAAACATTGAAAATTATAAAAATGATTTCTAAGGTAAAGTGTTTTAATTATTAATATGATTTAATTATTCTTGATGTAAACCACTACTTGGGTAACATCATCAAGGCACCGAGAGTTCAAAGACGGAGTTCAATTACTGCGTGAGGAAGATTGTCATTTGCCTTTTAGTATTAGTTAATTCGTTAAGAACTGAACGCGACATGGAGCAGCAGATGTGAAACTACGACGCGCAGCATTTGGTTTTTTCCTTACACGTAGTAAATCTACAACAGGCTATATTCATAAAATTTGTGTCTTCAAATGTTTTTTTTTTCTAGATGCTTATTCTGGCAGTCCTTGCTGTCGCAGTATCAGCAGAGCACGCGTTCTCCTCTCAACACATCAACAAGCACGACGGTCATCACCACGAGGTACAGTTCAAAGACGAACATGGCCACCATCACCACGATTACTATGTGAGTTCTTTTCAGTTATATGATCGTTGAAATTAAACGCTGTGGTAGGTATATAATTCTATCTATAAAAATCTGCATTATAACTCCAATAAGAGAAAAATCGTATAATACGCTATAATGTGCAAGACTTAGAAATACTTAAAAATTAAGCGAATGGGGAATAATGTGTAACTTATTTTATTATCAGACGCATCCCAAGTACGAGTTCGAGTACAAGGTGTCGGACCCGCACACGGGCGACCACAAGTCGCAGCACGAGTCGCGCGACGGCGACGTCGTGAAGGGCTACTACTCGCTGCACCAGCCCGACGGCTCCGTCAGGGATGTGCACTACCACGGTGACCATCACTCTGGGTAAGAGATTTATGAATTCATTAATAAACAACAGTAGGTTTTCATCACATATATAAAAAATGTGAGCCGTCACGGGACGCCTGGCAGATGTGAAACATCGACATTATTTTGTAAGAAACTAAGTACCCCATCACTAATAATGTTTATGATTTGTCGTAACCTTGAACGGACCAATCAGCGCTCATGCCGTGGTGACGCGTCGCCAAGCCAGAAATCGGTTTTACGTGCGGCTATAGATGTTTCACATCAATAATAATAATAATATTTATTGACACCTTATTGCTACACTGTGAATCAGAACAAAATAAGTATAATGTTGTATACTTATTTTGTTATAAGTAAAACATGTTATAAGTAAAACAATAAATTTAATTACTGATAATACTGTCAAAAGGGGTAAACTGATAGAAGTTAAAAACCTTTGTTATACTGAAGAGCCTTTTAAAAGCATTCAATTGTAGATACCTTGGTTTTGTACAATTTGTATATAATTTATTCTTGCAGGTTCCATGCTGACGTGAAGCATGAGACTCGTCACATTGTTCCCGAGAAGCATCATCACCATGAACACCATGACTATCATTACTAAGTGTATTCGTATTGATTGTTATCTGCTATGCCGAATAAAAGTATTATAACATGTTATTTTCTGTATTTTCAATATTCTTGATTTTGCATAAAGTCATCACGGTCATAATTATATGTTATTTAGTTAATTTAATTAACATTAATAATTATAAATAATTATTATTAAGAAATGAACTCTACAGTAGCTTGGCCTTCTATTCTAAATTTCTTCCGAGCATTATACACAACGAGCAATATAGAGTCGGATATGATTTTAGGACCTTGAATTATCGTCAATTTGAGTATTTTAGGGAAAAATGGAGAAATATTTAATTTAATTATCATTTTTCCGTCTGATCTTTACCAGTAGCAACGCAACTTATAACAAATACTCTGTCAAGTGTCAAATCAATGGAAGCACAATACAAGTATATTCTCTCGATGACTGGGCCATAGCTCAGTTGGTAGTAACCGTGCCTTCTGCGCTGTAGGTCTTGGGTTCAATTCCCACCGAGGACAAACATTTGTTTGACGAACATAGATTTTTGATCTGTCTCAGGGTGTTTGTATTATATGTATATGTTTTATATGTATGTGTTGACAAAAAGTATACAATATAAGTATTATAAAACTTGTCTGGGTCCTAGGTATTATTATTGTTATTATATTCTCCACACATGCATGATAAATTTTTACTCGCGCAAATAATTTTATTACGTCTGGAAAATACGTATAAGTAATAACAACAAACAAACAAACAAATACAAAGATAGATAGTATTAGGTGAGTTTGATTATGAGTGAGTTCCAATTATTTATACAATTTGTGTCTTAGTCACTTCACCCTGACTTAGGAGTTGAATTTCACCTGCCAGAGTGAGCATCTGCGATCTAAAAAGAAACGCTACGCAAAATCGAATACTCGACTCGAATATTAAGAGAATTTTTGATGAGTAAAATATATATTTCCCATCCCCCTGAGGTATAATTTCAACTATTCGTGTAAGACTTTTATTTAAGCAAATAAGAATGTGTACATAGGTTTTAAGGTGATCACCTTATTCCGAAATTAACAAGTATTTTCATACAAATTAAAAAGCAATTTCACCATCCTTCATTGCTATTTTTTCACCAGCGAACAAAAATTTGGCACCGAAGGTATTGTTTGTTAAGGAAATTTGTGTTGAGTACTGTTTAACTACCCCACACATTACAACCTAAGGAATAATTTCAAAAATTTGCGTTAAACAAGTAATTTTTTGATGGTTTTACACGTGTAGGCGTGACCAAGGGAAACAGGGATTGATTTATTACTTAGTTAATCTAAATGCCCCTACTAAATGAGAATTAAAAAGTTGGTAATTATGTGTGATATATGTTTGCAAGTCTCCGTCGAAGCAAGGTTTTCAGACACGAAGCTTTATTGTTTCAGATATTTCGTGATAAGTCAGTGATAATTTTACTAGTTGACAAGAACAAACATCTTAATTACAGAGCCTTGAAATGACTTTACAAGGAACAAAGGAAGGAAGGAGGAGGAAGGACCTGATTCGGTTAGGTTACTTTGTTAGGTTTTTCTTGAATCAGAATACACTTGTATTCTTGTTTGTTTGTATGCATGTAAAAAAATAACATTTTCTTAGCTGGAGTGCTGCAGTGTCGTTGAAATATTTATTTTTGTAGTTATTTTCTCGACAAATTATTTTCATAATGGATAATAATGCTATTTTTTTCTAAGATTGTGTATTTAACTTAATAATATAATTATCATAGCACGTTATGATAGTTATATTATACGATTATTTACCTAATTATATAATGTTTGAAACGAAAAAACTCAGTTTTCTTGGAAATTTATTTGTTACAAAATTTGATACAAACACAACATTTATATAAAATCAACAGATATTTCGAGCCGCTCAGTAATGATTGTGATGAGGGATAATGTGGTGTGTACTGTGCTTGACGTCAGCGTGGAATCTGAAAGAAGATAAATATGTTATAAATTTGCATCACAGTTACCCAGATCAGAAGTAAAATAGGTATTTTAGTAATATTACGTAGACTATATTACATTATACGCAAGGAATTTCCTGAAATGAATATGTTTGCATATCACTTCGGAACTCATTATTAATAATTACGAAGTTACTCTTGGGAACGGTGGCAAAGATCTCAGTCTATTTGAAGTCTACAATCCACGATCACACCCTGCCTACCTTTTTGGTTGAAACGTGTGAATTTTAAGTTAAAATGTATTACTTTAAAACAGTATCTATGTTAGACATTAAAAAAACGTAAAATCTCATACCCAGAGTGATGGTCTCCGTGGTAGTGCACGTCCCTGACGGAGCCGTCGGGCTGGTGCAGCGAGTAGTAGCCCTTCACGACGTCGCCGTCGCGCGACTCGTGCTGCGACTTGTGGTCGCCCGTGTGCGGGTCCGACACCTTGTACTCGAACTCGTACTTGGGATGCGCCTGGAATAACAACCGCGATCAGTGTGATCTGCGTGTGAATGTGTGTGTTGTGTTATTGTGATAAGTTCAGTGTCAGGTTACATAGTAGTCGTGGTGGCCGTGGTGTCCGTGTGAGACGGGATGCGCGGGACCGTCGTGTCGGTAGATGTGCTGAGAGGAGAAGGCGTGTCCGTGTCCGTGTCCGTAGTCACCGTACTGAGCGGACACCGCACCCAACATCAACGCAACCAAACACACGAGCTGGAAACATATTAATATTTTTCAGTAATTTATTATTATTAAATTAAAAACTTGCTTAGAAATACAAATACTTATTTATGATTTTTATATGTATATAAAAATTATATAACATACTTATTTACCTATATATTAAAAAAAACAGTAATATCATTTACCTTCATCATTTTCAATGTAAGTCCAGAAACTGACTGATACAAATTATCTAAAACCACTGACTTTTATATTGTTATAATAACAAGGGTTCCAAGGCGACATTGATTTCACTATCAATATCTGCGACACTTAAAATACGCCTAAACGGTTTGTAATAGTTTCATAATAATGGGGCCTTTCATACGCACATGGTAACAAGTTATTTCGTTACTAAAATATTTTTTCCACATTTAGAAAACACTAACACGCCTGTTTTAGTGGTAATTAACAAAACCTTTTAAAAACTTTAATTTTTTTAATTACGTGTTTAGATCACTATCTTATGGTTTTCTTACGATTCTTAAACTAGACACTAATGGTGCTAATGTTGTAGGATTCAAACTTTACAGTTCGTAACACTCGTCTTCAAAAATATGTTATATTCCCTGCTAGCTTAATCTCTGATTATACAGTTAATGCAAGAACCAGTTTCTAAAATACATAGATAAACAGCATTTTTTTTATCAAAATAAGAAATGGATAAAGATTTATCAATATAACCACTAGAAATAAAAATCATATTTCATTATAAGGGTTTTATTAATAAATGGCGTAACATCCGTTTCGTAGACACTCGTAGACAGACTGTCGTAGGCTGCAGAATGCGACTTATTTGGATGAGTATATAATTAAAAGTATCAAAACTATAGAATCATAAGCTTTGTGAGCCTCAAGGCTTGGAAACATCAATTATTTTCATATAAATTACAAGGTCATACATACGTATGACTGGCCTCACAACCCGATAACAACTGATCCATTTGCGTTGCAGGTCGTTACATGTATTCCGAACTAAAATAAACATTTGTGTGACGAACATAGATGTTTGATCTATGTCTGAGTGTTCATATGTTTAAAAATAATGTAAGTCTTGTTATCTGACTGCTATAGGTATGCTAAGTTTTGGGCTAGATGGCACTGTGATGACCAATATTTGTTTATTATTATTATTCATAACAAAAAGAATAATAAAAATGTATAATTTAGTTTAAGAAATATTATAATTATATAAGTTCTTGGGTTTGGTGGTTTATAAACGGCAATGGATCAAAGCTAAAAGTAAGGACAGTAAAAGAATTCAGACAATTTTGAAAGTATAACAATAAAATGTTATGTTGTCGCGACAAGTAATCAAATCTGTGTTAATTACCGCTAACGGTTCAAAGTGAAAACAATCACCTTGATTATTGATTGGGCATTATAAAAACATGTGTTTCTCGGAATCATTTATCAGTATATCACTGAACACGTGCTCAATATATGCAGAGAAAAAAAAAACAGTGCTTTAAAATGTCTTCTAAGGTAAAACAAATTTCTTAATCTACATTCGCTTTCAGCATATTTTGACTAGTTATATACGAGTACTATTCTAGAACGACATCGGCAAACGTATATGGTGGTTTTTACTAGAAAAGATCATTCACTACTTGCTTTGCTTTCTTAAATAGTCAATTACGTCAAAATGTGAGCCCAATTATAGAAATCGATCAACAAAGAGATGATTTCGAAATTTCGTCGACACATAACTCGGTTTGCAAATGTAATTTAGAACTGATTACTTTTACACCGACACTTGATACCTTTTACAACAAAGTGACGCAAACGAAGTTATTTTATAGGTATTTGGTTATTAGTAATGATCTGTATGAAATAACTGGCAGCCGACTTAATACAGGCTTACTTGGTTGAGAGCGCGGTGCATCAATGAGTTTTTTTCGCTTGATAAATTTATGAGTTCAATACCAAGTTCTTTTAAGCGTTGAAGGAAAACATCGTGAAGAAACTGACATGTCCTAGAACCAAAAATTTGAAGACATGTGTCAAGTGCAAGAAAGAAGCCTCTTTGAGGCGCACTTAAAATCTTTCACCACATTGGTTCGATAGAACCGGTGATTCGATTAGTAGTAGTATACAAAGAAGTAGTATGTAAGGCTTTTTCATTGTTTCAGGTCATTATTCTAGCAGCGTTTTGTGCGGCCGTAGCAACAGCGGAGCACGCGTTCTCCTCTCAACACATCAACAAGCACGACGGTCATCACCACGAGGTACAGTTCAAAGACGAACATGGCCACCATCACCACGATTACTATGTGAGTTCGTCATAATTTAATAAATAATTTATGTATATTAAGGATGGAAAAATACTGTAAAGACTGTCTGTCACCGCTAAAGCGAGTGTACTTTGTCGGACGGTATGGCAGAGATACTTCATATTAATTATATTTCTTAATTCAATCAATTCTACAATTCAATTCAATTCATATTAATCAATTCTATACTTATTAAACTGAGATTGAGTGCATTCTACAATATCCAGATACAATCAGTAAGCCGTGGGATAATTCGAGTCGTCGTCATCCTTCATGTTTTTATATATGAAATTTATTTTAGTGGGATCAATAACATAATATACATATATATTTCTCTATCATGCCATTCGCCAGTTTGTAATGGCCCAAATCATTTCCATACCCATACCATACCATAGCTCAGCTTTAGCTAAACTGTATATAGTCTGCATCTGCATCGTGGCAGGGGAGTGGGACGAGATGACGGGGTGGTCGCGGTTCTTCCATCAACTACCCACATTTATCTTCTAATTCATAAACTGCGCACCCTTGTTTTGCTCTTCGAAAACTTGTAACTTCTACGTTCAACATGATTTTATATAAAAAAACATCAATTCTCATACAGACGCACCCCAAGTACGAGTTCGAGTACAAGGTGTCGGACCCGCACACGGGCGACCACAAGTCGCAGCACGAGTCGCGCGACGGCGACGTCGTGAAGGGCTACTACTCGCTGCACCAGCCCGACGGCTCCGTCAGGGACGTGCACTACCACGGTGACCATCACTCTGGGTATGAGCATATATTTTGTTCGGTTTATCATTGACTTCAACAACAATCCGATGAGTAGCCAAGTACTATAAATTCGAGTCGAGTGTTGGCACTTTGGAAATTACGGACAAACACAGTTCATCTTGTCCTCAGATGAAATCTAGATTCTGTGAAACTTGCTTCTTCGTAGTTATTTAATAACCCAGGAGGGTTTAGGTTCGATCCCCAGCCACATTAAACATTTGTTTGATTAGTAAAAAAAACGGGTCTTATAATGATCGGGTTGCATATCTGTGGGTCTATGTTGTTATTTTATTACTATTAAAATAACTTACACAATTGCCATCTATATATAGATTGCAAATAACATGCTAAAGGGTCGTCTATTCATTAATCACAAAAAATATTGATATATAATTTGTATTTTATGTGTTTCAGATTTCATGCTGATGTGAAGCACAGCACCCACCATATTGTTCCCGAGCATCATCATCATCATGAACACCATAATTATCATTACTAAGTCATACGTGAAATGATGTTTTTGTAATTGTATTTTCTGACAAAACTAAATTTCGGTCTTCGTTTTCGGGACCGGAATGCCGAGCCATTTAAGACTAAGTGAAATAAAGTTGTTACAAAAATAACCTCATTTTATTACTAGTAATTGCCTCACAAAGGTCACAAAATCTAAGAAAATTCAGATAATGGGGATGTTCTAAATAGAGGGTTGGTTAAAGCTTTTTCCATAAATACGTAGAGCTATGGGAATTTCTCAGAAGGGGTACACAGGGCCACTTATCACTTTTGTGATGAACTCATGGCCTTGTGTTTGAAAATGTTATTCACGTGAGCAGGAAATTAATGAAGTGTTTTATAACATGTTATATGTAACATTAAGTAATTTTTTTACCAACGATGCCTAGAATGGAGATGTGCCTCAGTGTATTTGTAGAAAATATTATAAAACTGCTGGTAATGACTTCATCTACTACTTTTACGAGTAATGATTCCGTGGTCTCGCTTCACTAACCATTAGGTTTTTTTAACTGATTGTGCCGTGACCTTAAAACTGCAATAGGTAATTTGGGTTATATTGGTTAGTTTTGTTACATGCAAGAGACGTATCTATGTATTATATTGGAAAGAACAGTTAACACATACATTTTAATCATAGTCACATTAAAATATTAGATTATATCTAAGGGCGGTTTCTGTTGTAGACAAACATCGAATTTCAATTCAGGAGTCGCCGGTAAACCAAAAAGTTCCTAGAATTTTTCCTTTAAATATATGTGTTGTCCTCAAATCGGTGATAACATAAACAGAAAACCGGCGTACCTTTGCACCAAAAACCTAAGGCTACACGAAAACGATTACGGATAACTTATTTGCATCTTGCAGGTATATACTATATACTGCCGCAGGAAAGAAATTGAATATATTAGCATTATGTGGCATCCATTTATTGATGTTATATTGCATTATGAATACACTTAAGCACTTACAAAATTAAAGTACAATTTGATAATAATCTGCTTGGTCGGACCATCTAGACAGGGGGCTACTTATCACTTTTGTGTTAATGAAATAGGGTATTTTGTTGGGGAATATTTAAGTAATTATTTTATTTCATTTGTTACTTACATATAATTCAAATCATAACTACACATATAATAGGTAGGTAGCTATTTATGTATTATTTTAAAAAATATAAAATTGAAAATATCAAGCAATATAAATGTGGCATAGGTACTGTAAGACAAGGAATCTTGAAATATCTCATTTTTTCTCAGACGCCAGAAAAATTGATAGTACCAATAAAATTTATTCTAAAAACTATAAAATCTACCGAATGTCTTCAGCTAGAGTTGACTTAATAAAATTATGCAATTAAAAATCAAGGTTTAGTAGCATTAGAACTTATGCCAAGTTCTTCCGGGGAAGTACTGCCACCATATCTGTATCTGCCGCCAAGCAGCGATGGTCCAAATTCATCTTGCTAGTTATGGGCAAACTTAACACCAGGTGGGTCATCTGCTCCTTCCTTAACTTTATAACATCAAAAAGGTTAAGTGTCTATGATTACGACATGATATTATTACCATAAATTTAAAATAAAACAGGGATTATCGCTAACGTTAGTGCAAGTGTATCAAACGGATAATGTTATGCCTGATGCTCGCGAAAAAAAAGGAAGCCCTTCCTTAGTGATTTCTGGTCTGTTCTTCCCCATGGAGGGTCGGATAGGGTTTGAACAGGCGTCAAACAGCGATAAATACGCGTGACCTTATGTTTGTAATATTATTGACGTTTCAAGCCTCTTTATGAATTGTATAGACATAAAGTTTTTGACTTTCACTTGACTTTGACTCATTTCTAGTGAAATGATTAGGGCGAAATATTTTTGTCCCAACCGCGCTGCTGCTGTGGAGTGCGCCGAGTTGGCTCTCGAATATAGACGGAACATTGTCTCTTGGTAACAATGACTGTAAGTGTAACCTCAGAACTATATCCAAAGCTAGTGTACCGTATTGATCACGTTATATTACTATTTCAATAATATTGCATGCTATTGCAGATAATTTATAATAATTCTAGTGTAATATTTCTACTTTTGTATTAGACTTATCTAAGTGCATATATTTATGTCGAAAGATGAATAAATGAATACAAAAATTATAATTCCTATTAATACGATTACAAGAAAAGTCCCATGTATTATTTTGTGTTTTTATTGTGTTTAATTAAAAATCAGATATCATAAAGTTTCAGATGTACAAGTATAAAAAGTATCACAGTGAGAAGAACCCGTTTTCATAGCTTGATCAGTAGTGATGATGATGAGGAATGATGTGATGGGTGCTGTGTTTCACATCAGCGTGGAATCTGGAAAAGAAGGTTAGTGATTGACCATAAATATACGATAATATTTAGAACAGCTCAAACCGAATAAAACGAGATTATGGAATTTGTTGTCCATGGGTGGCAGTTACCACTTAATATCAGGTGAGCCGTCGGCTCGTTCTATACCCTACATCACAAAAAAAATACAAGATGCAATGTAAGTACATATATTCATACATACTATATTATTACGTTGCATACATATTCTTCGTCACGAAATAACTCGACAAGAGAAAACAATCATGGTTTTTTAGGTAGTATCTTAATCTGAAACCTTTCTTACCCAGAGTGATGGTCTCCGTGGTAGTGCACGTCCCTGACGGAGCCGTCGGGCTGGTGCAGCGAGTAGTAGCCCTTCACGACGTCGCCGTCGCGCGACTCGTGCTGCGACTTGTGGTCGCCCGTGTGCGGGTCCGACACCTTGTACTCGAACTCGTACTTGGGATGCGCCTGGAATAACAACCACGATCAGTGTGATCTGCGTGTGAATGTGTGTGTTGTGTTATTGTGATAAGTTCAGTGTCAGGTTACATAGTAGTCGTGGTGGCCGTGGTGTCCGTGTGAGACGGGATGCGCGGGACCGTCGTGTCGGTAGATGTGCTGAGAGGAGAAGCCGTGTCCGTGTCCGTGTCCGTGTCCGTGTCCGTAGTCACCGTACTGGGCAAGTGCTACTCCCAGCATGGCAACCAAGCAAATAGTCTGAAATAAAAACAAATGAAACTGTCAGTGGAGCCATCTCCTCGAATGTCAGTTTTACAATACGTAAAAGTAATTTTTCTACTTTTTACTTAAACTTACCTTAGAGAACATTTTCGAATTCCTTCTTGTTGTCAATGTTTTGAACTAAATTCCAATTCCGACTGATATAGATTGTCTAAAATCAATGACTTTTATACAATAAGTTAGGGGTCCAAGGTGACATTGGTTTCACTTCTAACATTAGTAGCCATTATAACAATTTTATGCTTATACAGTTTTGTAAACTCGGATATAATTATTTCAACGACACTTAACATAAAGAGCTTAGGGTACTGACTTCGAGTTTAAATTCGTAGGTCGCTGGTTCTAATCCTGACGTGTACCAGTGTGTTTATCGCATGATTGATAAAGGAAAACATCGTGATGTAATGGAACCAAAAATTCTAAGATATGTGTCAAGTGCACGAAAGGAGCCTCAATGAGGCGCACTTCAAATTCTTTCACAACTGGTTCGATAGAACCAGTGACTTGGCTAGTAATAGTAGTTGTCTGAATTATACTATTTAACGATGTACATAAACGTACAATATAATCTTTGAATATTTTTGCGGTCGCGAAGAGCCATTGCTAATATTTAAGAGTCTTAGCATAGGCTTAATTTTTTTTAAATGTTGGTGAATATCATTTAACATTACCCTTATGAGGTTGTAGTATATAAAACTGTAGTAGTTCTTTATATTATTTTTTATATCTCAGCCGTCGATATAACCATTTCAAATAGTTCATAAGTGTATTTGAAGAAATTATTACTCACAAAAATGTATGCCAAAGTTAAGTATTTTATGAGCTGTAATTTATATTAAAAATCTAATTTGTATTCTTATAATCTTTCGCTTAGATGATTCAATGTAATGATTCGAAATGCTTAGATGTATGTGGTCATGAAATGCGCCTTAAGTTGGTTCCATATACTTCCTATCGTCAGAGTACCTACATGATAACAATTTACATTTTAGTACTTAGGTAATCTTGTGGCTTGCGATAGTTCAGCGATGGAAAATATCTAAAAGTACTTCACGTATATTTGCACTTACCATTTCAAAACGATAGCGTTTACCACATAAAATAGACGAAAGAATTATTAGGCAGAAAGACCTTCCTTATTGAAATAACTGGTGTTATATGAAGAAATATTTTCTAAGTTACTAGCGCATTAGATTGACTGGAATCAATGATAGGCGCGACTACTCTGTAGTTACCATTCCTATGCTTAACAAATTTACAAATTATTTTATGGTATGCCGTTAAAAGAATGAATATTGTACTTGAGCCCTCATGACATTTTTAATATTAAAGCATGTGTAGGTGTAAAAGAAAATGAAAAATACATAAAATCATTAAATTTATTCTGTACAAAATATTATAAAACGTAACAAAGTTAACAGTTATTTTTAACACAAATATGAGATCGATCTGAATGTTTAATGATGATGCTTCTCAGGTACTACGTGGTGGGTATCGTGCTTCACGTCGGCTTGGAAACTGTAACAAAACAAATCATATTTATTATTTTATATAGTTCGTACACAATAATATATAAAATATAGACATAATTATCCATGATTTGTTTTTCTTCTATTCATAACCCAGAAAATGGTAATGGCTATTCAAAGCTCACATTAATAATATTAATATTTGACTGGCCTCACAGCTCAACTCTGCCGTCTGCGCTGTAAGTCGTGGGTTCAATTCCCATCAATGACAATCATTTGCGTAACGAACTATTCATTTATTTAATTATTAATGTACAAATAAATAAACAAATAAATATTGGTGAACAATTCACACAGCGCTGTCTAGCCCCAAAGTAAGCAAGCATAGCTTGTATCATGGGAACCAGACAACTGATATAATACTTATGTACTTTTTGTAAATACATACATATGATACATATTAACAACCAGACAGTAATAACATCAGTGTTCGTCACAAAAATGTTTGTCCTGGGTGGGAATCGAACCCACGACTATCAACTGAGCTGCGAAACCAGTCATGTATGTAATGTTATGTTTTTAAATAATATAATCAAAAGACTCTCAATCATCAATGAAGAAGAGGACTGGTTTACTGGAAGAGAACTCTTTTTAGGGTTTAGCTCGCCTTTGTACATGTATTACTTATGACTTTTTGTATTATGATTTCTGTGTACAATAAAGAATAAAGAATGTTATCCTCACCCGGTGTGCTTATCTCCGTGGTAGTGAACCTCCCTGATGGAACCATCAGGTTCGTGAAGAGAGTAGAAGCCCTTTACGACGTCTCCGTCGCGCGACTCGTGCTGCGACTTGAAGTCGCCGGTATGCGGGTCCTCCACTTTGTACGCGAAGTCGTATTTGGGGTAAGCCTGAAACAAATATGCCAAAACGTTACATTTTTGTACGTTCACTTACGTCACAAGAAGGGCTTAGGGTTCATTCTCACCTTCGCTTCCTTCAGAGTCACATCAAATGTAGACTTAACCTTATTATATTGAATTCGTTATAAATTTTAAAAGCACTAGATTAAGACGTTATGACATCTAAATGAGTTTTGATACATATATATCTGTTTTACATATCCATTTTAGCTTTACATCTTGAAATTTATAAATCAAACCTAGTAGTAGTAGCACAACCTCGAGTTTCAGTTGCTATTCTCAGGCACAAAAATATTACAATATTTATCTGATGCAGTAATAAAAAAAAGCCGTGGTACAGCCACGATTTTACACTTTATTCACATCATCTGCAACACATTACCTAAATCCTGAGCAAATTTATGAGTACCTATGTCAGAGTGATTATAATATATTTTAATTAATTGAAGGCTCTATAGCTTAGTTTGGTAGTAAACTTCAAAGGTGTCCCACATAAATCGTGCATTTTTCGGGATAAACAATTCTAATCCCCGCCCAATTATATCTTCGCAGAAAATCTCATCAATCCATTGATTTTTCGTTGCGTAAAACAAAACCCTTATATATATATATATATAATTGTATATAATAATAGTATTTGTATGGTATTGTATGGTAATGGTATATGTAATACTGATTGTGTGGTATATCACTCACATAATAGTCGATAGCGTGCCCGTGTTCATGGCCTTTTCCGTGGCCGTGGCCGTGTTCATCGTGCCCTTGCACGTAGACTACTTCAGCGGGGCCGTCGTGTCTGTTGACGTGCTGGGACGAGAAGGCGTGTCCGTGCACGTGTCCGTGCCCGTGTCCGTGCCCGTGTCCGTGGCCCTGTCCGTGGCCCTCTCCGTGGCTCTGTCCGTTGTCACCGTCGTGATGTCCGTACTGCGCGGACACCGCGCTAACTATAGCGACTAATGTAAATAGCTGAAAAATAACGTTATGTTGGAAAAACTGGGAAACACATTAAGTATTGTCGCGACGATACAATTTTGCGTGACTTGGATCTTCCCATAATTAAATAAGGGAGGACCCAACGCGTATTGCTTTTGTTATGGACATTTGTTCGTTCCGTGGTTTATTGAAGTCCTCAACCAATATCCACTGGCAAACAATCCAAATTCACTTCTTCTAATCAAGGGACACTTCAATGCTCCTTTTTAGTGAAAAAATAAATAAACACAGACTTTTATTCATTATCTCAAAAGATTGTTCACATTTTCACCAAAAACTGGGCTTCATACTCTTTAGGTTACGCAAGTATTTAAGTTTAGAACTAGAATAAAGAATATAAAACTGTATTTTTACCTTAGCAAACATTTTTAAAGTTATTTTGTTTGTTTTGCTTGTAGTGCTAAGGACAGGCACTGACTGATACTTATTATGTAAAATTAGCGACTTTTATATTGTTAAATTCTGAACCAAGGTAATATTGATTTCGCTAAGTTATTCAATTAAAATTATATTCGGTTCAGACGCAATGTTTGTAATAGTGTCGCAAAAACATTTGTTCAACTTAAATTGTTGGTATTATTACATTGCATTTACAATTATGCAAATTTCATTTGCCTGCTGTATTGACAAAAGTTGAATAATAAAAAGGTAATAATGGATAGTGTTGATACATAACAGTAAATTAACTCACTACTTCGCAGGTTGGCCGATCGATTAAGATATAAAATACTTCACCGGGGTCATCTCTATAAAGAGTTAATCTATCACTTGAATAGGTGACTTCTAGTGTTTTAAGTGAGAGCTAGTTTTTGAGCACACTTCAAATTTTTTCCATGTCAGACTCCTGTTTTGATAGACTAATATTTGAACCTAAGTGTGGCTTCTCGATTTCATGAACTGCGAGAAGGCCAAGTTTTCTATTGGTTTTTTAAATTCGGATAGTCGTTTCAGTTGGGACAGTTCCTTTTTATGCAGGATTACCATCTTCCATAATCAGAAAATGTTGTTAATGTGTTTAATCAAATATATAGATTCTGAATATATTAATAAAATTCTGATTAATCTGTTTTCATGTGGTTTAAGACTCAGTGAATTATTATAATACTTGAAATTAATAATAGATTGTATAGGTAATGAAATATTTTTGCAACCAATCCAGTATCTTTATAAAAGTTGAAGAGATTCAAACCAGTTAACCAAAAGAGATTTTAAATACGAAAAAGCTATCCTATTTGCAGGTAAGTTACATATTCTGGTTTGTTTTTTCTATAATAATAACATATTATATGTTTCATTATTTTATGATATAATAATTAATATTTCAAAAACATTTAAGGCCATCAGATCGGCATTTCAAGATCAACTTACCAAGAATTCAACCCTTTTACTTTCAAAATGACAGATTGGTAACATTACCCGAAATGAACACGTTACGTAAAGTATCACTTAACTTTGAACTCGAATTACATTTGCGGACCACATTTCAGCGGTGTGTGTGTGAGTCAAAAATACACACATGAACAAAATCAGTCCAAAATTAATACAAACCTGTTATGGGCCAGAGATTTTTTGATGTATAAAACCCGAAGCTTTTGATTCAATTAGTACCACAGTCCTGGCAGCTTTAGTGAGGAAAACAACCATCATGTTCTCAAAGGTTTATATTTTTATTTATATTAATATTTAGTAGTTAAGATGTTTGTCAAACAGAAAACAATTTTTATATAACCTGAATAAACGGACATAATTAATTTGGGAGTACATCAATTTCAAATAAATTTAGCAAAACCTTAACTTCCTTAATCAAAAAATTTACTCTTCCAGGTTTTTGTCGTTGGTTTATTACTGGTAGCAGCTTACTGCCAGGAGCACACCCACACTTACAGCCTCAAGTCCATCGTCAAGCACGAGGAGCCTAAGGTTGAAATCTACCACTCCATCCCCGTGCAGACCTACCACTCGATCCACGCTGCACCTTCTCATCACAGTCAAGAAGGACAATCACACGGACATGCCGTATCCTCTCAAAGCATCATCCGCCACGACAGCGGTCATCACCAAGAACAGTCATTTGGTGATGCGCACCAATATTTTGTACCGATCCACCACTCCCCCGCCCCAGTCCAAGAGGCTATAGTTGAAACCGCACCCATCCACCAAGTTCAGTCCAGCGGGCACGGTCACGCTGTATCTTCCCAGAGCATCATCCGCCACGACAGCCACCACGGTGGTCAGCAGGAAAGCCACCACGGTGGTCAACAGGATGGTCACCAGGGTGATAACGGTGGTCACTTTTTCATTGCCGCTCCCATCCAGACTGTGAGTCTCCACGCTGCTCCCATCCACCACATCGAGTCCCATTCCCACGGACACGCCGTGTCTTCTCAGAACATCGTTCGTCATGATGGCCACAAGTCTCAATCTAGCGAAGGCTCCGAGCACGGTCACTACATCATCCCCGTCCGACATCACGTTGCACCTGTCCTCCACACCGTGTCCCTTCAGGCCTCCCCTGTCCAGCACCATCACGTTCAGTCGGAACATCATGAGGAATCTCATCACGAGGATTACTACGTAAGTAATATTATAACGTTTTTCGTACAAAATACACCAGAATTAGAGAAGAACTTTTGAACGTAATTCTTAAATTCAATAATCGATATAAACCTCCAATAAATCAAACCAAGTCAAAATCTAGCTAATTTTCAATTCAAATGTTACAGGCTCACCCTAAATACGAGTTCGAGTACAAAGTAAAGGACCCTCACACCGGTGACAACAAATTCCAGCATGAAGCTCGCGACGGTGACAAAGTGGAAGGTATTTACAGCCTGCACGAGGCTGATGGCTCCATTCGTACTGTGAAGTACACTGCTGACAAACACAACGGGTAAGTAACTCTAAAAAGTAGCACAGATAATAATAATATAATTATAATAATAATATTGGTGGACATTTCACATTTCGTCATCTAGCCCCAAAGTAAGCTAAGCATAGCTTTTATCATGGGAACCAGACAACTGATATAATACATATACACTTTTTTTGTAAATACATACATATAATACATATTAACACAGAACAAACATCTATGTTCGTCACACAAATGTTTGTCCTGGGTGGGAATCGAACCCACGACCTACAGCGCAGAAGGCAGCGTTACTACGAACTGAGCTATGAGGTCAGTCATGTAATGAACGTGCATTCAGGTATATTCCCACTGTCGACCAGTTAAAACATCGATGTCCTTAATGATGAGGAGATTGAAAGTACCTCTCCACCAAATTGTACAGTTCCATTCACTCAGTCGTCAATAATTGGAAGTACAAGCTAAAGTGTACTGTGTAAGAAAAAAGTCTTAGATAGATGGCGTGCATCCTTTCCTTTGCATTATACATGAAAGAAATAAAAAATAATGAGTAAAAAAAATTCACATTGCGCCAATTTATTGTACTATTTATTCTACTTATTCTACATTCTTCTCTACCATTTCTTCTAAGTTTCCGCCAATTTATTCTACGAAAGCTGAAACTTACTCTAGGATTAAAATCCATAGATACAGAATTTAAAAAGTCATATGTCAACATCAGTGACAGATGTAGTGTTTATATTTCCTTCGTGCCTCGAGATTTTGTACCATCCAACTAAGAATAGTTTGATGTACACATTCAAAATATTATTTTATAGATAATTGTTTCAATTAGTAAAACATCAGATTCTCATAATTCCCTTTTTTCAGGTTCAACGCTCAAGTGTCGAACTCCGGAGTGTCCAAACACATCGAAGCCCAATCCCACCATCACTAATCATATTTAAATGACAATTGTTACTTAGATGAATGTTAATATGTTGTTAAATATACCTACTTAAGCAAACAAATTAAGTATCATGTTTTGTTTCATCACTTGAACGAATACCCCTTAAGCAGCAGCATGTATGTACAAAAATATTATTTGAACTTCAGGTATTGCGTTCTTCACGTGAAGATAGAAGTCTCTTAAAACTACAAAACTACAAAACCACAGCAATACGAGTTTATTTTTGTTTGACGTAGAACAAATGTTGTTGGTTATCATAAATCTTTAAGAAAAGAATCGCTGAAAGACTGATCGCATATTCACGAATTTTTATTTCCAATGAGGTTTATATTTGACCGCAAACTCATTCAATGTTAAGTGACGATGCGGTCTATGATATAACATGCTTGCGACCTAACCAGTTCAAAACTTCACTTTGCTCCTAAAAACTTCCAAATTTTAGTTTTAAGGTACTCAGGCTGATAACAAGTATACTATATGTTATATATAAAAGGATGGAATATTTTTTTGAAACATTCGTGTGGACAATTCGTATAATATTAATCAATTTTGTTTTTTTACTGCATTTATGAATGAAATCTAATAAAATAATGAATTTATCGCTACTGTTCAATATGTCGCTAAACTGCTTTTATTGCAATAAACTCAACACTTACAAAACAATGATCTCAGTTGTCGGTTTTGAAATAAAAACACAGCTAAACGTTCAAGACCCAGAATGTGCAAATCTTTATACATAAATGTGTAACTCAACTGTTTAAAATAGGGATTTAATGTAATAACCATGTGTCCATCCACCAAAGCTGATTAAAATATAAGAGTAGATGAACTTCCAACGTCAATCATATGAAATTGTAGAGAAGTTTTGCAACGAGCGTTCAACAAAAAATATGTGGTTCATGGCGAAGAGCAATGCGTAAGGCTGTTATCACTTTAATATAACAAAAACTTGACAATGACATGATTTATTTACTTTCCAGTAAGAAAAATATATAATGTATATTTTTTTAAAGCACTGGTCTATTCCTTGTTTGTTTTGACTGTAATAATACAAATTTGTAATAATTAGATCAGTATCATCTTTTCAAAATCAAACAAAAGTCTTGTTGAACTGTGTCGCCTGTATTAAAACATATCTGTTACGATTGAGTGTTTTTGGTGTTGTATTGAGTATCCAGAATCCAGATTGAATATATTCGAAATTATAAATTACGAAATAAAAGATAAAATCTACTAAATAGATCTTCACCTGTCAAATGATTGCAGGTGTTGCTTGGCCCACATAAAGGAAATGGTGGGTATGTGGGCCTTCTGTTATTTACTCAGCCCTAGTTCATCTGACTTTGGCCCTCACATTCAGTTGTCAATTTAGATTTCTTTACAAGCATCAAGCTTGCTTTAGTTTAGCCTAATTATCCCAGTAAAATAAAATTGGGTTGTCTAATTTCAATGGATGCTAAAAATGTTAAGAATTTAGGTACATAGCAGAAACTGTTTACCTAAGTGTTGTATCAGTCTTCTTCTAGAAATAGAAAGCAAAATTGATATCTTTTGTAACTGTTCTGTACTGGAATTATGGGCAGATTTTTTTTAGGCTGGATTGATCGTGTTTTATAATCAAAAATGTATGATATACAAAACAACAAAAGCAAATAAACAAAAACATTAACTTAACCTACTTATATAGTAGCTTAAGTTAATGAATTTAGATGAGTGTTACTTTCACTCTTTTGTTTTCTTAAATGTTTATGTAATGCACGCTAAAATTATACTGTATGAGACATCTGAAAATATACAGATAAATTTATAATTACATTTTAAACCTATTGAAAAATATACTATACTACATATATACCTATACTGCATTTAACATAAATTATCACCTTAAAATATAAGTCTGAAATAACCCAGCTAAACAGCGATCGTCCAAAACCACAAAAAACGTGACAATGACATGGTTCCGTTACTTCTACGGTGAACTCAATGCATGGATATTGGACGAAATATTCTTGATTTTTAGTTTGTGACCACAAATTGTAGGAAATAAAAAACATCAACATGTTATGACGACCTCATTTTGGGCTATCGTAGGTTTGAATACTTTTCTGAAGCTTGCAAAATAATGGCGCAATTTATAATGTTTTTTTGTTAATTTTTAATGTTAGGTAGGTATATAAAAAAACCTCTCTTTTGCAATTTGTATTTATAATTTACACACAATTGTACAGAGGGCTTGTCTTTTATGTAATATGTTTTTCCCTGCATATACTTTTTCGTTTGAATAGTTATTGTAACCTGAGGTTGTTACGATGTAGGCGATAATGGCGCCAAGCAACTCCTGTATTGGTAACTGGCTCTCAAATGACGCTACCAAAACACCCTCAGGTGCTTTAAGTCGGATTTCCTACTGAGGGTAGTGGCGTGGTGGAATTTGGCTTAACACAACACACATCCTACTTGTTTGTATAACATTTTATATTGACTTATCTATACACTTAAATAAAATTAGAGTGTCTGTTTGTAATATTAAAATAACCGCTTTTTACTAAGTACATATGGATGTATACACGGTACATATACCAATACAACATTTTTTTTTTCAATTTTTGTCTGTCTGTCTGTCTATCTGTTTGTTCCGGCTAATCTCTGAAATGACTGGACAGATTTTGACGGGACTTTCACTGGCAGAAAGCTGATGTAACAAGGAGTAACTTAGGCTACTTTTCCGAGGGATAAAATAGGGGTGCGTGATAAAACCGAATACCACGTGGACGAAGTCGCGGGCTACGTTTCAATAAATTTTTAGTATTAAAAACAAAAAATCCGGATAGTTAATTGTATGCCAAAATCTGATGAGTCGATGATATTATCTCGACACAAGACCGTGTAATAGAGGAAACCAAAATAAGACCCCGAAAGAATAGCAAACAGTTAGATTTCTATCTGCAAATCCTATAATGCCTATCAAGTGTCTACTTATACCTATTCAGAAAGTAGAATTCCTAACCCACCTCATTATTATTAATCAGAGCATCTAGTGCACCAGTTTGATAGAACCTTCACATTGGTTATATAAATTACGTCACCTCAGTTTGCGCGGCGTGCTATCATGACGCCGGGTACAAATCTATTCAATACTCTCTCGTAACGTCTCCGGTATATATTGAGCTAATGACTATGTTAATTCATCAGTTCAACTGCGGAAGTCATAGGAGAAAGATCGGCGAGCGAACAAAATGTTTACTAAAGTACGTTAGATAAACCATAAGAACAATAGACAATTCACCTTTGTGAACAATTGGAAAATAATATCCACTAAGGATTTTACAATTGAATATTTTGTTTCAATTCCAGATTCTAGTCCTTGCCGTGGCCGTGGCCGTCGCATTTTGTTCGGACCATCACTACGCTTTGAAGCATCACCAGGCACCCCACAAGCAGTACAGACATCCGTACGAACATCAGATAAAAGTCCATGAACCATCCAGTGAGGAGTACAAGCCAGAAAGTCAGGGGCATGCGTACTCTTCCCCGAGCGTTCTTCACCAAGGTCAAGGAGCAGTTTACGAGGAATCTCAAGAAACTACGGAACATGTAGCGCCAGTGTATCAATACGTCAACGAACAGAGCGAGGAGAATATCCACTCTGCTCCAGTGCAGCACAAATATCGCCCTGTCTACGCTCCACAACATGAAGTCCAGACTATCCGTGTGCCTGCTCACCATAAAGCGCCTGCATACTACCGTCCATCCCACGAGGCTCACAAGCCACAAGCTTACTATCAGCCAGAATCTCAAGAAGTGCAGAATCCCCACAAAGCTCATTACCAGCCCAATGAAGTGAACTATCACCACACTCCCGAGCACCACGGGACCCAAGAACATATTCCCGTCCAAGCTGAGTCTCACGAATCTCACGATGAGCCAATCGACTATTACGTGAGTTACCTTAACGCATGTTAACGTCTTATTTCCGTTGGCTAATTTATTGCGGCTTTCTATTCATTTATTCGAGTCACAACTAAGACAGTTTAAATCACGATGGGATGACGGTGCATTTAAATGTCACACTTTTACTTAGATCCACTTGCATCACCGGTACTATTGAAATTAGATAATCTTGAACTTTCTACTTCCTTATGCATACCACATATTCAAAGATTTTTCGCGCAAAAACTCTAATTACTTACTAAAGGGCCATACGAAAAACTTTTTATTAGTTGCACGTTTTCTTTGCCTTAAATCTACACCTTCAAAGGTCAAAAAGGAGTCACTTTGAGGCACACTTAAGTTCTTTTAATTCTTTTGGCTCCACCAGTAGTATTTAAACATAAATAATTATTGAGAATGGATGACAGGCATTAACCTACTCTCAGTATTATTGTTACTCAGCTTTTTATGTATCTGAATCTGAAATTGTGTAAGTAACAATAACTTTAATTTATGATAAGTCAACATATTATGCCATAATCATCATAAGCGTTTTCGATTCGAATATAAAAACCTGACAATATTATAATATAAAATAAAAAATATTTAAGCCGCGTTCAGTTCAATTGCGGCGATGATTATTATGGCTCGCATAAAATTTCAAACCACGATGGGCAGTAAGTAATCTTCATCAAATTAATCTAAATCAAAATAATCTTAATCTTTTATGAATCTTCTGACAAGCTTATTGGACAATATCTATAAAAATTTACGTTGCAATGGATAAGTTAGAAACATAGCCACACGTTAAAGTTTCGATAACCTCTAAACCCTCAACTTCATTACAGGCGTACCCAAAGTACCAGTATGAATACAGAGTGGAGGACCCTCACACTGGAGACAATAAGTTCCAGCACGAGATCCGCGATGGTGACGTCGTGAAGGGGGTTTACGGACTGCACGAGGCCGATGGCTCTTACAGGACCGTTGAATACAGCTCCGACAAGCACCACGGGTAAGTCCATCGACTAAAATAAAAGGTTATAAACTTGATTAAAGCTCAATTACACTTAGTTTGCTTCATTCGTTATATCTTTACGGTTCAGTTATTCATAAATATTTGAACCACTTGGTGGAATTCCACAAAGCCAAATACTTTATTTCCATAGAATTCTTAGCTTAGAAACGTCAATAATAATCAAAACATAAGATCACGCGTACTTATCGTTAAGTTGGACGCATGTTTAAACCCGATCACATATTCACATATCAAATATTTATGTAACCTCATTGACAATGCAACAATTTAGTCTGATCATGCAGCAGAAAGTGGCCATAAAAACTCTTTGACTGAACAAGAAAGCCCCGTCGTATTAAATCTTATTGGATTGGATCTGTACAATATATAGATATAGTACAGGTATTTGAATGTCAACAGATTTTTGCAAACAATATATAGTGATCGAGTGGTGTAACGAGCGGAGGTATATAACTGATATCGCATTTACCCTTAATAACAGCAATAAAGCTAGTTTTCCCGTATTAAACCCCATCTCAAGTTATGTTTTAATATTTCCTATATTATTACAGATTCAGTGCCGTCGTGAAACATTCAGCTCCTGGTCAACACTTGCACATTGAAAGTCATCACCAAAATGCTGAAGATCACCATAAAAACTGAAGTGGAAGACTGAAGAGTTGTGCCTTATATGTAATAACTTAATAATTGTTGCTAGATGTGTATTTTCCTAATATAATAATAAATATTTAATATCATAAAAAAGGTTGTTATAATTTTAGTTCGCCAGGATCACAAGGAATATGGAGGTTCTTGGAGGTTACACAGGTTTATTGATTAAACCTCTTTTAATGAAACTTGTTCATGACTCACTAAATCAAACCACATAAGTCCTTGATCTGTGCGGTCTAGTAGTTAAATCTGGTAAAGAAACAAGGGTAACAGGGAATATTTCCATATTGGTCCCAAATTTCCACGCAAGCTGCATGCAAATTACAAAGGATTATAATCTGTTTAGTATTTTTTCAAAGTATTAATTTTAATGACACTGAATGATCCTTTTTGAGAGTTATCTGTTGTTTATCATCCATCGACGAAGTTATAATAACGAGTTATGTTGAATTTGTAGAATTTTCACACTTTTCAATGAAAACAATAAACATAAATAAGCACCAATAATATTCATTGATGTTCAGTTTTCTAATTTCTAAAGCACCTACCGAAATAATGCAAACTAAAAAAATATTAGTATATTGAACACCTTTGCTTTGGCTTGCTTAATTAATATTTTTTTCCATGACAAGAAATATTTAGTGACATCTCCAAATCTTCACTCTAAACAGGGCTCACCAAAATGTATCGTGCAACCGCTAGACTGCTTTTTTCACTAAACAAAAATAGAAGCTTTGGTCACTTTATGGCGTATAATGAATTTTTTTTATACCAGTTCATTATAATAAGTGAAAAACTGTGCATATTCTCGACTAGACTTTATTAAAATTAGCAACAACATAAAACAGGGAAATTATGGCATAAGGGTCGTTCGGATTAGTGGTGGTGCTGTAGGGGTTGAGCGTGCTTTGAGGGTCCGGAGTTATGCACTTGGGCGTTGAAACTGAAACCAAACGTGAAATTACTATAGTTATTCATATAAATTACTTCATAAAAATAAATGGTATGAATGAAATGTTCAAAATTTTATGTCGTAATTTTGTTTATATTAATTAATATTTCTGATTGGTTTAATGTATCGTCACTTAATCATTTTTGATGCGAATTTTTAGCATCTGGATCAATTATTTATTTGACTCAACTATCTTTTAATTATTTACACTTATCATTGAATTTAGCAAGTTTTCATTAATCTGCATTCAATAATTATGTTATAATAAAAGAAAAACGAATTTCCCACATGACTCTAGCGTAATGGTCAAAGCTTGCAGATCACTGCCAGACAACAACAATAAGTAATTAAATTTATATTCTTAGTAAATGTGTGGGGATAAAAAACTCGATATTTCATAAGCGTCACTAAACTTAGATATATCATTATGTAAGTGAAATGTGATCTTACCCGCTGTGCTTGTCAGCGTTGTAGTGCACAGTGCGGATGGAGCCATCAGCCTCGTGCAGCGAGTAGTAGCCCTTTACGACGTCGCCGTCGCGCGACTCGTGCTGCGACTTTTTGTCGCCGGTGTGGTGGTCTTCTACTTTGTACTCGAACTCGTATTTGGGGTGAGCCTGTATGTATAAAAAGGTTGAAAAGACGAGCGTTCTTGTGCTCTTTTTGTAGAGAACCCCCAAACATTTACCGGGTCTTTAACAATTGGTTCGACATCTCTGTTATAGTTTATCAAGCACAGTGTGCCGAAAAACAACGTTTTCCCAGTTCATCGAGTCCAAGCTATCCTTTTTTTTCAAATTTATTTTCTTATACGAGTAGTGTTATCATTGCCAGTAACTCTGACTATATCTTTGGCTTTGTCATAAAACATGAACTAAAACTTGAAAAAAAAACTGGCTGATTTTTTAAAAGAAATCTTCAGCTATGTTAGTTTTCTGATTAAGATTTGAACTGAGAATTCACTTTTTTTTTATGCGGAACATCATCTTCACTTTAATAAAACGTCAGGTCAGGATACCGACTAGCATTAGACGAGATGATTTGGCAACCGTAGTACAGCCTATAACCCGTTGCTTACGTAGTAGTCATGGTGTTCCTCGTGATGGGATTCCTGTTGGGCATGGTGTACGGGAGCAGCGTGGACAACAGGAGCGTGGTGGACAGTCACGGGCTCGTGGTGGTAGATAGGCTCGTGGTGGTAGATAGGCTCGTGGTGGGCAATCGGGTGGTGCTCAACATGTCCATGGCTGCCGTGAGAGACTTCGTGCCTGACGATGGATTGGGAGGAAATGGCGTGTCCGTGGTGACCATCGTGTTGGGCGGCAGCGGCCGATAGGGCGACGGCGAGGATCAGAATCTGAGGAGATTGTAATTTTTCATATGAAAATATTAAAGCATTGTGCGTTGAATTTGAGAGAGTTTGAACGATTGATAATCGCTGGATCAAATTTGATGCTTGCTTGAGTAAATGAATTCAACACTTTAAATTTGTACGCACAAAATCACTTCCTCAAAACTGTAAATAATTTATCTCACTTGTCAGATGTGACATTTACAATTAATATCAGGTACGCGGTATGGAATTTGTGCCTTAATAATAAAATTACATAAAGGTCGAATGGTGATCACGGTCTTTCTTGAAGCAAGTATTTGATATGAAATTTAAGAAATTTTGTCAAACAAAAATCTTTCGATAATCGATTTTAGTTGGGCCCCTATGTCAAACTGGTCTCGTTCATTGACAGTAGTTATGTAGTCAAACGCAAGCTGTCACTTTTGATATTGCAAAAAAAAAAACCAGAATGTTTATAGATATTTGCACTAAAATACTCTACTTAAATAATACAAAACATTTGCTATTCGGTATAAATAAATGCACAAACTTATTTTCACTTGAAAGCGTCGCCATAAATTAGTTCTTACTTTTGAAAACATATTTCTGGATATGCTTGATCGGTATTCAACAAATGAATGATATCAGTGCAAATGCGATTACGGTTTTTATACCAAAAATGCAAGCTTAAGTTTGGTTACATACCCAGATTTGCCGGAAAACTGGTTTTAAAAAGCCAAATATCTACTCACCAAAATTAACAACTGTCATACTTTATAAAATGATTTAAGGTAAGACTCAATTTTTAGTAGTTCTGCGATGTAGGTCGTGGGTTTAATTTCCACCCAGGCCAATAATTTGTGCGACGGACATTCTTGTTTATTGTATTTCGGGTGTTAATATTCATTAGATATATGTATTAACAATGAAAAATTGTAGAAGTGAAGTGTGAAGTATTTTTACAGCCATGCTTCGTTTGGGATTAATAAGCGTTGTATGAAATGCTGTTCCTATATCAATTAATAGCATCGGTGTTATTAGATTTGTCTTGATAATAAATATCGGTATCCCTGCCCTTTTTAAAATATAGCAAATTACAAACAAATGTTTGATGAATTTAACTTTGAATCAAAGCTTGAATAAGCTCGATACTAGCTGTGGCCGCAACTTCGTCCGCGTGGACTTAGATCTATTCCAGCCTATTATAAAACATAATGTGATCCTATTATATCCGGTCGTTACTATGGTTGAACGATCGTTTTAGTTTTACTGGGTTCTTCGTCAGCTTACAAAAACCAAGAAACTGCTGTTCAAGATATTTGAAAGCTCAAGCGAGCCTCTCGGTCAGTCAAAGTCTATAGACTGTCGTGCAATTATAACGTAGGTCGTAAGTTTGATTTTGGGTGCGAACCCAGGACAAACACTTGTGTGACGAATATGGATCTTTGCTCTGAGTATGGCTGTTAATATGAATTATATGTATTTATAAAAAATAAGTATAACGTATTTATTTTCAGTTGTCTGTTCCTATAGTACAAGCTATGCTTAGTTTGGGGTTAGATGGCGCAGGTTGAATATATATAGTACATATTGACACCCATACACAGAATAAACATCTGTATTCGTCATACAAATGTTTGTCCTGGGTGGGAAACGAACCCATGACCTACAGCATAGAAGGCAGGGTTACTACCAACTGAGCTGTGAGGCCTGTCAAAATCTATCTTATAGACTAGACTTATGGTAGCCACTCACGTAAGAGTTAACTCGCACAAGTTTCGACTCCAACAAATCTTCAGGTTCGTCCGGTGAAGTACTGCCACCATGCCCATTTCTATCGCCAAGCAGTAACACATTCGCGTTACTGTTTTCTGGTTTGAAAGGTGTGGTTACCGGTAAAATTACTGGCACATGAGACATTCCTTCTACACGTCTCAGAGTTACGGGCGCATACAATGTGACTTGGGTCTTGTCGTACCTAGTAAGGGAGGACCCAAGTCGCGTCGGTTGTTATGGGCAGAGGTTCTTATCTTCCAATACATGTTACAGTATACTTGTGCAAGTCTAAACTTGCGCAAGTAAATCATTACGTATATTTAATTTGAGAAAATAAAGTTCTTCTGTTTTACTGCATTCTCTATCTTAATGACTAAAATACTTCTCTATGTAACAAAATGTGTGTTACTGACTCCGAGTTTCGATCCGGAGGTTGCTGGTTCAAATCCTAATGTACACCGTTGAGTTTGTTCACTTGAAAAGTTTATGTGAGCAATACAATATTCTTGAAACGGTGAAGGAAAACATCGTGAGGAAGCCGACATGTGTTAAAACCAGAAATTCGAAGACATGTCAAGTCCATGAAAGGAGCCTCTTTGAGACGCACTTAGATCCACCAAATAATAAATAATAAATTCACTGCATTGGTTCGAGAGAAACAGAGACTCGAACAATAAGAAACGTAAGAGTATTTCATAGGAAGACAGAATGACAATTATTTTTTAGTTTCTTGTATTGTTGCGTGGAACATAATTTTTTCTGATATTCATCGGGCGCCGTAAGCTTTTGATTTGATAGACTAAAATCATCAATGCACGAATAAAAGGGAACATAAGGTAGGTGCTGCACAAGAAATATAACTAATCTAGGTATGTAAATGTTTTTAGTTTCTCCGTTCACACAATACAAATTTAAGTAGTACGATGCTGCCTCCAAACATCACCCTAATAATAAGTCATAATGTTTTCCTTTAAAAGTTAAGGTTTCTTGGCATGTTTGGACACTGCTTCAATAAAAAAATGTTTTTCCAATTATAAGGAACAATTATAGGATAGGGAACGAAATACTAACTATTCCAAGTAGCTGCAAATTGTGGCAACTGCTTAAAAATAATCAGTGCTTCATTTGAATTTATGTTTGTCTCCATTTGAAAGCTAATAGCCCGCAGGAACATTCCAAGACAAATTATAAAAATGCCATACCGGTGTTCCCCTTTTTTTTTTAAGATATATTTACATCAAATTTTACGGATCAACTTCCAGTGATTTCCAAAATACAGCGTTTTGCGTTGCACACTTTAACTTCGTTTTGGAGTAGACGAATAATTTTGAAAATTCATTTTATTTAATTTATTCAATTTATTTATAAATTAAATTAATGAAATTAAATATTGGTGGACATTCATATAGCGCCATCTATCCCCAAAGTAAGATAAGCATAGCTAGTATCATGGGAACCAGACAACTGATATAATACTTCCTTTTTTTTGTAAATATTTACACATAATACATATTAACATCCAGACACAGAACAAACATCTATAATGGTCACACGTCATCTATAATGTTTCTCCTGGGTGGGAATCGAACCCCACGACCTACAGGCAGTGTTACTACCAACTGAGCTGGGAGGCCAGTCACAGTCATGCACTTTAAGGAACACATCCTCAAAATTTTATATGTTTTTTAGCATCAGTGGCTTTTACTGTACTTAGTCAGAAAGTCACTCAGCCAGTTAGGGCATTTTTTTATGTTTCGTTATAATAGCGGGGTTGGTCTCGGATGTGATCTGGAGTTTTATTGTCCATTTTTCCCAAAAGGAATATAAGTAAAAAGAGAAAACTAGGTAAAATAATTGAGTATAGTTATATAATACAGACAAAGTTTTATTTACATTAACAACATAACAAGAGGTAAAACAGACAGAATGGCCGGATCAGATCAGTGGTGGTAATGCTGCTTAGGTTGAACGTGCTTTGAGGGCTCGGAGTGATGCACTTGCGCGTTGAAACTGAAACAATAACAATACATTCACAACGGGTAACAATTTACAAATGGTAATGTTCATTAATGTTTGAGAACTACTTTCAGCTTATCCTTTGATTGCATTGTTCTATTTAGAAATTGTAACTAGTGGCAGATGTATGAAATTTTGTTATAAATGTGTATGGCTACTATAATTAGTAACTGATTTTCCATTTTCTAAGTTTAAATTCAATTTTGTAGATATATTTTGTGATGTAATAATTAAATAAAAATGCATTCTTTAAACTGTCGAGTCAAATGTAAACTTATAACAGTATAAGATATAAGTCAAATTAGACTTATAATTTTGTATATAAGTCACACATTTTTTGACTTCAAGATTGAGATTGCCCGTTCAAAATTTGTAGCTATTGAATTCTAACTTAAAGAGGTTAAAATACGATCTTACCCGCTGTGTTTGTCAGCGTTGTAGTGCACAGTGCGGATGGAGCCATCAGCCTCGTGCAGCGAGTAGTAGCCCTTCACGACGTCGCCGTCGCGCGACTCGTGCTGCGACTTTTTGTCGCCGGTGTGGTGGTCTTCTACTTTGTACTCGAACTCGTACTTGGGGTGAGCCTGTGAGGGTACAAAGCTTGTAGTAAATCGGTTGTTCTCTCTGTTAGCGTCTTTGGATCTTTGAGACCTTTGCAACTGTTCAATATCGTGCAACCAGGACCTAAAGGCTAGTTTTTAATTTGTTTTGTAAATGCTACATTATTTTAAAACTAACTTAATAATCCAAAAATAATCCAAAATAAATTAAAAATTACGAGTGATTTGCCTGACATGGAGATGGCTTTTCATTGCAAAAGTTTAACTGGCAACCCAAGATTTGTTTCATTCTTCGTCATATCTTTCCCAAAGGTACATTTACAGTATTTTTTTACGAAGTAATCTGTGTGAATACTGTTTCTATCTAAATACAAATTCTGATCCTGTCATCTCTGATGACAAACTAAGGTATGCATACAGAAGTTACTTACGTAGTAGTCATGGTGTTCCTCGTGATGGGATTCCTGCTGGGCATGGTGTACGGGAGCAGCGTGGACAACAGGAGCGTGGTGGACAGTCACGGGCACGTGGTGGTAGGTAGGCTCGTGGTGGTAGATAGGCTCGTGGTGGTAGATAGGCTCGTGGTGGTAGATAGGCTCGTGGTGGGCAATCGGCTGGTGCTCAACATGTCCATGGCTGCCGTGAGAGACTTCGTGCCTGACGATGGATTGGGAGGAAATGGCGTGTCCGTGGTGATCGCCGTGTTGGGCCGCGGCGACCGAAAGGGCGACGGCGAAGATAAGAATCTGATGATTTAGAGATTAACATTATGTAGTATGGAGTTAAATTTGAGAGAATCCGGCAGAGAAATGATAGCTTGATCAAATTTGAAGCAGGAAAGATATTGCACGTTTAAAATTATGCGCTTAAAATTTTACGTTATCGAAACGTTGAAGGAAAACATCGCAAGGAAACCAGCATGACGTATAGTGTGCAACTATCTGGATCACCCTGGAGCTTTCGTGATAAAATTCAAATTAATTACTCCAGATTGTCGAGTGTAGATGTGAAAACAATGAAAAATAAATTATGGTGCGTTTAGAAATTGGAATACAGCTCAGTCCAAATTGAAAATAAAGTTTATTGGTAGGACATACTCCTTAACTTGTCACTCGAGAATAAATCTGCGCCATGCATCTAACGATTTGATCCCAAGCCGTAATGCCACTGGTTTAAAATCCTGACCTTCTTGGTGCCACTACCTGCCCCATAGCCAAATACAAATAGCGACTTATTGGAAAAACATAAGTAAATTAGAATTAGTTAAGCTTTCACAAAAAAGCACAATCACATTTAAAAATATATTTTTTTGCTTTATAAAGTTAATTCTTACTTTTGAAATCATTTTTCAGGATAAGCTTGATCTGTATTCAATAACTGAATGATATCAGTGCACATGTGTCTACGCTTTTTATACCAAAATGCCAGTTGCATACACGTATCCAAAAAGGCGAAAAAAAACTGGTTTTAAAAAAGCCTATCTACTCACCAAAAGTAGCATTACTTTTACAAACTTTACCGTTTTAATATTTGCTTCGGCATTGAGATGTTTGTGTATAATTGCAAATTGAATATAGTATGACTAAGCATCATTTTTTAAAATAAATTTGGATTAGTCTATGCGTAAAAAATACTTTATCCATTTTGGCTTAAATATTTCTATTTATACCTCTATGTTGATATTTGTAGACTGGGAAACTTCTGAGATACACTATTCTATGTAGTTTAGGACGGCCTCGCGGATATTCCGAGACATTTCAGCTATTCAAATTGTGGGTATATTATGGATAGCACACAATTTTTCTAGATTATTTTTTATTATTAGCTAATTTGCAGTAGAACTCAAGTCAAGTTTGTCCGGAGAAGTACTGCCTTGCCAAACAGTAACGCATTCGCCTTACTGTTTTGAAAGGTGTGGTTGCCGGTGAAATTACGGGCACATGAGACATTCCACTGCACGTCTCAGAGTTACGGGCGCATACGACGACTTAGGTCTTGTCGTACCTAGTAGGGGAGGACCCAAGTCGCATCGGTTGTATGGGTGGGGTTTACTACACTAGGTGGGCCGTCGCGTCGGCTAGTTCCGTAATTGTATCACATAAAAAAACATCCAGCGCGTATGTAGTGTGAAAACAGAAGTTATTATTGAGTAATAAATATGAGTATGTAGTGTTTTTCTGGTAAATATTTTATATTCATAAAGATTAGGTAGGTACTTGAAAATTTCATATTTGGATGGATGGATGTTTTTTACTCAATCACGCCAGAATGGTTGGAACGGATCTGGATGAAATTTGGCACAGTTAGGCTATAATCTGGAACAGCACGTAGGCTATACGCTTTTTATTCCGGAAAAGTACAATGTTCCCGTGGGGTGACGCGAGTAACACAGCAGGGCGCAGCTAGTATTATAATAATCTTAATATTATATAATTTTAACCAATAATTTTGAGTGTAAGGAAATATGAACAATTTTTTTGTTCAAATACAGACTTCTCTTAATTCTTCTATGTGGTCTCCCTTGCGCTTACCGGTTTAGATTTAAAATATTCCTGGAATGTTATAATTTAATAATTACTTTATTACAATATTTCAGTAATATTTTGACTGGCCTCATGGCTCAGTTGGTAGTAACCTTGCCTTCTGCGCTGTAGGTCGTGGGTTCGATTCCCACCCAGGACAAACATTTATGTGACATTTGTAACATTGATGTTTGTTCCGTTTCTGGGTGTTAATATATACATATTAACACCCAGATAATACCCTATACACATAATACTTTTCTTTTGTAAATACACACACATGTATTTACAAAAGAAAAGTATTTAAGCACTATATCAGTTGCATGGTTCCCATGATACAAACTGTGCTTAACTTACTTTGGGGCTAGATGGCGCTGTGTGGAATGACCACCATATTTATTATATTTATTTATTTAAATATTCATTTTCACCGCAACTACAAAACCAACTAGAGAAAGTAATTATAATGATAGTTTATTATAATGTTATAAACATGTAGCCACGAAGCAGCGTTTAATTAACTTATTACAATTACTAGGCTTCCACGTAAAGCGCTTGTGCCCTAAGTTTTCTTCTTTTCTAAGGACAAATACATTACCCCCATATCAATGCATTCTAAAGCCTCTTATTGGCAGTGTCTTATTTTTAATTAACATCTGACTGACTGTCAGACAAAGCATAGCTTATAAACGTTTATACTTATAATTTTGATAACGTTTGAGAACCTAATTGGATCTTATAAATGTATTTTTATTCAGTTTCAAAGTTGTTTTTTGTGTAGTTTTTAGTTCATTTTACTTATTTAGCTTACGTTGGCAATGCCGCAATGGCAGTAGCTAGGTTTTTATGAAATAAAACTTTTAATTAGGAAAAAACTATAGTCAAATCAATATACTTGACTGGCCTCACAGGTTGTAGTAACCCTGCCTTCTGCGCTGTGTGGGTTCGATTCCCACCCAGGACAGACATTTGTTTGACAAGCATTAATGTTTGTTCTGTATCTGGATGTTAATATGTGTATTTACGTATTTACAAGAAAAGTATTAGTTGTCTGGTTCCCATGATAAAAGCTATGCTTAGCTTAATTTGGTGCTAGATGGCGCTGTGTGAAATATCCACAAAATAAAATAATGGACGTAGCGCACCTGAAGTGACAAATAGCAGCTGGAAAAAGATACTTTGCAGACTAATTACATGCAGAATTAGCAAGCTCTACGGTGTTTTTCTATGAGCGACCGCACGTTACAATTTGCGGCCACGGCCTAATCGCGGCCCCTACTAAAGTGTGCAGTGTCACAAACCAACACAACCAACACAAAGTGTGGTTGTAGAGGAGGACCCAAGTCGTATTCTGTATCTGCTTATTCCGTGACCTAACCGTCCCTTAATGATTCTAAGAAAGCAATGTGTGCAAAATATTATCTCAAAAACGGATACGAATACAGAAAGCAGCTTATCTTTCGCTAAAACTTACTTACACATTGGTACGCCACTTTCAGAAGGCATATTAAAATAATTTATTACCACCCACATAAGGGTAGATCAATATTACAATGTGTAGACACTAGTAATTTCTAGGTTCTCTTGATGTTGATTTTATGAATTTTAACTTTTACGCCAAATAAGGATAATCTTACATATTTTTATAATTGTTGTTTATGTGTCTGGCTGTATTTTTTCCCAATTTTTGACTAATTTAACAACTTTTGTTTACGCTATTTGGTACGCCATGACGGATATGCGTTGTCAACTCGTTCCGTCATACAATCACCAAAAAGGTTTAAAACCATTGGGCTAAGTAATAACTCCTTATTACCATTTTATGAACACAAAAAATTTAATTATTTTTTATTGTTATAGTATCCTTATTTTTTGATCTTACATAAGGGATAATAAATATAAAGATGGTAGAATTGAAGTGAAATAATGGTTTAATTCTATAATAGTATATATTTACATTAAACAACATAACAAGAGGATTAACAGTCGGAACGGCATATTAGATTAATGGTGGTAGTTCTGCTTGGGTTGAACGTGCTTTGAGGGCTCTGAGTGATGTACTTGCGCGTTGAAACTGAAACAATAAAATGATATATTTAGACTAGAAAACTTTCGCCCGTACTTGTTGGCAATTTGGTTGGTGGAATATCTCCTGGATATCCTGGTTATTGGGGAATTATTTACTGGAAGAAATTGTTAGCCGGGTTTTTGGTGACGATTAGGGTATAAAGGTGAGAATCTGTATGTATGTATTTATATTACTAACTTTATAGCTATTTCAAAACAAGTGAGAACATGATCTTACCCGCTGTGTTTGTCTGCGTTGTAGTGCACAGTGCGGATGGAGCCATCAGCCTCGTGCAGCGAGTAGTAGCCCTTCACGACGTCGCCGTCGCGCGACTCGTGCTGCGACTTGTGGTCGCCCGTGTGCGGGTCCGACACCTTGTACTCGAACTCGTACTTGGGGTGAGCCTGTGAGGGTACAAACATTTGTTCTCTACATTACTTTAAACATACATATTCGTCAACCCACACTTCATCCGGTGTTTGATAAACATTGTTTCTTTTAAATATACATACATATTGATGCTTATTTTTTTTCTCAAACAGCTTTATTCCTTCCAATTTCATTTAAACTGTAAATAATATTATATATTATTTTTGATACTTTTTTGAGATAGACACCTTTTTGTACCAATCACTGGCAGGTGACCTGACAAGATATTGAAATTTTATTCAAATTTATTTAACTACAACTCTTTTATTTGCATATATATTTTAATAATTGTCGGTAGTGATGATAATAAATGATGAATGATATTACCAAGCAGTAATTGCATATCAACACACAATTAATTATCCGTTGTGTAGAGCTTTCCTAAAGAAGAGATTAGTAAACATAGAAATTACTCACATAGTGGTCATGATGTTCCTCGTGATGGGATTCCTGCTGGGCATGGTGTACGGGAGCAGCGTGGACAACAGGAGCGTGGTGGACAGTCACGGGCACGTGGTGGTAGATAGGCTCGTGGTGGTAGATAGGCTCGTGGTGGTGGGTAGGCTCGTGGTGGTAGATTGGCTGGTGCTGGACGTGTCCCTGGCTGCCGTGAGAGACTTCGTGCCTGACGATAGACTGGGAGGAAATGGCGTGTCCGTGGTGACCGTCTTTTTGGGCAGCGACAGCCGCCAAAGCAACGGCAAGTATCAGGATCTGATGAGTAATAACAATAATAATAAGGGTTTTTGTTACGAATAAATGTCAGCCTTGGCCTAGGAATAGTCAACAAAAATAAAAATTCTAATATATATCAGGTCTTGATAGCAAAATTGGTGAGATTCAATGAGCTTGACCTTTCATCGAATGAAGAAATTAAAAAAACCATAGCTTGGTTGTAGGGAATTTTCTAATGGTCTTAGAATTCTAGCTATCTAGCTATCGATGCTTAAGATGCTACCGCCAGATGTATTTAATTTAATTTTATTCTAATTATATACTCCAGTAGCTTCACTAGAGAGCTAGTTCACAATCTAGTCTTTGACTGTTGTCACCACTCACGGTCCAAGTCGTCACTTACATACCCAGAATAGACTTGAAATTTGAAACATGTTCAAAGTGAAATGAATGAAGTTATATTTAAGCACCAATATTAGTGATTCACAGAAGCACAATAATTATTACCCCACAAAATTTCACATTATTTGCTTTAAAAGTAACTTAAGTTTTTCTTACTTTTGAGAACATTTTGCTGGTTGTTGATCGATATTCTGAAAATGAATGATATCAGTGCAAATGAGATTTCGCTTTTTATAGAAAAATTGGAGCTTAATGCTCGGTTACGCATTCGTAGCCAGATTTGCTGAAAAGCAGGTTTTATGGTCATGACAACCTTCTCTCCATATTTGTTCTTTATAAGTTAATTCATGATATTTTTTGGCATGAGTCAATTCTCTGTAGATAGATTGATTTTTAACTTGCATTTTAAGATTATATAATGATGATCTTGAACTTACTAACTTTGAACGTTTGTTTAGCGATAAATTATTTATTACGAAGATTCTAATTCGCACTCGGTATAAGATTCTATAAAATTGTTGTCTCATTATACCTCTTAAGGGTAAGAAGAAAAACATATAAAAAAAATTGTGATAGGTAATGTAAAAAACATTTTTTTGGAATTAGTAATGTAAAACAGAATGCTTGACTTAGACTACCATTAATGAAGTCTTTTGAATAATTTCTAATTATTTTAGATGTCAGTTCCATACATAATATGACATACATTAATAAAATGAAATTTAGGGAATTGTCCAAATTCCCAACGGAATTGAACCAAATTTGTATTTAAAAATGCAGTAAGTTTATTACAGTCTACACAAAATCAGGTTTCGTATTATCGCTATTTTGTTGGCAGGGCCACATAGGACGCCTCCCACATTTTCTGGGGCTTAGACGTGACAATTGTTGAGCACTCATTCGTCTATATGTACTATTCAAAGTCAAAGTCAAAGTCAAAAACTTTATTTCCATAGAATTCATAAAGAAATGGCTTGGAAACGTCAACGTCGTATTCAGTTGTGTATTCATTGCTTTCCCACCACGCAGCTTTCTTCCAATAAATAATTCCTGAACCGTAAACCGTATTTGCTATTTCTTTCATCATTTACCAACAAAATAAATTTTAAAGGGATAAAATAAACATAAACTTATTTGAAAATGATATATTCACAATAATGTCAGTCACAAAACCATTGTTCCTGCTCACTCCGCAAGCATTAACGTTTCACAAAATGCACTTAAGAAAAAGTGGGATAATACTTACTAACTACAAGAAAATATGATACATTCTAGTATTTTGTATAAAGATTTGGGCCTTGAAATTCCATGCATGTTATGAAACGTTTAGCTTCTCTACGGTTTTGAAGATTGCCGTCTCGTATTCCGTGCTTAGCTTAGGTTATCAATAAATTATGTCATTATTGGTCGGTGGTGGTTTGTGTTTAGCCGAGGATGTGTCCATGACCGTAGGCGGGGGCGGCGATTACTCTCCCGGGATGCGCAGCGTGCCCTGTCCTGCTCACTACTGCGTTGAATCTGAAAAGATAGGACATTAAAAAAAAATAAAAAAAAATGGAACAAGTAGCTAGATAGCTTCCTTTCTTTTTAAACTTAAATTTAATTATTGGCCGTGGCAATCCTTCACTACTCGGAGGTACAGTAAATCCAAAAGTAAGGTATTCACGATACATGCTTTGCCTAGCGTGAAGACCGCAGAATAAATAATAGTTTATTGAACGTAATCAGCACAATAATGTGACTACTTAATTATTGTTAACTCCTGGTCGCTTATTTCAGTTTTTTTTATTCGTTAAGTTAGTTTAAGTTATTATTGTGCTGCAAATAAAATATTTTTCATTTAACTAAAGTTATCTTACCCATTATGGTCGTCGGCAGAGTAGTTGACGGTACGCACAGTGCCATCGGGCTCGACGAGGGAGTACTGACCCTTTACCACGTCACCATCGCGGGACTCCCACTGGCTCTTCTGGTCGCCCGTGTGTCCATCGGTCACTCCGTAATTGAACTGGTAGCGGGGGTGCGCCTAGAAGTAGACAAATAATTGAATAAAATGTAAGTAGTATTATATCAGTTGTCTGGTTCCCATGATACATGTGCTTAGCTTACTTTGGTGCTAGATGGCGCTGTGTGATATTTCCACTACTATGATTATTATTATTAATTGAAATTATATTGACTGGACTCACAGCTCATTTGGTAGTGACGCTGCCTTCTGCGTCGAGTTCGTGGGTTCGATTCCCACCCAGGACAAACATTTGTGTGACATTTGTAATATTGATGTTTGTTCTGTGTCTGGGTGTTAATATGTATTATATGTATGTATTTACAAAAGAAAAGTATATAAGTATGTATATAAGTTGTCTGGTTCCCATGATACAAGCTATGCTTAGCTTACTGTGGGGCTAGACGGCGCTGTGTGAAATTTCCACCAATATTTATTTATTTATTATTATTACTGTACATTTGCATAGAACCATCTAACCCGAGACTAAGCATAACTTGTACCATCGGAACTAGATAACTGATAGAGTATTCTTCTTGGTTCCCGGAAATGTGCTTTCAAACTGCAGTAATTCTTATTCGTGCTACTGTTCTATACTCACATATAGTTCAACAGGAGCATGTCCGTAAGCGGCGACTGGGGCATGGTAGACTGGTGCGGCATGAGCTACCACCGCGCCGTGACCTAAAACCATTTAAAACATAATATAACGTAGTAGCTTCTGTCTGTGACTTTGCTCGCGTGTTACTGGCATAAAAAGCTGTATTGTGTATTGTCTATTATTCCAGATTACTCAACAAAATATCGGTAATAATAATAATAATATCGGTGGACATTTCACACAGCGCCGTCTAGCCCCAATGTAAGCCAAGCATAGCTTATATCATAGGAACCAGACAACTAATATAATACCGATATATACTTTTTTTGTAAAGACTTACATATAATACATATTAACACCCAGACACAGAACAAACATCTATGTTCATCACAGAAACGTTTGTCCTGGGTGGGAATCGCACCCACGACCTACAGCGCAGAAGGCAGCATTATCAACTGAGCTATGAGGCCAGACTTATTTACTTTTCTTATTTTCAGTTAGTAATGAAATTACGTACCTAATCCGAGACCATATGAGGGGGCGTGTAATACTGGGGCGGCGGCGTACCCGTGACTGAGGGCGGGCGCGCCGAATACGATGCTCTGTGATGATAAGGCCCCGTGAGGGGATGCGATCAGCCCTGCGCTTACCACGCTGAGCAGAGCGCACAATGTTATTACCTGAAAATTCACAGTCACAAAATTACTTTTCGATCACAAAACTAATGAGTATTAAATTTTACTACGAAAATATCGTAATGGAACATGGAGTTCTAGAATAAGAATGTTAAGGCTTATTGATATAACAATCGAGATTTGTTTCCTGAATGATTTTTACGTTTTAGGAAGGACGTTTCCGTGGCGTACACTGGGATTGTTACAATACTGAAATAACTAGATCTAAAATGTAAAGGGTTATAAATTGATATGTATATAAAATTCTATTAGGTAATATATTAGTTAAAAGATTTTATCACGTGTTATAAAAGCTGAATTCATCAGTCATCAGTCATAGAGATGCAATCCCAATATAGATGATGGGAACATTAGTTTTCTTAAGTTTATGGGAAATAAGGTAATAGGTAGGTAGAGCACGTACTACATAATTTAGACAATTGTTTGATCAAAACATGATAATTAAAATCGCAAAAGCACAATTTAAAAATTTTAACTATATCAAGTTAATAAGTAGACATAAAATAAACGTAAAACTAGCTAAACAAGATTCACGAGAACTATTTCAAATAGTATCAAATCACACTTTACCTTAGCGTACATTTTCTAATATGTCTAACTCTACGTACGTCACTGTATGCTCTAGGGCTTGTTGTGTGCCCAATTCTGAGATAACCGCTGCTTTTATAGAGCTAGTGTCCTATGCAGGTTAGGCCTATACACATTAGTGTACAGACTTATGTCCTATACATGCAGCCTTAAGTCCCGCAGGGTATGGCGCAGGAAACAGATATACGTGTATCAAGTGGGCGCTGGCCGCAGATAAGCGTTAGCAAAGTATGGATACGCTCCGCAATATAAACATAATCCAATAACGTTTACCTTTTCCATGTAAGCTCAACATTTTCTGTAGCCAGCTGTATAATAGAGACTGTATCTTATCGATTTGATATCAGAAATTTTCTACTTCAAAATTTGCTTTGATGACAAAGACTTGTAAAGCCAATCCAATCAGCCCTCTGCATGTTAAGATATTATAAATAATAAAAATTAAATTCTATTTTATGTAAATATGAATAAATATTACTAATAATATTTCTTTTATTCATATTATATACAAAACTTTATTAAAATATATTCCGGGTAGATATGTGGTGGCAATAAAGTAGTGATACGTCATATGCACGTATTTACAGATCAGATACCAGATGGACTGGCTATCATTTGTAAGTATTTCAAGCAACTTAATGATGGTGTTGCACGAGTTATTTACCTAAAATATAAGAAAACTAAGTTTCATGATCATGCGAGTAGGCTCGAGATCTTTGAAGAAGTGACGTCATAATATTCTAGGTCAACTCTATCATGCGCGGATTTAACTAACTACTAAACTAGACTACTAACTAGACTACTACTACTACCTAGACTACTACTACTAACTAGATTTAATTTGCGCACACATTTTAAATTAACAGATGGAGCAATAAGGAAAGTGTCTCCATACTGATTGCACAAGGTGTAAATCAGATCTACGAGTAGTTGCTTGAGGTAAAACAATTTATATCTATGGTGAGAATTTTGACGTATCCATACTTATCTAACACAGCCACAAGTTTAACCAAGAATTGATACTGAACTGCACAAATTGGTCCACATATGTTACTTAAACTTAATTTATAATCCGCAGTACGAATGACACATTGTGTGCTTTATTCTTATATGACGGTAATAATGTTTTTTAATAATCTAGTTGACCATTTTAGTAGCCATTACATTTTCTCTTTAGGGTTGTCACTTAAATCATCGTAGCAGTCAACTCAAATCTTATACAGGTTACTTGAAAATGTGTTTTTTTTTGTTTTAATTTAATTTAGTTCAACAAGAAGGCAAACAAAGATTCACATAGGATTAAAAGCATATTTTATGTTTCATTAAAATGTAGGTAAATATATTTCTACCAACTATGTAGATTTTTATTTCTGCTTAACATCACGTATCAGTTTTGATTTACAAAATAAGTATAGTTTCGTTTCCTCCTGTGATATGTTTCGAAAATTATGACTCCTAAGCAGCAACGCACTGGTCTACCTATAAAATCACCAACAGAATCCTGTAATAAATTTACACCAATTATTTACTCGGTTTCAGTTGTAAGGCAAAACTTAGATAAATACTGTAATAATAATTAATTGTCAGTTTTGTGCAAAATTGTGCCAAGCAAATATTAATGTAACAATAGGATCGTGCATACGCAGTAATGCCGGTAATTAGACGTATTTCACTGATTAACAGTAATATAATTTTAGGTTTTAGATGCAAAAATATATGGTAATTTTATTTAATTGTTTTGTTTTAAAGATTATTTATATTGTATTTTTAAAAAGGATAGATACCAAAAAAAAACAAGACAAACAGTAATGTAAACAGCCATTAACGACGTAGGTCTTCAGATTGATGGTGCTGTTACGGGAAGACGATACCTCTTAGTATTTGTATTATTTATTTGCTCAATAAGTCATAAAGTCTATTTCAAAATATGGTTGGAGAGAAAATACTTTTACCATAAAGTAGCTAGCGATTCGAGAAATCACTGTAACACAAGGTTTCGTTTACATTAGGTACGTTGTTTTTTCTTCTTTAACTCCCCTCAAGACCATAACGATCAATGACGACGCCCGGAAAGATTGAACATTTTATTCCTATGAACTGGTTGACAGAAGTACTCCGAACCCACGACCTTTTTGATAGCAAGTCCACCCCGCTTTACTACGAACAAACCTCTCACAGGTTCAAATATCCGTACAGCCATGTAGTTATGAATCATAAAGTTATTATGGAATGCTTTTTGGCACAGCGTGCATTGTGCACACTTCAATTATAAAGCGATGCCGTTTATGGCGCCGCGCCGACAGCATTGTGTTGCTATAGAGTAGTCATTACATAATTTATGACCGTAAATATATGAGAACGGGTTGGCCCGGTAATACAGATCCCGACTCCAATTCTGGAGGTAGCTAGTTCCGAAACATGCCGAAAAAAGTAAAAAAAAGTCTTACAGGCTAAATCCACGTGTTGGTACGCAGTGCAGTAAGCAGTTGTATTAAATAATTAAATAAACGCAATTATATAACGGCTTAAAAATAAGGTTTTTTAATGTTCTGACTACTCTCGACAAGTATCACAGTTAATACGTTTCAATCAAAACAGGAGTTTATTCCGTATTGGTAGATGTCACTGTGTAGAAATTTTGAGTAAATGTGTCAGTTTCCCTAGGATGTAGGATGTTTTCCTTCATTTTCTGGCCCATGGTACAGATAATGAGACCCAAATAATATAAATGAATGAAAAATGCTATGTTGTATACAAGGCAATACAATATTATAAAAACTGCTGAGACCTGGGCGGTGTCATCGCTAAGAAACGATATCTTCCAGAAAACTTTGTCTTTTGTGCTTCTATAGTCATGACCTGTTTCTTATGCTCGCCAGTTTTGAAACTACCAATTTTTTATTTTTTATTATTTCAATTATTTTGAATATTTATATATTTCACATAATAATAAATGGGAAATTAAGATTACAGAACCTATTATGATACCGATGGCATGGTCGAGGTAAGATCGAGCACCCATCTAAAACTTAAGAGTCGGTTAAGAGTCCCGCGCGGGACAAAAATTAATAATACTGAGCACAGTAACGAAATACTTGTATATAAGTCGCCTCTACGATGGAAATAGCAAAGTATGTATATGTGATATGATTGGCTTTAGATCGACATACACCCACTAAACATTTAATTTATTAGGTATCACTAATTTTGCAATTATCATGATAGCATTGTATTGCTTGTTGAGTCATCCATCAATAGGCAATTAATCTAAATTCTCCTAAATACCTACAAGAGATTTCTAGATGATTTGGAACATAGATAAAATATTTAGTATAATTTGAACGGTTAGCCATTTTTACCTCTAACTATACTTACCATCTATTGTGCATAATCAGAGATTCATTCTAAAATGTATATAGGTAAACTATTCGAGAAAAATTCAAGGCTATCTTTACTGTAAAGCTAAATGTACTAACCTAATTTATCAAACTCATTCGACCTTATCAGTATATTGCTAGTTTAACAAAAGTATACTGCCATGTAAGGATACAATATTTATAAATGATTTGGTCATGAGTGGTATTGACAAGATATCTATACACTTATTTTTAATTGAAAATATGGTGTTTTTATTGATTGAAGTATGTGGAACAGTCGAAGGTAAAAAACACTACTTATATTCAATTATTTACCTAAGAGTAAGAATTAAACTAGCTATAACTTCGTCATATTTGGTATTTTCTAATAGATTTGTAGGATTTACGTTTGGCGCTTATATTACTTGTCTCTCATTCTGACTTTTAAAATCACTTTTACAGAAAGTAAGCTTTTCTCTAACTAAAAGTTATGTGTGTCTTTTTACCAAAATTCTGCATTTAATTTCCCAAGAATAATTAGATATAAAGTAGTTATCTCTTTTACCTTTAAGTGACCACGAGTAAGACTAACTCGGTGATAAGCTTCATTACCGGGTTCTTTAACTCGCTGTGAGAGATTTCTGGTCGTAGAAGCTTTATAAATAAATAATAAATAAATGTTGGTGGACATTTTACTCAGCGCCTCAAAGTGTGATAAGCATAGCTTATATCATGGGAAGCAAAGAACCGATAGATTAATTATATACCTTTTTGTAAATAAATATACCTATTAACTTACACACATACACCCAGACACAAAATAAACATCTATGTTCGTCACACAAATGTTTGTCCGGGGCGGGAATCGAACCCACGATCTACAGCGCAGAAGGCAGGGTCACTACCAACTGAGCTGTGAGGCCAGTCAAATTAGTCGAACTATCTTGCTGAACGTTACACCTATGGCTCTTTCATGTATACCTATAATACTATGAACGAGCTCAACTTGTGTATGAATAGGTTTATTCAGAACAACTGTTATTTATTTCTCTGTGAATTTATTCGACATTATATTTTTACAAAATTTATCGCATGGTCGCCGGAAGCAATAAACACAAATATTTATATAATTGAATGGTTTTTATGTGATTAGCTTGTGGTTTTCGCATAAGCTTGCATATTTATTTAGTAAAACTACAGACTACTACTTGCCTAAAAACAGACCTTTAGGTAAGTAGGTCAGTGTATTCTTATTTGAACAGATTATTCAGACATTTTATAAAATTTCATGATAAGCGATAAATCATCTTACAAACGATACTTTATTCACGTTTGAAAAACTCGAGGTCCCTTACATTTTGAAATGTAAGTGATGTAACTTAAAAAAAATTCTTCACTCATTAGGGCTATTTAAACAGTATAGGTTGTAGTTAGATGAAAGAATAATTGCTCAAACTTTTAGTCATACAATTATTTTCCATGGAATTAATAAGGAATGGCTTGACAATATCAATTATTAAATTGAAATACAATCTCGCATTATCTATGGTGTGATTGACGTGTTCCAGATTAAACCAAGCGACCTTTGAATTGAAAGTTAGGGGTTCGTATAAGGCGTGCCTACCACGCTCTCCTTGCCTTTCACATAATAAAACAAAATACTGTTGTAACAATCAACGTTAAAATTATATAATTAAATTCAACATTTTTGACGAATTGGGATAAGTGATTAAACAGATAGATACCTACATGGTAATTAAAGATTATTCGGAATAGATTTGAATAAGTGTACTCGATCGAATTAAATAAAAGCAATGTAATGTAACAGGGTTTAATAAGCTAGTATTGTTTTTTTGTTGTTTATTATTATTTAGATTTAATTGTTAATTAAAAGAAATAGCTTGGAAACATCCGTCAGTAAACTTTATAATTATTAATTAATATTACAAGATCAGACTTACGCTAAATCAAGTACGCTAAATCAAGCTTATGTTTAATTTAAGCCTACCTTTCTTGGAAAAGAATACTTGCATGATCCTTTTTTAATTTGAAGAACTTTTTTATGTCTATGTTACATTTTGCTACGCTGTTAAGAATATATTGTCATAATGCTGGTCGATGGTATACATTTTTCATCTTCAGTTTTGCTATAAAACCGGTTATACAATTAACAAATAGAATTATTAAATTGTTACTATTTTACTACTCCTAAGTCAACAAACTATGCCTTATCTTTTTACTTTTTACGTATGTATAGAATACTTGCATTCTATAGCATATGTATGTTATTTATATAACGGCACATATATCGCTTTCGTTAATGGCTACAATGATACATCTATATAGAACTGTATTAGGGTGTGCTTAGAGATTTAAAGTTTGATAAAAAAATGTAAGAACATTTATTTTACAGTGTTGTGACTACAAACTGTACGTTTAAGGAGCTCTACAAATGGAGCGCGGTGCAATGCCAGATTTCACAGTAGAGCAGCTTCCGAATTTATTATCGTAATATTTATTTGCATATCCTTTAAGAAACTAATGTTAAACTCAGTACTGTCCACGGTGTCAGACCATGGCAATCTCTAACCGCAGCGAGTCACATCACGATTTGTTCGATGTGTAGCCCTCCCGATGGTTCAATATCTTGGTCACCGTGTAGCTGAAGGCTCCATACTATGGCCGCAGTAAAATTTCATAGAATGTGTGATTGTGCATCCTGCGACACAAGAAATATGTATGTTAAACTGTGATCAGTATTATAACAGCATTAAATTGTACTATAATTCTAACTCTACAACATTAACTCATTCATCATTCTCCATGCATAGGATTATGTTTTACTAATAAATGCCTATAAGCATATACCACAGTCAACTGATAGTACATGTTAATTATACTTAGACTATGCATTAATCTTTCTCAGGACTTGAAGGTATACAAATTGGATACATAATAAACTTGTCTGAGGGAGTAATGTATTATTTATTGATGGAGGCATTTGTAATTATGCTTAACCAGTCTCATCCTTTTGGTTGCCTTTTGAGACATGTTCAGAATTTCTGCGATGATTTTCGCCGCTAATCATTCATTTTTTTTAATAGGAATTACTAACAGGGACTGTTTATATTCATAGCTAGCTTCACAGCTCATTTGGTTTGTAATTCTGGATTATGCGCTATGATTTGTAGGTTCGATTCCAACCCATGACAAACATTTGTGTGGCGAATGTTTGTTCTGTGTCTGGGTGTTAATATGTATTATATGTATGTATTTACAACAAAATATGTATATACGTATTATATCAGTTCTGGTTCCCATGATACAAGCTATGATTAGCTTACTTTGGGGCTAGATGGCGCTGTGTGAAATGTCCACTATTATTATTATATTATTATTAATAAATCGAACGTTGCCTTATTTCTAAAATTTAAGGTACCCACACAACTAGTCACGTGTACCTACATGTCGAGAGTCTATTGAACGTTTAATATCAAGTTAATAAGTCATGCACAACACTGTCCGATTGCGCAAATCTACAATGATAGTGAAAGTAGAGCCACAAACTGGAGCGAGTAGGAGTGTCGGTTACCGCACAAGGACGCTGGAGATAATATTTTTAATGCAACTGATACGTAAAGTGTTGGCTTGTTAATTAAGTCACTTTAGGACAAGTCAAGGTTTTCAATTGGGTTTATTTCATAAACTTCGTAGGGTATCGAAAGTATGACTCGAAGCTTCCCACGTAAATAATTATGGAATTTACTATCATTGAAAGAGTTTATATATCCAACATAACTAGGTCGGTAATTTATAAGAGCAATTTCACTGCCAAAAATGTAGTAGAATAAAACCAGAATCAAGTTCGTCCGGAGAAGTACTGCCTTACGTATTTCTGCTGCTAAAAGTAAACTAAGTAATTCGAATTACTGTGTTCCGGGTTGAAAGGTTTGGTTGTCAGTGAAAATACAGGCACTTGAAGCATTCGAGTTTGACGTCTCATACTACGGGTGCAGTACGATGCGATTTTAGTCATTCCATGCCCAAGTAGTTAGAGCAGAGGTCATTGCTTAACATCAGGTGGGACTTCTGGTCCATAACAAGGGTTACTGGTAACAACTAAATAAGCACGAGGGGCTTCAAGTAACTTCCTAAATAAAATAAATAATTTTGATTGATTGCCCATCAAAACGTATATACGTATGTATATGTATATACAAACACAGTAGTGGAAGCCAGTGAAATTATTATGAAATTACCGTCAATATACGGGACATGATTTTTACAAACCCCTTGTTTTGAACCCCTTGTTACTGCTCTTAATCCGTGGTTTAAATCCAGACCTAATGAGATTTTTGCTTGCAAAATGTATTTGCGCCGTTATGTATTGCCACGTTCTCAAAACATGAAGGAAAACATCAAACCGAAATTTCGATGACGTGATGATTACACAAAAATAGAGCAAATCTGAGTGAGCGAACCTTCAATCATACTGCTTCGAGGACCGAATCTAGTATAGTCTAGTCTCGAGACACGAGTACTAGTAGTACTGTCTATTACATTGTTCTTAAGAAATTCTATTCAAATTTCAAGTGCTCCAATTGAGTTATTTCAGCCTTTCTCCAGCTGTGACTGCGGCCGCGCCGCGCCGCGCGTGGCATTGTTGCGACAATATCGATCGTGTCACGGCCCTCAGTGAATGTCCAATATGTGCTTGAATAAAACATTAATACGTAGGATTAGCGCCGCGTCCACTTTTATTTATTTTTAACTTGTCCTTTGTCAATTAAATGCGATTTTTTGCTTTATTTGCAGTAGAAGTAACTGTTTGCATGTGCTTATCTAATCAGCTGTGTTGACCGACGGCTTCGTAAGTATGTGGGAGTCGAGACTAAACATCGAGGGTCCTGAGTTTGAGCCCCGGTCAGGACAAACATTTGTGTGATCGGCATATAATTGTTCTCGGGTTTTAGATGTCTGTTTTCTATACGTGTCTGTTAGTGCAGCCTGCGATGCAGGTTATCCTTAGTGCAGATGTATGAATGTATATAAACCTTATTTATTCATAATGTTGCACTTGACGAATTGCTGCAGAATTATCATCACGTAATCTGACTTCACTGGATACCGAGAAATTCAATTGTGAGTTTAAAAAATATATTTAAGTATATTTTTTTTGTTATGTATAGGTTAATTTTGTTGGCAAGTTCAACATTTGTATAAAAAAGAACTGCAGATTTTGTAGTAAATTTGTATAGGATAATCAGAAATAAACTTCTAAAATCTTAAATTTATTAGCGTCATACAAAATTTAGGTTTATATACAATAACAATGCATCAAAAACATTCTAATTTGGACAATTTGGTTCTATAAATTTGAAAGAAACGAGAAGAAGAAAAGAATGCAATCACTCTTATAAATATCAGTCTATCTATACAAATAATACTATTCTTATCTGACCTGTGATTATCACCGTAACGAAGAGTTCAATTACCTAATTTGTAAACATAACTTAGATGTCGAATATGTCTAATAAATTTATTACGGGTTTTTTCTTCTTCTTCACGATTTTTCGCACCACTTCTCTGGGCGCCAAGTTTTCCCTGACCGGTCGATAACGGTCCTCTTGATCATCATATCCATACGGTCGATCATATTCATCTTCAAACTCTGGTCGGTAATCGTTCGGTTCTGGGTTCCTTACAGGCTTGTATTTCTTTTTAGGAACTAAAATATAGTCATCTAAATCGTCGCTAGCATACTGCGGGACCTTTTGAGGTCTACGCTTCTTTTTAGGTCGAGGTGGCAAATCGTCGGGATAATACTTCTCAGGCATATCGGGCAATGTTGGATAATTGTATTTCATCGAAGAGTCTGGCCTTGGCTCTTCGTATTTAGGTAGCTTGTAACTTTCATAAGGTTTTACCTTATCGAATGCGTAATCTGATGACTCGCTGTACTTGTCGTAAGTTTCTCTGTAAGACTCGGGCGGGTAACTCGGATATTTGGATTTATCTAGGTCTACGATGTTTGCATACGAATTATCCCTGTGGTCGCCGCTTTCTTTTTTTGTTTTAGTTTTGCAATTCGGGTCGAAACTGTATCCTACGTGACTGTGTGCTTCTGCGTCCGGCGAGGACTCATCACGTGGGTGTTTTATTGTAATACTGTGTGAGTATTCACTGGGTTCGAGGTCGAGTGAGTAAGGTGGTCTTTTTCTCGAATGTTCTCTGTAGGAGTCATATGGGCGCTTCGTTCTTCTTCGTTCATAGAATTCATCTTCCATTTCATCTGGAAAATCGTAATATTTTCCATAATCTCTTATTGTTTTATCTTCCATGAAATTTCTTCCAGTTTCTATGAGCTGTGGTTGTGCCTGAAGTAGACCATCATTGTTGACAGATGCCGTGAAGCCCGTCTTAGGACCGGCTGAGTACTCTACAGACCTCACGGAGCCATCTGGTTCTACTACACTGTAGTGACCTGAAAATGTGAAAAATTCAAATTAACTTACTACATATTGTACGCATGTTTGCGTGTACTAGATCCAGTCAGATATTTCACTGAGCTTAGACTGTTCTAATGCATGTCTGCTTACCTAAGAACAAAACAGATACACAGCTAAATGTCTAATAAGTCAGTCACTTATCCATGTACCGTTAATATAGTCTCTCAAAACAAGCAGGTGCAGAAAATTCGTCAACTAAGTCTAAACGAGATCTAAGTTAACCATTCCTGTATCAAGCAAGGGCTTATATAATAACATCTCGTAACAAAATTACCTTTTACAGTGTCACCTTCCTTCGTCTCCCACACGGTTTTTATGTCTCCTGTGTGGGCATCCGATACCCCGTAACTGAAAGAGTAGCTTGGTTTCCCCTGCAAAAAACCAGACGTCCATCAATGCATCCATAATTTTTTCAACCCACAATTACTCACATCGACAAAAAATGGAAACAACGTAGGAGAGTGTTGGCGTTCGCGTGTAGTAATTCGGTATTTTACTTATTATGACGATCGTCGCATGCTAGACGATTATAGTTTATTATTCTGAATAACGTATATGACGTTTATAATCGCTTGCGTGAGTCTGGTATGCGGGTAGAGTTGCTACGCGTCCAACTTTTGCCGGAAATAGTGGTGGTCCGAATTTAAACACTTAAGGTTTCATTATTAGAAAGTAAGTTAAGACAGAATTTCGCTTAGTAGCAGAGTATTAGGGATTCTGGACTTCTTATCCGAAGGATGGCTAAAATCTGGGATCCATCAATAAGTTTAACACACTTTACTTTTTTATTATATACCTGAGTGTTGGAATCAACATCAAAGTCTTGTATAGAGGTTGTCCGGAAAAGTACCAGCAACATACTTATTTCTGTTGTGATTGGGATTAGCAGTAATATAACCTGAGTCGTTCCAAGATAAAGAAGATGTGGGAGATTATGATAGATCGTAAATGTCAGATAACCATGGGACTTGAATCTCTTAGCAGTGATAAATAGCAGTGCCATTACGTGACAAATGCATAACAAACGGAGATAATGGTATACAAGAAAATCTATTTATTTATATTTAACATGCAAAATGATTGTTAGAGGAAATTGCAGTGATATTCGGCTTTTTATCATATAATAACCCTAGTCTAGTGTAATTATAGGTGAGTGTAAAACCATTCAGCTCGTAAAATCGGTGGGTGTAATGCTTATCGTACTTACGACTGTGGATCACGATTCTTGCCCAACGTTTGATTGATATATAACGATCTCACATTCATGGTAATAAATAGCAGATCGACACTCATCATGTTGGTATGCTCCACGGAGTATTGAATCAGAATAAGAGAGACCTAACTCTAGGAACTACGACTCACTAATTAGGGTCGGTAGAAGCGAAAAAAGGAGTGGAATAGTCTGCTAAAAGTCATATATGAAATAGCTTTACTATTTAGATTTTGTTTGACAACATTTTGTCTGGAATACAATATATTATGCGGCAAAGCATGACTTAATGAGGCATGATGAGGCATGACGCCACGTTCCTCCATCTATCGGTGATTCTCTTTGGTGAGAGAGATACAAATTTGATAGCCCACTAGTCCCCACACTAGATTCAGTGTGTGTGGATCTACTAAAATCAAGCAGTAACTGCAAAACTGAAAAGTGAATTGTGAATGGTCGGTAAAAGAACCCGCAACCCCAGTGTCAACGTGACCGTGCGCTATCCTGTTTGCAACAAGCGCGATCCCTTAGGAGAGTACATTTTTCTACGCACTTAGGAAGGCTAAGTAAATAAAATGTTTACATCCGAAGGTCTATCTAATCTCTATTGCTTTTAATTATATTCAAAAAGCTTATTCTTAAGCATCAAACAGGTCTATCGCTGTTGATAAACACAGAAATTCCATCACAAATGTCATTGCACTCATCGCAAGTTCAAGACACAGAATATATACGTAGAGAAGTCTTAACAGAGAAAATGAGTAGAAAACGCACTTTTGATGATAAAATTGCTATTTTCGTTAAATGTTAATTTCGACCCGCAGCTTTGCTCCCGCTGGTCACACCAGATCTAATCCATAAGGTTTTTTTCCTTATTTTGGGATTTCTCATGTGTTATTCCATAAATTTATGAGGTTTGAAAAGCCAAACTTAGCAATAACCACGCGTGACCTAATGATTCTTTTGTTTGATTGACGTTTCCTAGCCATTTTTTTAATAATTCAATAGAAAGAAAATTAATGACCTTGGAAACCTTGACCGCACCAAATATTATCATCATCAGCATTTTAGCGTTCACTAGTGACGTAATATACATACATAACATGATAAACTCCGTAAGTCAGTAAGCTCCCTGAGTCAATCTTCTTGGGCTTTCTACATCTACTTCAATATACGTGAAGTGAACCATCTGTTCTCGTTCAAGAAAAGTCAGTGACGTAATCAAGATGCGCCCGCGCAGCCCGGCGCGTCCACAACCGTTGTTCAATGTCAATGACATTTAGATTCACTTTCGCGTGTTTCCGCATCGGTTACATTGTGTCGAAACGTAAAAAGCGTAAAGTAACTATGAGGTATAAGCATGCCGATTAAAAAGAATTCCAATTCATTGGAAACTTAATAGTGCCAATTACACGTGCGGACTGACCGTCCAATTATTATTTGCATAATATTCTTAAATAGCTCAGAGTCGTTATAATCTATAGAGAATGGTTGTATATGTTTCTGATTTTTGATAAAATAATTCGTCTCGTTTTTTCTGTAGCATTAAATTCAAATTTATTTATTTTGGAATCAATAACAGTTATATTTAAAATGCGAAACGCACCACTTTTGATTGACCATAATAGAAAATTTTCGACATGTATAGAGGTTTACTTGATTAGGGGTACTTTAAATAGAAATGTAATGTGTGTTCTACCTAAGAATACATAGAAAACGTAAAATAATTCACTAGTCACTTACACACTAGTATTTGGCACAAGATTTATTATGGCAAATAAAAATATTTTTGATGGAAATACAAGTGCGATTGCATCAATGAGCCTAAAAAATATTAAGATTGCAAAATAAAAACAAAAAACAATTACGAGTACAATATAACCATGCTGTGTCTTCTGTGGTTAATATAATAAAGCTTAAACTTCTAGTAGCTAGTATGTTCAGTAGCTACTAGGAATTTTTGCTTACCGATCAACTGCACATTTGTAGTAAGCTCTATAGCTTGCTTCAATCACTCTGAATGTTACAGTAACTAAACGACGTGTCTTGGAGAAAAGTGGGTGAACCAGAATTAGCTGGTCGCTATAAGTATCTGTTTATGTACATTACAACACTGTTTCATTACGGTTTAACATTTTAAATATTGCTCTGATTTCGTCAATAAGCCCTAAGAGTTTTGCGACATGAGACTGAAGTTATTAATAAGATTTTGATAAGCAGCTAACGTAACAATAGCATTGAAAAGATAAGAGTAGAAATTAAATGCTTCATAATGCAATTGATTAGGATTTGAGTGGAAGGGGAGAATATTAAAAAAGAATAAATCGATCTTACCTTGATTTGAGTAGACACGAGTACTTTCTTTAAACTAACATTTATTTTTCTTGTTGGCTCAAGGATGTTACGCATATTTGAAATAAACATTCAGCATTCTATTTACATTATCGGACGTACTACGATTAACGCAAGATTAGACTATGTAACATGAGAAAAAATAAGAAGCATTCGATAATTCGAAGAATAATGAAATAAACCAATCCTGATTGGATTCCCGTTTAAGAAAAAAGCCTACTTTGTTGGCCCAGACTAGACCGGGTCTTCCCTAGTGGGAACATGAAAAGTTGATACGGAGGCCTTCTGTTAAAATGGTGAGTGGTAGTTGAGTGTAGGTATGCGATCTGCCTTAGTCAGAACATAAACAAAAGATAGCGTGGTGGTCCACTGGTACTGACAACGAGTTTCAATCTGGAGATCACCGGTTCAAATTCCGACGCCAACTATTTTATGTGCGCAATACCACGTTCTCAAAACGGTGAAGGAAAACATCGTGAGGTAACCGACATGCTCTAGAACTAAAAATTCGAAGACATGTGTCAAGTGCACGAATGGAGCCTTTTTGAGGCGCACTTACAATCCTTTCACCACACTGCCTCGAGAGAACCAGTGTGGTGAATAGATAGATAGTACATAAACAAACGTGTAATTATGTTTTCATCACTATTCATTACACTGACATGTGCGTGTGACAGTTTGAAATCGCGTGACGGCTAGGCTATATATATTAGATGCTATTTAATAACTAGTAAATGCCTACGGCTTCGTCCTTATGTCGGTTCTTACCGACAACACTATTTACTTAAACTGGCTCTATATGGTACATAACGCATCTCTAATTATTATAAAATCAAGTCACTATTTTCCCCTGTGTCTCCCCTTACTTCTGCAAAACAAGCAACTTAACAGTTTGACTAACATAAAGAACGATAAACGAGGAAGGTTTTGCATATAATTTGTAAATTCATCGCACCCGTGCTAAGTTGGGATAAACCATCCTGTGTTACAGGATCATCATAGTTATATTGTTTTAATATGCCAAAATCCTATATAAACATTGGCGAACTTTTATCCTCTTGCTTAGGCATATTTGACATAATAACCTCTTCTACAAATACTAAAAGTGGTCCTTATTTTTTTGCTTCTTATTCATTTTAATAACATTGTTTAAATTGCCATCATTAACTACTAAATAACATGTTTGTTGGTTTTTATGCTGGGGTTAATCTATGCAAATTATGATTTAGAATTAGAATCAATTTTTCTTTTTACGATTCAGTAAATTATATCACCAATACAAAGCTATATTTATCCTTGAGTAGAGAGTTAGAGTACATCACAATAGTATATTTCCCATATCTTATTATAATACCCATTTAACTAGCCCCACAGGCAGAAGTTAAGGAAAGGATATTATGAAAAAATATTACTTACGTTTTCATCCTCATGTTGTCCATTCAAAATATCTAGAGATTCCTCTTCTTGACAATTCAGCGCCAACACATTTGCCAATAGAATCTATAAATATAATATAATTGTTATATTAACATCATCATTAATTTATCATTATAGTTTGTATTTCTAAGATAAATTTATGTGTTTTAAATTATCAGTAATAACGCGAATATTTTGTCTAACGGTACTTACCAAAATTGTGAACTCTTTTGCCATGATTAATCAGTATTCCGGTTCCATCCAAATCACAAACAAACTGAAACACTAACAAAAGAAATGAGTGAAAAGCAGAATGAACTTGCCCATCTCCAAGGTTGAAGCTACGTGAACACTGCCCGTCCACCACTTTGCTATTTATAAACGCACACTGCAACCCCAAGAGCGTACGTATAAACGCACACTGCAACCCCTAGAGCGTACGTATAAACGCACACTGCAACCCCTAGAGCGTACGTATAAACGCACACTACAACCCCTTCAGTATAATCGAGCATCTATTTTACGCACACATATGAAGCGTACATTGTTATATGCTATTTACACATGCGCATAATAATCCCCTGTTTGAGGAAAACACATTTGATTTTAATCCACTAGGATGCAATTTGCTTGAGATCAACCTGTGATAAACCTCGGATTATAATTATTTAGAATAATGGTTAAGCAATAAAATATGTAGGTACATCCTATTGCCATACAGGATATGGTTTTCTTAGATAGCAGACTGAAATGCTTCATGAAAAACATATTAATTGGTAAAAAATAACTTGTCATAGTCATAATAAATATTATTGATGTCTTAATGATATTAAGAAGAGCTATGAATATTGCCATAATTTGAATAAGGCAAATGTTTCAGTAACCAGTTCTTATCATATCTATAAAATTTGAATAAGCCTTCCGTAACCACACCAGACTCTAATGATCCTAATTGACCATGCCTATTTTCAATTCAATAATTACAAGAGATAATCACAAAGAAGATAATCTAGCATTTTCAATTCTAAATGGCAAATTGATTAAACCATAAAACGGAGATAAATTTATAGTGTGTAATTAACTCAAATTATTAAACAAATAAGAATCAATGATGCTGAATGCACAATGCGTATGTTAATCAAGGAAAGTCCGATGTAAGCCAGTTTCATTCTCATGTTATTTTGATAGATCATAAATTTTATGCACAAGAATAGCTCGGTTTATTACATGCATAATATTATGAGCATTGATTATACAGTTATGTGGTACCTACTGGGTAAATGATCCGAGAACATTGTTCATCTAACTGTTTTTTTTTGTCATTTACATACTACTTAATATAATACTATTAATACTCTTCCTAGGGTAAAGTTCGCCTTTTACTCATATTACTTGTCACTACTTTGTATTATGTTTTCTGTATATAATAAAGAATAATAATACTTAGTTAGTTATTTTGTCATAAAAGTAATGGACCAAAAGTAACTAATAATAGCCCAATGGATTAGCAAAATTATGGCTGTGGGCTGGATACATGATGCCGAAGAACCGATAATATTTGGGTAGATGAGATCGCATGCGGGACCGAGTGTAAGCAAAGGTAACGCTCCACGGTCAGGTGGAGCGGTGACTTGCCGAAGGCAGCTGCCAGAAAGTGAATGAAAAGAATTCAGCTGAGTGACTGTACGGGAAATTTCCTATGTCCAGCTTGCGTCTCCCTTATTGCACCGCATAATTACAGCACTACAATTAATTACTAGGCTTGGCCGATATCCATTTGATTTGATACAATTCTATCATCCAGAAACTATGAGCTTGGTTTCATACCGAGTTCAGTTTTGATGAATTAAACATGTCTACTCCTGGATTTTCCGATGTTTTCTATTTATTTTATATTTTTAACAGACTTGTGGTAAAAATTAATATTGTAACGCACCTTTCAAAGTAGCGATGCAATATATTAAGTAGTTTTTGTCGATGTTGTCCAAGTGTTATGTGTATATTGTGATGGATACGAGTGCGAAAGTAAGTGTGCACTTGCAATGTCTATTGTTATGTTAGCCGTTGCCCGCTTCCTCATTTTGTTTGAATTATCGTCGTATCTTTTCGTTGTTCCGGGATAACTGTGAATTACATCCCCACTTTTCTTTGATTAATGGCTGGTTCCATTACATGATTACCACCACAAATATAACCCGGCGGTTATGTTATGTAACTTTCTACGGCTCAGTTTTTTTTGAATCGACAAAAGTTTTTGAGGTTTGCTAACTTGTCTCTGGATTTGTCGAACTACACCAGGTTTTTTCTCAATACTGAGTTACAGTACATGAATTTCACGATAGATATATTATTCAGTAAGATTTAGGAATATCACTGTGAGCACCGATTCCTAGAGCACCAGTTTTATTCCAATTAAAGCACCAATAATTTAGTCTTGGTAATCAATCTCAGAGTAATAAGAATATATTATAAATAAAATATTATATTATATTCCACTTAGAGCACCGACCCGAACTGATTCGATTTATTTCGTACCTTCTACAATTATTTGTTATACTCGTAATTGCATTGAAATGCACGTTTCGGGTTTGATGCCCGTCTAGGGCAAACAGTGATTGGATGAACATTGACCATCCAATGTCACCACAGATCAGTTGATCCAATGATTGCTGTTTGTATCTGTAGATAAATATCGATACTATATGCGACACAGTTAAACGAACCCATGGTTTAGTGACAGGGTACGAGATATACTCTCACGTTAAAGAGGGACTGAATTAAATGATCCGTTTATTTCCAGTGTAACCGATAATATCATGTACAATCATCACTTAATATAAGTAACTTTCATTCAAGTAAAAAGTAAATTATAGTGAAATTACTTGCGCATTATTACTTTAACATTAATGAATGACCGATCGACAGCATTTCATATTTCATGGTCGAACTCTCCTTGTAATTAATTTTAGCAGGAAACTGTTTTAGCATAAGCATTTTGTTTTAAGTAGCTTATTATCAAGTAATGTATAAACGTAAATTTAATCGACTGGACAATTTCAGTTTATTCTCGGTACTTTATAGCAGCCATAATAGATATTGTAATTAAAAGGAATGATATAGCGTTATTTAAACGTTAAAATATCATTTTCATTACATTTCCGAAATAATATATAAAATAGTTTCATATTTTAAATTAAAAAAAAATATATATATTTCTAACCAATATGAAGAGTATAAACAGCTTTATAAATCACCAAAAAAAAAAAACTCGTTACATCAAACATTATATAAAATGCTATATTTCAGCTCTTTATAAAATATATCTAACAGTTTGCCTTCATACAATATCTTACAAACTAATTGTCACAATGCTTTCATGTATTATTACATATTTAAAAATAACTTAATTGCTGTCCTCTCATAAGTATTTTTAATACAGGTTCTATGCACCGAGGTATTTCCATTAAATAGTCTATTTTATCATTAAAATATCACGTAACATTGGATCAATTGCGTATGACAAAAAAATCATTTACTACATACATATTTTGCTTGTAAATAATCTATAAATTTGATATTTCAACAATATAAATATAAAATAATAATAGAAATCAGACCCCAACCACATTTTTTGAACAGCTCGAGTATTGTAATTTACAGATACCTGTAACGCCATCTCTGAAATTCATTTGGTAACTGTGTAGCCTGTGTGTTCAACGCCATCTAGTGGTGACCATAGTAACCACCGTCATAGTGAGTGTTGTAGATTTGCGGATGGTGGGCGTGACCGATGCGTTTCACAACTGCATTGAAGCCGTGGTGCTTGTCGGCCGTGTACTCCACGATACGGGTGGTGCCGTCGGGCTCAAGCAGAGAATACATACCTAGAACCACCGAGAACAGGTATAACATTAAGATGCATAGATGGCGTTATAAACAAAAACATGACATAAGTTTCAGACCTCCATTACATCATCCAGTAATGATTTTGGAATCAGTTTGTATTGACTAGTCAATATGATCTTGAGTTAGAATAAACCAATAAAATAAAATTTCAAAGGAGGAAACAAACTATATAGTAATTGTTGCCCCTACCTGTTAATATAACTTTTTGTTCGTTATCACAAATTTCGACTAAATTTTAGTACACTATCAGGCCTTTATGAAAATTTTTCTAGATATGAAAGAGATCATAGAGTTGTAATTTTTATAAAAATTCGTTTTGCTAACTAATTATTGTTATCTCCATTTGTAGGTTTCCAGTACTTGCCTTTCACAACATCACCATCACGAGTCTCCCATTGAGATTTGTGGTCGCCGGTGTGGGGGTCTTTGACTGAATAGTCAAATGAGTATTTTGGATGGGCCTGAAAATTAAAAACAACACCATTAATGAAGATACATCATAATTATATGTTACACTAGTTGTTGCCCGCGACTTCGTCCGCGTGGAATTCGGTTTTATCACGCACCCCTATTTTACCCCTCGGAAAAGTAGCCTAAGTTACTCCTTGTCACATCAGCTATCTGCCAGTGAAAGTCCCGTCAAAATCGGTCCAGCCATTTCAGAGATTAGCCGGAACAAACAGACAGACAGACAAAAATTGTAAAGAATGTTGTTTTGGTATATGAACCGTGTATACATCCATATGCAATTAGTAAAAAGCGGTTATTTTAATATTACAAACAGACACTCCAATTTTATTTGTTTGGATGGAATACCAAAATAGTTACCTCCTAAGTTCCAGGGGCTATGGTAACTGGACATATAAACTTATATTGATTAGAGACCAGGTAGGTATAGGTAACGATTAATCTTCCATCGTGTAGAAAATAAGTTTGCAGATAGGTATATAGAGTCAAATTAAATGTTTCAAAACTCAGATTCAAAATGTTTAAAGCGATTATACTTTACATAAATATCTATACTATACATCAATACAAATAAACATCATAAATCTAGAAGTTTGAAGGGTACAGGAAATTGTCTTTCTTAAGAAACACACCCATTGATATGTTTACCTTGTTCACCTAACGACATGTCGCAAGTATGGGATGGTACCACGACTAACCACCATAACCGTTACGGTTTATTATTTTACGAACTGTCATGTCAAGCTTAGCACACAAATAACCCGTAGCAAATGAAGGAATGTAAACCATTAGTGTAATAATAACAATAAATAAATAAACCACTTAGCACCTAGTAAAAAGCGGTTATTTTAATATTACAAACAGACAGTCCAATTTTATTTATTTGTATAGATTACTAATGCCTAGTCTGTAATAATAAAAAATATAGCACTAAAAATACTAGCGTTTAAAAATGTCTCATATCATTAAATGATACAAAGTTTTAGTTATATCTAAACTCTTTCGAGCTTCATCTTTAACCAAGTCAGGTTTAACATTAGATAGAACTGATGCCAAACAAAAGATTATAAGAATAACAAAACGAAGATAAGACTTACATAGTAGTCCCCATGTCCATCACCTCCATAGCCGCCGTGCCTGGCGACCCCATCACCGATGCCGCCATAGCCGCCGTAGCCGCCGTGCCCGGCAACCCCGTCACCGATGCCTCCATAGCTGCCGTAGCCGCCGTGCCCAGCGACCCCGTCACCGATGCCGCCATAGCCGCCGTAGCCGCCGTGCCCGCCGACACTGCTAGAGGCGTGGCCAATGTACCCGGCACTGGCTACTGCGCATACACCCATCAGCACTATTACCTGTGGGATACGTTAGGCCTGTACAGTGAAACTTCTCACGTAAAACCTCAAATATTATGGTGTTTTTCCTATGCACCGCTATAGTATATATGCGTAATAAAAGGCGATGTTAAATTTACGTACATTATTAGCTATACTTACGACAAAGTATTCAATGAAATGAATACAATTGTATGCAATATTATTTTTAATGAATATAAATCGTAAGAAAATATTTTTAAATAAATATTAAGGCATAGGTTTTTATTGTGATTTATATTGTCAGTATAACTGCCAAAATTTCGTTTAAGAGTACAAGTTAATTAACTTTTTTATTTAAAAAGCCTTGAATGCTTTAAAAACAAAATAATAAATAAACTGATTAAATATATTTTTTTATTAGATTTATTACGTGTGGTTACTTAGTCACTGTTTCTAGACTTCACAGAACGCCAGCACATCCAATTGAAAGAGATAAAAGAAAACAATTTAGCAAAACTGTTACACGTTAAACATAAAGCTTTACTAACACTTTCAGTCAGCACAGTGAGTCATTTTATTCATAACAATGTTGTATTATGCCAAAGTCTCGTAACATATTGGATCTGGAACAATGGACATGCGAAAACAAATGCAGGAAGTCGAAGGTCAATAATGTTATAAGTAATTAACGTAATCTGTCTTATTATCTCTCTTTGTTTGGTTAATTTATTTAAGATTAGATTTTTGTTTAGTAAGGAATAAAGAGGACAAAAATATGATAAAATGGGATGTCCTCTAATATAAAAAAAAATTAAAAAAATTAAAGCTCGAATCCTGAACAAAAAATTAAACACTATATGAGAGTGACATGATATGTCAGCCCTTCCCTCAACCCAATAGGTTTTTCGTACATTTATTAATTTAATCAAAAAGCGTGGGCGTGATACGCTACACAGGTTATGTCAACACCACCTTTGAGCATCTACTAATTCACAAAAATTGTTTGCTCAGTTTCTTGTAGGTGCTTACAGAATAGATAGTCTTAGTGTTATAGAGGTATTCAATATTTTGTGACGGTAATATGAAGCGCCATAGCTCCATTTACCTATCGAGCACAAATGTAAACGACGATTCTATTAAACGCCAATCACACGCAACGCTCTGCGATTTTCCACATCCAATTTGGTATCAATCTATCATAATTTGCTCGGTATTACAATGTTGCGTATGTTTTGTGACAATGGCTAGTACCAAACGAACTGGAACCAAACGTGACGCATTTACTCGTAACAGCTATTGGTAAAATTATTAGTACTGTTACAATAATATTGGTTGAACGTTTGTGATGTTTTTTGCAACATTTGGTGCCTATTTCCAGACGATACAGCAAATTGAATGTTACATAATTTCTCAATCATTATTTTAACACAAAGCCCGTTTACTCACGTATTTTGTCCTACATTTTCCTAGGTAGTTAAGAAATATATTTCCCCTACAATTTTTCATTATAATACGAGAAAACAGTACTGGAACTATGAAAATCACAAAAAAATAATGATATCATTGTTGGACTTTTGGATAGGAACTAAACTTGGCAAAAATACAAAAAAGCTTATTTTTCTTTTATAAACGATTTCCATCAAAACGGTGGATCTATACGATAATACGATTCCTTAGCAAAAATTTTGGACTATAGTATTTGCTCAAATATAGGTTGTTCTTAAAGTACCCCATTAATTTGTTCAAGTGAATTGGAGCACATTTATAATATCACGCGATAAGAAATTATATATCCACGGTTCCCTGACAAAGGGACAATTAAGCATTTATTTTATTTTATTGACTTATTTAATTTACGTGTTTATATTGTTTGCAAATTTGCTATACCAATGGGAACTGCATTATACTGCTTTGTTTTTTGTTACGTAGCCAATAAATAGAATTTTGCCTAAGACACAAATTAATATACTTGTAAATTCATGCACCATTACTTAGCTTAGCTAATATTAGCTTAGCTTATATTCATAATTAGTTACAATAACATCAATTTCCATTCGTTTTATTAAGAGAATATAAACGATTTTCAAGCTATTTTTTTTTGGGTGCAAGTTATCTTTCCCTTGCTATAAAAACATATCGATTGTTCACTATACAGTATCTTAAAGCTGTCATCCCAGACTAGCAGTTTGCTATCAATCAAACAAACAAACGTTTACGCGCTCCAGGGGACGTACAAACATGTACAATACAAGACAAACATCCAAGACCCCGAAAACAAACACTTATCTCCATGCGAACTTATCCCAGGGCAGGGATTGAAACTGGGATCCCTTGATTTGTAGGCAGGTTGACCACTGTGCTACAAAGCCGTCGAATCCTGCACCCAGAAACTTTTTGTTACGTTCCTTGAAGCGTCCCATACAAAACTTACTTGATATGAACGCATTTTGAAAATCCTTTTTTGTGTATACACAGCCACTTTCTTCCTCTTCAGCGAAGCCGACAGGAGCAGAACTGACACTGGTATCACTGGCCCATGCACTCTATTTATAAGTACCACTGTTGTTGCTAAACCATCGCGCCTGAGACTGGCTACATTATCGGTCGACGCGGTGAGCGATATATATCAGTATTTTATTCACTACTTAAATGTTCGTTTCGTTGGTCTATGGTTTGCGCCGACGTAGACGTTGGTTGATTTAGTTTTTTGTCATGGTGAATGTTGTTTGTATGATGTATGCGGTTTATAAGGGTTTTTTTTATTCCGATAATTTGACTGCTGAATGCATCTTAGTGTCTCACAATAGTTGCTACTGCACCATGGATTGAAGACATTAATAAATTTTGAAATATACTTAGAACATATCGATATAGGTTTAGGTTTAGAACCTAGAAGATACAAATAACTTAGCAATATATTATTAGCTAATGACCAGTTTTTTCCCTTTGTGTCACTCAGAAATCTTTTTAGATAAGGGACCACGGACTCAGCCCTATTTGCCTTGGAGAGCAGGCGCTCCCAAACTATGTTTCTCTATAATAATATGGCCCAACCCTTAGTTGGCAGTTACCCTACCTGCAAAGCGAGGTGCAAATTCGGAACGAGTCGAATATTAATGTGATCAAAATACCTAGGTCCTTTTGTTGGGTGCCTTTGTTGCCAACCACTTTAAACCTGTGTTTTCACCAACTGCAGTACAGGGAATCATAGACTTTGTAAGCATATTTCATTAATACAGAAACTGTCTCGTAATATCAGGAAGATTGCACGGGCCCGATATAAAACGCCTGACACCTGCTTGGATATGAAAGGCATTATGCAAGGAAAAGTGGATCAAGTCCTGCAAATCGATATCACTAATATAGACGTTACAATTATACGGGAATTTTACTTGACTTCGGCCTATATGTTTATTACTATTAACAGCAATTTTATTGTTGCAAAGGTTCGGGGTTATTCTTTCAAAAATGGGTACCATTATTTACGCAGGTAATACATATGTATTTAATTTATGTTCTCAATATGTACTCTCATATATATTAAAAAAAAGAGATGGAGAGAACTTTTTGAGTTCGAGCAGAGTCCCGTCGAGATGGCCAAATGCTTGCGTTGAATTGTCTTCGTACTCACGGTATCAATACATCATTTTATACCTTCTGTTGGTAGATCACCTTAAAGCTTCACCTCAGTCGAGTTGGTAACACTTTTTTTTTTTATTATATAATTGGTAATACCGTTTAATTAAATGAAATAAATAATAAAGGTATAATAAAGATGGCGATCCCTGTATTGAGGCATGTTAATATATATAACACTACATACTAGAATGAATAATATATTTTTTGCTCTGTCTTGGTGTACAATAAAGCATTTTAAATCTTAAATTTACCTTCTTACAGTTTTGATCATCTAAATGTAGGTATCATATTAATTAAATTGGCATGTTCCTAGACAGGATTTCCTCCCAATCATTTTCTGATTATCCTGATAAAATCAAAATCAAAACTGATTTAGGAAATCAAATCCATTTAACCTCTAATTAATATTCAAGCTTTAAATAACCAATTGATATATTACATAGTACTACAACTACTCATATACTTAGTAGTTTAGGCACAAACTGCACACAATTTAGAACACGTAGTTTCAAATTAAGACGAATGTAACAAGATAAAATATGGATTGTCTTGAACTTTTTTGTTGAAGAAATAATGTGATATTTTTAATTCAGTTATCCAATATAGCTTCATACAATTTTCGACTTCGGCTTATAATATGCAGAATAAAGTACACAATATCAAAGATGTTTTTTTATTTTTCCTATGTATTTCAAGACGGAATGTCGATGCCAAAGGCAGGTTGTAAGTTTCAGTAAAGTATATGTGTTATAATTTATAACAGATTTGATTTAAATATCCAAATGTACATATGATACAGCAATAAATATATTGAGTATTGATTCTCCGCTACCTTGAGTCCAGGTTACGTCACCGGATGGGACAGATATTGGGGTTGAGCATAAAGCTTGCTGTCAGCTCAACACAAATAGTTTTATTTTTAAAGTTTTATTTTAATTTTATTTAAGTTTTAAGTTTTTAGTTAAGTTTTATTTTATAAGGTATATTACTGCGTGCTCATACCACCTACTAGACAAGGAATCAAAGCTACTTTTTTTATTAGTTTCATTTACTGCGCCTCGATCACCTACATCATAACATGTACAAAAAACTACATAGCACAATTCCGAAACCAATTTGGAACTACATGTATTTAATTTAGGTACATCATGCGTACGGTTGGGTCTAAGTTTCATAACATAATATCGACTTGCATAATCAATTTTATAACAACACATTGTATGATTTAAATTTGAAATAACCCATTAAAAGGTTTATTATAAAATAGAAGTAGACAGTGGGCGACAGAGAGAGAGAACATTCGATCATTGGAACATTGGATCTAAAAAGCTGCTCAGGAGTAGTATCATAGTTAATTATCACAATAGAATCGTACGTTGCGTTTGAAATTAAATTGTGACAGTGACTTACTGCAATGTAGTGGACTTGGTTTTTCTTTTGTATGCAGTTGCACTCTATTTTAAATAATCTTACGGAATTAAAAAGATCTAATAAGAAATTGAATATTTTTGCTTTGGTATTAGGCTTAGCTAACGGTGCTCCTGATTTTAAGTGGGAATAGTTATTGTGTTCTGATTTGTGCCGATGATACTACAGGCACATGAGACATTCCATCTTCACTCTTAGGAGACGTAGGATTCCTAATCTTATATCAACGAAATAAACCTACCAATCCTGGTGAATGTCTGATGTCCATGTCTGAAGGAAATTAAGTGATTGCCACGATTTTAAATCGATGCATCGATTAGCGATTACAATGGCTTTGTTCGTATGATCAGCTGCTCTAATGAAAGGTTTGGTCGAAATTGGTCGAATTGCGGTGCGGACGTACTCAGGATCAAAATCTTTACACAAGTTGTGAATTTTACCCTACCTCCATCAAACAAACCTTGAACTACACAAAAATTTACAGATCTAATACCCATGTAGATGTTTGGTTAGTTGGTTATATCAGGCATAGATTTCATTGTTTAACTATCTGCAAATATTATGTACCTACTGGTTCTACAGTACCCCTAGTATTTTCTACTAAATACAGCGAATGGTATGTACTTTTGTATTAGTTAACTTCAATAAATAAATAAAAGTTATAGTGTTATTTAAATATATTTTTTATATTATTCCAGTAAATCTGGTTTTTGTTCACACTACGTACATAAGACAATACCAAAGAGCTAAGGATAAAACAAATCGCGTTGGTCATTATCATAAAATGTACTGGAAAATATCTATAATCTGTCTTTTGCAAAGAATACAGTTTGACACATTATTATAATGTGACACTTTAAGTAGAAGAAGATGACTTACTTATTGTGGGGTATACTACTGATCCCGATTCGGCCACAATCCTAGATGTAACCAGACGCAATCCCATCTAAAAATACAGCAAACAAATTTTTTATATAAATAATGTGGCAAAAAGCTGACGGCCCACCTGATGTAAGTAGCTACTGTCTACAGAAGCCTGCAACACTCGAGAAATTGCTAGCGCGATGCCACAACTGTATCATAACTCTTTTAATCAATAAAAATAATATTTTGTTAAATGTTTCAATGTAACGACCCAAATACATAAGTTACCCAGTGTCCTTAAGTACGTCCACACTTGCAAAACCCGTTGCCTCGTTCTATTTCTGCAACCGGAATATCATCAATTTTTAACGATTTATTAACGTGCGAATGAGTGTTTTGCATTGGGAAACCTAGATCATTGTAGGGTGCACGTTTTACCAAATGAGAGTTATCCGGTCAGTAATGAAAAACTCGGGAAGCCGCTTCTTTTAATCGGTTTGGAATAATTGTATCATAGAAAAAAGGATAATTCAATTGTGTTTGTTGGTGACCAACTCTGCAATATCTCACGTAATTTCAGACGCCCAACAAGCCCCTGATCATTGTTTATCAATAGTTTCAAATCGTCTAACGTGATTATGAGGCATGCAAATTATTTGCTATGAATGGTTACCCATCCAATTGAGGACCGCAGTAAACGTCACTTGCTTAATTATTAGAGATGGCAGTGACTTTGAACTTAACAATTGCTAAATTCGATAAAATAATTTATCATTAAAAACTGGAATCTTCTTGACTGAATGATAATTATTAAATTCACCACAACAACAAATTTTGTACCTCATTTACAATGACATTGACATAAAATTGATGATTGATCTTGTTAAAAAAACTGACCACATAAACATGCTGTGGGCCAAGCAAACTTAGGAAACAGAAAAAAAGGGAGAGAAGAGATGTGTGAACTAGTTTTCAACAAGGAATTACCACAAATATATTTGTGGGACGTACTGCAATTCCCCATTTCATCTGTCTAAAAGTAAGATGCATATAGGTATCTGGTATCGATAATATCTGGTTACGAAAATGCGAGTGGTCGCATAGCCATCTGAACCTAGCTCTAGTTAATGGTAATAAAGGTTGTTAAGCGACAGATATATAAACAAACAAAAGTTACGAGTTTTCAATTGTTTATATATCAGTTAGTGAACAAAAACTTATTGCTTGACAGGCCATTGATTTTCATTACTAATCATGGGACATTAGCGTCTTTTAAATTATCAGCAACCACTGATAGGAAGGATATTATAGTAAAACGATTTTCTACGATAGTAACTACAATATATCCCTAAGAAAGCTGAAACTTTCGGAGCACGCAAAGTTACAAGGTTTACAAAGTTATAATTAATTTGCAACACGAGTAACAAGTTCGGTAAAGTTGCACTCTATTAACACTTACGAAAGTAGGTCGATACTAACAAGGAGGCTTTTCTCAAGAATGATCCGAACTCTGCCTTGAAAATAATGGTAAAGGTGAGAACTAAATCTAAACTAAATGTTTGTAATTCTTATTTTTTATATGAGAAAGTTATGGAACGAGCCGATGGTCCACCTGGCGTTAAGTGGTAATCGCCGCCCATAGACAACATCAATACCACTCAAGTCTTTTCTACCAAAGTACGAGATGACTCAAGTGACATAGCGTCGCGTCTATCTCCTCGAGATGTTACATCTCATGCGCCTGCATTTTCACCGCTACCCACTTCCTTCCACAGGAACACAACAATACGAGTGCATCACTGCTTGGCGGCAGATTATCAGGTGTAGTGGCAGTACTTTTCCGGGCGTACTTAGCACAAGTTCTACTGCTACTTTGAGTTGCCCTTTCGTACCACCCGGGGGACACGTGTAGGAATTCTAAGGGTAAACACCTACGGAGACGAGCAACGTGGGTTCATGGTTTTATTATATGCAAGGTCCCTTACTTAGGTATGAGAATATCTGAGTCTAACCGTATTACACCTGTCTAAAACATGAACGCGGAATGTCTCATGTAACTGTTTATTAAATAAAGCGGCATCTAGTTGCTCTGCCTCGAAGTAAGTAACGAATCCGTTTGATTCAAGTGACGCTAGCGCATGCAATTCCCTGAGAAAGTCTGAGAACGTACTGGACGGTAACACAAAGTAGCAACATGAAGTATAAAATCAGTTCTCAGTGTTCATGAATGCACTGATTTCAAACAGCAATCGAGAGATGGCGTGGGGTTATTGATTTTTAAGGCAATAGTAATCATAAGACGAAATTTTTGCTCTTATTTTTATTAATTAAATTATGTTAAATCTGAAAGTTCTTACAAGGTTCAAATGTATAATTTTAATACAAATAGTTTCCTTTTTGTTCTTAGCTTAATCTTTCTTCTCTTATCTTAATAAGCTCAAAAACTATACCGAAAATCAATAAGTTCAATAATATTTTTTGCTTGTTTAAAAAGAGTTGTCAACAGTCATAATTTGGATTTGTAGCAGATGTTGCTAATACCAGAATGACAATTAATTTCAAATATATATAGGTAGATAATATTTTCTCATGACTAACGATTTAAAATTAGTTAATTTGTGTATTTTAAACCTAATTGCAATGGTTTAACTTAATCTGCGTCACATAAAACAAACTTACGCAGCTAGTAAAATACATTTATTAGCAATTTAACGTTAAAACTGGGTTATAGGTACATATCCACAAATGTGATAATGTTCTACTAGATTTAACTACTGTTTTGCATACGATTTGCTGCAATTGAAAGCAAAACAAGTTGCATTTGTATCTGCACGTGTGTAGTTACTTAGACCTATTATTTTCAAGAACAAATTATACAATAGCGGCCAATAATCTGTTTCGAAATTAAGTTTTCTTTTGCTGTGATTTTTCAGTAGCATAATTATTTGCATACTACAAGTACCTGTGATATTGTCGTTTAGATTTAGAAAAACAATTAATAGGACTGAACATTTTTTTTCAGTCAATTTTTATAGCTCTATAAGTACTTTGTGTTTAAGATAATTTTAACAGCTGAGCGATATTATTTAGGCTCTTAATCCCCAGGTTTGGCTTTATCTGTTTTGTAATTATATTAAATATCATTAATTTTAAGATACCAAACAAAATTTACGAGTTACCTTCGCATTGTTTTTTTTCGCTTTGTACAAAATCGTCTTGAATATTCTCGTAGATGTACTTTCTAACAAATAAAAAAATTTAAAATTGCGCTCTGTCCCCCTTTGGTGAACCATGAGTTTTACTGCTGCTCATGAGAAATTGGGAAAACTATTAATTTCAAATTTTTCTAATGTTTATACCGCAGCGCTTTTCTGTCCTCTAATATTATTATTTTCTCAGACCCCATGTTGGAGGACAGAGCGAATAAACCTTCTTGAATGAATCCCATATGCGACTACTCCCGTTTCGGACATAACAGAGTGATGCAATCGTCAAAACATATTGCCTAAGAACTACTACAAATTCAATGTCAAGTACATAAATTAATTCAGCGCTTTTTTAGAAAAGTAAACAAGCTTAATGTACTAAATACTTGATAGGCGTGAGCGATACTCCTTCTTAGTGTCGCATATAAGGAATTTATAATGCATTGTTTTTACAAAATTTTAGATTTTCGTGTGATAAAAATTAAGCCTTTTTTCGTGTATCTAGCAAGAGTAAAGGACAGACCTCTTATCTCCGTTAAGCTTCTGTTTGAGACTGAGTGAAGAATGAAAGCAAAAATATAGATAGATAGATAGATAAAAACATTTATTCAGCACAAACATAGGAACAACAATTACATGAAATAACAATACAATAAAACACAAAAAAGTCCCTGTGTGCCCTGTGCTGAAAAAGGGGATGGCTCAGCATATGCTGAGAATACCCAGCGCTGGTTTTCAGCCAATAAACCTTTTAGTATTGACGACACGGACAAGGTCCGGCGGCCATGCGGTTAACATATAACATAAAAATTAATCATTAATCATTTCATTAAGATAAATACAACACAAAGAGTACTTACATGCTAAAATTGTCATATAGTAAGACAATCACAATCTGTAGAACAGAGTAGGTAGTAGTAGTATATAATTTACTAAATGTTTATTAGCATATCACAATATTAAAATCTCAACACTTATTTAATTTAATGAAGATTGCAATGATTTCTTAGAAGCTCATTAGGCTTATAAATAAAAACCTATTATATTTTCCTACAAGATAGGTACTACCAGTTAATTGCAAAATCAAACGAAAGATTCTCTTATAGATCATTCCGCCCTACAAAGTAAATTATTGTTCTAATCAGCTACAAAAATTTAATTTATAGGTTAACCGCTTGAAGGTACAGAAAATACGTAAGAATAGTATTCAAAATCCATCTGCATTGGAAATTAACTCCCATTGGCATAATCAATTACTTGCTTCATTCGATCAAATGCTATTTATTGGATTACAAAACAGCGTTAGTCTTGCTAGGAACTGAATCGGGCTAGGCAAGCCTCAGCTTACAAAATAATAAATGAAAATTATTTACGATGCTACCAATATTGGGAAATCGCATTTACAAAGTAAAAGGATTCGATGGCCTCTATAGAGTGTGCTCTATACAAGCAATAGCCAACGACTTCTGTCGCTAGATAGAAGTCAAAATATCGATTGCCCTACACCTGGGTAGAAAAAAAATACTTTTGAGATAACAACCAACTCTGATATCGAAATTCCAGACCCCGTAAGAGCAGTTCATAAAATAAATCAATAAATATTGGTGGACATTTTACACAGTGCCATCTATTCCCAAATTAAGCTAAGCATAGCTTGTATCATGGGAACCAAACAACTGATATAATACATATAAACTTTTTTGTAAGTACATACATATAATACATTACACCCGGACACAGAAAAAACATAAGTACGCATACGTCACACAAATGTTTGTCCTGGGTGGGAATTGAAACCATTATCTACAGCGCAGAAGGCAGGATTACTACTAGTGAGCTGTGAGGCCAGTCCATAAAATGTTGTAAATCAATTAATTCAAGGTCACTTGACGTTTCAAGTCTATGGGTTAGGGGATTGGGTTAGTATGGCACCGATGCTGTTGGCAGCAAACAAAACTAATTTAGATTCACATATCTGTCTTACTCCTTAGTGAATGAAAAGCTACAGACGCGGTATAAAATATATGATTTAATCTTAGATCATAAATATCGTTTATCCGAATAAGTGCTTGATCATATATTACGTATAGGTATATTTTACCCTATTCCTCGTAGTCTACTAATTTCCACTCGTCCATTCGATACAATTTGACATATCGAAGGATTAAGCTAATTTATCAAAGGCTTATCTTAGGCTATTCAACATTCTTATTTCCATATTTTATACGAATCAGCCCACCTTAGTCAATCCAGCAATTAAATATTTACTCGTAGATCGGCGGCATCACCTCTCGTCAATATTATACGTACTATTGCAATTCAAATTCCTTCTCCAATTATGAACTAAATAGATTCTTAATTGCTTTTTTATCTCTATATTACATTACGTTGCGTAGAAAACTTCCAATATTCAAGTATCAATTTGGTAGCACAAATTAGAAGCAAAAAGTATACGAAACATTATTATACATTACCGATTAGGTTATAGTTCGATAAAATTTAACCAATTTACTATTAAATGATTAATTAGAAATAACCTCGCATTCAGTCACAGTTTGTGAACGACAGTGAAATTACGAGCACATAACATATTTATTCTATCAAAATGTCCCACTGTGAAAACAACGCAATTTGGGTCTTCCCTTAAGTAAATAGGGGAGTTTCTAAGATATAATGCAATTTTTAATAGCAGAAGAAATGAAGAATGGATAAATTCTACTTGAAATAACTTGGATGAACTGCGTTTTTCTCTGTAAGGGGCATTTTTGAATTAGTTCATAAAAATGCTGATACTAAGAGTCGCCACCCATGTCAATTAATGGATTCGGTTCTTAATTAAGTTAAACGATTGGATTGATCCCGCATATGCACGGAAAAATCCCACTTGTACTGCCAGCCTTAGAGTCGCTTTAGAAGTGGATTACGAAGTAAATACTACGGCTCTATCTTATCCTAAAAATGCATAGCTGGTACTTACTATGAGAACCAGAAAACTGATAGAATACTTACATACTTCTCGATAGCATACAACATCTACACACAGAAAAAATATATTTTATTTACACATAAAGTTTGCTGGACGGGAATCGAACCCTTAACCCCCAGGATCCAAGCTGTTCAGTCACAGTTTTAACGTAGTCCATATAAGTAGCAAAGCAGCGGTATCTATTCAAAAGTACTTTCAAAAAGCGATTTACTTATAAATGCCAGTTTTAATTTAGAAGGTCATTTGCAATATAATTTATCAGATCATGTTATGAAAATACTAGCGATGTGAAAAAAGTGAGCTAACCGACTAATCTAATGATCACCGGGTGAATGCCATCATTTGATTGTCATGGCTTCTATGGTTGCATTGTATTTTGCTCAGTTTGTACCTTCTCTACTTTATATTTCTGTTAAATTGTATTAAATACGACACCTATAAAATATATAAAAACACTATAATTTAAAACATTTGAAATCATCATTAAACGCATTTAATAGTTGCACTTAAAGCTCTTAAGATCTGTTCTCAACAAAACTGTGCAAAAGAGTGTTGTTCGAACCCTTTCTCGAATACCCCAATTCATTCGTTGCATGGTGCTGCCGCCGTGAGATACATAGTCATTTACCATTAGGTGATACCTATGTAGTGAAACGCAAGCTAAGAAAAATGTACCAAAAAGGGGTCTAACAAACTTTTACTTTATTTTTATGTGATGCAGTTACAGAACGAGCCGACGGCCCATCTGGTGTTACCTAAGTGGTAACCTCGGCCCATAACAACCGATGTGACTTGGGTCCTCCCCTACTAGGTACGGCAAGACCCAAGTCGCATCGAATGCGCCCGTAACTCTGAGACGTGTAGGTGAAATGGAATGTGTGAAGAGTGAAATTACAGGCACACGAGACAAACATTCCTTGATATAATGCTTTGCCAAAACCATTTATTCGTAGTAATAATACTAGGAATAAATGGTTTTGGCAAAGCATTATATTCTGATTTGCCACACAACTTTATCAATCATCAAGGAATGTTTGTCCACTATACTAGACGTTACTAGATAATCTTGACCTAGGAGGTGCGTCGCAGCATACTAAACCAGTAACATCGGTTATCCAAGGTTATTTTAAGTATATACAAAACCTGTAAATAGTTCAGAATTAGCTATAGAAACGAATCGATATTAAATCAATTTTTAAAATTTATATGAAAAAATGATACTGCTTATAAAATACGTTAGGGATGTTTTTAACTTTTGTGTAACTAATAGCAACCTCCGATGTATATAAAACCACTTAACCATTGCCGTGTTCTCCGTGCCATTTAATGAACTTGTTTCAGGATCTCCTTCTATTTTGTAGATTTTGAGTTATTTTTGATGCATATACGGAATGATCGGAATAATAATTGATTAATTACAGTATATTAAAATAACTCACAATTTGTACCTAGGTATAGTAAATTTGATTTAACAATTAAGACAGTAATTAGGACAAAAGCTTGTAAGAAGTTTAAATATTATAACCTCTTATTTTTTACTTCAAACAATAATTGGGCTCCTGAAATAAAAGCAATTTATTTATTTAAAAAGCGTAAATTTTTTAACTTTCTTATTTGTTTTCGTAATGGAACCGACTTATCTCACCTGATATTAAGCGGCATCCTCAGCCAAAAAAGTTGACAAAAATTGAATTTTAGTAATGTAACATATTGCGGAAAATATTCGTATACGTAGTTCATAAACTGAAAATTATCATATTTCTGGTACTGCACAATGTACGCGATCCATCAGCTAGCCTTTATGATGTCGTCTTATTATGCAATCGCCGCTTGCGACCTTGTGCTCTTTCCTATTGTATGCGGCGACACCTCAGATGGACACGGATTTCTTGATAATGTACATTACTGATGACCTGAAGTTTTTTAATGCTCATTTATATCATATGGTTTCAAATGAAATAAAATTTTGAACAGATCCTAACCTAATGTTCTGTCTTCTGTTATGAAACTCAAAGTATTATGTTCTAAATTACTTCATACAGCATGGAACACATTGCAAACAGCGAAACAAGTTCTTCTGTAATGTGTTTAAAATAAATATTGACTAGTCAAGTTTTTATTTACATACTACGTTAAAAAATCAAGATCAAATGTCAAGATCAAATCAAATCAATGTCGGATTGGTTCTCCATGGTATTTGTATTAAATCTAGCCATATTTTTCTTTCACATTTAAACCTTTTTTTAGTCCTAATCTTGGAGTAGCGCCTAAAACGGCTGTCTAAAAAGTCAAAAGTGCTCCACAAGCATACGTCAAATGCTGAGAATCCGTGTCGAGTGACAGTGAATCTGGTGAAAGTGTAACAGTACCCTGTATTTCGGACTACTCTCGATTTCAATGACACTGAGAAAGCGTTACGTTAAAATCGTCATTCGCATCATCACCAAACTAGTCACTTACACTCTCGATGAAAGAGAATTTGGCGCTGTCAGGACGTCAGCAGCTACGTCAATGAACGTCACTGAACGAAAGTTAAATGATATCTAAGCCGTACCTGCACGTCGTAATGTTTCTACTCTAAGAAGTGGAGGACTTAGGAGAACAGACATGGTGTGAGTTGGGTCTTTCCATAACAAAGAAAGAAGGCTCACACATCATCAGGTATATCCTAAAAATCTTCCCACGGTATGACCCCTCGTAGGAATGTTTTTTTTTTATTTATGGGTTAATTTTATTTATTTATTTATGAATAGATCAACAACATTTTGATATAATAAACGCTATTATTATTCGGAATAAAGCATAATATTTCTCAGTACCTAGATTTTAAATCTAAACTGTGATTTATGCGTGATGCGGTTGGTCAAGTGGTGACAAATAAATGTCGCAAAATCGAATATCTTCAAAATACATGGCAGCAAATTAGATATCCGAATGGGGATCTTAATTGTTACACCTTTTTTATCCACCTGGGCTTATTGTACTCTAAAATTATTATTTTTTTCAGATAATTATAAAAACTAGCTTTTGCCTGTGAATGTGCGGTCTTGCTATATCTTCGGCTCGCTCTGTCCAGATAATATAGTACCAGTTTTTTAGGGGCCAATCAAATCATTTTTATACAACAAGTTTCATAAAAATTATCCAGTGGTTTTTGTGTGAAACTCGAAACAAACAAATAAATAAAAACTATTAATGACAATATACCGTGGTGTATGAATACTTTAAAAGCAAAACTTCGGTTTTTAAAACCTCGTGTAAGTCGTGCTGCATTATGCGGATGAGTTGAGATAATCGCTGGCATTGAAATAGCGACCTTGATTGGTGAAGAGATGAATGGCTTCGGAAATAGTTTACGCATGTTGTGATCTCATTTGAACAGGAGATTAACATTAATTTTTTTAGCCATTCGGTTCTCGATGAGATCCGTTTTCACCTGTCTGTCTGTCTGTACTAAATACATTTAACGGCTTGCCTATGAACCGTAACAGTTGACCTGTTAAAATTTTCTGAATGTTACTGTGTTGAATTTCTTTAGATATCTTAATTTTCTTTTTTTTTTAAGAACGTCGTTTCTAATTTATGATGTTAAGTGGGAAAATTGATTATAAAAAAATATTTGGTGTGATCATACGACAAATTTCTGTAAATTGTCTGTGATGCTGGTTACGAAATTTGAATCTGGATTTTTGAAGGAAGTAAAACATTGCGGTATTTGCATTCCATTTTATTTTTGAGGGTTTAGCGCAAATGTTTCGTAAATATTGTTACAAGATTTTGAAATAAATTATCCTACTTATCTACTAACAAGCTATTAACATCAGCAGATTACTTTAGTTTTAGTTGTTGATTGCCCTTAGTGACGTTTCAATTTTCTCGATAAATTATTGTTTTCTTTATGATTAGAACACCTACTGATCCGGCCTCTATTTTACAAGCTTTTATTTAACTTGCAATGTATGTAACTATGTTTGTTCGGGTGGGATCTTGCAACTGAATTTTGAAGCAGATATCTTCAACCAATTGACCTGAAATTATGTATACACGTTTAATTTGGATGACAATGCATGGTTAGCTATGTGACGTCATTCTAAATCCAACATGGCGGAATACGTAATAGTGGCGGACAAGTTATTTTCAATGAACTCCTACAATATGGGTATCGAATGAAAGGGCTTGCTGATAATAACTCGAAAAATAAAGTGACGTCACTCTAAATCTAATATGGCAGACGTCTAAAGATGGCGGAATAAGTTTTTTATGCTTCCGTTCAATGTAGGTACCAAATGAAAGGCTTGCTGAGAATACAAAGTTTTTTTTTTAATACGAACTTATTACCTGAGCAGCCAGCTGAAGGTAAAATAAAAGCCGCACGTTTGATCGTGTCGTACCTCTGGATTACAGAAATCACTCAATTAGGTAAATAACGTCATTACTTTTTCGCAGAACGGTATATTGTCATCAGGAAGCGTTCTGTCACGACGCACGCTCTCAATTGACGTCCGTGTCCTCAAGTCACGAATTATTAAAATTGTAAAGCACGCTAAGCTTAACAGTAGAAAGGCTCACAATCGAGTACATTACAATCTCAATAAGGACTAAGTTCCAAAATGATATTGCGCAAAGAAGAAAATAAAACAGCAAAACACAGCTTCTAAGGTTCACAACTAATTTTATTGTACATATTTACAAGCGTAGTTACAGAATAAATTGTTAAAAATAATAAAATACATTCGTGAACAAAACGCGTCCATTATTCAGATGGAAAAAATATATCGATTCCACATAGATTATATTTTGGAAATTAATTTGTCAAAAGCCATCAAAATAATCGTTTTACAAAGTAGTGAGAGTATAATAAACAAAATGACTGACTTTAGTCACAGTATCTGAATACATGAGTACCGAGTGGCTAATTATACCTGCCTTACGACAAAATGATGTTTTTGTAATTGCTCATACTACATCTTCCGTCATTGCTAGAAATGGGAAAATGATAGAGTTCCACCGACGACCAAAATTGAATCGAACAATAGAAAACATAATAACATAACAATAGAAAAATTACATAATGGCATTCTCTACGAAATAGTGTACCTTAATCTACATATCTATTTACAAATATTTTATGTGTTACCTTGGAACTTTATTTTTGAAACGTTTAAATGGTAAGTAAATGGTAAGTATGCATATTTTAAAATGATGAGGCGTGGCGTGAAGGTCTTGCAAGTCTTTCTGCCTTAATGCATTCCATTCTTAACTAATAGCTACTTTTCGTAAATTAAAAAAATGCTTTTATGGATATTATAACAGTTAATCAGATTTATATAATAGTGCCTTATAAAACGGCAAATTGTGAGGACAAAAGCCGACTACTGAATTAAGAGATGAGTTGAACTCTTTTTAAAGTTATACAATTTGCATTTTCGAACATTAAATAAATACCTTCCTTCCAAAAACATATAAATTAAGGCCACAAACAAGAGCAAAATATATTACCCTTTCTGTTTTTCCTATTTGTATACGGAAAATTATGTTCAAAATGTCAAGTAACATTTTAAACATAACAACTGCAAGGTACATACATTCAAATTGAAATGTGACTTTATGTTTTAGGAAGAAAAGGTACCATATTTTACAATAAAACTGTAATTAATTGTGGGGTTAATATAAATAAAGAATAATAAATTAAAATGTGATATAAATAAAACATATAATAAGTTCGTTAGTGTCTCGTTTGGTGGGTATGAAAATGTAACTTTTGAACATGATTTTTCTTCCAAGTTTTGTTGATTGATTGTCCTTTTAAAATAACAATATTGAAAGACGTTTATCTGTTATTATTTTAATTCGTATGCATATATTTCTGGCACTTTGTATTAATCTAAACTTAAAGAATGTCATCATTGCAGTTTTTAACAAAGGATTAAACATATTTTACTATTTTATTACTAATTGAAACATTATGTTAAACCAATACATCATTGTAAATAACTCGATTTAACACATAAGCCGATTTTCACTATAGATAGTATAATTACTACATAGTGGACTTTCTTGTATTCTTTATGTCGAACTTCAGTAAAAACTACAATGATTGACTACATAACTTACGATAAAATAAAATTACTGATGCGACGGGGGGACGTACGCTGGCCAAACATACACTGGAACTCTTGCAGCAGCCTGCACAAACAATACGTTTATTTGAAGACGATGAAACAAGCAGACATTATTGGGAGCAAAAGGTAATATGGCATAACTTTCTAATATACAAAAACTATTTACAATCGTCAATTTGTGAGCCTGATCTTTTTAAACGGAAGTTAAAATGTACTAATGGTATTTCTTTTATTAAAATTAACATTGATGGGACATACCTAAAGTTGGCTTAGAATATTTGAGCAAATAATGATAACAAAAGGGAAGGCGCCCCCTTAAGATAGTGGTTCGTATTAGGTTGATAATCAGTTAACAAATTTTATTAAACTGAAATGTCTATTCTGTTAATTTCTCCTATAAAGGGTTTGTGGCTTAATGGCCACCACAATATTAAATCTGAAATTCAGTGGGCCAAATTCAGGGAAACATTAATTAAAAAAGTATTTTATGAAACATGTATGCAATATTATATTTTCAAAATAGTAAAGGAAATACGTCGTGAAACGTGATGTGTCAAAATTCTATAAATGACTTCTAACCTTGTATACTTTGTACTAGTTAGCTTTTTTTTTTAGTAAATATTTAAGGAACACTTCTATAGACATCAAATTCCTTAAACTGACACTGTGTCATTTGTCTTTATACCAATGGAAACTTTTTCTTATGTATATTTTCGTCTTCTTACTACTACGAATGAGAAATTAAACTTGTCAATTGCATATATCACTTTATGATATCGTGATTAATTAGTGTGTCACTAATTTATTCTAAACTTACTTCTTGCGTGTGTCTAAGTAACCGCTTCGTAGAATCCTTCTCGAACTTCCACTGCAGATCGCTGTCAGAGTCTCTTCTCTTTTCGTCAACTTCATTAGTATCTATCGCGTTATATACGACGTCTTCCTGCCTTCCTGGCGCCCTCCCTTGCACGTTTCTGATATAATCGGGAACGAAATAGCGTAATCCAAAACCAGGTAGACTTTGTGAGCTCAGAAACTGGGCTGGCGTGAAGAAGTTGGTAGGAACTTGAGATTGAATGGGCTGAGGGTTCGCAGGCACGTAGGAGTTAACGATATTCTGCGCGTTGTTGAGAGGGGCTAGAGGCTGTTTGAACACCGCTTGGGTGAATCTCGGCTGAGGTTTGAAGAGTTGGGGCCGCCTGTGAAGAAACACGACGAATTAGTGAAAATATCGCAATGATTAGATTTTTTGTTTTTATGCTTCAGTCATATTTTATTCCGTTTTTTTTTTATTATTTAGTTTGAACCAATTTATTCAAATCCTAAATAAAGAACCTATTTGACCGACACACGATGTAACAAACATTTTTCAGCAATACTAGAACGATACTTACAGCATTTATTCTTCAAAATTATAACAAGATTCCAAGAAGATGCATAGCGTTAAGTAAACTTTACAAGATTCCATGAAATTGAAATATATAACAAATGCTAACTATTCGAACCGTGTTATTAATGAGGACAGCAAAATACGATGCAGTATTCAGCCTTGATAGATTACTCACTCTGGCAACGCTTTAAGATTACAGATGCCCAGCGTACCTTGAGATTATGTAATCGTGATCTCCACTGTTCTGAGAAGTCTTGCCCATACCATAAATACATTGATAAATTAGAAGTAATAGTTGAACCGTTAAATAAGATGTCTATCGGATATTGTGCATTGATTTGTCCTACTGATATAATGGATAAATAAATTGTTGAGGTTTATCGTCGACCTTCATAAGGCTGCTTTTCCAAAGCTAGTAACTCGGTCTGCGAGTGGATTGCGGATTCAATCGTTGACCAGGACATAGGTACAATTAAGTTTATGTGATGAACATAAAGTTTGTTGTCGGGTACAAGTTTACCCGAATGGGGAGTACGAGTTTAAATCAAAGTAATACGACATGGACCTTTTAAGAGCAGTAGAACTCTTTTTGGCGAGAGTTCTACTGCTCTTAGATCACATCACATTGTTATCAATTTAAGAGAGGAAGACGGAATGTGTCCTGTGAACGTGGCGTGCGTAGGTGCCTGTAATTTCACCGGCACCTACTCCTTGATACCAGAACATCCTAAACGCGAGTAAAGTAGCGGCGGAATTACTGATAAAATAGTCGATTTACCATTGAGCGTTGGGATCGGGTGAGTCATTGGATCTTGCTTCCCATACCGGCGCGGGAGCTCGGTAGGGCTGCGGCACTGGCAGCGCTGGCTCCGGCGTCGGTGGCACGATGGGGCCGCCTTTGGTGCCGTACTTCACCATGATACCGTTTGCGCTAGACGCAAACAGGAACAGGCAAGTCAGCAACTGCAATTAAAGTTCAAAATTAAGCTTAGCCTGCCAACACAAGTAGGGTTTCCTAATGTGGTTATCGAGGGTAGCTGAAGGTGTCAATTCCATAGGAAATAACTTTTCGCCCCCCCAAGCTTTGTCCTACCCACACGGCGAAAAACTTTGTCAGGTTAGTATGCACGGGTGATAAGTCCAGTGGGTGGAATTGTGTGTATGCGGTAGTCATTGAATAGGGTAATCGAATCTGAGAATCCAAGTATCCAAGTGCTTTTTAGAAGTTCTTGTTAGACTTAGATCCGAGTGCCAAGAAAATTAATAAATGTTTTTTTCCCACATACATACAGATGTTTTTTTTACACATACATACATGATGTTTTTTTTGTACATGTATGTATGTGGAAAATAAATTATTTAACAACACATTGTGATGTTTGCTGGTGATCGAAATATAGTTTAGTACAAACATTACCTAAAGACATGAGACAAGAGAAAATATCTAACTAGTAAGTAAGTCTTTGCTAAGTTCATTTAAAAGTTCTGGTTTGAAATACATAATAATTATTTACTTCATTTTTAGTTATAGCTGAAATGATTGACGACACAAAACTTCAAGGATAAACCTTATTATGTTTTATCTTTATTTTAATTACACAATTAGACAAGAAACATTGTTTCTGTTACTCTGTAGTTTATTATTTCCATTGAATTGAAATTTCAATAGAAGATACCAAATCGTGTCATTTTCACGTTGTTTCTGTAAATTATAATAATTGAGACTCAAAGATTCACACCAACCTTCAATCTCGTCAATCTTTCCCACGTTAATACATTTATGAGCATTCAATTCAATTGAAACTATTTATCAGTAAAAAGCACGTCCCAATTGCATATCAAGCTCATCTTCTTAATTATGAGCCTTCGCCTGGTTTTGAATTTTACTGCAATCAAATAAGGTTTAAAATCTATTGGACTCAAACTGTTTGATGTTCGCAAAACCTTCATTGTCGACATGCATAATTTATAGCATTATACTGTAATGGCTATTGTCTATTTAAAGTTAACAAACACTGTCGTAATTTATGTTTCCAAAGTTTTTAAAACGCAATCGTTATCGGAACATCTTGATTATATTCAGTTTTTGCGTCCAATCTGGTTTTAATTGTTGGTGATTCGAGTAATGCGTCGATGGAGAAATAAACATTTATTTTGTTCAGAGTCCCACAGCTGTTTTCTAACGGCTAGTTTACCTAGTAGCTTACTGATAATGTATTACTATTTAACTGAATCACCGGAGGAAAAAGCCGGCGTAAGCCAAATAAAAAGAAATGTTGTCTAATCTTTCTGTAATCTAGACCGTAAATTAGTAATTCATTTATTTCATTAGTAACCATATTTTATGTACTGGGACTAAGCAGCAAAAAATTTGACAGATTTAAGCCAAGCAGGAAAGCAATTTCCAATCTTTTATGATAAAAAAGAGTAGAGGTAGGTTGTCTTGAGAAGTAAAGGTCGAAGGTGTTTTGAAAATCTCTAGACAATGCTTCATAATTCACGTTCAGTTTTTCATAAATCTAACTAGAGGAATTAGAAGTATGAAATTTTGCATACGAGTTCCAGAAAACAAGGCGAGATCTTAGAAAAGATTTTAGTAAATTAATACATAAAGAGAGTTGAATAGGGGCTGAAAATATGATTAACCTTTAATATAGTCAAATATACGGAAATTGTAATTTGAACGGTTCGTGAGATGTTGCCATTGGGAAACCCAATGGGCGCAGACTAATTCCTCATAACTTAAAATAAGTTTAAAGGACAACGTATCGACAGCTTTACGAATTATTGAAGCCATCGATTTACGAATTAAGGTCACGATATGACCAAAATACAACCGATTTTGTATCTTTATAAATCAACGTTGACTTCTAATTATTAAGTTATAAGTCAAGAATAAAATAAGAATATATTGCTACAGCTTCTTGAAACTACAATTTTGTAAAGCTTTTTATTTCTGAAAATTATTAAAACGGGTGTACTTACATGTAATCTCGCCGAGGAGCTCATATCTGTTTACTTGATGTTGTCTCTATGTGATCATCCGTAGCTGTGTCCTGAAAACGAAAACGAAATAAACACATTTCCGTGATATAACTACATATAATTAGTCAATATTCGCCAAATAACATTTTAGGTTTATTTTTATTTATTATATAATAAAAGTACATTTCAAATTTTAAAATAACATCCAAAAAACAATACTTAGTTTAGCTAAGATGTGAGGAAAATAGGTACCAGGTAATATATCCGCTAATACTACTCTGCAACTACTACTCGTGATAATAAATTTCTCAAATCTGTGCGGTATAACGATTAAATCGCACCTCAAAAACACTCGTTTCGTAAACTTGACACAATATGTCTTCCAACTAGTTATTTAAGTTTTAACTCTTTTTAAGCATTAGGACCTGCCGGTTTCCTCACGATTTTTTCTGCATCGTTTTGAGAACTAGATATTGCGCATCTGTCGATGCACAGGTGTTTTTCGGGTTCCTATGCAGTCTTAGAACTATCTAATACTCCTTATTCGACTACCGACAATTCCTCAATTTGGAAGTAACTGTTTATCTGGAGATATATTTGGTTTAATTATGCATCCCAAAGCCCTAAGAATCGTTTCATCAGCCTAGCCATAGGAATTTATTTACCAGTCAGTCATAGACAAAAATTACAAATTCACATCGCTTGAAACTTCGAGAGTTGAAAAAGTGAATTCGTTATAACGGTATAATTTTTTAATGTAATCACATGCAGTGTTCGTAAGTAGTAATTATGGGCCACATGCAAAATATTATATACACTCGGCATTCATCTGATTGCGAGAGTCATTATTTATTTATGAGACGTTATTTCATATGGGTATGTTATACGCGGATTAACCCGTGAAATGGCTGTAATTTTAGTAATGTTTACGTTTACGACATTTTTGCAAAGGTTAAATTCATGTAAGGTCTGTGCTCTTACAGGAAATAAATAAATTTTCATTTATTTTTTTTACTTTACAAGTGTAGAAATCATTCTCATATTTATTGTAATTCGTTTAATCATATGAACACATTTAGGTTCTTAAATTCACGCCAGTGCCACAGTGGGCCGCTGAGCGTTACTTTATCGTGGGAGGTAACAAAAGCAATACGGCATACCTAAATCCTCCCTTAAGGGTGAAAAAGCAGTCGTCCTGTTCCTGTTGCAACCCTACCTGAGACCAGGAGGTGGAATGTAATATCTGCCTGTAAATTCACTGGAAGTCATAGCTTTTACACCGGAACAATAAAATTAATTTGAATGCGTCACTTCTATTTCCCATAGAGGTTGTTGATTGACCGTTGGTAATGGGCCCAAGTTACTGCTTCATCAAGTTAAAAGTTTAAGAAAATAAAACTTTGTGTGCAAACAAAAGCATCTATTTTGTATTCAGTGACATTTATTAACTCAACTGTATTTGATTTGATGTGCTTGATTATGGTTTTATCGGCAATAAATGATTATTCTTACACCAAGGTGCGTATAAAGCACAAGTGTAACAAACAAGTAACAACGTGTGAAACACGAGCCAAATGAGAAATGTCGAAAGAAGAAAGGAACTGGTTGTCAGTATCTTGCGCACGCATCACATACTGAAGTAAATAGAGCCTGACTTATTACAAACTAGATGAAGTCGTTAGCGTGGACTCCGATCTTTTGAAATACCATAATAGGGTATAGAATATGTCGCATTCACTTCTGAAATGCGAGTCGGCTGTTTCATGATGCGTACCAATGTCATACAAAGATATTATCAGTTAAATACGTTATATCCAGCGTACAATTGCATACTTATCTCTTATAAATAATTTGATAATTGAAAAAATGGAGAAATAAATTACTAACCAGTCTTAGTTATAGTAATATTATTAGTAATCGAATGATTAATTAAACCTTTCAAATAGATTAGTCAAAATACACACAATATTGACAAATATAAGTGAAACGCACATGACCACAACTTACGCACTGGGCGACTTTGTCAAACGTCGCGCCAAAGTTTTGAACGCACTCATAAATCGAATTACAGCAACATTACCAAATACGCAGTCACCCATGTGAGTAAAAGTATTCAATAAATCACACTTCTTTAGTCCTTATAAACGTATTTTTTCTTAAGTCCTTATTTTCCTTATTTAAACACTACACATAACTTTACTACTACTTATTACTCAAATCAAATCAAATCAAATCAAATCAAATTTTTCCATTGTTTCCATTCTATAGCTATAGTGACTTTTGGCTTTGACTTTCAAATTAAAAAGTCAAAGTCAAAAAACTATATCTATAGAAGAGATGGCTTCGAAACGTCAATAAGTAATATTGAACGAATAAGGACACGTGTACCTACTTATCGCTTATAACATTTTAAGCCTTGTTCATGTTCATCTGAATTTGTACCAGTGACCTCCGGATTAAACGAAGGGTCCGTACCACTAGGCCACCACGTCCTCATCATGCATAGTCTCGTACCATCATCACGATGTGATATCGTGCAGTACTATTTTATTAATTGATTCCTAAAACGTGTGAATATATATTTGTATCCTGAAGCACTTTGTCAGATTACAAAATAAAACATTGTCACTTGTTGTATACATGCACAAAATTCAACGTTAAAACGGTTTACATGTTAGGTCATATACCTTTTTAGCGATTGCAGTGACATCTAAGCATATGCCGTGTAAATATTCTCAGTGGAAGGAGCAAAAATTGGCCCATTTTTCAAAAAAAAAATAACAAATCTGTCATAAAAATACCCATCGTATACTTTAGGCATTGTGGCTGCCGCAAGAAGTAACTTGAGTGAATCAGGCTTAATGAATTGAGAATAGTTCTGCCCATTTATGCGCGCACGAGCTTCAATTTGCGCAACTGTTTTTGCTGCCAATACCTCCGGCTAAATTTATTATGCACTGACTCAATATTGCTCGCACAATGTCGAAAGGCAAGATACGCATTGTAATTTATCTCACTGGCCTGCCCATCTGAGAAATCTTCCTCTACTTGATCAGTTTTGTTCATGTTTATCTGAGAATAGTCTGAGAAAAAATAACTTCAACGTATGTAAGTATTCTTTTCTAACTAAACTTCTACTAAATCAACTTCTTATAAGTATTCTATGGAACCATTTGCATATACCTATTAGGTATTGAAGGTATTTTCTTATTTTTATATTTCTTATCTAAAGACCTCATTTAGTTAGCCGACTGCAAAGAAATGGCCAAAATGAACACTTGATCAAATTTATCTGTAACGTTTTAATGACAACAGCACTAATATAATGCTATAGTTTCCTAACAGTTTTTCTATAATAAATTCTAGCTGACGAGATTACACGGGCCTTCTGATGGAAAGTGTTCATCCTCGCCCACAGACATCTGCAACCCAGAAGCATTGCTGCGATGCACGCCTTTAAGATGAAACTATCAAATCACTGTCATATTTGTGTTTTAAAAATCTCACAACATTTCGTAAAAATTAAAGTCAAACATGACGATTAATCAGAAGATATTGCTTTAAGCAATAAAGCTGCCCATTGTATGTCACAAGTATTGTATTTTGAAACCTAATTATTTTTATGTATTTGTGTGATGTACAAAAAAGAATTGTCTATTCTATTATTCTTAATTTAAAATGAAAAAGGAAAAATAATAACTAATTGGGACAGTGTCGTAATTAATCTTCTCTTACTAGAGGTATATCGATTAGTAAAATATCTAATGCACTAATTAATACAATATTACATCTTATTTAATTATCTATCGACCAGTGTTCACGCTATTCTAGATATATTATTTCCAGATTAAAATTCAACACTGATTGATTGCGATTTAATCGCCCCATTTATTGCACTAATTGGCAATACTACATCTTAGGGTTAGATACGTAACATCGAAAAATTAAATTTGCGAATTAATTCTTCTGGAAATTAGTAACTCTAAAATTAATTAAATTATTATTTATGCTTTGCTACATTAATTATTAGCTTTATTTTGATGTACCTACATAAAATTTCAAATAGTGCCTAAAGCTTATCAAAAACGTATGATGCAAATGCAATCATTTTGATTGCTCTGCTTTCTAGTTCTCTTGAAATAATTATTCTTACGTTTCTATTATTTATTCTATATCTATTCTATATTCTATACGTTTGAACAAAGTCTTTCAGTTAGTTCTATTCTAACCCTACTATAAAAAAACTATACTATTCATTATTTCTACGCAATAAGTGAACGCGTATTGAAATATGCACTAAATCAGACTACTCTGACAAATATGTATGGAATTGACAAAACTAGACAAATCAGAATTTCATGCGGTTGTTTAGTCAATCAATCTTAAACGCGTAAGGACATGCACTCGATGTCTTATCGTATTTAAAATATTCATGAGATTTCATTGGGGGCGCATGTGGCGTTGTGATTATATACACATACATTTTATCCCTTTAAGGACTTAATTATGCTGTGTGATGCCATAAAACGTTTACATTGTGGACAAATGCGCACTCGATGATACTGGAAATAGACTTTGCGCAGCAAAACGAAGAAATCTGAAATAATAATCTATGTTTTTAATAACCGAAATTTATCTCTTGATCTTTTTATTTTTATTTAATAGTTTATTGTAAATGTTTTTTTTTGTTTTCCTTATCTACCTACTTAACTGTCACACTCAGACTAAGAAGTCTTCACCATTAGTTGTAACAACATTTACCATGTATCTTTTCATACTTCAGCTCTCAATTTAATGTCTTTATGTATGTTATGTTTGCTGTTCATTAAATAAATAAATAAATCCCTAATGAACGCAAATTATTCCTCGTTATCTCGTACTTGAATGACATATATTTCCCAGTTATTTTGATTTAAAAACCAAATTACTGTCTATGTGAGAATATATCCTTTCAATAAAGAATTTTCCAGATCGGCTTAAAAATGTCTGAGATCTGAGTTACTAAACATAAAAAAAACTAAACTGTGTACCTCCTTTTCCTGAAGTAGGCTAAAATTGGAAATATTTATTAAAAAAAATACTAGGTTTTCGGATCCAGATCGAAGATTAAAATCTGAGAAAAAAAACATAGGAAATAAGACTAAAATTATTACCAAGTTTCACTCCACTCCACTCCACTAGGATTCATTAATCTAGTCAGAATTAGTAAAAGTTACCCATGATTAGTTTAGATATAAACACGTCCGCATTTTCAAAGCCGCGGAAGATCATTAATTAATTATTATAACAATATTTTGATGTTACATTAACTATTATTTTTATATTATAAAACAATAATAATCTTGTGACTAGATGCATATTGTACGCGACAAAGTGAATCGTGATTATGTTTTTATCACAAATTAGTGTCATAATCGCAGCTTACTACGCATTTTATTCCAAATCATTATAATTATGATCAATCTGTAACCGAGGTGTGATGCTGTCAAACATTAACTTATTAGAAAAAATTGGGGGTTGAAATAATATGAGTACCTACTCTACCACAGTTGAATGCAACCCTGTCAATATAAAAAAAACATTCGCGTTTCGTTTTGTTAGCGTACCAAAAGTATTTATAATTATATTAATTTATAATTGTAATGTTCATAAAAATCTATCATACTTTTTGTTTAAATCCATGGAACTGTCAGCATATTGTCAATAGCTAGTCGGGTCCCTAGCGATAAAAATCATCTAATGAAAAAATTACCTACTAAATAATAATGAATTCCTAAGCTCAGCACTAATTGGCAACTTTTTTGTGATCAATTCGGGGACTATAAAAAACAACCTTCGAATTTTAAAACAGATACAAAGCTTTGTTTAAAATTTTAGTTATTTGCATACACAGATGGATAATAGTAACAAATACCTAAAAAATATAATATGCTTCTGACATAGAGGTACACAATTTCAGCCTGGTATTTTATGTCCATTCAGTGTTTGTTATGACATTTTATCATTACATTTAATACCTTAACAAAAGGAAATAAGATATTTGAGAAAAAGCAGCATAGACTACACAATATATAGCAGGCGCAATACTTTAAGACCTCACAAGAACTAAGCATCTGTCCAGTTAGCCACATATGTTTAATATAGTTTGATTTGAGTTTCCACCTCGATCTAACATTTATTTTACAATGCAATACCAACTCTATTTTTCACTACTTTGGCCCCATAATTCAATAAAATAAGGTCATCATGCGTAACTTTGTATGGAATTATTATAACACTTAACTATGTTGCAATCAGTGTCACAGCATTGAATCTAAATCGATCCTTTAATCGATGTTAAGTATCGATTTTATCATATTTTAATAAGGATTGATGTATAATTTTGTTAATATATCATCGATGATAGGAGGTGGCTGTTTTTTATAATTCAAGTAGAGAAACAAATGCAACCAAGTTATTATGTAACAAATTCATTAAACGATTGTACCGAATGAGAACGCGATATGACACACCTCAAGGAATCAGCTCTTTCTGATAAAAACTGAAGAAACTACCTTCTGTCAGCATGGTTTTGCCCGCGTGTACTAAGTACTACCCTTCCTTTTGGATCGCTTAACTAGTCCAATTTTAAATACCTTTCTTAGTAAACTCTCAGTATCTTTATGCACCCAAGGTATAAGAATAACTAAAATAATAAATTTAATACAACGATATTATTTTGGTGGCTTGGAGTGATTTCTTCACATAACTCTAGGTAAGTACCACCTAATTTTAGCTGTCTACATCATGTGTACACACATGATGGAGACAGCTCCAACTGAAGACACTCATCCAGCCACAGAAATTCGAAATGTTTAAAGTGCGCCTCAAACTGTTTCCAGGTCCTGCAGTTGACGCATAAATTCAACATTTCTGTTTCGAAGCCACGGCGCGGCGGTTTCCTCACGATGCGTTCCTTCACCGTTTAGAGAACGTGGGATTGCACAAATGCAATTTTCAGTAATAGTGCATGCGTAGATTTGTATCAGTGACCTTCGGATTCATATCCGTACCACACGACCACCACCCTCTCAGGGTAAACCTTGTGTGAATACAATGTGATTAAGTACAACCTCATTTGCCATAAATATAAACATAGCATGCTTCCTGCGACCGGCGATTCACATACCGTGTAATTATGAATAAGAACTGATTGCTTCCTTATTTTTTTTCACATTAATAACCCTCAAACACTCAGGTTAAAACAATGGCTTGTTATAAAAACCATTCCAATTAGATTCCCCGCGACATGTGCTTGAACGGTTTATCATTATAAGAATAATACTCCATAGTACAATTGAATAGAATTCCACTGACACGGAAGATTAACAATGGTAGAAATACATCATTCGGAAGCTAGTAGGTACTGAATCACGTCTGGTGTTTGCGATATAAACAAACAACGGGAAAAAAATAGTAGGTACTGTATCGTATTCATAATGATTTATGCGTCTTAGATGCTACTAGTACTAAGATGTTGATCTCTTGGTACAGAGTGGAAGAGAATTGATTCAAATCATAGTATACAATTATAAGTTAAGCCCTGATATCTGAAATAGCTTTAGCTGTATATCAGAAACCAATTCCTTAAATAAGTTATAATTACGGATGGTTCAATTCTAAGCAGATTCACTGCCATCGTATCTGCCATGTCATAATCAAAATTAATTTCATTAATGAGCACAAACCTTAGTGGTTTCTTAGTAGCTTATAATCAAAGTTTTTATATCGAAAATTAAAAAAATCACAAATAAGCAACTAATGGAAAGCTTTTCATTAATTCATTCCGATTCCGACATAAAGCTACATTATTACCCTATATTAAACCCACTCATATATATTATCGTACATATTGTCAGTTTTTACAATTTGGATCTACTCTATTTCAACCATAAAAAATATTGGTTGTGAACAAAATTGAATTGCTCTAACAAGTTTGCTATCAAAATGATTCGACGGTCTGGAACTAACACATTTTTCTTTTATTATACTTTTTTCAAAATTCAACATTTTACTAGTCGTTTATTTTAAAATTGTCGTGCATAATAAGCATTTACAAGAGCATGTATATTAATTTCTTTCACAGTGTAAGTAAAGTGTTATGTACACAGTATCATTTATGTATTCTGTTCCTTCCCAGGTAAAAGCTTCCTATTTCGTAAACGCATAATTTATCATTGCGTACAAAATGAATACGTGCTTGATTGTGCAAGTTCTTTCGTATCAATGCACAGGTACTTATAGGTCGTCCGAAAAATCATTATTAATTGAAAGAGTTTTAAATCTCCATTGAATGCAAAGATTGGCTCGAAAATTAACCTCATCTGTCAACATCGTCGTATACATTCAAATAATGATGATTGAATTTACTGTCAAAAGTTCTTTACATCTTGGATTATATATTAATTGTATTCTTTTCATATGAGGATATGGATGCAGTTGTAAATATATAATATAAATCATTTAGAGTTTTAGCACTCTACTCGTACTTTCATCATAATTTTTCCGGCATGATGCGATTTGGGACTCCTTGTTACTATCTTTGTTAATGTTTACTTAAGTCATTATTATTTAACATCAGATCAGATCAAAACAACCTAATAGAGTCTAGATGGCTAACATATTTTTTTGTATTGTATCGTTTTTTAATGTACTAATATTTTGGTTTAGTGTTAGCTATGGATAATAACAGCTAACACGTGTAATATCGGAAAACATATTAATATCTTTTTGCACATTTTGTCAGGCGTTCCTTAGATCTGATTTGATCTAGCTTACTTTTATTATAGATTAGGTCTTATTTTAGGGCCATTAACATTACATGTTCATGTTTGAAGGTTTTATGTGCATTGAAATTACTAATACATGAGACGTTCCATTTTCAAGTCTTAGACTGACGGTACTTACTCAAATAAACACTCGGCTGGCATTGTATTGTCCTTTCTAACCATTCAACAGTTTAGATAATCCGAGTATAAATCAGTATTTATTCCGAGCAGACCACAATGTGGTAATAAAACTAATAGCCTAAGTTAATACGAGGTAAGTGGTCGCTTCCGTTGCATCACTAGTTTGTTTTCGATGAGTTTTGTTCCTACTTTATCAATACATCAGTAGTTACGTAGTGGGACCGTGAACTCGACGAGCTGGAACCAGCGTGTAGTTGATAATTAATGCCTTCCTGCTGTTAAATGTAGCAATATATGATAAGTTTTATATACAGTGCAATGCGTTAAACGGTTACCGTAACCAGGTAACGAATGAAACGGGGAAATATGTTCCGAGTTATGCCAAGAAAGATAATACGATAATACGACGAATGATAGTTTTTCTATCAACAAGCAGTCATGCCAAAAAGACTTAGTTACTAGAAGAAAAATACGTCATAAGGAGGTAATATAGATAGATTAGGCACATTTTAAATTATTTATCATCATTTAATTAATAATAATATTGGGAACAATTCACATAGCGCCATCTAGCCTCAAACTAACAATAACTTGTACTATGGGAACCAGACAACTGATAAAATACATATATTCTTTATTTTTGTAAATACATACTAACACCAAGACAGAACAAACATCTTTATTCGCCACACAAATGTTTGTCCTGGGTGGGAATCGAACGCACGACCTACAGCGAAGAAGGCAGAATTACTACCAACTGAGCTGTGAGGTCTATCAACTTCGGGGTACTGTCAAAAATTAAATATTAATACCATGGAAGCTCTATAAATTTATATGTAATTATCACGCAATATCAGCCTGATATTTATTTATAAACGACATATTAAGTGCTTTTATAAGAACACACATTGTTATCTAACTAATCAACGTATTCCAAGGCTCTATCGAAGACCATATTTGCATGCAAATGACTAATTATGTTAGCAAGCAAGTCACCGTGACATGAAAGTACATTAGTAGACAGCCCCACGGCAAGGGGTTATATAAGAACCAATACATGGAAAATAGGCTGTTGAAGACACATTTGTCATGGGAACGCATCCACTCGGTAACGTATTACGAAACGATAGGCACAGGTTGCAAAGGGTAAAGCTAGGTCACTGACATCGATACATGGTGAGAATAGATTGCTTAAATTTAATGTTTCTGTCTACATTTTATTTATTACTACTACTGCTGCTTATTGTGTGATGAAGGGATGAAAGTGCGCCTCAAAGAGACTCGTTTCAAGCATTTGAAACGTTAAATTTTATTTAAGGTTTCAGACATGCTGGTTTTCTCATGATTGTTTTCCTTCACCGTTATGAGAAAGTGGTATTGCGAACATATTTTTTACTTTTATTGATCTTTTTATAATGAACCAGTGACCTCCAGTTTTAAATTCGGGGTCAGTAACTACCACTGGGTTGTTAATTTGTATTGATTCTATGCAAATTAAATGACATCCAAATCATTACGTGAAAATAAACGGTTTGTATGGGTTATATTTACACATTGTTATTATGAAATTGATCTAACCGACTAACCTGCAATATCATTTTTAAGCTTCTCCGAAAGATTTACTTCAATTACTTTACAAAAAAAACTCGTGCTGCTAAAACCGATTCACCACTAAAATGTGGGTTCCAATTCCTAGAAAAATATATAAGTGGGCTAGGTGAATACTCATTCTCAGCTACGAGGAAGGTTAATCTAACGATTGGCGTATGTAACCTAACGGTTACATACGCCTACTAGCGGCGACGAAGTTACGAACCGTAAGTATAAGTTCCAGAATCAATTTAATATTACTTTACTATCCTCCCAGGCAAATTTGTACGACCACCAACGAGATACGTGATTCAATACAGAATAGAAGATCAACTCATCTAAATATCTGTTGAAATGAACAGAATTACCTAAATTCGTAATAAGACCTTAATAATGAAATTCAATCTGTATATTTCTTTAGCAAATACCCATTACAGAGTGCATTTCTTAGTTAGTAATATAAATTCCTATCCTTATTTTTTGTATCGTAATTTATACTTACAAACTCACTTTTAGTCAAGACAACATGGCTCTTTCCAAAGACCTGCTTATTAGCGCTTGCACGCGGCGTGAGAGTCATACAGTGTAAACTATGATGATGACCTAAATGGAAGTTTAAACGCCTTAAAACTTAAGTAGATAACTCGGGGCACAAAATAAAACATTCATGATTCTGAAAAAAGCTTCTAGCTAGACTGACGCTGTCGAGAAGTGTATGACACGACATTTATAGTGGGATACTTGCAACGTGTGTGATTACTTTAAGGTGTGAAAAGTTGCGGACAGGTTTATGGATTAGTATTCAAACGAATAACTGTTCTATTCACGACTGAACACCAAATCTTTAAGAATTACTAAAAAAAAAAAATTTGCGCCTTGTTTTGTTATATAAATATTATGATATTATGTAGATATCAAGTATAGATAGTACCATCTCCTGTTATAATTTTGTGGACGAAACAGTGGGCTTTATAAAATAAATATTCAAACTAGTTGTCGAAAGATATATCAAATCCTGGACTCGACCTAAACACGTAGGTAGGGCCTATCTTGCGTCTATATTACCGTCTTATGGGAGAAAAAATAATTAAGACATGTAATAACAATTCACAGTAACAATAACCAAAAACAAATAATACTAATATTGGTGGACAATTCACACAGAGCCATCGAGCCCCAAACTAAGGTTAGCTTGTACTATGGGAACCAGGCAACTGATAGTTTTTTTTATATAAATACTAACATATAATACAAATTAAAACCCAGACACAGAACAAACATCTATATACATTCGTCACACAAATGTTTGTCCTGAGTGGGAATCAAACCCTTACTACAGCGCAGAAGGCAGAGTTGTCCAACTGAACTGTGAGGCCTGTCAAATGACTCTTCTTCTTTCCTGGCGATGATTCCTGACTTCCCTTCACATGAAATTCTCGACATACAGATTACTAGCTATTATTAGATTATCAGTACAGCCAAGGGCACAAACCACTCAGCCGTCAACGCTTAAGAAATACATCACTCAACAAAGCTCAGCATTATCAATTATTCAACATTTTAAAGAATATACAAAAGAGATAAGTGAAGTTATATTTGAACATAGTTTCACTTAGCTACTAATTAAGGCCTCAGTATGCCCTAGCTCTAGCATTACTTATAATACGATTAAAATATTCAAATTTTTTATTTGTGGCAAACTGACCGCTCCCGTATTTCTAGAATTGAAAATACTAACTAATATATATTTCACGGTACTATTGTTCTACGAACGGTCTCAACATATTTATATTATTATAGCGTCTACTTGACGATGCGTAATGAAGATTAGGACAGATAAAACACATGTAGCTTCTTGAAATATATTATGTAAATGTTATTACCATATCGTGATATTCATAATAGAGCATAATATTATAATTCAGATTTTATCACGAAGTTGCCCTTATCTGTATTCTACATCTCACTTGTTTCGTCATTATCAAACCAGAAAAACTGACCTTACTCAAAAATAGATCTAATAAATAATGTAGATGTGCCTAAATGTTGTTACATGATTTTTACATCGACACTTTCTTATATGGGAGTAACTGATAATAACAAAAACGCAATATCAACATAAAATTAAGGTGAGTCAAGTTAAGAATTCCAATGAACTCCGGAATGCATGGAGGCCATGACTGGGCTATTAGATGCGTTTACTAAAACAGTAAACGAGAAATATCCGCAGTGGAATACCATAACAGGCTTTCCTCTCCAATCTGATTATTCGATTCGAACACGTACTTATTTGTGGGTTAATACCCCCCTTCCCACCTAGGGCATAAAGGTTGAGCCTATTGCTACGCATGGGCATGCTATGCTCGCTGGCTTAACTTCGATTTGTTTTAAAATGTATGGGCAAACATCCACTACAACCGCATTTAAGGGCAGTTACGCGCTCTATATATTTTATATTACTATATTTATTTGACAGATATCTCACCTCAATTGGTAGTAACTCTGGCTTTTGCGTTGTAGTTCGTGTGTTCGATTCCCACCCAGGACAAACATTTGTGTGACGAGCATTGATGCTTGTTCTGTGTCTGGGTGTTATTATGTATTTATATTCATGTATTAACAAAAAAGCAAAGAAGTATTCTATCAGTCATCTGGTTCCCTAAGCTATGCTTAGCTTAGTTTGGGGCTACATGGCGGTGTGTGAAATGTCTACCAATATTTATTGATTTGTTTAATCAAACGAAGCTATCAGTGCAAATTGCGTAGGAAAGGGACAGACCCGCAAACTTAAAAAACTGAAACCCATGAAAACATAAAATAGTTAAGATAAAATTATTGTAAACTTCCTGTATTCAAAATGAAATATTATTCTAAAGTGCTGTAAAATACTTTCCCACACATCTTTAGTATAATTTATGAAATGAGCGAGAATTTGTGTAATCGCCTCAGGCGTATCTTGGAAATAGTTTTGTAATAATTGCATCTGTTTGAAATGTACACCAACAAATTACTATGAAAGGTTAAACCCCTCAGTCAGTAACTACATTGTGGCTAGTCTAGTGTTTATGTGTTTCCTCTGCATTGAGCTGTTTCAATCCATAAAGAAAACTAAGAAACGTAGTAATGACATTCATATACCACGAACGAGAAAAATACTTAAATTATTATATGAACTAGGTGACCTATATAGTATTTTTCAATATACATGTAACAGTAATTATTTATCTAAATGATTAGGATGAACCACCTCTTCAAAAGTTTTCCTGTTTATTATCTAGATAAGATATAAAACCTTTGATATTTAAATACAATTAGGCTTCAATTTAAATTTTTTAATTTAATTATAATTTATTTATAATTCAGATAGTCATCCATTTCGTTAGTACCTACTTAATACTTATTTAATATTTTGCCATGGTTGTAGTTTTGGGATACAAAAGCGCCATCTATCACAACACAACTGAAAAATGAGGTCACTGCCAGAAACATAAAATTAAAATTGATACATCTCGCAAAATTGTTATCACCGACATGTTTACAAGTCAACACAGTAGGTAAATACCAATTTACCTAGATAGTTATCTAACCATCCAGGTAAATTATTTATCTTTTATGTCGCTAGCTAATTACAGCGCACGCGATGAGATGCGGTCGAGGTGAAACACGTTTGCGTGAAGATTATGGTTAAGGATTATCGAACGTTCGATGGAGCCAGATACCGCAACTAATCCACACAAATGAAATTGAATGAAATTTATAGCTGCAAAATATTGTAAGCTCACCACAGTTTTCCATACATTTCAAATATTATGCATTATGTATATACGTGGATAAAACTATGGTTATCTTCTACATACAACCTACTTACGACGCACTGAAGTTATCCTAATCACTGAATGTATTGTTTTATTCTCATGTACGGGAGTGACATATTTAATTAAATATTTATGAATATTTTTATTTGATTCGATTTGTCTATTTGAGAAATCAATATCTATTGACTGAAGATTATAGTATATAGTAGCACTGAAATATCTGCTTTGTAGTTCTATATTTTTCTTTTCTTATTTAGGACCTAACAAATATATTATAATAAATGAATAAACAACAAAATTATAATGTTACTATCTTAAATCAAACGAGACATTCACTCATTTTGATGAAGAAATGATACCTTATGTTATTAGATCTTAATCAAGCGATCATATTTCAACATCATCATCATCATATTTAAATAGTACGATTGGTTAATATATAAAACACGAATGTTTATTAATACATGTATCAAAAATATTTAATTAAATTAATATAGTTACATCAAGCAATTTAATCAAATATAAAAATTATATCACGCTTTTATCATATCACATATAGTAAAATTGTAACAGGCCGATGTCTATACATTATGGATATTGAAGAAAAATTAATATGGGGGTGTTTATTAGAACAACAGAAGACAAAACAACAGTTTTTAGGACTTTTTTCTTTCGGTTTGTATGTTTGTACACGCATCACACAAAAACTACTGCATGGAAATGAATGCAGTTTCCACCGATGTATTGGTTGAGGTCTAACTTAAAATGTAGGCTCCATTACACCCCACGAAAGTATTTCATTCCGATTGTTTTGATTTTAATATCCCCCGGATCTCACGCTATTTCCGAAACAGTTGGAACGATTTTGACGGGACTTTCACCGGCAGATAGTTCATGTTCTAAGGAGTAACTTAGGCTACCTTTCCAAGGGGTAAACGGGTGCGTAATATAAACTGATTCCAGAAGGATGAAGTCGTGGGCGACAGCTAGTGAAAAATACAGTCATGGACACACTCGTATAAATATTGGATTCGAGTGTCATTAATGATATGATAGACATGAATTAATAAAACCTCTTGAAAATCTTGAAATTTTCAGAAAACTGTTTATTTTTTCCTGTTTTTATCTCAAGCTTATCTACCTTACCTCGCTAAAAGCCCCATCAGTACTTTACCTACTCTTGCTATCAAATCTAATTCTTGCATAATTATTCATTTATCAATTAAACTTTATCGTATTTTAACTTTAATGTGCTTTGAAGAATTCATAAAATGTTATCTTTCAATTTCATAAACGCGTTATTTCAAATGGGCATTATTCACGCTCCGAACGTAATTTGAACCTTTCATAATAAATAGAGCAAAGCTGACATCATGGTGACCTCAAGATGCTTGATGGCGAAACGCGATATCCCATCCATATAAATATCAAATAAAACATGCAAAAGCCGATCTCAAGGATATAATAGCGATCGCTTTTTCGAGATAACGCGTTGTCCTTAACCGATTAACTGTGCATGCATAATTTTTGAACCGTGCACTGAGTACCCTATTTACAATAATCCGTTTTTTACTGTCTGTTGGTGTATAAAACGGCGGATCGGATTATAATATATTTTTTTCCATATTGCACAGGTTTAATGGTAATTAATTAAGATTACTAGGTAACGATTAAGATTGCAAGCATCAGCTTTCTTGAGCGCGTATTGCGAACTTCTTTTTGACAATCCTTCGGTCCTACTTTGTTGTAGCGAGTTTTACATGAGGTTTTACATAGCAGTTGTTTAAAATCAAGAGCAATCAAATCGTTTGGATGTTTCATGCTACATTCTTATACTCCTACTGCAAGGAAGCATGCCTACGCTTCTGAAACGAGCCTAAATGGGCTTTAATTTACCATGAAAAACAAAATGTTTCTATTTCGTACCATATTTTCGAAACTGGACTTTTGTGCAAGCCCTTCGCAGTACAATTTCTCCATAACTGCCTCCATTAAATTTACACAATCTTCTTGAAACGAATAGGCATTATTTCCATTAAAACTGTAGTCAAAGGGCAAAGTTCTGGTTATTAACTGGTGCTGTGCCTAACATTAATATAATTGCATAAATGGTAGCCACTAACACCGGCACGTAAATCTACCGCTTATCCCATTAGGCTTTTAGGATCATTAAGTCCTAATTTGCTATGTCAACCTAGACTACCGTACGAGCCTTTACTTTTTCCACTTTAGTGACAGGCTTACTATAGCTAAGCGAGAGTAAATGGGCTTTCAATCTACCACTGGCACCCAATACGGATCGAGTTATGTTTTCAAATTTTATTAAAGTAGACAGATTTAAGTTAAACTACCTTTTTTTTGTCTTGAACTATCCTTTCCTCATGATATTTTCACCATTTCGAGAACGTGGTATAATGATTTTTTTTCTACCACTACATTTTCCCTTTTGACCTTTGGTTGAAACTTGGATTCTGTTAGGCCACAAATATTTCTGAACTACCCGCACTAATTAATCTCAAACTAGCATAGATCAATTGTGTCCTGGTTATGCCAATAAACCTCTCAGGATGAAACGCATCAAGTAAGTTAAAAAAAAAAGGAAGAGAATGTAAAATTATAAGGCTTCCCTTTACCAAGGTATTTTTTTTAAGTGATACAGTTACGAACAATCCATCGGCCCATCTGGTGAGAAGTAACCCGTCTCATAACAACCGATGCGACTTGGGTCCTCCCCTACTAGATACCAAGACCCAAGTCACATCATATGCGCCCGTAACTCTGAGACGTGTAGGTGGAACGTCTCATGTGCCTGTAATTTCACCGGCAACCACACCTTTCAAACCGGAGCAGCTGCTTGGCGGCAGAAATGGTGGCAATGGTGACTTGGTGGCAGTACTTCCCCGGACGAAATTGGCGTATGTTATACTGCTCTTTAAAAAAGTACAGTCATACATAATAATGAAATACACGAATAGGCAGTAGTGGGCACCAAGAGAACACTCCTTAATCTTATCATGTTGTTTGGCAAGTTGCTACATCTAATTCTAGCTTTTGGATCTTGCGCCCGTTTGGTTTCGTCAGATCTTCCCATGCGACGCGAAATGTCTCTGATGTTTCACAACATCATGATACAATTACGTGGGTCAGTTCTGATCTATTCTGATCAATGGATTAGACATATAGGGATAAAATTATGGACATAATTCTATCTCAGGTGGTTCCCGATTAAACTGGCGACCAAAGGTTTGACTATATGTCAAACCTTTGGTCGCCAGTTTAATCGGGAATAAATGTAAATAAAAATATAACCCATTATATTAAAAGTACTTAGAAACTTAATTTGCTTACTATAATATAGGTACATTATAGTAAGCAAGTTAAGTTTGTAAGGTAACTTTGACTAGCCACACAGCTCAGTTGGTAGTAATCCTGCCTTCTATGCTGTAGGTCGTGGGTTCAATTCCCACTTAGGACAAACATTTGTATGAGGAATGAAGGAAATGTTTGTTCTGTATGTCAGTTTATATTATATGTATTAACATCATCATCATCATTTTCTTGCCCTTATCCCAACTAGGTGGGGTCGGCACAACATGTACTTTCCTTCCATTTCTCTCTGTCAGACGTCATCTCAGCACTCACTCCTTTCTTACTCATATCATCTTTCACGCAATCCATCCATCTTTTCTTTGGCCTACCTTTACTCTTACATCCATCCACATCCATATCTAGGACTCTCTTTGTAGCATGACTTTCATCCCTCCGCATAACATGTCCATACCACGCTAACCTACTGCTCCTCAACTTCTCCGTCACTGGCGCTACTTTCAAACTTCCCCTTACATACTCGTTCCTAATTTTGTCCATTCTGGTCACGCCACACATCCATCTCAACATTCGCATCTCCGCTGCATGCAATCTTCTTTCATCAATTCCTTTGGTGGCCCAACATTCCGATCCATACAATACGACAGGTCTGACAATCGACTTATATATTTTCCCTTTCAGTTTAAGGGGCATCCGCGGGTCACATGCTGTTGCTGAGACCTGTCGCCATTTCATCCATCCCGCATTTACTCTATTTCTCACATCCCTGTCTATTTCTCCATTATTTTGGATCACAGAACCGAGGTACCGAAAATCAGGGCAGACTGATAGGGGTACACCATCTAAGGCTATAGGGGAAAAATTGGATGACCCACCAAAATCGCAGAACAACTGTTCAGTTTTTGTTCTGCTGACTTTTAAACCGGCATTCTCCAATTTCTCCAGCCATTTTTTCAGTCTGGTCTGGACCTCAGTGGCTGTTTCTCCGACCAGAACAATGTCATCGGCGAACAGCATGCACCAGGGTGTTTCCTCTTGTAAATCAGATGTTAAAGCATCCATTACAAGAACAAACAAATACGGGCTTAAAGCCGACCCCTGGTGCAAACCTACAGCCACACTGAACTGGTCCGAGACTCCAACCTCGGAGCGAACATTCGTACTCGCTCTGCTGTACATCGCCTTTACAAGCTGCACATACTTCCCAGGCACTCCTTTTTCTTTCATAGCCCACCACAGAACCTTTCGGGGAACCCTATCGTATGCTTTTTCGAGATCAACAAACACCATATGCAAGTTTTTATGCGCAAGTCTGTACTTCTCGCAGATTTGAATGATTTGAAGTATGAATATGGCGTCTGTTGTCCCACGTCCTGGCATGAATCCAAACTGGTTCTGTGATACTTCACTCTCTTCTCTCATTCGTCTCGCAATAACTTTCTCCCAAATCTTCATACTATGTGACATGAGCTTTATCCCTCGATAGTTGTTACATTCCTGTACATCACCCTTGTTTTTGTAAATAGGCACCAGCGAACTGTTGCACCATTCATCCGGTATTGCCTCTTCCTGCAACAACTTATTGAAGAATAAAGTTAGCCACTTCCAACCGTCAACCTTAAGTAACTTCCATACTTCCACTGGTATGCTATCAGGCCCTACAGCCTTCCCATTTTTCATACTCTGACCAGCCTTTCTAACTTCATCCACACTCACTTCTTTCACTATCCCCATGTTAACAGGCAAATCCTCTAACACACCACTCCAGTTATTCTCCTCATTCATAAGTTTATCAAAATATCCTTTCCATCTTCCTTTTATATCTGCCTCATTCGTCAACACCTTTCCCGCATCATCTTTAATACATTTTATATGCATAATGTCTCTTGCATTCTTCTCTCTCATTTTAGTTATTCTAAACAGATGTTTCTGCCCCTGAGGGCTCTCTAGTGACTGATACAGCTTATCCTGCACCTTTGCCCTCGAGAGAGCAACAGCTTTCTTAGCTTCCTTCTTACATTTCATGTATTCTTTCCTCATATTCTCTTTCGTAATATCATCTCTTTCGTTAATATCCTTCCATTTCTTAAACGCTTTCTTCTTTTCTCTCAGAACTTTCTGAACCTCTTCACACCACCACCAAGTGTCTTTATCTATCATTCTTTTACCTTTCGTTTCCCCGAAAACATCCTTCGCCACACTTCTTATACAAGTTGCGATTTCATTCCAACATTCATTCACTGACAATACTGCTAAATCATTCATTTCAACCATTTTCTCAACCACTCTTCTTTGAAACTCTCTTGCGTACTTTTCTTCTTCCATTCTGTGCCATTTGATTTTGGGTGGAGGCTTTGAATTTACTCTGGCAGGTTGCTTTTCCAGTTTTATTTCCAATACCAGAAGTTGGTGTTGGGAGACTAATGGCTCGCCTGGTATCACTTTGCAGTTCTTTGCATTTAGTTTATCTCTCCTCAGAAGAAAGTAATCTATCTGAGTGTTGTGATGGCCACTTTTATATGTGATTAAATGCTGGTCTTTTTTTTCAAAATACGTGTTAACTATCGCAAGGTCAAAAGCCAATGCAGCTTGTAGCAAGCTTTCTCCCTCGTCGTTTCTGCTACCAAAGCCCCGACCCCCGTGAACCCTTTCATACCCTCTGTCAGTTTTCCCTACATGCCCATTGAAATCCCCTCCTATATAAATATCCTCGCTTGGTGGGATATCTATTATCAAAGAGTCAAAATCTTCCCAAAACTTTTCTTTCACTACATCATCACATCTACTCTGCGGTGCATATACACTTATAATGTTTAGTACTAATTCACCTAGTAATAATTTCACTACAATCAATCTATCATTCATCCTTTTAACAGCCGTCACACATTTCTTCAGTTCACTATCTAAAACAATTCCCACACCATTCCTCTTGCCATCCTTTCCACAATAGAAAAATTATATGTATTAACAAACAAGTATATAAGTATTATATCATTTGTCTGTTTCCCATGACACAAGCTATGCTTAGCTTACTTTGGAGTTAGATGGCGCTGCGTGAAATGTCCACCAATATTTATTTATTTAAGTTAGTATTGATAGAAAATAAATTATAAATAAAATCAAAAGGTTCATAACAACTCTTTATTTCCCTAATCAAAATCGCACACACCGTTAAATGCGTAAGCTATAAATTACAAGAAGTCAAGAGGCCTTACAATAAATTAAATTACAGACTATAAACACAACACCTTCGTAAAAGAGGCTTGAATATCAGAAAATTACATCCGTTATTTAATAGTTGCTGCCGGTTCAAGTATCAACAAATAAATCAATATTTTTCAGTAGTATAATACACTAGCTGTTGCCCGCGACTTCGTCCGCGTGGAATTCGGTTTTATCACGCACCCTATTTACCCCCTCGGAAAAGTAGCCTAAGTTACTCCTTGTTACATCAGCTATCTGCCAGTGAAAATCCCGTCAAAATCGGTCCAGCCATTTCAGATATTAGCCGGAACAAACAGAAAAACAGACAGATAGACAAAAATAAAAAATAAAAATGTTTTGGTATATGTACCGTGTATACATCCATATGCTCTTAGTAAAAAGCGGTTATTTTAATATTACAAACAGACACTCCAATTTTATTTATTTGTATAGATAGATGTTATAAATTTTTCTTATTACTTTTTTGAGACAACAATACGTTAACGAGTGCAACGGAATGTCTAGCATATGCGGTTGCACTTTGTAGCGTATTTTTATATAATTTTATGTAATAAAAACGCAAAAAGTTTTATTAACTTGTAATTTCAATAAGACTAGGCATTTTAATTTTAGCTACTCATATTTTACAATATCTCTTAATGGAAGTGTTTTATAATTAGTTATATGTGTTGTGTAGTTATATGTTATGTAAATTTATAAACTAGTTCGGCGGAGTCATGAGCTCTCATTCTAGAGGAGATCAGATAATAGCTATCGGGACGAAACCCAAGTTAAATCTAGTAACCATTATTGAAAACAAATATCTTATGTGCGGTGATATTTGTTATATTGGTTACCTGTTATCGGTAGGAAACGATCTGTTCAATTAGGAAAAACGAAGTTGATATTAATATATTTAAACAGATACACAACATATATTAAACATTTTGGGTAAATCGATAGTTACATAAGTGAAAATAATCAATGTTCATCTTAAGAAGAAACCGCTGTGCCCCAAAACATTACTGACTGATTAAGAGTGTGAGTGCCGATGAAATTACAGGCACATGATTATATTTTAAGATTAAATTGGATATTGAATTTAAAATTGTTTCTAGGGTGGGTTGATTCTATTTAGGATTATACTCGCCTTTGTAGGAAGATGGCTTTTATATAAAATAATTTATATTTATTTATGTTGTGTACAATAAAGTGTAAAATTATTTTTAGAAGACAGCCGTATTGAGTTGCAACCTTAAGTCTTTTTAAAATTATTTTGCTGTTGAAGGGGCAGTTGTTTCCGTCATTGTACATAAAAAGCAACCTGAAATCAGCCTCACAGCTCAGTTGGTAGTAACACTTCTGCGATGTAGGTCGTGTTCGTGAAGAATGTAATAAATGTTGGTAACAATCAAATATCACACAAAATTATAGAATTTCATTACAAGTTCATCTCTAATTACATGGAATAATTATATTACGTTATTGAACCGTAGATATTAATGTAAAACGTTGCATACTCGCCATGACAAAAACAGTTTTGTACAAAAATGTTGGTCTAACTTTTTTGGTATTAATTTTATAAATAAATCGTTTAAAAACATTAAAAAAATCGTGCGTGTCAGCTCTGAAGCGCTACTGCAGTTGAATATGTGGCGTGGGCAACATAACGACTTCAATTTTTTTAACACTCTATCTCGCTTCCCATCTAATTTGCGTACCGCGGTCCGCGGCCTACGTATAAAAATCGCTTCATAAGGAATAACCTCTAATACCATCATAAAACTGCCTAAAGCGAATAAGTCGCGCGTGACCGTCAAAACAAGTCAATTACGTTAATCCAGAAGTATTTAAGAGATCAAAGAGTATACAAACTGATAACATCATCATAATGTCATAGTCCTCATAATACTATAGAATAGTAGTAAAAGCTGGTAGTGCAGTAAGCTAGTTTTTGCAAGAAAAAGTAAGATAATAAGATAAGATAAGATGTTCTTCTTTTGCTGTCGTTATCGACCGGAAACCGATTTGGATTGAACAATTATTAAGCAAATTTCTGATTTCTGATATCCAGCAGCGTCTTACATGATAAAAACTCAATGATAATGTGAGCTAAGTGTAAAAAAAATGTAAACCTTCTCTGTTAAATTTCCTAATTTATAGTGCAAATTGAAAGATTTTAATGCGCATACAATCATACAATACTAGTAATAAAGACGGATTGCAATACAATACAATATAATACCTTTATTCATAAGACCATTATTAGGTAGGTACACGTCAATAAAATAAATTCAATATAATAACAAAATTCAATTAATAAAAAATAACAACTTTGTCACAATACAATAATATTGCGTCTTTGATAACACTAATATAATAGATAAACTCGGCAACTAGCATATAAACCCCTCATGAAATAATTATTTTACCAATTACACTTACAGTGAAATCAGCTGTATAAATATATGCAGCTATTTGATTAGCAAAATGATGATTAATGTTTATTAACTTTGTTATTGGCACCGCAAGTGACCGACAGACGGATGCGCAAAAGGAAAACGATATCCTCAGTCAGAACCTTAGGCGGTCGGTAATTTATATACATTAGGCAGTCATTAGATAATATCAGTGAACGGTGCTGTGCGTCGCCGATTACGAGTCTTTAAAACCCTATTACAGTACAGACTACCCAATTTTGGACAGCAATTTGCAGGGACAATTTAGTTCAGCCCTGTATTAAGGGCGGAAACCTAGAGTTATAGCAATAATCGAGGAAGTGATTGAAGATGATTTGATTCTTGGGATACATTTGGAAGTTTCTATATTTTTATTGAATGTTCCTGTGCTTCTTTTTTTTTAATAATCTAGGCTACATATTTGATAAAAAATATTTTACTAGTGTTTTGGAGTTAGAGAAACATTAAAGGCACATGTTGGCCTGAATTTTCAAGGAAGTAAACGAAACAAATTGTAGTAAATTGACAGTTTTGACTTTGACTGAACTATCAACTGGAATAACTAAACAAAACCTGAATTAGTGTAAAAAAAAACACCGACTTGTTGGAAGGACTGTACGGCTATGTTTGTTTGCCAGTAATGATGATGAGGAATGTTACAGCAGGTTTGTCCTCATATAAAAATGTATGTAAGTATGGCATCATGGCATAGCAATACCAAGACTGAAGTGACTTAACACTTTTGTACACAAGGTTAATGTACGAGTATATTGACACGACTTTACAACTGAAATACAAACAAGCCTTTTCTAGCCATATGAAGAATTTTTTATCACTCTTTTTGAATAACGAGCTCAAAAAATGGGGAAGTTAAGTGATGAATTTTATAAGTGTACTTGAGGGGGTAACTACGGATATGACGTGAGGGAGTTTTTTTTTAATATTATGGTAACTCCAAGTAACAATGTAATGCCAACTCATAGACAATAATCAACTCTTTATCGACAAGTTTCGCTCAATGACTAAGAATAATCATAACAACTAAGTAACAAGATAAATCTTGGTGTCGCTTTGACAGTGACATTGCATCAGACTAGTAGGTATCGATTGTTCCTATATTGTGTGAATTTCTGTGAATATGAATTAACCTGTAATTAATTCAATGGGCAAGTCTGAGCGGAATGTTCATCGAACATTGCTTTAAATTTATACACATTATAGAGTTTAATGGCACCTTTTTATTCTACGTTTCATTGTACAATCAGTATCAAGTCCATAAATATAAAACGCAGTTACAAAATGTATTTAAGAGTTTTTATTTTATTATACAGCAACCTAGATGTATACAAATTTATCGTTATCTTTGCTTGCAAAAATCTTTGTAAACTATTGTAAAACAGTCGTTGGCACATCTAGTTATAAATGAACTTTCATTAATTCTTACCACCGCGTGGCCCCGCTGTGTGAACAGAATGACAATAGGACTTACATAAAACGACATAGCATTGACCTGATCTTGTTTCTGTGAGTGTTGGATGACACGGATAAGCTGATGATTTGATCAAATCATCATCAGTTAGGATTGCGTTTTTTAACTTGCCTTAATCTGCGTGATTCTCTAGACACTGATGAGCCTTAACACTAATGTCATTCATATAAATGCCCAAAGTATTCCACGGAGCCATATATATATAAATAAATAAAACGTAATTTTGTAATTTGAAGTTCTCTTGTATCATCTGTGGTAAAAATAGAACCAGAAGTAACATTGAAACGCCTTAAGTGGAGAATTCGCCCTACCGGATTAATTAACTATTGCTTACTTCAGATTTTTAGTTGTTTTGTTATGTATTGTTTTTAGAATTGTAATATGTTTTGTGCGAATAAACAAAGAATGGGTGCTGGTGAAATATTGCACCTCCAAGTATCAGAGTAAAGGCTGCAGTTCGATACTTACACATAAAAACTGACAGGTGATCTTCAGCGTCTAGAATTAATTCATCTACCGGCTCGATTTTAACCTATGAACTGACCGACTGAGATGTTCGACTTTTTGACCCCATCAAAATGTGAGTAATATTGAATAACAAATACGTTATTGTATGCGCCTGAGAATAGGTCGTCACTAAGCAATCCAATATTTATACCAGAGAAAGCTTAGTGCCTTCTCGCAATATTGACTTATGCAATTGTGTTCATCTCTGTATTCAATTTCTACAATTCCAGAATTCATTATTGCTGAGGTCGGGATCAGAGACGAGATACAATCAAAATTTTACTTATTTGGTTAAGGTATAATAAATTTTACACGCCGTTTGCCGCTCAAAAGTTACGTTATTTTGTTGTTTTGCGAGGTCGAGCTCTTCTTATATACATAACTTAAAGTACATTTATAATGAAAGTGCAATGCTAATGTATGTAGACATTTCGGTCGAAACTTGAACTTATTTTAATTATTACTCTCCATTGTTGCTTTTAATAATAAATAATAATAATAATAAACTTTATTTATTTGGAATAATAACAATGTACACTTTAGATACAGACACGATGATGCTTGCAGGAGTATAGAACTGTGTCGCAAGCATCAACGCCCCACCTCCGAATACAGTTATACAATTCCACAGGAACAATATAAAAATTTTAAAAGTTTCTAAAGTTATATATCTAAAATCTAAATTAAAAAGATTGTTGTATGTGAATATCGCTGGTATATCATCTTTCTTGGCTGTTGGTCCATAAGTAATGATTTGATGAGTGAGTTTTTTGTGCAAAATCGTTTGCGGCAATGTACTCACCACATATTGCCTCTGTTAAAAGACAGACAGGTTTTTTTTCAGGACAGTTTTACAGTCAGTGTAACATGGACCATCATTTTTCTACAATCGGGGAAATAATTTATTCTATACGCTTGTTTTGTTTCAATGCCTTTTTGTTGTCAAATACTAATTGATGAATTAATTTATGACGAACATGAATTATTATACAAATATAAGAAGAATACTGACATTTAATTCAAGGAAAATCCAAAACTTTCTTTAAGGATATCAACATTATGCCATTTTTTAGATAGTTACATAATAATCCGATATAGGCCGATTTGTTTACGTTTTTACGCAAAAATAATTTTATTACATTCTCAACCATTATCGCTGTGGTAAACAAAGTGAATACGCCAAAAAGTAGGTCATTGTAATATAATAATGATGAAAAGAAAACGACCTGATTATATATTGGTTATCATTGACATTAAAAATGTAGTCATATATGAACCTGATACGAGTAATTATAAAAGTACAAAGCACAGTCCCACAAACATACCATAGATTGATATCTTTGTAGATGAAATTAAAAAAAAAGTGAGAATATGTGAGTCGCTACAAAAAATGTATAGGCGCAAGTTTATTCCTCTTATTAACTTAATAATTATGCTCACGCGTCGTCCACCTCATAATTTAAGTTACGACGCGAAAATCTGTGAATATTAACATGCGAAATAACATATTTTTTTATTTGTTAGATGCCTTACAACATCTACAAATGTACAGTAGGTACAAAACTCGCCGCGTGAGAATTCCGCATAGAAGTGCTTAGCCAAAAAACGTATTGCGTATAAAAAACGTATTTTATACTAAATAATTGTCTTGTGACAAAACAACAATTCCCAATCAACACAACTTCCTGCGCTTAATTATCTATCTAAACAAAACAACGTGAAGATGTTTGTTACAACTCTAAATAAAACCTTCACGTTATCTTCCTGTAAACATAATAACAAACCCTCAAACATAAAAATAGGTCAGGCAGAAAACGCACCTGTGGAATCCTTCTTTCCGTATCCAATGAATGTACAGAGCACTCGTATATATCACAGTCACAGCACGACTAGACACTGATGCGTCTTCCCCGGCGCGCGAGCATCAACTGTTCTGCGCACGCGACGCTGACCCTCCCTCACCTGATAAGCAATACGCGAGATACTCTTTTATGCTATCACTAAGTTGCTAAAGTTTTTCGTAAATATTACTACACTTTTGTCCAATGAAGCTCGAAATTTGCATATAAAATTTTATGACGCTTTTAGTAAAGCTATATGATATAAATGTATACATATTGTTTCAGTTTGTTAACTGTTTCTAAACAAATATTATATGGTACGTTTTGTAACATATCGTTAGAATTTATAGATGGTAATTAGTTATAACTGATGGATAAGGCTATTATTTTTTAGTTTTATTCTCAGCAGCTAGTAAATACATATTTTTGAAATAAAATACTAATTAAACGTAAATCTTCATTCAAATTAACGATTGTTTTCAATGAAATTCATTAAAATCTTGCATCACCTGGAACTCATCCAACCACAAGCTTCCAAACCCAGGAAATTCTGTTAGGTAGTACCGATTTTCTTACAATTGCAGATAAAGTAACAGTTGGTCTGGTGAGAGTTTTTAATTAAATGCTTACAAAATGATTATATGCGACAAAAATGTACTCTTAAAATGATGTTTTTAGGACCAATTATCTATTATAACATCTATCACCAAAACAAAATAAACTTGCACCGACACCGAAATTATGTGCAAAATTTCATATTTTCTTGCTTAAGGGAAAAGCTAAAAGCTGAATAAATTTTTGTTACAAGTATTATTTGTATATAGAAATAAAGACGACGTCATTTAGTCTGAAAACTGCATGCACCTGTATAAGCAACACATATGCCTTACTGTTTGGAGGCAGAAATGGTGGCAGTGTTTCCCTAGAAGAACTTGCACAATTTCTACTGCCCATAAAAGTAAAATTCTTTTAAACTTCTCGTAAAATTATTACTTCACTTCTCCCAATCAAGCTCAAAATTCGCATGCCAAATTTTATCTAACAAGCCATTATGCATCGCATCGTTAAATATTATATGTTGTTGCAGTTATTATTTTGAGAATTATGTATTTGAAATCTTTTTTTATGTGTGTTCTTTATGTGATTCTGGCGGCGGAACGAGCTGATGGCCCAACTTATGTTAAGTGGTAACCGCCGCCCATAGACAACAGCAATGCAACTCAATTCGTCTCCAGCAAAGTACGAGATGACTTAGTCACATTGCGTAGCGTCCATCACCCTGATACGGGGATGCTACGTCTCATGCGCCTGCAAAACGGCACCCACTCCCTTCCACCGGAAAACAGCAACACCGCTTGGAGGCAGATTACCAGGTGTGGTAGCAGTACTTCTCCGGGCGAAATTCATCTCTAAACGCAGTGAACTGCGCCTCGCTACTCCGTGGGTCCTCTTCACGTTCCTACAGTAGGAATAAAATTATCGACAAATGAGAATGATGCATGCGGGCTCAAATCTACTACTTGAGTTCTATCGGTGATGAAATATGATTTATTGTTCAAGGATACGAATATTTAGGTATCTATTAATAAGACCTCCAATAATTTTACCTCATCTTAGTTTTATTTCTTTATCAGGTATTAGATTTAGCCTAGGAATATGCTAAACTAGATGGTATTTAAATGAAAACCGGACTAGTTAATCATCAAAAAGGAGAGAAGTAGAGATATACAGCTCACATTCTACCTGTCAATTTCCCACGGTAATATATAAGTAATCATGTACTCTATCACTCTTTCCGAAAGGTGTAATTATATGCTGCTAATTGTATGCTCTTGAAGTGTGACAGAATGACAACTTTATATTAAAATCAGGTGTTAAACTGGCCTGCTACCGTTTCAACCTAATTATTTTGATATGCACGAAACCGCTATTTAATTTTGGTTTACAACTCAAATTACCTAATGCAAGTAAATCCGCGCAAATGCACACCGTTATTAAGTCATTCAACATTATGTTCGCTATGTACCTATATGTGCGTGTTTCACTAATTACATTCTAATTACTGATAACTATTATACCGCCTGCGACTCCGTTCGCGTGGTTACATCGTTTATGTAATTATAATAAAAAGGTAAATAATAAAAAAAACTGACATCGTTTCGTTTGATGGTGGTGCACGCAACGCCTGAATTGGGAACTGCCTAAAGTTCTTCCTGTACACAAAGTTGGAAGCTTAGCGGCAGATTTTCATTAGAAGGGGGAGTAGCTAAGCTAACCGCTCTATGATTTCTTCTCTGTTTTCTTTCACCGGAAGCTCATCATAGGATTCGAACTCACGACTTATACCCATGTCGTAAGCCGCGTCACTCCCAACTGAGCCGGAAGTTGATCATCTTCTTTCTCCCATTCGGTGTTTAGTATTAAGTGCATAATTAAGATTTTAATTAATTTTGTATTATCTGATATTATACCGTATTGATGCGAAGGTCACTCATTCAGTCAGAAGTCCCGGATATGGACGGAACATAATATGTCACCTGTGTGACCCTTATATAATTTATTGATTTAAATATAAGAATATTATATCTATTTTATACTAAACTAAATACCACTTCCCTATTCACAAAACCTAATAAGCGTTAGATGAAATTTCAATTACGGCATTCCTCATCTCATTGTTCTTTATCCGTACAATTTCACAGCTATTGTTAATTTAAATGTTTAAACAAGCATGTCGTCTATTCACAAATTAATTAAAGGTTCTTACATTGTTGACGTTTATTTCCGTAAACATGATCTGATTGGAAACAAAAATAAAGGAAAAGGGGCATTGAGCCGATATTTATAATGTCATGAAATCTCGCTTGACTTGTAAAACATGAAATAGTCTTGAATTGAGCACTTACATCGAGAAGAATGTAAATAAAACAGTGAAACCAGTGAGTGTCATTCAACTCTAATTAGGTAGCTTTGGGATATTGAAAAGATTTTATTTATTTAGTAATGTGAACATTATTAATGACAGAACGAGCAGCTGGCTCACCTGCTACCACTACTACAATCTTGTCACTACTATCTGGAGCCAGCGTGGTGAAAGGACTAATTGAGCCTTGGAGAGGCTTCCTTCGTGCGCTTGACATAAGTCTTCAAGTTTTTGGAAATAGGAGATTTTTCAGGTTTCCTCACTGTTAACCTCACCGTCCTTAGTACTGCTATTGCGCACTTACAGTTTTAAAGTTAAAAACATTACCTGGTATAAGTGAATATATGAACTAGCGAACAGATTGAAACTTGGGGTAGACTGGGCTACCACGGTCTCAACAGCTCACAGGATATTAAATGTCCTCAGAATTTAATAACTCATCACTATTTAGTTTCGACGAATTGCACCCTGGGTATTGAATGATTTGCACGCATTGCACTATTGCTCCCACATGTATATAATGCATCGTCTTATGTGTCTATAATTTATCTTAACCTTTGAAACTGGAACATAGCAATGGGAGTACTCTGCTTATTGTGAGAAACGGGTATGTAAATATACTTTCAGTTCTTAATAGAAGCTATATTTCTACTATTTGATGAATATGTAGCACCGAATTGAACTTTTGGAATGTTTATGAATCTTAATTATTCATAACGACACATTGGTGGAGGCTAGAAATCTCGAAGTACAGATTGTAGTCCGTATTTAGTGCTATCAAATTGCCGTTCAATTCCAAGTAATTATGGCAAATGGGCAGAATTCGTTTTGGACCGCAATTCCGAGTAACATAGGCCAAAACAATATATTTCATATCGAAAATACATTTGAATTGGTATTAAAATGATAATATCTAATAAAAAGTGGTTATGAAAAAAAGAGCAAAACAGTTTGTGCAACTAACAAAAACTTTTAATCATGTAATAATAAAGTTATTTTGTGGCGATAATATCCTACCTACAATATATAAATTAGAATCGGTAAACATATTTATAAAGTTACGACCAAAACAACCATGTTTATAAACAACATATAACGATGAGATTTTTAGTTCCTAGTTCCAGTAATGAATTTAACAAGTTCCATGATAATAAAATGATAATAAACACATGACCTAATTGAGTATCGATATAAATTGAACCGCGGCCCTTCCGCGCAAGCTGGTAAAACAGCTCTTCAGTGAAAACTGTCATTATTCTATTACACCCACTGTGTAAGTTGCCATTAAAATAAATTATGTAACATATCGTTAGTACCGTCTTATTATTTATTGATTTATAAAATTATATGGCGCTATCTCAGTAAGCAACAATTTTTTTAATGGCATTCATTAAATCTCTCTTTTTTTATATAAGTTGCGGCCAAAGTTCACTAAATAAATATCTATGTATCAGATTTTAAAACTGCAAAACTTTACTGAAAGATTTGTCTTATATGATGTTTTCCGATATTAAAACCTCTACCTATTCTAACCTATTCAAACCTTCATGATTTAAGATTTAGGTGTACCTACATAACTATTGAGTTCGTTATTCAACAAAATATGATTTTATTTACTTAGTTTTACTCTGGAACATTCACAACATTAGTGCATCTTCGTTCTTCTGTCATCTCAATCAAAAGTAAGTAGTAAAAAGTCGTCAATTTTTAAATCAATGATAATAAAAGCTACATTTGGGTTAAAATTGCTCTGACATAATTATCTGGTTTACTTACTCTCCCAGTTACCATCTACCATCCCTTGCAGCTGAAACTATCGATTTCACTTTAATGCCAATAATCATTTATAGTCCAGCATTTGAATTAATTAGTCCAAACATGTTCCAATTGCACAGAATTATGGCCTTTACAATTGATTTAGTACGTTATGCACTATGTCGGACATTTGACAAATTGATTGGATTATGTAACGCAACATTGAACTTTACTCAATCACTAGTTATTGCGTTAGGCAGATATTTGATGGTAAATAAAAAAATACGCCTTGTTATTAAAAAATGAAGTGTTTCGATGAAGAAGGTATTAGTACAAATGAGAAAGCAAAAGCCGTGATATGCAGCGCGTCGATGTTCCTTCAATATTGATTCAATAATTACTAATTATATGCAAGCCTGTTGTCTACCTAACCCTTTGGGGAATGTGTGGCAGTTAAGAATATATTATTGCTTAACTCATAATTTTATATAATAAAACCTATTAATAAAACATTATTCACAGCATATTCCATCAAAAAAAATTCGTTGAAATTCCGGTCAAAAATATGTTGAAAGTCACTGATATCTACGGTAAGATCGAAATCAGTTGGTTTGCAACTAAATTATCTTTGGTTAATTTAGTTGCAAACTAACTGATTCCGATCTGTGACCTAGCACAAATTAGTGCAATATTATTTACGAAAAGACTGCAGTCAAAAATTCAATCAGAATCTCTGCAGTTTTTGTGAGGTACGCCCAATAATAATAATAATAATAAAATCATATCAAATCGTAACAAACAGTGAAATCTATCATCATCGCATTAAACAGTTTTGTCAGCGACAGATTTCTAGATTACTATTCTGGTTCCTTCTTGGAGAGGCAGAAATTTTATACATTGAATCTCAAACGATTATTGATCTAAACAAAGTTAACAAAGAGATAATGTCTTGAATCCAGTTTCACAATGTTTTAAAGTGATATTTCATCATTTAGTCTAAGCAGAAACATACAAAGATGATTTATTAAATAAACTTGTTTAGTGGCTGGCTTGACGGCAGCTAAGCGACATTTGAAGCTCTTGCAGTGTCTATGGGTAGGTACTTTATAATATTAGATACAAGATGCCGAGTGCTCTCAATTAGGCGTATAATATTTGTCCACCCGCCTACCTTCGCAACGTTCTATTTCAAGTAATGTGCTACGATTTTAAACAGTATGACTTTATTTTTACGAGCTTTGCATATACATATATTTTGCCCTCGAAGACTACGGTAATGTATTATGTAGATGATGACATGAGAGTCGTAGTCATTGATGGAAATACTAAGTAACTGATATATTAAAATATATATACTCGAATAGGTAAATACAAATTTAATTGATATCTGATTGATTTAAACCGCAAGTAATTACAGTTTTAGCTCGCCATTACTTGGCCCACGCGTAACCATGTAACCGTGGTTTCATCCTAATGGTTACTCGGAAATGAATATATAGTAGGCTTTCGATCGCTACTGATTTATGGGTTTAACATTTGGGCAATACCTACAATTATATACGAAATTTAAAGTTATCATAACATTACTTTTTATAGACCATTAGACCATTTAAAGTTATTTTAATTTAACTACAATTAGTATAATTTCTGTTAATAAACCCTTTATCACTCTGTAGGTAATATTTTATTTAAATTAAATTTAGTCAGAGAGCATTTACAATTAGATTTTTATATTAATTACAAAAAACTAAAACTGATCGTATAAGCTTTTTTCTAAGCAAGATATTCTAATTTGTATGTTGTCCTTAAAACCTGCTATGATGATTTCTTTCCGAGAGAAATGTGAAATGGGACATTGCACATTTCTCAAAATGGTGTAGTAAAACATCGTTAGGCAATTGACATGTCCTAGAAATAAATTATTAATCGTAATACTGTTGTCTGTGGGCGGCGGTTACCACTTAACATCAGGTGGGCCGTCAGCTTGTTCCTACTTACATAGCATAAAAACAAACGTGAAAACATTATGTCTGGTTCACGAAAGGAGCCTCTTTGTGGCGCACTTAGTCCTTTTACCACACTGTTTCAACATAACTAGTGAAACGAATAGTAGTTGTAGTATTTCACAGTCATCGCCTCCCTCGTTACCTAGCAAAGTGAACAAATGCGTGGGACTGTTAGATTGCTGTAGATAGCTGTTAGATTCTGCCCGTTTTTTAATATTTTAGTGCGTAATATTAATGAGTAATTATTGTAATATATCAGACATTTAGCAACTGCGATTACCGCGGTGTATGTACATCTTTAGTTTATTGCTAAGATTATGCCTCCCCAAACTAATTCAAAATAATTTTCAAATACGAAAATTGAATATTATTTACGGCAGTTAAGTTTGAAAGTCATATCTTAATAACTGCAATCATAATTAAAGTTTAATATTCGTTTAACATTTCCTATAAATCTGCTGCAAATAACGAAAATGTTACTGTTTTAACATTTTAATTCTTCGTAATAAACTAGTTTACCGTCATTCTTGTGAAGTCACTTCCTAGTTAATCTTTGTTGAATTCACGTACCTACTATAAAATGTGAGGCTAAGGGCGATTTTATATTATCATAAACAAATTGACAACGTGATCACACCCATACATTTGAAGAACACAGATACATAAATCTGATTTTCATGCCCCGATACCAAACTTCATGCTTATTACAAAACGTCTGCCCCGGCTGGGAGTCCAGCCCTGGATGCTTCGAAAGCTACCATCACAAAACACTTTCGTTTCTTTTCGTTTCATTTCGTTTCCATCGTAGCTTGAACTTGGGACTTTCCTTCCGATTACACGTATCCCAATTAAAGAGGATAAATTACTTTTATACTACTTTTACACATATAACTTAATTTTTCAATACGTGTCATATACGCACTAGTATGTCAGAAAGGACTCGCTTGTTAAATATTCACAAATTTATGACAAAATGAACTGTAAAATACGGCTTAAAAACTTTACGCGGTCGTTTACTCAGTAAGCTGTTATAACGCACCTTTACAAATTAAATAACCCGTTTATTACATACATCGATAAGCTAAAGCCGAGTCGAGAAGAACGTGCGACCTGTTTCAAGGTAAACTTTAATGATTTACCAGTCTGATATATTGTCAAGTATATTTTTAATTGTAACATAAAGTCAGATGATTTGTTGTGTGTTGCGCTTCTCATGTTACTTGGCTTTCTCGGATCAGTCAGGTGAATGGATTAAATTGCGCTCCTTTCTTCACCACAAAGAATGTTTTCAATCGCGTGGCCTCATAGCTCAGTTGGCAGTAACGCTGCCTTCTGCGCTGTAGGTGGTCGTGGGTTCTATTCCCACCCAGGACAAATATTTGTGTGACGAACATAGATGTTTGCTATATCTGGATCTTAATATGTGTATTATAATGTATGTGCCACAAAAAAGTATATAAGTTTTATATCAGTCGTCTGGTGTTTCCCATGATACAAGCTATGCTTAGCTTACCTTGGGGCTAAATGGCGTCGTGTGAAATGTCCACCTATATTATTATTATTAATTCTATTTGCTCGTTTTACGTCTCCGACCCTTAGTGGTGATTCTTCTTTCCTAGAGAAACGACTGGATCCAGTATGATGAAGACAATCCAGTCACCAAGTGACAACAAAATTTGCAACATTCGAAACTGTCTGTTAAAAATAAGTATGTAAGCTCGACAAAGTGGCACTAACTAAATCTGTCGATATTATAAGCGACAAGATCTCCCTCTTACAGCCGACTTCTCGCCAAATTGTGGGATGACAGGCGTAAAGCAATGATGATGGCTTCGCTTACACTGCATACTTTAGATCAGAGCTGACTACTTGACTACTAAGGGTTGGACCACATTTAAGTTCCCGGCACCGGAATTAGAATGCCTCCTTTTCTTCTCGCTCAGTAAAGTTTTAAGTTAGGACGAGAGAAAAACGGCGATGGAATCTCCAATGCTATAAAGTGCAAGTGCTCCAAAGCAATGTTTATCGAAATACAGATGTGGTCCAACCGTTATATGGCTTACCTTACCTTAACCTTGTTATCCATACGAACATAGCTTTTTGCTAATCTATCCCTACTTATATATTATATTTATTAAAACTAGTGCATGCATCTCAACTACATCACTACTTATACTTATACTTATTTTTCGGCTGAAGATTGATGATTCATATCATCAATATGTAAATAAACATATAATATATTTATTGGATGACTTGGAAACTACAGTCAGATGAATAATAACGAGTAATACATTTTGCTCCAAAGGGCATGCTCCCAATCAGAACACAATACAAAATGTCGACATATACAATTATACCAGCATCAAACAGCTCCTCGATCTTATAATAACAACTAACACACATAAGATTTATATAAAAACACATGGAACCGGTTTATTAGTTGGCCTTTAATTCAGAACAATAATGCATATTTCTTTTTTGTTTTGAGGCACTGTTTTTTTAGCTTGGAAACCCAGCGTCGGCTTAAACTTTCGTTGAAAAATATATTTTTATTATATTATATTATATTTATATACTATTAGGAACCTACAATTATGGTAGGGAACATTCCAAAAATCACTTTTTTTATCATGGTGGACATATCACACATCACTATCTAGCCCCAAACTAAGCATAACTACTATGGGAACCAGATGACTCATGGAATACATATTATTATATACTTTTTTAAATACATATACTATACTATATATTACATATTATAATATATATACTATATATTAAATAGATAGCAACACATATCTATGTTCGTTATACAAATGTTTGTCCTGGGTGGGAATCGACCCCACGACCTACAGTGCAGAAGGCAGGGTTACTATCAAGTGAGCTGTGAAGCCAGTCAACTTGCCTGTCCTCTCGTACTCGTAAACTGCAGCGTCTCTGTCGTGTTTGCAAAATTTTGTATATATTTGTATGTTGTTTAAGTCATAGTACGAGCTGACTGGGATTTCAGATTGGGGCAACCACGATAATAACATAAATAAATGCCGGTAAGATACGATATTGTAATTATCCATGTACGTACCTCAAGGTGTGATATTTTTGCTTCAGCAGATGCCATTTTATTACCAGCAGGTTACGGACTTAAAGGTTGTGTTAACTTAAATATATGTATATACAAATATCTTCAATTAGTGAATAAAAATGTAGTCTCCATGCTATAATACTTGTGTTACCTAAAACTGCTAAAACTCGCCTGAGCATCAATTCCAAACGTGATAATGATTATTTTGTGAATCATCCATCGCTATTTGCACGTAGAATATATATATATAGAAACACAACAGCAGCCAATCTTCAATTTCCGATAAAATTTGGTTACAGGAAGACTTCTGATATCAGTAGATACAGCATTATATATTTTACCACGCGATCTAACGTATTTGGGCAAAACACTTCTGTTTCAGTTTCTACAATATCTAGGATGAGTCTCATTCGCTTTAATCAAAAAATTATTATTATTTTTACGAACAGTGCTGATTCAAAGATATACAAACAAGTAAGCAATTTTATTGTTTACTTTAAATTTTTGAACTGCCAAACTTTGTCCTCCTCCACACCTGGTTCTGGGGCAACGGGTACGCTAAAGCACTCTTCAGCGTCCCTACGAGCGTTGGGCCTCGCTTTTGGGCCCCCAGCACTGAGAGCTAGGCATCAAAGGCCCTGGACTTACCGTGAAAACCTTATCCCAATATGCCCTAGAATATCTGAATATAAATATATATATATATATATCTATATCAAATGGGATATTAAACTACAGCTTGCGATTTCTTCCTACGTCATCCATCCGTAACGCTCAATTGATTACACTATTTATATGTATACAAAATGACTGACAAGCTTAAATGAGTTCCTCGCCCATACTTGTACAACCGTATTATAGCTATCATCATTCACACATTCATCCTCATGACAGTTACCTTACGCATAATATATTCATTCACGCACACAGTTCATCAACACACAATATATCACATGGATATGTACACTATCTGTCCCATTCTGTCACATTTACCTATTTATTTGGGTTTGAAATCTAACGACAGAAGTGATTTGAAAGAACATTTTATTATTGCATTATATCACACAATGTTTTATTGTAACGTTTTGATTGTAAATAAAAGGGTTCTTGGATTTTCTTATTGTAACAACACTTGTATGATACAAATGCCTTCAATACAGTTTCATATTATATTGAACAAAATCATCACCCATCTTCGATTCCATAAAAATGTTACTAAAACCTAGCATCGTTATAATTGCATTGAGTAACTTAATTGTCATCCAGTGTATTACGACTTCTAATTGTGCGAGTGTCACTTGATATTATTGGGCGGTCAAAAGATCAAAATAAATTGGCGTACAAATTGTTTGTTGCACGCACAATACTAGTCACTCTTTACCTTTAAGACACAGTTAATTGTGGTCAGCTGGTGTTCTTTAAGCTATTTCAATACAATACAAGTACAATTTTCAGTATGACACTTTAATACCTAAATAGAATTATCGAATCGATGTCTTGATTCGCTGCTCCATTCATGCATGTTACGTAGAAAAAAAAAGTTTTAAGGAATTAAACACGTTTTGAAAATGTTAATTTACTTCGCTACTATTTACAATCTTTTTAATAGTTTTATTTTGACTTCGCTCACTTGATGTATACGAAGGAAAAGATAATTGTGTCCTTAACTCGATCCTCTAAGGTTGATACTTTAACCTATATTTGATTTCAATCTCTCTCATGAAAAAGAGCGAGTTTTCAATATTGATTCTGTACAACAATCGGTTATGTGAAAGCCAGGCATAAATAATATGGACTTACCCAGCTATTTAAACTCGGCTTTGTTTAAAGCTTAGATATTTGGACCGGACTTGACATCATGCGTCTATTAATTTATATGAGACACATAATTATAGGCCTTCGCTTCTTGAGCTCATACTAGGAGTATTATAGAGGTAGTAAAATATTATTTCATCAGACATTGTCATTTAAATAAGTGGGTTGGTATTGAGTTAGCGTCTAATGAGAATGACAAACCAAATAAGCCTTGGTATTTTTACAGTAATCAATTGATACCAGATTATTTAATTATATTTCTTTTATTAGATATGTAATCGAGATTTGTGAGATGAGTATGCTACTCTACGAGTCGCTGAATTATGTTCACAATCAGATAAAGGGCTACAGCAGGGACGAATGAGAACATCGTCTGAGTTACATCAACCGTCTTCAAGTCCGAATGATTAGACCGAACCTGCACAAGTACTGCTACTTAACGAAAGACTTGAGGCACAGTTGAAGTTCTGATGCGTCTCAAAACATCTCTCGAAGTTACTTCATTGCTCAATTACGAAGGTAATTGGGGCATCTAAGTCGTGTGATGTAAATACGCGTCGCAATTCCCACTCAAATTCTTCGCTGTACACTTTTATGCCTGAGTTGACAACTGTCGTAGTCAACCAACACTCGACGGCGTGTGTTCGAAATCTGTGTATCTTCTACCCACGTCATTACTTCCCATACCATTTTTATGTAATTGAGTATCTTGATTACCTTGATTATAACATTGATCAGTAAATTCTTCAAATGTTCAAAACTCAACTAAACAATATTAAATACTTAAAAGATAACATTTGTAGCGATACAAGAAATCCCTCTTAATATACAAAATATTCTGGCTTCACAGCTCAGTTGGTAGTAACCCTGCCTTCTATGCTGTAGGTCATGGGTTCGATTCCCACCCAGGGCAAACGTTTGTGTGACTAATATAGATTTTTGTTCTGTGTCTGGGTGTTAATGTGTATTATATGAATGTATTTACAAAAAAAGTATATATGTATTCTATCAGTTGTCTGGTTCCTACAGTACAAGCCATTCTTAGTTTGGGGCTAGATGGTGCTGTGTAAGTTGTCCACCAATATTATTTTATTATATAATTATTATTATATTCTTAATGCATCAAGATCGTTGAGTAGTTTTAAACAACCTGTATATTTGCTCCCAAGCATCTCGACGTACGAGATATGCATGTATCGGTATTGCGGTACTATGTGTATGTTGTAACCAATCTCCAAACTCGAAAAGCCATGGCCAAATGCCATTGAGATTGCCTCCAATTTTTTATTTATATACAACTTATAAATACTGCGGAAAATCAGCAGTTATTCGAATGGTTTATAAAGGGCAAAAAAATTACAAACTGCTCGAAAATTATGTATAAAACATGGAACAACTCTCGAAAGAAGTAAATTACATTCAACAGATGCAAGTACATACATTATTCTTGTAATAACATTCCTTACCTAACCAAGGTTTACTTTACTTTGGCTATGAGCGGAAAGATACAGACCCAAACTTGTAATTGAAAAATCAATGGTTGAAATCCAGAGCATCAACGAGTTTCGCTTCGTTTGCGCCATACTTTGTTCACAAAATTTAAAGAAACATTTTGAGGACTCCGGCATGTCTTTAAACCAATTATTGAACTAAATTTTACATCTGCCGATCTTGATTAGATTTCTGTGATAGATTTAAGCCAGATTAGATTGGCGTAGAGAAGCCACCAGGGTATAAAAGTAGCTATGCGTTTAATATACACTTTTGAGACTATTCTCTACGAATCTCACGAAGAGTTATCTTTTCCTAAGACTTGGCGATGGAAGGTCTCATGTGTCTGAGATTTCAACAGCATCTCATTCGACTGCCCTACTTTAAACCTGACTTTTCGTTAGACCAGATGATAGTAACTAATGTTCTACACCATTAAGGGGCGTATAAGGCAATGTGCACATTAATTAGCCCATATCGCTCAGTTTCGAACCCGTGACCTTTGAATCGAAAACCAGGATTTCTGAGCTACCTCCCCAGTGAGTACCTACCTCCTATTGTATGTAAATTTGATAAATTGCTGTGTTACTGCTGCCTCCTATTCAATGTATCTCATAGCTAGTCATTTTACCAGCTGACAACTGTGCCCGCCCACTACCACTTACCGAGAATGGAGATGTCATTCACAAGGAAGGTTGATTTAAACGATCATTCATCTAATAATACACTACCCAAAAGATTTATAATATCTATCTTTTATTTGTTCTAGAGAAAAAACGTAAGTCCTCAATCCTCAAAGATTCCGTAGCACTATTGTTCTTGGATATCAATGCAACATCGACGAATATATTATACATTCCACAGAAAATTTTGTGGAGTTCAAATAAATTAAAGCTTAGTAGTTCGAGATAATTTAATTAACACACCAATAGTGACATATATATCGTCGGTGAGACCAGGTGATTTAAACTAGTCGAATAACTTTTTCATCCGCCATCGATTTGTGTTATAATTTAAAGTAGCTGCCTCGTTGGACGTGAGGTCGAAATTGTGGTTTATAAACAAAAAAAGAATTGACGTGACTTGAGGTACTTATTCGGTCTGTCGACGACATAGAGTTTTGTAGAGACCAATTTGGCCTTTGCTTCCAACTGAGTACGGAATTGGACCTCACACAAATATCAATGCAAAGGATTTCTACGCTCGATGAGGCGTAGAGGGAAGTTTTTTAAATCTAGGAGCTTCCGTAATCGTGTTTTACCAAATTTTCGGAGAGATTTGTTACCCCATTACGAAACACGCTCCAGCATGTCTCAATTTTGGATACCAAATTTACCGGCACTCCTTCCTGTAAACTCGAGAACTCTGGCCTCATAGCTCAGTTGGTAGTAGCCTTCTGTGCTGTAGGTCCAGGGTTCGATTCCAACTTGAGACAGACATTTGTGTGACGAACATAAGTCTTTGTTCTATATCTGGGTGTTGATATGTATTACATGTATGTATTTGCAAAAAAGTATTAAAGTATTATATCATTCGTCTGGTTCCCATGATACAAGCTATTCTTAGGTTACCTTGGGGCTAGATGGCGCTGTGTGAAATGTCCACCAATATTTAAACGTCATTTTTAAATAAACAAAACAGATTATCTTATATTGAATTGTGGTGTCGAGATGTAATAACAGAAGATAATCCGGTGGCCTTTATCGCGCCGCGTAGATGCAATGTATCACCTGTCGTTGCATGCGGTGTATCATTACAAAATCTCTCATTATTTTACACCTCATGTACGAAATGTAATTCAACTTACTTAATAAGGTATAAGGATTTTATTTGGGCAAAATACGAGCGAACCGATTACATACATTTTCATTGTAGTCTGGACACGGACGGACTTTGAAGATTGAATACTAATACGTTGAGTCATAAAACATTCTGTTTGTCTCAGTGGGCTTACAGATTCCCAAAGGTGGGTTGGCCAGCACTTTTTCCAACAGTATAAATAATACTTGGCCTTGACTAATTGACTGGTCTCCTAGCTCAGTTGGTAGTAACCTGTAGGTCGTGGGTTTGATTCCCCCCAGAACAAACATTTGTGTGACGAAAATGTATGTTTGTTCTTTCTGGGTGTTTAATACGTATTTTATGTATGTATAAAAAAAATACAAATATTATAACAGTTGTCTGGTTCTCATGATACAAACTATTCTTAGCTCACTTTGGGGCTAGATGGCACTGTGTGATATCCGCTAATATTGTTTATTTTTAAATTCCACTCGCAAGTTCTCCGGATTATTATCAATCTATAATCCTAAATTTCTTTTCACAGTCGTTGAGTTTGTCCGAAGAAAATGGAACAATTTAATTTACTAGGTCAATATCGATTTATATTTTACAATTTAACTGATTATGTAATTAACACTCTAGACACTAGAGTATCATAACTGGATGCAGATATAAATATGGCCTGACCATTTTGCGTAAAGCAATTTATCACTAGAACCTAGTTATAAACTTTTAATTTTTCAATTAATACAGCTAATATAATATAATAATTACTTTTTTGACGCAATCGATGTTCGTTAAATTGAAAACAGGTTTAATTGATATATTCTAGAAGTTTAGAATTAGATCTATAACTGCTTAAAAATGTATTTATGACCAGTTTAATGTGTTACGGATTCAACTTCTTAGAAGGTTAAACGCCACTTTTTATTTAATTAGAAGGTGTATTTCTTTATCACACTATTTAATTTTACGTATGTATATATTTGATATTGAAAACTAAATATTTCAATGCTCTATTGTATCCTTATTTCACTTAAATTGTGTTTAATTTTATATATTTGTATAGATATCGTTTGAAATCTCCATAAGCTGTGTTCCTGGATCAAGATGCTAATCAAATCATTGATCATAAAAAAGTAAGCATCGTTCACCTTATTTCTATTAGTTTAAGGTAAACTTGCTATTTCACACTTAACAAGTTATCTTTTTCCGGAGGCAATTGTTTACCTGTCTATGATTATTCAATCCACTAAAGGCCTGCGGTCATAAATAATTTGAAACCGTTTGATTATTTATCGAAATAACGAAACGCTACTTGTTAAGTTGTTGCAGTCTAATTCAAATTCTATGCAGGTCCATCTTACAAGGAGTTAGCGGAGGTTAGGTAAAGTAGAAGCTTTAAGCGCTTGATACACGGTCTTCAAGCAAGTTCCACTTAGTGACTTTGACCTTATTTATGGTTGTTTTATAGCGTAGTTCGTGACAATGGCAAGTTTTATTAGGGTTAGTTGCGTCGATTGGTTTTATAATACTTTTGTGGTTCGTAATAGGGCAGGTAGAATTTGTTTCATGAAAGGAGTCCCGCGGCAGTTGATGGAACTAACGTAGACCTAAGCCGAAGTTTTGACTTTCCGTAGAAACTAGCGCCACAGCGTAGGGACTTCTATCGTGGAATGGACTTTATTCGGTTGTTAGTGTATGACACACAACACCAGAGCAAAAAAAATACCCAAAGATTTTCTTCTGTCTTATCTCTTAGGTATGTACTTGTAACGATCCCAACTCTGTTGTACCACCAAAATTTCTAATCAATAATCAATTCGAGTATTTTATTTGAAATCAATGTATTTTATTAAAACCTTTTTCATTACTTTGCATTAAATACTTTTTACTCCACATAGAAAGATGACAGAAGGCTATAGGAAAAAGAAAAAGGTTTTTGACAGGGGATTCGGATTGGAATAGCGAGCTTAGATGTGTGAATCGAACAGATTTTTATTAAAATATTATTGATTTTGCAAGTAATTATAACATAAATTTACATTAATGTGCATAGTTTTGTGATACACATTTAATAGTGTAATTGGTTCCACCCATGAAACAGTTTCCATGATATTTCGTGAATACGGGATTTTGTAATGCGTAGTTGCTGTGATGACGTCATAGAACGTAATATGTTAAGTGCGTAATTAGTGTGGATTTTATCAAAATGTTGAAGATCCTCTTTCCTAAAAAAGGAAATAAAAGAGAATTATCATGGCTTAACCATTATATTATTTTGTTGTGAATATTATCAATATCTGTTCGATGAATACCAAAACCCATAACATGGTTTATGGTCTGCTGGCCTGATCCTCACGGTGTCAACGAAAGCCAGGAGTCAGGGATTCCCTTGTTAGTTAGGCCCAGGCAATTTGAGCGAACTGGGTGTTGAGTTTTCCCTTTGTTGGGCTCAGCAAAGCTCCCATATTGGTTGTTTCCTGAACTTGGATAATGGGGACTTGTCGAAGTGGGTCATGCCTTCAGCACCCATACTAAATCTATTTTCAGGATCCATTTGATGTGGTCCCTCACACATCTCGCGGTACACGTCTTAATTCTGCTGTCTTTGGCTACGGCCTGCAGGAGATAGACCTTAGGGCTGGCACTAGGAATACAAAGTCGAGAAAGCCAATCTCGCCATACATTAGTCAGAATAGTTAGAAAGGTGCACATTTACAATCTCTTGTGTTTTGAACCTTCATGCACAATTATAATTAAATACGGAGTAAGGACGCAACTCCTTGTTTTGCTCTCACACATATTTGTAGCTAGTTTAGGTATTTAGGTACACAACTGATAATTTCAGAGTTTATACGGATGTTACTTTTATTTATTGATACTGATTCTACTGGTTTAAATCAATGATTCCAAGAATAGTTGTGTTGGTTTTATGTTTTAAGTTATAAACAAATATTTTATAAATAATTTTACACTTATCTAATACATTAGAGTATCTCAAAGATCAGACGTAAATAAAGTATTTATTTAATAGACGATACAAATAATGGCTAGATCCGCTATTATCTGTAAAGGAGTTCCATTGTATAGATTAATGCCTTCTGACGATACATTCACAGATGTTAGTTGGAAATGTTTTATATTTATTATATTGAAACAACTTGGTCCACGTTACCAATCTGATGTGCACAACAGATCATTTAACCTAATCGTAGTTTATATTTTAGTATAAGATAGAGTGAAGATGTAATATCCACTTTGTATTAATTTAATGAATTGATTTATATTTGAATGATGAAAATTGGTTCACAGATGTTGATACATTAACACTTACTATGTTATTTATTTTTAATTTGCCTTTTGCCGGCTTGTTGAGCACAAAGGTTTATGAATAAGTATTGCTATCAAATTACAATGTTATGATATTACTAAGCTGTGTCTAGTTTTCGTAGTAGCTTTCCAAAGTGAGACTGGTAATCATCCATTATTATCACTGTTGCCGAACTATCATCTACTCTTACTTTATTTTACCGGTACTGATATATTGGTTTGAGAAACCCAGATATCTCACGGAATTGCTAGTTAGGCTATGCGGTCTGGTCAAAAAGGGGTACTACTCCACCTAGCTGTAATACCTAAATGGTCAGCATATTGGTTCGTGAGATCTGTAACCACCTCAATTGATCAGTTTTGAATTATTGTTAGGGTTGAGACACATTGCTAAGTACTGTCATTTATTATCATCTTATATATTGATAATGTGCTCTGCTTGTTCTGCATTATGGCACTATACCTCAGTTACAATCTCAGTACGAGTTTAGGAACTTACTGAATGTGAAATACATTCATTAGCATAAGTGAGCCAAGCTCTTATTTATAATTTAATTTAAATTACTGTTACAGTACAGTAAATCATTGTGGATATAGGAGAGTTTTATACTCTTTTCATCATTAACTCTTGCTCGTATGCTATACGAGTTAACTAAATCTCTTCGGAGAATAATAGGACCTTTCCTCTTCTTTTGATTAAGGAGGGTTAAGTTCCGCAGGTTCGATGGGATAATACTTTATTATACCACGAATAGAGGATTTTCTAGACGACAAATCCTAGGGTTGTCAGGAGTCGAAATTCATAGCATGGCGCGGGGAGGGGCGTCGAGCCATAGTTTGTGAGGATGCCGTTGGCCCACAAACTATGTTCGTGGTATAAAATAATTAACTGCTATTTTTATAGCAGTATTAAATAAATTCTTGTTATTCACTGTTCATTATTAAATTAGAGTATGTACTATTCCTTTAGTTCAAACTTTTGATTAATTATAACAATCTACTTTTGTAATAGTACATTTATAATTCTCCAGATCTAATATTTATTCTTAGGGACTTTCTTCACTACGCTACCCAATACCATGTCTTATGTCTACTACCAGCATACCTCTTAAAGAACCTTTTGCTTAACGGGTTGCTATGAAACACAACGTACAGTCCTACCACTAATTCGATCACACTATTGGCCATTATAGATATTAAGATTTAGAATATATTTTCGAAAATTTTTCGATCTGAGTGTCTTATTACGGATGGAAGGGGGAGGTCCGTTACAATTGGTGCCGTGACCAGGATAAAGGGGTCTCAAATGTTGGCAAGTAGCTAAGAACCTTGGGGGCGTGAAAATGTTTTTTAAAATATAATTAATAATAGTATTAATAATAATTATAACCTCTTATTGATGAGAATCCAAATGTTAAATGAGCTTGAGAATTAATGAGAAAATGTTAAAGAAGCTTAAGAATATTGGGGCCGTCTTTTTCTTCTTCGAGTCACCGGTTCTGTCGAACAAGTGTGGTGAAAGGATTGTAAGTGCGCCTCAAAGAGGCTCCTTTCGTGCAATCGACACATGTCTTTGAATTTTTTAGTTCTGGGACATGTCGGTTTCCTCACGATGTATTCCTTCACCGTTTTGAGAAGGTGGTATTGCGCACATAAATCTTTCAATCGAAAAACTCATAGGTGCACGTCGGGATTTGAACCGGCGACCTCCGAATTGAAACTCGGGGGGTCATTACCGCTAGACCACCACGCTCTCGAAAAGGGCCGTGAAAACATTTATTGATTTAGACTTTTATTTCTTTTGTATACATTTATTGATTTGTTTCAGTGTTTCAAATCGGTTGTAAATCAAGATAATGTTAATCAAAATTGAAAGTTATTAAAATTAATTTCTTGTGTAATATAAAAAAAATATATTACATTTTAGAAAAGGCAAGCATGGATTACTGTTTATTTGCAATTGATTCGTGTTTGTCTATAATATTTAATTTATTTTCAAGGCAATTTGTCTTGTGTTTTCAATTTTAAGAACTATATGGGGCGTATTGAAGAATGACTTGAAATTGTTTACGGTGGTAGTATTATTCATGTTATTTGTAATTCGATAATAACTTTAGTTCAAGTTCAGAAGTTGGAACCTAACCTAATTGAAGAGTATTTATAGTTTGCTAATACTTATAATTGTTTAATGTAAAAGTTTGATTGAATATGAATAATCTAGGCTTGCAAATTTAATGGTTGTAATTATTAAAAAAGAAAATAACTTGAGTTTGTGGATTTAAAGGAAAGTGATTCATTATAAACATTAAAAATAAAATTTAAGTAGACCTCTCGTTTGGCGATTTGTCAATATTTGGTTACAAACTATAGAATACACTCAATGAGTCTTTTATAGTGGAGAAGTTGGTGTTAGGATAAGTCAGCATGGGTCTGGTTGTATTTTGCGCCAACCCAAAGACATTCATCAGTACCGTCTGATTCTATAGAAGATTCATACTCTACCATGAGGAAAGAATAGTACCCACACTGCACAGTCACCGAATTATGGAGGGGCCCCGTTCAGGTTTTGATTTTGAGTGGCAAGTGATAGGGTATGGCAAATGATGCACTCACTCATAGGGAGGATAGACACTGGAGGGTCTTGTATGTTTGACTCAAGTAAACGGAATTTGTTCACTCGGAAAGAGCTTACTGGATGTCACTAGGACTAATCTGCCTCACAACCAGATTCCCTTACTTTGTCGATGCTGAAACTGGTGAGTTGTTTTCGTTGGTTATGCTTGTCACTTTATAAACTTGGATGATGGCTTGGATTGTGTTTCTTTGTGGTTCGGTTTAAAAACACTTACGTTCATCAACACACGCATACATACAGACATTTTACTCAATACTGTTTGAAATCATTTATTGATGAATAAATAAAGCCCTGTTTGCTGTTTGAATTGATATAATAATAGTAATAATATTATTAATTATTTTAAAATAAATATATTCAGTCAATATAGTTTAATAAAGTAACACGAAGTTACAATAATATCAGTACTAAATTAAAAAGGATTTGTTCTTTTAATAAATTTCTAAAGTAGAGGCAAATCAAATTGGGAAACATTAAGTGAATATTATTGGGGTTTATGTAAACATCAAGAATTGAAGAAAGGAAAATATCTTGATGGATTTTATTCAGATTTGGTTAGGTTACCAATTTCAGACACTATTTTCGATCAGTTTGGCGTAATATTGTTAATAATGTAAATAACAAGTGTAATTGATTATTGAATAAACTACCAAGTGTAATCAATCAATCATCAATACTTACATAATTTTGAAATTTAATTTTCAATTAATTAAATTCAATTGAATTGATTAGATCTGAAGAAATGGCATTTCCATTTTCAGTTAAAATTTACATGATTATTTTAGGTATTTACTCAGAAATTTAATATTTTTGAATGCATTATGTGCTCATTTCACTTATTTAAAAAAAAAAAAAAGTATTCAGCTAATTATACTGTTACTGAAAATTTTATATTTTGAGAATAATTGAGAGATAATTTGATATTTAACATTTTACAATTTAACAATTTTTATTTTCCATAGAAATCTTAGTTTTATCATTTGAGTATTAAAATTTTGGAGTTTATGCCATAGTCATGGAAGTTTATTATCTATAAATAAAAAAGATATTTATAAGGATTCTTGGAATGTTTGATTTATTATTTAATAGATGTAACTAAACATAAATATTTGTGTTGGTCGACGGGGTGATAATTAATTGTTAGGTACATTCTTTTTCCAAATGGTTTTATAATCATTTATTATTTATTTTATTTTGGTGGTGAGTTTTGATCTTTTGTTAATGGTGTATTATATCTTCACAAGTTACGTTATAATACAGGGGGCGATTGTAACGATCCCAACTCTGTTGTACCACCAAAATTTCTAATCAATAATCAATTCGAGTATTTTATTTGAAATCAATGTATTTTATTAAAACCTTTTTCATTACTTTGCATTAAATACTTTTTACTCCACATAGAAAGATGACAGAAGGCTATAGGAAAAAGAAAAAGGTTTTTGACAGGGGATTCGGATTGGAATAGCGAGCTTAGATGTGTGAATCGAACAGATTTTTATTAAAATATTATTGATTTTGCAAGTAATTATAACATAAATTTACATTAATGTGCATAGTTTTGTGATACACATTTAATAGTGTAATTGGTTCCACCCATGAAACAGTTTCCATGATATTTCGTGAATACGGGATTTTGTAATGCGTAGTTGCTGTGATGACGTCATAGAACGTAATATGTTAAGTGCGTAATTAGTGTGGATTTTATCAAAATGTTGAAGATCCTCTTTCCTAAAAAAGGAAATAAAAGAGAATTATCATGGCTTAACCATTATATTATTTTGTTGTGAATATTATCAATATCTGTTCGATGAATACCAAAACCCATAACATGGTTTATGGTCTGCTGGCCTGATCCTCACGGTGTCAACGAAAGCCAGGAGTCAGGGATTCCCTTGTTAGTTAGGCCCAGGCAATTTGAGCGAACTGGGTGTTGAGTTTTCCCTTTGTTGGGCTCAGCAAAGCTCCCATATTGGTTGTTTCCTGAACTTGGATAATGGGGACTTGTCGAAGTGGGTCATGCCTTCAGCACCCATACTAAATCTATTTTCAGGATCCATTTGATGTGGTCCCTCACACATCTCGCGGTACACGTCTTAATTCTGCTGTCTTTGGCTACGGCCTGCAGGAGATAGACCTTAGGGCTGGCACTAGGAATACAAAGTCGAGAAAGCCAATCTCGCCATACATTAGTCAGAATAGTTAGAAAGGTGCACATTTACAATCTCTTGTGTTTTGAACCTTCATGCACAATTATAATTAAATACGGAGTAAGGACGCAACTCCTTGTTTTGCTCTCACACATATTTGTAGCTAGTTTAGGTATTTAGGTACACAACTGATAATTTCAGAGTTTATACGGATGTTACTTTTATTTATTGATACTGATTCTACTGGTTTAAATCAATGATTCCAAGAATAGTTGTGTTGGTTTTATGTTTTAAGTTATAAACAAATATTTTATAAATAATTTTACACTTATCTAATACATTAGAGTATCTCAAAGATCAGACGTAAATAAAGTATTTATTTAATAGACGATACAAATAATGGCTAGATCCGCTATTATCTGTAAAGGAGTTCCATTGTATAGATTAATGCCTTCTGACGATACATTCACAGATGTTAGTTGGAAATGTTTTATATTTATTATATTGAAACAACTTGGTCCACGTTACCAATCTGATGTGCACAACAGATCATTTAACCTAATCGTAGTTTATATTTTAGTATAAGATAGAGTGAAGATGTAATATCCACTTTGTATTAATTTAATGAATTGATTTATATTTGAATGATGAAAATTGGTTCACAGATGTTGATACATTAACACTTACTATGTTATTTATTTTTAATTTGCCTTTTGCCGGCTTGTTGAGCACAAAGGTTTATGAATAAGTATTGCTATCAAATTACAATGTTATGATATTACTAAGCTGTGTCTAGTTTTCGTAGTAGCTTTCCAAAGTGAGACTGGTAATCATCCATTATTATCACTGTTGCCGAACTATCATCTACTCTTACTTTATTTTACCGGTACTGATATATTGGTTTGAGAAACCCAGATATCTCACGGAATTGCTAGTTAGGCTATGCGGTCTGGTCAAAAAGGGGTACTACTCCACCTAGCTGTAATACCTAAATGGTCAGCATATTGGTTCGTGAGATCTGTAACCACCTCAATTGATCAGTTTTGAATTATTGTTAGGGTTGAGACACATTGCTAAGTACTGTCATTTATTATCATCTTATATATTGATAATGTGCTCTGCTTGTTCTGCATTATGGCACTATACCTCAGTTACAATCTCAGTACGAGTTTAGGAACTTACTGAATGTGAAATACATTCATTAGCATAAGTGAGCCAAGCTCTTATTTATAATTTAATTTAAATTACTGTTACAGTACAGTAAATCATTGTGGATATAGGAGAGTTTTATACTCTTTTCATCATTAACTCTTGCTCGTATGCTATACGAGTTAACTAAATCTCTTCGGAGAATAATAGGACCTTTCCTCTTCTTTTGATTAAGGAGGGTTAAGTTCCGCAGGTTCGATGGGATAATACTTTATTATACCACGAATAGAGGATTTTCTAGACGACAAATCCTAGGGTTGTCAGGAGTCGAAATTCATAGCATGGCGCGGGGAGGGGCGTCGAGCCATAGTTTGTGAGGATGCCGTTGGCCCACAAACTATGTTCGTGGTATAAAATAATTAACTGCTATTTTTATAGCAGTATTAAATAAATTCTTGTTATTCACTGTTCATTATTAAATTAGAGTATGTACTATTCCTTTAGTTCAAACTTTTGATTAATTATAACAATCTACTTTTGTAATAGTACATTTATAATTCTCCAGATCTAATATTTATTCTTAGGGACTTTCTTCACTACGCTACCCAATACCATGTCTTATGTCTACTACCAGCATACCTCTTAAAGAACCTTTTGCTTAACGGGTTGCTATGAAACACAACGTACAGTCCTACCACTAATTCGATCACACTATTGGCCATTATAGATATTAAGATTTAGAATATATTTTCGAAAATTTTTCGATCTGAGTGTCTTATTACGGATGGAAGGGGGAGGTCCGTTACATACTACACTGCCTAAATCTTAACAAATGCTAACAGCATTTCAAAAAATTCCGCTATTATCTTTGTAGGTTTTCGTTGCATTTACGTAGTCCACTCCTAATCATTATTGTATACTAGCTGTGCCCGCGACTTCGTTCGCGTGGAATAGTGACTTTTCGGGCAGCATATTTTGAATAACTGAATCCTTATGGCAGCGCAGCGGCGCGGCTCTCAGCGCGCTTTATATAGCCACGGACGCTCAGGCGCGAGGCGTGTAGTACGTACTCTGTACGGTAAAAATGTTCGCCGTGATTCTTTAAATTGACATAACTTTTTTATTTATGAACCGATTGACATGAAATAAACACTAAATATTAAGTGAAGCTTACTACAATATATTAGTGAAAACCGTATCTAAATCGAATAAGCCGTTTCTGATATTAGCGTGCACAAACACACAGACAAACAGACAAAAAAAATATTAATTACAATTTCGGGTTCGGCATCGATATAATAACAACCCCTGCTACTTTTTTTTTATATATTTCCATTGTACAGACACCACTTTTCTACAATTTTATTATATGTATAGATTACGGTTGTGATTTACTTTTATCAACTATTATACATTTCATATAATAATCGTTTCATTGAATAACAATTATGGAACCAGAGCCATAATGCCAGTCTGGTCAATGACGGCCTACCTAATGATGAAAATGGCGAAATTCTTACTAAAATATTACGAACCTTACCACGATCGATTGTAGCGGGTAAACGAGCCGTACAATTATCCTGTACAGAGAAACTGCGAAAATACGAAACAGCTTAGCAAAATTAAGATTCCACCGTCAGTCAGTATCTAATGGCCTTGTTTGGAAATCAGCGGCTGTGCTGTATCAAAACCGCAGGGCTGCATCCAGGCTCCAAAAATAAGAATATTTATTTTCAAACATACATGGTGATAATAACTAAAAGATATACGTATTAATCACGTTCATAAGACTATCACAATTATACTTATTAACCGAATACGTAATGTGGTTAGACGCACTTTTAAACATAAAGATATCTTTACCTGCCGTGCTAGATGGTAACTGTGTTACGGCGGGGTAAACGATTCTTGTCCCATACAAATAGGATTTTTCATTGCGGCTGCTTGAACCAAACAACAGACCCGAGTCGTCCACCTATTGTTTAGAGCGTCTAGCGATAACAAGGTGGAGAAATGTCTCCGCAAGACACAGATACAGACTTTAATCAATGTGACCACCGTAACAGATATCAACGGACGTACGTACATATACGGCCTAGATACTGAAATAGTCTTGTATCGTAGACTTCCGCAACCCTGTGTACCTAAATTTCTACTTTATGATAGCAAAGACGAATTGACGCTGATGATTAAATATTATTAAATAAACTTGTTGTTGGTGACAGGATAATGGGCGACATACTGGCCAAATTTAACTCATTTTACGCATGAAAACGAGGTTGGGCCACTGTTTATAAAAATGTTTACACCAGATATGCCGTGAAAACTAAAATAACGATATTGTTAAGTACTAAAAATAATGCTAAGAAATTATTCAGTTAGTAAGTTTATATCGAATTCAGTGCGTCAATACATTTCGATGCATGATTAAAATATTTGACGTAGCCTTCGCGGAACATGATAAACGTTTTCTACAATTAAACAGATTTGTTTGTATATAATTACCTCTTTAAAAAACAACATCCTATATTTTGACATAATTCTCATTAAACTTCCTTATTCCGGTACTGTCAGGGGAAAAATGGCTCTTGTTAGCGGTTAATAACGGTTCAATGATTGTGTACAACTGATAATGATGGCTGAAAGATCAAGAGAGCTTTGTATGCACAAAATAAGAAAACCAAGCATAAGATTGCTATCTTCAAACACGAGTTTCATTGTTAAAGATATCAGATGAAGCGCATTCAGGATTTTATCAAATAACAGCTTATTTCTGTCTCACTAATTACTAAATTTTCTCACTAATTATTAAATTGATAATTTTTTGACATACCCCTTTACTGGGTGTTTGCCTGCAGCGAAACGTCCTGTTATCATCTGTCAAAACAACAGCCAATATGACTGTACGGTCTTCCTGTACTTCCTTATATCTCTTCCCAAAAAAAAAAGACAGACAGACAAGAGATAGACAAGTCACATCATATCGCACTCTCAGTCATGAATATCACCCATAGCTTGAAGATGGAACATCTCATACATCACTGGTATCAATAAATACGCTTCAGACTGGAACACAGCAATCACTCGCATTGCTGTCTTCAACTTCGAAAGGTTCCCATACAACACAACACAACACAACGTTCCCGGACATTTTACTCATCGCCATCTAGCCCCAAACTAAGCATAGCTTGTACAATAGGAACCAGACGACTGGTAGCATACGTATTTTTTTTTTGTAAATACATACATATTATACATATTAACACCCAAATATTGTATATCATACATTATATTCATCCAGTACTTTTGCTGCAAACATGTGAGGAACCAAAACGTGGTATGTTAAAAAATAAAAGGGACTGCTCAGATTGTAGTCTACAAAAGGGAAGGGTGTATCGCAAGGGCACATTTATAACACAAGACTGATATTTTTTGTACGTAATTGTTTCTGTTCATTTCTGATAAACAACGTATATAACCGGCTTCAATATGCTCCTAGTTTGATGCGTGGAGTTTAAAGTATATGAGTTTGCTAACTGTATAGTGATCAATTAAATTTGCAGGTACCATAGTATGTGATTTTAATCGCTCATTCATGATGTTCCATATAAGTCTATCATAGGTAATTGCAATCATAAATCTTAAAATTGATGATACGATTGCTTTTGGAGTCAAGGGCTGAGTCGTTATGTGTCGTTTGTAATTGAAGATATGATGAGATAATCATATAGATCTATATTATTAGCATATTTAGTCATATATATTTAAGATGTAGTCACATCTTAAAAAGTTGATTGCCTTTTTTTTATGTATTATCATAGAATCAACAGCACTTGGAGAAAATTTTCAATTGAGAACTTATAACTAAAATTTAATGCCAATTATAATTTTTTTCAAAATTGTCTATTCAAAGTAAAGTTCATATAATATACGAGTATAATAGGTCTGAAACTTATTTCTGATCTGATCCTCCTGAATCCACACGTCGACTATATATTCTAATCGGCATAAATTGTGTACACTGCTGGTTATAGGCCTCTGCTAATATAACCGTCAATGAGCTCTGTTGTTGGTTCTCCACATCCACTTTCTGCCACCTTCCACAAGTGTTCTCTCTAGAGGTACAGCCGACATCCGATGAAGTGTTTTTACAATTAAAATAAAATTAATTAAAATTTAAAGTACCAGTACAATTTCGCGATGTATTTTTAAAGTTATAAAATTTTGTGACGTCATCGTCATTTTGGCCATATCTCTTTTTTTATTTTTTTATTTATTTAGGCACGAGGGTCATTCCACCTCTCCACATCTCAAATTTATGGGAGCAATGCGATGCACTTGGTTTTTCCGGAATGGAAAAAGAATCCGCAGGCAGAGTTTGTCTGCAGATCTGTTGCGGTTTTTTATTCACGTGATGCATATTTTTACTTATGTAATCTACTACGATACAATATTTTTTAACCTTTAAATAATTACAACCAGTGGATTCCATATGGTTCCATGGTTCGAGCGGTTTGGCAAATTTTCTATTCTACATATAGGAAAATAGGACTGAGATTAATTACGTGTGATTGCGATAAAGCAGTTACCTAGATTACCGTATAATTTCGCCATTCTGTTTAGGATTTTACACCATATTTAACGAGTTCTGCGCGCATCAGTTTTGCAACTCACGAGCTAAATCGTGACCTGAGTGGCTGGTATGATATACCGTTGGATCATTTCGGTTCCAGTCGAGACATATATTCAATTATAATTTTACGGCAATATATCTATATCTATAGGAATCCTCTGTGGTATATCGTCAAAAAATTAATTCATTAGAATATAAAATAGAAGAAATTTATAGACAATCATGTCTCAATTTCGTCGAAATAAAGAACGTTCCTGTGAAACCGGATGAAAAACTTGACGATTTATTAAATATCGTTCATAAAATTGCCAAATCGGTAAAATTGGACATTGCACCAAATGATATCAAGGATATAAGAAGGTTACCTGGAAGACAAGAGAATAGGATTATTATTGCCAACTTATCTACGCCAATTCTGAAGCGAAAGTTTTTGATTGCTGTAAAAAATTTCAACTCATCCAACAAAACTAACAAAATCAATACATTACACATTGGACTAGAGGGTAAACCCAATCCTATTTATGTTGTCGAACACTTGACAGTCAGTGCACGTAAACTATATTTCTTAGCCCGTGAACTGGCAAAAAGCCACAACTACAAATTTTGTTGGACGGCAAATGGCAGAGTGTTCCTGAGAAAGGAAGTGGGAGCCAGCCTGGTTTTAGTCACAAGTGAAGACCAAATTAACGAGCTCAAGATCGAAGCACGCGTCCAATGACTAATCTTGGGATCATATTTACGGGTTTTCTGTGTCTTGGGAAAGCTTACTTATTTTATTTTTGTGTCATATAAACATCCTTTTTTATTCTTGTATCGACTAGCTCTCATCACTTGTACCACACACCAATTGACATTTACACATTCATACTCTTCTAACAAATTCGCGTGCCCACCCACATGTTTTCGTTTTTGTAAACGAAAATATTTACGTATAAAATTGGAAACCCTATTATGTGCTGATAGTTACTTAATGAAACTCATAATATTTAAACTTTTGTTACATTCCGCGAGAAGATGGTGTTCGTTCTTTTGCTATTTATTTATGATTGTTGTTTGCAGGTTTCGCTTGTTCTTATCACTGTTGAGTAATTTAGTTATCTGTGAAGTGACAACCTTATGCTATAAAATTCGATAATCTGGACACATTAGCTAATAATATTGATAGTATCTCGGTGTCTGAATCTGTATTATGTGACCCGGAACAGTGTAACAATGAGTTGAAATTTCCAAATCGATATCTAAAAGTGATAACTCAAAATATTCGGAGTATCTCTGCCAACTGGGCTGGATTTGCGGTGCTGATGGAAAGAATCAAAATAGATTGTGAGGTAATTATTCTGACAGAATGCTGGTTATCTCATATAAGTAATTTACCTACCCTCAATGGTTATTTAACATATTCTAACAGTAAATTGTTTAACCAGAATGACGGGATTGTTATTTATTATAAAAGTTACTTGCGACTTGTTGTTGAAGAACCTGCGTTTCAGGATGCTAACTGTTTATTAATGAAACTTGATAATAGTATTGCAATCCTAGCTATATATAGACCCCCATCATTTCATAATTTGACTCCTTTTACACAATCTTTAGATCAAATTCTCCGCTCTTTGAAAATTTTCAATAATATTATGCTTATCGGTGACTTAAACATAAATATATCAAGAAATATATCAGATTCACATACATCAGAATATCTAAATCTTCTAGCATTTCATAGTCTGCTACCGGCACACACATACCCTACCCGTAATGACAGCTGCTTAGACCATTGTTTCCTTAAAACAAAATTATTTGCGCGTACACTTATAATAACTTCATCGCTTACTGACCACGACGCTGTTCTTTGCTGTCTTCTTTCACATCCTCAGAAAGAAACTAGATTATATTCGATTACAAAAACTAATCATGATGGGGTTCGCAGTTTCCTTCTAATTTTGACTATAGTCCGATATATAGTATGAACAATGCGAATGATGCAGCCACTTTATTAGTATCTTGTCTGTCTCAAGCTTTAAAACTTAATAATACAGTTGTAAAAATACCACGTCGGAAAAAAATCATCAAACCCTGGATAACACCTGGTATTTTACGTTGTATTCGTAACAGGGACAATATGCATAAAAAAATTAAAAAGTCACCTGATAATTTGATCTTAAATCAAACTTATACACGTTACCGCAACTTCTGTAATAATTTGCTCAAAAAATTGAAAAGGCAATACGAAACTTCACAGATTACTAATTCAGTATCTAATAATAAACTATTATGGAAATCTTTGAAAAATATACTGAATATTGGTAAAGCAAAGGAGTCAACAAATGACCTTTTGCATATAAACCCTTCTCCTGACATTGCTGTTAATAAAGTTAACAGCTTTTTTGCACAAGTGGGAAGTAACCTTGCTGAAAGGATAAAGTATAGTAATCCTCTGTTTTTACAACCGAGTGATACTCAATTGAACTCCATGGCTTTGCTAAGTACTGATGAAGCTGAAATAGAACGATTAATCCTTGAATTGAGGTCAAACTGTGCCGTGGGCTGGGATGGGATTTCTGCTTCATTTGTGAGACAATATAAAGATTTTATTGTGCCCCCACTGACTTACGTTTGCAACTTATGTTTGTCAACTGGTGTTTTCCCTAATGTTTTCAAAAGAGCTATCATTAACCCTATATTTAAAAATGGTAATAGAGACTGTGTCAATAACTACCGATCGATATCCATACTGTCAACTCTTTCAAAAATTTTGGAACGGGTAATCGGTACACAACTAAAAAAATATTTAGAAGGGAATCAGCTATTATCAAATTGCCAGTTTGGTTTCCGTGAATCTAAATCAACGGAAGATGCGGTGCATCAACTCACTGACTTTATTGCCACAAATATGGATAAAGGTATTAAGTGTCTAACTATATTTTTGGATATCGCTAAAGCGTTCGACACAGTCTCTGTTCCACTACTTCTAAAAAAACTAGAATTTATGGGAATTCGAGGTTTACAGCTCGAACTTTTCAAGTCTTATCTTACCGATAGGACACAGGTTGTAAAAATTGACTCTGTTGTAAGCTCTGAGATTACACTAACTCACGGTGTGCCCCAAGGCAGTGTCTTGGGGCCAACCCTTTTCTTAGTATACATAAATCAGTTATGTGATCTTAATTTACTACAGGGTAAAATCATCTCGTTTGCTGACGACACTGCCCTCACTTTCACTGGCAATAAATGGGATGAGGTTTTTGATATAGCACAGTCGGGTCTCAACACCGTAGTTTCATGGCTTAACTCAAACTCATTAACCTTAAATGCCGACAAGACCAGATACATATGCTTTGCTATTCGCAATTCATCGCTTCCTATTCAACCACAGACCCATAATATAGTGGCCCATCAATGTTCACCACCGCACATTACCCCTTGCAGTTGTCCTGAGCTGATTTCCACCAAATCCGTAAAATATTTAGGTATTATCATTGACCGTAATTTGAGCTATGGACCTCACCTTGAATTGTTGTCTGCTAGAATCAGGAAATTAATCTACGTTTTTAAGAATCTTCGTCATATCGCTGACTTTTCCACCATAAAAACTGTTTACCATGCTTTATGCCAATCTACTATCATTTATTGCATTACTTCTTGGGGTGGTACCACTAAATCTAGATTGTTATTGGTTGAGCGTGCCCAAAGAGCAGTCTTAAAAGTATCGATATTTAAACCTTTTTACTATCCGACCACTCAACTATACCAGGAATGCGGAGTCCTAAATGTTCGTCAACTTTTCATACACCGCATTATTTTAAGGCAACATTCGTTGACTACCTTTAATACGGCTACATGTTGCAAGCGACGCCATGATAAAGTATGTTCTCAAAATAAATTCAAGACCATCTTTATAAATAGATTTTTCTGTTTCTTGGGTAGTTTCCTGTATAATAAATTAAATAGCAAGCTTCAAATTTATCCATTAACACTCCAGAAATGCAAAGTTACTGTTAAGAAATGGTTACTTACAATTAGCTATAATGAAACAGAGAAACTCCTGAGCATTATTTCGTGATTTAGTTGCATCTCAAAATCAGCCTTTTGAATTTTTTCCTTATTACAGTTGCCATTTCACTGCAGTTGTGAGTTGCATTTCAACTACTTATACATCAACGCGAATTTCACACATACACTCGCACGCACAATCCTACTCGTAAACATGCACAACACGCACAGTCTCACACACACACACACACACACACACACACACACACACACACACACACACACTCACACACACTCACACACACGCACACTCACACACACACAGAGCTAGTTTAATATTACTGCTTACTTTTATTTTTTATTTTTAAATTTTTCATTTTTATTTGGTTTAAGAGTACTAAACAGAATTGTATTTAGTTCTAATTTCGTTTATTCTGTTTGCTGGATCATTTTGACGTCCGATGGATAAGCACTGTTACCTAAAATACAAGCTCGCGCTTAGTTTAGGTCTCAGTGGTCACGATTTGTAAAACATGAATTTTGTTTTTGTACTATTTAAATATGACAATAAATATTATTATTATTATTATTATTATCTGTTTAAAATCAGGACGTAATAATTATTCACAGTAACGTGCTAATTTGCTCGAATTATTCATATACAAAGTAATAATTATGTAGGTGTAGTATTTTTCGTAAAAACCTAATTAGTGACACACAGTGTATTTCAAACTGGAACAATAATTAATAACACCCAGCGGAAACATAAATGAATTGAACATTCCGAAAATTCGTCATTACTTGGTCCTAGATAGTGCTTTGATTTTGTACTGTACAAGTGTATTTTTATAATTATACGCACATAGACGCCTTGGATTTGGTTACTCAAACAGTATAATCATACTCACCTTATGAGCAGACATCGTAGATTGCGATATTTTTTATTAAACTGAATATTCTAGGTCGTAGATAGGCAAAAACGGAGAATTATCATTTCGGTAAAAAAGTGATAGTGCGATAGTTGGACAATGAGTGTCTCGGGAATGAAAGACGAGATCTCATCTTATATCTAGATCTAGAGTAATTTTTAATCATCACTTTGAATACTAACTAATAAGTTAACATTCTTGCTAAGTAATAACATAACATTTTTGCTAACTAATAAGTTATAGAAAACTTCACGGTTTCAGTTCATCTATATAGTTAACGCGCCTAGTTGGTTCCAGTTACCTGAGAAAATTATTTTAAAGAAACCGAATAAATTCATGTCATTTGCAGACAGTCATGACACATCTACACTTAGGTAAGTACCATTACCGCAAGCTTCTCAACACAATGCCAAAAATTCAGCAACACAAAAATGTATTTTTTATTTGAGAAAGAAGTTCCTAGTCAACTGTATTGTATGCGAATGCACATTTGCGTATTTGAGGTGATTTCAACACGTCATTAGTGCCTACAGCAACACCGAGCATGACGGTGTGTCTGCACGGCTTAGGCTAGTGGATTTTATGAGTGAAGTTTTCAATTCAGAGGTCACGTGTTCATATCCAGAGTGCACGTTAAAATGCTTTTTGATGTGCAACTTCTTAGGATAAACTATAAGTGAACGAGTACTGAGAGTAAAATTATAAGGACGCGTCACGGGTAAAGCCCGTTTTGTTACATGAGAGAGAAGAAAGATATAACGTAGAGAGAAATAAAAAGAGACCTTGCGAGAGACTCCGACACAACGGAAGTGGAGCAAAAGAGATCGACGTATAGATGCAAAGCGACAAATAAGAAAGTGTTGCATGCGCTCTTTGTAGTTTTTAAGAAGTTTAATGTAATATAATTTATTTTAGTAATAGCATATTCGCACTGGCCTGAAGTCTTCATAGTTCACCAGGAAGGAAGGTATCGTTAGGCGTGGCGTGGGCGTGTGAGGAGAGTTTTTTGAGAGACATTTTAGTTATTTTTTAAAATAAAAAATAGGTTAATATTTATGGCGACCGCTGCCAGATGCAACGTTGATGTGCCGAAGTTTGGCTTTACAACGCGACTAAGAGCCGAAGATCGGGCTCAATGAAGTTTAATGTGAGTCTGTGAGCCTGTGAGCAATAGTACTATGATTGGTTGATATTGATGATACACCCTCGCGCTTTGTCGCTCCCGCATTAAATTTTTGGGATGCCTACGTTGCTTGCGTTGGTAAGTGATTACCCTTTGAATCTCTACACGTGTTCCCCGGGTGGTGCGAAAGGAGCAACCCAATGTCGCAGTAGAAATTGTGCTAAGTTCGCCCGGAGAAGTACTGCCACCACATCTGGTAAACTGCCACCATGTAATGAAGCACTCGTGTTGCTGTGTTCCGGTGGAAGGAAGTAGGTACCCGTAAAATTGCATGCGCATGAGACGTAACATCCCGTCTCGGGGTGATGGACGCAACGCAATGTGACTTAAGTCATCTCGTACCTTGGTGTAAAGGCTACCATTGACGATACGTCCATTTAGTAGACTTCCTTTTGGATGCACTCCAAATGGAAATTTATCCAGATACGGTACCATTCACAATACTTCCATTTGGATGCATGGCGTCACTTCGAACTTTGCAATCGTACGGAACGGAAATAAATAATACTATGGATAACAATACTTTACTGGTAGCAGCAGCTGTGTGTATTTTATTAAAAAGACAAAAAAAACCTAAGAGAAAGTGGATGAAGGATTGGTTGAAACAAAGAAATACTTTTACACATACCAACTTATTGTCTGAATTGTCTCTAGAGCCCACTGATTGGAGAAACTTCTTAAGAATGGACGAACAGACGTATTTCAAATTACTTGGACTTGTGACGCCAATAATAATAAAACAAGATACTAATATGAGGCAAGCCATAACTGCTCACGAAAGGCTATGTGCTACACTTCGTTTTTTAGCCTCAGGAACGACATATGAAAATCTGAAATTTGAAACTGCAATTTCTGCACAGTGCCTGGGAACCATTATTCCAGAAACTTGCAAGGCAATCATAACGGTTTTGAAGAGTTATATGAAGGTAAGTAAATAATACAATGTGTATTTAGTATTTTTATTATCGAGTATTACAATCATTTATTAGAGTAAAAGTAACATATTTAAAAGTAATTATTTAGTGTTGTCTGAATCTGTGTCGCCTACAGCGGTAACAAATGCTTCATACAATAAATTATGGTGCTGTTGTGAAGATCCAGGCTCATTCACTGAATTATTCACAAAAACAGAATTGTCATTATTCTGGTTTGGCAGATTCATATATATTTGCGAATTATTTGCATTGTTCTGGTTCAAATGGGTATCTACAATGTGCGAATGAATAGTTAAATTGTTGGTCTCAGCCATGAATATCGCATCATTAATTATTTTTTGGCAGTATGTAGCCATCATTGCCGGCAAATTTCTTAATTTTTCTGCAATATGTTCACCAAATGAGTCATATTGCTGTTTCACTTGTGGAGGTTCTTCCAATTTTTTTGCTATCTTTGTTAGAACATAGTCAGCTTGGGCTTTGGTTTTTCTTGTTTGAGTCCTTGACGATGAAGCCACACTACTTTGTGAAAGTGGCGATGGCACATTCATTGATACACTGGTTTCAGTTTCATCATCGTTCATCTGAAAAAAAAAAATGTTTTTGTTACAGATGCCAGATACTGAAGAAGAATGGAGGAAAATCGCAAAGGACTTTGAAGAAAGATGGCAGTTTCCTAATTGTTTAGGGGCTATAGACGGAAAGCATATAAGGATAATACCACCTCCAGGTAGTGGTTCCTATTTTTGGAATTACAAGAATTTCAATAGCATTGTGTTAATGGCTTGTGCAAATGCCAACTATGAATTTATATGGTGTGAAGTTGGTACAAATGGTCGAGTTTCAGATGGAGGAGCCATACAGAATACAATTTTTTATGAAAAATTACTGAGAAAGGAACTTAACATCCCCAATGATGACTCCCCAATGAGGTGTCAAAACAGCCACACTAAACTACCTTTTGTATTTGTAGGAGATGAAGCTTTTGCTCTACGAAGTGATTTTATGAAGCCATTTAGCAGAGCAGCTCTGACAAAAGAAAGAAAAATTTTCAATTATAGGTTGTCAAGAGCTAGGCGAATAATAGAAAATGTATTCGGTATTATGTCACACCGTTTCAGAATCTTTCATACTGCTATAAACTTACGTTTAGATAGAATAGATCTAGTTGTTTTAACTTGCTGTCTCCTTCACAATTTTCTTAGAAAATCTAGCTCCCCTTATGCAACGGATAATGTATTCGATATTGACATCAATACTAATGATTCAACTTCTGCAATCGGTTTTACTTCATTAAATATTACAAATAGGAATGCCAGCAGTAATGCAAAAAATGTAAGGGAAGCCTTTGTGCAATATTTTAATGGGGAAGGTAGTGTCAGTTGGCAAGATGATAAAATAGTATAACGTATGCATGTACCTCAGCACTATCTTCAAATGGCATGTCATCGAGGATGGAATTCACTGATCTTGTGACCCTTGGTACATCCACATCTGCTAAGAAAAACATTTCACTGTAGTACCACAACTTAGGGACGTGAATTTCTGCTGTTCCTGCACCAGATCTTTCTGATGCCTTAACCTGTAACACAATATAAAGTCGGTTCAAATATAATAAATAAGTAATTAAGCAATTCGTTAACCATGTTAACATAAACTCCTAATTTTAATGTACCTATATTAATGATCGAAGACTTGAAATAAATATTCTATTTTATTGTGTTATTTTATTTGTCTACACATATTACAAATAACTACCGAAACGAATAATTTTCTATAAATTTACAACACATACCTTATTTAATTCCTTTTTAAAACAATTTCTTAAAGTGGTAATCTTTTTTTTAACCGTATCTAGGTTAGCTTCTGGATCCTTTGTTTTAAACAATTCCAACAAAGCATTCATCGCTGCATTTCTCTTTTCTCTGTTGTGATAATCAGGATGTTTTACTTGCCATAAACATGGATATGATTTATATTTTTCTATTACTTCCAACACAAAGTCACGCGCGGACAAAGACATAATAAAATAAATAAATTATAACGCTTGACAAATGCACAGCACATGCACCACCATCGACATCAAAACATAAACTGAAACAATAAACTCAAAAAAATGGACGCCGTTTCGCCCATTCACGGACAATTCGGACTGCTTCCATATGGCGTGGCACACGTTTCTGACATTGACGGACGGCCGCGGATGACGTCCATTTGGCCTGGACGCATGGATTTCAATCCGTTTGGAAATCCAGACCTGGACGACGTCCATTCAATTGGCATACGTTTTTCACATTCACGAAACGATTTTGGAAGACGTCCACTCCATTTGGATTGATGGCCGCATCGTCAATGGGCACCTTAAAGGACTTGAGTTGCACTGCTTTTGTCTATGGGTGGCGGTTACCACTTAACATAAGGTGGGCCGTCAGCTCATTATGCTACCCGAAACACGTGAAAAAGAAAAACAAAACTTGCATTCTAAATGTGATTTGAAAAAAAGTGACCAGGAAATTTACGCTGCGCACTGTCCTGGCTTTTTTTATATTACTTATGTAAGTGTGAATTCCAGCTTACTTAGTAATAGAATTGCACGTATTGGGGTACATAATCGAATCACGTCAATGTCATCTCCTCACGACTTTGGAACAATTTAAAGTCGGTCCAATGCGTTCTCGATGTTGTAATGCACAATTGGAATCCTAATTGTTTGAAAGTTCTAAAACTAATTTAAAATTATGCACTGATACTTTTGATATTTGACGGGCCTCACAGCTTAGTTGATAGTAACCATGCCTTCTGCGCTGTAGGCCGCTGGTTCGATTCCCACCCAGGACAAACATTTGTGTGACGACCATAGATGTTTGTTCTGTGTCTGGTGTTAATATGTATGTATTTACAAAAAAGTATACAAGTATTATTATATCAGTTGTCTGGTCCCCATGATACAAGCTATACTTCGCTTACTTTGGGGCTAGATGGCGCTGCGTGAAATATCCACCAGTATTTATTGATTTTATTATTTTATAAATTGAATATAATTTATTCACAAAATAAAAAACGTTTCTGTTAATTCACTCAGAAAAAAAATGCCTTCTAGGCGTCATGTCTGCAACACATTATAACATAACTTACATTATTATTATGCTCTTGCTCGCAAATTATAAATTCGAAAATATTTAGTTAATATCAACCTATTATCAGCAATCGTTACATATTCCACGCCCAAAATGTAAATTAACTTGTAAGTGTAATCTGTTACATAGTTTGACAGCCGTATTCACAAACGCCGAAGATACACTATGTACCTACAGCAACGGTCTTTATCAGTCTGTGCGAATATACGTGCAATACTTTTGCTCATATAGTTTGTGAATTCGTAGTAAATTGAATGTTTGATGAACATAGATGTTTGTTCTGTGTATGGAACACAGAACAAACATCTATGTTCATCAAACAAATTATAATGAAAATAAATATTTTAGTATCTCGAAGTTATTGCAATTGCTAGACCAAGTTTAGGCATAGTTCTACATTAGCCTCAATAAAAGATGAAAAAATGTTTTTGTTTTTGAATACGGACGTGAGTTATCAACCAGTTTTAATGTCATGGTCCGGGAAAACTACTAGCATTAAGTGGTAGCACGCGATAAATCAAATAAGTTTATTTGCGTGTCCTCAAGGCGTACTCCGTATTCATTTCTGATATTATCAAACCAAGTGCATAAGTTTTATCAATTTTGAAGCATCTTTTATGCAAATTTACGGTAATATGATTATAAATTAATTAGATATATTTCAATATCTCCATATTCTATGCCATCTGCAACTCTGGGAATTTAGTGCACTATCGATATTTGTGCACTATCTCCAGTCGTGTACACACAATGTGTTTTTTTTTATAAAGTTACAGAACAGCAGATGGCTCATTTAATTTGCCACTTGCCACCTCTGCAATAACAAGTTGGGAACGTGTCTACTTAGGCACAAGACCCAAGTCGCATCGTATGCGCCCGTTACTCCGAGACGTGACTGAGGGATGTCTCAAGTGCCTGTTATATTACCGGCGACCACACCACACTACCTGGCGACGGCAGAAATGGGTATGGAGGCAGTATTTCCCGGGATAAGCTTGTCAAAACTGCAAAAAAATTTTGTTGCCCGTAAATTGTGTGCCCAATAAGTCGCCATGGTATTTGAAGTTAGATAGTTATTTTTTGTATCTTGTCTAACCGATTCTTATCTACGTTTTTGTAGCGTTTAAGTGCAGTTGCAATACTAATGACCTACAAATCATAAAACTTCCTAAGAGCGAGCTAGCCCAGTGGTACACACCCCAAGATTCGATCAAGAGGTCGCTGGCTCTAATCTCGGCGTGCATCATTGAGTTTTTGTGCAATGAATATTCTCAAAATGGTGATGGAAAACATTGTGAAGAACCCAACATGTCTCAGCATCAAAATTTCGAAGATATGTATCAAATTTCGGAAGGATCTTTGAGGAGCATCTTCAAATTACTTCAGAATTATATGTTGAAATTTTTATTATTTAATTTATGTAAGATTCATATTTTTTACAATTATTTTGTAATATTATAATGTCACAAGCTTTTATTGGCATCCGGTTTAATAAGACCACCGGCAATGTATTGGCAAACGTCAAAGCAAGCCACTTGACACCTTTTCAATAATAAACCGAGTCAAAATAAACGAATTGTCATTGTGCAATTTGTAATGATAACATACTCATTTGCTAGCGCAAATCGCTATTTTTACCATATCTGTTATGAATATAGCGAACGGACGTGAACATAATTTTGAACGCCCTACACACTATTTGCGTTTTATTAAGTGAGTTTAAATTTAGTTTCCGATGCATAAATAGAATACATTGACCGCCAAATCATGGCGATCAATGCAGTCGTAGCCTTTCATTTCGCAGTCTGTGGGGCAAATCTGTGAGCCACGGAATCAAAATGTCATTATCAAAGAAAGTTGAAAAAAAAAGTAAATAGTTTTTTTTTTGTATGTTATGTAGTTACGGAACGAGCCGACGGCCCACCTGGTGGTAAGTGGTAACCTCGGCCCATAACAACCGATGCGACTTGGGTCCTCCCCTACTAGGTACGACAAAACCCAAGTCGCATCGTATGCGCCCGTAACTATGAGACGTGTAGGTGGAATGTCTCATGTGCCTGTAATTTCACCGGCAACCACACCTTTCAAACCGGAACACAGTAACGCGAACGCGTTACTACTTGGCGGCAGAAATGGGCATGGTGGCAGTACTTCCCCGGACGAACTAGGCGAGTTCTACTGCTCTTAAGATCCCAAAAATACGAAATCAGCAAGCATGGTTTCAATCAAAAGTGATTATAATAGTTGAAAAATTAAGGATATGTTATAAAGTGTTTTGCATCCTAAAAGAAGAGCTTAGGTACGTGCTAATAACCATAGGAGTCTAAATAGCCTAAAATACAGATAGTTGGCTTGTATGATGAAAGATAATATGGATAAAAATAAATGAGATAAGTCGGCTAATAGAATAGAACAACGTAAGATACCTTAAATAGTTAAATCACTTAACATCAGGTGAGATTGCGGTCAAATGTTAGCCTATAGCAAAAACGAAAAATTTAAAAACAACTGATCACTGTCTTTTACAAAGTTTTCAGTGAATGGAATTAAAAGTGACAGCCACATTTGTAAAGGATCCTTTCATTGGAATCATTTACGTTCGTTATTTGCGTACATACTGATTATACAAATAGCAATTTTTATGACAGGTCAAACTAATCAGTATACTTTTTGTGTTAATAAACAAGACGCCAGGAACGCGTATGGTGTTGGGCCATAGTATTTATAGCCACATTATTTATAACAGGAATATTAATCGTTCATTACTTCTCTGTTTGGTTTGAAAACTGCAATGTTAGAGAGTTTATACTAAACTTCACGTCATTTATCACGTTCTGTGGTAGCAAAAAAAAGATTTCCTTTATAGGATTGAAATACTCGACGATTCAAAGTAAGGAAATATATGTTTTGGCTGTTTAAGATTTGTTAACTTTTTATGCGCATTAAAGTTACAGGGAACTTTTTTAAATTGCGTTTCGATGTTTGTTTGAAAATGTGAACACTAAAAGTATCGACTCTTGCCCTAATTTTATTCACAGTTTATGTATAAAAAATGGTCTAAAGACAGAAAATAGAGCCAATAAACGTAATGTGATTCAGAGCAAATTAAACTACTACAATTTGTAGTACTCTACTGCCAGCTTCATTAGCGGAGTAATGAACAACATAACGTTGCCTTTAATTCGTCTGTTCCACAGTTTTGTCGTGCCTTACAAATAGTTGAGGCCATAAAATGTGCGTAGACGCCTTAATGCGGTCGCAGCGTACACATCGTAAATAGAATTCAAACTATGCAATAATAAACTCTAAACGGCTTCATGCAATTTTGTGTACCTACTCAAAGACAAATCCTGTAAAGTAGTAAATAAATATTTATTATAAATCTTTCACTGGCTTACTTTGACCTTACCACCATTATGACTCGTAGCTCAGTAGTAACGCTGCCTTCTGCGCTGTAGGTCGTGGGTTCGATTCCACCTAGGACAAACATTTGTGTGACGAACATAGATTAGATAACATAGATTGATTTATACTGTGTCTGGGTGTTAATATATGTATTATGTTTATATGTATTTACAAAAAATATATAATTATTATATCAGTTGCCTGGTTCCCATGATACAGGCTATGCTTACTTTGGGGCTAGATGGCGCTGTGTGAAATGTCCAGCTATATTATTTATTATTATTGTTATTTCCTAATTGTTCATTTTATCTTGGGTGCTTATAGAAGATAAAAATGCTATCGATTAATTTTGGTTTTAGGTGTGTTTTAGGTTTGGAATTGTACATAACATAAAGGGACATATCAAAGTAAAAGGCAATAAATTCTTATCTGGCACCCTGATCGGTTGGCAGACCCTTCAGTTACAAGTTTGAGGATCCATGAAACTTGGCTGAGATTTATGGTACTTTAAATATAAAAAAATAAATCTTGCGTGGATGCGGTACTTGCGATTCTTGATTCTGAGAATCGCATCCACGCAAGTTATATTGAAATGTTTTTCATAATGCAATCTGCGAATACCAGCAGCCTTCAAATGCAACGGTGAGTATAATTATAGTGTTATTTATCATTAGTTATTTATGAGCCCTACAACTTACGCAGCGATGTAATAAATAAATAAAGGATAGCCGGTAATTGAAGGCTCGTCTCGCACATCACGCCTCAGGGCCGACGACTCCACGATCCGGAGATTGATCCAATTTGTGAAGACTATAATGTTGGTCTGTCACCTTGACAATTTAAAAGTCCAAATAATACTGACAAACTTGAAATTTTGCGTGAATATTGTTACTTCCCAGGGAAGTAAAAATATTCACGCTAAGTTTCAGATTTTTAATGTTACCAAATCAGTTTGAATAAAAACATGTAAAAATAGTTTATTTTATATTCCCATTTATGGAGAAAATTATCATAATAATGTAAATAAATAAATCATCAAAATTTCAAATACACATCAGATATAGATGAAGATAAGATACACCAACCTTGGGTATAATTATTCGATGTTTAAATTATGAGGTTTTTAGCGTTGTTCAAATACATAATTCTCTTATTGATAACAATTTCGAAACGATGAATGATCATATCGTAACGTCTTGGATAATAATAGAATTATATTACAGAACATTCATACTTGCATAGTTACTAATAGAATTTATGAGACCATATATTACATTGATTGTAATGTTATTTTTATGAGCCTTGGTTTGTTATATAAAAATGTTAAGTTTGGGGCAACTTTCATTGAATCTAGTTCAGGCTTGCCTAAAGATAAGACCATTTTGTGCATAAATAGTCTCAGAAAATCTGCTTAAGTGTTATGCATTTAAAATCACGTTTATTCTACGATTTTCTGCGCTAACCATAGTAGGTATTTGTATGATACAAACTGTAAAAAAATAACTGTTATTATTTTGATTCTTGACATATTATATTATATATTTGCAAAACAAAGGTATAAATTTGTAGTCTTACACCGAAACACAACATGAATATCTAATACCAGTGAATAGACTTAGACATAGACATTCATTTATTTGCCACTGAAACACATTAGGTAATATTTATTATTTAATAAGGTTTATGCTCACCACGAAACGATTTCCCCGGCTTGGGATCGAAACCCCTTGGTTTCACTTGTTCCTTTCAGTGATTGATCCAGGATTAAAGATTTTTATTCCGGATAAATAACTAATATCGGTGAATATTTCACACAGCGCCATCTAGCCCCAAACTAAGCATAGCTTATATAATGGGAACTGGGAACTATCAGTTATCTTATAGAATACATTTATACTTTTTGTAAATACATAGATATTAATACCCTAATACAGAACTAACAGACATCTACTCGTATGTTTACCACGGAACGTAAATCCTAGGGGGAACTTAAAGCATGACTTATACATCGCAAAAAGCAGAGTTACTACCAACTGAGCTGTGAGGCTACTGAAGAATGCACAAAATGCACGGTCTTTGGCATAACAACTTTATAAAGCAAACCACGAGATCGAAGCCGTAGAAGAAAGCTAATTTAAAAATGAATATCTGCTAAAAAACACGTACGTAACTGTGGCGCACAGGTATCCCTATGTCGTGGATATCGATACAAATAAATAAAATTGGAGTGTCTGTTTGTAATATTATAATAACCGCTTTTTACTAAGTAAATATGGATTTGGATACGCGGATTGGATTGGATATGGATACACGGAATATAGGTACCATACAATTTTTATTTTTTTTGTCGTCTGTCAGGCTGTTTGTCTGTCTGTTTGTTCTGGCTAATCTCTGAAATGGCTGGACCGATTTTGACGGGACTTTCACTGGCAGATAGCTGATGTAACAAGGAGTAACTTAGGCTATTTTTCCGAGTGGTAAAATAGGGGTGCGTGATAAAACTGAATTTCACGCGGACGAAGTCGCGCGCAACAGCAAGTATACAATATGTAAGAGATTTAAGATGTTACAGTCAACACTTTCGAATCATGGTTTAAAATTTTAAGACACGAGATTGCCAAGTGGTTTATGAATGAAATAGCGTTAATAATCAATGTTTACTGTTTATTGACTAATAATTGGCTCACTTGTACAACAATTTTGCGACATCAATTTATGGATTTTAATCGTTTAGTAATTGTGTCGGATAATTTAGTTGTAGTTATAGTAGTTTTAGTGTGCTCTTTTTAGTTATAACAAAACAGCGGTGTACACAGGAAAGTCTTAAATAATAAATAAATTAATATTGGTGTACATTTATTTTCACACGTCGCAATCGAGCCCCAAACTAAACATAGCTTGTACTATGGAAATCTGATGAAATACATATATACTTTTTCTTTGTCGCGGGTGGGAATCGAACCCACGACATATAGCTCAGAAGGCAGATTTACTAACCAACTGAGCTGCGAGGCCAGTCAGTCTTGCACGTTCTTGTTTGTTCCGATGCGGAAAATAAAGCTAAGTTCTTTGACAAGACAAAGTACTCGTAGTATTAAAAATGGCTTAAAATAAAACCTAAAAAAATAAATACCGAATAAATGTCGAATGTCAGAAGGAGTAGGAAAAACTACTTCATGACTTAAGTGTAATATTATAATTTATATACAAAATACTTTCTATAATTATGCTTTACTAACTGTTGCCCGCGGCTTCATCCGCGTGGAATTCTATTTTATCTCTATTTTACCCCTCGGAAAAGTAGCCTAAGTTACTCCTTATTACATCAGCTATCTGCCAGTGAAAGTCCCGTCAAAATCGGTCCGGCCATTTCAGAGATTTGTCGGAACAAACAGACAGACAGACAAAAATGTAAAAAAAAATGTTTTGGTATATGGACCGTGTCCATCCATATGCTTAGCAAAAAACGGTTATTTTAATATTACAAACAGACACTCCAATTTTATTTATTTGTATAGATATGTATTGGTAGTATTTGTGACTTTTGTTTAGGATGTTGTATGGTTCAACGACAGTAAATGAAGATGTGAAGTCGTTGTATAATTGATTAGTTTATTATATTCTTAATTAATATTAAGCATTAAAATTAAGTTGTCATAAATTGAATCCGGGATTGTGAACTAGGCCGGTATACAGAAATAATTGGAAACATAAATAAATGACTTCTACACTATAAAGCAGTAATTTTATGTAAGTTTGCAAGAGAATAACTCAAAAACTCCTAAACAGATATATAATCAATGCTTAGAAAATTTTTATGATTAAAAAAAAATTTGTTATGATTAATTTTGTATGTTTAGCAGCTGTGATTAGACTAAAAATACTTTTATATACTAATATTTTACATCGCTTCGATAACTGTAGCTATAACAATAAAACCATATTTTGATACAAAATTTACAAACGACAGCTCATGCGAAAGAATTCACAACCAAAATTTATTAGTTACTGGATAAATGCGATAACTGAGTTTTTTCAGAAGGAGAGGAACACCAGTGGCATTTCTTGTTATGGCCATGAGTTACCGCTTAATATCAGGTGGGCCATTTTCTCGTTCTGAAACTTATATTAATAAAAACATGTTATGAGTGTTTTTATCACTTTTACGTACACACTTACAATTTTTTCATGTGAAAGTAAACTAAGCACTAACGGACTAAAAATAATGTTTAGTTATTTATTAACGATACACTAATTTTGAAATAATAGCGTATAAATGTAGAATAGCTTTTTTATGAGTTTATAATTATGACAAATATTTTATAGGCAATGTGGAGACGACATGGCTACAAAAAAAAAAAAAATTTTTTTTCTACACTAGCAACCCCGGTACTCCAAGAGCTACCTCATAATTGGGTTCACGGAGCTAGCAGGAATTATAAAATTCTTAAATCGAGTTATCTGATAACTATTTAAATAACTGATTTGATAAATTAGATGCCATTTGGAACTAGTTTTCATGAGCACAAGGGTAAAAATATAATAAATATATTACAAATTTGTCAATTGAGGTCATAAGCGCAAGATAATATCTGATTTTTAATGTTACTAAATCAGTTTGCAACCACAATAAAACTATGCAAAAACAATTTATTTTATATTCCAGTTTATGGAGAAAATTCTCAATGATGAAATAAATCATCAAATATTTCAAATACATATCAGATGTAGATGAAGATAAGATACACCAACCTTGGGTATAATTATTTGATGTTTAAATTATGAGTTTTTTTCGCGTTATACAAATTCTTTATTCTATTATTGATACCAATTTCGAAACGATGAATGACCATATCGTAACGTCTTGGATAAAAATAGAATTATATTACAGAACATCCTTCATATTTACATATGGACTAATAGAATTCATAAGACCATATATTACATTGATTTTATCTGAAATCTTATTTATTAAGTCTTGGTTTGATAGGTATATGAAAATGTTAAGTTTAAGTCAACTTTTATTGAATCTTGTTCAAGCTTGCCTAAGCATATGATCACTTTGTGCATAAATAGTCTTTGAGAAATCTGCTTAAGTATATGTTTCTTAAATTACGTTTATCCTACGATTTTCTGTCGCGCTAACACTGTGTATGATACAAATTGTAAAAAAGAAAACTGTTATTTGAATTTTTTATATATTATACTAGCTGTTGCCCGCGACATTGTCCGTGTGGAATTCGGTTTTAGCACGCCCCCTAATTTACTCCTCGGAAAGGTAGCCTAAGTTACGCCTTGTTACATCAGCTATCTGCCAGTGAAAGTCCCGTCAAAATCGGTCCAGCCATTTCAGACATTAGCCGGAACAAACAGACAGACAGACAAACAGACCAAAAATTAAAAAAAAAATGCTTTGGTATACGTACCGTGTATACATCCATATACACTTAGTAAAAAGCGGTTATTTTAAAATTACAAACAGACACTCCAATTTTATTTATTTGTATAGATTCTTGCAAATCAAAGGTTCTGGTTTGTAGTCCATACATACACAAATACAAATACACTACCTATACACATTCTGTACTAACAGTAACAATGGCTACAGACTAATTTGTGTATCTCCTAGGCACAACTTCACATCGTCGTCGGAAGTCACATCTGAAAGATCAAGGGCGCAGCTTACACCAGCGGACCCAATGTTAACTTGTGTTATTTAAATACCAGAACTGGATGCTGTCAGATACTCCTTTCGAAACATCACATATTTTTTTAAACGGACATGTTTGTGTGACTTGTTATGTGTAATAAGAAACTGGATGATGTCGTAGTTTTGTGTGTAACGGATCGAGCTGATGTCTCACCTGATATCCCCTGCCGATAACATCTATGTTGGTTCTTTCCCTTATAGGTAGAGCTAAGTCGAGTTGCATTGCGTCCGTCACTCTGAGACTTGCAGATAACGTCTTATGTGCCTCGGCTCTCACGGACACCAAATACGTAGGTAGAAATGGGTATAAAGCAGTAATTTCGTAAATGACCATACATAAGTCGGTTCTACAACGACGTGTATAAACGCCTAAAGATTAAAAAAATATCAACCTAAGTTAAAGCTAGGATATGTGTTTCCTTTAATTCCTTTATCTCAAATTCCATGCAAATACATATAACAACGAGCCGAAGACACACATTATATTATACTAAAATGTGTTTACCTCGAATGCGGATCGAATCCGGAACTCCGGCATCGCAGTCATTGTTAGTTACCAAAACTTAGAAGTCTTACTTTTATATCACTGATAAAAACGAATAAAAATATATTTCTTAGTAATCTTGGTTAACATCGAACACTCTATAAAGGTAACGGAAGTAGATATCTTTAAAAAAATCTAGCCTGTATTTTGTCCTAAATTCTAAAGCACCTAAGATTACCAACCATAGATAGCCATAGAAAGTCGCTAATTTAAGTGGAGGATAAAGGTATCTTTATAAAATGACTAGCTACGTCCCGCGATTTTTCCCGCGGTGAATAAGTCATCCCACGGGAAAACCTTTTCCGCGATCAAAGTATCCTATGTGTTAATTCAGGATATAAGCTATCTTAGTACCAAATATCATACAAATCGATTCAGCCGTTTGAGCGTGAAAGAGTAACGAACATCCATACATCCTTACAAACTTTCACGTTTATAATATTATAGTAGGATTCATCGTAAACCGATTATTCATCTTTTTCTTCTTTATGAGTATTTTTTGCTCCTTTTCATATCGTTTTAATATAATGCTAAAAATCTACCAACAAGTTTTAGTAGTAAATGTCGCCTAAGCCCCGATATTTTCATCTTAACGAAAGAGAAAGAATGACCCAAGGAAAAAAGGCCCCATCACGATTAAAATTATAACGGGAACACAGGATAACCAGACGAAAATCACTAAATTTTTTTTTTACAGTACTGCAATCAGTATATTACTTCGCTATCTCTTTTAATTCACTATGGAGCGAAGGAGATGCAAAAATTATATATTATGTAATTATAAATAATAATATAAATACTGGTGGACACACAGCGCCATCTAGCCCCAAAATAAGCTAAGCATAGCTTATGTCATGTATATATTTTTTTAAATATTTACATATTCTACATATTCAACACCCAGACACAGAACAAACATCTATTTTCGTCATACAAATATTTGTCCTGGGTGGGATCGAACCCACGACAGCGGCGAAGGCAGTGTTACTACCAACTGAGCTGTGAGGCCAGTCAAAAGTTTATTGTTATCAAAATTTATTATAATATATATAAATATTATAAAATATTATCATCAAAATCTATATGATTTCCTTCTGATTTTTAATATCTAATAGTAGAATTTCTAAGAACAAATAGCAGCGTTAGATGATTCAAGTGGGACGGAGTCATCAAGTTTATCGTAATTGATGGTTTTCCGATCGATCGGTATCGTTGTAATTGGCCAGTAAACTTGTTCTGCGGTTGTAAATCATCATCTTGCATACTAACTCAGCGAACGAGGATTATAGTGCTTGACAAAACTTTTTCAGGATGTACTATCGACAAAACTTGCGCATCACCACTTTAAAATCTTTTCGCTTGCATGCAGTTAGCTAGATGACCCCACCTTTTTTTTTGTCTTTCAATTTGACCAATAGGAGACAAACATCTGTTTTTTTATGAAAGCCGTTAATTCAAACGTTCAAAAAACTTTATGATATTGCTCCAAAAACTTTGCTGCTATTGGTGTCTAATATTTTATTTTATTAAGTACGTAGAAGTCAAACTATTCATTGCTGTTTATTTTTTTTCTTGTACAAAATGTAAAAAATCTTAAAGTAGTCAGCACAGCTCCAGAAAAATGTTGTGGAGGATGTTAATATAATATATAATTAATTACTTGATTGCCCATTCGATTTATATTTTCATTTGTCAGTTGTTCGTTTCGCCTAATAGTCATTCGGTTTCATTTGTTTGAAAGGTACCCTAAATAAGTGGAACTCGAATCTTTTATAGGAAGTAATTGGAGGAAGCGCCTTCATTGAAGACTAGGAAACAGTAACTTATGTCATAATTTGGTGAGACAATCATTTTGTTGGGTCTTGTACGTAAGGTAGTTGTTGTCAGTTGCATGTTTCTTTCCTTTCGTCAGAAAGTTTTTGTAATGTCTTCAGAATTAAACCTTAATTTAATGTAATTATTACCAATCTGGTGAATCACATCGACTTTTATATGAAATTTATTATATTATAAAACATCTAGTGGAATTTTCCTACAGAATATGAATCTACTGGTAGAAATCGCTATAAGCGGTAAGACCGCCGATTGAACATTTCGTTTGTATTTTGTATTTAAATGTTTTGTATTATCTGTTTTATTGGTGTGACGTGCAATAAAGTATTTATCTATCTACTCGTAACTATTATTTCATCAAAAACCAACATTCTAATGAATAATTATTATGACTAATCAATGTATTTCTCTAATGAAGCAATTACAAAGTGACGAATCGCCAATGGATGTCACAGCAACACTTTGAAATTGAAAGGTCTACTGGTTCTCATAGTTTTTAATGTCACTCGTTAGCGCCAGAGGCGTTTTGTATTTTGGCTCGTCGAAGAGTGGTGAAATAATCTCATGAGGTCGTTGAATAAAGAAAATGGAACGATAGTTTTGTTTGTTTCAACATATAATACCGAACGTATACTAAAGAAGCAATAAACCAAAAATAAAATTCTACCTTTGGGGTACAAAATACTGCGCTTTGAACCTTGAGCTTTGAGACCAGTCGAAGAATATTTTTCGTTGCCATCAATCCATTAATAATCAAAATTATTTCAATCGGTGACCAGAAACGGAATGAAGAAAATCAAAATAGAGTGAGTATTTTTAAAATCAATAAATTTTTCTGCTGTTACTGTGGGAACACAGTCCTACTATTGATAAGCGAGAGCAAATGGTCTTAAATCTTCTTCTTGTTCTCATTTATTTTAGCTAACGTTGGGGCTAGATGGCGCTGTATGAAATGCCCACCAATATATATGTATTTATTTATATTAATTCTAATTGGTAAATTTTACTCCACTGTATGCCGTGAAAAAGACGAAGTTTTTAAAAATAAGCTCATTGGTGCATGGGTTGATTTGAAACAGAGCCCTTGGGATTGAAAGGTGCCGTACAACTTAGCAATCACGCAGTCAAATATCGCACCAAAGCACAAAATTTAGCGTCATTCGTGGGCCTTTTGGGAAATGTGCCGCAGTACGCAAGCCATTTTATGGCTTGCGTACTCTGATGTAATTAGTTCTGATACCATGACCGCTTGCAATGTGTCAGTAAATAGTAGTCTTTATTGATGTCCATTGTAATGTACGCAATAAAATTGCTTCAAACATTTCATACAGAAGTTAATGTTTCATCTGAACAGGTATAAAAAAAAACTTTGTAGATGCGAATCATTTTAAGTGAGACTGCTGCAATATGCTGTTAGTTGCTTTCTAGTAGAATTTCAACTACAACATGGCTAGAATTTGTCTCATTTTGAAAAAGCTAACTCTTGGATCTCTCTGAATCATTTGTGTCTATTCTGAAGTCTTCGTATGAGTTTCTAACCTTTTGAATGACAGCATTTTATATAAAAATAATTTTTGGATGTACCATCAAACTTAAACAGGCAAATGAGAAGTTTTGTCTTCAAATCTCAGGTTTTCAGACGCAATGCGATACGTCTTTTCCATACATTATGAGAGGAAGATTTAAATTTCCAAGTAATGGGTGGCCCATTTGTTTTATGTTATGGATTCAAGTTAGTCCTTACAGTTACTGTTATAAAAAAGGTTGCAACGCCTGGACCATTAATTATCGGAAGTAGTTGTTGCACTTCAGGCTATCATCACTCGTTAACAGTGTGGCAATCTGTGAATTATTGGTGCCCTTTATAAGCAATATTTATCTATCAGACGCAATTGGCGGGCCTCTTCATGGATTGTGCAGTTACACACCTTTGCCCAAAGCGGGCACAGTCTCCGTTCCACCTAGTTGTGGTCAATATTACCGTAAAGAATAGATTTTCATACTTTTCAAAGAGGCAACCATAACACGACTCATAATGCCATGGCAGTTTCTTAACTGAAATACTTTTATGGATTATTATATTTCTTATTTTGTTGATAGAAGAATAACGCAATGAAGATGAGTCTGACATTTTACAGAGTGACACGCACGATTTGTCCTTATTGCATTCCTTGTCAAGCAATCTAAATATAATAAAGGCTTGTTCATACATAAACATATTTTGTTATAGCACTATTATTTCAAAACATATCAAAATAAGCTTTATTATGAAAACAAATTCATAAAATGCTTTCATTTAATTTGAAAAATAGCATAAGGTAGTGTGAATGGGAATATGATAAAACTGGTAGAAATTCAATAGTCACATATAAATTCCTGTCTCCTATCAGCTTTATTCATTCCCATTGGTATAACTATATAGGAAATCTTGGTGTTTCTTGCTTTTGTGTTTATGATTGTTAGGCGTTAGAAGATATACAAATATCTGGAGTACAAAAAGCATAATCAAGATCTTGTTATATCTAGCTGTACCCGCGACTTCACTCGAGTGATATTCAGTTTGAGACTACAAAATTATAATTTATATCACCTCCCTAAACTAAGTAGTGTTATTCAAAACTACATACATTTTCATCCAAATTAATAGATATTGTATGATAAAATGCCTACTTAAATTGCCCGGACTGATTAAAATGAAGTTTTAATACACATATTTTAGTCATATTTTAACAATTTATGCGTTGACCTTAACATATAAATAAATAAATAAATATTAGTGGACATTTCTCACAGCGCCATCTAGCGAAAAAAGAAAAAAGGTAAGCATAGCTTGCCATGCTGGTTCCCAACTGATAAAATATTTATATACTTTTTTGTAAATAATACATACTGAAACCCAGACACAGAGCAAACATTTGTCCATTCAAATATTTGTCCTGGGTGGGAATCGAACCAACGACCTACAGCGCAGAAGTCAGGGCTGCTACTGAGCTGTGAGGCCAGTCAAATACAGATGCAGATATACAGATACCCATACTGGTTTTGTGGATTTTTTTACAGGTGTTGTTAAGCTCCACAGCTCCTTAAGGCCCCTGACTAAAAAAATTCACTTTGATCTATTCAACTGATTGTTTAAAACAGTGAATAACTTAATTAGTTATATACAATGAAATTCTATATACCCTTATTGGGTATATAGAGGTAGAATGTCATTGGTTATACATATACAAAAGTACTAGCTTTAGTCCCACGTTGTTATTGAAATAAATAAAGAAGCGCCTGAACAAGTTTTATAACTAACACCAACACCGAATTGCTCTTATTACTAGCTTAGGAAAAACGAGATAAATGTAATAAACTAATATAACCAGTTTTTAAAATATTTTGTGTTCAAAGGCCTTTTTATTGTTTCTAATAAATAGCTTTACTAAGACGCTATTTTTTTAAGTTTTAAGATAATTTGGAGCTACTTTTGGAAAACATTTTTAGTACAAGCCATTCGTTTGTCTAATGAAATTCTGAATGATTATTGCTTTTCTGCCTACAAATACAAGATCTAAGGAATGATCTTAAAACATATCACAGGACACTCGATGTTCTAGAAATTTTGCGGACTAAATTATTATCCATACCTCCAGAATATAAATAAAAAAAAAAACATTATACTTTTAATGTTATGGAGTATTTTATGTGGATTATTGAAATATATGAAATTATAGACAATTAGTTTATTTATCACTGGAAAATTACAATAAAACTATGAATTAATAAAATGGCGGTTGCTGATAAGGTCCTTCAAACTGCGGTGAGTAGGGGCCTTCAAATTCGAAACCTTCGTATTCTGGGAACTGCTGGGGGCCAAGTTTGGGGTACACTGGAAAAACAAAGTCACACTAGTTTTCATTCTGATACAAAATTATACAATTGATTTCAACTAATTTATAAATATATTTTAGTATAACTTGAGAACAGCTCGACAACAATTAACTCAAAACAACAAACACGAATAGAAAGCAAGCAGTTCAGTAGCATTACACTTATGCTAAGTTCGTGCGGGGAAGTACTACCACCATACCATTTCTCCCGCCAAGCAGTATGTATGCATTAGCGTTACTGTGTTCCGGTTTGAAAGATTTGCCGGTGAAATTACACGGACATGCCACCTTCACGTCTCAGAGTGGGCGCATACGATTCGACTAGGCTCCTGTTGTAGCTAATTAGTGGAGATCCCAAGCCGTAGGTATTGGTTGTTATGGGAAGAGGTTACCACTTAACAACAGGTGGGCCATCAACTTGTTCTATAACTTCAAAAAAAAAAATTGTTATAAAATCTAACCAATAACAAAATACGTGTTGTTTAATATAAAGCCTCATTTTTCTATTACACCAACCTGCGAGAATATAAATTGTTATTTGACAAAAATAATGACCAAATTTTATATGCTTAACTTACGTATAGGGCGCGGGTCCTTCCCTACTTAGGTATGGGAAGATCCTGGTCGCACCGCTTACCTTAAGCACCTCAGAAGGAATATCTTATTTACCGGCCAGAGCCGACTTATTTTGACGTAATATAGTTTGATCTAAGTATTTACATACTCGTGTTTGTCCGTGACACCTTCGTCTCTTTTACGAGTTTAAACTTACCGAATGCAAAATTAGTCTTGTATAATTGATAACTGTTATTCATGAATTATTAAAGTACCTTCGAATGATGCAATACCGAGAGATAACAATTAATGTATAATTGTGCGCATTGTCTAGAGTCAGTTGACGTGAAATCATTTGTAAAATATTGACGAATGTACGATTATATTTTAAGATTCTATTGTTAAATACTTTACATTCATCACAGTTATTTCAAATGTATGATAGACTCGATTATGATCAAAACGAAACAACGCGTTGATATCTTTTATATGAAAAGCAATAATCGCCTGATAGCATACGATTAGAAATCTATCACAAGAAATATTATAATTCTCATCATTTGTAACATTGATGTGATAATAGTAATAATAGTTTATTGGCCATATTAGAAACAGTACAAAAACAGAAGATTTATGTTTTTCAACTTATGACCACTGAGATCTAAACTACGAGCGAACTTGTATTTAAGGTAACAATACTCATCCATCGGACGTTAATTTTATATTTATCTATTCATCCAGTACCTCCTGCTGATACTGCAGTCTTCGTGTAGTTCGGCTAACATGTTTTGAAATTCTTCTGCGGTCTCGGGTACGAGATCATCCGTAAAGAGCAAATGAGATAGATATTTTCTTTTTTTGTTTCTGTTAAATGATTTTTTTTGATACCTTTCTCATCCCAGTCTCAATGTTTTCATTAAATACCGTATACCGTATGTATTGGATGTAAAGCTTTGGAGAGATGGTTTCCCCTTGGTGTTCTCCACGTTTGATGGGTATGAGTAAGGATAGCTTGAGCATTCTAACTTACAGGCTGTAGCAGTGTGTAGCAGACTTAATTTAGAAGGGTTAACTAAATACTTACAAAAAGGAGATTGTTGCTGATAAATCTGGTTGTAATACTGGTTTGGGATTTCAACTGGCACAGGTATTGGCTTGCCGTACTGGACTGGCTTCCGCGGGATGTTCACAGGTATATCGTTCACAATCGGCGGCTGGTTTACTGGCTGAGGGACGTGAACGTTGGGTCCTACTTTGGAGACGACTGCGTTGAACCCGTGAACTGAATCCGCTGTGTAGTCGACTGTTCTTATTGAGCCATCCGGCTCCACTAGTGAGTACTGACCTAAAATCACATTTGAAAGTGTTAGAATAAGTTTTCTGAAATTTCCAGGTAAGGGTGATTACTTTGCACAAGAGAGGGGAATGGAATCGACATATGCTATGGAAACAAATCTCTCCGTACATATCACACACCTCCGAATTTTTGGTTCTTTTTGGGAATGCGCAATAGAGCAGACAAATTTGCAAGCGAGAGTGGATGGGCCTGGATGGCCTGCCTGGATGGAATCTTTTTCAAGCTAAATATATTAACTTATCATATCAATACCAAGGTCCTCATAAAAACATAAAGAAATAAAAGTTAATTATAAATAAAAAAATAATCTTATATCATATCCTCCTATATAAATTAAAACAAATAATATTCTTATAAATAAAATTAACGTATTGCGGGACTAATCTGGATTGATAATGTCTCATATGCTTTCGAATCTATAGTTCTAGGACATATCAGTTTCCGTTTATCTTACAACTTGACCTGAAAAGTACTCGTGTCTAGATCTGCCACCTGGTTTTCAACATGATTTGACGTGCCGACAAAGTACTAAAGTACGAAACATAACTTTATAAAACCCGCTATATTTATCCATACTATGTTCCATGCTATAAACAGGTTTCATCGATCCCTTAAAAAGTCCTTGCAGGCACTCCGGAAGATTACCGAATAATAAGCGATCAATTGACAAAAAACCATTCATAAATTTCATTCACACAATTTTTTGCTACTTTTCGCAGTATCTAAGGTATATCATTAACCCAAATCAAAATAACGAGCATGAGCGCATAATTTAGTAATTTCATAAGAATAGTACTAATCTTTTTTGCAATGTTGCATACCTATAACACAGAATGTAACATAGTATGTGTGGCATTTAGCTCATTACAGTGCGGTTCCCAAACAATACACGCCATTGTGAAGATAACGGGAGATTGAAATGCAGTGAATGTTTATGGCGTGCAACTCGTATATAAGTTTAGTATCGACTCGTTAACAGCTAGATGGAGCCTTCTGAGTATGCTCGAGTAGCACCAGGTATTCTACTCTCGCAAGACTGGATAGAGCTGCGTGAAATATCTCTTCAGGAAGTTGTAACCTCAATGTTAGAAAGCAGCGTTGTGGAATTTATCTGAATTTAAGATCTAATATCATTATTTTATATCCAGGACTAAATATTCTGTATCATCATTTGACTCGCCTCACAGCTCAGTTGGTAGTACCCTGCCTTCTACGCTGTAAATCGTGGGTTCGATTCCCACCCAGGACGAACCAGTGACGAACATAGATGTTTGTTCTGTGTCTGGGTGTTAATATGTATCTGTTATATATTAACATTAATTATATTGTAATGACGAAGACTTAAAGAAGTATTTCTCGATAAAAGAATTTTTAAATATTGAATCGGGATGTGTACTATATGGACACCGCGTCATAATTCCCGACGTATTACGTGGTGAAATATTAAAACTGGTGCACGCATCGCACCAAGGCATCGTCAAATGTAAGAGTATCGCGAGAGGTTACGTGTACTGGCCGGGTATCGACGCCGACATTGAGCGAGAGTGTCTGTGTTGCGAGACGTGCGCGAGCACCCGCCCCGGCCCGCCGGCGGCGCCCGTGCACCCGTGGGCATGGCCCCAACTGCCCTGGTACAGAGTACACGTTGATTTTTTTTCCTTGGAAAGTCACACCTACATAGTGTTAGTAGACGCCCATTCCAAATGGATTGAAGCACACCCCATAGGTTCTACGTCCGCAAAACTTACAATAGCGAAGTTGCGGAAGATCATGAGTTGCTTCGGATTACCGCGTGAACTAGTATCGGACAATGGTCCACCGTTCAGCAGCCAGGAATTTAAAACTTTCATGGAAAGTTGTGGAATCAGGCACACACTCATTTCACCTTATAAAGCCAGTAGTAACGGGGCCGCAGAGAGCACGGTAAAAATAATAAAAAATTGTTTAAAAAAAGCATTAATCGAAAAAGAGGATTTACACTTGGCATTAGACAAATTCTTACTTTGCTATAGGTCGACACAGCATAGTCTCACAGGTAAGACCCCGGCACAGTTATTGCTCGGTCGCGACTTGCGCACCCATTACGATATTATTAGGCCCAATATAGAAGATGCTGTGCTCGAAAAACAGAACATGTCTAGGCAAGGCAGGAAAACTAACATACGTCAATTCCAGATCGGCGACCCAATATTATTTAAGCGATTTAAAGACAACAAGACGACATGGCAAAAAGGCACTATTGTGAGAAGAGTGGGCCCGCTTACTTATCACATTCGTCAGAATAATAAGACGTTTAAGAAGCACGTTGATCACATAATAATGAGAAGCATGCGCACACTCCCCGCAAAAACAAGTCAGTATACCGCTGTGTCTGATTTCAATGTTTCCCTTCCTAGCGCGTGCGATAGTACAGTGGCTGATAATGTTAACATAAGAAACGGACACGATAGCACAGCGGATAGTAATAATACTATAAGTTCCAACATAGGTAGCGATACCCAAGTGCAGAATGAAATAGAACCGCCGAAGCGCACACGCAGACCAGTTCAGCGCTTCGTTGTCTCTTAGTAGGTAGATGCACGAGCAATATATAATCATGTGTAAACCTATTTGAATGAACCTCATGTAATAATTAAGTACCGAGTTAAGTACATACAAAATTTGTATTCAGCTGTATGCATCGATTTAGTCTCTTAAAAATAAACAATACAAACTGTTTGATTGTAATTTGGAATGTAAAATGTCTTACTTATTCAGACTGTAGCCGAATGTTTTAATAGGTATATGCGTTGTATTTAAGAATAATTAGTTAATAGATAAACATTTATTAGACTGGTTATGTTTTCTTTTTGGGTAGGAAGAAGTAGTTAAATATATTTTGAAACAGAGGTGGGAAGATGTTATATATTAACATTAATTATATTATATTGAGGGTAGAGGAAAACATGTTGAAGTCTACCGCCCGAACCAAAATAAATCAGTCTCGACATATCAGTGGTTTCATTGACTGACCTACGCATTATATAAATCAGTATCATAATTATGTACCTATGTATTTATAAAAAGTATAGCATAATAATACATTAGGTATATCAGCTGTCTGGTTCCAATGATACAAGCTATGTTAGATTGTGCTGTGTGAAATGACCACCAATATTTATTTATTTATTATTTTACTATACTAGAAGAAATTTTGCTTTTCAAACTTTTAAATAAATGAGTGGATTGTCTATTCATGAACATTGTAACATCAATGTTGAAAAGCAGTGGTGTATAAATTATCATAAATTGAAATCTCATGCCATTCTATTTTTTATCCAAGACTGTATATTTCTGTACCATAAACGAACTATATTTTCAATATCACTAATTCATTATGTCAGTTTTCACATATAAGCGATTCAATATTAGTTTCCGTGTTACTGCATTAGAATATTCTAATGGATCATCATTTGTTATGCAGAATCAATAATAGCCAAGGTCACATTATGCACAATGGGTAGTAAATGTTTTATTGGTTTATATGCCTCATCTATAAAACGCTAATTTGGAATAAAATATGATGTGTTTGTTTTATTGGATGTCGTTAAGTATGCGTTAATCACTCTCACTAGGCGGGTCTACCGGAAGACCAGCGCTGGTTGTAACACACAACCAGCACATGCTGAGGTAGACACCGTTTTGTAACTAATTTATTACTTTCTGTTCTTATTTTTATTGATTATTGTGATTATTGTGTAGAATTGTAATAAGTTGTTACAAATAAATGTTATTTTCTTTCTTTCTTTCTTTCTTTCTTCTTTCTTAATAGCAATGTGCAATTATTTAATTTTAATCTATCTTTTTCGTGTGTTTTCGCATTGTATTGAATGAATAAGTAAGTCTATCCGGTATGTCGTCTCTCTAATCATATTGTTTTTTATTTTGTGTAATATGAAATAAAATTATTTATGACAAATTTTTTGTTTATTTTGGACTTAATTACCCTCATTTTTGTAGCAGTAAAAATAACAGCATGTGTATTTTTTACACAATTAAGCACCAATCAGCCGTGCAATCATGTTGTTATTCTATGATTTGCAGGGTATAGGCATGCTGCTCAAGTAACAGTAAGTTTCATCTTCATGTTTAAAAGTAATGGTGTAATGTGCCTTGGGTGTTCCCATAACTAAAGGGTGATTGAAGTTATATTATTTACACACCACAAGTAAGATATAATAAGTGTAAGTAGTAGTAATAAGGTATAATTAACAAAATAGGAAACTAATTTTTTCACACATTTATTTTTTACTTATTATTCGACATTAAAATCTTATAAGTTGTAAAGTAGGTGTCATGTGGGTCTTGGACATCCACTATATAGTATGTCCACCCATCTGTAGGTCATCGGACATAATTTGCATGTTAATTAGCTATTTTGATGATACGCCTTCACTTTGAGCTATCATACCAAACGCCTTCTCATTTGGTACCATCGCAGAAATAAACTATAAGTAAGTTAGATTTTCAGTGGATCCCACTTAATTGATTATTATTGTGGTTAAGACTATTTTACTCTTCTTCCACTATTAGAAATATACCTACATGTTTAATACGTTGGTTTTAGCTCTATTATATCTGGCATATATTTTTAGTTGTTAAAACATGCTGTTTGCATATCCTGTCAAATAAATAAATCTCTACATAAAATAAATTAAATAAATAATAAATGCAGGATAAATATCGAATTATTTTTCTGACTCCTTCTATAACTAAATGGTATATATTACCGTTCCGTGAAGAACTAAATATAGCTGCCATCATACTTCCCCTGATGAGTTCTGCGCAAAGAATCATACCTACAGCTAGTAAATCATTTTAAGTAAGTACTTCTCCACAGTGTAATAATTATTTATTACCGCGTTGATTATAATTATTGATAGATTACATTTTGTATTAGTACTGTGAGGAGTATTTTTCCGATTTTGTGTATAAATCACCAAAATAGTAAGTAGCTAATAGCAACTTGCTATTGATTTACCGATGAAAGGAACAACTTAACAATATAGTATCAAAATAACATATTTTCCCCCGCATCTGCCTGCAACTTATACCGTAGTAACTATACGGTAATATTTTCCCTGTTCCGTACCTTTTACAACATCTCCGTCTCTAGTTTCATGCTGTGACTTGACATCTCCTGTCGTGTGATCTGCTACCCCGTAGTTAAATGCGTACTTTGGTCGGTCCTGAAAATGACATATAAAACAAAAAATATATTAAAATTAAATTTAATGCACACTTTGTTCATAAACGATATAAATTTAATGCACACTTTGTTCATAAACGATGGCTTATCGTTTATGAACAAAGTGTGCATTAAATTTAATTTTAATATTTTTTTTTTTTTTTTTTGTTTTTTTGTTATTTGTTTTTGTGTGGATTATTTAAATGGAAAAACCATTCATCCATTTCTGCTCGATGTTCAACTTTTGGGTGAAACATAGGTATTTTGCTTGGTCTGTAGGAACTAGATAACTGATAGAACATATACATTTTTAATTACTTGTCTGTTTTCATATTTTTTCATGTAACGTCTGCATATTTAGCTTTTTTTTAGCTCGTTATCAAGACTTGTTATCATAGATTGCGTAACAAAAGTAAATAAATTTGCAAATAATCATTTACGTAGCTACGCCCAGGCAGTGTTTTCAAACAATTCAAGAGCCTAGTTTTCATATGATTTTCCACAATGTTGAAAATGTTTATAAACTTTTTCACATGTTACCCTACTTTACTGCACAGAGCAAACAAATACTCAGAGAGTACCTACTCTATGGGTAAACAAGATAACTTAATCCTACCTAATGCCTCTTGTCTTTTTCTTCACTAGCTCCCATGCATGTAATGAAATAGGCCTATGAAAAACAATTATTTTCTCGAAATAACCTCAAACCTCAATTATTTATTATTAGAATAACAGAGAAAATATTAAAAATGTTGAGTGCTGTGGCTGAACAGAAAAATGTCATGGAAAGCGTTTAAGTTCGAGCATGCCTGTCATATTTTGGTATATTTTGTTGCCAATTATAGTTGATACAGGATTATTTAATAATAAATTCATTTTCGGTATACTACATTAGTTCGCACAAAGTCCGACAAAAACAGTCTAAATTATTCAACGTTAAATCTTTACATGTTCAAAATTTCAGTCAAATTGGTTCGGGAGTTGGCTTGAAGGATTCACATTCAAAGAAACTTGCGCATTTATTTATAAATACATTATTATTATTTTGGAAATTATATTTACCAGTTTCAAATATAATACAGTCAGTAATTTTTTGTCAATATTTAATTATATCTTATTCACTTAAATTACTCACATAATAATCATATCCAGGCTCAAACGACGGACTAAACACCGCCAACTTTGGCTTTCCTTGCGCCGCACAGGCCCACACCACCACTATCAAACACTGGAACTTCATATCACAATATTACAAACAATTAAACACGACTGTCTGGCGGTATGTCACGCTCCTGAATAGTACTGTGGAGGGTTCACAGGCATTTATATCTGTCCTTATTTGCAGGTACCGAGCAGCCTTGATAGGCCGAGAACAGTGGCTTCCGAAAATGAAGTTTCCTTCTACTGCAGCTAGTGTGCTGTTGCCACAGTCCATGAATCAACACAGCTAGGTTCATGTCGTGCAACCAGCGTACTATACGGCTTAAAACCAAGATTTCAAAAGTCGTATATATTAATAACACAGGCACCCATTTTATAAAGCCACACATTTCGATAAAATACTAAAACTTCATACCTTCATTGCTTGCATTCTTAGTTACAAATATTTAAAGGGCCTCCCTTTAAAGATTTTTAACTAAGAACGCAAGCAACTAGAACATTTTGGCGTACAATTCACTCAAATTTTCCTTTAAATTATTGACCTAATAATCTTATAAAGTTATTTTACGGTTAAAATAAATGTCCAGGCGTGTGTTCTGATATGGTATAGATATATTATATAAATTCAACTCGTAAAGAGATGTATAACTCCAAAAGTGAGCTATAATAACAGTGTGTATTGATGGAGCTGTGCTAATTTGCCTGCGGTAGCGCTGGCTAATAGAGAAAAGTTTCGCACGGCACAGTGATCGCATGTAGATTGAGTTTCGAAATACAAACTATGGGAGTTGCCATTCAGACGATTTCACCTGGACAATTAGGGAATGAAGCCATATCGAGACAAATAGTATAAATGGTTAGTCAGTTTTGTCATCGGGATGTAGGGCTCATGGAATCTGATAACGCAATAGTCGTTATTACAGTACCGGCATCTGTAGAGGTATATTGTTGATACGTAATACATAAAAGCATTGTATTATTTTGCCTATGTGTAATCTGTATATAATTACTTATATATTACCTATTTTAGACAGTTAAGACAATTATTTATAAATTAATTATTTTGAATCTGTTATTGGCTGTATGACTAATTTTAAGAATTCACTTATTTATTATAAGAGCTGTAGATTCTGAATGAAAAAAAAGGTCAAATGACAAATAGATTGATCCCAAATGAAAGTAAAATTAATTCAGGACCTGTCTCGTTTTAGTTGTACGTTTATAATGTTTGACCACCTGCACTCAGAATATTTAAAGACACTTTTCTCAATGTCTCTGTTTATGTGGTGGCAAAAATATGGGTGGTAGGTACTTCGACCGACCAATCACTTATTGTCATGGAAAGAAAGTTTCTCCCAAAAAAAAGTATATGAGAAATTCTATATCCACGTTCGAAGAAAATGAGTACAATTAAAATATTTTCATTGGATGTGAAACATCGTTTTACAAATATAAAATGATTATTTTATTTTTTCCATAATTTAGGCATTATAATATATCAAAAATCATATCTATAGAGCTCTATGAAAGGAAAAGTCTTAGTATGTACCATGTATGTAATGATTCAAATTGTGAAACTGAGAGTTCTAATTTGCGTGTGAACTCTTCAAGCACAACCTAAATTTGTGAAATTTTAGCACAAACATGTCAATGTTATGTGTTTCATGACTAATATTTCATCGTCTCGACGATAAGAAAAAATATATAAGACGTAATAGCAATACTTGATGGAAGGAAACTTTAAATTTTTGTTTATCAGAATAATAATAATACACTAATTAAGTGCCTAGTTCTACCTACCAACCAAAATTTTATTTATTTTTAGAAAATCATTAATTTCTGATATCATTATATCTTCATAATATGTGAAGACCTGTTATTAGCCTTATGTTTTTCATTAATTTTTTATTATTTGCTTTTATGAGCTGCAAGTCTTCCTCAAATAAATAATTAAATTAAAAATAGCATACCTGGAATATATATCTTATCTTTCCATACCTGAGTGTAAGAGGTGTCATATCTTATATTAGCTATTTCTACGGCAGAATCTCGCTTAACGACAGATTGCCCTGCACGTTTTGTAACTCAGGCCACTTAAAAAAACATATATTCTTTAGTAACCTAGGTCGAACCTACGTTGCATTCCAACAGGTTCAAAAACAGCATATCAAATTGACAATTAACAGTCAAACAGCCATGGTTTCCGTCCTTTTACCCATCTAAGGCATCACATCCTGATTGAACAATGGGAGTCCTCTAAATAAATATTTGTACACTTTCCTTGAGCGAGCGAAGTTCCTACGTAATGTTAGTACAGCGATCGATAACAGTTTCTAATAATACGTGACTTATCTTGGTACCTTTTTATGAAAAAAAAAAAAAAAACGAATGACGCTCTTTCTAATCCCTTAGCGGGCGTGTGGCAGTAAGTTATTTATGTCCTTAAAAAGGTAAAGAAAAACATGAGGAAACCCTTATGTTCTAGAACCCGGATATCAATTGGATTAGGCTCCTGTAGTCAACCACTGGAACGCTCTCTGATTTGGGGATAGAGGCTGTTGCTGCGTCTAGGACCTTCCAATGGTTACTTTAACATAGGTACATATTATTTTAATATCTTTAGATATTTGTTTTAGATATAAACTCATGCATACTTTATTATATCCCCAAGTAAATGAGTTTGTGCCAGGAAGATATATTTGTTTACATTTGTATTGGAATAAATTTACTACGTCCTACCGCTTGTAGCCCATGCTTGTGTTAATTATTTGAGAACTTTGCCGCTTAAATAATCGTGGGACGACTATTAATTGGCAAAATAAGACAAATAATTTACTTTAAACGTTTTCGTTACAATCTGATAACTGCAAATGATAACAGTTTGGTATGCGTAATGTGCCTTTGTTTGTGGGGCTCAAGTACAGGGGTAACAAAGGGCAGGTCTCTGAAGGCATCGTCTTTGGCAAGGTTACTTCGTGGTACCCTTGAGAATAGACAATGATTTTATTTCTTGTTTTCATATTATGATAGACATATAATGGTTGCCGTCGTAAATGCTGGCTAACCATAACGTTGCACCTAAACAAGTGAGGACAGAAGTGGTATTGCCTATTACGGACTGAGGTTGCCACTTATAACCAGGTGGGCCATCGGCTCGTTCCGTAACTTCAACGCATAAAACATGTACGTATGGTTAAAACGACACAAATCAAAAAAATAAAGCAATAATAATATCGAAAAGAAATTAAGCTGAATTGAATCACACTGATTTAGCATAATGGCTACTTAAAAATAACATATAAGTACAAGTTACACATAGGTAAGTAGGAGTAAATACAATAGAGGCTCTATAAATACAAATTCCCACAATTATCAGTCTTGTATCGGATGTATCACACACTTGTATTAACAACAATGTATTTTTAAGGGTAGAATAGATTATATCTATACAATAGATAGATATATACTTTGCAATGTGCCTGTTCATTTGACTGACACCTTGTAGTAAGAAAATGAAATGGTTGACCTTTCATTCCAAATTTGAAACAGCTATCTTAGCTACGTATAAGACGGTAGCTAAGTTACACTTAACCCTGCCTATAAAGCATGGCAAGTCCCGTCTGAAGTTTGACCGAAACGAACATTTGCGAGATGAGCATAAAGTTTTCGTGTTTCATCAAGTTTGGAAGTTTGTGTTGTTTATTTGTGTCATTTCATGCCATCTGAAAAATAGGGTAGCGTAGGATTTCTAGAATATGGTTGTCACAATAGGTGTTTTATAATTGACAGACTGTCTACCTTTTATGAAAACTTGAACACTCGAGTTGCACGAAAATAAAGTTTTTTGACTTGATTTTGCTTTGATTAAATAATACCAAGTTATGAAAACTACAAATTCATATTTTAAATTTTTAATAGTGACACTAAAATTAACATATTTACTTAGATATTTTAACAAAACCACAACAAAATATCTACTCGTATTAATAGGTACCTTTAGTAGCCGCTTGATACAAATACTGAAACATATTTATCTTTTATTGTGATTGAAATGTTGGAAAAAGCGTTAGAAGCTCATTTGAATAAATAGGAGGGAGAACATAAGTTTAGTTAAGTACTTGATACTAATAAATCACTTATGTCACTTATCTAATGAAAACGAAAAAATGTGTGATATTCAATATTAGTCATACATTTCAAATTAATGAACATTTCGATACTGCCAAGTATCATAAATCAAATAAGATTAGAATTTGCAACAAAAGAATATCGGAGATCTTAAGACTTATTATTATTATAGACTATTTTTAATGGATCTTATTATAATTTATAAATAAACACTTAAAAATAGTTCAAACTTAACATAAATAATTGCCGTTACAACATGAATTGTATTTGTGATAATATTACTCGTTCACTAACTCTCTACAATTGTTAACGAAACCCAGCATAAAGCGTATTTGGTTACAATACATCCTCACCTTCAAAGTTTTTTATTTTTTCATAATATAAAGTTATTGCGATTATTTCAGAAACATTTTTGGAACCAAATTTAAACATTTTACACATTTAACATATTCGCGCATAAAACTGAACGCATTTCTTAAGGAGAAAATTTCCGATTAACCCTTATTGAGTTTAGTAGGCTGCCTCTTTTTTTAAATGCCATGATTCATGATCACGGGGAGATTCAAACCTAATAAACTTTACATTATTCGCATACAAATAATTTCTTTAAACTCTAATTTCACCGAATAATCCGGAAATGTGACGATAAGCGCATTGGTCCAACAAAGCTTATTTATTTAAAACTTCAGATATGCCAGGTTTACCATGAAATGGTATTTTAGTAGACCACTTTATCCCAAAATATCCCTAAAAAAACCGCTTTTAAATTCACAGACTATTAACACTTTATCAAGCAGAAAACTGTATGTTGCTTAGTGTAGGGTACAGCTGTCTACAGTTGCCAATAACATATCATTAACAACCATTTCTAATGATGATGATGATGTAAGATGGCGGCTTCGTGCTGGCTGATCGGCGCAGTCTTGTGCACGACGGCATTGAACCCGTTATGCTTGTCGGCCGTGTAGTCCACTGTGCGGAGGGAGCCGTCCGGCTCTACCACTGTGTACTGGCCTGGAAAATTACATATATCATGAATTATTTACGTGAGAAAATAAGTATAATCTATACAAAAAAATTGAAGAGGCGGTTCGTAATTTCAAATTAACAGCTATTTACTAAATGCGTATGATGTAATAAAATATAGTTGGACATTTCACACAGCGCCATCTAGCCCCAAAGTAAGTTAAGCATAGCTTGTACTCGTATCATGGGAACCAGATAACTGCTATAATACTTAAATACTTTTTTGTACATATATACATATAATAGATAATAACACCCGGACACGGAACAAACATCTATGTTCGTCACACAAATATTTGTCCTGGGTGGGAATCGAAACCACGACCAGCGCAGAAGGCAGGGTTACTACCATCTGAGCTGTGAGGCCTGTCAAGAAATTATATTATTATACAAGGAACTTAAAAAAAACGTTTTTTTTTTAATTGTTGTCTGCGTGGTAATCAAACCTACACCCTAGAGCGGAGTTACTACCAACTAGGCTGTGAGTCCAATCATAAAATAATAGGTACCTTTGACGACATCACCGTCTCGACTCTCGTGGTGAGTTTTGATGTCGCCAGTGTGGAAGTCATTCACCCCGTATTTGAAAACGTATTTTGGGTAAGCCTGAAAAACAAATAAAATAATTTCATCGAACATACCTTATTAGGTTGGCCACCTACTTCGAATATAAGGCTATCTAAGTGATATGCTCATCGACTTAAGTATCTAGGCGAATATAGTAAGCGCCTAATTTCATTTTTTTATTGTGGTACGAAATGACGGCCCACCTGATGTTAAGTGGTAATCGCCGCCCACAGACAACAGCAATACGACTCAAGACTTCTCCACCAAATTACGAGATGACTCAATCGCGTTGCGTTGCGTCCATCACCCCGAGACAGGGATGTTACGTCTCATGCGCCTGCAATTTCACCGGCACCCACTCCCTTCCACCGGAACAGCAATACCAGTCCATCACTGCTTTGCGGCGGATTACTAGGTATGAAAAAAACTTAATACATCTTAAAATCGTGATAAATTAAGAAATCACACCACATTTTACGACGGTTATAAGCTACTGTATCTATGTATTCGCATGTAATAAAATTCTGGTTACCGGAAAGAAAATTGGAAACATAATCTCGTGTCGTTGGTTCCTTTGAAGCGATGTAACAGTATTATGCTACTTTTTACGTCATGTAATCCATTATGAGTAGCATTGGAAATACCTTTTTATAGGAAGTGTAAATTATTGTTTGCATTAGAAGTGGTATGTGTGAAGAATCGGTAGCAAAAAAATAGCTAACTTTTTGCATTAAAAACTTTCTTTGAAAAACATAACTATGTTTTATACAAAACTTTAAGTTATTATAGATGGTACGTAAAATTTTGTAGTTCATAAGTTTGGTTTTGGTCTAGTATCGAGATCAGTCTGTGTTCGCTCTTGCCCAATATTCGCTGAGACTACTCTGAATATGTGTAGTAAATTGTTTACAATATATTTCTCGAGTTCGTTTTTTTATAAATAGGAAAAACGCACAACAGCATTCTAAAATACCGAAAAACCTATACGTTGATTTTGTTTCTAAGATAATCTTATGTATTTGTATTATGCGTGATACAAACTACCTAATTGTTATTCTGTAATGATGACCGAATAGCGCGAGGGCGTAGCAGTCCGCTGCTTTTAATTTACTACTGATTCAGTTAAGGATTAACAATCGCATTCTGAACAAAGTATTTTCAGGTTAAGTTTAACTTCTAAACATAACCTCGCACTCTTAAAATGACGGCTGTTCGCGTGCTTGCTATGATGATTTATGTTAGCTTAATTCACTGAAATGCCGATCTTGATAAAAAAAAATGAAAGCGTTAATCAGTTCGCTAACCATGCTGCATAACCATCATTACTCGTAACTATTGGATTACAGAATCGCTTCCTGAGTTTGAAAGCGTAATTATCAGAACCACAAAATGACTTTTTCGACTGATGAGCGAAGAAAGAAGTTTGTTAGTTATTTTTATTCAATTACAATAGATAACGAGCAGGTGGCTTGCTTTATTTAAAGCCATAACGAGAGTCATACCACATAGGTCCTAATATACCTAATAAACTCTGAGACTTTAAGACAGAACATCCCATGTGTTATTTCACCTGCAAACCAGACAACAATCGGTGGGAGTAACTAGTTATTTGATCTTAGAAAAAAGTTACTCACATAATAATCGACGTGTTGATCTTCAGATATGTGATGCTCAAAGCCCAGTCGAGGCTCTGCCCGCACCACTTTGGAGGCTGGTAGCAGCCCTGCCCTCAGCGGCTGAAGATATGTATAGACGCGGGCTTCGATGCATATCACCAGAGTGAGATATGCGATTATCAGCTGGAATATCAAGAAAATCTGCTTGTAAGTTCAACTGAGCACACAGCACAAGTACGACCTACGAGTTTTACAGGCCTCACAGCTCAGTTGGTAGCTCTGCTTCCTGCGCTGTAGGTCGTGGGTTCGATTCCCACCCAGGAGAAACATTTGTGTGACGAATATAGATGTTTGTTCTGTGTCTGGGTGTTAATATGTTTTACATATATGTATTTACAAAAAGTATATATGTATTCTATCAGTTCGGTTCCCATAGTACAAGCTGTGCTTAGTTTGGGACTAGATGGTTCTGTGTGAATTGTCCACCAATATTATTATTATTATTATTTAAAATAACTCGAGCCTGCAATCCGATAAACATATCAATAGTCGTTAGTCGTCAAAAGCGATTGGCTGTGTCATAATAAGGTCGGGTCGTTTACACCGTAAGTAAGAATTTAGAAGCATCCTTTAAATAAGCGTTATAATTTGAAAGAAAGAACGAAAAACCATTTTATTGTCGCAAAGAAAGGAACAAAATAAATAAAGGAATAATATTAAGACAAACATTTTTAACAAAATTAAAACTTGGTACCATCGCTGTGATAGAAAAAAAAAATGATAGTAAATATGATAGTAAAACTGCCGATTTGTTCATCTCAAGCGTAGAGCGAATTGTAAGCATTATTACAATAAACAATATCTATGACGCTTCACTTGCACACGGAAAGTGATATCAAAGTTCAACGCCGTATCGAAGAGGTTGATGTCTTCCGACAAAAAACCAAAGACAACACATAAATCCTTGTTAAATGATTTTCCCTCGTGCCTTTGAAAAACATCAATGTACGTCAGAGACAAAGCGCTATGTTTTTCGTATATTCTCACATGCTTTCAATAAACATCGTAACAGTTACGTTGGTTTTGCTGCTTGTAACTTTACGACTGAATAGGTACTTGCACTTGTTTTCACTTAGATTATGCAGTGCAATCGATAGTTAGGTGCTTAACTCTGGATTGTTTGAAGGTATTACTTCATTAAAGTATTGGTGCATCTATTTGTATTAACTGTAGAGCAGTCATGTTGATTGTCAAAACCTTCAAACATGTTTTGGTATAATAAACAAAAATGCTATTGAAATCTTATTAATAACAGGTGTATATAATATTGATCGCGCAGATACTATTTTACTTAGTTTAATATAAACTTCAGCTTTCTAACATATTTTTTTATTTAGAACCTGAATATACTAAATCTACTTTATAGAATTATGATCTGTTAATGAATCTGTAGTACCTAACTCTGCCTACTGCGGTGTTGGTCGTTCAATTTACACCCACAAAAAACATTTTTGTGACGAACATAATTGTTTGTTCTGCGTATATGTATGATATAAGTAGGTATGTATGTATTTACAAATAAAAATTATACTTATATTTTATCAGTTGTCTAGTTTCCCAGAATACGAGCTTAATTTGAAAAACTTACTTTGGGGCTGTGGCGCTGTGTGAAATGTCACCAATATATGTTTATAGGATTCATTGTAGCAGAATAATTCAGAATTCAGAAGCAGCGCGAGCCAATGATATTTGAAAATATATACTTAACTTCTCCTTGGATTGAGCTCCCGTAGATGGTACACAAACTGTATTCACTCACGCTTCTCGACAACCGACCATCATGCTCCCAATAGGAACAGTACATATTCACTTTTCCTATGTACATAGCTAGCCCATGGATGTATGTAATAGGAAGCTTGATTTGATATTGGTTGCAGATAATATCGTAATATTTACAACGCCATCATGTGTATGCCACTAGTATTACCTGTGTATCTTATGGAAGTAGGTAATATAAATGGTTTGTTGTATGTTAGATATTGCAGCTGTTTCAAACTGTAAGTAATTTATTTTTTTAACCATATTTTCCAATTCATTTAAAAAAGTATCATCGCCTTTTGTATATATCATAAACAAAGCAAATTTCCAATTTTGTTAGTTTACCCTCACTTATGAATATAACCCCTTAACATTGTAAACTATGCATTACCAATATGGAAAACAATCTATTTATTCACATAGGTATCCTTTATTATTCCTATTCAAATTCTCATTTCTTAAATAATCATACATACTTTGTGACTTACCTTAAGGGCCATTTTCTCCAACACGTGATTATCACTGATTCTGGTTAAGCAATCACCAAAATTTGGTGAAAATAAAAAAACAAATTGGTGAAATTCTAAACCCACTGAAGGCTGCTTTCCGAGTGTGCGCGGAGAAATTACTGATAGGCTTATATGTGGCTAACAAGTAAGTGGAGGGTGGTGGCCGCTGACTTTGCATCTGAGAAACATTAGCTATTCTCAGAAAAATTGATTCTAAATTAAAAAATTTAACTATTTTTTTTAACAATTACGTATTCTTTTCATAACGTAATAAACAGCCCTTTCCGGATTTGAACAGATAATATTAAACACTTACAGTTTTACACGTTGGAAACTAAATATAATAATATAAAATAAATAAAATATACATTAAATTTGGTTCGAGAAATGGCGCCTGTTAAAGAAAACTGACATAACGAATTCACTTTATTTATCATTCTGTTTTGTTCCGCCATATAATTTGGTTAGTGCGGGCTATGTATGAAAATCCTTTTTTTTGGGGTAATCTTCAATAAAAAACTAAATAAAGTATAATGAAGCGAGGTTGTTATTAAAAAAAAATGTGCTTTGGTATCTCATATGTTCATAGTTGCACTATTGAGTTATTTCATTGATAAAACTATTCCTTTTCAGTTTTGCGAAATCTGAGGTCCGAGAAATCATTTATAAATATTTTGCGTTATCTGTGTGACACTCTATAGTCTACAGAAACTTATAGACAAGACAGATACTTCGCCTTTGACTTTTTGTAACATTTGGTGATACACACCGAACGAAAAGTTACAAAAGATAAAAGAATGTTACAAAAGATCACAAAGCAAAGGTCTAATGACATGCTACGACAGTTAACAAAATACCTACTAATTATTATCTGTGATGAATCAAATTGACTTTCAGCACCTACCCGGGTATTCAAGATGCAGCTCTGTTATGTCACGACAACGCCCACAATCTTAGATTACGTACTGATGATCAGAATTAAGTTCTATGCAGTGGTTAAGAGGTGCATTTTGCACTGATCAGCATTGTGCAAAGCAGCAAATGCAGTCAAGCATGGTTTTAATTTTCGTTACTTTGTTTATCAAGAGGGTATTTTGCTCAGTGGTAAAAAGTTTTACTCTTCACCTCGACGCACCCATACTGATATATGCCTACTATTTACATACTTATTAAGTTAACAGCTTGGCATCGATATGCTTATTAAAGTAATAACCCTTATGTAAGGCAAAGACGATCACCAAAAGAAACACCAACAGATTGCTAAGTCACGTTACATTTCACGGTATTTCGGATTACAGTATTGTCACATCTCCGCGAGTCTTGCGCAAGCGCAGCATTGTAGCCCACTTTCCTAGTTTTGAGACAATGCAACTGAAAATGTGTTGTGACTGGCAATGGCTATGCGAGTCGAAGTAAAATTGTGGCAAATACCAAATCTAAACGAAGCTTTCAACAAAGTTTTTAATAGCCTTAAAGCCAGTATGTAATGAAAAATGACCAATAACTAGCTACTATTACTAATCTTGCCACTGATTCTATCAGACTAGTGTAGTGAGATTAAAGTACACTTCAAAGGGATATTTCGTGCACTTGACACGTCTTTGAACTTTTAGTTCTAGGACATGCCGGTTTCCACATGTTTTCCTTCACCGTTTTGAGCCGGATCCTGTCAGATTGCTAGCGATCCAGCCAGATGCGGCTGGATTGAGGTTGGTGCCAGATTGCAATCCCTAACTGATAGTACAAATCTGGCGCCTCAGGAGTTGGCAATTGGGACTAACCTATTTTTTTATTAATAATAATATTGCTTCCCTTTTTCGCAACTGTCGTCATTGAAGTCCAACACGCTTGAAACGAAAACCATATAATAGTTTAAAACTGTATTATACTCATCACAAGTATTAGAAATCTAGAAGGTAACACTAAAACCGATCATGACACATAGCCGTGCGGTAGTTTTCCAAAGCTCTCTTTATGATTCTCTTTTCTTTATCCAAATAAACTCTTACTTTATCTTTCGCACATTGTCTCGGTGCTTTGATATCGTTCCGATATAACTTATCGTAACCAGTTGCTGAGTTATATGAATTCACTTTGGCGTTATTCAATCGTTCTTTATTTGATTCTGTTTTCTTTTGTTTTTCAATTTCATGGTTCTTCTGTGTAAAAAACTCAGATCCCACACCCAACGTTGTATCAATAGGTTTTAGCATGTCAAAGTTGCTGGGTTGCCAAGCAGATTCCTCGGTGCTAGTATCCACAACTTTAATGCTTTTTAGTTCGACTCTGAAATAAAAACTTCTACTCAAATTCTTTCAACTAGTTATTAAACTAAAGTTAAAATAGTTCTTTCACATGCTAGAGTATCTATATACTCTAGCCCCTAAATGTGCCCGTAAGCCATTGCATCTTCACTTCCATAGCATAGGTGTATACTCACCCGTAACTTGAGTCATCCGCAAAATATTTGAAATGGACAGGGTTCCCGTCGTTATCGGAGTATGTATACGTTCCTACTACGGTCCCGTTAGGATAACGGACCTCGTCATTTAGTAGTTGCTTGTCGTTCACGTTATTTAGTGGATAACCTACCAGATAACTCATTGGTTAGTGTTATCATATAATTTAGGATAAGGTGTCTGAATGGTCAAAATAAACTTACATGTTGCGAGTCCAAATAATAAAACCGAATAAAGGATATTTATTATTGTATGTGTCTTATTTTTCATATCTTTGTTGAATTGTTATTAATATATACACAAAAACTGAGAACAATAAACTGAAATATGTATGTGTCAAAGTCAATGCTGTACAAGGATGACTTTGAGATAATACGAAGAAATAAGTTCACATTGTACAAAATTATGGGTCATTATTTTAACTAGGCACACTTAATTATATGACAAAACTCTTTACGTTCACTCTCTATATACTAAAACCGCATTTTACTTGCCAATCCTACAAAATATACTCCAATATCATTAAAAAATGAACTATGTTTGGACAATTAAAAATAATTAGTTTACACTTTAGAGTATTGACTAGGTGGGCCTACTAAATTGAAATTTTTCACGCAGACTGTCCCATCTATATCCTACATTATTTTCTATTCTTTTCCGATTCTTATTCTTGTGCGGTCTTTTCCACGGTCTTGTCCATGAAATGGAGGGCTCAGTCGACTGGGTGCCAACTTTGTCAGTCGGTTTCACTGTTGTGGTTTTGTATCCGTAGATAAGTTCGGAAGGATTTTTCCGAAATACCCTGGAAATAAAATGCAAACTAAATGATGTCCAAACACAAAATTATAGCAGTTTAAAGCCTTTTATATAAGATATAGCAATATACTACAATGTTGTTCAGAAATAATTATAAGGCTTTTCCACGTAACAATAATTATGAGTACTTCGGGTAAAATCATAATAATCATAATAAAATAATAATTATACATATAAATCACGCAGAGTTATCACTCAGTACCTAGTAGTTTAGTTAGATTTCAGTTAGTCATATTAATGAACTCATGCGTACCTGTATTTGCTTCAGAAATTAAAAAGGCTCTACTCTACATGTTCTCTACTTTCATCTCTACCGATGTTTTACCGAGAGCAATTCTTGGAGATTGCACTAAAATTTTAAAAGGCTCATTTATTAAATTCCAACAAGTTTCACCGTATAAACTGTTTCTAGCAACTACTATTAATGTAAATAAAACCTTATTATATCCAACTTTTTTGAAATTTATACTGATTATGCTATCGAGGAGGATTATTGATTTATTCACCTAAAATTTTCCCAGTGATGATCATATATTATGTATAATGAAGTCTACACCTGATTAGAATAGACTAGAAACTAGAAAACTAGACTAGAAGTATGTAGACACGAATTTTGTTACTAAATTATCTTTATTTCTATGTACCTGTATCCAGCATGATCAGCAACATAACGGAAGTGCTGCGGGGTGCCAAATGCATCCATAAAGCCGTACTCTCCGACCACCGTCCCGTTCTCGTACCGGTCCTCGCTTCGGTACTGACTGTTGCCGGTCGCATCGTCAGATACGTCGTAGCTGAACGAATATACGCCTGGAACTCCTGATCAAATCAAATACATATAAGATAAGATTATATAAGCTGGTAAGCTGGGGTATCTTAAAGTGAGCACAAAAAGTTTACTTTTGAGGTGATATTTATAATTATGTACATATATGTTGACCTAGCACATAAAGACCTGTTATACCATACAAAAACTCATATAAATACGATTTTTCCATCTTAATAAACGGCAAAATTGACTAAAAATGAGGGCTGAATTCAAGCTAAATCTGCTGCATATTTTAACGTGAAGAAAATAAGAAATTATGGTTAACGTAGTTTTGCTCTGCCCAGTTTTCCATACCTATAAGTTCCTAATTAATAAATAAGATTTTAATTGCTGCTTACCTTCAGAGGAGTCCAAAATTAGTACTGTCAAAATTCATGTTAGGTAATTTTTTTAGCCAGACCGTCTGAAATAATTGTTATTCCATACAAGAATTCTATATACTCTTTTTTTACGAGCATATCCAAGCTTATTAATATTAGAGCGAGCCAAAATTAAATGTGACCGGGTTTAGCTAGTAATTGAATAAAAACATACAATACGTCATATTTCCGTTTTCCTAAGCAACTGGATGAAATGTAGGCGATGATATGAATTTGGCAGTTAGCTAGCCCTAGCTACCTAGTTATTTTGTAGTTATCTATTATAAACGTATTTCTATATTTTTTGACGTTTGTTATAATCATGTTCAAGGACGGTGATGTTTTTTTGTGATACTGTTACGGAACGAGCCGGCGCGGCGGCCCACCTGGTGTTATGTGGTAATTTCGGTCCATAACAACCGATGCGATTTGGGTCCTCCCCTTCTAGGTACGACAGGACCCAAGTCGCATCGTATGCGCCCGTAACTCTGAGACGTGTAGGTGGAATGTCTCATGTGTCTGTAATTTCACCAGCAAACACACATTTCATACCGGAACACAATAACGCAAATGCGTTACTGCTTGACTGCAGAAATCATTCCACACAATTGTGCAAGATCGCCGTATTAGTTCCTTTCCAACAGCGTACAAGCACAGATCATTCCCCCGTTGCATTGTAGTTAGATAACCCATTCAGTATCGATTGTAAGGAGTAGGTATACGTGCTTAGAGAAAGCATTAGTATGTCGATATAGACTAAGAATTCTGTTATATGAACCTTTTTTGCACCTAATCAGAGAGCACGAGAATTACACGCAACACCTTCCGTGTGAATTAAAACTATGTAACAACGACCATATTACGCGAATGGTAACGGTAACGATAATAGTACTATAGTAGATGTAGAACTGTTAGGTATGTGCAGAGTGTTCTTCCGGGGAAACACTTCCACTTTACCCATTTCTGCTGGCAATCTTTAGTGCATCCGCTTCTGAAGTGGGTGCGGCAATATTACTGACGCATATTAGACGTTTCATTACCAAGTGTCAATGTGACAGGTGCAATGCGACGAAATACGAATTATAGACAAAGGATTCCTCGCATCAGTTTATTTTATTTCTCGTTCTTAAAACGGGGAAGGAAAATAGGGAAACCTTAATGTCCTGGAACTAAAAATTCGAAGATATATATTGCATGAAAGAGCTATTTTTATTATATTATTTTATTATATTATTATCCTATAACGACGAGAGAAACGAGATAATTAGTGACGCGATTAGTTCTAGTATTTCATCGCAAAACTTTCATCCATATCAAACTAATTCACATTTTTTTATACTAACCTCTGATGTTATTGTGGAAGTAACTGTATTGCGATGGTTCGGCTAAGCTGAGTCTGGGTAGTCTTGCTCCTTGGGCTAAACTCATGACCTCCATACAAATAGCCATAGCAATCGCCTGAAACCATAAATATTATTTTTAATTGTGTGTGTGTGTGTGTCTGTGTGTTGCTACTGTCTTACATATATATAATTGACCGGCCTCTTATTTCAGCTCGTATGCCTTCTGCGCTCTAGGTCGCAGGTTTAGTTCCCACCCAGGACAAACACTTGTATGACATAAAAATTTGTTTTTTCTTTGTCAGAGTGTTAATATGTATGATGTTATTAAATGATAATATTAGTTATCTATAGTATAGTTATCAGTTATCTACTTCCCATCGTGCAAGTTATGCTTAGTTTGGTCGCTCGAACGCACTCTGTGCAATACCTAACAAAAAATATTATATGATCTTACTTCATTTAGAAGCTTAACATTTTACTTTTCATTTAGAAATTTCCGGACTAAAAGTAGTTATTCTGGATTGGTCATTAAAGTATCATAATAATTACATCATTTTAATTGGAGAACAACTTAAATATTGTCAGCTTACATAATTATCTAGGTAGGTACTCGTATTATTTACAAAAGTCGCTACAATAGCCGGTCTCAACACTATAGAGATTTTAATGATTTGAAATGCTTTAACATTTCTCACTTCATGTTAGGTGAATGACGATGCATGCGGTCTACGTTGATCATGCTTGCCTATGTGACTATTATTAACATATTCATTTCAACCACACGGCTTGGTATGAGAGGAAAATTTTCGGGAAATGCATAATTAGAGTAGAACTGAGAGTATTGTTTAAAATAAGGAAATTGTGTACTTGCTTGTTTCATTATGCATTAAACATTAATATTTTAATTATTTTCATTTGTATGAAAATGTAGGCACTTATACTAATATTATATTTGAGAGGCGGCTGTAAAACTTAAGTGAATTTATAGTTGGAACACGGACAGGCAGCGTAACTATAGATGTCACTTACATATTTGAATTATAAATTATCTGCCAATTATATATTACATGAAAATGTAAATAAATATATATTAACATATTAATTTTCAGCTTAATAACTATAAAATAAAACAAGATAACTCTATATAACACTAAACTCAGTATTAAATTTGGAACAATAAGTAATAATAATAGTAACAATAATATTTTTACTACAAACGTCACTTGTTATAAACATTTTGACAGAGTTGTCAATTAATGTATCGAAAACCTGTGGGGATAACATACGTTTCCAAACTGCAAGATGGCATATCTATGCCCTCAAATGGCCTGTAATATTCAACGAAAGCACTCAGCAAACATATCGTGTATAATTCATAACCACAAATCGAGAAAAAACAGATTATATCGCTTTAAAAGAGGCTTACCTTAAAAAGAAAATCCATTTTATCCAATTATTACGTTTCCGGTTGTGTAGTCGATAGCGGGGCGGCACACGCGTGGTGTCCTACCAGCTCATCTCCTTTTAGTGTTCGCATGAACAACAGGCACCCAATCTCAACGATATAACTTGGGCATACATATACAGGGTGTCTGTTAGGTTAGGTTTCAGTGAGTACTCTCTTGCATTCTAACTCCTAATGCCTAGATAACTAATTATTTTTTAGGTAGGTACTACATATTTCTGCACGTCCAATCGTCAAGCTTAGTGATAAGTACGTGTGACGTTTTGAATATAATTGACGTTTTCAAATCATTTCTTTACGAATTCTATCGAAATAAAGATTTGATTTTTAAATTCATCAAGTTGCATTAGTACAAGTTTTGCTTTGTTAAGTGCATTGCACCACAAATTGCGAGGTGATGATGAGGACTTCATTAATATGGAAAGGTAAAAAGCTTAGAACAAGTGTATAAATAAAAACCGAACAGAAACATCTGTAGTGCGCGGCGATTTCTGTTACTTTAGTCTACGTATCTCTCGTACACGGCATACAATAGAGGTGTCGCTTGATTGTGCTTTTTATTAAATGTATGAAGGTATGTTCTTTGTATCTGTATTTAATTTAGAATTTTCTTTATATTCATTTGCCTTCTTTGGGGCTCGATATCACTAAGTGCAATGTACCTACACCAATATAATACAAAAAATAATATTTACTTTTCACTTTCAAATGATTGATTGTTACCTTGATACTTAACTGTTAATCAAACTACGAGCAAAAATCTCTCAACAGTAGTTTTTAAACACAAACTTGTTGGAGGCTTTCATATTATTATGTCTGATAGCTCCTGTACATCTTCTGATAACCACTAAACAGGAAATCCTAATACTGGCATAGGACTGCATATGTTTATTTATTAATACAAACAAAAACACAAGTTTCTATTAGTGTGATTATGTTTTGTGATACTGTATGAAGCTTTGTTCATATAGTGACAATTAAATTTCAATGCTGCTCAAATATTCGTTTCCACCTGTATATTCGTGAAGATAGTGGGTGAAGGCAATTTCACCCATAACCGAGACGTGATGTCATGCTATTAGTGCCACAGGATAAGTCATTGCCTTTCATGTCGCAAAGAAAGCTAGTGTTCTAGTGAGAAACAGTTATTTTCAAATATAGTATATTTTTTTAACCCATTAAGTTAACAACATGGTACAAATTATGTACTAAGTTTTATAAAGACCAGGTAATTAACCAACTAATATTTGAAAAAGCAAGTGTTTTTGCTTAGCTCATAATATTTTTTTAATAATTGTAGTGAAGTTTGCGGATTTTAGTAATCTTATTAATAACGCGATATATGATTTTAGGTATGTGTATCGACAAATGGAAGCTATTAACGCTTTGAGTACACGTAAAATATTACAATTCATGGCCTCAATATATATGCTTGATATTTGTTTAACATTATGAGCTAAATAATATAGATATATTAAGCGAGCTATAATAATAAACCCGTAAAACAACGCCAATTCGTTGCATTTACTGCATTTTGATTACCATTTTACTCCTTTTTGCCCAAATCCAGTCAAACAAAACAGTAATAAACGGTCATCTTAAAAAGCATAAATGGTTTCAATGCCATTTTACGTTCATTAAATTTTATGTCATAAAGATTAAATAATTTAACGTAAATAAATGACAAAGAAAATAGTTATACCTACATAATAACTCGATATGTTTGGTAAGTCAACAAAGTATACTTTTACACAACCATTTTGTATTCCTACTTAAGGTTTTTTTTTTAGAGCAGAAGATCTCACGCCAAGTTCGTCCCGGGAAGTACTGCCACCATGCCAATTTCTGCCGCCAAGCAGTAACGCGTTTGCGTTACTGCTTGGCGGAGGGCAGAGGATACTACTTAATACCAGGTGGGCTGTCGGCTCGTACCGTAACTCTATCGCATAAAAAAAGGTTACTTAAATGTTTACACATTCGAATACCTACCACGCACCGAGACGTTAAATTTAATCAAAAAATTAATTCATTAGCCCAGTCAGGGATCCAAACTACCTCCAAACTACCAAATATTCACACTTATCAGACATTAGCCAATGTTTTTGCATATCCATAAAAGTTATTGAACAATAAAGGAAAACCAATTAAGAAATAGTTAAATTACACATAACTTTATAACGGTACACATCGAAATAGATACTCGTTTCCAAAACAGCTTCCATTGTAGGATTTATTGCTAATAATATATACGACTTGAATAAATTATTTTTGAAATTTCGCAAAACCTTTATTCTCTCTCTTGTTTCTCATAATACATAAAATTAATAAGTTTATGTTCATTTAATTTAAATACAAAATTAACAACATACTATGTGTACGTATTTGTTTTATTTGAACTTCTAATCTGAACTGAATGACTTAGGTCCTCCAGGGAAGAACCTGGTAGAATCACATTGTGCACAACATCTAGATTTATTAACCTGAACTGACTACTCATAAAACGAGTAAAACATTCAATTAAGTTCAATTCATTTTTTGATCTTTCGACTTAAACATGCACTTAGAGATGTCAGATAGCCACAGATGATATATAATATTTAAAAATTGTCTGCAATAGAATCGTCGATAAAAATTTAAATAGTATAGAAGTTTTTTTATCTAATTTCGTAAGTAAAAGTTGCCTCTAACTACAGAATAATTTTAATTATTTTTTTATTATTTGTTTTGTATGTGTGTGGGTTTATAATATGGCAATTTAATTTGGCCGCACGTTCCGACTGAGTTGGCGCATTCATCATTGTATCTGTTAACGGATGCCGACACACGGTTGTTTTATTGCCGTCATTTTTCTTTCCTAATATGACTACGGTCTTTGAACTTTTACAAATTGTTTATGTATATTATATATAAACAATTTATCATACTTATAGCTATGAGGTATATAGTATTCCAGATACTATGTATTTGAGGACAGGTTATATTTCTTCTCGGTCTTTTATGTAAATAATCGGATGTCGATGTCATATGAATCGAAAAGTAAATATTCATATCGATTAGTTTCCAGTATAATATAATGAATCATCCATTTAATAATAATAACCTCACCTGTGGGCAGGGCACTGCCTGAAAACCAGCGCTGCGCTCTTTTGCATTGTGTGCAGCAGTATGCTGGGAGAGAGACCCTTTTTGCCCACTCAACACATTCGTTTTATTGTGTCAGTTGTATCAATCTGTTTATTTGTATTTAATATGTGTTTTACTATTTAAATTGTACCTTGATCTACTTTGGGTAAAATAAATACTCTTTCTTCTTTCTTTCTAAAAATCTTTTATTCTCTCGACAAAGAAAAGTTTATCTTAAAACTAGATGCAATAATGTAAGACTAGCAAAAACCTACTTAACGGACAGACGGACAGACGGACATCTCCGTCCCATAAAATTAACCTCAGTGCAACCTTATGATATCCCGCAAATTATTTTCAGTATTTCGTGTCACGGACTTTACCATCAGTTTCCCATCAGTGAAACAACACCAGGATACGCCAGTCGCAGATCAAAGACCGAAACGACCCAATTCCCGATTAACTGCTTTCTGAATTAATATTCCTGCTGCCAAATTACCTCGTCAAAGTTTCCATTGCCTGTATTCATAGAGATTGTAAATAGCTTGACGTTATTTATGATTTGAAATTAAACAAGAGCCGTCTGTTATTTTCCAAATATTTGTTTATATCTGAGTTGAGAGTTTAGCTAAAAAGCTTCGTGAAGATCGATGAAGATAACGCATTACGCTTGAAATCATTACGCTTCATTACCAATCAATACCCCATAACTCTTTAATGGGTTAAAGTAGTATTTATCTTATATTATCTATTAGTATGTATCTTTATACCCTACAAATTTAAACACGAATCGCATTTAAGCGCATCAAGAAATATTTGTGAGATTTACCATTATATTTATCGTCAATTGACGGAGAAGACCATATACTCGTAACTACAGTAGGTACAAGTTACAAGACTCGTATAATTTGTAGCTATTTAATACTGCAACTTAAATTTTAAGATGTTAATATGTTTGTACATTATGTTTCCTACTCATAATTCTTACCACTTCTTAAATTAATTTTAGATTTCAGCAAAAAAAATGTACTTCTTGAATGTAATTAAGCAAGTCCTACAAACCTATTTGTTTAAATTCTCTAACAGTTTATATACCAGAAATCATTCACAATGGAGTATTACCGTACCATAAACAATAAGATATACGTGAAATTATTATCCAAACATCCTGTTATGAATTATCGAGTGCATCGGAGTTGAAAATGCCTTAGTCTCGCAATTTGGAGCGTAGCGTCCGCTGTGCGCCCGCGCCGGCTGAATATGTCCGAAAGTGCGTAATTATTTATTTTTATCGACAACCTGCTCATTCGCGGCTCTTACCTTAGTTCCAATATAGACGCTTTCCAGACACGACCACTTTACATATAACGCATTGACATAACCAGTAAACAACTAATGTTATTAAACGCGTTGTCCCTCATGGATTTCGGTTGCCACGACAAGGATTCAGGAGAGGTGGAGTGCTACCTCGAAATACGTAAATACTTTTTACACTATCGGTTAACAGCTTTATTGTTGTGGAACATCGCATTGTAATTTATATTTTTAGGATACACCGTTGTTTTTAGGTCGTGTAAACAGCTGGACTCTTTCTGACAGTCAGTCCGTTTGTCAGAGCAGCCCGTGGATGTCGGATCAAACGTTATTTATCTACTTGTGATTTATCTCGGTAAACAGTATCCAATCCCCTCACAAGGCTTATAAGGTGTTTCTCAGACATATTTTCCAAATAGTCTCAATTTTTTGCCGCCAAAATGCGCACAGAACTAAGAACATCTAGCAATAGACGTGACAACGTACCGAGTCGTGAGTAAATAACTCTACTGCGTGTAAAAATATTTCAATAAAGATCTAATTTAATTAATTTAAATATTTTAGATTGCGATACGGGTACTTCTTGCGCTATCACGATACAAATGCGTAAGTATATTCATAATACGAGCTTGCGAAAGGTTTCGCTTTTTGTGTGCTTTTTGTCAGCCCAATTTTTACATGTGCACTTTTGCATCCTTTTCATTTAAAAATAAATATATTTTTTCTTGTCTGTGACAGCGAATCCTGACTCAGCGGGATGTGTTGAGAGATTTGCAACGCTTCTGTCGTTTCTACTTGTGATCATCACTTTCCCATTCTCATTGTTCGAATGTTTCAAGGTAAGACACCAAACCAACATTGACTGTGCTATGGAAAACAGGAGAATATCCTTAATGTCCGCGCAAAATTGTATTTTAGTATTAAGTATTGTTTTCTGTTTTGTGTTTTCAATGGTCACTAGATTTGTATCTAAATGTCTGGCAACTAATGTTTTACCCATATATCTAGTTATGATTTGGCTTATTTATTTATTTATTTATTTAAGTACACAAACATCATATATATTACACAATTAAACTAAAATAGAATAACAAAAAAACAGTTCTGATACATATGACAATAATATGTGTACATAACATTTACTATAACACATAGAAAATTAATAAAAAAGGAAATAAATACTTAAAACATTGAAGGTTAAAATGAAATAAGTAAGACTAAGAAGTAAGAATAAGAAGAGTAAGACATACAAATTAAATTAAGCAGAAGAGCCAAAGTGGCTCAGTAGTAACTTTTTGAATATTTGTAATTTATTTGAAAATATATCCAAGTTTGTAATTTTTTGTTATTTTTTTTTTTTGGCTTGATCGTAATTTACTCTGCCTGCAAAGCGAGGGATGAGGGATGAAGGTTCGATCATCGGCTGGAGCAGCCTTGGCCTGGCGAGCATAATATTTGTTCTTAGCAATTGCACGATGCATTATTCTTTATACAACATCAGTTTGAATAATTGTGAGTTGTATTAAATCAGTTTCGAAATGAAACGTTTTACTCTCAACACGGCGAAAAATTTTTATGTGTACATGGGAACCGTCCGTCGTATCCAAGGACATAAAATATATAGGCATGTGTCATTTTCCATTCAGAGTTGGGCTCCCTTCGTAGAACCTTTCACTGTCGCTTACCGAATAAGTATACATACCAGCAGAATGAAAGGCATATTGTTTTTTTTTTTGTTTTTTTCCAATAAATTTCAATTACTGTTTTCAAGATAGGTTTCAAATATCTTCAGGTAGTGCAAGAGTTTGAGCGTGCAGTGATCTTCAGGCTTGGACGATTGCGAAAGGGCGGGGCGCGAGGTCCAGGGCTGTTCTTCGTACTCCCGTGTATCGACACCTATCGAAAAGTGGATCTCAGGACAGTATCCTTCGATGTGCCGCCACAAGAGGTAATATTTTATATCATAACCCCAAATATCGAACCAGGTAGGTCTCTAACCGCTATGCGTCTTTTTTGTAAGGATCTTCATAATATGCCCCTGTTTTCTGGAAGGCCTGGAAGGTTTTCTGGAATAAATCAATCAGATCAAATCAGAAATTATGGTCAGTAGCCTCAACAACTGCAACATACACATACAACATACTTTTGGAAAAAAACTTTTTTTCGAATGAAAGCTTATTTTCTTTAACGTTTCGTTCTAAAACATGTGTAATATTCATCTTTTGACTTTTTTTATATCACCTTCAATATTGTCTAAAGCCTCCGATTTTTGTTTTTCTGTTCGAATAATTTTTCGTATAAAAGTGTTTTAGCAAACATAGTATCTACAAAATACTAAAATATCAAACAAAAGATATTTAAATACATGATACGTAATACGTATTTCGTATCTTGTATCTGTATTTCAGATACTTGTATCTTAGATAAGTCACATCTCTGCCGACAATGTAGTGCGTAACGGGCTACTCAATACGTTTGTCAAAAATCTCGAAATTATCTTTGATATGAATAATTAGGACAAGCGAAATAAATCATAACAAACTGAATTCACTGTCCATGACCTAGCCAATGACAAACTCAAACAGAATATCTGAATTAACGGAATAATAACCAAATTTATTTTGGTATTTACCGTAATTTCTAAATGGTATGCCTTTGCTTATTAGCGTTGGTAGGTAAATGGAGATATGTAAGGTGCGTAGGCGTACCTACGTCTTATGAGTCATAATATTTAGTTCAGATTTAATGACTGGTGATTATTTTAGCGATTTTTTTACGTAAAAAGCAACAAATCATTGCTACTTTGTTTTACAAGACCCCAGCCGCTTCAACTATACCTAGATCTACAGATTTGTTAGTCGTAGTTTTCAGTTTAAGCTCCAAAACTGCAGTTTTTTTATGGTACTTTTATTGTCACTAGTGCCATCAGTAATATTATTTCCGCCCGGTATTTGCACTCATTATCCGGCCAGAAAAAAAAAACATGCGGGATTCACGAAAATGGTCAACCATCATGTCGGGATTGGTATCAGATCTTAAAATAGCAATATGACTCATTATTACATAAGTATATAAACAAGTCGCATCTAACTGCATCTGCCACGATCACCTGAAACGTAAATAATAAAGTTGCCACGTAGCATCATTACAGACATGACCTTAATGAAAAAAATAACTTAATTAAATTAATAATTAATTAATTATATCGGTCCCTCGGACAGCAATCGAGCTCAATTCCTTTGGAAACGAGAATAGCAAATAGTTATTACTAGGTCACCATTTCCCAGACAATTGGTGAACATGAAACGATTGTTTATCCTCTCGTAAAAGTCTGATCGATGGTTTACAGCCACATCAATTAATCGAGCAGAATGACGGATAACGAGCTCTGGCTAGGGTTTGGTGTGTTCCACCGGCTTTTGTGTAATAACACCGTTATGTGTAAGAAAAACGTTAAAGCAGGACATAATAATGCATGCAAGTCAATTATGGCAAAAATTGCTATTTTATCACGCATGCTTTTTTAATATATATTTAAGTCAACTTACTTTAAGCTCATAAATTTTACTTTTACACTTTTACATTTATAAAATTACTATTAGTAACTCGAAAAAATTCATTGCATTTCTTGTCGAAAATCAATTTCAACTATTAGATACTTTAATAATCAATTTGCAAAACATATCTTACATATTTTCTTAACATGTTTAGATGTCAACATAACCACAATTTTAGGTAAAAATACATAATTGAGACGCTCGACCTTAGAGGGACAGGCGCCAGGGCAATGCAACGTGGGTATTCTCATACTTAAAAACGGGAAGTCCCAAGTTATATATTTGTTATATTTGTACGTAATAAAACCGGCCTTCAGTTATCTTATCTCGACTCTAGCTGCACCTACAAAACAACTCAAATGGGGTTAACAGTTTACAATACCAATGCCATACCGAACATTTTGAGACCACAAATGATACACAACATTGCTTGTACGAGCATGCACGCTACCAAAGCAAGCTACGGTAACGTAAACTGTGTACGAAACGTATTGTGAGCCCGACTTTACGCTGCTCTAGTAGGATGTTTGGTTTACTTTTCTTAGTAATCTGACGAATTCGCTGATACGTGTGTAAATAATATCGAAAAAACATGTTTAATAATACTGAAAGAAACCTTATTTTCCTTTCCTTCAAATTTAATATTATAATTGTTTAATATATGTGATGTTTTTATCTAGACAAATAAACAAAATTGGAGTGTCTGTTTGTACAATAATATTAAAATAACCGCTTTTTACTAAGTGCATATGGATGTATACACGGCACATATACCAAAAAAAACTTTTTAATTTTTGTCTGTCTGTCTGTCTGTTTGTTCCGGCTAATCTCTGAAACGGTTGGACCGATTTTGACGGGACGTTCACTGGAACATAGCTGATGTAACAAGGAGTAACTTAGGCTACATTTCCGAGGGGTAAAATAGGGGTGCATGATAAAACCGAATTCCACGCGGACGAAGTCGCGGGCAACAGTTAGTACTTAATAAATAAATAAATAGTATTTTACATACTTCCCGAAAACTGTACCTGTAAACAGCTTGCCGTCTGTCATCAGGAGCTATTGTAGCTGCCGTAAACTCAGCTAATCGATGGTCAATATCATAACTGGCATGAAGTTTACTTTAACGTCTGAAAGTAAGCAGTTGCGAATAGATGGATCGCAGAACGACCTCGACGCGTTTAGTACAGAATTGCTGAATTCTGAAGGGTTTTCAGCGAACCATTAACTATATATAAATATTTTGTTTAGCTTAAACATTCGTATTCGTGTGCTGTGGGTGAAGGTCAGGTCACACATACAAAACACGCATTCTTCCGGATACACTGATAGTACCGAGAACTCGGTATTATTCTCATCACTTTAACTATGCTTAAACTAAATATTAACATTACCTTTCCCGATATATCGATGTTTGTTGAAACCTATGTGTAGTATTATCTGTATTGACGCAAGTACAATCTGCCTTGTGACATAATTGAATCTATTTTCATTACACATGTCTATCCTAATTTTTTTAATAAGCAAGGCGTTATTTTGCTGAATATTTAAATAATAAATATGAATACAATTTTTGACATCAGTAATTGTAATGTATAAAGCAAAATAACAAACGCAAACAATTGTTATTTAATTTAAATATGACATTCATTCTTAATCTATTAATTTAAATGCACTTTATGTTTCGATTAAACCAAAATAAACCATTATTATGGATACAGCTATGAGTAAGCTTGTGCATATGTTAGTTCTTTTGAGTTCTAAAAGGTTCGTCAAAAGTTTGATCATTGAAATTAATGGCCTTATTAGCACCTTACTGAAACTTAATAAATATAATAAAATACTGTTGATATAACCCTGTCACACGGCCTGTTCTGATTAAGTTTTAATTCTATCTCGAAGTAGAATTCTTTACTCGATTAAACATTATTTCTGTTTAACGCAACCAAAGAAAACTACCTAAAGGTATGTTAAATCACCACTGGCCATGTTCTGCGTAATGATAATGAATCACCCTCAAATTCAAACAAATGTTCATACTTGTGGTTAAGATTTAACGGCCATCTTGATAAGTGGATAAACATTTATCACTTGTAATAGATTACGCTAATATATTTTTCGTAATGTGTTTCACTTCATGTGAGTGGGAACGATTTTCTCCTAATCAACTTTTTAATTATCTTCTCTCGTAAAAATCTCAAAAAGTCTAAATTGGTATTGATTTCAATTTCGCGCAGTAGTACTATTCAACGGGATAATAGTGATATACTTAAGGTCACATCTGTTATAATGGTATATACTACTATATAATATTGGTAACTCTCATAGAGATCTCGAATTTTAAAAGTTAGACGTGCTCAAATTTTGTTTTCCTGAAATTAATTTACGTAATTTGGAGCATTCGGAAATATACAAAATTTTGGGCATGACTTCTCTTAGAAATGGTCAAAAGAACGAAACGGTTACTTGGTTTGTCTTGTAACTGATCAAAACCCTAAGTTAAAATATAAATGGCTTCGTCAAATCCAAACAAAACTTCTTTATGATTCCCAACATCTGTCAGAAATATCAACAATGTAATAGGCGTGGAACAATAAATAAATAACTACAGGCGTACGACTAACCATGTTATAAATATTTGTAATATGCTATAGCTGAATGAACTAAGTCAACAGAGCTTTATTTTGAGTCGTCTTCTATTGACGCAAGTATCTGTTTGGGGACGGATGGTCTACAATTCTATCCAAATGTTGAAAGCTTTGTGAACGTGACATTATTGCTTAATTTATTTTATGGAGTTGATGTTATTTTAATTTTATTTAATTTCATTTAACTGACATAAATTGTAATATTTTATTAACAAAGATATGCAATCAATTTATTATTATTTAATTTTACTATTGTGTTTTTATTTTGACATGAATGGCTATTCTATAATTATTCCTCCCTGTGACAAACTTTCCATTGTTCATTTTTATTCCGATTGTAATTTAATTTTAGCTTATCATAATCAGATCATTAATGAATGTAGTTGTTTTCATTAAACTAAATAAATAAGCAGTTGGACTCATCCAGTTCATCATTAAGAAATAATTGTCCGGGGAAGTACTTACATTACACCTATTTACTACTCTTTACTATTTACTGCTCTTACACCTGTAAGAGCAGTAGAACTCTCGCCAAGTTCGGCCGGGGAAGTACTGCCACCATGCCCTTTTCTGCCGCCAAGCAGTAACGCATTCGCGTTACTGTGTTCTGGTTTGAAAGGTGTGGTTGCCGGTGAAATTACAGGCACATGAGACATTCCACCTTCACGTCTCACAGTTACGGGCGCATACGATGCGACTTTGGTCTTGTCATACCTAGTATGGGAGGACCCAAGTCACATCGGCTGTTATGGGCCGAGGTTACCACTTAACACCAGGTGGGCCGTCGGCTCGTTCCGTAACTGTATTACATAAAAAAAAAAAAAAAAAAAAAATATTTATGCCGCCTGAAGACGTGCCTTGCGTCTTCCCATTATATAGGGTAAGTGGGTCCTTTCACCTACATTGCACTGTTATTTAATTAGGCGAAGCTCTATCTTATATTCTCTATATTATCTCTGTTTCGTAATTAATTCATATGAAACAAAAATACTGCTTACACTCTTATATGAAATTGAATGACTTGATGCAGAGACAGAAGCTCGCAAGTATATATAGGCGGTACTACACAAAAGGGTAACTGCACTCACTATAAGGCATTCAACTTGCGCGTGCAAGTGCACACGTGTAGACTTAACATTAGTAAGCTCTACTTCAGTTACTTCACAAAGCGTCTTAGAGTATTCTAGTATTCTAAACTGGGCTTAATATTCATAAAATATATTGGCGATAGCTGGAAAATAACCTCACGCTGCTCTGTTTGGCAGCGCATAGTCACTCCGCTACATAATAAGAATAACTTGTTATTCTTCTATGTAGCTCCCATGTCCCATGTACTAAAAGTCTCATGTGCCTATAATTTTACCGATACATTAGGACAAATTTTACAAACTGGAACGGCAACAATGCGTATACATAACTGCTTGGCGAATGGTATATGGTAGCGGTATTATTCGCGATACTACTTTAAAAACAAGTGTTGATTCTTTGGTTAAGTGTTAAATCAGGCCCGTGGTCTTCTTCAGGTCCTAACAAGAGACTCGGTGACAGTTGCTGTGGATGCCGTGGTCTACTACAGGATCAAGGAGCCTTTGAACGCCATCGTCAGGGTAGCTGATGCGGGGTAGGTATGATTTATTAAATACCTTATGCCTACATTTACAATGTGGCTCAACCTGTCAACTCGGGCGATACATCACTAAATCTATATATAATAATATCTAATAACTATACTATCCATAGTACAGCAGATTTACTCTGTGGATTCTGCACGAACCATCTCCGACTGCCCCCCATCTCAGTTGTTAATAACTGTACCTTCTGCGCTGTAGAGGGTTAATTCCCACCCAGGACAATGAATTTTTCCTTTGTTTCCAATGGTACAAGTTATGCATTATTTGGGGCTAGATGGCGCTGTGTGAAATGTGAACCAATGTTTGTTTATTTTGTTCTTTACAATTTGACACTGAACCTTTGTAAGTCGGAGTCTAGCGTAAAATGATATTGTCGAATCTGTACTACGAAATGCTCAGTCATCGCGCCGATTATGTTTATGGATGAAACAGCTATCAGAGTAACCCCAGTTTCTATAAATGTACGAGTTGGAGGTTAATTAAATTCAAATAACAACAATGTTACGGCGCTTTTGTGTTTTTGTGTTTATTGGAACCTGGGGTTTGATTCACATCACTACTCTCACTTAGGAAGGTACAGCCTCCCCATTTGGCAACACAAATATTGAAATTTGAGCCTGTTAATAACTAACTTTTTTGTAATTCTTAATATTTATATACAAGTAATTCTTAAATTTCTTAAATTAATTTTTAACTTGTAATATATTATATATCATGATGTATTTAAAAAGTTCAAAAGATGGCTTAGTATGCGTTTAACACGTTACACAAATAACATATTTTTCACTTTAGTCACTGATTTTATAGTTAAAAGCCATATTTATGTATTCATTTTGAGATACGATGCACAGCATTGCTATCTAAATGAGTAAGGCAATGATGCGAGGAAGCCAAATTGCAGTCATAAAACCAATAAGCCAAATAAATTATGAGCAAACAATAAGCGAATGTTTGAATGCAATGCATCTCTGATTGCTCTGCTATATTTGAACGATACGTCATACCTTGTAAGTCAAGTTACGTATTTCAGACCTAATGGAATGATGAGAAATTTAGAAGCTGCATATTTCACTGACACTATAATATTTCTACCGCCAAATTGTAGTGCACTCACATTGCTGTGTTCCGGATTCTATCTATTAGAGTCACTGTTTCTCTCGAACCAGTGTGGTAAAAGGATTTTAAGTGCGCCTCAAAGAGGCTCCTCTTTGATTTTTTTGTTCTAAGATATGTCGGTTTCCTTACGATGTTTTCCTTCACCGTTTTGAGAACGTGGTATTGCGCTCATAAATCTTTCAAGCGAAAAATCTCAACGCGATTTGAACCGACGACCTCCGGATTGAAACTCGGGGTCAGTACGCTAACCAACACGCTCACAATGTTCCGGAATGGCGTCCGTTTGTGGCTATCAGTCAAATTAGAGTCATGTAATATTCCATTTTCAAATCTACAAATGACGGGCACTAAGCAATGCAATTTCGGGAAGACCTCCAGTGTCAATACATTGTTACGGGTAGATACCTACTGCAACATCATACGGGCCAATCGATTGTTCCGTCGTACTATTTCAATACAGATTTCCAAATAATGTGTTTCAGAGCATCAACACGACTTCTGGCAGCGACCACTCTTCGGAATGTCCTGGGTATGCGCGACCTGGCGCAGCTGTTGTCGGACAGGGAGGCTATCAGCCACATGATGCAGGCTAACCTGGACGAAGCTACAGAGCCTTGGGGTGTGGAGGTGGAGAGGGTTGAAATGTACGTAAAAACTCACTGAAACCTATGAAAGCTATGCTTACTAAAATGCTACAAAATACTTACAACAAATGTTTGTCCTGGTTGGGAATAGAACCCACGACCTACAGCGTAGAAAGCAAGGTTACTACCAACTGAGCTGTGAGGACAGTTATAAATATGTAACTATTGAAACTCAACATTGTTTTTTTGATATATATTTTCCAGTAAAGATGTTCGGCTTCCTGTGCAGCTACAGAGAGCAATGGCCGCGGAAGCTGAGGCCGACAGGGAAGCGAGGGCTAAAATAATCACGGCCCAAGGAGAGATCAAGGCTTCCAAGGCTTTGAAAGAGGCGTCGCTGGTCATGATTGATAATCCTATGGCACTGCAAGTGAGTTTTTATTCAACGGCCAGCATAGATCAAGCCTTATGCCACAGAGGTTTTAATCGATTGTGAAAAGAGTCCGCCTAACAGTCCGTTACCTCAACTTCATCACACTGATTTGAGATGATCTGTGACACGAGTAGTAGAATAGTCGTGCTGTAAGTTAGACTAATACTATATTCTTATTCTTGTATCGTACTGTAAATGCAAAAGTTCAGAGACCCCAGATTTTATTGAGCTTAAAGTTTTAATAATTCCGTTTATAACAATTTCAGTGAGAAATGAATGAATGGGTTTGATATTGAAATTTATACAAACTGGCTAAAAGAAAAGTTCGTGGATCGTGGTGATCTGGTGGTCTCTTAAACTTAAATTCTGGTGACAATTTCATACAGCGCCATTTAACCTAAGCACTACTAAGCATAGTTTGTACTATGGAAGCAGGATTTAACACTATACCACTCACATAGTATTCAGTATTCAAGCAAAAAATAATAATTGCATCGTTTCCTACTTGTAGTGATTAACATTTATTGTTTCAGTTGCGCTACCTGCAATCCTTAAACACAATATCAGCCGAGAAGAACTCCACGATAATATTCCCGTTCCCCATGGACTTCCTGAAGACGTTCCTTGGTGGAGGATCTTCCGTCACGCACAACTGTGGGGCGGGACCGAGCTCAGGCTCAGTGCCATCCTTACCAGTTTAACCGGTGGTTGATACCACGAATCTAGTCAAAGACACTTCTGAAAATAAGTTATTTAAGTGTTATTTATGCAAAATATACTATAAACCTTTATTAAGTTTATTAACTGCGCGTTTTGACGTGTGTGAAAAATACCTTAACCATCTCCGTTACAAAAATAGACCATCGCTTGTTTTCATTTTCCGTTTTTGTATCGGTCTTGATCTTTTGGTTTGAATGGTGAAAATAATTATTGGCTTTTTGTAAGAATATTTGGCACAGGCATACTTCCTGAGGCGAGGCTAAATCAGTAAAAAAATTCGTAGAAGGCATTATGTGAAAATGTAAAAGAAGAATATCATCTTCCGCAAAACCTGAACTAAAACTAGACCTAAAATAGGTGTTTATACATTCTGGGGAAGAGACCCTGGAAGATAGAATAGACCAAGTGATCCTCTTGAAGTGAAAAGATCATTATGTTTTTTTTATAAAATGTTAACTTAGGACTGCAATAATCGACTCTAAAGCCAACGAGAATGTTTCATTTGGTAACCAAATGAGGCAAAATGATGGTCTGACTGGAAAGACCCCTGAACCTGATCTCCGAAAGTCCACTTTTCGCGGAAGGTATTATTTTCCTAACTCGATGAGGAAAGCTATTATCATGTAATTTGTATAGGTAATTGTAGTTAAGTCAATCTATAAATTCATAAGATATTTAAGGCAAATCACTTGAAAGCGTGAGCGCCTGTCTGAGACAACTCTGAGCTATAGTTTATGAAACAAAATAAAGGAAACAATATAGTACCTCGTTCTTCTTCAAAATGTCACAGTTTTGATTGATTGTGATACCAAAATGATGCCAAGTTGAAGTTCTTTCATATTGCCGTCTTTTTTGGCATCTCCACGGTCAAGTCTTTATTTTGTTATCATTTTATGTGGGATACTTTTTCAAACTGTAGATTGTATTGTTCAAAATGATTACCATTGAACCAGAATTATCAAAACTGAATCTTATAGGCAAGTAAGCTTTAATATTATGATTAGCTATACCCGGCCACGGTTCATTTTGAGACTAATAAACTTTAAGTTTCCCGTTCCCCTGGGAAATTAGGGGTAAAAAATTTACCGATACCAAAATATTCTTATATATAAATTGTATACGTTGTTTAAAACCTTCAATTCAATATATCGACTGTTTTTCGAGTTTTGCGGACGAAACCGTTTATACATAAAGATAAATGAAAAGCTAGTTTTCTTATTTCATAACATTTATAGTTTTCCTGATGTGAGAACCAAGTTTGAGTTTGTTCAGGGATGATTTCTGTCGTGTGTTCTTACAGAAATCCAAAAAGAAACTTTGAAGGAAAAAATATTCAGAATATTTGCAGTTTTCATGGTGATCATGTTTCCACTAGCACTGCTCATGTGCTTTCGGGCAAGTACTATCTATACAAATAAATAAAATTGGAGTGTCTGTTTGTAATATTATATATACACGGTACATATACCAAAACAATTTTTTTTTACAATTTTTGTCTGTCTTTCTGTTTGTTCCGGCTAATCTCTGTAACGGCTGGACTGATTTTGATGGGACTTTCACTGGCAGATAGCTGATGTAACAAGGAGTAACTTAGGCTACTTTTCCGAGGGGTAAAATAGGGGTGCGTGATAAAACCGAATTCGACGCGGACGAAGTCGCGGGCAACAGCTAGTTATTTACTAAAGTTCCACATAGAGTTTTTTTTATTTGTCTTCTTGGTCAATAATTGGACATCACGGAAATTAGAAGTGTTTTTTAAATCTAATACTGCCTCGACCTTGCTTTGTCACCTTTAAAACTTTCTTTTTTCTTTCTTATACTGTAACATGTCCCAGTCAAATATGTTCTTGTTTTACCTTACTTTAGTTTTTAATGGAATGGCCAGGAATAATACGTACCGTGAAATTTCAGTTCAGTTATTCAGTCTGTTTGCAGGTGGTAAAACAATACAAAAGAGCAGTTATCTTGCGATTTGGAAGAGTACGAGCGGACTCTCCAGCCGGGCCCGGAGTCATCTGGGTCGTGCCTTGTACGGACAGTGTTCTTTTGATTGATCTACGTACACAATCTCTGAGTTTACCACCTCAAGAAGTAAGCAAAGATGTATAAGTTGTACGATGTTACGCCTCACAAAGTAATTTGTATTTGTCTGAGGTACTAATTGTTAATTTCTAGATACTTACAAAAGATTCTGTGACGGTAACTGTGGATGCAGTAGTTTACTTTCACGTGCTGAAACCTCTTAATTGCGTCCTAAACGTCCAATCGTACAAGTATGTAACTTTAATTAATATAATTGACATAGTTTCTCTGCTCATTTTGCTGTATGTAGGTAACAGCTAATAGAAGTTTTATAATTTCTTTTAATATTAGTATTTTGCTAAACCTTTCTGCAGTTTTGTACTTACCTATTGGTTTTTGCACCTTCAGTTTTTTAATGACTTAGGTTGATATTTACTACTTTTTTTAGGCAATCACTAATTAACAAACTTAAGCCAAAATATGTATACATTGACAAATCATCGATCCAAAATTAAACAAAAAATGTTTTGATTTTAAATTGCAGATTCTCTACAGAAATGATAGCAGTCGCGATGCTGAGGAATATCCTAGGTCAGCACACGTTAACAGACTTGCTTACCAACCGTGATGTCATTAGTCATACCACAAGGAGAGAAATAGAGAAAGTTACTTCCGAATGGGGAGTTGCAATGGAGCGAGTGGAGATGTAATAATAAATTAATAATCCTAATTAATAATTAATTATTAGTGCACGATAGGAGTCTCTTTGAGGCACACTTAATTAAAAACCTTTCACCTCACTGGTTCGAGAGAACCAGTGACTCGAATAGAATAGAATAATCCTATAATGGACACGAAGTCTCTTGGCCCCAGACTGACTATAAGTACCAATATTGGTACTCAAAGAATCCTTTCCTTTAACTTCTTATTGTTCTAGATGATCAGATATTACGTATGTAATCATTCTTTAGATAATGACATTAATTAATGTCAAATTTTAGCAAAGATGTGATTTTACCATTCGAGCTACAGAAAGCAATGGCAGCAGAAGCGGAAGGTACACGCATAGCAAAAGCTAAAATCATTGAGGCGGAAGGAGAAATCAAAGCCGCCGAGAACCTAAAGACGGCATCTAGGATCATGATGGAGAATCCACAAGTGATGCTTGTGAGTAAACCTACAGAAATTGACCAATGTATGATGACGAGCGATTGTGAAGTTTCTATGAAAATGTATGTAATATTATGCTAGCGGCCTTAACTGACAGTGATCGCATGTTCTGAACCGATAAAATAAATGCTTCTCTGTGTTTACGTTATTATATTTTTCAGCTTAGATATCTCCAAACGCTGAACTTCATAGCATCCCAGCAGTCCACTTCAATATTTTTTCCATTCCCTCTGGACATTCCGGAACCTCATGGGTCTCACGCAAGTCTGTGATCCCCACATCCCCGACTTTTGTGACATATAAATCTATTGTCCTCGAGAGTTGTCTGTGAGAAATAATGGTAAGTAGAGCCAAACTTTTACACTAGAAGAATTTCCTCTTTGCATTCATAGTTGTCATTATTGTTGCTGTCAATTTTGATCATTAAAAACTACAATTTATTTTATCTTATTCACCGTATAAAAATGCAATTACCAGATAATACAAATCAAAGCCATGAAACCAGATCACCTGGGAGTTCAGATGATACTAATGGTCAAGCTAATGTTATAAACGCTGAGAACGGAAATTGTGAAAGCACCGACAAAAAAGAAATATATGCACCGCCTCCCACAATTACTGATCCAAATACAGGAATGCTTCTTAATTTTGAGAAAGATAGCAATGAAACTTCTAAAGAAAGTATTTATAAACAACGACACTCGCGAATACAATCAGATAGAGGTAAAAAACATAGGTATTAATGTTAATGGCTTAATATAAGTCAAAAGTATAATGACAACATTCCAATTTCCAGGAGACGATAAGTGCATTGAAAAGTTTCTAATATTTATGTCCTACATGCTGTTTATAATTTGCTTTCCAATTTCCCTGTTCTGTGTTTTCGTGGTATGTCCTATATTTTTTCTATTTATTATACAAATCACTCAATTAATCCTCATTTATATTAGCCAAATAAATTGGGCAAGTCTGGTTCGAGTCTAGTTTCACTAATCATTTCTAAAAGGCAGTACGTCAATTCGAAAGAGCAGTGATCCTTCGTAATGGGAAAGTCTACAAGAATAAAGCATTTGGCCCAGGTCTCATCCATTTCTTGCCTTGCGTCGATATTGTGAAATTCACTGACCTTCGAATCATTTGCTACGCAGTACCACCTCAAGAGGTGAGTTTAATTTCCTCTTAACGTTAGTTCCGATAGTTCGTTTGAATTGTAATTAGTTTTAAATAGCAATAAAAATCTGTGCTCTTTATCTCTGTTCTGTATCAGGGGCCTTATGTCTTCTCCAATGTACGGAATAAGCCTATTGAGCATATGAAAATGACATTGCTTACTCATATTGATACTTAATTTATTAATGTTGCATTATGTTGATACTTAATTTTACTGTAATCCTAAGTACTGTAAGCCGCAGCCGGTCTCTTGATTATTAGATAATTATTATTTTTATAATTTCAGGCTCTTACAAAAGATTCGTTGACAGTTTCCGTGGATGCAGTTGTTTATTACAAGATATGCGATCCAGTATGGGCTGTTATCAATGTAGCCAATTACAAGTAATAACAATTCTACTGCAAAAATCATTGGCAATTTTCAAGACATAATTCATGAACATTTTGATTTTGTAGGATGTCAACTCAGTTTCTTGCCGCCACAACACTACGTAGTGCAATCGGCACCAAAAAGTTATCAGAACTCCTAATGGATAGACCAGCAGTGAGCTATTTGGTATTTCAGCACATGAAACATTTCGCTCGAGAATGGGGAATCAAAGTCGTAAGAGTTGAAATGTAAGAACTTGAAGAACTTTGCAGCTCCTTCCACACACCGAGAGAGTGATCCCGGTTTCCGTGTTTGTACGCATTATGGGCCCGAACCTGTAGTCCAACACTGACTCAGCCACAGAAGTAAAAAATACATAGTCTCAAATACTAAATTTTAAAGTTTTCATAGTGTATCGCTAAATAATTCATCTTCATCTCATAGAATACGACAGCCTAACAATTTGCAATATTATCTAGTAATTTCGGAAATATTGTATACTACTTCACTTGGATTACTTGGCGATCATTGGTTAGATTTGCTCTGATTGTCATAAATAGACGAAATTTATAATTGAGTTATAACAATGGAGTGATGCGCTGACCAAAACAACCTTTGGGGAGAAAAGCGTGCATTGATGTATGTATTAGGTACACTCTTCTCAGTGTTAATATCTAAATTATCTCTTATTTCAGCAAAGATATAAGCCTACCTCTTCAACTTCAAAAGGCAATGGCTGCCGAAGCAGAATCTTCAAGATTAGCTAATGCGAAAATTATTGTAGCCAAATCTGAAATCGAGGCAACGAAAAATCTTCAAAAAGCTACAACTATGCTTATGGATAACCCACTTTGTATGCAGGTGAGTAGGATGTAACAAGTGTTTTTGAATTTCTGTAAACATTCATTATCAATTTCTTTATAATTTAGTCTGGATTTATTTTCAGCTGCGGTATTTGCAATCTCTTCACACGATCGCTGGAGACAAGACTCATACGATTGTTTTTCCATTTTCCGTAGATATTATCAAGAAAATATTTAAATAGTTCTCGATTTACCTAGATTATCATCATATATTTTTTTTGTACTTATTTTATCTTAGTATGTAGATTTTCCGAATAATACGATACGATCTTTATAAATTTATTTTATTTTATTTTATAAAACATAAATAAGTAACAAACAGTCAAAAACTATTCTATAGTTACCAATACAGGTAATTAGCTAGGATTAGTAATCCCTGGAGTCTTCATCATCATCCTTAGGATGTCCGTAGTGCACGGGCTTCTGTGCTTGACCTCCTGATTTCTTGTGGACTGTCGCCTGAGGAAGAATATATCATTGGTATCATTAAAAATCTGTGTTCACTATCTAAATTGTTGCCATGCGATCAGAGCTTTGTTGATTGAAAGTAATCCCAGAATATCCAAAGTATTAGGCAGGTACAGCTCTACATACGCCACCTCAAAAATAAAAACCACTCCGCTAAAACCGTCCCGAATACAGAGAAGGAGCTGTAACCTTACAGAGTCATGATTAATTGTAATTTATTTGTTGCCATCTATCCAGATTCAAGAATCTTACCTGGAACCCATTTTTCGGGTCAGCGGTGTATCTGACAAGACGAATAGAGCCATCTGGTTCGACCAGGGAGTATTCGCCACGGACAACATCACCGTCCCTTTGTTCCTTGTGGTTCTGCAGATTGCCAGTGTGAGGATCTTCTACTCCGTAAGCATAAGTATAGTCAGGTTTGGCCTAGAAAACAAAATTGATTTTTTATTAAAGAATATCAGGGGTCGGAAACTGCAGCCTCGCGTTACTCCCTTACCACATAATCTACGGTTTTCAAATGTGCGTATTTAGCTGTGTCTGGGTGGACTTTCCCAGTGTTGTGGTCGTAACCGTAGTCTGCGTGTTGCTGTGCTGGGATACCCTCGGCTGCCGGCACCTGGATTTCCACGATCTGACCACTGACTGGCCCGCTGAAGCGGTTGTATGAGTAGCCTCCATGTTTGCCGCCATAAGCAACGGATACTAAAGTTAGCGCGACGAAAATCTGAAATTAATATTCTAATTAGGTATAAGTAAGTATAATTATCTCATTTGTAACGCGTTCAGTTTTTTTATTTATTGGCCAAATAATAGCGGATGTTATAACAAGGCAAATCATAATTTGTTACATAAAAAAATAGGTAGGTACTACAATTAAAAAGAAGTTATATTAGCAAATGCAATATAAATTTAACATATCATTAAACTGAAATAAAATTTATAAATAGTAGTCAAAATTAAACAGAGATAGAGCCATTTATAAAACTTTACATACATCTGAAGTATCATCTCACTTTCATACAATCTTGGCTACTTGGCTACTTGGCTTTATGCCCTTCAACATTTCCACCTTTCCACCTAGCATAGGTTTCTTCTCTTGCCCACCCCCGGACGGCCCGTTAAGTCAAGCTGAGGGCTTCTGTTAACACCAGGGAATATCGGGCTGCGGTGTCGACACACATCGAACGCTATTATTATTATTATTCAGGAGTCTAGCAAAAATGATTCCATTTACTTAAAACAAAAATTCAAACAGGTAATGCTTATTAAAAAAGCGAAACATCTAGCATACGTATATTATTCTGAATCTAGTAACTTGTTCGAAGCCACCCACCCGTATACGTGTAATATTTTTGCATACGTGTATGGCTAACCATACGCCGAAATTCATGAAAAATAAACATTGTACACAAAAACAAGTGACCTTCACGGTCGATGATCAATATCTCGTTACACAACACAGTGACAGTGAAAGAGAACTGACAAAGAAAGCGGACCGAGGTTTCTTGCGTCAAAGATAATAAGGGTGACGAATTTGTCGTTTTGTGATTTGTTTTTGTTCGATTAATGTCAAGTATTTTATAAGTAAGTAGGTTATCTATAAAAGGTTACCTACTTCATTGTTTACCTAAGGTAATTATGAAATAATCCTACATAGTATAAAACAAGGTCGCTTCCCGCCGTCTGTCCCTCTGTAGGTACGCTTAGATCTTTTAAACTACCTACGCAACGGATTTTAATGCGGTTTTCATCAATAGATAGAGCGACTCAAGAGGAAGGTTTATACATATAGTTTAATATTGTTTTGTGTTCATTATTGCATTATGACGATACCTAATCGTTCAAGATGTCGGAAGAAATGAAGCCGACTTAGAGCTTTCATCGATAATTCTGTCTTTTCTTGCCTTATTCTGTAATATAGTCTAATCATAATAGATTTACCACCTACGAGTGTCGTATTGTGTGATTCTCTTTTTCTTTTTCGTTAATGTTATATATAAACTGAGGGTCAAATAAAATTTATGACACACACAACACACATTAGTACACCACATGTAGTGAATGTAGTGACACCACTTTAGTACTTCTATTGTACCCATAGGTACGTAGCCGGGGTGAGTCGCTAGTGCAGTACCTATAAGCTGGGATGAGATGGGAAATTAAGGGACTCCTTGTTCATAAAAAAATATGCTTATTATTTCAAATATGTTAGCCCTGGCCTTGCCACAACTGGAATCCGGAACTTTTCGCTTTGAAGGCATGGCTACTATCTGATTAGCTATCAAGAAGACCAATTTGGAATGCTTGCCCTTATACCTAGGCTTTAGCAGTCATGTACCTACTTTATTCCTACTGAGTAGGTAGGAATAAAATCTCACCTAGGGTTAGTCATTGTGGAACCTATCATACAATTACAGACAGGCCTCACAGCTCAGTTGGTTAGTAACTCTGCCTTCTGAGCTGTAGGTCATGGGTTCGATTCCTACCCAGGACAAACATTTGTATGACGAATATAGATGTTTGTTCTGTGTCTGGGTGTCAATAAGTAATAAGTTTTGGAATTATTATATTATACTATATGTAGTTTTTCTGATATTTGTTCGTATGTTGCTGGGTATTGTTCATACCGAAACTTTATAATTTGAAATTCATATTAGGTATTATAAAATAAACCAGGGAAAATTCAATTTACTGGCAAATTTTGAATGTAAACTGTCAATATCACCTTGACTTTGATACAATCTACAATCCAACGAAAGCAAGGCTCGATAATGTCAGCCTAACAATTGGGCAATGTCCAAATAATGTTTTTTTTTTAATTATCTAGCTAAGTGTTTTACACCGAATGACCCTATAATGTATCTATTGCTGTATGTAAATGTAATTTTAATTACTTCTTATGCTCTGGAAGGTTTTTAAATTTACTGATAGATCTGCTTCGTTCCGTTTTATATTTGTTTTTATTATAATGTTTATATTCCGATGACATGAATCGTGTCTTAAATATTATTCCCAATTACATATATTATTTTTTGTAAAAATATCAATATTCTCAAGTGATTAACGGACGAACCTTTTAGGCTGTACAAGAAAATTATAAAAACTGACAGTGGCTAATGCCGCCAGTGTTAACCATTGTCAAAAAAAGTTAGGAAGCCAGAAGAGAAAACAAACTACATGACATAGAGTACATAACATAGTTACTTTGTTTGAAATAAATAATGTTACGTGCGCAATGTTTTGTAATAACTCGGCCGCATAATAATAAATTTGAAACAATGTTATTATATGGCTGTAGACGATAGTTAGTTTGCAAGCTACTCAGGCAGTGGTGAAAAAATGATATTCTAACAATTAAAAGTGAAACAAAGAGATTACGAAATCAACAAAATGAGTGACTCAAATTCGTTTTCATCATTGATGGATTTGGTCAACAGCCACCTCTCAAAGACCAGCTTGAGTGAGAGCCAGCCTGGCGAGGCTAGTAACTCTGCTTTCCCGTTGGCCAGTGTCAGTATACAGACTGGTCAGTCACAAACAGTTTTCACTCCGCCAAATGGAATCATATCGATACCGAGACTGGGGAAGCAGGAAAACGACATCAACAACATACTCGCTCAACAGGTAACTAATATGCTTATAGCCAAAGAAAAGAGAAAGCTAGAAGAGGAGGAAAGACAGAAGCAGGCCGAGGAGAAAAATAAGTTGAAACAACAGAAACAGAGTGATGACTATGTTATCGACTTGATGTCATCCATAGTTCTGCCCGACATCGACAAAACAACTGCCAAGCATGTACCGGACTATGAAGTATCAAGTACAAGTAGTAGCGAATTTGAGTTTATGCTGACCGAAGTCAACCCAATTGATTGCATTGATGACAAAGCTGAAGAGGTGGAAAACAAGGATGTTCTGCCTTTGAACCAAGATATGTCATACATACTGTTCAGAAAAATGAAGAAAGCTAGACCATCAGCATTTGGCAAAGTTATTTCTTCTCGTATCAGGCCTGTTGCAGCTCCATATATAAAAATAGATATTAGCAATCCTGCTGTTAAAAGATTTGATTTCTCCACCCGATCCCCGTGTGATATCAACCTGGAAAAGCGGCGCCACCCTCCGCACGATCCTTACGCACATATGACCATGGTGGAACGCTTTATGGCTCAAACACAAGAAGCATCACAACACATATAAATAGAATGTTCATTGTGTGGTGAAAATTGAGACAGTAATACTAAGTTGTTTTGACGGTTGACTGTTTCATAGCTGTCTTTGTGTTGGTTTGTTTACAAATATTGATAATGTGAATTCATCTTGTATAATAGAGACCCAATTGAAAAATACTATTTAAAATAAATAATAAACAATAATAATTGACAGTCCTATTTCACCTAAATATGATTTTGATGATTCTTAATCTTAGCTAATAAGTACTTTTTAGAAATATTTAGAATACATGTTTGATTCCAATTTTTCACTGTACATAAATTACATAATTTGATGGTGTATTTTATAAAAAAATGACATAATAGAACAGAAAAGATATTATGATAGGTGAAAGATTAATACTTTTTTGGCATAATTTATTATGATCTCTCATTACTGCTAATAATTAAATATTATCAATATTTCTATGTATTGTACTGATAATGTAATTCTCACTGTATTGACTATTACTCAGAATTGTATGTTTTTATTTTGATCAAATTTAGAATTATAATGATTTTTAATCCACACTAAAAGGTAAAGAGGTAAAATTTATTAAGTATTTGTAAGTTTGTATAACGGAGATCATTTCCAAAACTATTCATCTAATTTGAAAAATTCACCACTGTTTAGAATGGTCCTTTAGGGTGGGCATGGGCCATATATTATCCTGTTAAAATAAAAAATGTTTTTGTGAAAAACAATACTTAAGATGATGAAAAATGATCAAGCAAATGTGTTCTTTTATGACGAATGCCTTCATGGTAAGAGATATGAATGTTTTCTTTTAAAATGTTGAGTTTTAAATGTTCTCTAAAAGTGCCCATAACTATATATATCTAAACGTTAAGATTAATTCACAAATTGATAAATTATGACTATGATATATATTTTAAATTTATTTTAATATCAAGAATAATTAAGTAGGTGATGTTATATTATCAAAATAAATTTGCTCATTGTTAGGGAAATTTTATCGACATAGTATTGCCTTTTACACAACATTTTTGGATGAGAAGTTTTACATTTTACAATTTTGTTTTTGGTAAAATAAATAAAATACGCGTCTGATTTCTTTATGATAATGATAATTATAGTCAGAAAGCCGCGGACACAACTAGTGATATATTATTATAATTATAGTAATAAACGTATTTTTAGATTATGTTCATCAGTTTATTCATATCAATTCATGTGTTAAGAAATATAATATTTCGAAATTATTACCGCAATCAATGACATTTCTTTAATCATTACATCAAAAAATGTCATTGTATTGTTTGTTGTCATTGTTACACGACTTGTAATGCATAGTTGATGCCAGACAAAACTAAACTCCAGGGCATCCGTCTCGTTCTGTTTCATTGGAGTGAAAGGGAGAGAAATGATTTAGTAAAATGTGTAAGTGCGGTGCTGCCAGCAGTATTGACTGTATGCATTTTATTTATATACTAGCTGTTGCCCGCGACTACGTCCGAGTGAATTCGGTTTTATCGCGCTCCGCTATTTTATCCCTTGGAAAAGTAGCCTAAGTTACTCCTTATAACATCAGCTATCTGCCAGTGAAAGTCCCGTTAAAATCGATCCAGCCGTTTCGGAGATTAGCCGGAACAAACAGCAGACAAAAAGAGAAAAAAATGTTTTGGTACATGTACCGTGTATACGTCCATATGCACTTAGTAAGCGGGTATTTTAATATTACAAACAGACACTCCAATTATTTATTTGTATAGATGTGCAGAACCGGCAAAGTTGTTCTACCATAGATAAAATGGATTGCTTCCATAAATACCAGTCCACTTAGATATGCCAGTGTTTATGGTGACCGGTCAACTGGTTATGGATTTTATCAACTTCATACATTGTAATATGTTATTTTTCAACATCAATTTTGGAGTGTGATTGGGCAGATGGCACACACGATCACGTGCCTGTAATTTCATCGACACCCGCAACTTTCAAACTAGAACACAGTGATTGGTTTAACGTTACTACTCGGCACAAGTTCAACTGCATTAAAAGCTTATTTAATCAAATAAAAATAAAACACCTCCTACCTTGAATATGAAAGCCATTTTCGATGATGCTGATTAGCAGGCGACTTCGATGATCCCTGCTGAACTGATAGCGTTAGTAGAGCAGTTCTGGTTTTATAGCAACCACAAAACGAATAGAATAGGTGCAATCGTGAGTCCGTTGCGGCACTATGAATCAATAATTTATCAATATTCGGCGTCGCGCGTCGGGTACGCAGCCAAGTTGCGTAGATTCAATTTTGTTTCAATGTCTTTTTGTGCACATTCCAAGGGCAACGGTTCATATCGTCTATTCAGAGTCGAAAGTAATACTCTTAGTAGACATCGAACCATAGTCTCTAACGTTCCCCGCTTTTCTGAAATAGGTCTACTGTCAAGGAAGATTTAATCAACCTACTCTCGACTAAAGACAATCTCTTATCTACCGCGAATACGTAACGTAATCAATAAAAAAGTATGTGTATGTATGTCGCGTCTTCGTTTGTTAATTCCTTAACAAGACAATTTTCTCACGTTTTCCTTCACCGTTTGAGTACATTATCACCTCTAGGCAGGTGCAACTAGGTATGCATCCGATGGTGCACCGCTGTATTGTAGATATGGCTACCGGAAAATGACTGTTTCAACTTAGGCAATATGTAGTTTAAGGAACACCTAAGAGTATTTTTCGACTTGATGGTGGTTGTCAGCCAAATATTTGGTTTCATGCCATGGTCTCCGCGCGAATTATTCAAGATTTTATTTTTAGGCTGAAGTTCACTGTAGGATTCAACCACGACCTGCTGATTGTATGCCAAATTAGTTGACAAATGGTTTTACAGTGCAAAAATACGTGGAGGTGGTAAGCGTAGAGCGACAATACAATGTAAAAACTGTATGATAAGTACTTGGTAGTAACGCTGCCTGTTCTACGTCGTGGGTTCGATTACCACCCAGGACAAACATTTGTGTGACGAACATGGTGTTTGTTCTGTCTGGGTGTTGATATTTATTATATGTACCTATGTATGAAAATTTGGTAAGTATATAAGTATTATATCAGTTGTCAGGTTCCCATGATATAAGCTATGCTTAGCTTACTTTGGAGCTAGATGGCGCTGTGTGAAATGTCCACCAATATTTATTTATTGATTTTATCATCATCCTAGCCTGGAATTTCCCGCGCGACCGAGTGTCATGCAAAGCGTATTTTGATCTCAGGGCTCGTCTACTGCTCCTGTATTTACCGTGTGTAGTATTTGTGTGAGTATATAGCTACGAAGTAGGTATACAACACTATCTCATGTTCAAGGTGGGGCGGGCGGCGGGGCGTACGACAGTACAGTGCCAGCCACGGGCTAGAACAGATTTGTCGTCTACGCACACCGTGTGTTGTCGAGCCAGTGATACAGGAATAGGAAGTACACTACACCGTGAAAAACGGTAAAAATGATAGCAAAATAGTAAGTACCTACATGTACAAATATATTACACTGTTTATTATGGTCTTTGCCAGTGCCTAGTGCTGTCAATAATCAGGCCTAGTTATTGGTAAAAGTAGGTATTCGAATCGAACAGCAAATAGCCTGCTGGATGTGTTGATGCCAATAGCAACAACAATAAGATTTTACATTCCTAACTGAAGACTGAAAGGTCCATCTTGCATTATACACTTTACCTGTCACCCTGAGACATGCAGATGGAATGTACCATGCCTGTAATTTCTTCAGATACCACATCCTTTACTTCATCAGTACTTTCCGGGATAAATACTGCCAAATGAGTCCTGTTACTAATAAACATAGGGTATACTATTACTCTAGTGCTAATTTTCATAATGTTTTGTTAATATGACTATATTTGTTTATCAATTTAAAGTCAAATGTGAAAGAATTATGTGTATTTTGAATTAAAAATGTATTTCTGGATTCAATTTTTGAGTCAACTTGTGACCAGCTTCAGAGCAGTAATAAACAGTTTTCTCACTGGAAATACAGAAATCACAAATTGCTAGTTTAATGATGTTGTATTTAAAGAGTACTATAGTTTTCTTTATCTATGAATCTTCCTCTTGTATTTTCTTCACATTCTATCCGTGAACTCCAGGTAATCTAGCCTTATAAAATGAATTTCAGAATGCCCATGCGGATGAAAATGATTGTCATTCGGTTTCATATCTGATACTTATACCTATGCCAACAAATACTTATGCAAAACTTGAGCACCCACCCTCCAGGCTTGACAAAAACCTTAAAGATATGCAATAACAACTTCCTCACATCACCTCTTGAGCTTCGAGAAAATACTTTCACAAATAGAACAACATTTGGCTGTGAAAAGGGTATAGTAAAGTATTGCATGAACAGACTAGAATATGAACTTAGTCTCAGCAAAGATGATTGTCTCATCAACAAAAATGAGAACATTCCAAATGAAATAAAGAAAAAGAGTTATTTGAAGTTTTCAAGTGTCTCACCAGACCAGAGTGAATTGAGTGGCTGATGGCTGTTTTGGATAGCATTGAGCTGCTGCAGTTTGATTTGGCTCATTGGCTTATCAGGTAAATTATTAATTGGTTAATAAAGGTCACTGTAAGGTCCAACATATCCAGGATCGTCACAATGCATCAATGTTTTTATATATGTTTTTGCAGTATATAAATTCGATATATGTTTTTGACTGGCCTCACAGCTCAGTTGGTAGTAACCCTGCCTTATATGTTGTTAGGTTGTGGGTTCGATTCCCACCCAGGTCAAACATTTGTATGAGGAATATAGATGTATGCACTGTTTCTGGGTCTTAATATGGATTATATGTATGTATTTACAAAAAAGTACACAAGTAACTATCAGTTGTCTGGTTCCCATGATACAAAATAGTGTAATATGCATTAAAGAGTTTATCTATCTAATGGGCCCCATGGCGCTGTGTGAAATGTCCACCAATATTGAGTTATTTACTTGTTTTGTAGTACATATCTATATTAATATCATGTACAAAGTGTTTATGCATGCTAGATGTAAGTGAATCTTAGATACTGATGATCTGTGAGATCATCAAGTTAGTGTACTACACTACCACTGTTTTGTATAATAACAAATTGAACAATGTTTATTTCCATGACAGTAGGTAATGATTGTGTGAGTTTATGTCCTCAATAGCACTTTTTCCTACCCTCATGCTGCTATTTGATTTTCCACCTGTGAGTAAATTGGAACAGTTGATCTGATCTATAGAAAGTTGGTAGCTGTCTATATATAGCCCAACTGGTGTCTTTTTATTTTGTATAAACAGTGAAAATAAAAAAAATGACAATCCATTATTTCAGATATACCAACATATTTGGTAGCCACATAATGGGGTCCCACAAACCATTGTTGGACCCTGTGGTCTAATAACATTCTTTACTAGTACATTGGAGCTGTGAATGAAAACTGCAGACGGATAGTTCAGTTGCCTTCGTTGTGCTGAGATACATATCAAGACCATGATTGTAAGTATCAGAACGCTAAAAAGATATTTAATAAACACAGAAAGAACATGTTAGAGGCTACTTCAAACTTCTGACACTATCAGCCTGGGTAATCCATCTAAATATATACCAAATTATAAAAATGGGTGTTTAAAATATGTACATATTTGATAAACTCCAAAACTAGTTTACCGGTCACATGTGAAAATTGGCACATCTATTCGTGTTTTTTCATGGAGAAGGTTTTATTTCAGATTATATTATATTCCAGAAGGCAGAACATCTGCCAGGTTGCCAGGTTCTGCTATTATCAATATAGAATTAAATTCAAAAACATGAATGCTCACACGATTTAGTGGCCAGCTATATTGTCAAATTCTTAGACTGCCCAGAAGTACCGTAAAGTTTATCAACTGACATTCATATTTCAGACTGATAATAAGTACCCTCCAAATAACGGAAGTCGATTTGTGGAAGGACCTTGGGAGACCTTTACTCTGCAGTGGGACAGTATGGGTTAGGAAAAAACCACTAATGGTATCCCATCTAGTTACAACACCATTGAAAACTGCATCAAATTGGTCAAGAAAGAAATACTTTGAGGGATTCTAGTGTGACTTGAAAACATGACATGATTTAAGTCAAATATTCTTTTTTTTATGTATGTTAGGTACAGAACAAGCAGATGACCCACCTGATGTTTAGTGGTAACAAAGCAATATGATGGGCCCTACTCTACTTACGTACAAGACACAAGTCGCATCGTATACGCCCGTAACTCGAGAGACGTGAAAGAAATGTCTTATGTAATTTCACCGGCAACTGCACCTTTCCGGTATACAGTAATACGAATGCATAATTTTTTAGTAATGGGTATAGGTATGGTGGCACTACTTCCCCGGACGAACTTGGCATAAGTTCTCAGTTCCTCAGTGAAGCCTCAAAAATATTTTTTTAACTTTCAGATCTGGCTGGACTTAGTTATACAGACCTTTTACATTTGGGAAACCGATTAAACAGTGATTATCCCAACACTGAGAAGTATTGCATGTTTGCAAATGAATTCAACAAAATTATATCAGGTAAAAAATAATTTTTGGTTATATTTCTAGACAAGCTTGCTCCATCTTAGATAACACCCTCAGGTGACATAGTGATCACATAATACAGTCCTATATTACAAATATTGGCACATATTTCACTGGCCTCACCTCGGTTGGCAGTAATGCTTTCTGTGCTAGGTTGTGGGTTTGATTCTCACCCTGAACAAACATTTGTGTGAAACTGAGCACACAGCACAAGTAGGATCTATGAGTTTGACAGGCCTCACAGCTCAGTTGGTAGCTCTGCCTTCTGCGCTGTAGGTCGTGAGTTCGATTCCCACCCAGGAGAAACATGTGTGTGATGAACATAGATGTTTGTTCTGAGTCTGGGTGTTAATGTGTATTTATATGTATGTAAATATTTACAAGAAAGAATATATGTATTCTATCAGTCACCTGGTTCCCACAGTACAAGCTATGCTGGATTCGGGGCTAGATGGCGTTTTCCATCAAATTTATTTACATGGTAAAGTACAAACTTACAGGTAGACCTGTTGTAATAAATTGGCCACTTTGTTCCAGGCGACCATGTGGGCATAAGTTAGCTAACTAAGTAGTTAAAAATTAGTAGTAAGTAAATTATTTTTCCTGCAGTCATTAATTTTTATTTTCTTGTAAATACAAATACTAAATGTTTATTGTGAAACACAAAACAAAATGTAGTATTAATATATATATCATTATTGATATACAGGGTTACTGGTAACTAACGCGAAACCTTTTAAACGTGAGTTAAGTATCTCAAAACCATCAACTTTTGTTCTATGACTTTAATTCTTCCAGTTGGTAGCTCTATGCCTCGTAAATAACAATGTTTTCAATTCAGACCAAGAAGGGAATCCGGTGGTCCGACACTGAGGCACAGTGTCAATACTCAGAACGATATTCTGGATTTCTTCGAGGATTATCCCGCAGCGAGCACCAATGACGCAGCTCGTCGCTTCAATGTGTCGCAATGGTTCGCATGGACAGTGATTCACAACGAAGGAAAATTTCCTTTTCGCCTTCATCGAGTCCAGGAACTTAGTGAGAACGATAAACCACCGCGGGCGGGTTACATTTTGTAACTGGCTTCTCGCCGAGAGGCCGTCAGTGCTGTGGACCGATGAGGCAACGTTCGGGAGAGTTGGACTCTTTAATACACGGAACGAACATTTGTGGTGTCACGAAAACCCCCATGAACCCAGGCCACACAATTTTCAACACAGATTTTCAGTGCATGTTTGGGCGGGAGTTGTGGGCAATGTCTTGCTCGGACCAGTGATTGTAGACCGTATATAGGCCGCGGCGGGCCTGTCGCCTGGCCTGCTCGCTCGCCGGATATTACACCACGGGCCTTTTAAATAAAAGGCCAGTGGTGTAATATCCGGCGAGCGGTACACCATCGATTTAATGTGCCGCCACAAATGTGGGGGCACATTAAATCGATGGTGTACCAAGGTGGTGCATTAGAAAGCCGCGAAGCGTTATTGTCCAAAATAACCTGGGCATTCAAACAAATAAAAATGAACCTCCAGGTACTATCCCGGGTTCAAGAACAATTGACTTTCAGGTGTGGGTTGTGCCGGTGATTATTTTGAACGCTTTGTACCTACGTGATAGTCATCGTCACTTAGTTCCCGGGACTTGAGTTTGAGAGGTGATAATTTGTAAAAAGGTTGTGATTTTTGTAAATTCAATTTTTGTATTTTTGTAATATCTGTAAATAAGACTGATTCCACTTTTTAAATACGCCTACATTAAAAAATAGTTTGCAATTATTTATCTTCAAACATTTACGTTTCAAATGTTTGTGTTTTGCGCGCTTGTTGCATACCTACCTACGATTCCTACTACGTAGGTATTGGTACCTAATAATCTACGCAATAGGTAGACATCACGTGTGCGATCGCGCGCCTCTTGATGCGACTGATTGCTTGATTACGAATGATGTTCATGTATTATATACTTTTTCATTTTTTAATGTAGCCAGTCCTAAGCATGGATAAGTATGAAGGAATTGTGGATTCAATGTACAAACACGTAGGTACAGATCCTAGAACGTTTGAAATAATAACATAATGCAACGCCTTGGGTTGATAAGCTTTCTGCTACGCGGTTCTAAACGCTACATAACGCGGCCCAGCGATTGCGTAGCACTCAGCTGACTGCGCATACTTACGTCAGAATATAATGAATGAATCATAGAGCTCGGTAGAAACTACCAACTGGTAGAATTACCAAATATAATGAAACAAAAAAAAGTCCTGGAACGTATTATGTCTTGGCAAAAGTCATAAAACAAAAGTTGATGGTTTTGAGATACCTAACTCACCTTTAAAAGGTTTTGTGTTAGTTACCAGTAACCCTGTATATTATGTAGAGTGATATAAAACAAGACTTAGCAGAATAGCTTTCTCCTATTACGTATTTTTTTAATCTGAGATGATCAGCAATGCCGCATATAAGTCCAGTAATCCTAGTCCAAAAGATGTCTGTAATATATCGCTTTATTGTGATAAGACCGCCGATTATTTCACTCGTGATATTTATAGTTATTGATAGTTGTTATCTTGATTTGTTGAGCAATATAGTGCCATCTATCCATCTTAGTGCAAAACTTTTTACAGAATTCCCTCAAGACTCCATAACTAGGGTTTTAGAGAAAATACAGCCAACATTCATGAAACACCTGATTGGTACTGTGCATGTAAAGAAACTGCATATGACAGAAGAAAAATGCTTTTTAAAAATATCATTGACTTCATAACAGAATCCAAGTGGAAAACATACACAGAAGCAGAGGTTGACATCCAAGATGATATCTCAGATAACTCATTCTTCAGACCAAGAAGGATTAAACATAAAATGAAATATTTATTAAAGAAATGTAAACAAAGGACCATAGAAGATGATAAGAATGTTGATCGCAAACATATACCCAAAAATGGAACTAAAACAAAATAATGGTGATGATAACCAGAATCAAATTGAGAAGTTGTTATACATCACTCTTGAAGCTTATTTAGATGGGTGTGACATATGACAGGGTGGGAAATGTTCGACAAACATTAGATAATACCTTATACCCTAAAATACTAGAATAGATTAGCTAACATGTATTTTGTCTTTATATGTGAATTTAAAAGGCAACAAATTAGCTAATTTATTACTAATGCACATGAATAAGACACTAAATAATCCATATTCATTTGTGATAATATTTTTTAAAGTATGCTATATTTAGATATAATTTATTCTGTCATATGCTTGCATTCTGGAATGAGTATTATGATATGAAAAAATTGGTTGTAAAACAACTATTAATTTTGTAAAATAATAATAATAATAATTTTGTACGTATGTAAACGTTACTCATTCCATTATTATAATGCCTGCCCTAGTTGTTTCTCTAGTATTAACATATTTAAATTCGGTAATTAAAGAGATTGTGGTCCTCAATAATAAAAAATATTTTTACTTAATTTGTATGTTGTATAAATTGCTTCTCAATTTGATTCGCCTCTGGTTTGGAAGCTCAATCAGAGGACGAACTCCCTTTTAGTTATTAAGTACTAACATTAGTTTTAAGTTGATTTATGTTACTAATATCAATGGATTTAATTGTCTGAATAAACAAATTTAAATATATTATATCTTATTATTATTATTGCAAACCTGCATACACACTTTAATTCCAAACGGTAGGCAGATGCTATATAGGCCACCGTTTAACCTTTCACCAGGGTTGAACTATCGAAGTATGTATACTCAAGATATAAAATGTAATCATTGGCGATAGATACCACAGAATAAAAGGTAGGCAGATGCTATACAGGCCACCGTTTAACCTTTCACCAGGGTTGAACTATCGAAGTATGTATACTCAAGATATAAAATGTAATCATTGGCGATAGATACCACAGAATAAAAATGATAGTTAAATGTAAACTACATTATTTGGCAATAGAATTCACCAGTGGGGTTATAAAATTTTATTTGGTCCCCACACTCCCCACTATACGGCAATGTAGCTTGATTGCCTTGTGAATATGGCATTCATTATGTACATAACACTCTAATTTTCAATAAAAAACAAAGAAAACATTGAATTTCCACATTATATCATATTCTAACATAACATACAGCAACTTAGTCTAAACAGTTAATACTTAGGAACATAATGTCCTCTAGATTTTTTAGATTTTTTTGCTTTCTCTATATCAACATTTGGGTATTCCGCCTTTAGTGCCTCCATATCCATTTCTGGGAAACGCTTCAATAATTGTTGAACATGGTTGAAATCTCTGTTATTAGCCTTTCTCTGCTCATTCCTTTGCTTTTCATGATATAGCATTACAAATTTTTTTACAGCCTTACTGCTTATGTAGCCATTCTCCAAGTAAGGCCTCACCCATCGTGTGTTCATAAACCGTGGAATATAATATTCTTTCTTCTGATATTTCTCTGGTAAACCAAGGAGATTGAGGACATCCTCGGTGGGCCTTTCGCCAGTCTCACCTGTTTCTAACTTGTAATATGCTACATTACGTTCTCTTATCACTGTTTCAATATTATCCATTGACGCTTGAACCTTTTCGATCCTTTCGGCGTTAGGGAATAGCCGCATTTTTTCATTACATTCATGTTCCATTGTGTACAGCATGTTTCGTTCTTTCAACAACACGTACCAAAGTTTGTGTAGGTCTGTATTTGACTTCAGCCTGAGCTCATCAAGTTTCCATGATCTGCCAACTCTAATGTTAGTTTCACTCCAATTTTTCTTAATATCGAAAAACTCCATCAGATCATTGGCTGGTTTGGTCGTGTGAATATGTCTTGTGAGAATTGATGAAGCGGCAACGTTGATAACATTATGTGACCGATAGCATAGGTAAGCAGCCCCTTTTATTAAATTAGATAATGCAGGTGTATTCATGTTGCACCCCAAAAATTTAATATTGTGATTCGGTAAAAGAGAGGTTATTCTATTCCTACTTTTTTAACGTTAGGGAATGACAGTTGACTGACAGTCACAGCGCATTAAAACAGACAGTGACAACTAATGTACAGCCAAATTAATGCAAAAAATGTTGCTGTTTATCTCTGAGAGCATAAAAGGCATACCTAGTCACCATTACAGCCAAATTACGTATGCATTTTTTTGTATTCGACTAACTGGATAAGTTATTGCCTGGCCGAATGCTATGTTAAAAAAATTTATACTTAACAAGAAACGAGATACTATGAACCGCTTGCATTTAGTTTAACTGTAAATCACTACCGGGAGCATCAAATGTACAAAAGAAATGAAATTATCAGTTTAATCATAATAGTTCCATAGTTCCACCTTAACTATTTGCTAGACCTACAGAATACCAAGTACAAAGTGGTTTTGAATTAAGAAACGTGAGCAATGATGTATGTGATCTGTGTATCGATGTCAAAAATATCGATGTTTTTGACATCGATTGTTCATTGATGTCGAAAAATCAGTATGTGAACGATATACCAATCGTTGACGTGAAAGTTAAAACTAATTATGTTCATAGTTATAGTTATAAGACCAATAAAATATATAAATCAAAAATAGACATTTAGCAGTAAATATTAAGGCTCCAAATGAAATTACTTGAACATAAATAAGAATTTTACGTCTGAACACAAACGAAGTTTGAACCTAAATGTTTAATTATTGTATAAAGCTTTTTTATAAAACGAATATCTCAACTCGAGGTTGACCATTGGTTAGAGTTAGGTACTTTTGCAGTATCAAACTTGCCATTCGACTCAGGGACGCCGAGTGCATAGCTGAAAAGTCTAAAATATGCTTCATGGCTTTACGCTTGCTTCATTCATTTATACATATTTCTATCTATTTCACTGGAGACTGTAGAAAAACAGAGCTTATTATTTATTTTTATGTCATTTACCATTATTTTGTTAAGATATTCAGTATTGATAAAAATAGTTTTTTAAATTGCATAATTAAAATAAATCGTAGTTTATCATCACGGCTAAATTCGATGTAGAAAATCGTTCATGATGAATGATGTGTTGAAAGTTTTTTGCTATAACATCGATTTAACCTCATGAACGATACAATGTGTTCAAAACATAACATCCCTAGATGTTGCTTGCCTGCTGTCGAGCAGCAGACGCATTTTTGTTTGTTGAAGTGATAAATTAAAGAAAAATAGTGGTTATGGGCCAACAAATTACGAACTTTTTGTTGTATTAAATGCCAGTACGCTCTGTGATTTTATATGTGACAAGTTTTGTGATACCTTTCAGGTACATTAGTGTAAAACCTGTAATCTGCGAGAGTTCATATAAGGTATTCAGCATTCCTGCCACATTTTTATTAAGTAACAATTTTTTTGATTTTGTACTTCAAGGTTTTTGCTTGGAAAAGTGACCATATTTGAGATTTTATTACTTTTTTATATACTTAACCTCCAATAAAATCATAAACATGGAAGTAAATTGATACATTGTTTATGTTTGCAAAAAGTTTTCCCTGTTTTTTTGTTTAGCTGGTTTGTAAACAGGAACAGGCTAGAATGCCTAGAAATATAAGTATATTTCTATTGTGCTATTGACTTCAGTGTTCTCAATTTTTTATTGCACACATTACAATATTAACCAATTACCTGATAACTTATTTTAAATAATCTATATTTATTTTTGTGTTACTTATTATATGTATGTGAATGATTTCGGTACATTCAAGTTTTGTATTTTTGTACTATATTGTATATGTTAGGGCACATAAATAATATGTATAATGAAATTGTGCCATAAAACAACACCAAAATAATGTCATTTTTGCAATGGTTAGGGAAGGCCACTGTCACTTAGGTTCCCTTAATTACAGTTCCAATATCCAGACACAATAATGACTTTATAAAATAGAAGTCTAAAAAAATATATATTTGGAGACACGCACAAAACAGTGATACAAAGGTAAAAAAAAAATATTTTTTTTACATCTAGTCAATAAATTGGTCACCAATAGTACCTAAAATTGAATACTTGTGACATTTAGAAATCTGGATTGGGCAACCATGATAGATTAAAACTTATTCAACTAAAGTTAGCCTCAGTCCTCGCTACTAACCAAAAAATTTATAAAAACTGTATGTATAAAAAAAAATAACTAAAAATAAAAATCTAAATCAAAAAATCTTGAATGTTCCTAAGCACATATTGGTCTGGCACTGGAATTTTCTAGATGTTTTAGCAGTATTAGGATTAAAGATATTTTCTTACTACTGGCTTCATTCAAAGACGAATTTTAAATTTTGAATTTTCGCCATCAATATATTTTCTTATCCTCTTGTACATACAAGTTTGCATGACCTTTATGATTTAGTGAAAAGGGATTATAGGTTATCAAAACTTGAAACTTAAGCTCAGCTGATTCCCCATATGACCTATTTTTTGTCCAGTTGTATACAGCATTGGATGATATTGTTATTTGGTTCAGATTGCGTCTTTACATATTAAAATTAAATACTTAAAACTTAAGTTTTTAAAGTGATAACTCATAATAAACATTCTTCAAAACAATTCTTGCATATAAGGCAACCGAAAAAGTCTTTAAATCACTTACTTTAAAATTATTGAGTTGAATCTCTGCCACCAGTCTATAGACTTAGACTGCAGACTGGCTGGCTATATTCTACTTTGAAGCGTGTGGGGCTGGTGATATTACAGGAAAATGAGATGTTCCATCGTCATGTCTCACAGTTATGGGTGCAATGTGAAGTGATTCCATGTTCAAACTACCCTCCTTATCGCTTCAGGTTAGTATGGATCCTATTGGTTGCCATAAATATCTGGCCACCCTAGGCTTGAGGCCACTTTTCGCAAACTGATTTATATTATAAAAATAAAGAATTAATAGTGAAAAGGAGCCTAATCGTGGCGCAATTTTATTTTCACCACACTCGTTCACGGGTCGGTAACACGATTAGTAGTATGTGGCGTTGTTTTCACTATCGTATCATACATCGTTAGCGAAACATTAATTAGTTTCCTGACCATTATCGATGTATGGCGAGTTTCAATAACATACTTGGGATGATACCCTCATGTGGTAACAAGATTACCATAACAGCTACATTTGTTTATACGTCCGAAATGTATGTTTGACGAATTGAACCGATGGATGCTACAGTGATATTGCAATACCGGTAGGCGTGTTTTTAACCTACGTATATAGTTACGTTTAAACCAGCGAGAGTCCCCTTTTTTAAAATCTATACATCTATACAAATTAATAAAATTGGAGTGTCTGTTTGTAATATTAAAATAACCGCTTTTTACTAAGTGCATATGGATGTATACACGGTACATATACCAAAACAATTTTTTTTTTAATTTTTGTCTGTCTGTCTGTTTGTTCCGGCTAATCTCCGAAACGGCTGGACCGATTTTGACGGGACTTTCACTGGCAGATAGCTGATGTAACAAGGAGTAACTTAAGCTACTTTTCCGAGTGGTAAAATAGGGGTGCGTGATAAAACCGAATTTCACGCGAAGTCGCGGGCAACAGCTAGTTTGTCAATAATGTTACGGAACGAGCGGATGGCACACCTGGTGTTAAGTGAACCTCTGCCCATAACAAGCAATACGAATTAGGTCCTCCCCTTAGCTATAAAGAGAACCAAGTCACATCGTATGCGCCCGTAATTCCGAAACGTGTAGTGGTAATGTCTCATGTGCTTGTAATTTAACCGTTCTACTTCTATTAAATGGTATAGAGCCTTCACTTTTAAAGACTGGAATCAAATGCTTTCTTATATATTAATCAATTACCTAATTCTCAAGATATTAGATACAACACCTAATAAATCATATGGGATTATGAGTAATGGCTACAATATCTCCTGTCTAAGTGTAATTCCTGTTAACCCCTGTCAGCTTAGAGCTTACGTGTCCGCTAAATTAGGCATTCGATTCCCGATCCATGTTCAATTTATTGCTCGTATACATAATTTATCACATAACATCATGCTTGGAATTAATGTCACGTTCCAATCGCTATACTATCTACTGCTTGCATGGGATCTTCGTATAGAATAGTTGATTTAATCGTACGTCGTCGCGTCGCTTTGTTTGGCCGAGAGCGCATTATCTGGCGTGCTTGTCAGTCACACTTGACCCGCTTGTGACGTCACAAGCCTATAAGGCTGCGTTTCCACCAGAGATGTGCGATGGAAATGTGTCGTGCGAGGATGTCTAGCTGTGCTGTGAAAATGTGTGGGTGTTTCCACCAAAGCTGTGCGATGATAATGTGCCTACGAGGATGTGTAGCGGAGCTGTGAAAATGCGCATTAATGTGTGGCGCGAGGATGCGTTGCGAAGCTGTGAAATGTGTCGACGGGGGTGCGGTGTAGTGGGAGCGGAGTAACGCGAACGCCTGCCTGCCGCTCACCGCGCTGCGCTCACGTCTCACTTTGCTGTCGTAAGCGCTTGTAGTCGTACGCATGTCGTACGGTTGCGTGGCATAATGGACGAAAAATTAATTGATGCCGTTCAAAAGTTTCCGTGTTTGTGGAACACTTCTTTGTCATTTTACAAATGTAATGAAACTAAGGACGCTGCGTGGGAGGAAATAGTCAAAGAAATACAATATAAAGATGGTAAGTAATAATCATGTATTAAAATCAGGTATATTAAAATACAAGTTACAATATTTGGGTATTTATTGTGTGCGATGAATTCGTGACGAAATACGAGTATCTTGCCATGACACTTTTCCTTGATTATTGAAATAAGAGCAGTATTTCTCTCTTACATCATAACTATCACTTGACACGACGACGGAAATGCTAGGAACCGATACAAGAGTACTTGTATTTGTGTTATCAATGCAATCCAAATAATTACTTTGTCTTTCAATTAAAAAATTATGCATTACACATGTGGCTTTTACGATTTTGTCAACCGTTTCCACTCTGCATTCAAAGTCTTTACGATACACATACCACTTTCGTGCCAATACACCGAATGTAGCTTCTACAATGCGACGTGCCCTCGAAAGTCTATAGTTAAATATACGTTTCTGTTGGTCTAACTGGTCCCGCGGATATGGGCGCATGAAATTTTCCATCAAAGGAAAAGCCTCATCTCCAATGAATACAAATGGTACTGGTTCACCTCCTTCATATAATGGTTCAGGTTCTGGAAGATTCAATCTTTTTTCTTTCAAACATTTTCCAAAAACACTATCATCAAATATTCCAGCATCACTAAATCTTCCCATGGATCCCACATCAACCATTATAATCTTTCTCCTAGCGTCAGCTAAGCACATAAGCACTATAGAAAATCTTTGTTTGTAATTAAAAAAAGAGGACCCAGTGTTTGCAGGACACATTATATAAACATGTTTACCGTCTAGAGCCCCCAAACAATTTTTAAACTGCCATAGCTCTTGAAAATCCTTTGCTATTCGCTTCCAGTCGTCTTTGGTAGGTTTTGGAATAACAAGAGGTTGTAAAACAAGCCAAAGAGCATTACAAACTTCTGCCACAATTCTCGACACACTTGCTACTCCAATCCTAAAATTTTCTGCCAATCGTGTGAACGACGAGCCCGTGGATAAATACCTGCAAAAAAAGGAATGTTTATAATAATAGTAAGAAAAATAATTAACAAATAAAAAAGTACTCTTTACCTGTTACTGATTTTTTGCGATCTGTAAGACAACATGCTTGGTATAAAAATGTTATATTCCTAATCATAATTTTCTATTATTTCAGTGAAAAGCGCTAAGTATCGTTGGAAACAACTACGGGATAGCCATCGGGACGCGCTAAAGAGGCAGAAATCTAAAAAAAGCGGACAGGCTACAACCAAAACACGTGAATGGAAATACCAAAAATTGATGGAATTTCTTTTACCGTACATGGCCAACAGAGATAGAGAGTCAAGTTATAAAGAGGATATTTCGTCACCAAATAATGAAAATGACTCTTCGCAAAGCACTCAATATTCATTAAACCAAGATGACTCTTCGCAGAGCACTCAATATTCATTAAACCAAGATGACTCTTCGCAGAGCACTCAATATTCATTAAACCAAGATGACTCTTCGCAGAGCACTGAACATACACCAAATCAAGCTGACAATCCCAACAATCTTTACGAAATAGCCTCAACTTCAGGCATTTCAACAGATTCGGTCACCCCGTCATCATCAAAGAAGAAAAAAGGCGATGAATTATCAATTTTAATACAAAAACATATGAAAAATCAAGAAGATTTTCGAAAAGAAAGGCAAGAATTAAGAGAACTTTTAAAACCAACGGACTGCGATGATACTGATCATTTTTTTCTTTCAATGGCGAAAACATTTAAAAAATTACCAGATTACATGCAAGTTCCTTTAAAAAGGAAACTTTTTAATATGATTAGCGAAGCCGAAGAATCTTACGTGCTGACGTGGTATAATCAAAATATTGGTTATTCTTCAAGCTCTGGTAGCAGTATAGCAGTAGGTAGTAATATAGCAGGCCAGATGGATTTGCCGCCTCAGCTGGATCCTGAACAACTTGGTTATTCTTCAAGCTCTGGTAGAAATACAAATAAAACAGTGGGCCAGATGGATTCATCTTTCCAACTGGAAGCTGTACAACCAGCATCTCCGGGAACACAACATTCAGACCTACAAACGCCAAATACTTCAAACAAAGTAGGAACAGAGCCTAATTTGCCATGAAAAAGAGGAACTTGTTGTCTACTTATTTTGCAGATTATGATTACTTTTCAATTAATATGTTTAATAAAGACAAAATTGATTCAAACTATTTTACTTACTTTAAACATACCGCCAATTTTTCCTTGGTGCTGATGCATTCTCTGTAGTGAGTGTCTTCTTTCTTGATAATGTTCTCAATCAAATTGTGTAACTCATAAAAGTTACTTCTAGATACTCGATAAGAATTTTCGAATATTTCATCATCAGCCGTATGAAAAAAGGTAAAGAATTCTCCATGTAATCGATGATATTTAATATGGTTACGTATCCAAAACCTGTGTGTTCTTGTATTGCTCAAAATTATAGAACTAATAAACTCCGTATCTTCTGCTTCCATTTCTTCATCACAAATTGTTAAATATAAAAGTATTTTCTTTTTCCAATTATCCATATTATTATCTATTTTGCGCACTTCTACTTCCAACAAACTCCGTCTATGGACTGGCTGGTACAGTATGCGCAAACCTCGCAACACATCTTTCTCAACACACATTCCTCGCACACTTCCCTCGTACACATCCCTCGCACACATCCCTCGCACACATCCCGCGCTTGTTTTGTATGCGCAAAAATCTAGCTCCGCTGAGCCGTTTCCACCAGAGCTGTGCTGACCGAGGCAAGGTAAATGAAGCGATCCTATTGGTTCTTTACAAACACATCCCTCGCTATGCATCCTCGCACATCTCTGGTGGAAACGCAGCCTAAAGCCCGGCCGGACATACGGACAGGGAGTTTCATTGCATTACTAATCTAGCTGTCTGTCTATAGCTGTAGCTATCGACCGACGCTATAGACGTAAACGCTGATAATGAAACGGATTTATGCATAGACTAGCTTCGGCCCGGGACTTAGACTGCGTGAGACCGGTATAAAGAGTAGGAAATACGAAGTAAAGTATGAATGAATGTATGTATGAATGTATTTATTTGCAAGAATACGGGTTACTTAGCTGTTTATAAAAAAAACAGATTCACTATATGCGGCTTAAAGGCTGTGTAAATTTTTTTTTTTTTAGGCGTTGAAGTTACTCAATGACCAGATGGCCCACCTGGTGTTAAGCGGTAACCTCTGCCCATAACAAGCAAAACTACTGGTATTACCCTACTTACCTAGGTACGCGAAGAACCAAGTCGCATCGTATCCATCCGTGATTGTGACGAAAATGTAGCAAAAGTACTGTATATATTATTCCAGGTCATCATCGCCCTATGTCCAAATTTCAGCCGTATCGGTTTAATTAGTTGTTTTGGCGTAGAGTAAAATACCACTAAATATTCACACTTTCACATCATATCATAAAATTTATCCAAAAAAACAGTTAAGTAACTGATATTTCAAATGATAGTAAAACGCAAATTAATAATTGGGTAGTATAAAAATTATAAATTAAGAACTAAGTAAGTTATTTGCATTTATAGATTCGTTTTGAATATTTCGAGTTCGATCCCTGGCCGGGAACAAGTTCGTGTTGTGAGAGAGGACAAACATCCTTGGTGTTGGATGTTCCTGTTATATATCTGTGTTTGTCCTTGCCAGCTGCGACACATATGGGTGTAATTGTAATTTATTTATTTTATATAAAATTTTACTATTAGGAAATGTATCTGAATAAATAAAATTGTATATCAGCCATTAACGTTCAACTCTGTACTTGAGCATAGAGAGATAAGCAAGATACGAGCAGAAGTGTTTAATACATATTCATAGCATGCAAATTTTGGGGATGCGATACGAAAAAAATACAACCAGTTGCCAGAATCCGTCTTTATAGTTCTGTATTACTGCAATTACTGCCGAATCTGACCAAATAGGAGTTAGATTGGGATTCGGAAGCAAAAATACCATTGCATTTTCTTTTTTCGTGCTTGAAAACGGCCTTGACAGTTGCTAACTATGCCAATGTGCCAACTATGTTCCGCAAATGAATTATGAACAATGAAAAAAAATGTGTGATAAACATTAAGGAAGACAACGTTTTTGCATGTTGTATCACCGAACAAATGAAGTCCTATTTTTTGGCACGGGGAACATTAATGGTGCGAATTTTGACCTGATTCCAATTAAGAATTAAATTTTCAAAAAATGTTACCTCCTAAACACACAAACGGTGGGTATGAGCTGTGAGGATTTCGTTAGTAACATCATTTTAGCTCACAATTTTTGTGTTTTTAATAGAAGAAAGAAAGAAAGAAATATATTTTTAGACACGCAATTTAAACATGGTAGGTACAAACAAAATCATTACAACTAAAACCCTTTCAAATGAATCTGTAGGTTTCGGTGGTTTTTTGGTCTTTAACATTGGTAAACATTTTTTATTTTCAGTTGCGTGTAAATGCTGAGCATTTCATAACAAACCATCAAGTTTTATTCGCGCACCCAATTGTGTTGATGGTCCACACGACAGCCGGCACTGGCGCCATTGTCACTATAATCGTTTACGGAACGCTTTTCACAGGCGGAGGTCACACGTTATCTAAAACAGCCACCATGCGCACACCGGTCGCGGCATACAACGGTCGCGTTGTAGCCGTACATTGTAATTTATAACCAGCTGTTGCCCGCGACTTCCGCGTGGAATTAGGTTTTATCACGCACCCCTATTTTACCCCTTGGAAAAGTAGCCTAAGTTACTCCTGTTACGTCAGCTATCTGCCAGTGAAAGTCCCGTCAAAATCGGTCCAGCCGTTTCAGAGATTAGCCGGTACAAACAGACAGACAGCTAAAATTGTAAAAAAAAATGTTTTGCTATATGTACCGTGTATACATCCATATGCACTTAGTAAAAAGCGGTTATTTTAATATAACAAACAGACACTCCAATTTGTATAGATATTGTACGGCGACAGTGTGTGGGTACCCTCAAATGTGGAGCCATCGGAGGTGTATTGTTGCGTTGATTAGATCAGGAAAGCTTTGTTCCGGGGTGAATAGGGGATTCACGCCGCCATAGCCTGTCGCCCGCACGCGGCCCTGCTCGTGAGGTTGCCGCTTTTCAGTATATTCGTGTCCCGGTTCGGTCTTCTCACTGTGTTGTACTGAATTTAACAGGCTGTATTCATTTGTTTTGGTCGGTAATTTGTACAGCTTCCATTACATTGTGGAATAGGCAATCGAATGTTTACTTACTTGTTTATTATTTTAATATTCTTGTCTTATTGACTATACATATATGTATTTTCAAGCTATCCGTGTGTAAGTGCGTAAAGACGTAAGGACTATACTACTACTATACTATTAGGATGTAAGGACGGGTTTCTAACGATAAAATCGATGTTCTTCACATTTTAATCAAAAGGTATTAGAGTATGTAGGCGTAGTGATAATGAGATTCATTTATATCAGGGACATTGATTTCGTAATAACAGTAACGTTACGATATTTATTCACCATCCATAGAAAACTCGAAGACACTCAACAAAACCTTTGGAAAATGTAAGGCACGCTTGAAAAGACGATAACAATACGCTAATGGCTTATGTTTGCGATGACTGTCCCTCCCATCCAACAGCCTCTATTATTAAGGTCTGTGCGCTGAATTGGCTAAATGTTTTGTGTCCCTGGAAAGATTTAAGATGACGGTGAAATTGTTGAGAAAATTGATCACTTTTACTTGAATAAACTTGCCTTGCCTTGCCTCACTTTCTAATGCGGACCTTCTGACGTTATTTCGTAAAGCTTATTATTGTTTTACAATCCGTTTATGCAAATACTTCTAAATTATGTTTTAAAATCATATTAACCCTAATTGAAAAAAAAAAAATGATTTTCATAAAGCAATTCATAACTGGAATGTAATTTCTCAGCGAATTCTTTTTTAAAATCGTCTGTTATTACAAACACCATTATCTGATCGCTTACTTCATCCGAGCGCTGTGTAGTCTCTCGGGAAAACTAACTTCCCACTTTAATTACGAATCTTGTCTTTTTTAATAAGAAATTCCTGCTCAGACATGGTCATAACTCTTAAACTCGATTTACTTTGTGAAACTGTCGCTTCTTGCTCTAAGAGTTAGCTCAATTTTATTTTGGTTCATAAAATCGGAATATAGAATTATGAAAGAACTCTGTTCCAAATTGAAGATTCGTTTTCTCATGTAATTAGACTATACGCGATCTTGAGATTTCATGATTAAACTTTTGATTAAAACTCAAAGCTTGAATCTTCTTAGATAAAAATATTCAGTTCACTGATTCAACCGCAATATATTCTGCTAAGGTAAGTAATGTTTATTTGAGGTAGAAGTTTAATCCAGAATTAAAAAAGAATAAGATATAAAAGTTTTTCTTCTCAGGTATTTCCATAAACAAACAAATTTAAATTCATTTTTTATCTCTCCACTCGAAGAAGTTTTCTAATAAAATCCAAATGCAATCTGTACTTACCATGCTAAAATATGAGATTTCTGTCTGTGTAATACTGCTCTTCGCTTTACCAGACTTTTGAACAATTTCTTTTGAAACTGGAGTGAGTTTACTCTTGTTAGAACATGTTGATGTTTATGGCTGAAAAATAAATTAGAATCGGGTTTCTGATTGGAACAAGTCATGAGTTTACACTTGGTATGCGTTTACTTTAATTCTTGGAATAAATAAAACGAACAGATTGCCTAATTCTCATTTAAATTCCATCGAGTCTCCCGCAATAGGTGTTTCCGTAAAACCATATATCAGCATCTACAGTTACGTAAAGCCTCTTACCCGCTGGAACTGCGTAGATCATAGAGCATAAATTCGCTCCGGCGTTCACATTTATGGCACAAATTTGGAATGTGTGATGGATTACGCGCGATATCGCGAAGGCGATGTAAGCGATGTGTGTGCACACGTCAGTGGGGCGTGTCGATCAATCACGGGCGCGGATGGACGCGCGACAGGCCATTAGGGCGGCTTGTCGCCGGACTCAGGTGCCGCCGCCTGCAGCAAGCCTCCTCGATCCGTTCTCCACCACTCCTCGCCCTGTGGCCCCTGTCCTCAATCATCCAACCCGACCGTGTCGTTCATAACACGTTGCGCCTTGTATCCAATGCAAATATAAACAAACAAACAGCGCCAAGTTTCTCCACTACAATCTAAAAGCATTCGAAGGGCTACTTCTAAGTATTAAAATCTAAGTGACGTGGTTAGAAATTGCACAGTGTGGTAGTGGTGTAAGCGTAAACGTTTTAAGGGGTTGCACAATTCCAAAATGTCGTGTTCAGTTCGCACTGCAAAACCTCGGGTAAGATGGATCGCGCGGCAATAAAACGAGTTTGGTCGCGAACTACGGCTGTAAGCGACATATGCCGCTGAAAAGGCGATGAGTAAAATGAAACGAAGAACTGAAACTGCAAAACTCAAACGCTTTGAGTTTGTATAATGAGAATACAGTTGAAGTATTAAAAAGTCTGTATTTTTTTCTGTCTAGTTGTAGTACGCGAGTTTTCCCGCTTTGTAAATTTACACACGTTTTGCAGTCAGCTTCTTGCATAAAAATTAACCTCCGGGTTGAGATATATATGGGAAACATTGAATTATTGAAGCTACAATTATCTATGAAGAAAGGAGGAAATATAACGATATTTAAAATGAAATCTGCCGCCATGTTTTATACATAATAAATGCTTTATTAATAATTGATGATTATGTATGGCAATATAACTTTCCAAAACATTATAATATAGTAATCGGGTCTAAAAAAAAATCCTTGCGTACGTATTACATATCTGGGAACAACATGAAACGTAATGAAAAGATGGGAATATATGAGCCCAATACGTGGGTCTCGCTACCTCGGGTTCGACACAATAATAGACTGTCCATTAATTAGACCAACATGTTTCATCGTAATGGACATCGGTGACGCGTGCGGTGCGGAGGCATAGTACCTAGTGGTCAGTGTTACCGGTAAAGTTCACTTCTGGGCATTGTGAGCGGTTGTCTACTCATACTGGAGTCAGTGGTAAGCGCGAGCTTGACTTGATTTAATAAAACAGTTTGTAAATCAAAATATGTTTGACCTGATCATAACAATTTTTGATTATACAGCTCGATAACTTGAAACGAATTACCTCTAAAGCTCGAAGGAAAATAAGTTACCGACTTCAAGAATTTGCCAAAAACACTGTAAATGTATTCAATAAATAGGATTACTAGTTCCATAAAATGATAAAGGAATTTATGGCCGACGTTAACACAATATTATGTTTGTTAACGCCATGTCAGGTGTTTCGTTATGGGTATTTATTATTGTAAAACTTTTATAAATTTCATATAATCATTAACAGAATAAAATAAATGACTTCTAAGCCAATTAAATAACGTCAATAATTTGAATAATTATGCTGTAAGGCATGAATTTGGCATGAACTTTGAGTAATTTTTTTTTTATATAATGGTACATACTTAATAATATTGGTGGACACACAACACACAGCGCCATCTAGCCCCAAATTAAACTGAGCATAGCTTGTATTACCGGAACCAGACAACTGATATAATAATTATATATTTTTTTGTAAATACGTAGGTACATATAATACATATTAACACCCAGACACAGAACAATCATTTATGTTCGTCACACAAAATGTTTATCCTGGGTGGGAATCGAAGCCACGACAGCGCTGAAGGCAGCGTTACTACCAACGTAATGAGGCCAGTCAATGTATCGCTATTATACAGTTTAGCTTATATCATTTACACTTGACGCCCCCGACGGTTGCCACCCAGCGCGTCGCTGTGCTATTGACATATTATTTTAAACATGACATACAGCATCCATTTATCAATCGCTGTCTCCAGCAGTGGTACTCGGCGCTGACATAATCCGGGCATAGCTGACAACGTCCGCTTAACAGACTTGGTCCGCGGCATATAAATTCACTGTCGTAGTGGCCGTCCGGTTATAACGGGTAATTGATGGGCGCGCCTCCACCGGCTTTTTGCTTTGCCTAAACATTATTTGTGTAAAGTAGCTTTTTGTGAAGTTTCCGGTTCCAACGAAAGCATCGTTCTTCTGGTCTCATGTTACATCGTTTTGGATTAATTTGTTTTGGGGACGAATCCAAACAATCGGGTTTTGAAAATTCGTCCGCGCTTGTTGATTGAGTATCATTTGTCGACATTTCAAATTGTATGGAAATTAACGGCCTCTCTGAATTGGTGACATTTTAAACTACTTACTTAAGTAATTATACATTATAGAGATTTATTATTTTAGCAGCGTAAACCGCTAATAAAAGAATATGTTTCCTAGTAAAAAATAATTACATTAAGATATTTTTGTGACAAGGTGAATAAACGAGTTGTTCGCTGCGAACTGAGAATCCGCGATTATCTATTATGGAATTGTTATCATATAAAACAGCAATTTCTATTTATGTACTGTTATCGGTATCAAAAGAGCATAATAAGCCTATTCTTGAAATAATATTGATTACTATCAAGTTTCAGGAAGATTCGTGGAGGGTGCGGCAGTTTCTGTCGGACTTACATACTCTCAATGTCGATTTGTCCAAGTCGAATTAGAGAATTTCGCTCAGTTCGCTTGTTCGTACAACAACAAAATGTAATTAAATAATTAAATCTATTTTGGACCCATGGAGTTTCAGCTAATTTGTCTGTGAACATTGTGTTAAGTTGTAAGCAAAATTTTATTTTGGACATTTTATTAAAGAATACTAGGAAACTAACTAAAGAAAAAATACGAGTAAAGAATAAATCATCGGTGCACGCATAAAACTGTATTACGGAGATCAAATAAACGATAGAAAAACATATCAAGAAATAAATCTTCATCCGAACTCACCGTTTCATGCTTATCCGTCGTTCCGCCTTTGGATAGAGCTATTCACCTTTCGCATGTAGACCATTAGAAGGAAGATATGCTCGATACTGTACCACATTCACGCTCCCTCGTTTGAGATAACCCCGCCCCCGCCTGGAGCGTTAAATATTAGCTTTTTACATATGACATTGCCGTTTTCAACCGAAAAATAAGCTGCCTGACCCTTCAAAATGAGTGTTGTGTATTGGATTTCGAATTATTATGAAATGTTTTGCTTATGTTTTGGTTATTGATTTTACGGGTATTTTTATTCTTGTATATTTCCGATTTGAGGAACTTTAAGTAAATGAAATAAGAGGCGTGGTGTTTTTGCTTCAGCATTTTTTTATAAATAAAATTAATATAACGGCTAAATGCGAGTCGGTTCGCGCGCCGTGGGTTCCGTACCACCAAACATTATGGCTAGGTATTTGTGCGTACGTATAACAACAAAAATACGTGTTTTCTTTGATTAATTTCGGAATCTTGATTTTTATTCGTTTTGAATTCTTACCACTTGCGAATGTTTGGGAAAATTCTATATAATCTTCTAAGTAATTATCTTTCAACTGTAATACCGACTTTAACAATTATTAAAAATGTCATCTCTGAAGCGTAGCACTATGAAATTAGCAAACTCATAGTTTACAGCATTATAACTACTTAGAACCAACTGCCAATATTTACAAACAAACAAAACTCATGAATCTTAATCAAACTTATAAGTACAACACTTGTGTGTTAATTAGAAAAATCATAACTAATGATATAAACTCACAGCTAATATTCACAAAGAAAATAAATATTTCAAAACGATTAACAAGGCAGGTAAATAATATTGTTCTTAGAACACCCAGGACAAAATACGGGAAAAAGAGTATCATGTTCGACGGAGTTCAATTGTACAATAAATTGCCGAAAGATATCAAAGAAAGTAACTCACTTATAACATTTAAAAGACTTTTGAGACAACATATTTTAAAGGATTTTTCATTAATAGATTCTAATCATACAAAATAGATAAATCAATAAGATGAATAAAATTAGGCTACTGCATATGCCCATACTGTGGCGAGTGGACAGCAAACAACAAACAATTCATAGCACACTGACGCGCAATGAATTGAAATCTACCCACTAGTATTGTTTTTTTTTTGTCTTTTGTGTTTTATATTCATTACCTTATTTTAACTAGTAACTACGCTTAACGGCACATTATTTATATTAGCTTTATGTTCTCAATAAGTGAATTTGTAAATTCTGAATAAGAAATAAATATCTTAAACCGTAAATTCATTGGTAAAATCCTTTGTCTTGCTTGCTTTTGGAAGCTACTAAACTAGAACACATCCGCTGTTTATGAGGTTTTTTACGGTTTAATCATAATTTACCCCTTCAAGTACGTTGTTAAATGTGTCATTGATAAGATTTTGTTTTTCTTTTTCAGGTACAACAACACATTTTTTCAACGGCGAAGCCAACTTTGAAAGGATTGCTTTATTCCTATTTAAGGCATGTATAAAAATGCTGTTATGTTTCCGAAAGCCTTTTTTAGCCCGCAAGTTCTATTTGTAACGCCCGCCGGGTACGCGTCTTGTCTTGGTCGAGTAAAAAAAACTTTATTTCCATTTTCATTTTTCATTTCAATAGAATTTCTAAAGAAATGGCTTAGTAACGTCAATAATATTCAAAACATAAGGTCGCGCGTACTTATCGCTAAGTTTGACGCCTGTTCAAACCCTATCCGACCCTCCATGTGATTTGGTTGGTTTGTTGGTGTGAATTTCTTGTATAGATTAATACTGTTTGTATTTTTTTTGGGCAACATACAAACTATTAATTTCTAAATTCCTCAAATCTGCCTTTTATTTATTCCACGCCATTTCAATTCAAAAGTTCTAATACAAATTAAGGGAAAGGTCTTCAAGAGGACTCAGAAAGTTTTATATCCATTGCTTTTTTGTACTAACACAATTCTGCATAATTTCTAAAAAAAAAGTAGTACGCACTTTTGCGTTTGTTCAGAACCCACCCGACGGTCCATGGACAGCCAAGAAACTCCATCTTCACGAGCATATGCCTATACGATCAAGTAAATTAATAAATCTTATGAAAATTATAAATTTAGAATCACATTTTAGAGTAAATTTGCTGTTACTATTTGGTACTTGCACGACCTAAAACAAGTTAACGTTACGGAAGTATCAATGCTGCACTGGGTTTATATGAGTCATTTCCGTCATTATTCAATTATCCAGTCGTGTCGTTACGAATAATTGAGATATACCTTAGATTCAACAATAAAAGATAAACGTTCGAGAAAATTTGTAATCTTGGCCTTATGCATAAGGCTCGATTCACGCGGCAAATTCACATAATATCTGTTCAATTCTTAGATTAGCCTATAAAGCCGCGATACCCGACAGATGTTCTGTTAAATTGTGCTGTTTAGGAAGTCATTAGATCAGTTGAAACGCAGCTTGGAAATGATTGTATTCCCCGGCATTTAAATGAGAAATTGAGGTATTACGCTTCGCCAATGCTACTTGCAAAATTTCAAAATCTAGAGCTGAACTACTGTAGTTCGGCGCCTTTTGAAAACCAGCAAGATGGATAACAATTTGACATTAAAATAGGTTAAACTCACCCTCCTCAAACCGAGATAGGTACCAATAGGTACCTACTCCTAGAAATGTCAAATGCCTTGAGACGCGGTATTCCACATTTAGAAGTGGAATGTAGAGACAAATGCAGAGGTTAGCTGAATGTCTTCCAAGACGGACCACACTATTAAATCGAGGATACCATTAGTATTGGCGGACTTGATTTATGTAATTTATATTTTCATTGATTTTGCGTCAGCTCTTCACGCTGTCGACAAACCATGTTCTATAAACTGTTTAAAAATATTTCTTATGTCAAATATCTATCTATAACGTGGTGGGTATTCTGATATTAAGTGGTAACCTCTACCCATAATTAAGCTATACGACTTGGGTATTAACTTACATATAGGAATAACAAAGTCGCATTGAATTCGCCCGTAACTCAATCGTGAAGGTGTCTCAAGTGCCTGTAATTTCACCGGTAACCACACTTTGCAAGCCGGAACCAGTAATGTGAATGCATGACTGATGAAATTGGTATAAAATATGAGTGATATAGACCAAAGATAATCCATTCAACAATAAATAATTATTAAATATTGGTGAACATTTCACAAACGCCATCTAGTCCCAAAGTAAGCTAAGCGTAGCTTCTGTCATGGGAAACAGACAACTGATATAATACTGATATACTTTTTTGTAAATACATACATATAAAACATATCTATACCCAGAAACAGAACGAACATCTATGTTCGTCACACAAATGTTTGTCCTGGGTGGGATCGTACCCACGATCTACAGCGCAGAAGGCAGGATAACTCCCAACTGAGCTGTGAGGCCAGTCAACAATATTTTATTATTTTCATTCTGCTAGTAATGAACAAGTGTAAAATATGTTGTCTGCTAAAATGTTCTCTGTAAAATAAGTTATCAAAATTAACGAATCCATATTTATTAAGATGAAGCCTACATTGAAATGAATTACGCTGAAACAGTTGTTATTCTCAAGAGGTTAAAGATAAAAATGAAACGGTGCGGTTGTCTTTCAATTATTAGAATGTTTAAAATTCAGATGTCTCGTTATCTAAATAAATATTTGAAATTAATCCCGTGGAATCCTCTAATTTCAGTTTGCTTTAGTAGCTAATATTGGTACTTTAGCTTTATATTAGAATCTGTTGAATTTCATCTTCTCGTAAATAACCGAACCGAATCTTCACATTTCGATCCAACATTCAAATCATCCCGGGCAAAGTAAGCCGCTGATTTATATACGTATTAAAATAAATTAAATACACCGAATTATGGAAAACTTGCAACCTTTTGCGCCATTCAATTACCTACGCTACGGTTGAAAATTCTCAAAGTTTAGCATCAACTCACAAGCTTCATTTAGATAAACAACTTTTGTTTGCCTGCCTGTGCAATCTTGGAACTGATTTGACTGACCTTACTTAGTTAGTAGTAACTATGCCTTCTGCGCTGGAGGTCGTGTATTCGATTCCTACCCAGGACAAACATTTGTGTGACGAACATAGTTATCTGTGATTGGGTGTTAAAACTATATAGGTAAGTTTTCTGACAGTTTTTTGTTTCTAGCTGGTGCAACCTATGCTTAGTTTGGGGCTAGAAGGCGCTGTGTCAAATGTAAAAAAACCGTCCGTAGTGGCATGAATCATTCAACCTACAAATGCCATTGGTTTATCGTGAAAACGTTTTTGTTTAAATATTCTATTTTCCACAGTAACTCTCATACACTTCAACAGGATACGTTGTGTTGAGGTTGAGAACATGTTGTGGGCATTGTTCGTGCGAGACGGTGTCGGAAGACCTTTGTTCTAGGGCACGGGGGCTGGGCGTTACTTTATCTTATTACACGTGTCGCTGCCGCTGCCGCTGCCGTGCCGGTCTAACGAAGCTGCCCGCCGCAATTGTTCCAACGCCTGAATTAATGTGTCTCTCGCCTTATATAGCCTCGAGCAATACGAGCTTCAAAATTGTTCCGAACCAACTATTACCTTCGTGATTAACCCGATCTTTGTTCCCTACGGCACAGCGCTCCTTGTGTATTTATGTATGTACTTACTTTGATTGCTGCGTTCAGAGGCCTCACAGCTCGATAGTGACTCTGCCTTCTACGCTGTAGGTCGTGGGTTCTATTCCCACTCAGGACAAACATTTGTGTGACGAATATGTATTTTTGTTCGGTGTCTGGGTGTTAATATGTTTTACATTTATGTATTTACAAAAACATACAGCATGTATGTATTCTGTCAGTTGTCTGGTTCCGATATTAAAAGCTATGTGCATAGTTTGGGGCTAGATGGCGCTGTGTGAATTGTCCACCAATATTATTATTGTTATTATCATTATTAAAGTAGTCAGACCTGGTAATTTAACGCAATACACGAGTCTGTTGAAAAATTAATTTACCCAAATCTTAGAAACGGCCGTGGTATATGGTACGGTGTCTATTCATCACTGCCACAGGTAACTAGATAACTTATTAGTGAGATACGTGTGTGCGTGCGTACAAAAGTATATTCATCTTGTTTAAGCCGAGATAAAGAAACAGCCGCCGTAATCGTCTCAGACGTTCATTTAATACCACAAAAAAAACTTAAGACCGTTTTAATACCACAGTTTGATTTATTGCGTTAACCTTGATTGGATGCCGCGAGGGAATGACCAGCATTTTAGTTTTGTGTTATCGTTCACCCGGGGGAACCCTCGGTGGCCGGTATCTGTGTCAATTCAGTTATAACTGCCTGGGTACTTAAGAGCAGTGGAACTCTCGCCAAGTTCGTCCGCGGAAGTACTGCCACCATGCCCATTTCTGCCGCCAAGCAGTAACGCGTTCGCGTTACTGTGTTCCGGTTTGAAAGGTATGGTAAAATTACAGGCACAAGAGACATTCCACCTGCACGTCTAAGAGTTACGGGCGCATACGATGCGACTTGCCACCATGAACATTTCTGCCGCCAAGCAGTAACGCGTTCGCGTTCTGTGTTCCAGTTTGAAAGGTATAGTTACCGGTGAAATTACAGGCTCAAGAGACATTCCACCTGCACGTCTCAGAGTTACGGGCGCATACGATGCGACTTGGGTCTTGTACCTAGTGAGGGAGGACCGAAGTCGCATCGGTTGTTATGGGCCGAGGTTATCACTTAACACCAGGTGGGCCGTCGGCTCGTTCCGTAACTGTATAACATAAAAAAATAACTATAAACACAGTCCGCATTATATTTAGATGAGTGTTGTAAACGCGTGGGGGGGGGGGGGGGGGGCTTACCGTTTTTCATGTTTGTAACATAACAGCAATATCGCGGGCGGCAGCCGGCCACAAATGGTGGCAGCTGGTAAATTACCTTTCGTTAAGACCTGGATTGCGGCAGTTAGTCCGGCCTCACAGCTAGTATGGCCCGTTAATGAGTTCATGCCATATGCGCCCGTGGCGCAATGTCCTCGCATTATTTTCGTTGATAATATCCAATGGTTTGGGGTTGTTATGCTTTTGCACATTTACAAACGTAATACTTCATTTCACAGGCCTCACAGCTCAGTCTCGCAACTCGTGCCAATTATCATTATATGAAAAAAAAAGAATAATTTAAAGCTCAATAAGGAAATAACCAGGCACATAATCCAATTATAGACGTTTCAGATATTATCACATGCTTAAAAATCTGAAACAGTAAGCGTATTTTATGCACCTGCTTGCTTAATTAATTAATCGCTCGCAAAACTTCACGCTAATTCATTCTGTGAGATAATTAATACAGTCTCTCGCCCTGTATCTTGAAACACTTTCATCAAAGTTAGTTGCAGAGAGCCGACTGTACCAAACCCTCGATTCTTTCTTTTTCAAGCAAGTACTTTGGAACTTTGATGAAAATAAAAATTCAATTGCTGCTTATTCTTAGTTTTGCTTTAAAGCAGTTGAAGTTGTAGCCCATATTTTTATTAATCTTGTATATTTTTAATGGTAATTCTTGTCGTCGATGTTCCATCGAATTTTGCTATTAGGTATATTGATTATAGTTCCCTAACTTTTGTCGGGAAAATTGTAAATGTAAATTCTTTCCAATATTTACCTACAGCAATTAAAACTTGTGCACCTGAAAATATTTCTTCTCTAACAAACGCAACCATTTCTATGATATAATGTTTACATTTAAGCAAAACTCGATGCCATTTGATAGTTCCGCCTGATAAAACCAAGATTTTCCGAATTCTGGAAATACGTTAATATACAAAAGATAATGTGGTCGTTATACGACATTACATCTGGACCTATTTTTTCTATGTGCAGTGCAGGTCAAAATAAAACAACTTGTGTCGGTTTTCTTGGGGTAAAACGCCCGAGGAAAAATTAATTTAGTGTCCCGGACCAACAAATATTGTGGTTTGGCTCTAGACTCCGGAGGCTATAAGTAATCTCGGCACGTTATGCACTCAGTCTGTTGGTTTATTGGAAAACTGAATACAACGACTAATGTTCTCATAATTTAGGTTTCTTATGGTGCTCATGCAAAGCTTTATAAAAATTGCTAATCATCTTTTATTATTAGTGCGATGCATAATGTTTACATACATTACAGCCGCAGAACAACAGTCTTCTTTATAAACAAGAGGGGTTCGAGTTCGCTTATTGAACGATTATGCGCTATTATTTCGTTTTCATAATGATGTTTTATGGCAGTGATTTTGTCCTTTCAACATTCAAGTCGTTTCGTTCGTTTGGGTTCAATTAATTTATTTAATAAATTCTTAGGGACCCCAGCGCCAGCGTACCGAGTACCGTCTGTCTCCGTTCCGAAGTTATGAATTTATATAGCCGGACGTGTTCGGAATTTATGCGCAGATGTGGTTCTTAGTTTGCGCTTCTGCAGCCGGAGAATCCGACTCGCTCCTCGACAGATGTGACCCTTTGCCATGCCACATAATGTATTCCATAAGCACACGTACTTTTGGCTGATTAAATTCATTAGCTTCATGCAAATAACATCCCTTATTAAAACAGCTAGTTAAAAAGTATTCCGTCATCCATCTGTTTGTAATTCCATGAACTCGCTCGGTGTATAAACAGTAGTTTAACATAATATTTCCAAGTCCATCCCTCAATTATGCAAAGCGGCTCGTAGCTAACTCGTCAGGGAGAATCTTGGATCGCACTTAGCAGTCGTAGTTGACGGCAGTTATGATGGCCGCCCATCGCTTTGTTGTCTCTCGCAGCCATTGCCCCTCCAAGCTCCAGTTTAGTTTTAATTAACATAGCTTTGAATGTTCATTTCCAATTGAGTCAGTCAACCGATGTGCATTAAACCTTTTTTTTCTTTCACCTGGCAATCGGAAACTAGGTCTCCGTTTCATTTAGAGCTAGTTCTATTAAGGCTCGATACTCGGAGGAATTCCTTCATCGATATTCGCTTGATAGCTATTTTTTTCCATTTTTATACCTCTGCCACAGAATGTAGCTCTTTCAGATAATGCTTCAGAATTATTTTTATCAATATTAATGAAAATATTTACTTAATCTTCGGAAAAGATACAGAAATTTCGTGAGTATTAACTATTAATATTATTTTTAATAAGCAGGAAATATTGACGTCGACACCGGTATAGACATTTAACTTGGTCTTTGAAGAAACCGAGATGTAATTAAAATAAATATTTGGCACGAAATCCGGGTCGCGGCGGTTAAGGAGAGACATTTCCACCCTTTGAACAAGTTCTTGTTTATGTTTGCTCATTAAACAAATAAAAGTGGAAGTTTCGTCTTAATCTGTGGAAACTTTAACGGTGCGCGGTGCTCTCTGTGAAAATTATTTTGCGTTATAATTTATAATTTTAAAAGTTTGCCAACTTATTAGCCGCGTATTTAGGGTAGTTTGAAATTTGGACCCTTTGAACGTTTTTCTAAGCAACCTTTTGAGGGCTTTTTTATAATATTTCTTTGTACAGAAACCTGGTAACAAAGACGTATCATCACGAGTGATTTTCGCGAGGAGATACACAAAGCAAGATAGTGGAAGTAAGTAGGTACGTACTCGCTCGATTTGAATTCATAGAGCGTACGCATAATTAACCCGCAGTCAGAGGCGCTATTTGATTGCGCATTAGCAGGCTAACTAGATGCCAAGTCACGACTAATAGCACAACAACACTCCCATATGATAATAACCTTGCCATGGCCTACAGATTACAGGGCACCGTCACTCCACCGAATACCTATGGTTCCAGTCTAGACGAATCATTATCTCGAACTATGTTTGGTGCAGTTTGGTCAACAGCCTATATTTTATTATATATTATATTGACTGGCCTCATAGTTCAGTTGGTAGTAACCCTGCTTTCTGCGCTGTAGGTCGTGGGTTCAATTCCCACGCAGGACAAACATTTGTGTGAAGAACATAGTGTTAGTTCCGCGTCTGGGTGTTGATATATTAAATAAAAAGTATATAATTATTATATCAGTTGTCTGGTTCCCACGGTACAAGCTATTTACTTAGCTTACTTTAGAGCTAAATGGCGCTGTGTGAAATATCCACCAATATTTATTTATTTAATTACTCACTTTAAAAATATATTTCTTCACGCAAGTATCCAAAAGCATAATTATGTGCAACTAACTACTTGTTCCATTAGTTTTTATACTGTGCTAATACTTTTTTGTTACAGTTACCTTTACCAATAACATATACACTAGGGGCTGTTACATTATCACGTTGTTAAAACCTGTTGTTAAATTCTGTGTTTAAAAAGAATAAACGGTCGATTAATTGTAGACAAATATTGAACAAAAAGGAACAAACTGAACAAATTTACTCACGCGCACATAATGTTAACATACAGTAAATATAATTGTCCACACATTCGTTTAATTGTGTTCAAAGCGAGAATTACCTTTATTTGTCGTCGCAACAAATGGTGAATTTCAACGACCGAAGATCCAATGTTTTATACAACAATGTTTTTTTACATTGGGCACATTTAATTGCAATTTTGGCTTCGGTCCGCCCAAACTGATAATGGGGACGGAAATCGTTACATAATGGTTTTAGTTACGTTTCATTGCCATATAATTATAATTAATACATAACTGGTGCCTAGTTATTACTATAATGTTTTAACTATGGACTTCTTTACGAAATATTTGTTATGGAAATTAGTCTTAAAAGGCAAACAAATCTATACAAATAAAAAAATTGGAGTGTCTCTTTGTAATATTAAAATAACCGCCCTTTACTAAGTGCATATACACGGTACATATACCAAAACAAGTTTTTTTTACAATTTTTGTCTGTCTATTTGTTCCGGCTAATAAATAAAAGTTAATGGCTGCACCGATTTTGATGGTACTTTCACTGGCAGATAGCTGATGTAACAAGGAGTAACTTAGGCTACTTTTCCGAGGGGTAAAATAGGGGTGCGTGATAAAACCGAGTTCCACGCGGACGACGTCGCAGGCAACAGCTAGTCCCACATATAATTCAAAGACTATTCCAATGAAAAGTGTTTTGACAAAGGTGCAATGCCGCGTTGAATGCGAAGACTTGAAGAGACGTCTTTGTAATCTCGTGATTGGATTTTATTCTCCTTATTTTGATCGTCAACTCCTCAAAGGTCGCGATGTCATTAATCGCTTTATAAGAGGAAGTGCAAAGTGGAGCGTGCGAGCACACTGAAGCACCCTCCGCGGGCCTGAATTCATTATTGTCTCCCAACTGAGGATGCGCTTCAAAGAAACTGCTGACTTATACTTTGACCTCTTTACTGTCGTGACGTTTTATTGCGCTTTCGGGTACTTCGTTTATTGGTATCGGGGATGCTTCGGGAACGAGCAAAGATGCACCCTACTTACTAATATTATAAATACGAAATTATATTTAAGATGAATGTTTGTTAGTTATCACAAACAGATGCAGTTTAGAACTTTATTAATGACGTCACAATCGAGTATCTAACCGTCGTCGTGTACCGCTAGTTAGTAATGTATTCTTTTTAATTTTGCCCAAAAGTTATCTTACGCAAGTCAAGGTATCTTGGACTTTAATTAAAACTCGTTATGCACACCTCAAGGAATTTAGAAGAAAGTAACAATTGACAAAGCCAGGAGTGATTAAGTAAAATAATTCTGAACGCCAGATGCTACCTCCTACTTTTTCAGAATGTTATACTACATTCTGATTGATTCGGTTCAATTAAAACGACGAACTAAACTTTTCTCTGATGTTTTTTCGATTTTATTAAAAGTTTAATCACGCCTTGTGTGAAATACCTATTTAAAGTTCTTAGTAAAATAGAGATATTGTGCAAAAAGATAAATAAAAGTAGAGTTTGTATCATGGGAACCAGAGAACTGATATAACAGTTATATACCTTCCTTTTTTTGTATACATAAGCACATATATTTATACATTATATAATATATACATATTAATGAATACCCAGATAGAACAAACATCTATGTTCATCACACAAAAGTTTGTCTAGGGGGGAAACCGAACCCACGACAATCACAGAAGGCAGGGTTATTTCTAAGTGAGCAGTGAAGCCAGTCAGATTCTCTTCACAATATGATAAACAGTGAAGATTTACTGTTTGTGATAAAAATAAACAGCTATATTGAAGGCAATGGCTATCGTATCGTACCGTACAAACGACCAGTTGCGAGGGAGTGACGACTCTTGGAGTCTTGGCATCGGCCGGACACTCGAGACGCTGGCCGGCGCCCAACGCGCTTTGTCTTAATGCACTCGCCTGTCCCCTCTGTCCACTCTGTCCCCTCCCTTCACAGTGCCCATAACTCGCTTTTTCACTCCGCAATTGTTTCAGCCATGTAACTCTTAGCGTGATATTTGATACGGCCTCGCGAAACGTTGCGCAATGACTGTGCTGTGACCTTCGGTGTTGAAGTCTATCCTTTAAGTGAGCAATTCTCGAATGTATGTTGTTTTTGATCACATATTTTCTTCTTAAAGTGGCGCAAATTTACTGAAGCTACAAACCTACAAGGCTGATATTTTACATGGGGTTTGGTTTCAGGACGTAGGTGCGGGCTAAAATGAGATTTAGGAAATCTCATCCTATGGTTTAATTCAAATTCCGCTGGCATCACAGCTCAGTAGGTAATAGATGATTTAGAAAGAAAGAAGTATGTTTATTGACACACATTATAAACATGGTAAGTACAAACAAAATCATTAAAACTAAAACATAATAACATAAGTAGGTACCCTTTAAAATGAATCTATAAGATTTGTATTTTGATTTAACATATAAAATCGAGTGTCAAAATGTATGTCTAAATATCTATAACCACAGACGAAGTCGCGGGCGTGTCCACTAGTGTAGAATAATGTAACTACGATGAGATATCGCACTAGACTATGTCCAAGAATTTATGTTTTGTGCTCGCGCTGCAACCAGCCAGTGGCGAACAAAGCAGGAATTTAATTCGGGTGTTGCTCCTCTCAGAATGCGATGGCTTGTGACGCGATGCGACGTTCCTTCCCGAACGATTTTACGCTACATTTTATTTCCTGTTACCGAGAGTGGATTTTATATCATGCTGTTTAAGTTTGGACTGCAGTTTTTAACAAAATAATTGAAAGATCAATTTTAAAGATTATATGTCGAACGTTCTACGTAAAAATTTTGTCTTTTTCGCTACAGTTATTATGCGCAACGTCAATTCGTAGTGAAAATCATGATTTCCATAGAATTCATAAAGAACTGGTTTGGAAACGTCAATGAGTAACTACATAATACTAAAATTAACCCGCGTACTTTTTTCTAAGTTTCATGCCTGTTTAAACCCCATCCGACCCTCCATGAGGAGAGCAGACAAGAGACCACTAAAGGACGGAATCCTTAATTTCACGACAAGATGCTTGTAAGAGTTATATATTTATTATGTTATTATCATATTATATTATATTATTTTATATTGTTTACTTAATTACATATACTAGCAAAACCTTTGGAGACTTCTGCAACACCTAATAAAAAACAAAACAAGGTCCTCGTGAAAATATAACCCTTAATTTTTTCGTAGTATAAAATTCTGACTTTTTGTAGGATTCCCGATTATCAGGCTGGCTGGCTACCGGCGACCACGTGCGTGCTCGTTCGGGCGCATGTTCCTGCACGTATTGGCAACACGCCAAGCGGGGCGTGCATCAGCTCATATCGCGTGGAGGAATCATGCATAAAGCTCATTGCCTAAATTAAAACAACGAGTACAGTCCGACACAACTCATAATGAGTGTGGATCACGGCGCTGATGACGCACTACTACGTCTGTATTTTAAGCACATAAGAGGTATTTTTTATTTCATGTAGGTGAAACAAGCTAACGGCCCACCTGATGTTAAGTGGTAACCGCCGCCCATAGACAACAGCAATACGACTCAAGACCTCCACTAAATTACGAGATGACTCAAGTCACACTGCGTTGCGTCCATCACCCCGAGACATGGATGTTACGTCTCATGCGTCTGCAATTTCACCGGTAATAAGTAAATCAGATACTAAGTGTAAATAGCATACTGCAAGTTTATAATTACAACTAAAGTTCGTTTAATTTGCCTCTCACAATTGTTTGACACTTGAGAATCCCGTAAGCTCTCAGGAGGGTTTATTCCTGGGGTAACAAACAGCCCTCCTTGCACAATGAAATCTAATCATCGAACTAAACCCGCCCTCAACCGCGGTGCCAGCTGTAACGCTCATCTTAAACCATAGTCGTCTAAGTTTATCGCCAATCATTAATTAAGCTCATTAAGTTATAGTTGACGACTATGGCGTTACACTGGCCAAGTTTATAATACAGTGGACCGGAGTGATTAATGAAACTACAGTATTTGCTTTAGTGACGTTACAAATGGACAACTGCGCCTAACTAATATCAAGCGAATCTAAATATATCCCGATATCAATTACGCTGTAAAAATTGGCTCACGACACATCAGTAAATTACCTGATATTAATGTGTTTGATGAATATCAGCGCTTTGTTTACGCAAACCTCGCAAAGGTGGGATGTATAAATCATGAAGTTAGTTTACGCCCTCATATCTCGGGTATCGATTGCCGAATCGGGCACGCTACTCAGTAATATTTGGTTTGTAATATCTAAATATTCAAAATGTAATGTGTAATATTTAGTTTGAAATTTGTTTGTTTTCGATAAGATTATCGAGTTCGATCATAGGGATTAGTTTTGAGATCAAAACTATCGTATAAAGGGTCGTATAGCAAATAGCAAATTTAAATAGTTAAATTATTAATAATTAGGTGTTAAGAAATATCATTGGATTTGACAAAATTTTTACCAAGTAGTACCTACTTGGTAAATCATTACTAGTATTGGAAAACAATACTACATGGTACAAAGCATTTTTTTAGATAAAATTACCGCGTATTACTTGCGATAAAAGGTAATGGTAAAGGTAGGTAAACGTAGTAACGTGAACTGCAGTCCTCCGAAAGTTTTCGGTTACATATCAAAAGTAATCATGTTACCTTAGTGACATCACAAATCTGGCCAGGGCACGCCCGTTGACAGGGCTCAATACAGCCGTATTGGCACAAACAATATTGGAAGTGGAATCACGTTCCATTTCGCGGCGGATATAGGGTCCCGCGTTACGGGCCAATCCGACGATGCGATGATGCTACATCGACGGCTACGATTTCCGGTTGAAACGCGGTTATGTCCCAGTTTATTCAGTGCTCATGCCTAAAGTAAACGGCGTTTAGCTTCGAATGAGACATCAAAACAAGCACGTGGCGTTTTCGGTTTCTGCTACCATCGCATTCCCCTTTCGAGAACTATTTTTCACGGCACATCTCTTGTTTCGATGTTTTTTGAACCTGTCTCCGTGACATAGTCATCCCGCTCGAATTCCATTTCCGATTTCACAACTTTATTCAATTTTGGGGTACCCGATGTTTTATTGAAAATATCTGAGTTTACGCAATACAGTGTCAATAACTAAGAGGCTCGCTGTTATTTAAACAGTTTGCACGTAAGTTATTGTAGCAATATTTTGAATGAAAACCACGTTGTAGCTTGCTGTAACAAAACCCTCTCAATTGGTCCCTGGACAAAAACACATTAATACGGACGGTAGGTGAATAAACGTGAAGGTAAAAGGAAATGTTGCCGGGCACTGTCGACAAAGCCTGCTGGACAAACAAAGAGTAACGCTGAGTCAACATTATGCTACGCGCTAATGCACGAGAACCTCTTTGCGGCGCCGCAGCCTCTCACCACCCTGTCCTTATAATTGTATTCGGACACGAGCTCTTCCTAAACCAACCGTTAAGTGAATGGCTACAATAACATTTATCGCTCCACTTAACTTTTTGTAATTATAAAAACCTTCGTACAGGTGATCGACAATAATTGACACAGGTATACGATCGCTGTCGTAGACTTATCTACATGCAGATGCTATTCACGAAAATGCTGCGGGTAACTGAATATTCAGCCGTTCACAACAATGAACTGATTTACTACTTTGCGATTCAGCTTGCGTCCGCGCTCTTCGGCCGAGTCGCCCCGCGCCGCGCCGTCACCCGGGTGGAGTGGAAAGCCTCATCCCTCCCCGCAGATTCGTCTCGAATGCGGTAAAACGTAGAACATCCCTTTTCGTTATTGTGCTCATCGCGGTACGTGATGAGCCTCCAATCTCACCTTAATAGCTCATGAAATTCCCGGGCGCCGCAATAAATCCTGCTCGCTTTACTCACTGTTAAGTTTAAATGGTAAGTAAGATTATCATTCACTAACGTAAACATCGCGGAGGTCGCTCAAGACGGGTCCCGTGAAATTTGCATGCGGAATGAGATTTGTCATCCCACGTTAGGTTGCCTGCTGGATGGGGCTTACTTGAACGTATTTTATTTACCGTGCGCACGTGACTGAGGCCTCAAGACGTGGAGGCGCAGCCGGCGCTCAGCCGCTCGTTTGTCACTCAAAATTACCTAACACCAGACACTTTATATACTAATTTAAATTATTTTATTAATCAAACCTGGTGCCACCCAGCAATTTCGTTTACAAATGCGTTTTTAATGTGGATTGATTACCTTCATTTAGCTTGTACAAATTGGTCTCATTGTCTTTATTGAGTAACTTATGCGCCTTTTCTGAGAAAAACTTTCAAACTCCTCGGGATTTTTATTTCCATTGGTTTATCCGGCGGAACTTCCACATTTCCTGGCTTAATTAAACCGAGCTCGTAATCATGTTTTTAATGAGCTTAATTCTTGTGTGCTGCGATGCGTGTGTGTTTAAACTGAAATAAAACCTACGTAGAGACGCCGCTAGTGTTTCAAACAAGTATGCTCTTCTCATCATTTTCTTTTGAATAATGGTTGTAAATACTGGTTTGTTTACACATATAGAAGATACAGTAATAGTACCTAAGTTTTTTCAGCAGCATCGGATCTGTTTTTTCGGAGATTCCGTCCTACATACAAACTTTTTACCTCTATAGCTCTACTCTACTTTTTAAATAACATCACTCTCGTATTTCCGGTTTTTGGGGTCAGTTTCAAAATACTTAGTATCTTCTCAACAGGACCACTATAATTCTTAGCTGCACTAAGAAGTTTCGAAATAAGCTGTTCAGTTTCATTTTTTAAGTAGTTGGAAAATCCGCGCTCGTTAATTTTTCAGACCAAATTTAAAAAATGTTATACTTAATACTCTTCTTAGGTTATTTTCTTTAAGAAATCACTTAAAATTTCACGGATCTGCGCGCAATGGTTCCTGAAAGTGTTTTATGTTTTCGTTAAAGAGTATTTGAATCGTTTATATTTTTGGAATAAGTTACATTTTTCAATATCAAGACCGAAAATAAGCGCTAGTTTTATAAAAAGTAAATTGCAACCATTTTCAGCCATTATTTTTAAAACTCTAATAAATGTACGTGACATTCTAGATATATCTATTTTAAGAGAAGTCCTAAATTCAGTTAACAGTAAGTGTATAAATTGGATTCCGAGGGATGTACTGGGCTTAAGCGAAATAATAAAATAAACTGAAATACTATTTGAATTATGCATTCCATTTTGAACACGCAGACTGAAGTAAACCTGGCTTACAATTAACGAAACAAGGATAAATTTATTTCGAAAAACACACGTTATCATATTTCTTTGTATATTGGATGCTAGTAGAAAAAGAAAGGGCTTAAAATAATCATTAGATTCAATTATGTCTCTCTCTAAAACTAATTTTAGTTCACTTTTCTCTTTCTGTCTATAACAAAATCGAGACTAGTTAATAAAATATGACGGAAACATAACTAGACCTTTTGTTCAAATCACAAAATTTAGTTATTCAATTGAAAAATTATGTCCCTTGTCTTTGTTTTTTCATTTTGTTCGTTTCGGAGAGACTGATGCTTGTACTTAAGATTTGTTTATTTTGTTAACAGAATCGGCTTCATTGTATATGAATTCCAAATATACATATAATATAATATAATATAATAATATACATTCACTAAAGATATTTTAAAATATTCATTTGAAAGTGCTTATCGCATTATCAATTTCATCATATCAAAATTACCATAATAGCCTTTTAATGTTCGGTATATGGATCTTCTAGACGTCAGTAGTCTAATAGAGTGAGCTATTATCAACCTTTGGACCGCACGGGGATTTATAGTTGTGTATTTTGCCTATCTTATCCTTAGTATCATATTGATTCGCTGCGTATAATTTGCTTCGCATCGATTTGCTCGCAAGTTGAAAGCCTAAAAGCCTCGAGTACCGAACGCAAAGCGTTATTGCTCTGAGTCGATTGCATGTACAAACACAGACGTATGTGGAATAGCAAGTGTACACGTAAACCAACGCAAATACACCGAATAAAGGAAGATACGTGCGACACTTCTTGCATTTATACCATCGGAGACTAGACATTGATTCATAATGTATACTGAAAAGTGTTTTACCTGAGTCGGATAGAAATACGTTTATTTTTCAAAATATTTAGAATCTACTTGTAAAATGGCCTCAGTATTTCTGCTTAAAGTTATTGTACCAAAGTTTTTATGATTAAAATAAATCTTGCACTCCTTAAGATCCTTCATATTTTCAATTGTATTCTATTTTCTCATTACTTAATGGATTAGAGTTAAAATTTTCCTCTGAGTTTATTAAAGTTTTGGTACTTAATATTTAAATTTAAATTTAGAACCTAACGTAAATCCTTTGGTAGAAGCTATTTGTCTATAATCGTATCCTGTTAATTATGTTAAATTAATTATATATGTTAAATTAAGTTTAATTATGTAGTAGTATGTATATGTATAAATAACTTTAATCAAATGCACTACCACATCCACTCCACACTACACAAAGGTTAGCTGGAAGGAAATGCTATTTAGCATTAAGTTCGCCCATGTACTTGTTTTACCTTGTGCAATAAAGCATTTTCTATCTATCTATCCTGTCTTATAGATAAATGTTATATTTCACTCACGTTCTCCAGACATGTTATCTGGTAAGATGAAGTAGAGAGTTACGCAGGCTAGTTTAATTTCCGTTCTGTGCTGTGCAGAGATGGGAAGATCAGACTCGTGGCTAGCAAGGAGGGACTTTATCCACCAAATTGCATAGTCCTAAAATACTTCACGCCGATTAAATCATTAAATTTTAGGTGCTTGCTGAAATTCTATTCTAATTATGAACCATGCTGCCCCAAACATTCCATTATTTTATGGAGTAAAATTTAACTTTGCAAACGGTTCTAATTGCAAAAATTGTATACGAACCGCGGTATATATAGATCGTAAACTAAAAAAAAACAGTATTTTTCCTTTGAGTTGATTCAATAAGTCTATAAGTTTTTTGATAAGAGTGTGCAAAGTATTTTCGGTTGACGCCATAGTTCTACCATCCACAGGTGTTAGTGAACCACGGGCACAGGTGAACATGGGATATGGTTTGGTGTTCGTTTTCAATTTACTCAGGTCACAACTACACGGCTGACCCCTGTAGTTTAAGGCCTTTCGCACTGACCTGGGATAATTCCTAAGTGATTCAGTTCAACTAACACTCTTCCAAAGCGACTTCCATACAAATTTGTGTATTTTTTTTTATTAATTTTTTTAGTTTTCTCCATCTCTAAAGTAAATTAGAATGTGATTTCAGGAAAATTCTGTCATTAAAACTTCATAGTTTTAGTTTACTAAACTGAAACCTTTCTATATTGGCGTCTTTCAGGATGCTTGCTTGATTGCGACACAATCTCGACACTAAGTACTATAAACGTGTAACTGTAATAGCTGCGCCATAACATAATGTTTAATATCGCAATTGAGAATGTATATTCTGGCATTCATCCTTCCTTCCTCGGTCACATATTAAATAGCCTAGAAGTAGTTTGCGTGAAGTAATTGCGCTTGTTATCTCGACTGAGCAAGTCTCCGACTCGAAGAGGGGTTCCGTTATTGAAACAGTTGCTAGTTTGAATGCTAATTTCTCGCTCGATAAACCCATTAAAGACACTTTTATTAATATAACACTTCAGTTGAGAACGATACTGCTGAGCCTTATTGGAATTTAGCGGAGGATATTTTAACTAAATACCATTCGGGAACTTGATATTACGGAACACGAAACCGCAAATCATAACGCTGAGAAGAAAAATCAAGACTGATTGCTGCAATAATTAATTGCAAAGAGCGTCACGTCTACTGTATGACCGGGTGACTTACGATTAATATGGATTTACACGCGCTGTAGTCATGTCCGTACATGTAGTTCGTGATAATCCGTTTGCAAACGTGCCAGTTGAATGGACAGCTCAATTTCCAGCCTGTTATTAAGGAGTCACCTGCGTGAACAGCTCACTCCGCGTAATTAAAGCTTTCAACTTGGGTCGAGTTATGCCGACCCACCACTACGGGAAATGCGGTTTGCGAGTCAAATTTCATGCAGATAATAGGACCTCTATAACTGCGCAACTTGTGAGCTAGCTAAGCCGCGCTTTAATTGAAACCGTGAATAAACCGGGCGAGTTTATAGTTAGTATAAACAGACATCAGTCCGTCTTGGATTTCATTAAAGCAACCGGATGTTGCTGGATTTGTTTTGTTTTTAGTGTAAGTACATTTAAAAAACAGGGTTTTCCGGATAAATTATTCTGTTTAAATGATTTATGTTTTCGGCTCAGATGTCTCAACAGGTTGCACGGTAATCTGCCCGCATTCAGCGCAAATTTATGGAATTTTTACCGTCGTTGCTTTTAAATAATCGTTAGTCCATTTGTAAATTTATTTTAAATACTATGCATATATAAAAACTTATTCACAGCATGAAACTACTAAACCTGAATAAAATTGCGGTTGAGAATATTCGAAGAACACGAAACGCTTTATGCAGTAAATAATGTACAACGAAGAATTATTATCTACCTGGTCGCAGCAAAGAAATCAGCGGTGTCCTGATAAATCTGTGAAGTATTTCGGTGTCGTCGGTAGCGCCGGCGCCCAGCCCACTTGGACCACGGCCAGAATCTACTGTTTGTTTATGTTATAAATGAAACGGTTAATGTCACTTCTTTACTTTGTGCTGTGGAGCTGGAGGAAATGTGGATTAGCTGTTTGCTAAAGTTCCCGGTGATGAACGGCGATGTATAAATCGCCCTTTTGTTACATTGGTGACACTAGTTCCTATGTAAGTAAAGCACATATACCCTAACGATTCTATTATTGTTTTCGTTAGCGTCGTTAAGATTATCCTTGATTGTGTTTCTCACCCCTACTATTCCTTAGCGATTTCACTATCAAGCTACCCTAACATTAGCTTAGTTTTTAAGATATGAGGGCCCTTCTGTTTCAAACTCCAAACGCCGCACCTCTATATCATAGAATTATCAGTATCTCCTAGTTCTCGTAAATCTTATTTTATTGTTATTGTGTAATATAGTTACACACATATTATGGTTTCCGCTCAAAACCAGCGCTGTGTGTATCCAGCAAAATGCTGAGCGAAAGCCATGTTTGCATTGAGCTCTGCTACGCACAAAAATTTAAATCACGTTGTTTTAACCATTATTGTTCCATTTATTGTGTTGTAAAGTAAATAAAATCTTTTTCTTTCTTTCTTTTTTTATAGTAACACCTTCTGATTGCCCCATTCATAGTCGCCAGATACAGCTGTTTTCTTCAGTATTCAACTATTCATTCATCCATCCTCTGTACCATCTCAATAATATATCCGTAATAAAGTTATTTTTAATATTGTTTGTTTTGTTCGTCTGTGCCGCGTAACAGCGGGATATTTTAGACCTGAATTGTTATTGGAAGTAGCGCGGTGAAGGAATTTTGCTAACCCGCGTTTTACAATTGTTTAATGTTCCGTATAATAATAGGTTACACAATATAGCTACTCTTACCATCAAAGTGGATGATTAATATGCAAGGAGCTCAGCAAAAATGTAATGGAATAGCACATACATTAAATTATTATACCGTGTAAGCGTCAGTGTTTACATAGGATTGGGGAAACATCTGGCTTTGATGAACTGAATACTTCGCATTCAGGTTGGCGGCACTTGAAATCGTGCCAGCTTATTTTAAGTGGCGACATCTGTTCAAGATTTGTGTCTAATGCTTTGAGCTATTATATACACGTAGAAATCATTTTTGTGTAGTATATATTGCTTCTTTGGAAAGCGTTCGTGAAGGCGTAAAACGATCTTGACGTTTTTGCTGTTGTATTTATGTTTGTTTTTATAATAATGTGTTGTATAACATGTTTCAATTAACCGAGGTTTTCACTTCAGCGAGATTCACTCTCTCTTTCGTTGCGAACGCATCGCCATGCTTGGATGCACGAGACTGCGTAGTGTGTTGGCGGTCGTTTTTGCACTAGTGATTTTAAAATAGTTGCATACATACGACTGGTCCTATCTAAATTTAAGTATTGACATGTAACAAAATATTTTTTATAAAATAACTTAAAACTACGAAACAAATTAAAGTCGAATTCCGTGTGAACGGTTCTACGCAAAAACTAAATTACTCAATTCAATCCTCCGTTAAGAGGGGCCGAAACTACGAACTAGAAACGGAGAAACAGGAAACTGCTTTGAGTTAATCCTTACATTAATATGTATTACTCGTTATCGTAATTGAATCTTAAAAAATTGAATCATAAAGAATTTAAAAAATGTGATGAATTGAAGCGGATCAAGCAATGGCGGCGAACCAGAAGAACTACATGATATTTTATTGGGTAAATTAAACGTGTCAAATGATAAAGACCTGATTTGTTTCCCACACAATGTCGTAGTTGAGCAACAATTAAAAAATCATGTCACGTTCATGATTAACATAGATTTTTGTACCTAGGAAGACACCTACACATTCATTAGAAATCATCTTGTAGTATTAATAATATCATCTTGTATTAGGTAATACTGAGTAGTAGTAGTACCACCATACGCATTTCTGCCGCCAAGCAGTAATGCATCCGCATTACTCGTGTTTGAAAGGTGTGGTTGCCAGTGAAATTACAAGCACATGATACATTTCACCTTCACGTTACGGGCGCATACAATGCGGCTTGGGTCTTGCCCTAAGTAGATTACAAGTTGCATGGTTTGTTATGAGCAGAGGTTACCAATTAACACCAGGTGGGCTATTTGCTCTTTACATAACATTGTCACATAAAAACTAGATTGTTATTGTAATAAAATTAACAGCAGTATATTTTTTGTATAATTTCCACAGCATAAGAAACAGCGACTACTAAATGCTATCTCTCGTTGCACAATTCGGCGTTACATGGTGAGCTATGGTAATGAAGCGGACTGGGCCGCACTTGTTTCCAATATCCGCGTAACTACGCCGACTCCCGCCGGAAACAAAAGTTTCATATAGTTTAGACACGACAATCCGTTTGTTGCAATACCAACGAAACCAATTATATACGTACGTACGTAGTTCAACCTACACCCCCCCCGTGGGACTAACTTTCTCCGTGATTTATTGAGTTTCACATAAATTTATGTTTCATATTTTGCGGTGTGATTTGTTTCACAATGTTTGACGTGTTGGTTTGCCTTATTCAAATGTGAATACTTTAATTATTGATAAAGTAAATTTGATGCGATCGCAAGCTTACATTTGTTCTTAATTATATTTCATTCGGAATACAATACTGTAGGAAAATATATATCTACATTTGGCAATATCGAAAACACACTGCCTTACATGGAAAAATAAAGCCATTCCCGATTTAATTTTGGGCTCGAATAGTTCTTTTATTCATATCGCCCTCGGCTAAGTATGGAATTCGCGAATATCCACATTTCGCCGTTTTAACACGTCTGCCAGAAAGTCCCGGATGGCACCGCCCGCCCGCCTCGGGCCACTCGTCAGCTGGTACCTAACTCTTCTCGATCTTTAGCATATTTATGAAAAAACTTTACACATTCTTGGCATTGTCTCGCGAACAAATGACATGAATTACCCGAGAGTTTTACTTCTTAACTTTTAATATTATTATGGTGAAATGTGCGATGAAATTTGTCGATGTGAGAAATAAATATGTTTTTTCATGTGGCTGGAGATATGACAGGCCACTTGATGGAAGTTGGCCATTTGCATTAGTGTCATTGTCAAGTCATTGCCTGGGTGGTCTCGTGCCTACATGCATCATTTCTGTTTTGACAGATCGTAATAAAGCATTTTCCGAAGCGCATTAAGCAACCATATTGAAGCTATCATAATAAAAACAGGGAAGTTATTAAAGTTAATAAGTAACCTCGACAACTGTTCCCTTACCAGCCCGCTTTCTTCGCAGGCCACTGGCTCGTTGTACTTTTATGAAAAAAGTTTTACTGGTTGCACTTTGCAGTTCCGCCTTTAGAAATACCGAGTCGCCACTGAACTTGCACGCCTATTCCTTTGGTAATTATGCTTCACTGAAATTGTGCTTTTACATTTTAGTCATCAAATGTTGTTTCTTATTCGTTAACTGGCTACTCGCCTCAATGGCTTCGCATCGTTAAAACGCTTAGAATAATTAATTGTTCTATTAAGGGGAAAATCAGACTTTGGTACCGTTTACACTGCTTTGAAGTGTTCACTCTGAGCTTCTGATACAATTTATAGTAAATATGATCATCGCAGAAATAATTTTAGCCACATAGATCCACGCTTTATTGATTCATTGAATTCCCACAATTTATCAGTAGTCGCCACGCCTATTGAGGCTATTCTCACCTTGTGAGTAACATCCTGGAACAAATATCGGAAGGGAAGTAATAATAGTTTTATTGACTCCACATTAGCATAGACATAAGGTATGTAGGTGGATGAATTAATGGCTAGGAAGATAGCACATAAATAAATAGCAGGAAAAGGCAAATGAAGTAAGAGTTAAAGCACAAACAATATTTGAGTACCCTAATAACCTCCATATTTCAATTATTTCAACATTTAGCGAAAATTGCAATAATTAACACTTGTGTAAGGGAAAAAACTGGTTTCCGACACACAGCTAACGCTAGTTCCGGAATTGGGGCTTTAACAAAACTGTAACAATATGGTTTGTTTCAAATAATCCTAATCAATCCTTAGCTCAGCATTTTTTTCCCGACAATTAGGCAATTACAAGCATTTCGGGGCGAAGAAATAATTTTAAATGCTCTATTTTGGATATTCATTTTTTTTACTGCTTTGCCTCATTGAAGTAGGTTCTTGTAACTACCTTTTTGCGTGTAATAATTTGTTTAATAAAAGTCGTTACCCGTTCAGTTTGTTTTTTTTTTTTTTTTGTAAAGTTTTGCTCAAAACAATATGCCATCCTATATGTGTATTTATGGTTTTACCTTTTTGATGTCACAAGTCATTTTACATATTAAACTGTGTGAGTTCTCTCTCAATAATACTGTGCACAATAGACAACAAAATAGGTCACAAGTTCGTGGCAATTCAGTTGCACAATATGCGGCAGCTGCTCGTATTGGCGGCAAGATCGCGACAGCGCTCTGAGCCGCTTTCCCGTCCGACACGGACCCGATCCGGCCCGGAAGCACTTTGGGGATGGCTTACCATAACAGATGCACACACGAACAGAAGCGAATGTTTGTAAAATGATTTTTGCTCCCTTGTTGGTTTGTACGTTGATCTTTCGAGCTCTGTTACATTAAATTGGAAATAGTTTATTGTCAAAAGTCAGTCTTCTTTAAATTACAGGTATTTTAATAGATTCACATACATGCATAAAATCACGCCAGTTCCCCGGTAGGGTAGGCAGAGAGCACGGCTTTCCACCGGCTATGACCCTGACATACCTCCTTTGCTTTATCCAGTCTCATAACAAAGTAAAAGTCTTTTGTATGGCGGAAATGGCTACCTCGAAGTAATTGTAAAATCAACCATTTTATAATTATACTTCTCGAGAAGTCAGAACTGAAAATGAAATAAAATAGTTCTAAAGTAATTGCACTTAAATGTAATCGTAAGTTAACTAAAAATCAGTTTCTTTTTGTGTTTTTGGATCTAGATGATAAAGAGATTTTGATAATTAAAATTTATTTAGAAAAATGTAACGGCACTGAATGCTGTGCTTCCAGGAAGCCCTAAATTATTGGTAATTTGTGAGAGTGTGACTTCTACAACAGTTTTGTTCCAACGTGCATGCACTGGCCCCAGACCGCCTTATCTATTTGTGCAGACGTTCAATCAGCCGCATCGATGCGGACAATATTTTGCTGCTTCGATGTTTTGGAACGCTGTATGAAATATACAAGTCTGTGAACGAAAATTGTTCAGATTGATTTTCTGAACGGATTTCATAATCTTGAGTTATTTATATTCTAATTAGTATAATACATACATTTACAATAAAATAGTCCTGACTGAAAGTCTTATTTATTTATTTATTTCATTCAGCATCAGTCCATAATATTTAGTATATTTAATGTAAATATCTTATTATACATATATTGTTTGGGACATTATTTCTATTTAAAGGTTAGTCAGGGCTCAAATCTAGTCCAGTATAACATTGAAAGTATGTAACGCTAAAACAACCTATTATCGTTAATTTTGAAGTGTAAACTTTAGTTTACAACATCTAAGAAGCGATTAAGAATAGATCTAATTGTATAATACTTGACCTAACTTCTTAATAGAATTATTACTAAAAGTTTGACCCATTTCTGGAAAAAAATGTTTGCAGCGAAACTATTATTTCATAGTTTCAGTTCCTAGCAATAAAAACAATTTAGTTTTATTATCATAATTGTTATCATGCTGCACATTTAATCAAGCAAAAAATCACGGAGTAATATACCACCCTGTATTCATGCAATGTCGGCCACGAAAAATAACTGAAGTCTATCATGTTACTACGTAATAAATTTACAAAACATCCCTCCACGGTATCAGTGCATCGCACCTTGCCCTCCTCGCACATTGTACAGTCAGTGACGCATATCAAACTTCTATCGTTCGTAAAATAACCCCGTTATTTAGTTAAAAATAAAACAAAGGTCTCAGAAATATATAAAAAACATGGTAAAACTCTGATGCACGGTTGTTTTTACCCATACCCTTACATGAATTAGCAATTAAGCGTAGAGGCAGAGTGGTAATGATCACGACTTTCGCCCGTAAGGTAGTTAAACTATCGTCTTGTACTTGATAAATGTATACTACGATGGTATATGATGTGGTGGTATATGGATGTGTATATGTGACATCTTTTTAGTACCAGTAGAACATCATCCGGGGAAGTACTGCCACCATGCCCATTTCTGCCGCCAAGCAGTTATGCATTCGCGTTACTGTGTTCCGGTTTGAAAGGTGTGGTTGATGGTGAAACTACAGGCACAGACATTCCACCTTCACGTCGCAGAGTTACGAGCTCATACGAAGTGACTTGGTTCTTATTGTACCTAAGTGTGGAGGACCTAAGCCATATTGCTTGTTATGGGCGGAGGTTACCACTTAGAACCAGATAGGCTGATCGTTTCTTAGATGTAACACAAAAACTACCAATCTAGATTGGACTTCGTGGTAGATTCATTCAGTGCTTTAAATGCTTCATTCTCTCTCTCTCACTTATAGAGGGTAGGATTGGGTCTCTATAGAACATTAATATATCATTACCCTCTCAGTCCTTGTACTGGACTTAAACCGGCCTATTTCGAAAATTCAACTTTAATCCTGGGTCGAGCTTACTTAGCTTACAGTTAAGTTGATGATGTTATAAATACGATACCGATAACTAATAAAAGGTTTATTTGCTATACAAGCAATGTGATTCGCGATATTTTTTGTCTTATTGTTCGACCTTCGTTTAATGTCCTAAGTTTATAAGTATAGACGCAACGTTTGCCGACTGTACGCCATTGAATAAACTCCACACCCACATAGATGACTAGATAGCGCTTTATTCCCGAACAAATCTTTTCAAACAGTAGAGGAGCGAACAGCTTATTCAATACTTGATTTATGTTAAGGCTTGTCGAAGGAAAGCGATTTGAATAGACATCCCGCTAACCGTGTAGAACCTGAAAGCTTTTCATAATTGAACGTTCCAAGTAGCTTCACCTTAGTGCAGGCTAAAAGCCTCCCCGTTGTTATGTACGAAACTTTGCACTCCGATGCGACGTAGCTTAAGAACGTATTGATCGGCGCATGACATGACTTTAATGTTTGTCGCATAATCTCTCGTATGACACGAAACAATACTGAATACTTTTGTGAACACGCACGGTGGAAAATTACAGAGTTTTAATACTTTCACGAGAGTAAAACTTACCTGAATAACAAAGCCGGCTTTTTGAATTCCTTTTAGTGAGTTTTGAGGGTGTTTTTAAGAAAATTCGTAGTAAGCTTAGGAATTAAAATCTGTTCCGGAAATGTTATTAGGTACTTTTTAACTAATATATTCTCGATTCACGTGAAAATAGGTCATGTACCATGCCAATAAGTCAATGTTGAATATGAAGATATTGTCAATACGATGTGCCACAAATAAAGCTATTTTAAACATCAAAGGCGAGATTTCGTTTGTGTATAAAGTCGGTGTATCCTTTACAACAACAACACGAATTAGGTCCTGTAAAAGTACAGAATGGGCGAAACATAATGCGACTTGGATCTTCTCTCTCTCCCTCGGATATAAAGGATAGAGGAGGATAGGATCGCCGTGAGGGATGAGCTTGTAATTACACCGGCGACCGACATGACCTTCAAACAGGAAGACTTTAATGCGAGTGCATTGACTTTTGGCGGAATACTTCTGCCGGGGTAGAGTGGAAACAATATCCCGGAAGAATTCATTGTGCTCATCATGATGCTACTAATATACATGGATCCTTCCCATGTAATTCACAAGGTAACATGGCATAAAACATATAAATATCGTTTAACCAAAGCATTCTTCAGGCAATCATTCATAGTATCCCAACTAGTGATTAGATTAAATTATGCTCACATAAATTTCAGTACACAGTAATGTACTCGTAGCTGTCCCCCGACAAACTATCAAAGCGGGTCTTATCGAATAGTCAGCCGTCTATTGCACTAACAAAGTGGAATATTGTCAGATCGAATCTGTTCCGATTAATCGAAAGTCTTTAATAATTCCGATTCATCGTTGTTACATCGGCGGTTCCCGTTGTTTACCAATAAATAATGCGATTACAAATGTTTAGAGTGCCGCCAGTTACGTAAACGGATACACAATCGTAGCTAGTAAATAAAACTGCCAAACACATTATTCCTGGCGCTTGAGTTTAGGTACTATGTCTCTCGTCGATTGTTACTAATTTAAGTAAGCTACGTAATAAAATAAGATTGATCTTTCTCGAACACGCAATTTTGCGTTTTAATTATACTTTAGAATTTGGTTTATATCAGAGATTGAAAGTGATGTGAGCGGTTCATTGGCGCATAGTGTGGCAAGTCGCGTGTGAGGCTGTCTTGCTCGTAAAAGAACATGGCGTGAAGAAGCGCCCGCCCCCGCATGCGATAAACATGCCTTCGATACGGATTATTACCGCACGTCGCCGCTACGCATCCCTCACTTTCATTAAACACGCATCGTGGTGTTTATAACGATACTAGTTTACCTCCGCGAATTTCTATGGTTCTATGTTCACCGGTTCTATCGAACCAGTGTGGTGAAAGGATTGTAAGTGCGCCTCAAAGAAGCTCCTTTCGTGCACTCGACACATGTCTTCGAATTTTTAGTTCTAGGACATGTCGGTTTCCTCACGATGTTTTCCTTCACCGTTTTGAGAAAGTGGTATTGCGCACATCAATCTTTCAATCGAAAAACTCATAGGTGCACGTCGGGATTTGAACCGGCGACCTCCGGATTGGAACTCGGGGATCAGTACCGCTAGACCACCACGCTCTCAGTTATAACGGTGACAAATTATTACGGTTCCCGTTATCGTAGCTTAATAAAATATACATCTATTTTTAAGTCTAATTATAATGTTTTCAGATAATGGGTTTTTAATAAAAATCGGAATTTATAAGCCTTCAACCGCGAGAGCTTCATCAGAATCGGGTCCGATAATTTTTCGTGTTACTGGAACCAACAGATACATAATACAAAGGTAACGATAGATACATGAACGTTCTTTGGATCAATAGCTTGTCAATGCCTTGCCATTATTTACAACTTACTCTAATAAATCAGGTTAAAAATCCAGAGAAGGTTATTTATTCATCGTAAAGGGTTTGATTGAGTCCTGTGCCGTACGTTATTCAGGCGTTTGATTGACATAATTGCTTTATCGAGCCTTTTGCTACATCTGTGTATATCAAGTAATTTAAGAATTATTTACTGAAACGTGTTTAAAATAATTTATATTAAACGGCGTAATGTACCTACGTTTGAGACAGGCTGCAGAAAAGGGGTTTGTATTTTGGCAATCTCCTTCTCTCCAACCATTAAATCGATTCCAATAAAGTTTATACTCGATTTTGGAATAAAATAATGATTGCATTAGATAATTTCATGATTTGTCGTTTCCTTGAAGGTCTTGTTCAGTTTAATAGGCTATAAAATTGTAGGGCGAAGAGCACACAAAATGTATATAACCATTTTGTGTGTCAAAGCTACAAAGCTCATGTAAATTTCGCTAGACAGTCGCGAGTTGCGAGTAAAGGGGCACGTCTAATAAAACAACACTTTTCCGTGTTGAAGCGCATTTTTCTCGGTCGTCGGTTCTTGTGCCGTTGCCTGCTTCGGTTAGAGTTCAAGATGTGACGTTGTGCATACCGAGTTTTCTCCTAAACGCCACTTGTGAAGCTACGCCTCCGCTACACTAGTAATGTGTAATGTGCTCGCAACGTGACGTGATTCTAACCGGGGATGATATAGTGCCTCTCTCGTTTGTATGGAAAATAATGTTAGTTGGAACGTTTGTTTACGTATAAAATGCTTATTAACATAGTTTATACAATTTTTTAACGGTATAACACATTTGAAATTATTGTTAATAAATAGAAAAGGAGATTTGGATCTCGATTATTTATTTAATACAATCTAGCATTTGTCTATCAATATTCACCATTATTTATATATCCTGTGTTAAAAAACAAATCTTTGACCAGGGTTTATATACTAATTGGGAGTTTGTCAGTCCCGTTTTCATACGAGTCTGTCGCTACATGTCTCGCTCCCGAATTCCATTCACAAAGATTTAGAGTTCGCCGTTATAAAAAGGTCGGTTATAAATAACAATGAAATACTTATGTATGGGGCTATGTGTTTCAGAAATGATTATAATAAATACTTATCAGACTTTAGACGAGGTTGCACAAATTACTTTAACATTACCATAATAAATTCACATCACATCCACATTCAATCTAACTATTTCGTGTCGTCCCAACGACTGTTAATCCCTATCATTAGGAAATGATGTTTTGTTACTTGATTCATTCGGCGCCGAGAATGGGCTCCAATATCTACAACGGATTAGAGGGAATTGAAATGGCTTACGTATGTTTTGGCTTTCACAACACAGGCGTGGCCTAGTGTGAAGTCCACAGATTTAACCATAATGCTATTTTAAGCTCCTTTAGCAGATACACGGTATTATATACGTACCACTGTCTAATCTCAAAGTTATTGTAATCTGCTGTGAATAAATATATTTTTCTTTCTTTCTTTCTTTCTTATGCCCTGGTGACCTTTTTCCTCACGTTACCGATAATGACTATTTAAATTGATCAAAGAATCTACTTTAGCTTTTGTGAGATCCAGCCAAAGGCTTCCCAGAAAATGGCGCACATTTTTCGCAGTAATTGCAGAAATGTGTCACCTACAAAATTCTTTAAATGAGACACGAATTGTATTTTATTATGTCACCTATTTGGAGAAAAAAAAAAGAAAAATGGTCGCATAATGTCATGTATATTTTTAAATGTGACACCTAAAAGTCTTATATTGAATGAATTACTGCGAAACAAAAGAATGTGATTTCGCAGCCGTATCGTATCGGATCGACAGAGGTGGAGTCACTCGTACCTTCGCAATTTGTCAAGCAAACGTGAGCATGCCATTAATAAAGCGAACGAATCTTCCGTGCAAGACAAAGAAGCTACTATCAATATTTATTGGCGTGCTTAGTATTAATCGGGCCGGATCGTACTGTCAGGGTCGAAGCCGAGGGCGTCCGGGTCAACCAGATGAAAACCCCTCATAAATTAAGAAAAAACTCCAGTCAGTCGCGAGTTTCATTTCAATTTTTAAAGGGACTTTCCTCTTCTTGTTTCATACAGTGCAAGGAGCTAATACAAAGGTAGTTTTACCTTATTTTGGTCATTTTTTTTTGTAAAGTAGTCTGTAACATTTCATCAGGCTACTATTTGTTAGTGTTAAGGTGCTTAATAAGGTGAATTTTTTCGAGAAAATATATTTATTTAATAAAATCATAAGCTAAAAATTAAATTCTTCAAAAAAATATTACATTAGTTATGAAATATTCAAAACGATCAAATATTTGGCTGATATTATATAAGTAAATTGTATACCGTAGCCCCCGAGACAAATAAACATTTCTACATTCACTATACCTACATTCCTTCCTATCTTTTTTTCCACATTCATTCGCCATACTCCCTTGCTTCGACTCTGTACCGCAGTATCGCGTTTGGGAGCGCAGGGTTGCGAGGGGCGAATAGATGGACTGTCGCGGTTGAAGCGAGCCTAATTTTTCCTCGCTTTATATTTTTTGGGGAACTGAAGTTATGGTCCATTGAAATTGATTCAAGAGAGGGCTCGTATGTACAGTTATGAAAATGCTTACATTTCTAGGTTCCTTTCTTTCGAAACCTTTAAAGTTTCGTCTAAAATTATTAAAAAAGTAATGCTCGCGAAACTTGTTATATCCACAACAAGAATACTTTACTACAGAGCGCCGCGGAATTGCGATATATTACCATACAGGAGTTGTTTGTTTGCAAATATGATTACTACATTTATTTAATTATACCTGTAGCAAGCCTACGAAACTCGTAAGTATCTGAACACCAAATTTCCCCATTTCAGTTTTTCTCACCCCTCTCGTAGCACGTAGCGTTTGTAGAGTCCGCCTACGCGGAGCGCCCGCTCTGGTAACGCTTGTTGCCTGCGGCTGCCTTCGGCTTGCCGTTTCAGTGTTCAGCCTTCAGTTCAGTTAGTATACTCCGAACCGCGTGAGAGGCGGGACTTATCGCGCGTCGCGTTATCGCCCGGTCTCGCGCACGTAATGTCCGACAATAAGTGTTACTGTTATTTACCGATTGCTGTCTAAAACTTTAAAATAGACAACTGTTATTATACATTTTTGTGTGATTTTTTTATGATGCGAGAGTACATGGTTCAACCTTAAAGGGTAAGCTATAAACATCAAATTGTTTAGAATATTTTTAGTGCCCATTTGGTTTTTTAATTCTCGCCATATATTTTTTATGATGTTTTCATAATGTATTGCTTTGATTGTTATCGGCGCGTGGACTCCGACGCTGACGGCATCAGGCACCAGGCACCAGGCACGCGACACAGTTTCATCGCACATTACTTGCACGAGTGATTTTCCACGTCCCCTGTTGCGTTCGACTCTATTAGTGAATCACCACTTCCTTTGTCGTAGCATAAATTGTTATACGGACCTGCGAGGAGACGAGTGTGTCACTCATAAACATGGCAAGCGACAAAGGGGCGTTTTATAACAAAAATAAAAGTTTGCAGGTACGCCATGATGAATATTTTTTACAATTCTTTTAAAATTTCAATATAGTAAAATTAATAAATGTCAAATACAGTTTGACAATATTTTCCAAATCCTTCCCATGTGTCGACTTTCGCTTGACTGCAAAAAACTTTCCCCGCGGCTCCCTTTATATCCATTTCGCGTGAACTACTTCCTTGGCTCTAATCAAAAAGCGCACTGAATTTGGACCTTTTCCTCTGGCGCGCTAGTTTGTGGGTCGCGTTATCGCTCCCGCCAATTTCCAACACAAATCCACTTTAGATGAGAAATAACTCGGCGCAAAACAATTCATTCAATTTATTTTTTGTGAATGTTCACTTCGGGATTTTCTTCGCTGAATAAGCTGGCTATTTTTTCGGCTGACAATTATTTGGGCTTCATCGCATTCATTGTTGGGTTTTACGTTCTATTGGTTTCACGAAAATGTTCTTATCGCTATGAATTAACCATGGCTTAGAGTAGCATCACGATGGACCCGTAGCTAGGTACAGCTTGTTTCTTTTAAAAGTTTTTATTTTACAATTATTTTGTCAAGAAATATATAGAATTTTTGACACATCACATCACAAAGGTGCCATTGTAATGTCGCACGAAAAGCTCTTCTACTTTAACAGTGGTTATCCTAATCAAGACCTCTTATGGTTTTTTTTTAATAACTGTTTCACCAAATAATTATTAAAAAAAGCCAAGCTAACCTTTAACAATAAGCTATTATCTTTTAACACACATCATATTAACTCTTATTCCGTAAAACATTAGCCATAAAAATATTATTATAGTTTTAGATAAAACTAGGTTAGTTAGACGTCTCGTATTACGAACACATCAATATAACTTCAATCTATAACATATCTGCATACGTGAAACAAAATCATTGGGACGCCCAGAAAGTACATTTTGAAACAGGAAAATTCACGGAAAACGCGCGGGGACTTGAGTTAAAAAGCTGAGACATTTAAATTCAGAGTCGATTAAAGCTTACAAAAATATTTTATGGCGAAGTCCTTCGCCGTTTCTGATCGTTCGCACGCTTTGTCTAGTCATTCGTAACGCGGCCGCACAGTTTGTACAAGCAAGAAGAAATTATGAAAAAAATATGGGCAAGTACAATTATATTGTAGCAAGCGGAATATATATATTGCATAATTTATGAATTATGTGTGAGTATATCTCGCGCCTTGAGGCTTCTTCCGCGCCTTTATCACTACACCATCATAAAAATGGTTTGGGTAATGCAAACAATAAAATAAATAAAAAAAAGGTGGTAGATTTCTTTTATTATGAATAATTGTCTTTGAATATGCTGATTAGCTTCTTATATTTGTTATAACGTTAGCTACGTTAATCCCTACACGTGTCCCCCGGGTGGAGCGAAAAGAGCAACCCATAGTAGCAGTAGAACTTGTGCTAGGTTCGCCCGGAGAGGCACACACCTGGTGATCTGCCGCCATGAAGTGATGCACTCGTATTGCTGTGTTCCGGTGGAAGGAAGTAGGTGCCGGTCTCGGCATGATGGACCTAACGCAATGCGACTTGAGTCATCTCTTATAGATGAAGATGACTTGATTCGTATTGCCGTTGTCTATAGGCGGCGGTTACCACTTAACATCAGAGCCGTCAGCTCGTTCCGTCACTTATATAACATAAAAAATGCAGGTAAGGAGTCTCTTCCAAGCATACTTTAATCCTTTTACCAGACTGTTGGAGAGCTTGTGACATGATAAGTCTGAAAATAAGCATATTCTTGGAATATATTGAGTAGTTATAGTTACAGTTAGTAGTTACATAGAACATAAGTTTTTGTCAGCTGTTACAACAATTTAAACATACAAAATATTTTAAGTGAATGTTTCTTTACAAGCTGATATAACTTTTTTTGCCTTGAGACAAAGTAAGGACAAGATAACCCTAGGCAGGGAAGTCAGTACAAGGAGCTTTTACTTTTTCGTTGCTCTTGCCATTTGAGATGAGAAATGGGCAGCCACGCTGTTGCGACAGCGAGGCACTAAGATTGCGGGCGCATTATGCTTATGCACTGAATATTCATTGTCGCCGCACTGTGGCCCAAGGCTCTTTAATCAAATCCTTGCGCCGCTTCGACACACAATACCTTTGTGACTTTAGGAGAATACTCAATTACTGACACCGACAGAGGTAATTTTACATATTCTGGTTAATCGGACCAGGAACTTACGTACTTCGTACCACTAGAAAGAAAACTACGCCTTTGATTTAGTATTAGTTTTGGTATTATGGCTACTAGCGTTTCCTTACTGATCTCCGAAACGGCTGGGCCGATTTTGATGGGACTTTCACTGGCAGATAGCTGATGTTGCTGATGAGGGGTAAAAAGGGGTGCGTGATAAAACGGAATTCCACGCGGATGAAGTCGCAGGCAACAGCTCGTTTACAATAGAAATTTAAGACATTAAGATCTATTTTTACATTATCTTCTTTTGTGATAGCATCCTCCGACCACGAGACAAAGAGCCCCTATAAAATTTGACTTGAAATAACAAATTGTTATATGCGATGGAAACTTCTGTTTTCGTTATAATCTTCGAATATAGCTCTCTCTCGGGGTTTCTTGTATTGGGTGTGACAAATACACAAGAAACCCCAAGGGAGATATTTATTTTTTGCGATCTTAATCTTTGCTTAAGAACGCGAAGAATATAAGTTTTGCTTTATTACTGATGTTGTTTATTGCTTCACATTTACTGTATAGTGAACAATATAAAATATTGTAGAAATTTTATTCAGATGAGTAGTATCCACTCAGCTTGAAATAATATCGTTGGATAGTACTTTCTAAACCTTTAGTCGAAGAAAAATAACTTGGCCGGTTAGACCGTTGATTGGTTCGAAAAAAATTGGAATATGAAATGAGCCATTTAAAACGGCTCTTTTCGTTTAATAGCTCTGTAACGGAGCGTAACAAACATGGCGTCCGAGAAAAACCAACGGACACCGCGAAGCTTACGGAATCACTCGAAATTACTTTGGAAAGATCCTTGTGCTCGTGTTGTAATTTCATTGTAATAAGATCTGTTTGATTAATACTCCAACTTTACATGGGAGTACTGAAAACGCCCACCATTTTGGTATTTCTTCTCTAACAAAAAAGATTGACTCAATTTGTTCTTGTCCGTTGCGCAATAAACTCAGCGGAGAGTATTTTTAACTACGGATTTATCTTTTCGTAGTCTGTAATCGCCCTAATTTCGTTAGCTGAAATTAGTATTTGGACTGTTTAAATGGTAGATTAATGGGTTATGCAAATGTTATGATCGAAACCGTTAATAATTTATTGTGCATTTTAAAGTTTGCTAACGCTTTTATAATCGTTCGTTTTGTGTATTTTATTGCCAAGTATTATGATCATATCTTATGGGCCTGAATCCAGCATGAAAATGCCTGAGAAACGCTATTCGGATTTGTGGTATATTAGTATTTTGTGTCTAATTTTGAATTAACATACCTGCCTTGAATTTTATTTTTATTATTTATACATACACATACATAATATGCAAAGAATATTTGGATTATTTATTTATTTATTTAAGATCACCAACAAAATTACATGTAAATACGAAGCCAATAGCAAGTTTAAAGTTTTTGAAAACACATAATTTCACTTACAGGTAGTCATAGCATGCATTAGAGATTTTAGTACAACATAGAAATTAAAAAAAATTAAAAGTTAAATTAAATCGGGCACCAAAACTAGGTTTAAAAGTAATTAAATTAGAATTAAAAACAAAATTAAATCAAAATAAAATAAAATAAAATAGATAACAGAAAGCTTACATTCCTTCTGCCGAAGTAATGAGAGTTAAATATAACTTACTTTTAAAAACTGCCATTTTATCGTGCGTTATATCCAATGATTGATTTTTTAAACTTAATTCGTTATATAATCGACACAGTCTTGGTAATACAGAGTGATGACCCAGATTTGTTTTATATATTTTATGGGTAAGTAACGGTGCAGGATATCGCAACGAGCGACAGGGAATTTTGAAAGATAATTTTTAATTTTAAAATTTTTAATTATAAAACCTATTACTGCAATTTTTGCTGATCGCAAACAATGTTACGAAAGAGCGATTCCTTGCAATTACATTAAAGCCAGCCGCTACTGCTTAGCTCCGGAACCATTGTGTCGAATAAAACGTCGTACGCACTCCCGAGCACCGCGGCGCGGCGACGGTCACGAGAGAGCTCACCGTGATAGATGATATTCGAGAATAATTAATCTTGGCCAAAATATGCGAACGATTTGCGAGCGAGTGGTCGGGCCTAATGGTCGGGAGATTATCGCGCGTCCACGGACCGCCCGCCCGCGCTCATTAGCGGAAAATAACCATTGTTTAATTTTAATACGAAAGTTACAGCACTTGATTTCGTGTTAGACCTAAACCCTTTGGTAAGCGGTATGTTGAAGTTTGAACCCTATAGAAGCTAGGTTAGGTTTATTTATTTATTTTTATTGTTTTAGCTAGGTTTCTAAGTTAGTTCTAGTTAGAACTTCTATGAAACCGTCATCACAATACCGATATCAGTTATATTGTAATAAAGTTCTTTGTAGCGGAACGTTTGACATGCGTAACAAATTTGATTCGTAATTTTAGTTAAATGCATCTAAACATGTGAAAAATAGGTTATATCAAGTAAAACATATTCTGGGAGGGAAGCAATATCGTGTCTCCATACACGACCATATATCACTGGGTGGGTTTTCATAAAGGCGTCGACGAGCGCTCGGACACTGAAGGCGTTATTATGCGACGCCTCTGTCCTAGGATAATGTCTTGCATAAATTTACTGTAACCATGTAAAACCAATGCCACTTGCATAATTTAATGCAAGCAATGCAGCTTATATTAAAAGTGTCAGAGACAAATTGCATTTTAAAGCATTCCGCGTTTCGGCTCAAGTTACGAGTATACTGCGAATCCGATTCCGCTAAGTGAATCTTCTAATTATTCACGAGCGCACATTCATTAGTAACAGGAATTTAATGGTTCAAATGTTCCGTTAATTGGAGATACCTGTTAGCTGCCGGATGCATCGCCTAGCAAACGGGAATCGAATCGGTTGTTACAGTTGCCTACCGAATCAATAATCGAAATACGCAATCCCTAATTGCCTTTGATCAATTCAGGAACGCTTAAGGCACAGATGTCACTTTGTACAACCACCCACTGTGTTCCTGCATCAAGAAGTTTTGCAGCTGAATTTTGTATTAACACGTTTTATTAACGCGTTGGATTCGGCTATTACTACTACTGTTCTAGTCACTGGTTCTCTCGAACCTATGTTGTGAAAGAATTTTAAGTGCGCCTCAAAGAGGCTCCTTTCGTGCACGTGCAACATATCTTCTTTGGTTCTAGGACATGTCGGTTTCCTCACGATGTTTTCTTTCACGGCTTATACATAAATTTCTCAAGCGAAAACTAATTGGTGCTCGTTGGGATTTGAGCCAGCGACCATCGGATTGAAGCAGATCACATTCGACCTGTAAATGAGTTCCATTTTGCATTGGGCTTTTACCGTGGTGGGTAGGCATATCATAATCATTTTCATACAAAATCCTTGAGTAGATAAAATTCATGTAGGTATACTAATATGTAGCTAGCTTGTAGAAGAATAAAAATTTGGAGAAAATGTATACAAATCCTTATGTTATGGGGATGAAATGAAATTTTTTTATGAAATGCTATCACTAAGCAAGTACCCTGTACTGCAATGTCGATAAAAAATATAAAAAACCCTCTTATACAGGCAAATAAAATAGGTTTTACTCTGAACTTAAAACTATACCACATATACTCATAACAGTATAGTTTTAAATGTTCCAGTGCTGTTTCCTAACTATATATACTTATGTATATATATTTTTGCCCTTTTCTGCCGCCAAGCAGTAACGCATTCGCGTGTGTGCGTACTGTGTTCCGGTTTGAAAGGTGTGGTTGCCGGTGAAATTACAGGCACATGAGACATTCCACCTTCACGTCTCACAGTTACGGGCGCATACGATGCGACTTTGGTCTTGTCATACCTAGTATGGGAGGACCCAAGTCGCATCGGCTGTTATGGGCCGAGGTTACCACTTAACACCAGGTGGGCCGTCGGCTCGTTCCGTAACTACAGTTACGGAACGAGAAAAAAAAAATGTATTTTGTAATGTACCCACGTGATGCAACTAGGTTTGTCTAACAAAACTTAAGTACCTGTTGAAACTGATGAAAACAATGTCGATTGAGAAACGACTGGCATCGCGGCAAGTAATAGGCACTTTGCTAAAGTTAAATTGCAGCAGGCGCGGCATATCGACGAGCCGATGCAAATTAGTGGAATCACTATTAGTGTCTGATTGTTGCCTGCAGCTTGCATTACCAAATGAAAACCAGCTGAATGGTGTAAGGCCTACACACGATTTTTTTCATTCTATTCTCTGCCATACTCCACCTTTATTCCAGTCAAGTAAATTTTTCAGGCAGCACAACTTGTGCCCTAAGTTGTACTTTACTTTTCTTCACCACACTGAGTCGAGAGATCCTGTAATTCGAGTAGTAGTAGCAGTAGTATTGGTATATCCTACTATCCTACTATTATTATAGTAGGATATATACATAGGCTACTTTGATCCCGGAAAAGTGCAGTGTTCCCGTGGGTTGACTTACTCACCGCGGGTAACACCGTGGGATGCAGCTACATATATTGCTCCTATGCATAATTTGTGCTGAAATTAATGTCCTACCTAAGAAGTAAATAAATTCACTAAAAAAATTAATATAAATATATATATATATATAAACTATGAAAGAACTCACTACATAGTGTCAATTCCCCCGCTGCGTTTTGTCTGTATCTGTATTGCATAATCTCAGGATCTGCTGTAGATATTTTGAAGAGTTTTTTCACTAAATAGTTGACTGATTCACGAGGATAATGTTTTTAATTTACAAGTTATCAAACCGTAAATACATTTATGAAACCGGGACTGGACGCTTTTAAATAATCATTTCAACGCCTCTTTGGTTTATTAATAAGAAGTGTTTTTTTTTAAGTTAATGTGAAACCCGTTCTTGCCTATCGAAGTAGGTACTTAGGACGCCACCAGATTAATACAGATCAATTAACTTCAAAATGGCATTCATCACATGTAATGTTGGGTCCGCACGTTAAATTGTACGATCACAATCCAATTAGGACTCGGGTACAAAACTCATTTGTAATTCAGATGTATGTATTCCATTAAAAAGTTTTAATTGTTATAATGAAAGCCAGTCAGGAAGGACACCATTAATAACTCGTTACCTACTACCGGAATACATATGCTTTTAATGCTTATTTACATCAACAAAAGAATAAAAATAGAAACCAAATTGGTAAGGAAAATATACATCACTGTCGCCTATTAACTTTATTATTTAGAGTGCTTTAATTTTATTATTATAATCATCATAAAGAGAGACAATGAGTTTTTCTAACTCGAATAAAAAATATTGATAGGAATAGGAAAAGGTTTGTGAATAACCGTCAATTACCTAGGTCGTAACCTCTACCATTACAGTAAACTCATTAAAAGCATAAAGATAACTATAAAAAGCTTATAATGAAAGACAAGTCAGAAGGGACACGATTAATAACTCGTTACTACCGGAATATGTGGAGCTATTTGTACGGCAAACAAAATGTCCACGGAATGTACCACGGGTTGACAGATGATGTTAGGGGCAATTAATCTTGACCAAATATGCGGGCGAATTGCGGGCTCCGCCTCTCTGCCCTAATGGCGATGTTAATGCTGCACACGAGCGTACATCTCGGCGACGTGAAAACACATTTTTCTCATTAAATGTTGTAATCCGACCATTTGCAACCAATGTTTTATTTATAATATGGCACTAGTAGGAAAGTTTACTCGATGTTTACTCGAGAAGTTAGCTTGTAATACCTTTAGGGATCCGATTCGGACCGGATTCAACCGTTTGAACACATGCCTGTCGATAAAAATAAACGTTTTCGTTTATAAACCTGTCAGAAACGGTATTGCCCCGTGTACCCTAACCTGATGTTATACTCACGTCGAGAACATGAAATGGTATTCGACCCCTGTCGTTGTCAATGCTTCTGATTCACGCCGCGCGATATTTTAGAGCGCGATTCGCACCTTATAAGAGTTTGATGTGACATTATTATGCGGGTTTCCGTACGGGTCTCCGTGACGAGGTGTGGTGAACGAGCTAAGTTATAATAAGTTGGTCCCTTCCCGCCGTGAGAGTATTCTCCTCTGATCCGATATAACGCTGCGATCCTATCAGAGCGGTGCGTGCACGACAAAGTTTTTGAACGAGGATTTCTTGGAACGTGATATAGTATAACTCAACTTATGAAATGAATTTGATCATTGTAAAGACTGTCGTTGAGCGAAAATTTTTCTCATATTTATATAATTTCTACGATGTAACTCTAGTCTACGAATTTCGACAATTTTTTTTATTTTATTCTTGTTCCTTAAACAATTTTTTTGTTAATTGATATGATCGTTTGCTCCAGTGTTTTGAATTTTACCATTGTAGCGATACTCTTACCTATCACGAGAGCCCAATCTGGATTGAATTCTTAATCGGGCGGTTCAAAGCAGACGAAATAACTTACACGCATTAAAAGTCTATTTTTGATATAAATGTTTTATATTTTCACCTCGTAAAATAATGATTTCCGTGATAAGTATTTAAGTAACATAATTAATTGCCATTTTTATAAGTATATTCGTTTTGGAAATTATTTTATGTATTGATTAAAATCCAATGTACAAATTGCTTAGGCGGTCCGTATCTAAAAGGCATGATCAATTCAGAACCCTATTAAGCGACTCATAATTCCTAATTGGTGTAGGTTATAGGAGTTAGTATTTTATCTGGAAAGGTCCCGAGCTAACTCTATTAATTGTTTTCGGTCGTTACGCGTTCCGGTTCGGTAAGCCGTCCGGACTCCGGATCGTTAAAGGTCATCCTACGTAATGGGGCTATTGCATCAGTGTTTTACCGTGTTGATATAACAATTAAAATATCATAATGAATAGATTTGTAGATTTTCTTTGTATCTCTCTCACGATTTTTTTCAGTAGTTCAATACACATTACGTTTTACATGGTTGTCACTTCTTAATTGCTGCTTTACAACATACAACTTCTAAATATATCATCACTAGTATATTTACTAATTTTCATTCTGGGACAGTGGGGAGTAACAATGTAAACATGACGATAGTGCTAGCGACAATGAAATAAAAATTGATAGTTCTGAAATTTTTGTATCATATGTAACGCAGCTAAATACGGGTTGCATTGCATCGCAAATGAACATCAATAAAAACTCGCATGCATAAAACTTTCACATTATTAGATTATCTCTTATTTATGCCTTTGTATTTTCAATTCGTGAGAATCCATGTATAAAATTAAAATTAAAATAGAATGTTATTAATATTCGTTGCTAGCTGAGAACATACTTGCTAAATAAAAACTGTGGTAGAGTGAGAATCATATACTATCAAGTGCCTTAATAAATTAAAACGTTCAACAGAGACTGTAAAAACAGCAAAAATAATGGCTCGCCATCCATTCCAAAAATGTAACTAAAACTCACAAACGTAGCCTTGAAACACGTGCATGTAGGTTAAGCGTGCTGTAGTAAATGGGGTTAGTACTTTTTCAATTTTTCCTTCCGTCGGGCAACGATTTTATCAAGGGAAATAAACTATAGCATGTAGACAGTGAGCAGTTTGAATTAACCTTTGGTAGCCTTGTAGCTCGTAGATTCGTGGCCCGGTTACGACTGGGTCATCTACTAGTTAATATTCAAAGGGTACAATCACGGATTCCGTACGCGTCTCAGTTTCGCCGAGTCGAATGCTCTCCTCTGTTTGAGTCGAAACATTCCCTTTTTGTTTCATATACTTACATAAACGTTTCAAATTAGGCTTTTAAGTTGGAGCATGGGTTACCTAATCGACCACCATTCGAAGTGTGGAATGTTACAACATTTTATCAAGAGAACTACATTTCTCACGATATTATGTTTATGGCGATATTTATGTTAACTGACATCATATTGTTAAAATAACTGACTGTCCTGAGCGGCGCGCGGCGGACTCGTTTCAGATGGCATTATGTTTATGCGTCGTTCGATCTAACGCTTTATTTCACAATCGAATTAATTGAATTTATGCTATGGCAATATTTGTGTTTAAGTAGTTCGTAACGGCTGTTAATTTTTTTATTTGCATGATTTGAAAATAGGCACTTGTTTCGGTAGAAGAGCCATCACATGAGAGAGAGAAAGAGAGAAAGAGAGTCACATCATGGAGATCTTTTCAGACTTTTTAATCCGTTTCAAGTTATTAATTATTTCATCACATTGGTGTTCTTAATACATACCTAATACATAATATTCACCACAGATAAAACATAATCTTGGTTTCTTTTCAAAACATTTCTAAACTCTTAAATGCGATGTAGATATTTGACAATATACTCGGACAATGGACCCGCACACCTGGGCTCGCTCGATTACGGCTCAATTCTTTTAGAGAGCACAAAGACCGAGATTCTTGAAATTTTTGTAAAAATTTACGAAAGTGTTTTTATGTTTCGTGGCGTCCGGAACGTTTCAAGAGTCACGGAGCTGTCATATATACCTACTCATTTTATATAAAGACCTCCCAACTCTTGACGTCTATATATAAAGCCTTTTGAGTTTAAGTTCCTAAATAACTTCTTGATAAAACGGTTGTGTTGAAATATTTCAGCATTGTTTTTTCTAAGCCGTTTTTATTAGCATAACTTATTTAATCATAGCAAATGTATATTACTCACTTAGCTCTGTATCTATAAATCGTTATACAATAAGAGCCTTATGTTCCGTACGATATAATTGCAATCTCGAACGTTTCATTATTGACGAAATCAGATTTGGCATTCATTACTTAACTTCTGATCAAATTAAATTCAGAATTTTGAGGATTGTTCGTCCAATTTTACGGTTCAGCGGATTTGTTTCGAGCAAAGAAGTATTCCAATGTAAGTCTACATTGAAATAACGCCGAGGGAGAAATTTATAGGAGCAGTCGGCCGATGTGAAGTATTCACGGCCCAACGAACTCAAACAGCTTTGAAATACGTATATTGAAATACTGAAACATATCATTTTAATTTATCTTTTAAAAGTTCTTCGTGGTTTATCCATTCTTTATTTGACAAATACGTATCTGTCACATATTCACTCTACCTACTTGCTTTAAACGGAATCTTAACGGATGATTAGGACAACATGAGGACAACTTCGAATTTTGTCTTTCCTTTGTAGTACCTTTGAAAGTCAGAAAGACAAGACTATAAATTTAACGTGAATAAAAAAGCAATGGACGTTGACTTCATTAAATATATGTGTTATAAGCACATCAAAATATTTTTATATGTGGTATTATTCTTATATATATTTTTTTTAATATTATCATTTTACCAAAAATCTTCTTATTACGTTTACGTTGCCAGGAAACGTAAATGGATGCTCGCATTTTTTTAAAATTCAATTATCTATGCGGTGAATAATCTGTTCTTTTCATCAAGGCGAATATAATTTTTATTAAATCATCATTTGTATAAGTTTCAATTTACACGCAATACGTCATTTACGTGTAAGCATAGAAGAAAAGATAAATTAACTCTACTCTCTTACCGTACACAGATCATTAATTTTGAACTACTTCTGATAATTAAATGCATATACTTAATACTAAAACCATAACTAAGTCTTGAGTGATCATCATATAATTTTTGATCGTACCCATTTATGGAAACTGAGACGTGTTCGGTATTTTTTATACTAGGTGCTCCATAAAGTTTGTACCATAAACTCTGCACTTAGCGATAGCGTAATCTGCTACACCGTAGCAGGGCGCTACGATTTCGTGGAGTAGTGTTTTTTTTTTATATGTTTGTATGTATGTGTTGTACCAGCGCTGAGCAGCCACACCGCTGATACAGCACATGCTGAGTGGTAACCTTTTTTGCTGTTACAAGCCACATTTTATTTTAATTTTATTTGTAATGTTACACAAAATAAATATTTTTCTTTCTTTCTTTCTTTACGTCAAAAAAATATTGCCACGGACGGGCCTGCCTTGCTGTAGCCGGCCACCGTATTTTGTGAAATCTTGGTACACATGAAATATGCTTGACATGAACAATGTTATTGTTTCAGATAATACCGATGTCATCAGGCGTGGGGGACGTGGGCAAGTGTCGCACGCGGATGCCGTGAGCTCTCCCACGGGCGGAGCGCGCCGTCGTCGTGATGAGCACAACCCGCCATAATGCGTCCGCGGCCACTTTAACCCGGAATAGGACGCGTTACTCGGCTCGCGATGGCCGCCGGCCACAGCCCACCCGCGCGCGCTCACACACACACCCCGTCGCGACACTATGAGATGTGGAAACACGGCAAGTGGCGACAAAAAACGTCACCACCCAGGACTAACGCGGCCGTTACAGTGCCCAGATAGAGACTCACGTATTCCTTAGAGGCCTAAGTGTTACTGTTCTGTGTAAATATTGTGTGTAGTTGTAGTTAAAGACGATGGGGGAGGGTCGGGGTGTGCGGGTGCCTCTCCTGGAGAATGGTGGCGGTGATTTTGCGCACCCGAACAAGACGTCGGCGCAGCGGTGCTGCTACTGGCTAGCGGGACATATCAACGTGAGGAAATGCGTCGCCGGCGTCATGCTGCTATCCGTCCTCACTATATTCTTCTATACGTATTATGTCACAGTACCTCTTACCAGGTGAGTCTCAAGAACTGGTTGGGCGAGAGCGATGCCACACGGTGTGTTGCGTTGCCATAGCAACGCTGCGTTGCAATGCTATAAGTCACCAGCCCTGTATAGCTTGCAGTCCAGAATAATCATTGCGTTAAGGCGACGCAAATGCATGTGCCATCGCTCTTAGAGCAATTAGAGATTAGTTATGTCTAAAAGTAAAAATACAGAGTACAGAGAGTTATATTTTATTTGCTATCTTAGATTATAAGATCCTCATTAGAAAGGTAACTTTTGCAGTATTCCATGATAAAGCTAACTTTTAACAATATCAGGCCTTTATACTTAGGCCTCATACTGATCATATTTTCTAATGTGATTTTTATATCTTTTCAATATTTGAGTAACATTTATAAGTGATATTAGCCTTAAAGTTAAAATTATCTGACCTGGTAAATATTTTCAAAAGCTGAGTTTTCCAAGCCTTTTTTATCTCTTGCTGAAAGAGGGAAAAACGTTGATAAAGGAGATTCCCAGTGAATTGAAATTCAGGGTCGGTACTACTTGGCCACCACGATCTCAAATTAAGTAAAGCTTAGCTGATAATATAATGTATGGGTCTCATACTCGAAGACCAATCGGATCTAGTCAACGCGGACTATTAATAAATAGTATCTCAATTTAAATGTGTTTATCTGTAAATATGCGTCATTCGCATTAATCCAATTTAGTGCCTACTGGGAGCAAACACGTCGCTAATATAAATTAATAATATGAAATTATCGCGTTTGGACACACACCGAGTTACATCGGTCTGCAATTTGGATTCGGATTAGTATAGGTAATGGTGTTTTATGTTTATGCTGTTGGTACAGATTCGCGTTACAGATTTTTCATTCGTGAAATACAAATATAAAAATGGCCGTTCATAGTTTATATATGAAGAAAAATATTTCGACCATAAGTATTTGTTTAGGTACTAAAACTTTATGATTACCCTATTAAAATTCGTGTTATAGTAACAAAAAATAAATACGCAGCATCGGTGTTGAAGCACATTTACTGTTTAAAAACCATCACCTCCAGTGCTATTTAGTATAGAATAAATGAAATAATTAATATGAAACTTTGCAGTCACATATAGTTACATATAGTTTATATTTATTTTATAATTAAGTAATTACTAAATGAATCGTTTGTTAAAAATAAATGTTCTTCGTACAACAACTGTTCTACGTACAACTTTTGCCTTTCATAATTTCTTCTTTTCTGTGCTGAAAATAAGATCTGAAAATATTTCAATATTTTTTCCCTGTCGTGCTTATCTCATTTTATAATATTCCATTTACACTGTGAGCATACAAATGTAGAAATATGAAAAATAATTCAACAAATAGTACCTAATTGAAAATAACAATTTTCTATTACCATAATGATAAAAATAAATATAAACAATATAAAATCCAATTCAATAATAAAAACTATCTAACAACATCATACATTTTAATTTTACTCTGTTATTTACAGTAGTCATAGCATTTTGTTTCGTTATCTTTAACATTTTAAAATGCAAGAAGAGTTATTTACTGTTGCCAAGTTTTTAATAAATTTTAAAAATATCTATTTCGTACTCCAAACAACATTATTAATGAAAACAGTCCGTTATTCTATTTTGTCAAACACCTTCATTGGTCATTGGTATATCGCTCCATTATCATATTCGTGGCAAAGGTCAGTCAAGTAGTAAATAATAATAATAATAATAAATAATGGTAGACATTTCACACAGCGCCATCTAGCCCCAAAGTAAGCTAAGCATAGCTTGTATCATGGGAACCAGACAACTGATATAATACTTATATACTTTTCTTTTTTAAATACATACATATTAACACCTAAACACAGAACAAACATCAATGTTACAAATGTCACATAAATGTTTGTCCTGAGTGGGGATCGAACCCACGACCTACAGCGCAGAAGGTAGGGTTACTAACCAACTGAGCTATAAGGCCAGTAAATCCCGAAGCCGTATACACTCTACGATGTAGGTGATACCAAATATTTTCCTTTTATTTTTAATTTTAACCTATATTCTCGTTTCTTCTGTGTACCACGTGTGTGCGATATTTGGAAAATTATTTGCATAAACTCATTACATTCTTATCTTGTTTTGTGAATACACGTTCAGAGGACTCATTTTCTGGGCCCTTTCCGCTCACTCGACAAAAAGGCAGCGATATCAGAGTAAACATGTACTGTTTGCTCGCATCTTTGTATTTTAATATCAAAGGTTTCGTTATGCATAGCATTGGCAGTTAATATTAGAGGGAAATTTCCTGACGGAAGTATTAATGGAGTTTAACTGGTAGAGAATTCTCGTCGCCTTTGTTGGGAAGCTTTTCGTCGCTAAATAAGTACAAGGAGCTGAATATTTCAGAGTAATTTATAGCGTGATTTTATGTAATTAGGGCAGATGTCGTGTAGCTTCGGCCGTTATATTTTATTTTATCGGCTTAATTTTATTATTACACCGAGCTGAGATGAGCGGCGCGGGCGGCAGTTTCGCTGCTCTCTTGAATTTATAGCAAAACTTCACTTCTACCTAATTAATGGGAGCTGCTTCCCTCGCGCTTAGGGTAGGTCCAGATTTATGAACGTATTGTTTATTCAGCACGTGGATACAAACGATGAGGCGATATACGCAAGCGTAATCAAAAACCTTGGCTTATTCCTTGTTTAAACGCGATAAATGTAACATTAATTTATGTTACCTTACCAAATTATTCACCGTCCCCAGACTAATGATCAAGCACCGTAGTAAATAACCGCTGGTTTCCTCAATATGTCTTTTGAGTGAACCGTGAAAGTTTCCTCCCGGCTGATTTAGGTGTGGCTTTCATTAGAGCAAAGAGGCCGCAAGTCTACCGCGCTCACAGGACCACGCCGACGGATTAAATATTTCCACAAATTCCATCCTGCCTTTATTTATTTTACGCTATTGAGATAAACCCTAATGGCTCTTTGATGCGGCTTGGCGGAACGCAGCTTCGGCAACTTTGGCACCCCTTGATTGATTTTTTCCACAATTTCGTTATTAGGTTACTCAGTGGCTGTATGAATTCAACCGAAATATAATTGTATACCTGATTTATTTGTTTGGGAATAACAGATTAACGGCTTGCCGGTAAATTTATCTGAGTACCAGCTGTCTGTAATTGTAAATGATTGCCAAACATTTTAATGCTTTTATAATGTAAATTATTATGAAATGATACTATGTATAAAGCTGGCTTACCCGGTGCACGACACCGTAAGAAGCTCGAGGTATCCTATCCCTAACATATGAACACTATACTGTTATGAAACAGCACAAGAAATAGTTTGGCTAGTTATTACATTCCATGAAAATGTATGTTGCTAGTGCATGAAAAAACTATATAATTAAAAAACTCCTATAAAACTCAAAATGTAATTATGTACTTACATTTTATCAGGATACACAAATAATAACAATGATAGTTTGTATTAACTCTAATAAAAGCATTTATCAGTTAATTGACATTATAACTACACTAGAAAAAGGATTCCTCGAAGAACAGTTTCTTTAGGAGCTGTAGAACTCACGCCAATTTCATGCGGGCAAGTACTGCCACCATGCCTTTTTCTGCCGCCAAGCAGTAACTCATTCGCGTTACTTGTTCCGGTTTTAAAGGTGTGGTTGCCGGTGAAATTACTGGCACATGAGACATTCCACCTACACGTCTCAGAGTTACGGGCGCTACTAGGTACGTCAAGACACAAGTCGCATCGGTTGTTATGGGCAGAGGTTACCACTAAAAAAAAGTAGGTTACTTGTACTGTCTTAGGTTATAGGACATACATGTCATTCGGGAAGGACTTTGTTATTGATTTAGGTACTTTAAAAACTGATATTTCAAACCGGTAGTAAAATTATTGTGTTTAATTTGTACAGCAACAGGTACATATGTGTGCGAATTAACGCTGTTTCGTTTGTCGTTAGTTTGGTGTGGCGCGACCGGGTGCCGCGGCCGCTGTCGCAGTGCTCGTTGCTCGCGTCGCAGCAGCAAGCAGCGCGCGACCACCGCTCCGACGCGCGACTACGGATCGACGCTAAAGTACTTGTGATCGTAGAGTCGGCGTACTCGCGACTTGGCCGCGATATAGCCGAGCTACTTGTCGCCAACCGTATTCGGTAAGTTCAAACTTGACGCTTAAACGTCTTATGTTTTCAATAATATTGACGTTTCCAAGCCATTTCTTTATGAATGCTATGGAAATAAAAGTTTTGACTTTGACTTTAAAGTCGCTGTCGACTATACGCGAACACCCGTGAAATTATGAAGCATATCTCCACAACCTAATGTAACTCCAAGCACCTAGAACTCTCATTTTGCTGTTTTGACAAAATACGCCGATAATAAATAATAAGTGAGGCCATGTTTTTACTTATGCCTATTGCAAAACATTCGTCCAGTAGCAGGAAAAACCGCTAGTTAAACGCAATATGGGTCCCAGACTGCAGACTGCAGTCACTTTAAAAAAGTAGTGGAGTACTTCCATTATTATTAGCATTGAGAAGGCAGCCAACCACTATAGAAACACGGAATAGATATGTGTAACGTTCATAAGTAACGCTATGCTAATGAATGCCACAAATCACAACCTAGTGAATTTCTACAAAGATCGACGAATGCTTCGTCCCACGCTCAATTATATCACAGAAAAAGGTGTCTTCGTATTTTCAACGCAAATATTTACGTTGCGCTCTCGCCTACTGGATATTATAGGGTAATGTTTGGTTTGTTTGTTTTTTCTGTACGCCGCGAGGCGATCGGCCCCGCGCGAAGACAGCTAATATGCGGCCGAGGTGATGTACGGCGCCTATGAACGGATGGCGTCGTGGTACCTATCTGAACACGACGTGATTTACAGGGGGCACTTTCTCACGTTACGTTTTTGTATTTTGGTTAATAACGTTTCGTTTTCGCGGGGCGATACTAAATAATATTTGACTGTGTTTCATGCTGTTTGTTTCCCATCGGGAAAAGTTGGGCTTTTTAAGTGACAGTTTTCACAAACACTGAGAACACAAGAATGCAACATACATTTTATTTTTGTCCCAATAATCTTAAATTCAAGTGATATGGCCCTTTGATTTATGTTGATTCTGTTATATATATAATAAAAAAAATATAATTCTCATCGAAATGTTAACTAATAAATTTTTGTTAAATCTGACTAAACTGACGAAAATTACTAACTGACTGACTGGACGAGCAGATGGTACATCTTCACAAGAGCAGTAAAACAAGCAGTTATTTAGTTTTATAGTCAACACATTTCAACGTCAATATTACAGCACATATACTTCACCAACACACTATCCAGTCTTGAAATATCAAGCTTTCCTCGTATATTTTGACGGAAATCCATCGTTTTTATCTTATCTCGGAGGCAGCCTAGTTACGTCATCCTAGTTTTTTCCCCAGCTTAAAAATCGGTTTCTCGAACTCGAGTGAACTACGCTTGCTTATGAAATGTTTGACGGGTCAGGAATTAGTTTTCTCCACTTCTTTTTTTTGCAATACTTTCTGAAATATCATTCGAGGTTCGCACAACTTTGAAAATAAATCTTCCTCGTATCGTCGTGTTTACATTGGCAATAAAACATATTACCATATTGTGATGGGTTTTAGATTTCGTTCACTTAGATAAATATTATTCTACAGTATTACGATGAATAAAATAACTTTATGTTGCTCACTCTGTGCTATAGCCAACAACAAAATATATCTAAGCACTATAATACAGGTACTGTTCAAAAGTACTTACAAATTTGAAAGAATATTCATTCTGTGAACTTACACTGCAATAAGTGTATTCTATTTAGTTGCAGCAATAATGGAATTGTTATTTAACCTACGGACGCGAGAAATCCACTTAGTAACTGCAATAAATGGCACTTCCAACATTTTGATATTTGTATTCTACGTTCACTGCCGTGAATTAATCGAGAATTTACGGTTTCTTTATTCTGTTCTATGTAAATTAACTATACGTTATTTTATGTCAGGTTGTTCACAAACTTAAATGTATAGATAAAACTTTATATGAAATGGAATGTGTCGTGTGTTTAAGAAAATTTTGATAACAGTTATCGATTCAAAATTACATATTATAAGTCTCGTCTTAGAAAACTTTTGTGGCATAAACTGCTGCGCTGTTATCAATTCGTTTCAGGTTATTTAAACACATGATGGACATCAGAACCGATCAGACCGTTTGTTTTACACTTTCCATTGTTCATTCCATAATGTTCTACGCAGGATCTTTGTGAAAATTTATATGTTGTGTTGTTCCATTTAGTTGTCATAATTTAATATTTTTTACAAATGAAGCTGTTATTTTAATATAATCCGGCAAGTTCGAACTCTGTTTAAATTCCCGTATTTTTATGTATCTTATTTGCATTTACAAATGCAATATTCAATGCGTAACACCGATCGCCCTGGTATAACATGTGTTAAAAAGAAATACCTTGTATTAAACATTTCATTCGTAAATCATATGGATAGCACCCACTTTTTCAGCATATAATGGAACACTTTCTGTAACTATTTTTTTTTTAAATATTATGTCACGGTGGGCACCATAAATTATGCTGATAGATAGCTTTGCACGCTACTGCGGTACTTAGGGAAGGTGCCTACTAAATTTATATTATATATATAAATAATAATATATATTATATTATTATTTGATTTTATAGTGTTAAATTAAGAGCTGTGGATTTTGTAATAATAATAAAATAAAATAATCTAAGTGAAACTATTGTTCTACTCAACTTATGGGCGCCTGGTACATTGGCCTTAAAATTGAAATGAGTATTTTAGTTAATGGTCCTCTAATCGTTATTTTGATACTGCGCATGTTAAATTTAGTTCAAGATTTTACCTCATCTTTATCAAACATTATAGTTTATTTAGATAATTGTACTTTTTAAGATAAAATAATTTATTTCGGCACCTGCTGTAATTTTTTAATGATACGGGACTCATTGTGACCAAAATTATTCCGGTCTTCGACCAGACTTTAAGTCGATTTGCAAGGTTTAAAAGATCTTTATCCAAAGTTATCTAAATAAAAATCGGCCTCGAGTGCGCCCCAAACATTTGACTGCGATATTACCCGACCTAACGAAGTAGCGTTCTAATTAGCGGATAATTTGGGAGCAATAGGCCTTTTCATAGAGCTGGTAGGTTTACTTAATTAAATAGGTGTACTTATAAGCAACGGGTCGGGTATGGTGACAGCTGAGTCTCAAGTGTGCGCTGAGGGTTGAATCGCCAGATGGTAAAAGAGAAATTTCACTTGTACCGAAATGTTACAGAAATTCCGTGGTTGCAATTTTCTCGACAACTTTCTTCGTCATGTTTAAAAGCTTTCGTTATATTATGTACGATATTGTGAAGCATTGATATTAAAAACCACTACAAGTATTTGAGACGCTTGGACGTAAATGAAGGATGAGTATCGCGTTAAGCTCAACTTTATCTATACTTATACTTAGTCCAGCTCTAGTTGGTTGGCATAAATTCGCCTTATCCCAATATTTTCGCTAAATGTGAATCTAAATTTGTTTGTTGGAGCCATAATATAAGCATCCGTCATTCGTGGGTTATTTTTATAATGATTTGTGGAAACGATCTTAAAATAATTTTCCGAACGTAGCACATCACACACTCAGAGAACAATCCTTACTGTTTTCGCAGAAAATAATAAAAGAAATGGTCATTGAATTAAAAGAATAAACAGAACCTTTTTTATCCTTCTCTATTATAATCTTAATCTCTATTCATCAAGGTTTGTATAATGTAAATTTCTAAATTTGCAGCATAGTAAACAGTTTGTAGAAGCCAATATTTTAAGCAGTTATATGTACAAAGTTAAATGAGCGTGGTTTTACAAGCGGCAAATGTTACCTGGCAATTTGACGTCAAGCGTCATCGCAGTCAGTTAGTAGTGCCATTAGAGGCGAGAGACCGCGGCGCGGCGTCCCGGCCCCATCTTGCCGCTTCTCTCCATTAATGCGCGTTTGTGTCAAAATGACGTAATTACTTTATATTGGAGCGTTTTAACATGACTGCCTTTGATCCTGCATTGATTCTTTGAAGAGATTACTTCGAAAGGTGTGATATAAAGCAATTTGCAATTCCTCCATTCTGTAACCCAATTCACGAACAATTCGATTGGAAGTCGGGTAGGACAACCCTTCAAAATTGGCTACGTTGAACACTTCATCATACACGCCCCAGTTTATTTAGCAGTTCGATAGTTAACGTCCTCTTGACCCTTGTGTGGTGTTAACTTTGTGCTGTTTAGTGCCAACACAAGTATGCGACCCCTCGTAAACTTCGCTTTATGTTGCACGAGGGGCAAATCGAATTTTTAATAGAGCGTTAATGGATATTTCGCACTCAACGACCCCTTGCGGCCCTGACCCTCCCGGGACCGAATGCAATAGTTCCCGCTAGCTACACAATACCTCTAACAAATATCACAAAAAAACTCCGGGAAACTTCGCTTCCAATAGGCGGCTAGCGGAAGTCACTCGATGATTAGGTATCGATAAAAGGAACTTTTGGAATTAACGAAAAGCGTTTCTAATAAAAATACGAGAGGGAAGTGAATTTCATGTTTATTGCCCAATTTAAAAAGTCGTTCGAGGAAAAGTTCACATAACGACTTGCGTTATTACCGACTCGCACTTGTTTTAAAAGAGGAATAATATACACACAGTTATATGGCTAAATATAAAAAGTTTCAGTTGATAGTCACAGGTTCCCATTAATGGCGTGCATAAAAAACAGTAAAGGCTGCAAACTTGGCAAAGTTGACCTTAATTTAGGTGTAGTGAGTTTCTCTGGCATTTGCTGCAGTCGTTAGTTTAGTTACCCGCGCTTTTACTGCGAAGACATCGCCTCCATTAGGCGTAGAGTCGCGGCTCCGTTACGTTACTACGCCGCGCCGGCGCCGTCCCGCCCGCTGCAAGCACATACTTACTCGTGCACTGCACCGCCTGTACTTCAGTACTCGACTAAACAAAGACCCACATCGCCAGCTCAAACTTCAACATATTCCCTAAACTTTAATGTAATTAGCGGTGTTAGGCACTTGTGTGAACGTTGATAAATATAATAGTTACATACTTAAATAGACATATACTTAGTACGTGTTGCATTTGTGTATTATTCGAGACTTAAAAATTGTTAGCAACGCATTTAACCGGTAAGCGACGGGGTATTTACGATATCTGTTATCCTGAAGGGCGGGCGCGGCGGTAGGCAGGTCGCAAGATTCCCCGCCGTGACATTGCTCCCCTTTATTGAACTCAGTCGCGCTCCCTTATCACGAATTAGCCCTCGTCGCATTCGGTTCACGGACGAAATAGGCTATTTTGCGCGCTCTAATTTAAACCAAGCGTTCACTCGTTTTAATGGCAGGACACTAATTAAGGTAATTAGTAACATGTTAGTCCTAGTTAAATACTGATGCCCGTGCTACACCATTGTTGGGGTTACCGACGAAAATTCAAAATATACTCGTGTAGTTCGCCCAATTTACCGCAGAAATTCAGCAGTCAGTTTTTGCCTCTTATAAGTTATATGGCTCGTGTCGTTCTTTCCGCGGATATAAGGTTGCTGTAGGAAAAGTTGCCAACGAGTGCACCGTACATTACTGAGCGAGGTCGACCGGCACGAGTAGGTAAATGCTATTTGCAAGTTGCCATTCGCCCTGGATTCCATCTCTAGTGCGCTCCCTCTGCCAAATTGAAACTGACCTTAACTGGAGCAAAATGAACGATTAAATCTCGATTCTTACGTCACTTATTTTCCCTCGAAACCAATACATTATTTTATTTCGCCGAATTGTCCGTTTTTGATTCATACTGTCAGATTTTACCTATAAACTTGGCAAAATTAACGCTCTAGATTGGAAACCTTTTAAAGGTATCCCAAAAGTGAACGTTTGGACAGTTCAATATTGCCAATCAAATTCAGTGGTTCGTTGAAAAGGGAGGTTGTTGCCGACTGCCATTTAAATTGTACAATTTGATGACGAGGGTCGACCTTCATAGCCTTGATTAGTATCTATCTCTGACCAAGGATATTACTTTGCATTACAAATGTTGACATTTCAATAATAAACTTCCAATTCAGACAAATATCTCCATTGGGTATATAGCTATTATGAATACATTATGTCGTGCAAACAATATGGTTCTTGGAACTCTGGGAGCTACCTAAAAGCTTTTATGCAATCATAACAATATTGGAATGGAATATCAAAATGTATGAATTCATTCAACTCTATTGAATCGGAGTTGGGACGTCTGATATACTGTTTCGAGGATTTTTTCGGAACATAACATCGTTTTGCCCACTACGGCATGACAAGGCAAGATGACAACGATCCTAAACACCCAAGTCGTATGCACCGGCTGGAAACAATGAAATGGCATCCAAATCTCGGACTAGCTCATAATCTCCCGACGTAATCCCAATTAAAAGTATTTGGGCGTTAATAAAGCTTAATCTTCAGTGTGAGTGGAAGATGCCAGGCTATTATCTTGCCGTGGCCTCGGTCTCGCCTCTAACGGCACCACTGACTGCGATGACGCATGATCTGTTTGCTTACTAACTTGCTGTACCAGCGGCTTTATATAATTCAGTTTGTGTCTATATAAGTACTCAATGGTTCAGTAATATTTTAACGATTTGTGAATTATTTTTTCTCTACAGGCCTCTAAGCTCCACAACTTTTCTATAGAAAGCATTTATATATATATTTTACCGTTAAGGCAGCGTTCGTAAGAAACGCATTCGCTCGACCGTTTCCAACTGTGACCGTATATATGTTTTAAATCGTATTAATAATTTCGGAGATTAAATCTTACATACAAAATTTACCTCTTTATAATATTAGTGTAGATAATAAAAATATCCAGATTTATTTTATTAAATGTGGTTGTTTTTCAATCTTTTGATTTCATTTTATTATAAATTATTCCGGTCTTACTGTTGTATTATACATAATACAAGAGCGATTCACTATGTAGTGAATCTTACATTATACATGCTTTAAGTTGTGCTTTTGAGTAGCGTATACTACCTCTCCATCCGTATGATCTCATGACTTGGTACAGAAGCACAAATATACTTGGATTCCGTTATCTGAAATAGAGTTACTGAACCAGAGGGAAGGTAAATGTCTATTTACCTCTTCTTCTATTCAAGTTACAGTTCATAAACCTCGAGATTAAACATAAAGTAGCAAGGATTTATGCTCTTCCTCGGTTGACTTTTTAATTTTCTTTCCGCATAATCTCAGCTGATTTTGTTCTAGGAGTAGAGTAAAATAGCACGTTAAGCGTTATAGTCTGCTTGGCTTATCGCAATCGTTCGACCAGTAAAACTAAACTCATTCATGCTACTCGTTAATTCTGAGAAGTAATGTTTTCTGCTTCAACATGATATAGTACTTAATCATGTTGAAGCAGAAAAATAATAGTTGAATATATGTAGTTCGAATCCCGACGTGCACCTATGAGTTTTTCAATTGAAAGATTTATGTGCGAAAAGCTACGTTCTCAAAACAGTGAAGGAAAACATCGTGAGGAAACTGACATGTCCTAGAATTGAAAATTCGAAGACACGTGTCAAGTGCACGAAAGGAGCCTCTTTGAGGCGCACTTAAAATCCTTTCACTAGACTGGTTCGAGAGAACCAGTGACTCGAATAGATAGATAGATAGATAGATAGTACTTATATTATTTATTTTTATTATTATTATTCATTAATATACTTGCTTCTAAAAACTATATTGCATTGCGTAAGTACTCCATAATGCATCAGCCTTATTCATATTTGGATGTACCTACTATGTAGACTATACACTAGCACAACAATACAATACCTGTTTCAAATATATTTATAAACATTTATACCTATACTAGATTCAATTAAAGCCGACCTTCCGCTGTTATATTGTTAGTGGTTTCTGTACAAATGAATGATGTTAGTGAAACACGAAACCACATTTGTAATTATTTATCTTCTAAATAAGGCTACTTTTATACAGCCTATTTGAGTAAAATACAATTTATTTGTAAAAATGTTTTTATACTGTCTACTCATATTAACCTTTTGGTAGAGTACCAATAAGTAATATAAGAACCAATTTTTGCCTCCGACAAGCAATGCATTCGATTACTTCATTTCCTATTTAAGGATCATAGGAGGACTGAAACCCATGTAACGCCCATTAGGTTGTTTCCCTTAATAGTATGATACGAGTAACCTAATCGTTCCCCCATTTTATGATATGATAAATTCGTGAACAGATAAAACTCCTGACTTTAGTCGCTATCTGGTTGGGTTGGTAAAAATTGATTGTAGGATGAGATCCACCTAGTGTATTTGTGTATATACAATTTAAACTTAAATAAAACACAACATTGGAATAGTTGAAAACAGTAAAAAAGTGCAATTTTATATCGAACGTAACGTGGAATAATATTATGAGAAAAGGATTTTTCTGAGAAGCATTCCTCGATATACATGTGTCAGATTTTGCATTTTAATAAGATTGTTTCTGTCACAGGTACAAAGTTGAAGTGGCGGGCAAGAGTCTCCCTGTGCTGACCACTCTGGACAAGGGGCGATACGGCGTTATCGTATTCGAGTCGCTGTCCAAATACGCCAATATGGACAAGTGGAATCGAGAGCTTCTCGACAAATACTGTCGGGAATATTCCGTCGGAGTCGTCGGTTTTGCGACGCCAGGCGAGGAGACGCTAGTTGGAGCGCAGCTGAAAGGATTTCCACTCTTCATGCATACCAATCTCAGACTGAAGGTAATATCATAATACACTTTATATTAAACATACCGCTCGAATATCAAACGCCCCACAAATACGTAATCGTTGTAAGATAAACAGGGAATAAAAACGTTTTAAATGGTCCGATTCAGTCGTACTCCCTGTGGCTATTCTGCTGATTGAAATCACCTAAATATTCATACCGGCGATTGCTGTCAGAGGATAAAAAAAACTGTACATTTTATCGAGCTGAAATTTTATGTAAATGAACGTGCGATGACATTGCGAGCCGCGTTGATGTCCACTCCGTTAGGTTGAAAGCAATTAACCCGAATTTCTGAAACGCGATATAATGAGGTCGAAAATTACTTATTCAATCGTCAATTGTCCTGTCAAATAGAAAAAAAATATTGTCCATCAATAAGCAGTCTTGACAATGTGTTAATTGATTTTTTAATTCAATTCACATATTGGAGCAATCACTTAGTGGCAGAATCAGGTCATGATTAATGCTGGATTGTTGAGCGATAACTATTCGTACATAGTAACTACTATACTATATACAATAGTAATTACTATTACTCGTGTCACTAGTTCCCTCAAATTAATGTGGAGAAAGGATTATAGTGCGCCTCAAAGAGGCTCCTTTCGTGCACTTGACACATGTCTTCGAATGTTTGCTCCTAGTGCATGGGTTACCTCGCGATGTTTTCCTTCACTTCTTTGGTTACGTTTTGTACATAAAATATGTTTTACTTTAGCCTATTGTGAGAGAAAATAATAGTTAAATGTTACATCAGACTTGGTGCGTTCGATGTGGTGAAAGGAGCTCCATCGAACCGACGGAATAGCAAAACGTTTATGGCAGAGATTCAATATTCAAAGATTAGTTTGGAAATAATAAATCACTGGTTGCCATTGTAGCTGTGCACCGTCACACAAATGTCGACCAATAATGGGAAATGAGCTTTATGGCATTGTCAGTGGGTTTAATACGGCTTGCAATAGGTACATTGGGGATTACACTGTATGACGTCAACTTTTGCAAAGGCAACTCAACTATCGTAGGCTCTTTTTTTTCTTTTGTTGTGTATGCTGTTCTTTGATTATGTGTAATGTACATAAAAAATGTTCTTGCTAATAATTTATTTGCAGTCCGCCGCGAAACAAAAGATTGTAATAATAAATAAAAAATATTGTTACTTATTTTTGGTCAAAACATAACGATAACACAGCATACAAATCCAAGTGTCATATGAATCATACCGGTTTTTCACGACGGATTAATTTATACAGGATGCGACACTAAACGCTGCTTCGCCTGTCCTTCGGCTCTCAAGAGCAGGGGAAACAGCGTGGGGCTCTCTACCCGGTGACCACTGGACCGTGTTCAGAGCGAACAGCACCACATATGAACCAGTGGCGTGGGCGCTGCGCCACAACGAATATGGATCTGAGGGTAAGTCGAAGGAGTAGAAAAAACATACATAACTTTCCGGAAGTGCAGTCGCTTAGTATATGACCGTTTTTGAGCTGTTGGATCACGTATGGGTCACGAATGTTAGTATCACAAGCGAGGTTGCAAAAAATGCTTGCATGTTCTTTTTTTTTATCAACACATTTACTGAGTTTCTTGTCATCCGGGCCGTCTTTCCTACGAGCATGCTCTGATCTTACGCTCAGTTACCCGGGTGGCCCGGAGCCTGAAAAGCCCTGTCCCGGACAAATGTGGACAGTGTATTGCGTAACACAGTAACCCAATCAAACACACCCAAGAAATTGAGAATCCGCGGTTTAGTAGGGATGGTATAATTTGTTATAGACAGGAAGTAAATATAAATACACGCTATAGTATGTATCATACTAGAGTTCTTTATTAATTTAAATCTTTATTATACACAAATAAGAAATTTTTATTTTTAAGTTAAGTATGTCTTTGAAAATCTGGTCAAACCATCAATCATTAAATAACTTGTTAAGTCCCTTAACTAAGCAATTAAAACCGGACCGTTGAGAATCTGCCCAAAATTTTGCGGCAAGGTCATTTACCTAAGTATAAAAGAAAATTAATTAAAATAGACTCAATTATATTAGAATTTAACGTTTATTTAATTTAGCCAGAACGATCCAGATGACTTACACTGATTAACATGGTTTTCATGATAATTACGGTCATTGTAACATATGATTAAAAATTATATTGAAAATCAAAGTGTAAATTTGATCAATAATGTAACATTTCTGTTGGCTCATTTCCTTGACCGATTACGTATAATAGATATCAATGCTAATTGATTAAGATATGAACTCATGACACAGACTTAATATTTTTATAAAGAGTTATTGGATATATATTTGGAGGTATTATTATTCTAGTGATTCCGTTGAAAATCCTGCATGCGTTTGTAGTGTTATCCTCACACCGCCATTAAACTAAGTGACGGCAATTAAAAAGGAAATTTAAAATGGGACGCCTGTTTGAGACCGCTTTTTTGCTCAATTTGGCAATGGAACGCTTTGAAAATGGCAATAATTGTACAAACTTGACACACATATTACGTACCTACTGAAGTTTCAAATGAGGGTAATTAATATTAATCATAGTTTGTCACCGTGCTCTAATTAATAATGGCGCGTCACTTTGGATCTGTTGTAACGTTACACATTCCTTTGGGTTCAGACATGGAGTGTCAGCGCTTTCCATAACTAAGTAGATGTTTCAATTGAATCATCTCTGTCTGTGTGAAGAAGCGTCCCATACGTTTCCGTGTTTAATAATTGCATAGTCTGGAAATAGAGTGAAAAGGGGATTAACTCTTATGTTTTAAGCTGTGAGCCCAGACATGTGTTCACTGCTCAGTTGGTAGTAACCTTGCCTTATGCGCTGTAGGTCGTGGGTTCGATTCCCACCCAGGGCAAACATTTGTGACGCACATAGATGTTAATCTGTTTCTGGATGTTAATATGTATCAAATGTTTGTAGTAAAAAAAGTTCATGATTATTATATCAATTGTCTGGTGTTATGATATAAGCTAGGCTTAGCTTACTTTTTAGATGGCCTTGTGTGAAATGACCTTTATTCGATTATATATAATATCGAATTATATGTATTAATTCCATTTCATAATCCCATTAAATAATTAATTAGTGTTTGTCAATTTCAGCAATAAATTCATATTTTGTGGTAATGTACTTGCGTTATGCTTAGCAAGAAATGACAGTTATTATTAATACACAAAAGGATATTCAGCGAGCACTGAACATCACAATAAATACAATGGTAAATGAAAATCGTTTCTGCCCTTACGCTGTCAATAAAATAGTGAATGGATTGCCGAATAGCACGAACCTATTTAGTTTACTTTTAATACTTTCCCTACAGAAGTAAGTTTAGTAGATTAGCTTTCAGTTGTGTCCTTGTAGTTGGAGAGGAGGGGGATTTCATTGTAATTCTGTAAATCAGGGGCAGCCTTGCAACAAAGTCTAGATTAAGCAATTTCGAACGAACATGCATCTCTCCCCTTTTACAATACATACTTTTAGTACTAAGTAGATTTATACTTAATCGAATCTTAATTCCCAATTATAGGATTAGCATTAATGTTCTTACACACATTAGTCTTTATTTATTTTCTTTAATGTATTATTTATACATCGTCATGTTAGATTTTCCATCTGTCCTTTTAAAGATAATTTAATGTGGATACTCTATAACTGATCGTGTAAATATATAGTACCTTCTAGAGTGAGCTACTGAATGAAGACTGTAATAATGATGTCGCTCCTACTGCGGGCATTTAGCAGATAGCGGTTACAAGTCGACCGAGCAACTAGTAGTTATTCTGTATCCGAGACGGTAGATAGGCCTTACACAGCCACAGATACAAAGCCTACCCTTTGTGTTTGCATCGCGCCTTCGGAACAAAGCATCTTAAATAATGTGTTGTTCACAGAGGAACGGGTGCCTCTGGCGACTGTGATACAAGACCACGGACGTTTGGACGGCGTCCAACGGGTCCTGTTCGGGTCCGGTTTGCAGTTCTGGTTGCATCGACTGCTGTTTCTCGACGCACTCAGCTACCTCAGCCATGGACAGCTCAGCTTGAGCTTGGAGAGGTGGATCCTCGTAGATATTGACGACATATTCGTCGGTGAACGAGGTAGGTACTTGATGGGTATCGACGTGTTGAGAAAACCACGGTTTCTGTTTGGGTTGGGATTGCAGTTCTGGTTACATCAACTGCAGTTTATTGACGCGCTGAGCTATCAGCCTGGGTCTGTACAGATGGATCTTTGTCGATGTTGACGATATATTCGTCTGTGAACGAGGAATGTTTCAATAGACTTCAAGAGAACCATGCATTTGTGTTCGGGTTTGGAGATCTGGGTTTCAGACCCTTTCGTAGATTTGTTTCAACGATGTGCAAAATGTTCAGTTGCCAGGGCCAAAGGGTACTATTATTTTCTTATTCAAGAAAGAAATAACTATGAAAAATTTGTGCGTAAAAAACGACCTCGTTTCTTCGTAATCACTCACTCCAACGATGTGTTAAATGTTCAGTTGCTAGAGCCAAAGGATACTATTATTTTCTTATTCAAGAAAGAAAAAAACTATGAAAAATTAGTGCGTAAAAAAGGCCTTGTGTTTTCGTAATCACTCACTCCATCACACTTAAATAAAATACTTAATCCAGAATCTGATATTGCCTCAACGTGTTAAGCAGTTCTAAATATAAAGAGGTCTTTTACTTTACTATGTACGTAGCATTTACTGGGCGACGAACTAGGTTGCGACATATTCGTCAGCGAACGAGGTATGACGCTAATCAATCATTTTCAGCCGCGACGCGGATTGCTGACGTGATTTGAACGCTGATTTGGGCGGATCGAACCATATTCATGAACACGATGCTATGGTTAGATAGGCATGCGCTTACCTTGCGTGATAGGCATTTTCAAACCAATATTTTTATTGAATATTGATATCGTCAAAAAACAACCGCTTCATTGAATTCTACTTATCGTCTTCGGCTGGTTTAATATGAACATTATTTATGTATTTCTTTCACGCCAACAAATCAGTATGCATTGAATATCTGAATACTATTAGTGCGTCTGCTTGCGCGCAGTGAATCGCAATGAGTGGCGCATAGAATCATGTTTTATGTTCCGTGAATTATGATAAAAATAAATAACTGAAATGGAATAAAAACTTGACAGCTATTGATGTGTTTTGCTGTGAAAATAATGGACACGAAATAAAAATGTATTGCTGTGCGCGATGCTAACTAGCTCCGAGAATATACTCGTATTCAGTTCAACTTCAGTAAGCTGTTATTACGGGACATTTTCAGACGCAGATTTATGAAAATAATGAATGGCAAATGCCGTTTAGAACAGAAAAGTGACTCGGTTTCGCACGGGTATCATTACTGTTTACGGCTTTCTTTCTTTTTTTTACCTATCTTTATCATGATAAAAAAGCCAAAGGAAACAAGGACAATGTGGCTTCCTATTTGTTCTAAAATTTGCACAATTGTAACATTGTTTCAGAGATTACCTCCTACATCCAAACTTTTGAACTTTAATATCGTTACAATATTATATCAGTACGGACCAGCAGACCTGGGAACGATTTCTTGACATAGTCTATTATTATTAGGTATTTTCTCGACAATCATCGGCATAGTTAAGCCAATTTGCGAGGAATATTTATGAATTAAATACACGAACCTCGTGAATCAGGCTATTTAGTCGTGAAAATCGTATCTAAAAACCTAAAGTAAGATGATAAACCCTGCCGAGGTCTTTACGGTAACCGTTTATTTGTTTACTTAGTAGTTTCATTGTGTTTTGTTCATATCATGTTTAGATATAGGTATATTCTTTGTACCGAGAAATCTGAAGTGTGAGAAATTTCAGACTGTCAACCGGCCTTTGACCTTTTGACCTTTTTTATCATGAAAGAGAATCAGCCATTGATTGTCTTCGTAAAACATCAATCCATAAAAACTACTTTAATTAGTAGTTACTAAATTTCCAGTTATAATTATGTAATTAAGTATGATTAATTAATGTATTAATGTAATTTATGAATTGTGTAATTAGTGATTTTTCTTAACTGTGTTTCATTTTACTGTAGATTTTATCTAAAAGAAATGATTATTATTATTATTATCATTATTATTCTTATAATTCAACAAACAAGATTTCCAAACTACGAGCACAAAGCCATAAATATTTCAACGTTAGGGCATGATCCTACCTGCATTGGCCCGTCAGCCGTACATCAATTTGTTTCGGCGCACCTCAAAGGACCGCCCGCGTGTTTACAAGATACTCTGATTGGATGCGAAACATTCGGATCGTTCCTCACTTAGCTTATGTTCCCTTCAACGTCAACAAATACGGCTATTGAATGGTTTTGGTCGACCAGATAGGCCCTTGACGCTATTCATTGGTGGATCCCGCTCGTTTCATGTTTTCAGACATGAAATTGAAGTGATTTCCTTTCCAATTCGGGTATGGGCGTCGTCAGAAGCAAAATTCACATGACGTAAATATGGAAATGTTCCTAATACAAATAGTTTTTTGCATGTATGTTATGTAAAATGTGAGAGTAAACGAAAAGAATTGAGCATATACTTATAGAACAGAAAGTAGATCTACTAACATACCTTGGTTATATACCTCATTTATTCTTTCCTCACAACTCAGTTACTGAATTTTGGAGGATTTCAGATGTGGAGTGAATTATCTCGCATTTAAAAACCGTCGATTCATTCTTCGGGAGTAAGATGTCGGGAATAATCTTACCTTTTTTTTTATGTGATTCGTGTGGCAGAACGAGTTGACAGCCCACCTGATGTTAAGTGGTAACCGCCGCCCATAGACAATAGCAATACTACATAAGTATATTATTATACTATATTATATATAAGTAATATATAATATAAGCAATACCTATACTTGCTAATGTCAGTCAACCGTTAATCAGGTCTCATATTTCTGGTGATGTTTTACATAGATGTATTTGTAGGCACCCGTCTTCATGAGGAAGACGTGGCGGCTCTGATGGCATCGCAAGCGGCGCTGCAGCGGCTAGTGCCTGGGTTTCGGTTCAACCTGGGCTACAGCGCCAAGTACTACCACCACGGTACCACCCTCGAGAACAGGGGAGACGACGCGCTGCTCAAGAACAGGGAACATTTCACATGGTAAGAAAAAAAAAAAGATTAATTTATTTAACCCCATCGACAGAGTTATATGTAATAAAATAACATTAAATACTAAAATAAATTGTAGATATATTCGCAGATGTGTTGAGTGGGCAAAGAGGTTCATGTATCTTTGAGATGTACATTTAATTATTTCACCACACTGGCTCGAGCGGACCAGTGACATGATTATTAGTAGTTTCGAATTTATGCCATCAATGAACAATGATGACAGGATGACAACAAGGTAAACAAAACAGGTTAATATCAGACGTAACTACCTGACAACAAAATAATGTTTGTATTATCAAGAAAAGTGAAGGGTATATGGTACTATTATATAATTTACTCCACTTTCAGAAGTTAGCTTTCGGAACATAACACACGCAAGCAATATTTACAATTAATTATAGTCTGCAGCATAATAACATCGGTCTGTATACACTGTGTAATAATAAGTTACGTTTCTAATACGACACGTAAAACGCGAATCGTAAAGTAATATTACTATAAGGCAGTCATTACAGAGAGGGAAAATATTATATGAGCGCTAATGGCGTCAGAATAATTACTTTTGTAACATGAAAGACTGCGAAGGGTTTTTGTTAATTTATATAATAATATTTGCTAATGTTTTCGTAGCACTGCTGAAAAAGTGACATGATTCATGTTTAAAATGATTTTTACATTTGCCCTGTAAAAGAAAACGATTTTTTAAATGCATAAGTGCAGCAATAGATCTTGTGCACAGTTCGTCCAAGGAAGTCACATACCTATTTTGGATGCCAAGCAGTAACGTTTTATTGGCACCGCATTACTGGGTTCCGGTTTGAAATGTGTCAGTGCCGATAAAATTACACGCAAGAGACTTTCCACCTTCACGTTTCTAGAATACAGGCGCAATACAATGAGTCGTGGGTCTTCCCATACTCTCCAGTGCCTGTAATTTCACGGGCAACCACACCATTGAAACCGGAACACGAATGCGTTACTGCTTGGCGGCAGAAATGGGCATGGTGGCATTATTCCCCGGACGAACTTGGCGTGAGTTCTACTGCTCTTAATGAACTATACAAATAAATAAAATTGGAGTGTCTGTTTGTAATATAAAATAACCGCTTTTTACTAAGTGCATATGTGTATACATCACACGATACATATATCAAAACAACATTTTTTTTAAATGTTGTCTGTCTGTCTTTCTGTTTGTTCCGGCTAATCTCTGAAATGGCTGGACCGATTTTGACGGGACTTTCACTGGCAGATAGCTGATGTAACTACTTTTCCGAGGGGTAAAATAGGGGTGCGTGATAAAACCGAATTCCACGCGGACGAAGTCGCGGGCAACGGCTAGTATAAATATAAAAGTCAATGTAAAATCTAACTATACTCAAACATATACCGTTGTACCCAGGTTCTGTCACATGTGGAACCATCAACAGCCGCACCTGTACAACAACGTGACTCAACTGGAAGGCGAGATGATGCTGAACAAACAGTTCGCTATCGAACACGGTATACCGACCAACTCGTGCTACTCCGTGTCGCCGCACCACTCCGGCGTCTACCCCGTGCACGAGCCGCTGTACGAGGCGTGGCGCAAAGTGTGGGACGTCAAGGTCACCAGCACCGAGGAGTACCCGCATTTGAGACCTGCTAGGTAAATATGCCTGGAAGAAATCTTTGTTAGCGATAAGGCCGGCCATTGTATTACCTTAGCTTAAGTATTAATCTTTACGAAATTTCCACGTATGGTGGTCAATGAAGTATTATCTATCTATACGGCGAGCGATCTTGCCTACAGATATTTGTTATAGTTTGACAACAAAAAAAATTTGTTTAAATTGAAAAAGTTTTTTTATGAGTGCTACTTAGCTCTGGTATTCTTACCTACCTTCATAAGTTTTGATTTGTTTTAGTTTTTCGAACAGCACTTAAAGTTCATTTTCTTGATTTTGTATATATAATTTAAGTAGACTTGCGTAGCACCGATACAAACCTTAGTGGTTTTTAGATGCTAAGCACATCAATTTTTTTAATAATAGTAAAAAAGATAAATTAAAAAAGAAATCGATTTGCTTACAGCTCAGTTGGTAGTCCGAACACAACAGGTAAGTATTCTAAGAATTCAATGTCATGAGGGATTTGTTACGTTCGTTACTAGTGTCACATCATTATCGTTTCCAAGAAAATATTACAAGAGACAATATTTGACAGGCCCCACTGCTCAGTTGGTAGTAACTCTGCCTTCTGCGCTGTAGATCGAGGGTTTGATTCCCACCTAGGGCATACATTTGTGTGACGTGTATAGATGTTTTTCTGTGTCTGGCTGTTAATACTTAATATGTATTATGTGTATGTATATACAAAATAAAATATTATGTATGATATCAGTTGTCTGGTTCCCATGATACAAGTTATGCTTAGCTTACTTTGGGGCTAGATGGCACTGTGTGAGATATCCACCAAATGTTTTAAAAATACCAATCAACGCCGTATCACTTAATTATTTTTTACAAAATAAGTGTTTATCGACTCTTAAAACATGGTAAACAAGGTATTGTCTGTATATTCCAAAGTATCCCCTCGTAAATCTTTCGACATAAATATATTTATTCACTTTGACATGTTAGAAATAGGTTTATTACAACAATTTTTTAATTTAGATTAGCAATTATCCATTTAAAAGTATGTGACATGATTTAATCAATATATTTGTTGCAGTTGCATATTATTTAAACAAATTAATGTTCTATGTTTTATTCGTGTGGTGTGCATTTCGTATCGCACTGGAGCACGCCGCATTACATTTTAACTCGTCGGTGTAATGGGCAGCGGTTGTCATTAGTAATTCTATGTGCTGGTTTTATCGCACATAATAAGTAATTAAACGCATTGCGACATAAACACATGACGATTTAAATGTAGGCATATTTTGAAGTCGTTATCAGTAGTTTTTATTAGAAATGATATTTTTTATCAATTCTTATCACACTTCGGAATGTTTTAAGTCATATTTAGTACGGTAATAAATTTCCAATCAATATTAATATACTCGTTTTGCTTCTTAAGCTTTCTTTAAGTGGATAATTTTATTTTTCACTTAAATACTCATTCTATATAACTAATTTGCCTACCTTATGGAAAAACAAGGCATTTAAGAATTAGGCATTGGAGGAGATTCACAAAAATATCACTCACTTTTGCGTGAGAACAATGCCCGTAAAGTATGTCGTAAAAAACGTTGTCGGTATGTCACTAATTGATAATTACTTGTGTAACACGAGCATCGAATTGTTTATAATTAGTTACATCACCGGACTGACTTATCTCTCGTATTCCGTAATAACAAGGCCCTAGTAACTGATGTTCATCTGTGTCGTCCTATAGTAACTTCTGTTCTGTCTGTGGCGTCGTGTCATTGATGCCGCACAGCGCTCATTATCTTGTTGATTTGATACATGTTTGGTACTGTCGGGAAACAATTTACAAACTGATTATGTGCCTGTCTGTATGTTGCCGTTGTTCATGGTAATCAGTACATTCAAATCGATAAAGGGATGTTCTTGTTCTAGCGTTAGAATCAATACATTAACTGTTCGTCAAATCCAGATTTTAGACTGTGGGTTGTTTCACATTAGGCCAGATAACAATACTTTTGTGACGTGTGTGATAGCAGGCCGTTTCATAAAGCCAAGAGAAATTCTCTTTACGCCCTCACGGGACAAAATCTCATTATATTTGTCCACGCGCTGTTTCTGTCTCATTTCCAGTGAAAAGACATTCTGGAGTTTACTTCTTAGGAATCGATTTCATCCAAAGCCATAATATAAAACTTTGATGGGTAGTAAAATCGAGTGTTGACAAAAATCGTTTTGTATTTAAATGAAAATGACAATGACAGTCGCACTGATAAATGGACACACGCGCGACTGGAGCTTACTCTTGCCCGTCCAAAATTCAGTTATTTAGGATATAGTCCAGTTTTGTATAATACTAGCAGAACCCGACGTACGTTTGTAAAACGTAAAACAAAAAACATTTTTCATTAAAAAAACAGATATACCAATTTTCATCATCCAATTTTTGAGTTTATCAATTTCATACGTATCCAATAACCATTATTATATATAAAGCTGATTTGCTTACTACAATCCCCAACTTATTTAACCCCAGAACGGGTAACCCTTAGTATATCAGAACGTTTTCACAATTGAAGGCTTGGCTTCTTGGCTTCGTAGCTAAGCCTTCGAAGAGGTGCCTGGTTGCGATCCCCGGCCGTCGCACACGACGAGTGTACAACAATTGGTGTTGTTGTCGTGGGTGGGAATCGAACCCAACTGAGCTGTGAGGCCAGTCGTATGAATTCAAGTTTACTTCTATAGAGAAGTCTAGTGCAGTTTAAGTGTGCAAGTTATGTGTTCGGTTGCGGTGGTGTCCCGTGCGCCGCTATCGTTGCGGTCGAATATCCAGGTGACCAGACATTCGCCAATTAAATTCCAATAATTATATTAGCATTGCGAATATGAGTCGCGGCCGGTCGATATTCCCGTAACATGTTTACGCGCGCGGATTGAACTGTGTTCCGTGTCGGGTTCTCGTCATTAATCATCTTTAATTAGTAACGTGAGAATGTTATAGTTAAAATAATATCCGTACCGACTTTATTTTGAATCCGACTACAGCAAAGCCAAAAGGAAAGGTTATGTTTTAGTCACTCAGACCCTACTGATTAATTCTTAGAGAAAATTACATCGTTCGGTAATTTAGTAAGGGATGACACAATTTGTATAGCTGTTGTTATTGCAGGGCATATCGTTGTTGTTAACCGATATGCCCTGCCAGGTTGGTCATCCGTTACTCCCGTCCGTTAACCAGAAATTGTTACAAAAGTGTATTTTAGCAAACTTTTTAAGGTCATGAAAGTAATTAGTACCTACAGAATTATTTTAAACAATATAAGTTACTGGAAACTGGCATAGCAAAAATACTGCTATGAGATAATGAAATGAGAAAAACATTAAGCGCTGATTAAACTTATATTTGTTAAATGACAGACTGATGATAAATGAACTGAAAATAGCAATCCCCAATAATTAAATTAGCATTCTTCGACGCCGTATTGAATACATTATTGGTACGAATGAATAAATCCAAAATTGCACATATCAATGCAGATGGTAATCGCACGTCCTGTTTATTAATCCCGTGATAATAACTTTGTTACGGGATATTATATTTGTATGATAATTTATATAGAAATGGACATTCAGAGTGTCGAATGTTGGACGGTTCGCCGGGGACTCGTTTCGGATGTACGTGCGCCCAACGTACGGTTACGGGCCAATACGTGCGTGCGTGAACGCGGGTTAGTTTGCTTTTGGGAAAATGTGTTTTCCTTCGCACAGAGTATTGAGAGAAGCTTATGGAATATCTTTTCCTTTTTCTTTGATTAAAATGAATAGTAATTTTAGCAATAAAAGCATATTTATTTTTATTTAGTTTCACAAAATCCACAGATCTTAAACAAACATATTTTAATCTTAATTACTAATTCTTTAATTTTTGTTATCTATAATTTACTTTATATAAAATATATATTCGGCCTATATTCGGTAACATTAAGATTGAATAAAAAAAAATGGTTATCTGTATTTTTTTTACTTGTTTGTCCAGGTTTTAAACAAACCTTACTACTAGGAATACCAACAATATTTTTTTCGCAAAATATCGTTTAGTAATAAAAAAATACTCTTGTAGTATTTATTAAAATACGGACGGCAGGAAAAAGGCAGGATGCCAAACCAGTGAATTTATAATTAAAATCGGAGCTGTCGGTACATATCGCCGTCACGAACAGTATTCATTAATTTGTAAACAACGTACTTTATTCGTTTTAACCACAATAATGATGAAACTTTCTTTCATAAAAATTACATACCTACTTACTACACGGAGACATGCAATAATAGTACTGAAGCTTTTGAATACAATTTTAAATAAATAAATAATCTAATATTGACTGGTTATTTAAAACATTTCAATGGGCTAGTTATGGGTTAAATCACGGAGAATTAAATCTGTGGAAAGGTTAGTATATACCATTTCGGTAGGACTCTCACGACACCTTAGTTGGACACCTAAGGCTGTCTAATGAAGTAAGATTCTGTGGTATACCTCTACCGTTAGTTTATTCAGTGACATTAAGTCTAAATCTATTATTACTTGTTGGTGCCCGCAACTTTGTCTGCGTGGAAATAGTACGTCGACAAGATAAGTACTTTTCTTCATGCTTTCATCAATCTCCGTACGATGGTAGGAAATAAATTATTAAAAATTGAAAACATCCCCTAATTAACACGACTGATCAAAACCGAAGTTCGTTTCTTACCAAAAGTATAATTGTGATGAGTTTATCCCTTACTCGAAAAAAAAGGTTGATTTCCAACACAAATTTCACCCCCTTCTAGTTTTATTTTCGCAACAAAATTCATCAAAATTGGTTCAATGGTTTAGGCTTGAAAAAGTAACAGACAGACAGCTCCAAATAGAGGATTTATGTACATTAAGTCGTTCAGTACTTTGTTTAAAAAGTTTTTTAACTAATATTTGACGAGAGTAAAAAGATATCTGCAGTCAAGTAAATGTTAAATCACCATTAAATAAAAATTATAACTGTAAATACAGTCAGATTAAAACTTGCGAACTTTTGCAAATTGACCACACTGCGACAATACGTCAATTTATTTTACCCTAGATAGAACAACGAAGTCAAGCTAGTTTTTCACCATCCAAAACAATCCAAGCTACATTTCCACATACTTGTCCACAGACTTCGTCGTGGCTTTCGTCACAGAGGAGTCATGGTGCTGCCTCGACAGACTTGCGGCCTATTCACTCACACGCTACTTCTGGAACGATACCCCGGAGGGAGACATCGACTGGACCGCTCCATACAGGGCGGGGAACTATTCCAGACTGTCATCAATAATCCTGTGAGTTACATTACATTCCTATGCGTCCCTTTCTCCTGAAACGTATAATCTGAAAGTCTTCAAGAGGAGAGTGAATAGGTTCCTTCTAGGCAAGCATGCTTCATCGTAGACCAAATCGTCACTTAACATCGGGTGAGATTGCGGTCAAATGCTTACATATCGCAAATAAAAAAAACAACCTGCCTATATAGGCAGGGGTGCCTTCTATCAGATAGAATATTCAGTCTGATAGAAGACACCTTCGAGAATAAATAATCGAGTGTTATCATGCAATTCAAAAAAAACATTTGTTCTTTACTATTTATTTTTATTATTTTTCTTTATTAGCACAATTAATACTTCTAAATATTTCAACGTAAGATAAAAGATAAGTCTTGTGCTGGCAGATACAAATACTCATATATCCACTAAAGTCAATACGTACCAATATTCCTTATTCAAAAACCCGCAACTCCCTTCTGAAATAATGAAACGTGCGTCTATGTCATTAATGAAACGAGGCTCCGTGTATATAAAACCAAAGGTTTTAAAAATGTTTCATCATACACATTCTCTTTACAGCGAGTCTAAAATCATACCATCGTAAAAAGAAAAAAAAATGAGTTGATGCCGTAGGTAACGTTTATAATTTTTTCAGAAATAGTTGAGTCCTCGTTATTTCGATCGGCAAATCTTCAGCATCTCTTTCGGATTCGGCTTTTGATATGTTTATTAGGTATTTTGAGATGCAATTGGTCAGTTAAATCGTTATTGATATTAGAGATAATGGGCTGGTATTCATTTAACATCAGGTGGGCCGTCAGAATATGTGCAATGTGCATCATCATTCACATAAAAATAAATAGATGTAAATTTGAACCAATAACCCAGAACTTATCAACAAGATATAAATAAAAGAGTATGTACTGACTCACTGACACACAAAAAGCCTAAACCTCTAGACCTCGAGACTGGGATATATCCATTATAGCAGTAACTGAGAAAGTCATTTTGAAATTCATACATACGCTTTGTTGAAGCGTCGCGAAAATAAAGATAAAATCCATAATCGTCTGCTCACAACTATATTTCGAAAACCACGCAGTTTTCTCATTGTCTTTTACGATAATGTCATTTCACCTCTGGGTAACTTTTATAAGTTTGAATTGTTTGCTGTCGGGTTTAACACCCCTTGCGAATGAGATGTTTCGGTTCACGGGTCAAGATTATGTAAATAGATAAGGTGATGTTTAATTTACGGAGACATTAAAATTAATTGAGTCCGCACTGTCGCAAACATGTAGAAGATTATGACGCGTCCGACTATAAAGGGAATAAAAGGTATTAACTTTTGTTTTGCTTCGCTTTTGAGGTGTGGTTTCACAAATCACATCTACGAGTAGCAGCAGCTACTAGGGGCAGAAAAACTATTTTTTATACTATATAAATGACCATTTCCGTAGATGCTACAATCATTTCTGAAGTTAAGTCCGAACTTAACTGCAAAAAGTTATCTTCTAGACAGACATTTTGGCCCTTTCCAGCCAAGAATCACCTTCAGCATTATACACCTGTGGAGTAGTGGTTCAGGATACAAGCTGAACTACAATGGTCGCGGACACGATTCCCGCGCTGAATCAAAGTCAATTGCACTCCACATAACGACCTCACCACATTCACACTGAATCCAATCCTAACACAGCTTGAATTCAGAAGAAATCAGAATTGCCTCACAGCTCAGTTGGTATCAGCCTTCTGCGCTGTAAGTCGCGGGTTCGATTCCCACCCAGGACAAACATTTGTGTGACGAACATGGATGTTTGTTCTGTGTCTGGGTGTTGATATGTATTATATGTATGTATTTATATATATTATAATCAATTGTCTGTTTCCCATGATAAAGACCGCCGATTGTACGTTTCTTTTGTTGTTTGTGTATTTACCTAAATGTTTTGTATTTTCTGTTTTATTGGTATAATGTGCAATAGTGTTTATCTATCTATCTACAAGCTATGCTAAGATTACATTGGGGCTAGACGGCGCTGTGTGAAATGTCCACCAATATTATTTAACATTGTACAGATCAACGTGTTCATGACTCACATGTCCAACTACGGCAACGATCGTCTCGCGCTGTACACCTTCGAGTCGGTTGTGAAGTTCTTGCGGTGCTGGACTAATGTGCGGCTCGCGTCCGCGCCGCCGCTCGCACTCGCAGACACATACTTCCAACTGAGACCCGACGAACTGAACCCGCTGTGGGGTGTAAGTATCATCACAAATCTATACAAATAAATAAAATTGGAGTGTCTGTTTGTAATATTAAAATAACCGCTTTTTACTAAGTGCATATGGATACACGGTACATATACCAAAACAACATTTATTACATTTTTTGTCTGTCTGTCTGTCTGTATGTATGTCTGTCTGTTTGTTCAGGGTAATCTCTGAAATGGCTGGACCGATTTTGACGGGACTTTCACTGGCTGATAGCTGTTGTAACAAGGAGTAACTTAGGCTAAGGCTACTTTTCCGAGGGGTAAAATAGGGGTGCGTGATAAAACTGAGTTCCACGCGGATGAAGTCGCGGGCAACAGCTAGTAAGAAATATTATTCGCATGAATATAGGTATAGTTTTAGAAAATGTTACAGTATACAATAGTGCCCTTTTAGTTTACCGTCAATATAATGTGCAAAGTTATATTATACTGAAAGTACTCCCGCATTTTTTTTGTATTATTGTACATCTGAAATTGCAGTCGCATGAGTCGTAACATCTCCGTCTCGGATTGATCGACGCAACGCAATGCGACTTAGGTCATCTCATACTTTGGTGGAGAGGACTCGAGTCGTATTGTTGTTGTCTATGGTAGTTACCACTTAACATCAGGTGGGCCGTCAGTTCGTTCAGCCACCAGAATCATGTAAAATAAATTCGTTTTTCAACTTTCTCTTTTCTAGAAGTAATTCCATAACTTTTTTGGCGAACGTAAACAAGCTAAACGACTTGGGTCCCCTACCTAGATACGACAAGACCCAAACCGCAACATAACGACTTACTCTTCATTTTCGCTTTTTGTATAACCATCGATTTTGCTTCGTCTTATTTGCATACCGCGGACTATATATGAAAATCGATTCTTCATCATTCCTCAAACTTCATGAGTTCAGTTCAAAATATCGATTACTATTATACAATCGATGCCATGTGTGTTGACAAGGAAGTCATCTGTGTCTCCTAACAAGGTTTCTAAACGCTTGGCTATTTGCACGTTTAGATAAAGCACGACAAAGTAAACCGTCATCTAAGTCACTTATGCAACTTTCTCGTTTGAGACGCGCCATAGTTAAACAAGGCGGTGTTTGTCCCGTTATGAAAATAGATAACGCGAATAATGCACTACCATCGATCAAGCTGAATGTATGGACATGCTTTAAATAACAGCATGTAGGTACGCTCAGGTACATAGACAACCCTCTAAAGCTTCGTGTTGTTTTGTGAGAAGTTACCTCGGTATTTTTAAAAATAGCACTTATAATATAATATAATATATAAAGTTACCTACTTCAGAATTGTTATTATGACATACAAGAATACTTATCGCAAACTACGACATCAACTAATTTAATACCTACCTGAAATTTATATTTATTTAATCCGAAATAATTATTAAAAAAATTCGGTCTACCTACCAATTGCTATACCTTATACAAAAGGTTCACATGTGACACTACCTACTGTTATAAATATCCAAATTACCATGTGACAGCAATAAATATATTGAATTGAATATCCGTTCAGTGAATTTAAATTAATTTTTTTTTTCACGTCTACAGATCCAATTATATCTGTTATATTTGTTTACGCCAGTAACTTGCCACCCTCATAACGTTGTTTGGTGGCAGAATATAGATCGTTAGATGGTCGAGAGGTTTATTTTATATTACAAAGTTACGAAACAAGGAGTTGGCTATCTGGTGGTAAACATGACTTGGGTCTTCCCCTACCTAGGTACGACAAGACACAAGCTGCATCAGTGCGCCCGTAGCTCTAAGACGTGAAGGTGGGAAGTTCTCATGTGCCTGTGATTTCACCGGCAACCACACCAGTAATGCATATGTGTTGTGTGAGAGTCCTTCGAGTGAAGTCTCCAACAAATATATTACGTTGCAGTGATGTTTATTTTCTTTAGTTCTCACAGATCTAGGTCGCTAGATAATATGTTTAAAGTTAATTATGTTCCAAGTTCTTGGAAACGTAAAGTATTTCGGCTAGGATCCAACCACGGACCAAGATTTTTTTATTTAGAAATTCTCTTTTTCATGTTTGTTTCTAATGTTTTCGTTGGCCGTTTCCAATCGGGTTTTTTCAACCGCTTTTTCAATAATTTTTTCTGAATTTTAGCACTTGACTGTACTAGAAGCGGCAGTCATTCGCTGTAATTGGCGAGTCTCACCTGTGCCGAGCTTATTTGCGCACATATTTATATCGATTTATTGGCTGTGGGACGTTTTGTTGAAAGCTATACATTCTCGCCAGGTAGAAAACCATGGTTTCACAGCTGCGATTAAAATACTTTCTATTGCATAAAAATATGCTTAGCCATTGATGTGATAATTAAGTATGAGAAATAAGTGACTGATGAATCGCTTACTTCTCAGGCAGTAGAACTTGTGACGAATTCGTCCGGGAAGTGCTGCCACCATATTATTTCGCCTGCCAAGCTGTAAGTCATATGCATTACTGTATTCTGCTTTGAAAGGTCTGGTTGCCGGTGACATTATAAGCACCTGACACATTCAAGCGTCACGTCTCGAAGTCATGAGAGGAATCGATGCGACTTTCATCTTCCTATAAGTGAGTCCTAAGTGAGTTTCCTTCCCCACTTCGATATAGGACGCATTGCTTTTGTTATGAACAAAGGTTATCGTTCACACCAAGAAGGCCATTCATGCACGTTTCATTCTCATAAAAAAACTATACATCACATTTCACTTTAGACATAACACTAATATTATAAGCAAAAGTTAGTTTGGATGTTAGTTACTCTAGCCCGTTTGACAGAAATTTTGAACATATGTAGATGATGTCCTGAAATACCACACAAGCTAATTTGTAGCACATTTCATGCGGTCGAAGCCGCGCGCAGAACCTAATTATGGTTCTAAACTTAAGGTTGAGTTAACCTGGAAAATTTAATTTCACTCGAGGCACTTGTACCTAAAAATGAATGGAGTCATCATTAAGATCGTGTGATGGTAGCTGCTAATAATTGAATTTAATAATTTAAATTAATAATCTAAACTCTAAAAGTCGTAATCAGTTGCAGCGATTAACCCGGTTTATTTCTGTTTCTACAGGAAAAACGCAAACATTAACAAAATTGCTAATTACCAATATTGTTGATATTCATTAAATACTTTAGTAATCGTGGTGTGAAATCTTTCACACCGATGCTAGTATATAGAATTTTAATAAATAGTGTCCTACCCACATTATGCTAATATCTCGCAGAGGACCAGAACCACAATGGCTGGTTGACAATCAAGCTACATTTTCATATGCCAAGCCGCAAAACCATTTCGGACTAACAAACCTCGCTGCAACGCTATGGAATGCTGCCCAAACCAGGTATTTTGTCCCATCCTGGTTGTAGTTTCATGTGGAAATAAATTACTGGAAGACAAAAGGAGTGATTGTATGTTTACCGAGTATACAAATGCCCTTTTCTGCCGCCAAGCAGTAACGCATTCGCGTTACTGTGTTCCGGTTTGAAAGGTGTGGTTGCCGGTGAAATTAAAGGCACATGAGACATTCCCCCTTCAACGTCTCACATTTACGGGCGCATACGATGCGACTTGGGTATTGTCATAACTAGTATGCGAGGACCCAAGTCGCATCGGCTGTTATGGGCCGAGGTTACCACTTAACACCAAGTGGGCCGTCGGCTCGTTCCGTAAATGTATTACATAAAAAAAAAAAAATACAAACCCGATACTTCACTGTTGACGCAGTCTATTACTTTAGCAGTGACAAGGACTTGATTCATTACAAATCCGTATTTGCTTTATTTTAAAAACTATGACGAAATAGCAGTTGTAAATATGGCTCTATGTCGTTTCGAAAAATAAAAAAGAAAATTTTATCCGTGAGCATTCAAAATGTTTCTTTGGCTGTTGATCGAGTGTCTGTTGTTACACTACTACTTATATGTTATTAAAAAGGTTATCTCCTTGGTATTAAGGTATTTCTGTTTATTATATATTATATATATATATATATATATATATTATGTTTTAAAAATTACGAAAAAGACTGAAAAAGACACTGTTTTTTTTATTGATAACACTAAAGCTCTTCATTAGCTACTAAGCTAAAAATATCAATTCTCAAACAAAAGAGAAAATGTGACTTCAGTATTTTGCCTTGCCTATTTATATAATACATAGATACACTTTGCTCGTATTATATTTGCATGAACATTGTTTGTTCGATAAGCGCTTGCTATGCTAGGTATGCCTTGAATTGACTGACCGAAATGCCGCACTAAGTTAGCCAAATTTGGATAACAAATTAGCAAACATTTCACCTTGAGGAGTTTGAGTCGTGTCTAGTGCAAGTTACCTCGGTCTTGCGAATAATAATAATAAAATTGGTGGACATTTCACACAGCGCCATCTAGCCCCAAAATAAGCTAAGTATAGCTTGTATCATGGGAACCAGACAACTGATATAATACTTTAATACATTTTTTGTAAATACATACATATAATACATATTAACACCCAGACAGAACAAACTGTGTTCGTCACACAAATGTTTGTCCTGGGTGGAAATCGAACCCACGACCTACAGCGCAGAAGGCAGCGTTACTACCATCTGAGCTATGAGGCCAGTCATTTAATGGATACATTGCTCGTAAATTATTTTTCCGAGTAACATTACGATATCGTGGGCAATTGTGCGAACAGGTTACATCGAACATCGCACAACGTTACATTTCGATAACCTACATTCGCGGATGCGCTGACTCGTAAAGTTCGTCTCTCCATAATCGAAATAACATATCGGGAACGGAATATCTATATAGCTTTGAAGCTGCAGCGAAATTTCAATTTACTTTTCGTCCCAATTTAAAATATGTATTAATTTTGTACCGCAATTTGCATTTTTACTCAAACAGACGAGACTTTTTAAACTAAGTGAAACGTAATTCATACGCCTGAATAGCGCATTAGGCAGCTTACCGACCCTCTAAATAGATGCATCGAGATTTCGTAAATTTAGCAAAATTGCGACGGTAAAATGTAGACATTGGCCAGTTTCATTTTAATTGAAAATTCCTTCCTTAAATAGCTTATGCAAGCATAAAGCTGAGCCGGTGAACAAAGAAAGGCTACAACCATAACGATCCGCTCCACCTTCCTATATTTAAATCCATTTCAACTCCCGGCGTAAATTAACATTCAACCAAGAGCAGCAGCCCAATTACTCGACTAAAAAGTATGCAGTACAGTTGTTCCTTTCGACTGCGCGCCAACTTGAATCTGGCCGTGACGTACCATTTCTGGAAGCCATTAATCAGAGATTCTATTTAACAAAGTTTGGAAACGGTCTTTTGACGCAAATAAAACGGAATGTTACCCTTTGGAAACTTTGTTCGGCTGGGCGCTATTGTCATCGGATCAATTAACTTTCGTAACAGTTTGAACACTGCCCTACTTGTTTCCGCTCGAGTGCTTCCGCGCTACCATGCGCAGAGTTGGCCACACTCGTCTTCGTGTGAATCGCCTAATTGATCTGTGTGGGGGGGGACTTTCAAAAATGCATTCAATCCTGCAGTGTCGTGGAAGCTCTTCCTAATCCTTACACCTGCCACTGCAATAGTCGTCAGAGGACAATAGTGAAATAATAATACATGTCTATGTCTAAATTAACCACGTCATTAAAGATAAACGAATTTCTGGCTTATAACAACGATATTTATATCCTTAACTGTTGAACTGTTTGCCTAAACTATTGTAATAAAATGAAAATGTAATAACGTTTATAAAGCTATAAAAGTTTATCGTTTTGCAATCAATCCTATCCTGAAATGAATGCTTCTTTGGCAGAAGGTCAAAACAGCTTCTTTTTCATGTAACTGTTTATCCCAGTAAAAAGAGTCAACGCACGGCCACAAGAGAACACCCCTTAGTTAAAGTCATTATGCTCAATAAAATTATATATTTGATTCTGTTCCCCTTTTTTTCACTACTCCAGGGTAACGAAAATATTATTTTTGCGTTAAATATATCACGAGTAAATTCATAAATTATATGTAGTTAATAATTTATTTTATATGAAGCAACAAACACGATAAGAACTTAATTTTCTAGGAAATTGAATATTATCGTATCGTTACAACGTAAAATTAACATTTCCTTTGGAATAACACTGCAGGAATAGCCTCATACAAAATAACTTATGAGCTTCATAAAATCGTACAATCTAAATGATTTGAGTGCTCAGTAGCCTTCTTCACCTTTTGGCTTCCGCTTGACACTGTATCGTGGCACATCCTGTACACGAATGGAGCTCCTTGCAATCACATATATCGTCTCGCACGAGGAAACAATACGCCAATGTTAATACTTTAGTAGTTGCCGAGATGCGTGTGCCATTGAAATATTCAACGAATATCGAGAAATATTATTTCATTTCACAGGAGCGGGTGTTTGTCGATGAGAACATTTGTATTAATTGTTAAATTTCAAAATTTTAAACGGTTGTCTCTTTGTTTCATTCAACACTATATAAATGTAGATATTTGATTTCCAGGACAGTTTATTTGAATGTGGCGTAGACTAAATATTATTCTTAAAAAGGGATTTTTCGCACAGTAATATAAAAAGATTGTTCAGAAACCTCTTTAGCAGTTTGGTAATTGTTCGAAAGGATTTTTTACCACGCCGGCGCCGTAATGTAGGTAAACTCAAGATTGCATATCTAGGATTAGCACCTGGGATATATTTGCTCCCTGGAAAACAACGATTCAAGTTAATATAAATCCGCAACTTATTTAGAATGGCCTTGAATCGGAATGCTCTTTTTAAATGAAGTTTGAATTGATATAAATCAAAGTTATACCTGCTCCATCTACATAAAACAATACGGCGATACAAAATAAGGTTTACTTTATGTAGTTCCCATTGTGTCCCGACTATTGTATTAAATCACTCTTCCTAAGGAAAATGGACCCTGTTTCCTCTGAAAGTGGGTCCCACAATTTCCAAATAAAATATTTTAGTTTCACGTGTTTGGGATGGCGCTTTTGCTAACGAGCACTCGTTAAGGCTTTTGCACTTATAGCCAGTTAGCGACTCGCCGAGTCGCGACAGCCTGGCCAATGTTACTCTTGGTCCCTCATTATTATTCTAAATTAGAATACGGTTTTGCATCATATTTCCTTTGTATGATCAACTTAATAGAGATCAGTGTCAGTAGGGAATGCCGAAGCGTAGCAATAGTATTTCGTGAATTAGACTGTGTGGCCCAAGGGGCACGGCCTCTGATCCAAAGTTTGCTAATTTGAACCCAAACTGTTCTATAAAATATGTATTTACTTGTTTAATTTTTATTCTCGGTGTACTTTAGTGTTGCAAAATGACAGTGACAATTTCGTAATTATCCCAGATGTAGGCAGAAATTGTAGTATCTTTATCGTTTTACTTACATATTATCTTGAATGGCTAAAAATTTGAGATGCAAGGCTCACGAGTTCGATTCCCAAATAACTGACTTGGCCTGGCGTAACTGCTTCTCAGATATAGGCAAAGCCGTAATTGAATTTGGATATAATGTTTTGTATATTTAAAGGCATTCGACGAGAATAGAAATAAGGTAGTGACGCAATATATTGCAATAACGTACAAGAAGATGCTTCAGACGCAGCGCAGAACAAATTGGCTAGATTGTTGAGGTGATATTATCTGGTAAAAATTGCCTCTTCACAATAAATATTCGCTGTCATACAGATTCACGGGTTCACTGGTAGAGCAAGTCTTTTGGTAGGCATTAGTACTAAAGTCAGCATTTGCAAAAATTAAAAAATTAAAAAAATATTGTCTAATTGAGAACCTCCCCATTTCGAAGTCGTTTGTAAATACTGAAAATATTACTGGTAAGGACAGTTTAGTGAGGAAAGTAAACCACTTAAAATGAAATTAACTAAACTGTAAATAATTAACTTAAAATAAAACTAAATGCTCGTAAATTGTTTGTTTCCGTCGTAGAACCCGTGCGATGACATCCGCCACCGTCGCATCTGGTCGAAGAGCAAATGGTGCGGTACCCTGCCGCGCGTACTCGTGGTCGGGCCTCAGAAGACGGGCAGTACGGCTCTGTACACCTTCCTAGCGATGCATCCGTCTCTGGCACCCAACCTGCCGAGTCCCACCACTTACGAGGAGCTGCAGTTCTTCAACAACAACAACTACTTGAAGGGGCTTGACTGGTATATGAATAGTATATAGTTTATATAATTAAAACTGATAGAATACTTATATAAAGTATTCTGTCAGTTATCTAGTGCCCATAGTACACGCGGTGCTTAGTTTGGGACTATATGGTGCTGAAGGTACAAGATACAAGATATTTTATTGCATGTGCATGGTATGTAATGTCTGCGTTTATTTATTATATTCATATCTTTACACAGACACAACAATTTACATGGAATTGAATGATGAATTTGGGCACGAGTGAAAAGAAACTTGGAGCTCTATACATGCATCCGTAACTTTATAATATAAAAAACTTAAAGCATTGCAATCAAATAAATCAAAGTAATTTATAACTACAGTCATTTGGAAAATATGTGAGTGTAATTGTATCAGACATTATTTTCTTTTTAATAGTATATACCTGTTCCAGTTTAGCTTTCATTATGCAGTTTATCTATTCTTTCACGAAAAGGCACGTTCGAAAAAGATGAAAATAGGTTGATTGCACCTTCGTCCGTTCTGCGAGTATGTTCATGCAATCAAAATGAAATATATTATAAAAGAGGATGTCAGACTATATTATACACTAGCTGTGCCCGCGACTTCGTTCGCGTGGAATAGTGACTTTTCGGGCAGCATATTTTGAATAACTGAATCCTTATGGCAGCGGCGCGCCGGCTCTCAGCGCGCTTTATATAGCCACGGACGCTCAGGCGCGAGGCGTGTAGTACGTACTCTGTACGTTAAAAATGTTCGCCGTGATTCTTTAAATTGACATAACTTTTTTATTTATGAACCGATTGACATGAAATAAACACTAAATGTTAAGTGAAGCTTACTACAATATATTAGTGAAAACCGTATCTAAATCGAATAAGCCGTTTCTAATATTAGCGTGCACAAACACACAAACAGACAAACAGACAAAAAAATATTAATTACAATTTCGGGTTCGGCATCGATATAATAACAACCCCTACTACTTCTTTTTTATATATTTCCATTGTACAGACACCACTTTTCTACAATTTTATTATATGTATAGATTATTACAAAATATATTTTATAAAAGAAAATGTTCTACATGTGTTATGATTGAATTCAAACAATAATTACAATCGGAATTCACGTTGTATGATTCAGCAGTACACAAATAACACTCACAGAAATAAATATTACATAACAAATTATAAAATCCTGATATTTCTCTGATAAATGTAGTGGAATGGATTTGTTTATACCTTTGTTTTTACCTATAAAATTGAGTGATTTAATCGATCGATATGATCCATTAGCAAATCGAAATACGTATTAGGTACTTGACTGATAGCATATAAACACAGACGGGGCGAAGTAAAGCTTTTATCGTTATTTCCAGAATAACTCAATAAACTCCCAGGTATTTCAGTGTGAGAAAAATCAATCGCAATAAATAAGTTCATAAAATTCTCCATTGGTAACCGGCGGCGCGTTTTATTAACGCATTTCGATGTTTACATTTTCAACTAAAACTGGAAACAACTTAGTTGCGGAGCGTCGGAAGAGGAAGTTTATGCCTCTGCCGGTAGTAATCGAGATCGAACGCCGCACTAAACCGAATGCACCCGATATACTGCAAATATACCTCGGAATTAATCTTGATCCAATCAACTCTCACACCAGCTTCCCCGGTTCAACGTTATTTCGCTAAATTAGGAAGTGAAAGCTTTTGTCCGTGCGTCTATTCTCCGGCGGATTCATTCCGACCGATCGAGCTGAAAAAACAATTTATCGGTCGCGTAGATTGACGCTCGTAACTCGTAGCTGTCTCACTTTTCGCGCCGATCCATCCACGATCAAAATGTATCCACAGATTTTCCTATCGAAGACGCTGTCGATCAATAATCCCATACACATTCTTAGCGATCACCGAAACCAATACATGCGTTAATTAAAATCACTTTCATATGTTGCGTGCTGTATTAATATCTAATAAATAGCAATTAACGACAGAATTTCATGATTTCGCTACATAAATATTATTTTCTTGATAATATCATACTTGATCGTGCGCGAGTCTGTAAACATTAATTAGTTGCTTGTTTCGTTTCGGGTACATTCCCTTGTTAAATAATCCATATAATGTTATTATAATGTGGTGCGATCACAAGCTTATCGACATACCGCTTGTTCCGCCGGCGAGCGGTACATTTACTTCCGCATTCTCCGCTCCGGAACAACACCAGATTAGAGCGCTCGTTCTATAGATAACTCCAGAATTATTATTTATATAGAATATGTATTTTATCGAATAACGTAGCGATTGCCATTGGCTTTTCTATACATCCTATCTTATGTTACCAGGCAAATCATATGCTTTTGTTCACATTCATAGGTTTCCAATTATGCTTAGTTCTAATCGACGAAGGCCGTTAGCAAACCAATACTTTGTATAACTTATTGTTATGAAAATGTTTTAGTTACTTTAAACGAGTTTCAGTTGCTTACCACAACTTGAAAAGGGCTGTTAAATATTTGTTTAAGATAGCTCAAACCTGTCTAGACTGAAATTCGACCTTTGTTTAATTACTCAGTTGTGTTTAACGAGAATTACGTATTCATTGGAATAGTTTATATTGAACTTATTAATTACAGGCACGTGAGAATTCTACCTTCAAATCTCAGAGTTACAGGCGCATACGATAAACTTGGGTCTTATCGCACCTAGTAGGGGAGGACCCAAGCCGTATTGTTTATTTTGGGCATAGGTTACCACTTAACACCATGGTGAGCCATCTGCTCGTTCCGTAACTTTATCACGTAAAGAAACTTAGTCTTGTAGTCTTGTGATAAAATGGTTTTTCTCTTCAACAGGTACTTGAACTTCTTCCCTCCCAGTTTGAGCAATACCACTCAAATCACGTTTGAGAAATCAGCAACTTACTTCGACGGTGATTCAGTACCCCGCAGAGCTCACGCCTTGGTACCCAACGCCAAGATCATAGTGATACTTATATCTCCTTCCAAAAGGTGAGTAAACTCATTGCTGACTCAAACTTTGCGGTTTATTTTACAGTTTGTTGTCCGGAATAAGAAACTTGAAAGTTTCAGAGCGGCGGAGTTATTTTTCAGATATTTTCTTGACAGTGCATTTTACTCAATGAGCACATATTGTGCAAGCGCTCAACTGAAACTTAATACAGATTATATCTTAAATTGTTAAAATATTTTAGTTCTGGGAACGCACCGCATACTGTTAAGAAATAAGTATCGACAAATCATTAAACGGTACTTTGAATAGGGAATATTCTCAGAAGTTATCTTCACCTTATGATGTTCATTTCAAGGAATCGCCACAATATATCATTGTGAAACCTATCAACCCATATAAACAAGTTTTCTTACAATATGGAGCTTTAAAATGCCGTCTCCGGACAATATCTACTGCTCTTATGGGTAATCAATATTTGTAGATCATTCTTATTTGGATAATTACGTTGTGAATAATAAAATAAATAAATTACAAACCATGACAAGATACATAGAATATACGGATATAATAGAAGACGAAATAATAACGCAGACATGTACCAATGACCCGCTGAGTTGCGTTTGTACTACGAAATGGGAAAAGCAAAACGAATGTGGATAATTCAGTTAAACAAGCATTGGAACTTGGAACGGTAATCCTTGGATAAGAAGAAAGAAAAGAAAGAAAGAATAAAATTTATTTATACAAACACAAATACAAAAAAAATACAAATACAAAAATAACTGTATGTTATTTTAAGCATGCTAAACATGATGTGAGTATAGTGCAAACTCTAAAGTAAAACAGTCAAATAAAAAAAAACTGACAAATTGGAGTCGGACTTACGCTAAGGATTTTTCAACTGTTTGTTTGATAGACACTAATGAAAACTAAATAGCGACACTAGCAAAATCATAAATTGCTGAAACATTGAATATAAAGCGGTACGAAACCCTCATTGTTCAAATCGACACGTACTTTGCCCGTTAATTTCTATTGTTCAGTTTATATTCTATATAGGCTTATATTAAATATCCATAATAGCATTATTAATAAAATAAACTCGCAGCAGTCGTCGTGCTGTTACCAAACCCACATTTTACTTAATTATTTCACATACGGCGGATGGTGTGCGAACATCATCAATTTCCTCGCTTATCCGCTGGAAGCAAGCTGTTTCTACTTAGTAATTTAACTTCTGAATCTCGATTATAAATCTTATTGCTTTAAGTTTGTCGACTACTATAATAATCCGATCGAAATATCGATTCCTGTTATAGCAGTCGACAAATCTATTCTGCGCTTAAATACAAAAAGGTTGGCCACATAAATATAACGAATGCTAAAGAATATATTAAAATTAAGGGGAAATTTATATATTTTGTTAGACCCAGTTGTTTCCAAAACTCCAAGAGAGAGGAAAGTTCTCACGAAACAGTCAAAAGACGCTGCGTCTGCCTCTAAAGTCATTCAAGATTTATACCTTAATCGGTGTTGTAATTTAAAGTTATCTAAAAGTCTTCTTCATCTGTAAAACTAATCAAAACTTTTCTTTTTCCAAGATGCTGTCGTTGAATAGACTAAATAAATCTAATAACTAAACTAAATCTTTTAACAGAAATGAATTTTGATTCAAAGCTGTAATATTAATTTCACTGTAGTCGACAAATATATTCTCCTATCATCGCACCAAAATAATCTTTTCAAATTTATTTTGAATGGACTATCTGTATTGTGATAATGGTAACTTTACTTTTATTTCAGTAATATCTCCATAAATTTCAATAATAAATGTATGGATTGGACGTTTGAATTGATAGCATCTGATTTAATCGAAGTTGTCAATGTATAATTTAATACAAAATATTACGACGTTATTTTTAGTGTCGTGGAACTATTACTTTATGGCTAAAATAATGTTTTTAGCAGTGCAATAATTGTAGTATAACATTGTACATTTATTTTTCTTCCGTAATAGTGCACAATATAAGATATGCATGTGAGTTTTAAAAAGCAAAGGATTTGACCGATGTAAGAGTTTTCAGTTTCCCCAAATGCCTCCTACGCTTGATGAGTTAACTAGGTATATGGTAGGATATGGGTGTGCCAAGAAATAGAGTCCAGCGAAAGCAAGAAAGTAGATACGTGCTCAGCTCAATAACTGTATAGACTTCTTTACAATTACCCAAACAATAATATGAAATGTTTGAGAGCGATGAATATTTTGCACCTTGGCCTTTTTCATTGTTGATTTGCGAATGTATCTCTTGTAAATGAGTTCGCCATGAAAGCTATCTATTCCGACTGTAAATGGCACATTAAAACCTAGGGTTGTTATCACGCTCCTTCGATGTTTTTATACAGCCATTCGTTAAGTTCAGGTGTAAATTACAACTGGGTGAAAGCTTTTAATTAAATTGTATCGTTCCAAACATGCAAAGTCATTTGTTGGGACTTAAAATTACTGAAACTGTTTTTCAGTTGTCTTCAAGCTCGATTTGACTTGGGTTAGTCAAAGTGGTGCATTTAACTGCGAGTTAAATGTAGTGAGAACACACCCAACAGAAAGTATAACCCATTTAAAAGCTAGGCGCGCTTGAATGGAAAATGGGCTATCGACGTTAAGTGGTTAGTCTTAATACTATTAGAAAATAATTGATTTCAAGTCTAGAAAGAAACCGTCTGTTATTTTTTGAATATCATTGTACTAGGTAATCAATTCAGTTGTCCGCAATTCTAGCCTTGTGATTCATTTTATTTTCGGCCTTTCCAAAATATTCAGTGGAATAATTTTGTATTTATAAACTTAACAAAACATACCAGAACATTGTCCGATTCAATTTTCTTGGCCACTGTGGGGTATTCGGACCAAAATTGGGTTCTTGTTTTCACTCTGGTGACTACATTTATTCCACTGAAAATAATTTACTTAGGCGTGTAAGCACGTATGATAAATTCCAGCTTTTTGTAATCAACCAACTGTTTGATGTGGGCGCGCCGTGTACGTCGGTAGTCTATAAAGGAAATATTTTCTCTATGGATCTGTTTGATCTTCTCGTTTTATAACGATATTTAACGTTACAAAGATACGGAAAGATGTTCTCTCAATCGTCTATCTTTGCAATCATACACTAATGATCTCATTTCTTTCTTGTTTTTTAAAGACAGTCTCCTTAGGAAATAACAAGCACTTAAACCTTCTGGTTCCACTGTGTACTGAAGACGGTTGGATCTAGCGGGATTTGATTTCCAGCTTATCGTAAGATCGTGGGAACTAAATGTATCCAATATACACCATTATCAAAGGCAAATTATAATCTAGTATGAATGAACTGTACGAATCACTTTAGGTAATATAAAATACCTAGTGTTTAGTAAACCTTAGCTTGCAGGTCATATTCTATAACTACGTTAATGTTGTATAAGGCTGGGGCGCAACGTATGCGTTGCGTTGCAGTGGCAACGCTGTACGAATTACAGCGTATTATGCCTACGCATATAAATAACGAGACCTGTTTCATCGAAAAACAGATAAAAATCTGGGTGGTTTATATAAAATTCCGATATTTGACTTAAAATATTAGGCTTGGAAACATTTCTTATGCTTTCTCCCCACATTAACACACGTTTTCAGTGTCACATTCTCCCGAATCGGTATCATTTCTGGGACCTATGTAATTTACGTAGTTGCTGACATCGAAACAAAACTGGTCATGTATACAATTTCTGTGTGAATGGGCTGTTATGTTATCCCTTTTCCTTTTCTTGGGGAAGATTCAGATGGTTCTAAACAGGCGTCAAACTAACTAATAAGTGGGTGTGATCTGGTAAATGTTTTTATAGAAAATTACGGTTCCAAAAATGAATATAAAGTGTTTTCTTCTTAGTTTTACTTTGTCATATAGTATAGTGGTATGTGTTGTCTGGCCAGGGCTTACTCGTGGTACCAGCACATCCGCTCGCACGGCGACCCGGTCGCGAACAACTACACCTTCCATACTGTCATCACTGCGAATGACAGCGCGCCCAAGCCACTGCGAGATCTCAGGTAACACATTATCTATATCTATACAAATAAATAAAATTGCAGTGTCTGTTAGTAATATTAAAATAACCGCTTTTTACTAAGTGCATGTGGATGTATACACGGTACACATAACAAAACAACATTTTTGAAAATGTTTGTCTGTCTGTCTGTCTGTTTGTTCCGACTAATCTTTGAAATGGCTAGACCGATTTTGACGGGATTTTCACTGGCAGATAGCTGATGTAACAAGGAGTAACTTAGGCTACTTTTCCGAGGGGTAAAAGAGGGGTGCGTGATAAAACCGAGTTCCAAGAGGACGAAGTCGCGGGCAACAGCTAGTTTAAAATAATAATTGTGCCGGTGAGTGTGAATGATACCATCGTAGATCATAATACCTGCTACATTTCAACGACACTTTACCTTACCGCGATTATAAACCGTCATTATCATTCGAATATAACATTTACTTCGCATTTCTTCTAAATTCGAATTGTAATTAAAACGCTAGGGAACCGCAGAGAATGTGAGTAAGCATATTTTTCATCCCCAATTTAACGTCTCAAATGGGAGATCAAAACGGTTCGGAGCACATTCATATGAATAAATGTCCATTGAAACTCACCCATTAAAGTGGAAAAATATATTCAAGTTAGTCACGTTTTTTTATCATACCGAGGTAGAACTTGAGTGATATGATAACTTGTAAAGCTTTAGATATTTCGACATCATGGTTCACACTCTTTTTAATTAAGTCTAACTTAGGATTTCTGCAAGTCAATCTTTTTTAGAAAAGTATATCTATTTTCACACTCTTAATAACAAAAAATATGATGAATTAATAAAAATTCGTTATTGTAGACCATTACACAAAATACAAACATTAAACTACTTAAAATATGCTTACAATGGGCGGTCTTGTCGCTAAGAAGCGATCTCTTCCAGACATTCATGGGATTGAGTGTGGGAGGACTTCCTCACGACATGTCCTAGTAACTACGAAGATATGTGAGATTCACTGCTCAAGTTAGACTCGCGTAGCAGTCGAAGCAGTCTATAGGCCTTTTTATATGAGAAAACAGGTAAAATACTCTAAATAAGAACTAACATCACAAATATTGTCATGAAGTAAACTCTAATTTGAACAAGTTTACGTCTACAATAATTACAATAATGTGATACAGAAAGGAAAACAATGGATATTACAAAAAAATGGCTTTATCCACAGTATCTAAAGCCCTCACAAAACCCGCATAACGTATTTTGTACCAAAATTATTGCACGAGTAAGCCGACCAGGATACTTACACAATGCTTACGTAATCCTACTCGAAGGCCCAATAAGCATGTAACCGATTTATCGGATACAACTTATCATAACCGTAACTTAGCCGGAGCATAAGTGTTTATATTTAGACTGGCACGATAAATTATGTTCTTAGCTACACAGGCAATTTCCTACTTGTCACGCTTTTATGGAAGGATGTCAATATGAGAAAAGTTTCGGGGCAAAGTTTCCTGAATATATTTTTGTTTATATCCATATTGAGCCGCGCAGGCGACATTATCGATCACTAGAAAAGTTATATAACTGTCAGTCGTTTTGTATGAAATTCATTATTAAAATTCATGCAATTATTAATAATGTTTGAACAGCGTCGGGGCATTAATTTATTGTTTGAGAGTTGTTCTTGAAATTAATTCTTGTAACTAGCTGTGAATTTTATCATGATTCAAAATAAGCAACACATGCTTCTTCTTTATAATAGTTTGTGATGAGTTCAACAGCAGAATGTGCTGTGTGTTGTTATTCATGTCTGTGCATTTGCGTTTGAGAGATAAATAAGGCAAACAGAAAGAAAATATATTTAACTAACACACTACTACTGTTTTTAGGATTCACCGGAAAAGTTAACGAATGTGAAACGAACGCGTAAACCTCATGTAGCCTTTTTGTACTACTATAAATAAAAAATAAATAAATATTGGTGGACATTTCACACAGCGCCATCTAGCCCCAAAGTAAGCTAAGCATAGCTTGTATCATGGGAACCAGATCACTGATATGATACTTCTATACTTTTTGTAAATACATACACCCAGACACAGAACAAACATCTATGTTCCTCACACAAATATTTATGTGTGGGATCGAACACACGACCTACAGCGCAGAAGCCGGGGTTACTACCGACTGTGAGGCCAGTCGATATTAATGTCAATGTTTGGTGTTAGGAACCGTTGCCTCAACCCGGGGAAGTACAGCCACTACCTGGAGCGGTGGCTGGCGGAGTACAGCACGCACCAGCTTCACATCATCGACGGTTCCGTTCTCCGCGCGGAGCCCGCACTCGTCATGAACACGCTTCAAAAGTTCCTCAAGTTGACTCCGCACGTCGACTACAACAAACTGCTCAAGTAAGTATAATACACGATTAAATAATAGTTATATTGGTGGACATTTCACACAGCGCCATCTAGCCCCAAAGTAAGCTAAGCATAGCTTCTATAATGGGAACCAGACAACTCATATAATACTTGTTTCCTTTTTTTTGTAAATACATACTTATAATACATATTAAACTCCCAGACGCACAACAAACATCTACGTTTGTCATACAAACTTATCCTGGGTGGGAATCGAACCCATGACCTACAGCGCAGAAGGTAAGGTAACCAACTGCGCTGTGAGGTCTGTCTCTGTCTGTCCTTTACATTATTATAAATCGGAAATATTAAGACATTTAATAACCTGTCCTGTACTACAATGTCCTTTATCATTTCCAGTTGTTGTTGTAAGAGATAGATTTATAGCGATAAGACCGCTTATTGTTTTATCTTGATGTATATAAATATGATTATATAATTGTTATCTATCCACGTAAGTCTCATCCATATCATATCTATGATGATTTGAAAGCACAGTGGTAAAATAGCAAAATATTTTGTTTAAAATTTGGTATTAATTAACATTACTTATTATTGCCTTTCCCTAGTGAAGTCTGTTTAAGATTATTATTTTCTGTTAACTACTATGTCCATGAAAACATGTTTTCTTTAAAACGTGTTTTCACAACTTTACGAACTTTACCGAAAAACAAAATCATCAAAGAACACCTAGCCTGAAAAATCCAAACAAGTTGCTACACAACAAGTATAGACGCAAACATCTCAGTCGCACTAAACTTGGCAAGTATTCTAGTTTGAAAGTCCTTTCAGCGAGTAAACAGCGCTCGGTTCAGGTGATAGCCACACCTACAGCTCGGCATCCGTCGGTGTAATATCGTATATTTCAGTACCCTTGCGTTATACCGTAATTTAGCTACAATAGCCACTTACAGCGAGAGTACAACTTCAAGTCCTGGGGACTAATAACGGCGCAATACGATATCTACATAAGACAGGTTGCAACTCTAAGCTCTCTTGAAATGTGTTAGCGCCGAGCTAGAACTGGTCCTCGCTCCTTGTACTCCTAAATCCATTCCCGGCTAACATTCGCAACTAATGCCGTGATGACATATATCTTGAGGATTAAAGTTGTTATAAAGCTCTTAGAATTTGTTGCGGAATCTGTTCAGATCATCAGTTTTGCATTATTAACATTAATAGGTTCAGAATTTGGCTTTTTCATCATTGACATTTGATTTTATTTTTAGAAGACCCCACATGATTTCTCTTCTATGAGTTTTCCAACCAAATTCAGGTTTTTAAATAACTTTTTTCATTCTGCCGATTGATCAATTTGACAAATATAATTAAGGATGAATAGTGTTAATTACACATTTTAATAAATGGGCTGAATTTTTTTTTTTTCCGCCGTGCCCGTTTTTCAGCACAAAATACACAATTTTTGTTATAGCAATAATTTTGTTAGATCCCAGGGGCCTATAATAACAGTTATGAAAAACAGATAATTTGTTTCAATATGTACTCATCCTGTAAAACCCTTTAAAGGTCAAATATTAAACGTGTCTTCCTACGTTCGGTTACTGAATAACAGTATGGTAGGTACAGAATAATACATTTACCTACTTTATGCCTAGAATTGTAATAACATTGAAAAGCGCCCTCGGACTTTCAACCAAACGGATGATGAAATTATTGACAGGCGCTGAATAATAAGGTTTATAGGAAAAGGGACTGCGGGCGTGGGCCTCCGGTCGAATAACGGGAAAAGTCAACTTTGGAAGCCCTATTACAATGATATTTTCTATATTTGGATCACTCCAATAATGGAGTGATCCAAATTGTTAATAATAAATATAAAAAAAAACATACTGATTAATAGTTCTTTACTATAAAGTAAAGAACTATTAATCAGTATGAATTTTTTTCAAGTTCAGTTTCATGTTTTTAGCGTATGACTGACTATGCTCTGGTTCTACGCCGTAGCTTGTTCTACGTTCATGTAAAGCAAAGGATACGAAAATTGTTTATTGCTATAATTACGTGTGTAGACGTCTATCGGAACACAGCACTGTTTAAATTAAAATACATTCCATGTGTGCCATTGTTAATATAAAGCTTATTAAAAGTGTGCATAACCGTGCAACACTGACTCGAGCCTTGAAACATTATGGCGTTTCAACGTGATATAATGCACTGCAATCATGTGGAGGCTAATGCTGAAATGTTTTTCCTGGTATTGCAGTTATAATTAGTAGCAATAAAATGTTTCAATTTCATTTCCATTTACAAATGTTATTGAATTAATAAGCGAACTACCTACTGTTACTCGCGGGCATGTTTTAAATACATAACTCCTTACAAAGTACTTGTAAAACATAACAGTAATTTTCCCGATAGACAAAAACTGCGTGTAGTTCTTACTGGAAAATGAGTTTTAGTAGAGTTTCGGGCGCATGCGATGGACCCAAGTCGTATTGCTTGTTACGGGTAGAGGTTGCTACTTAACACCAGGTGGGCCATCCGCCCGTTCCGTAACTTTATCACATACAGTACTATTGTTCTTAGCAAAACGAACTCACTGCTACAATCTACTCGCCAGCATCTAGAAAATAATAACAGTGTTAATTGAAATGATAATAAAACTATCTAATTTCCAGATACGACGCGAAGAAAGGTTTCTTCTGCCAAGCGGTCGGTAACGAGCGGACGAAATGCCTCGGCAAGTCGAAAGGCCGGATATACCCGCCGATGGAAGAGCGTTCGTCTAAGTTTCTCAAGCGTTACTACACCGCGCACAACACCGCGCTCTCCAAATTGCTGGTGAGACTCGGCCGTCCGGTGCCTCAGTGGCTCAAAGACGAGCTGTCCTCCGGATAGCATCGCACACAACCTCTGAGGGACCGAGGGAAACTCACGCGAAGCCTCATCAAAGTGTGTGTGCTCCCGTGAACAAAACTCTAGTCCAAAGTTACAAACTATTGGCGACTTAAGTGTTTGTGAATTCTCGTTGATGTATTCGAATCTTGCAGTGATGGAACTGTTTAGTTAAATCGCTTAAGATGGTCCTCGTTATGCAGAAAGCAGCCATGTGGCATTTTTTCCAAAATTATATATAAACGCGGCCATACTAATTTCGACATGACGGATTTTTTGCAATGACAGCCATGACGATGGCAATATCTCTATTTTTCACGGAGATACGAGAGATATGAATCAATACATAACCGAAGTAACCATAAAAATGCTTTTGCGTTTGTACTTTTCCCCACATGGCTGTTTTCTGCATAACACGGTCCAGTTTTCAGTCGGTTGGTTCAATCGCTTGCCTCAGTTTAGTTAATAAGCCGAGATAGATAAGTCCGGTGTGTCTGTAGGTGCTATTCGTTACATGTCTATCGACGTGTTCTGCCATTAGTTTAGTTTTGATCGCTTCCAGACATGTTTTGTTGTATCTTTGTTGACGTTTGTACGGCGAACAGTTAGCATTTGTTTGTGGAGTATTCAATGGTTGCATTCTCGAAGCTACTGTGTCACGCTTAAGTATTTGTTTTGTGTAACCATGTACCTGATGCAACTTGAAGTACCTAGTTAATTTGTACACTCGAGGCCGATGTTTAAGACTAAAGTGTAGCAGTGTTTATCCTGTGCCATATTGTATGCACGCGCCACTTGTTATGTTAAACACACATTTAAAAAAGGGGCAATTAGAACTAGTCTTATTCGTTTAAGCTGCTGTCATCTTTTAACTACGCATAAAAAGTACTATTGAAATACTAGATAACGTGTTATTTCAATTTTATATCCGTTACCGCGCTAGCCGTAAGAATTTGATCATATATGAAATAATTGAATTTGAATAATATCAATAACAATCCCAATAAATGTATTTCGTATATATATTTTGATATGCATGAATTTACTGGCAAGGTAACACGAGGGGAATTCGTTTTTGTAAAAAACTGAATTGTTAATAAGTATATAGGTTTCTTGCTGTTTTAGATGTCGGTACTTAAATATTGTAAAAAAAATCTTTTTTCATATAATAGAGAAGTACAGAAAATTATATTAACATATTTGAATACTAATAGTATTAAATATATTGTACGTTTTTATTGTAAATAATCGACTATTAATTGTTTTTTAACGATCGCAAACGCTTTCCTGAAATTTTTGCGCTAAGTTCCGACAATGCGTTTGAGACGTTATATATATATATTGTCGTATATATTGTCTGTTATATTGGTTAAGTGTGAAAGGTGAATATTTCAATGTGTTCGTTGCGGGCGTGGCTTTAACTAGGCGCAACATGAGCAGAGCCCGATTGGTTGTGTTAATAGGCAATAATAGACGAATGAGCAATCGCCGGTCGAGGTCTGCATGCACTTTAAGTGCATTACAAAGTGTAATCCGACGTTGAGCTGTCACTTAAATACACTATAAAATATGGGAACTTTATCTGAAAATCTGCTTATTTGCTGTCCAAAGTCCAGCGGCGTCCATGATATAGTTTTATTTGGTAACTCAAAGTCAAAAAACTTTATTTCCATAGAATTCTTGGAAACGTCAATAAGTAATATTCAAAACATACGGTCATTGGTACTTATTGCCAAGTTTGACGCCTGTTAAACCCTATCCGACCCTCCATGTGGAACAGCCAAGGAACTCTCTCACTCACTCACTTCACTCCCACTCTTTTTACCATGCATGGTAAAGCAAAGATTCCATCGCTAAGATACTAGAGCTAAAATTGACGCTGGAAGTCTCAACAATCGTATCCTTTGTCTGTCCCATACTTGTATAAAACATATGACTATGTTTTTCCATTGGTATAGCATTCAGTGCATGTGGGCCTTTAAGGGTCCCGTATATTTTTCGTTAATATTTATGTTTATTGTATAGGATCTTCTTAAACGATACAGCCAATTACTGCTCTTAAAATGTGTTCTATAAGAAATTGATACATCACTTATTTTATTAAATGATTTAATTTTATTTGTGTGTTTCCTTTACTTCTCTTAACGTTGTACTAAACAAACTGGGTTATGTGATTAGCTGAATTTACAACAGATAAAGTATCTAACATAACTTTGTTTCCTGAAACTTGTTGCGTAAACATGTTTATACCATCATGTTACTTCTTCTTTCATTCAAATATGTATTTCCAGGGTACAATACAATATTCTGTAATATCTCTTTATTGCCAAAACTGCTACTAGCAAAATACTTATTCAAAAAAAAAATGGCTAATTACATATTTTTGTTGGAATCCCAGTGAAACGACCTGAATCCTTGTTGATGGCTTTCTCTATCTTTGATTATGTTAACAGTACCTAGGCCCTATTTTTATTCATAGGGAAAAACTGGATGACGACATTAATTAGTAATCCGATATGTTTTCGAGGCAAGTATAAAAATTTATAATATAATGGATCGTTTCTATACCTATTTTTGGTACCTTTCATGGCCAGCAGATAATTATTATGTTATACAGTTCTGGATTTAACATGAAGTCCAGCGGCCACTAAATCAAAAAATAGCTGAGTGATGAGTTAAACCAAAATATCCGCATGCGATAAGATCTGAAGCTCAGTTGCTAGTAATTATCCGTTCGGGGGTAGTTATGGCCGAAATTCCCACGGTTAATTCTAGTGGGGATTTTCGCAAAACAATCCTTGTTAGCTTAATTGAAACAGTAATGATGTAGTACTCAAATATTTTAAGACATTTAGGTCTACACAAAACTTATTTCCCATTGGACCGCACCGAGGCCGAGCCACCGGATCTGATGGGACTAACCCTTAAGGGAGAACACTTGGAAAGCTAGCACAGATCCTAAACGCGGTGGTTCATGATCATACGACCAGTTTCTGATATACCAATATCTCTAAGGAGATTACGTTTATGGTCTATAAACGAAATCTCCGAGGACCGCAAACTGTGCAGCGAACTAAAAATACATCGGCGAAATGCTTCGTGTGCAAAAAAGCTAGGCTAAGAATTTAGCTTCGTAGATTTTTATTGGCTAAATAGCCCAACGAGTACCTAGTACTATTCGAGTCACTGGTTCTATCGAACCAATCTGGTGTAAGGATTTTATGTACACCTCAAAGAGGCTCCTTTCATGCATATCACACATGTATTCTGTTTTTTTTAAGTTCTAGGACGTATTGTTTTCCTTCAACGTACTGAGAATGTGGTATGAGCAAATTAAAAAAAAAAAAAAAAAAATTGACCGTGTAGAATTTTCTATCTATCTATGGACAACCGGTAACTCCAGATAATAATAACATTCTCAAGAGGCTCTTAAATGTTTTTAGTCATAGAATATGAAGGGCTTGTAGCATACTTTAAGTTAAAACAATATTGTATAACTAACAATACAATATCGAAGATTTGCTAATACGTAAAGTTCAACGAAGCAGAGTGCAATGAAATTTGGCAACCACTGCATCAGGGCCGCCCGACGACTTAGTCTCGGTATGTTATATTTTCAGCCTGGGTTGTGCTGTATATAAAATAACGTGTCGTTTTAAGTAACTACTTTTAATAAAACATCACCTCTTAAAGATTTACTTAACTGAGTTTTTTTTATGTGCCTTATTAAGATTAAAGATTTTCAAATTATATATACATGGTGTCCAGTAATGAATGGATACACTTGAAATGGGTCTTAGTAGAACTATTGGGCAATCGGAAAAAAATATCAAATAAAAAAAACAAGTAGTATCAATGATATGTACACCAGATGGGCCATGTGAGATTCAATAGTCCATCTCATATCGAGCCCGGAATAGAGCCCGTGATCTACGACGGTATCTGATGAAGCGCTGAAATGGAAAAATTTGAGTACCCACATATTACTGCGTTCAGTTACTAGCCGTAAGTGATTTGCCAGGAAATACCATGTAATTGCCGAATATTCTAGAAGAAAATCCAAAAAAATTTTGCTCAATTGACTGGATGATTCATGTATTTATACAATAATTATAAATTAAAATCTTTATTGTAATTCCCTTAATTAATCTAAAATGAACTGAAGTAGAGCAGCCGAATAATTAAATTCATTAGAAATTCTATTCTAAAAAACTTAAATCATAAATAAACATCAACATACTAAATGATGTAAATAAACGCATGTAAGTTTATATAAGTACTTGTATGAACACTGCTATATCATAAAACCTTACCTGTAAATACGTGAAGTACCATAAATGTTTACCTGCAAATAACATAGAATAATAAAAACTGTATAATTTATACCAAAACTGCAGGAAAAATAATTGCAAGTATAAAATATCTACCTGGATAGCAGAAAAATATCATCATGGAAATTATCGGCGCGAAAAACAGAAAAATAATCGCCCCCGCGGCTTACAACTCCTCGGCGCGACGATAAATTTTTATTCGATTAATACCTTAATTGAATTGTCGACGCTCGATAACGTCAGACGAATGAGCGTCATGAAATTGATTGAATGCAATGAAAAAATTGGGCTCATGTTTTAAACTTTCATGCATCGCGCACAGTGCAAATATGTATGCAGCATTTTTGATAATAATATAATAATAATAAAATAATAAATAGTGGTGGAAATTTCACACAGCACCATCTAGCCCCAGAGTAAGCTAAGTAAATAGCTTGTATCATGGGAACCAGTCAAATGATATAATACTTAAATACTCTTTTGTGTCTTTAATGCATATCAACACCCAGACAAAGAACGAACAAACACCTATGTACGTCAAATAAATGTTTGCCCTGGGTGAGAATGAAACCCACGACAGCGCAGGAGGCAGAGTTACTACCAACTGATCTATGAGGCCAGTAAATATAACAACGTCTTGAGGGTAACTTCAGTACATCATTCATTCTTGGGTGTTGAGGCAGATACGTAGATAGTTGTGTAGAAAGATAATGCTACACCGTATAGAATTAAACAGTACGAATAATTCTTAAATAAGACAGTTAAGCTATTAAGTATTAAGGGAACCAAATGTGCTAAGGCCATTTTTACCTTTTAACCTTTTACCTAATTAGAAATCGTAATTAGAATATTATATCTATTCCTTGATTTCGAAGAACAGATCTGATTCCTTAAGCCTAAGGGTGGAATGAGCTACTGCTTTTCAAGGAATTTTAACCTTATAATTTAAAATCAATTCTTCTACAAGAAAAACAATTACACATATAAAGATGGCTTTATGACTTCTTCAAACAAACTTGAACAATTCAAGTTGCCATTTTATTAGATATTTGTTTTCATGAGAGATGCTGGTAAACTATTCTAGATCTGATGTTTCAAGCTGAGTATGATTTCTTCCAAAAATTTCTTTTGTATAAGGTTATAAGTAATATGGACAACAAGAGAGCCTGCACTGCAATTTTTAGCTTGGCCTTACTCATTTATATATCTCAGTCTCATTGTACTCATTGTATATAAATTATATATATTGTATAATTATAAATATATGTATATTGACACATATACGAGTATATATAGTTATTATAAAATGTTACAATTGGCTCACGCGAATTTAATATGTAGCGGCGCATTGTTTCCGTATCACAGCGTTTTATATCGAAAATATATATATACATTCGTTTCTCTAGCTCTCCATTGGAAAAGATATCGCAGTCCTTACACGCGATGAAAAATTTGTTTTCAATACCTGCTAGCTACCGATAAAGTGCGCCATACGTTATCTGTCTAACCCACCGCACTCACCGACTTGAGTTTCGCTCGGCGGTTTTCTGATTGCGATTATAAATCCCAGGAAGTCACTTTAATATAAAGAGAACCAGTTTTAGTTAAAACACTTCTCATTATTATTTACTTTTCTAAGTTGCTCGTTTGTGGTATGTAAAATTATCTAGTGAAATGTTTCTGTTGTTGAGGTTTTTTGTTTTTATATAGTTTTAATACAGCCACAATTTATACGTAGGTAACCAGGTATGTATGTATAGTTTCTACACATAATAAAGGTCACTGACCTACAGATTTATTTTTCAAACAATAAATTATATTAATGCCTAAATGTTTTAAAGTAATATGTAACGCCTTATATATATATAGATTTTGAAACCGATCAGTTTTTGCGCGTGATGCGCGCAGAAACAGAAAAATACATTAAAAAGAAAAATGTTATTATTAGAAATGTTAAAACAACACTAAATAATTAGCAATTGTGTAAGGGAAGGAACTGGTTGCCAACATACAGCTACGCTAGTTCGGAAATCAGGGCTTTAACAAAATTGTATAATGTGGTTTACTCAAATAAAGTTTTTATTATTATTATTATTATTATTATGATTTCCCAAACAATATATCACTAATCATATATAGATACCTAATAGATTGACTATGCTAACAAACTAGGAGAGCAAAATTCTTAAGACAGTATTATTTGCCATTGCTGATTGGGCTCAATGGACAATTAAAAACTTAAAGCTGGCTGACCAGAGCAACCCATTTCCCGGCAGTTGGAACAATCTCACTGAAACTATATCAGGAAAGCGCCCGAACATATTCTCATTACACATTTTATCTTAAAATTACGGACGTTGATAGATAACGCCTCGTCTGGGGCGGTAATTCATTTAATCGCGATTAGGGATCGCCCGCCCGATCCTACCCGCTTCATCAAACCCACTACAAATTGACGCGCCGAAAATGCTGTTACGCTAACGTCATCAACCGTTCACATTATCAGATAGCGAATATCTTCCCGTCATAATTGCGTTATAATGAGATTTAATACGAAATTAACGTTCTAAATCGAATGACTCGACTGCATAAAACTGTTCATACGAAAGTACAGCGTGACGGTATAAATATAAATTTTACAACGCACCGACACAATTCCCTTTTATGAATAGCTGGAAGCTATTTAAATAAACTGCGAAATGAAAATTAAAGCGATTTAAGCGCTTTACATAAAACGATATTAACTCTTTTCCGTGGAGTAATAAAAATGTCTTAGGCGGTGCAGTGGAGCGCATTTGCATCGCCAAGTTATAGGGACGAATACCTTGTTACCTGGCGTGAAGCATGGCAGACGAGATATTCGCCATTTTATGACGTGACGCCTGCTGAAAGCTTTATTACGTAAAAGATGATACCAATTTGCAACGGTAAATGAGACCTTATGGTTTCTAGCCAAAGACTCAATATGAACTGATACTACCATAATGTCACGATCTGAAGTGATTCTCCAGTCGATAGTGCAGAAATTATAACGCGGTTTTGATGATCTCTCGTTGCGCCTCGGTGCGATTTACTGTCATTTTACCGATATTCAGTCGATCGCATTTCTAATGCATTTCTTACTTAGTTGCTAGGAAAAATCGAGCATCTTTGGTATCACTTCTCCATCAATAAATACTTTACTCGTGTTACTTCTATCTATTAATTAGACATGGAAGTCTCATGATGTCGGAAAGGTAACTAATTAAATTAGTTTTCAAAGTGTTTCTCGGTAGCCAAAGCAAGTAACAAGTAATCAAACTTGTTATTATGAAACTTGCGCACAACAGAGTTATAAGTGGGTAAGTAGGGAGAGCGTTTTGCCGCAGAAGACGGTATTTAGGTATACCATCGTGCAGAAGTAGGCAGAAAGGTGTCCAACAAACAATATCAAAGTTTCAGTCGCTTTGTTGTATTTGCCAAGAATGAACAGCACAGATTGCTGTAAGGCCGCCGCACACAGCAGCAATCACCTAATCTAGATTAAGTGCAGATTCTTCTCTTATTTAGCTGATTGTCTAGCAGAGACAGATGAACGGTGTTATCTCCGAATAGTTTTCAGCAGCTACTTACACCATGATGTGATCGGCGCGACGTGCTGCTGACACGTATTTTCCCACGTCATGATGTCGTAAGGAATTCTCAGATTCTAAATATTTCTCACCGAGAAATCGCACCCACGTTGATTGGTTATTTTACAATATTTTATTATTACAAAATAAATGATAGCAGAGAGGAAATTGAAACAAAAAAGACAAAGAACAAAAACCTTTCACCGCACTCGTCGAGTCACAGTGCGGTGAAAGGATTTTAATTGCGCCTAAAAGAGGCTCCTTTCGTGGACAATTGAAATCAGTACATCTTCATACATCATGATGTTTTTTGCTATAAACGGTGACGTATATAAAGAACATATACACTATCCTTGAATGCAAACATTTTTTGATTAATTCAGAATACTTCTTTACTTCGAAAGGATCGAAACTCGATGACAGCGATTTCGGGAACCACGCGCCTATAATAGTAATATAATCAACTTTATATACATACTTTAGTTGCAGTCGTCATCTTTAAATTATTATTTTCATCCAAGAAATTGTTGTATTACTCATTTTTCGGCCACCAAGTAAGTAGTATACATTGAACGATGCGGGTGCTGCTATAATTTTAAGCATAGGAGACATTGCATCTTGAAGTCTGTGAGGCTCATTTCAATGATTCTTATCTAATGCAGTCATTTAGTAAGGGAGGTTTTACTGTTGTGATGTGCACAGGATACCCCTTAGCTCGTCAGTCGCTGACATTAAAAGGCATAGTTTCTTTCACATTATAGCGGTCGTGTGTGTAGACCCTTCTGCTACCGAAAACCCGGGCAGAGTTTGAGCGACTTCTCCTCAGCTTATTACTATTTGTGTTGCCAAGATTCTCGTCTAGTTCACCTTCAGATTGCATAACTAAAAACTGTTCCAAGTTTTAGATACTCGTTAAACTTCATACGTTTGTCTTCTTTTGTCATATCAAACATTATCCACCGTGAAAGCTATTCTAAAGAAAAAGTTACAAGACATTCGACGAAAAATGGTTCTAAATATTCATCGATTCAGCAAACATATAATTCACAGGATTTGGTAAAAATATTTTACGCCTATGAGCATTATAAACTTTGTTATGAATGGCCTTCTGATTCTGGCCCACAATATATATCTTAGAACCTCGTTTTTCAGTACTTAAAAATTATTTTAATTTGTGTGTATCATGTACTTTATTATATTGATGTACTACTTATTGTACTTAAATATTCCTAAAAACCGTCCCAATATGAAAAATATGAATTCTTATTTATCTCAAGTAAGTATCAAAAACATATCCGCTAAATACTTATAAAATAACAAAAAATAAAAATAAAACTTTCCAACATCGGATTAGTTCGCAGGTACCTTATATTTTATTTATATATTTATATATTTTATTATCAGTAGATACTGTAAACTACACTTGATTGGCCTCATAACTTAGTTGGTAGTACCTTGCCTTCTGCGCTGTAGGTCGTGGGTTTGATTCCCACCATGGGCAAGCATTTGTGTGATGAACGTAGATGTTTGTTCTGTGTCTGGGTGTTAATATGTATGTATTAAAAAAAGTATATAAGTAATATATTAGTTGTCTGACTCCCATGATAGAAGCTATGCTTAGCTTACTTTGGGGCTAGATGGCGCTTTGTGGAATGCCAACCAATATAATTATCATATTATATTATTAGCACCAGCTCATTCAATATTGAAAAAGAATCTCGAGATGACAGTGTGAGCCTAATATAAATAGTTGTTATTACAAAACATAATTGTAAATAACATATGTATTGTAATAACAACTTGTTTATACTATATTGCATCATTGTGTTCAAATAAACACAAACAACATCATTTTCTAAGCCAAATTTTATCTTTTGTTGAAAAAATAATGAATCCCGCATCCCGCATCCCGCATCCCGCATCCCGCATCCCGCATCCCGCATCCCGCATCCCGCATCCCGCATCCCGTCTCGTGCCTCTTCATTTGACAAGAGCTACGTATCGGGGCGGCATGTGTTTACGTCGCTAAGTAAGAATAATGGCGGGACATAAATCAGTGGCATCTTCACGTCGTTTTGAATTCACACAAAAGATGTCAGCTCCCCTTACATAACACTCCATTGAGAGAAAAGAGCGGTTCATCTTTTATAATATATTTAGGTAATAGGAATCGCTCCTCGCCCCGCTCGCCGCCTCGGTAGATAGTTTGGTAATACTGCTAACATTGCGAGGGGTAACGAGTTCGATTCCCACGTGATTAAAAAGGTGTGTATTTACTATAAAGTTAGTTTCTGGGTCCTCGATATCCGTGATAATAAATTATACTATTATTTTCCTAATAAGCATACGATAAAAATCCAATCCAATTAAACTTGAATAATGTTTGATTTTTAAAAAAATATCATTACCCACTGTCTACAAGTACTTGGGGTTAGTACTCGTTGTTCTAACATCAACTAAGGTGGTGTACACAGATATTTGTTCTGTGTATGGGTTACATACCTGTGCATTCAAAAGTATGTACCTATGTATTCTGTCAAGTGTAATATCGGGTTTCCATAGAAACTTTGCACAATTAGGACATTAATAGTGCTTTGTGAAGTGTCCACGAATTTTATTATTAAAAATGTATCTAATACAGTAACATCCTGCACTAGAATTCATTGTGTCGCAGGTGGCATGTGACCAATGCATGAAACCATATGTAAGACTCGAGAACAATCACATAATTGTTTACTATAAGAACGTAATCTTCACTTTCTAAACAGCCTACAAAAATGTTTTTTTTATTCTACTGAAACAGTTGCTAGTTAACGGCAGAAAATACTTGGAGCAATCAAATTCGAAAATTCATTTCAATTCGACAATTCGGAATACAAATCCCGAAAAGAAATATGAGGGATATAAAATGATTTTGTGAAATAGTAATACGTTGGGGATGACCGGGAAAGCGGAGTGTTGCAAGCTCTGTATGTGATCATTACCACCATTACATATGCTTATGTAATAATAAAAGGCATATATTTGCTCCGACTTACGGTTTTGCCTTAGGTATATCTATATAAACAACCAACTAGATTGCATATATACGAAAAAAGTGTCCCAGGTCTTTCGAGGTCAACTTTCCAGGTGGGCACGACAGTGAAAGTATATTCTGTGACCAAACTGAGTCTTACTAATCCATTGTTATAGTGACGTGCATACAGTAAAGCTTGCTGACAAAAAGTCCAAGAATAATTATGTTCGTCTGAGTGCGACCGCGCAATGGGAATTCATCGTTTATAGAACAGAACGCGGGCGGGTGTGTGCCGCCGTCGGACGTCAGGAGTCCGAGCTGTCCAACTTTATTCCGTTTTGAAGTTTCTACCCCACTTTTCGTAACGACAGGTAGGACGTGTTAATTCGAGAACAACGGATAGCCGAATAGTTGTTCGCAACCTAGCTCTGTCAGAATACGAAAAACGCTATATTTTAACTCTAATCCCAATTATGCTGGGCGGAACGTTTAACGCGTTGTTCTAAAATCCGAGACATGTAAATTTACTTTTAGATTTTTTGTATAACAGGAAACTCATATTATATTTAATGGCACTTTTCTTGAACATTGTTCAACGACTAGAGATTATGTATCGTGAAAGCGATATCGCTCTTTCCTCTTTTCGCTCGTTTAAGGCAAATAAGAAAGAACCTATGAAGAATGTATAAAACTCATACATACCTGTACAAAGAAGATGTTCCTCTTTTTATTTGTGTATTCATATAAATATGCTTTTGCGAACCGAATTGAGCATTTAAGAAAAAGGAAAAATTTTGCGCACCATTTGTACAAGGACTTATAAACATCAGGCAGCAAACCGTTGGAGCTGTAGTCTCCTGCAAACGTAAAAGAGTATGAAAACTTTAGTGGCCTATAAATTTTGCCAATACAAGCGACGACATTTTGGCGAATGGCGTATGCCAGTGACGGTTACAATTTGGATGAATTCCGGCCATGAAAGAAAGCATAAATATGGAGACCATGGTCGCTAGCTATGTGAAACCAAAAAATTTTCTTTCTTGGCTATCTTCTAAAAGTCGTTATTTCACTTCCTTAAACGTTTTAAGGAAAGAAATGAAGCGACCTCAGAACGGGGACGCAAGGTAAAGTTCTAAATATTTTTTCTAGGTATAAACTTGTATTTCTTCCAGTTTGGTTGCATATTTCCAATTACTTTAATTAGCCTGAGATTAACGCCTATAATATTCCTTTAATAATCCTAACAAATTGTTAATTTACCTGGATACAAATCAATGACCTTTTACTCCCTGTTTCTTCTATTTTTTGTGACATTCAGAAAGTATTCAGAGGTTTACACGACAATTTTCCCACACACTTTATGAACGACGCTAAGCATATTACTTTTGGTAAGAGATGGCGACGTTGTCAGGAGGAAAACTTCGAATGTCTAGAACCAAAAAAGTCCGTAACAACAAATTCAATTTAATCATTTATGAACTCATTGGTTAATGGTTCATGTTGCGGTTCGTGCAAACCAGCTTTCGATCTTTCGATGATTTCAACGCGCGTGTGTTTGAGCGATGTGGGGCGCTCGTCAAAGCTATCATTAAGCAAATATTACCCGCCATTCGATGAAAGCGGCGCATGTCCGGTACCTACCGCTGCTACTCCATTAATTACGTGGTGATCTAATTATCTGGCCGAATAGTGCGACACAGCTTACATGTTCTACGGGCTTACTTGTGTTACGTTTTCGAGCGGCTAAGAACGCGGTTCAAAGCGGTTTAAGCAAATTAGGAGGAACCGACGTTCATCTGCCACCTACTACTAATACTCCATTTATAATGGGGTAATTGGGTGACTGAAAAGTGCGAAATAGTCTACCTAATAGGCTAAGTTCCTGTCATGTATTTGAGCAATGGGAAATGGGAAACCGCTGTTCATCGATTTTCTATACTAAAATTATTATAACACAATATTGGCTTAATTCAAATTGTCGTGTCATTTATTGTTCAGTTGTGCAGACTTCACTACCGACTTGATAAAGTGAATACTTCAATAGTAGGTAATTGGTCCATATTCGCAGCCCGACATATATACATATCGTTATAACTATTATAACGTAATATTTTATACATTTTCCGCCAGTCAGTAACAAATTATATAAAAACAAGGACATACATCAACCTCCTACCTACATTCTCCTATTTATGAGATTGAATACAAATTGGCTACTTGGCTTGTGTAGGTATTAATTAGAAAATAATTATCTTTGTAAATATAGGCACTGAGTTGAGGTGTATTGTATGTACAATGAATCGACGCACGACATGCTCTGTCATTTGCATTTGTTTGAGGGATTTAGGTGCTCAACTACTCACTAACCATCAGGAGCATACAGAATACCTAATGAAAGAACATCTTTCATTATTGAAACATACATAAATGTGATACCTACAACTACTCGAATACTATTTATTATACTGAATACAGTTAAGACTAACTTGTATTTACAAGAGGCTTTTTTACGTGATACTTACGATCTGTTGGAGGTCGTGAGTTATAATCTTGCGATGAGCTGAAACTTCTAATGCGAAAACCGTAGCCTACGGCATTTCCTAATACTCGTATGGCTATCACTCTCATGTTAAAAGAATATCGCCAGAAACCTAATAATGAGTTCACCCAGCCTCTCTTGAGGGCTAAGTTCTCAATAAAGGCTTCTAAGGCATCACGAGGCACCATCGTCACTCAATCAAGTGAAAGCCTGGGATATATAAAAATATCAGTTCCTTGATATATACGAGTATATTGTAAACTTACGTTAAGGTAAAGGAAAAATAAATAGGAAAATCCATGGAATATTTTATAACATTTACTCTCATAAGAAATAGGATTTCCATTTTCCGCCCACGCCATGATGGAAACAGCCAACGTGTCAATATGTAATAGATTTTCGATCTGCTAACGACGCGCCGCATCCCCGATCGGTTAGGTTTTCGCGGCGAATGAGTTTCGCAGTTTCGTATCTATATTAGCCTTGGGACAGGCACGTTCACAATTTGCGGGTGCGAATTGGCACGGATGGAGCGCGCTATATGAAAGTTGCGGCGGTCTGTAGCGCCGCATATTGGACTCGATCGGTGACGGACCGATGTATGGAGACCGCAGCGCACCGCGCGCGGCCCGTCCGCCGTATCATTTGTAATTCAATTATGACTAGTGAAGACCGCAATACTTACTGCCTCCCTGACACTCCCAGCCGATCCACGCAATAAAATTCATGAGTCTATTGTTACATTCATGAGAGGAAATATACAGTGTAAACAAACCTTTAGAGATCGGCTATCGGTGTATGACTATGCTGAACAAAATCTGAAAAAAAATAGATGTACACATTTTTTTTTTTTTGAACACATGTTTCTAGATGTTTATTTAGTTTGAGTAAAATCTAGTTCTTTTCAAACCACACTTCTAGGCAGTAGAACTTGTGCAAATTTCATCTGAGGAAGTACTGCATCCATACCTATTTCTGACACCAAGCAATGTATTCGCATGACCGTATTTCAGTTTGAAAGGTGTGGTTGTGTTGAAATTACAGACACTTGAGGTCTCATTTACTACTACTTATAAAGTAGAAGTCGTAAATTATCACATATAAAATATCTAAGACAAGTCCATAAATTTTCAAAACCCAACCCATCGTTTGTTTTATGGCAAAACACTTTCAATGGTTTGTACATTATTCTTCCGAAGATATAAGACGGTATATTTGTTAACTATAATGACGGAAAGTTTGGTCGTTTACGCGCCAAATATTAGATATTAAAGAAATTTTCCTCACAGTTTATGGCCTTGGCTAAGTGACTCCATATTTTTATTATTTACTCCTACACATTTTCCTTGTCCAATCGTTTATTAAGATTTGTTTCTCGTTCGGACTCCAAAATTAATATTCGTGTTGACGACATTCAGAAAAAGCGCGAGATTAATCGTTATAATATTTTCCCGGCAGGAAAATAGATTTTTAACTTTTATTACAAGTGGCAAGCTAATTTCCAATCCAAGCACGCTCAAAGCTTTTGAAAGTAAATTGAAATTTTTCATTCGAAACTGGTTTTGAAAATAATTATATTTCTTATAGATAGGATTATTATTGAGAGCATTTGATTTTCCGACGCGAATATATTTAGAAACAGGATTAACAACGCAAGGTGAAGTAAAACCCTGTTATTTAATATTTTCTTTACCGGATTTTTCTACACGGCTTTCCCATAATAAGGACACTTAAACCGCGGCGGAGTGAGTCGACTAGAAAATAAAATCGAAAGACAAAGGAAGGTATTCCCTCACAGACTACTGGGTATAAGCTAATCATTCGACTGGCCTGCTTGCTCCGTTGGTAGTAACGCTGCCTTCTGCGCTGTAGGTCGTGGGTTCGATTCTCACCCAGAACAAACATTTGTCTGACGAACATAGATGTTTGTTCTGTGTCTGGGTGTTAATATGTATTATATGTACCTATGTATTTACAAAAAAGTGTATAAGTATTATATCAGTTGTCTGGTTTCCACGACACAAGCTATGCTTGGCTTACTTTGGGGCTAGATGGCGCTGTGTGAAATGTCCACCAATATTATTATTATTATCATCAAGCATCAAGCATGTAGACCAGCGTCTTTTGTACTTCCACGCAGGAAGACTTCAAATGGAGCGGTCACCTCCGTTCCATTCTTATCATTAGAAGGGGAAGTTTAAACAACATTGCTAACGTTAGCCTACATCCAAAAGCCAGTAACGTATGCGAGCAACGGACCGAACTCCTTCAACTGCACTAATGCGCACTGAATTGCGATAAATCCGTTTTATTGGACCAACTGCTTTGATTATCGAATAAGCGAGGAACCCAAAATATCGATCAAATCGACAACAAAGCCTACCTGGGTTTGTCATTGGATTTTAAACGAGCTCTAATTTGAACGAAGCGCCGCAAATTACAAGCACCAAGGCTCCCGCATAAATCTAACCTTTTCAAGTTAATAAAAATGATTTAAGTACGCATTAAAAGGATCTTTTTCCCGTCGAGAACATGGAATTTATAATAGTAATAACTCGGCCGATTGTCCCGTGATTACGAGTATAGAAATACGGGCACGATACGGCTGCTGAATGCGAATCCTGTTAGAGTTGAAAGCAATTTAAAAGAAATACAATGTAGCCATTACATTTCTCTCGGACCTTCGAAGCCTTTTAATTTCGCAGATTAATAACTGAGAGATAAAACTTCTGTTAGGCGCAAACAATAGTGGCTTTACAGGGGAGTAGAGGACATTGAGAGAATTGCGAGTGGCTCTGTAGCATCCTGTAGCTAGACGGATGCGCGCCGTCTTGGCCCGCCATCGCCGGGAAATATTATTCCTCTTTGTTATTGTACCCACTTTTCTGCTATAGCTTTATTGTCGAGATCAGATTAAATTTCAAGGAAATTTAAACACTGGCAATATGATTGCTCCGTCTATTCACAAATTAATGGTAAATTCAACGTTATATTCCTTCGGAGCTTTGCGGCAAATTAATATTTATTATAGGTATTAGCTTAGACTAGACTCTATTAATGTAATTCATAGTATGTGATTTCAATACATTAATGCAATCCCTTTTATACAAACGTAACAATAAATGTTTGAGTAATTATACATGTCACTTATTCTTATAACAAAACTCACGGAACATTTAACTTGTGTTTGATTTTAGTTTTTTTTTATTTGATTATGTTTCAGATCAATACTTTAAATAAACAAGGAAAATAACTGCGTTTATTTGAAATGTTCCTCGTTTTTATTGGTATATGAATGTTTCCCTAATTCTGTACCGTCGATTGCTATAAAATCGAATGTCCCGTAGAAAAGCGAATTAATGGATACCATTCTGAAACACCTGATACGTAGATTGTGAGAGTAAATGGCCAGTAAGGGTATTATCGAGTGGGTCGAATTCACTTTAGAGTTTTTCAGAGCACCCCGTCGGGGCGCGTTTACAACAGCATTTCGCTTACAGCTGCCTATTCAGACTCGGTCGGGGCTGAGTTGGTATCGTTTACTTACTCTACAATATTTTTTCTTCTGTGTAATGGCAAAATGCTACTTCAGGCCGCGCCATATTTACACAATTTCAAAGACAATACACAATAGTCGAAAACTTTATTTACATTGGCTTCTTAAAGAAATGGCTTGGGAACAACAATCAGTTAACTTAGAAATTACAAGATACACAAAAAAAAATATATATATAGTAAAACTTAGTCAGTTGCAATAAATAGTAGTCCTTGTTTTAAAACGGTGTTTTCACGCTTGTAACTTTCGTATTCAAAAGTAAGTATATCAGAATGCAAACAGTTTTAAATGTACTTGGAGTGAATGGGTATATCTGTGACTTCAGTCATGTTTCAAACAGAGACTAATATAAAATTGACCTATTATTTGGTTCTTAGATGAGTAATAGTTAAATTATATACAATGTTAAGTAGTTCAAGGTTAGATAGCTAATAAATTATCATGATTAACATTATAAATTATAATTAAAATTATACATAGTTATTAAATTGTCGTGAAGCATAAGTTAAGAAATAACTAGAGATCTCAAGTCTCAACTCATTTCTATTTATTATTAATATTAAATAACTCCTATAATATTTCTATAAAATCAGTTATATTTTCCTCGATTCACGTTCAAATACTGCTTGTAATAGAGAAATAAAAAGTTATCTTAGTTGAAGTGTTAAATAGCTTTTCTATGAATGCGGGATTTTGTGTGCCCGTGGAAGTAATGGGGAACGAACAATTTCCCGTAAACTTTGATTGGGTTTACAGAGGGAAATTTGTCGTTTATGTTTGAAGGCAACGTAATTGGGCATTCAAAGCTTTCACATTAGCGTCTTATTTACCTCTGATTTAAATCTCTACCCGTGTCTCTGTCGGTTAGGCGTGTAGGCATATGTCTTATTTAATAATAATTGATTAGTAGACAAAGGTGGTCATAGAATGGAGGCAAACTGTAGTCAGTCGGACCACCAGTCCGATGGTCGGACGATATCATTCACATTGCCGGCAAACAATGTACAGGACTACAAGGAACCGTACAGAATGGCGTTCGAAAGTAGAGGCGTATACCCAGCAGTGGATGTCAACAGGCTGAAATAATGCTGATGATGAATTTATCAAAATAAATATACTTTTTATTTCAATGAGCTAGCCACAAATGTATCATCTTTCTTGCCTACGCCGTATCAGCATCAAATTTTACCCCTTTAGGAACATAGGGCTACTCTCGTGAAGCGTCAGTAGACTCTTAATCTACGACATATGCAAATTGAGATCGGTAGGTGTCACAAGGGGGCAAGGTCCCCCCGGGTGGTGCGAATCGAGTAACGCAAAGTAGCAGTACAACTTGTGCTAAAATCGCAAGAAGAAGTATTGCCACCTCACCTGGTAACCCACCAAGCACTGACGCACTCGTATTGCTGTGTTCCGGTGGAAGGGGGTGGTTGCCGGTGAATTTGCAGGCGCATGAGACGTAAGATCCCCGTCTCGGGGTGATGGACGTAATGCAATGAGACTTGAGTCATCTCGTACTTTGGTGGAGAGGACTTGAGTCGTACTGTTGTTGTGTGGGTCGTCATCTCGTTCCGTAACTTAAATCAAATAAAAAACATTTTCGCCTGTCTGGTATTACTATGCAAATTTCCTCATCGTGTTTTCATCAACTCCACTTTGATTTGAGCCTAGGTATTGCGTAAATAAAATTTTCAAGCGTTAAAGTCATTTTTTGTGAGACTTAGATACTTCTGAAGTTGGGATTTTGGGTACTTTCACCCGGTAAAGGTTAACCCTTTAACGGGTGAAATAAAGGCTTAAAGTTTCTCAGAAAACTTAGTTTTTTGGAGACATAACATACATAGTTCCAAGCGATGAAGTTGCGGGTGGGTTCAGTTTTGTATATATTCATATTCATATATAAGAGGTAAACAGCCGATTCACGCACTCATTCATCACGAAATTTCTGAAACTAAACAGTGAATTTATCTTGAACTTGCCTTTAAACTTACGCTCGCTAAGATGGTATTTATGGAAATTTCACCCCTATATAGGTATAATGTGGTGTCAAAGTTATAGAAGACTTGATCTTTCGTAACGGTGTTTAGAGCTACAGTAGCACATACTTTCTTAATGTAAACAAAATTGATCGCTAATTATAATATAATTAAATTACTCTGGTAAAACATCTTTCAATACGAGTTTAAATCAGGCTAAGCAAATAAACAGAAACCAACTAGCATCCAGAAGCCTTCCATTACTTAGTAGACATATTCTAATTCCCGCCGAGATCGAGAGGTATCTTTCTCAAGAGCTCCACCATTTCCATTAAAGTGTTCATTTGTATTCCGCCCGTTCACGAGTAAATTCATAAAGGTATCTTAGTAAATTGTGCATTCACAAAAGCGTTGCATGCTAAGAAGATTGACGGCTACGTAGTAAAGTCGGTCTTGCATCCTGCAAGGGGTCCAAGTTTCGATTACGGGATGGGTGAATGATTTTGTGATGAGATAATTTTTGTTCTGGGTGGCTATGGTTTGTTGTAAGTTGGTATTTATGGAGCATGGGATATGAGTATTTAACTTCTTTTTTTTTGCATAATTAGTCTTATTCACGGCATTTTTTGTGGAACAATGTTTCTTTAACAAAACATACCTATCAAAATTTAAGTGAACGAAATATATAAATTGGATATATGTGAAAACTAGACTGATTAAAAGTTATTAAACTGCATTATCTGTTTCGGCCTTAAATAGATTAAACAAAAAGATAGGAAATATGCCTATATTTTTTTGACATTGATAAAGTAGCTATTCATAAATGATATTAAAATGATATATATCGTGAGGAAACCGACATATCCTAGAACTAAAATTTCGAAGACGTGTTAAGTGCATGAAAAGAGCCTCTTTGAGGCGCACTTAAAATCTTTTCTCCACACTGGTTCGAGAGAACCAGTGATCGAATAGAATAGAATAGAATAAATGATATTGACGAATAAAAAAAAGAAATAACGGTATCTAGGAATTTTTATTATTGCTAACTTAATAAATGATAAAAAATGAGCAGGAATTCATTCGTAGAGCAATTTATCTGACCTAATTAGACCAACGTAGCGAACCTGACGAATCACAATCACAATGTAATTTCTTTTGAAAAAATGTCCTGCAATTTTTCTCAAGTGTCAGGTCCCACTTATTGCATTATCTACTAATTCACCTCCCTGCCGCTTTCATCTACCTAATTAAATTGGCTGTAGCGTAATTTATACGGACGCTTCTGAGTAAAACGTGTCGCTTCACTACTCTCGTAGGCGAGATGTGGTTTCAGCCCTTACCAGCCTACTTTACGTTTCCACTGAAGATGCAAATACGTGCCTACCTACTCAAATGTCACGGTGACAAGCGATGCATCTTGGTTGTATCCATACGGAAAGACCTATTCGTATTGCTAATGTTACTATGGATTAGACAAAGAATACCGTGAAACTAAATTTGTTGTAAGACTTCTACAAATCAAAGTTGACCTAAAGGTTCTTCAAACTTGTAAAACAATTAAACCTTTATAATTGATGGTTTGTTGCTCGGACTAACGATATATGAAAAACAAATTTTTCGTGTAAAAGAAGATAGATAATCATTTTCAAGTAGAACGTTGTGTTTGGCACACAACACGCGAACCCACAGGAAAGAATACAACCGTGCGTAGACGTAGACGTAGCCGTAGCCGTAGCCGTAGCCGTAGCCGTAGCCGTATCCGTAGCCACTGACGTTGACGTTGACGTGGAAGTCCAATTACGTATAGTGTAGCGCCAATAAAAATTTGCAATTAAGCCATAAGCACCGGAATAGTTACACCAGTTAGTATATAAATTGTATATAACTGTTCACTTGATTGGCAAATAAGTTTTGTATTGTTTAACTGTATCAATAACCTCTAAATTATTTTGAAATCTTCACCCACTCCTTACTACATAAAGATTACCTAGAAGAAAATGCTATTACCACTAATTTCGCCTTATTACTTGTTGTTCTTGTGAAATATAGGATTTTCTATCTATCTTACTTATGTGTACCCTAATGCTCTCTCACCCACTAGTGGTGACCTGGTAAATACCCTAAGCTGAAACCCCGAGGTCGCTGATTCAAATAGAACCAATGAGTTTCTCTAATAAAAAAAACTATGTGCGTAGGTCCACATTCTCTAAATAGTTAAGGAAAACAGTTAGTAAACCGCAAGTCCCAGACTAAAGGTTGGATATGAACAAAAGGAGCCTCTTTGAGGCGTACTTTAATTATTTCATATTTTGAGGGCGTAATAGAAACTACTGCTATGCAATATAACAATGACTTATTCTACTAAAAATTTATTATACCAACGCACTCGGTTAAGCTCGTCGGTAAATTTATTTGAGATACGTAATGTTGAACGAGTGCTTGGTTAACGCCTTGCTAAAGTAATTAGAGCGGCTCTTTGACTCTCGTGATTGCATTTGACACTCTTGCACTTCAGTTCACGTCAGTAACACGCGTATATCCTCACTACCTTTACTGGAGAACTGAGTAGTGGTTTATTTCCATTATACCTCCATATTATCCCCCAGTTATGGGCAGTGGAAAAAAATTGCAGGTCAGAAAATAAACCCACCACGTTATCCTTTTCTCCCTCAGATATAAAGGGCAATAGGAAAGATATAATGGTGTTTAATTACTTAAAATAAGTAAATTAAATACTTCTATAAGTAAGATGTGCTTGTTTTAGGTCTATGGGGAGCAAGGTTTGCTAGCCGACAGTGAGGAAAAGTCTCGGGTTTGAGGATTTCATTGACTTTCATATTTAAATTAATGCCTGGCTTTAAACATAATTGTTGTAAATATTGTTACCGCAAATGGCTTTTAGCGACTAATACCCCAAATTAGTTTGATATTTATGTTAGGTATAATAACATAAAGTGGACATTTAGGAATAAGCGGCTGGTGTTCGGAGTGGTCTGTAATCCGGGATAAGCCCCTAATTTTCTGGCGGTCGCGAATTACGCGCACCGTACAACTCCGCACTAATTCCTCGAATGAGGAAACACGTTATTAACGATGAAACTGAAAACCTTTTTAAATCAAAACTCCATTTTCTTGACCACTAATTCACGAATTGGAATGAAAATAGGCGAGATTTTTGTTACGTTTCTGCCCTTGAGAGGATTTTGGAACTTTTTATCAAAGCATTCGCTCCTTACCGTGTTGAATAATGGTAATTTATAGTCAGCGTCAACATGAATAAAATATAGCCTCATTCGCGTTCCCTTTACACTAGCTTTAATATTTTAACTAACTGGAGAAACTGGTATTGTGTGAACTTGGTATTGTATTTGGTATTATGGCTTGTTTTGATGAACTACATGTATCGTTTCCTACCTACTTTCATAGGTACACATTTATATACAGACCAGCTTGATTTTTATTTTTATGAATTGGGTTAAATTTGCCTTAAACTTTAAAGTTACTTTTGACTTTAATTATAACTTGTGTTACTAGGGCTTACTAGGGCGATACCCGCGGGACATCATGTCGTATCTAACGTTCAATATTTAAGGTGCTAAGGTCGATTAATGATGATCATCCGTGTGTTCAATCCAGCACTGAAATTTAATGACACTGGATATTACATACATGATTCATTATTGTAGCATCATCGTTAAGTAAAGGGTACGATATGTTCAGATAGTTTAATTTACGCAAATCGTTTTTTACCAAAATATAAGATCTTGTGCAGTTTATCTTTGGGAAGCAGTTATACTATGCCTATGTACAATAGCAGTAATATCTCAGTAATCCAGTATAAGAATGTGGATGCGGATGAAATTAAAAGCACATATGATATTCAAAGCATTTGTTTTATGTAAAGGCCGCTGGGATTTGTCATTGCTATGCGGTTTGACTTTAACTAACGCCGTTATCATCGCGTTGCACACGACAAAACTAAATTTCAAACCATGGAATATTATTTTCATTTTTGCCTCGTCTACTATATTGCATTATTGGGTAGGTTGGTAATTATTTTAAGCAGCTTAATTTATAATACTCACACATTTAATAAGACACTATTATTAAGTACTTAATTCATAAAGCAATAAGTTAATACTTTCGGACCCTGCGGACATTTCCTTTGAACTTCCCCAGACAGCTGGAGGCGAGGCTCATCCCGCACGCCTTTACAAATACTTAGTGACTCTCCTTCAATAGTTTGGCACTGATTGGCTACTTGGAGTCTTTTAATCCTTAAGGATGTTCACCAATCTATACTTTTGCCTGGTGCTGAAACGGAATGATAGAATATAATGAAAATTAATGACATTACAGCGCCGGCGGCTATGTGATGAAGATTGAGGTAAATAGTATTTCGACTTCTTTCACTTTCAATATATCAAAGACCAGTGGTTGTTGCACATTATGTATCCTCTTCTATAGTAAACATAGGCGGTAGTTAGTCAATAAACTCTCTGCTTCATGAGCCATTATATAGATATATTTCATACTTTATTTGTAAAACGGAGTTGAAAGAGTTCCCAAATCCCAGAACTGCTTACAACATGGATCAGACATTCGCTAGTAAGACCTCTACTTGTTATAAAACTTAACTTCTTACTCTGCAGTGTCGATATCTAACTCGATATTTATGAAACTTTCTAATGGATTAGTTTCGGATATATTTTAACGTACCTATTAATTATGACCTTATTACTGGGTTACTATCGTCAAAGGTAAAGGATAATCTCAAATTCGCAAACATCTTTTGTATATAAGAGAAATGCTACATGATAAATCATTTCCAATGCCCAGCTAACTTTTATTAACATTTATAACAACATTTATTTATTTTGACTTGCTGCTTACTGAATGTGAAGAATATATAAATAAATAGGTCATTACCTTATCAAATCCTACTAAGGATTAAAAAAACAAATACACTTAAATTCTCTAGTTTTTCTTAAGTCCAGGTAGCCGAAGCCTTTTAGCGTAGCTGGCAAATATACACAAATGGGGATTATTTAGAATGGCCTCACATACATTCAATAGAAAAGAAAAATCTCAAATCCGCAAACGTAACTTACAAATAAGAGAACGCATTCAAGATATTCAGCGCCACTTGCCAAATAATATTTTCCACTAACTGGCTCTGAACTTTATGATACAACAGCAAAAAACCACCAAACCAGCCAAGTACCATTGCGGGATTAAAAACGAAATTTAAAATTCGTATTTCATCGCAAGGTCACCCGAACAGATCGGACAGAACTGGTCATTTTTTTCTGAACAATTGCACATGAAGGAGGAGATTGTGTCCGGATGATGTGCAACCGTGGCTGGAGAGGAGCCAAATCTCAAGCCTCCAGGGTGCATGGCCTGCCTGCCAAAAGCTAACTGATCGATGGCCTTAGGAATTTGCAGCCGGATTTGGTGCTGTAGCTTGCCTTGTCTATTATCAGGCTCAAAACGCTCAACAAAAATGTATTGAAATTCGAGAGAGGGCACGTTTGTCACATAATTCATGATTTTGTATCTGCAGATCCAATTTCTTCTTGATATTAAAGACAGTGTATATCATAGCAATCTTTAACAGGTCGGAAGTTGTCGTGTAAGTTATACAACAAATTTTTTACATTGGTAAGTAGAAGACGGCTAACTTGCGCTGGGGAAACTTTAGATACCGGTAATCTCAGCTGATATGGTTCGGATACACTAGAGATAATGGAACAAACTCCAACTTTAATGGATTAGCTACTGGACACAGCAATGCTCGTACTGCAGGCGACACTCAGACTCTCTTGGTTATTAGATCATTTTATTCCCTAGTCATCATAACACTATACACTATAATGAATTTTCCCTCAAAGATTTTCTACCGGTATATAATATATGCTACTCTTAGACACTTCTGTAGGGATTACGATAAATTTTCACTTATAGATAGGTAGACCGATGCACAAGGAAAGTTTTTGTATATAATTTACAAGTTCCGACCGTAAATACTAAGAGCTACCCGCTCGAAGTTTGAGCCACTAGTGCATTATAATTTTGAGCTCAGGGATCAGTTTATCTATAATGGTCTAGATATGCAGGAAGCTATCGGCACAAAGGAAAAGTTTAATTATTAAATCTTTTTTAACATTTTTACTTTTCAGCAATACTATAATACTATATAATGTTGACACCGTTACTTTTCTACGCTAATTTAATATACATAAAAACGAAATATTTTAAAATAAAATGTATCTAATAACTTTGCTGTAGAACTATCCAGTGCCCTCCACTCGCGGTCATGGTGGCAGATAGCATTTGGTCACCCATTTCTATACCCAATATGGCATCTGTACGTGGTGTGTGTGTTGTAAATAATTTCAAATAAAATCAAATACCATGCGGGGCGAGGCTGTGGGCTAGTTTTGACGGGCCTGACAGCTCAGTTTTTAGTAACTCTGCCTTCTGCGCTGTAGGTCGTGGGTTTGATTCCCACCCATTGGCCAAGCATTTGTGTGACGAACATAGATGTTTATTCTCTCTGCGTGTTAATATGTATTATTATAAGTATTTTTTAAAAGTATATAATTATTCTATCTGTGGTCTGGTTCCCATAGTACAAGCTATGCTTAGGGGCTAGATGGCGCTGTGTGAAATGTCCACCAATATTTATTATTTATTTATTCATCTCCAACCATTATAGATTATTGTGAGCTGTCAAATGAATTGGTAAAAGGTGAATAATTAAAAAATGAGCAATACGAATTTATTAGGAACGTACGTCAAGCAACTTTGGTGAGCGAATGTGTTAATCCAGTAGATAAAACGCGCAACTGATCCATCTTCTGACCTCTTTCGGGGTTATCCCTGTATCCTTTCATCTGTCAACTTTGAGATACTCTATTATTTCGCTACCAATTCCATTGTCAGCACTTTTGGCTTCTGGCTTTACAAAGGATCGGATAAAGTTTGGGTACGCAACATATCAAATTGTGTTATGTAAAATTTAGATAACATACAGCTTATACGGTCACTGCTTAGGGAATTATTTGACGCGGTTGCTGTACCTCGGAATTTTAATTAAGTATTTTGTTTTGTATACTTTTATTATTCTTTGGACAACTTTCCTATATACTTTCTCTATACAGAACACCCATAAATCTTGCCTACCCATTTATATATGACATTGATTCACAAACTATGTCATTTTTTGCATTGTAAGCAACTGTCATTTTATTTGCATAATGTCTACACATAAGGTGACTAAAACTTAAACTTATAGATGAAAAATAACACAAAGTACCTACTGTCTGATTTAATATTTTTTTCTGTTATTGTGATAAAGTGGCGTTATGTGATAAGTTCTGCCCATAACAAGCAATACGACTTGGGTCCTCTCCTACTTAGGTACGACAAGACCCAAGTCATATCGTATGCGCCTGTAAATCTGAGACTTGAAGGTGGAATGTCTCATGTGCCTGTAATTTCACCGGCAACCACATCTTTCGAACCGGAACATGGTACGAAATTTGCATAAGTTCTACTGCTACTAAAAGTGTTATATATATATATATATATATGTGTGTGAATCGATACTTTTTAACAAGACACGAGTTGAACGCAAGAACTGAATGAGGAAACTGTTTCGAAGTGATATTAGGGCTCTAACGAGATAACAGTATTGGATCCTCGAAGCTGCCCTCGTGAATATTTTAACTGCCTTATCTTACCTCCGTCATAGAGCTAAAACAGCAGTAAGCTTACTCCAAGTAAAGAATAAAAATTAAATAAAAAAAAAAGAATACATTAAATTAAACTATAATTATTTTAGTAGCTTTAAGATTCTTGCTTGAAAAAAGTAGATCTGTTAACTGTGGGAATGTTAGAGGCTCAACGGTAGTAGTTAGTGAGTTCAAGCAGGAAAGTAAGAACTACCATCATACTTGTTTCTGCCGTCAAGAACTATTTGCAGTCATAATTGTTTGCTGATTGAAGGGCGTTGATGAAATTATAGGTACATGGACCATGACGGTCTTCACCCCTCCTGATCATGGGTTTAAGTGTAACTTTTACCTTCGAAACGAATCACATCAATTTTGCCCAAGTTCTAATAAAACGACAATACATCAACTTTTATGATTAAACGATAATTTCAAAATTGTGTCCTTTTTATCCCAAATTATCCTTCTGTAGAATATTTTCTACAGCCATGCCTGTGCTCAGTACTTACTACGCCTCAGCGAAGTATTAATTCTTTTGAATATTCCAGCAACCGGCGCGATAAGATCTTATTGAGGGGGCGTTTTATGAAGGTGCCTAAGGTAAGCAAATTATGGCGGACCAAAGATTAACGTGCTATCTTTACAAATGACTCAAAGAGCTTCGTAATATGTTAAAAATTTGTAAATGACTCATAAACATTTGGAATTGTGAATTATCTCGTGTGTACTCCTATTCTCTTCTAAAATCATAAAGGATAACAATATCATGTCAACTACCCGCATATTTACCTTGGCTCCACAAGATTATCCAACCGTCAAACGTCCAACCTTCGATTACTGAAGGGCGGTTTGAGCAATTTTGACAAAAGTTCGGTCAAGGTGATCCAACTTCAGTGAGTTACGATGTTCCTGTAGCTCGCTAGCAATATGTAGAGATTCAGTTTGTGAATCAGTCGAAACCCGTGCATTATATCCAAAGTATGAAGTTGGACAGTTGGTCGTCGGAATATACAGACCATTACATTAACTCTCGGATGTCCAGCAATCTATACGAACCAGGTATTCAAGGTGCGCTGCGGGCTACCTGTGAACTTAAGTACGGAGCAACATTCAAATCACTTCTTCCACCTAGAGTCCATAATGCTCGTTTGGGTCCCCTTGGCTCTGAAAATTAGATTTTACCTTTTCCTGAATACGAAATACGAGAGCTGAACCAAATAATGAAAAGTTCTTAAGCAGTAATGAGCTTAAATGTAATGGAGTGTACCGTATACAGCCACTGAGCTTATAAGTTATGCGTTCTCATTACGCGCCCGTAGTACTTATTATTTTTTATTCACATGTTCCTAAAATACAGTAGGTCCATAAATCAAGGTCGTTGAGAGCAAAAAAGGGACCGTTGGCGACGTATGTATCAAATTTAGTTCAACATAGCCCTTGCCTCGTCTAGAGTAATAAAGTTTTTCTTTACCAAATTGGATTACAAGTTACTGATAGTAAATTAGGCGTATGCAATAGTATTTTTATTTCGTATCTTTCTGAATGTTATTTAAAAAGTGCAATGGAATAAACAAGTAGGTATGTCAAATGTGAAAAACCGTTCACTGCTTCAACTAAGCAATATATATTTGCTTAGTTAAAGCATTGAAGGATTAAAAAATATTATAATATATATAATATTATAATAGCACATGGTCTTGGAATGCCCCGTGATATTCTTAAACTGGGAAAATATTAACTAACGCAAATCTAAAAGAGATTTATTTTATGTTTAATATGTTCCAGTACAATTTTTGAAAACTAAAAAGTAAGAAAATAAATTGCACTCAACTGAGATACATTTTTTAACAGGAACATATCACTACGTACTACTGAAAATGATGACATTTCGCATAGCAAAATCTTCACGTATCGAACGAAAATCAAATACGTAACAAAAGGAAATCCCAATTCCAACAAACAAATATAAACGTTTAACTTCGGAAGAAACATTAAATTTGGAATGGCATTTTTAGGGTTCCATTTCTCTGGGAGAAAAATAAAGTTCGTGCAACTGATACCATACACTACACACTGTCTTTTAAATCGTTTCTTTCATATCTCTTGAAACGTTGAATGACAAAGTTAAGGTTATCTAACACCACCAAACATCAGGCAATCCTGTTCAAAGACATGTGTGCTCATATGTTGATATATATTTATTTATATGTAAACTGTTATACTTTCTTTATCTCGAAGTGTGGTGTCTGGATTCGTATTATAATATTTCAATACTTTTCAATTTATTTTTTTCTTGGCTAGTAAATACAACAGATACGTATGGTAAAACATGCTTTCTTATTTGAATTTACTTGGGTCATTCTCTCCAAAGCTAAACGAGAAGTGATTTTCATTGTCATGATATACTAATGATTTTTACATTGATCCCCAACAAATTGAAGAATAATTTTATTAAAACTTAAATGTGGAAAAACAAAAAATACGCAAGGCAAATTTCGAGTATCTTTTATCCTATCTTAATGTTAAGTTTTCGTTGACGACTTCTTGTGACACTTAATTGAGCCTAATAATGTTGGTAAAAAGTCTTTGAATACTTTCTGCGGAACTCGTGTTCACACACTTGGATATTCATGACGTGGTTTTACTTTAAATGTACATAAAAGTTGAAGCCGGTTCGCTTTGAAGATAGATGCTTGCCGTATTGAGGGGATGTTTTTAATTAAAGTTGTGTGATGCAGGGAGGAATCAGCCGGTCTTTTACAGAGACGGAAAAGTTCGGTACTTCCGCTTCGTTCGTAAGACTTCGCACTCTTACTGAGCTGCCTTTGATACGAGCTCGTAGTCTCGTTCTATCTATTACAAACAAACAGTATAATTAGACTGCAATTAAGGCATAATTTAAGTACACATCGAGCGATAATCTTTGTTCGGTAATGTGAGATGCGAACCTAATCAAACTACAAGTTTGATACACTGCCAAAATGAATCATATATATAAAGAAAGGCAGAGCTATTCCAGTATGGCATCCTTTTGACCCATCGGCACAACAAACAAAGGTTAGCATAACAAGTTGATTGGTTCCAAGCACCACAAACTATGAATAAAACATTCCCTCGGAACGGAGTTCAGAAGAAAACTATAGAGCAGAAAAGCAATTTGCATAGATAAGTAACCATGTTCTTAACTTTGTATCCTGCATCTTCGGAACTAAGTTTGTGCACCAAAATTGAAGAGTTTTAGATAAATCTGAATGCTCAGTGCGCTCGCACGCTGACAAATATCTGTGAAGTTTCAAGGAAGCCGTGGAAGTTTGTACTACGTGCCAGGAATGACCGCGTGGTACCTTGACTCCCTCCGCTGAGACTCATCACAAATCACTACATTTTCATATTGAGTGATTTATTCATAGAGCAACCAAGATGCTTACTCGCATTCCTTACTAAGCAGAAACGGCTAAAAGGGGACGTCGTTTATATTGAAGATCCTGCATAGAAATGCGATGCGCAGCACATACATTACTGCTCGCCTTCGGTATAAGCGGCGATCTTACAAAACCCTTGTTATGTAGATACTCGTACCTCGCTTTATGAATGATCACGCACGCCTGTTGTTCATATTAAATATAGAATCCGACGATGTATTTTGTGTACAATAAGAGTTAGGTGACAAGTTACAGACACCTTCTCACAGAGGTAGGTAACAAACTCGTGGAAATCCGCACAAATAACTTTATGTAATTTCCCTTGTGACTTACATAGCAATAACAGCGGTGCCGACTTAGTTTTGAGATAAACATTTTGTGCGAAGGAGTGTCAATAGATATTTAACAACGGCGAGGGACTAAAGACAGTTTCAATCATATTTTTTTTATCTAGAACATGTAAACTATACAAATGAATCACCAGCAATACTGAGAGATTCTTCTTCAAAGTGCAGTGCGTGACGAATGGCGCAGAATCATAGACGAGTCACCACCCCCTAAATTGAAGACCATGACCCCTCTGTCAAGAGAATATTGACATAATAAGAATTGCACAAAACCAATCTATCGCGTTTCCTTATTCACTTTATCTGTCTTGGCAGGAAAATATAGTCTCGCAAGAAATCCTTCTGCTGCTTTGGATGTGTAAAAAGAATTGTTCGACGTTCTAGGACGGATGACGCACCCGTTAACTTTTGAAGGCGTCTTCGCCAATTCGCTGAAGTTTTCTACGTGACCTGCCTAGCCTAGCGCCCGTATAGTGCGACTCATTTATAACGACTGCTACGGGTACTGGATTATAATCCCTTTGTCTGCCACACAATACAATGCAAGCTAACGTCTATGAGATTACGTATAGAGGGCGTGTTTGATAGTAAACTTATCCGTAAATATGAAAAGGCTCGATGAAAGCTGACAAAAGTCACTGTAATAGCATTCAAGCGGAACATGTTAAACCGTATAATATTGCTAACAAGGATTAACAAAAAATCCTACCCACCACGAGGGATCTTATTTCGGCAGAGATCGAGAGCTATAAACAATAAAAATCGTCGATCAGAATTTGAGATAGGTATCAATGCAGCGAATAATGAATAGTATTGTTCGATGTAGATTAAATATTTTAGGACTTTGATATGGAGTAATCGATTTTTTAGATGGAGTAGTCGAGTTATATCCGAGTGGCTGAGAGCAGCTGTACATCTGCAAACTTATCTAATTACTACAAACGGAAGATTGCGTGCGCCCTTAGGCGCTGTGCTCTCAGCTATCTCTCTCCAGCATCGCTCGGATATGATTACTAGGTCTGCACTGCACTGGGCCACTCCATTAGCTCGCAGCTATTGTGTTATGAGAGCTGCATTGAACCGTATCCTTCTAAGAATTTACGCCGATGTGCAGCGATATTGGGATCTAAGTCATTATTTGGTGATGCTGGAAACCGCATGTAAAAATTGTTTGTGCTAACGAGATACTCCTATAGATAATCACTTAAATGCATTATTAAGTAATGCACAACTGAGCCGTATCGTGTTTCGAAGGACACGTTATATTGTTAGCTTTGCAAGAAAAGTGAGGTTGTTGAGTTATAGCAGTCAATAAAACAGTGTCTTTGCGCGTCAGGTGATTTGAAAATGTCAATAATCTTTTCGGACAACATTCAAGTTTGCCTTGCTCGTTTTGTCCAAAAAGGTCGCACGAAATCCAGCCTACACAATAAACCATTAGGCGCAACAGGTATTATGACTTTTGTGAAGAAGCACAATCTTACAATCTTTCTCGAAAATTAGGCATCTCCAAACATTGTACAATTTAAAACAAGAAAGGGTCCAATAAATATTATGCAGACTTTCATAGCCTGTGATGCCGTTCGCATTGTTTCATTTTACTTATTCAGGCAGGAACTCAGGCCGGCAACGATGCAAACATTTATGAAGTCGAATTTTTCATTTCGCAAGGAAAACAATACGTGGCCAAGTGAAATGAAGCCTGCATATTACACACAGTATTTCGTCCAACAATGGTTACAAGCAAAATTATATTCGGATTTTGTAACTGTTGTGCACTACAATGAAAAGTTAGCTATGCAAGTTATAAAGTCAATCATAACAATATGTAATTTTAAATTTTGTTTACCTTATGGGTCAATAGATTCATATCGTGTTCACCGTTGGATATGACTAACAACATATCAAAGTAATAACTTGATTTCCGTTATCAAAATTTAATTTATAAAGTTTCAGATCAATAAATGTAATATTAAAAATATAAGGTCACGCGTAATTATTGCTAAGCTTGATGCATGTTCAACCCTATCCGACCCTCCATTGGGATGAACAGAGTAAACCCCTACTAGAATAAAGGTAAGGACGAAGGGATTCCTTTTTTGTCACGAGCACGATTCTTTTAACAATCTAAGAATCTATTTCAGTCTTTACCAAAAAAATATGAGATAAAGTTACGGGACGAGCTCTCGGCTACGGCTCACCTGGTGTTCAGTGGTATCCTTCGCCCATAACAAGCAATACGACTTGGATCCTTCCCCTACTTAAGTACTACCAAGTCCCAAGTCGCATCGTATACGCCCTTAATTCTGAGACGTGAAGGTGGAATTTCTCGTATGCCTGAAATTTGACAGGCAACCACACCTGTCGAACCGGAACAAATTAACGCAAAAAATGCATTACTACTTGGTTGCACAAAAGATACAAAAGGTGGCAGTATTTCCCTGGATGAATTAGGCATATGTTCTACTGCCTGCCAGAGACTTTTAAATTTTAAAAACCTATCGCGTAAGTAATAAAAAAATTCCAATTTAGTTGAAAGCCCTCTTTGACCTGATTCAGTGCAAAACAAGATTGCGTTATGATATTGTGGTATTTACATCTGTTGTGGCGGAAGGGGCGGTCGAAGGTACTCTGTTTATAAGCTAGCGGCTAGCAAATTTATTACTTGTTAGCTGTTGCATTTTTAACATTATTTCCCCATCTAACAATGACAGTTACAAGAAAAATACCTTTTAGTAATTAATAGCAGATCTCGATGTTGTTCTGCCAAGGATCAGGTTCTTCAGGTAAAATGGGTACTACAAAGTTTATCAGCTTCATACATATCCGACTTTATATAGATAACATATAACGCTTATGTAATTAGAATAAAAATCATTTTATTTGACACTCACAGTTTACATTTTAAATTAACGAAAAGTAAAAATAAGTCAGTTACACAAAACTACACGCGTAACTATCTTAAAAACCGAGACTTAAGTCTATGTTTTATCCAAACCTTCAACCTTCCAACTATATTACGAGTAGGTCATTTTCGTTCTTACACTCAATTTAATTTATTACCTATTACCAAAAAAATTATTTTTCTCTCTGTATTTATGAAAAATACAAATAAAGTATGTCCCTGATCTTTGCAATTTCCAATATAACCATTGTTACTTTATGTTCAAATCATCTCTAGTGGATAATTGAAAGGGAAACAATGGATTTATGAGCCGTCACATTCGTGGATCAGTGCCTACCAAAAGCCGTTGATAAATGATGTGTAACGCACACTACGGGTTCTGCATGAAGGGGGGCCTACGTCAATTCCACTTGCGCGCCGATGGAGGCTAGACATATAACTTCATTGATGTGAAAAAGTTGACTGAATTAACGGAGGATTTGTCTACCCATGACAACAGCAAAGACTTAAGTCTCTCTTAGGAACTTTTCACATAGATTCTTCTCCTAGGAAGGATATCGACGAGTTGCGAAGTTTACAAATTATGAAGTCCACTTGGGAAATATACTTCACCCACACAGTGCTGTATTGTGCCGTCACAGTTAGCGTCACTTGTAAATTTATTTGCAATTTGTTATATACGCGTTTCGCAATGCAGGCTGCCTAGCCTGATCATAAATCATACTCTGGCCACCGCGCGAACAAATCGAAAAATATGTTCAATAAAGATCATGTATAAAATTCCTACGAGAATGCTTCCTTCGTAACTCAAGTGAAAACCAATTAAATATACTCGTAGTTTTCGCGACGCGAAACATTGCTTTTAATATTACTATTTCGAATATTATGTTAATATTTTAATGGCAAGGCTATCTGGGGCGTGCTTATGATGAACTCGTGCTATTTTCACGAAATCCATTAAGGATTATCATTACAGCCCTGACTAAACTTTATTTATTTTTCGATGTATTGTTTGCGAATGAATATTATTTACTTCGTACATTCAATTGTTTTTAAATTAATTTAGCAATTAATTATTAGCGAGTTGATAAAGCTAGCAATTAATCAAAATGTGTAAACGTTATTGTTATTCTAAGACATTGCGACACTTTGCTGAAAAACTGTTATAGTATGAATGTAATTGAACAGAAAAACCTTTCCAATAATCCACTGATTTCAGTTCCAATTAAGCGGAAACAAGTCACATGAGGCGAAGCTCGCATTAAGTAATCACAGGAGCGCAAGCCGGTCCATCACATGTGTTCTGAAGAGGCGTTCGCACTCGTACCCAAATGAAAATCAACGCGACACACGTCACCACCCTTTGAATTCCGCCAACAATGACTTCGTGAAAATTGTGAAAAATACGACGTACAGTATCCCTGAGCCGAGCGACGTACTCAACGCGTCGCATTTTTTTCTGATGCTTCGAAACATTGAATTACTTTTTTATTTCATTGGAAAATAAATCCCAAGTAATCTAATTTATTCTTTTACCTAATCTTGAGATTAACGATTTTTACGCAATTTTGTAATTTTAAATATTATTTTTAATTAATATATTCCTTGTTTCCTGGCTCTTACGTCAGGCGAGCCCCAAAATGAGAAGTCATTTTATTCATGACATACATTTGTTTATTAATACTACTGATGTGTAACCTGTATTCAAAGTCAAAGTCAAAGTATGTTTATTGCCGAATCACATGTAAAAAAACCCTCACACTAAAAATAAAACAAAATATAAGTAATATAATCTGTGTATAATACAAAAGTTTATACACAGATTAAGACTTTTTTATACGACAGATTAGGCAAATAGGTATATGCAATTATTTCAATTTTATTGCATAATTTTGTATCAGATTGAAGCTGTTACTTACACAGTTATTTTATTTACATACATAACGCTGTTGGTGGTTAGGAACTTTTATAATAAATTCAATAACTTCATCCGTTATTTGAATGAGTCAAATAACGGATGAAGGTAGGTTAGTAATACTTAGTACTAAAGGGAACTAAAATCATGGATGGAGTCTCATCTGCAAACGTGGTGTCGCGACAGAGAAAGCCCTCTATCAATCAGACAACCTATTCCCTGCTCCCTAACATTCCTTCATATCACGCCGCCAGGAATTTCAGATATTACCGAATATTACGCGAGTGATCTCTCTTTTGGAACAATATTGCACGATTTTCAGGATTTTATATGACCAGAACAGACTTAACGGAGTATTTGTTATATTTCTTTTACATTTGGTGTTTAGTTTTATTCCGTTTTAATAATACGTACGTAGTAATTACGCTTTTATTACCCGTAAGACCAAAATAATTATAGAATTGGAGGGTTACAAAATTGGATGGATATATGAGTAGAGGAAGGCAAAATTAAGAAAGGAAAGAAGATATGAGTTTAAAAGGGGTACTCGATCAGGCTGATAAAGAATTAAAGAAGAAAGCCCCCCTTTTAGCGTGGACTAAGGGTGGAAAGATGATGTTATTCTATAAAACCACAAAATTCGCTAGGATACCGGCAAATGCCTGGATTTCTAAATATGACGTCACGTACCTAACCTACTTACGCGTGCCCTTGTTCAATGTGTAGAACCCAAAAGTTGGAGTTCACATGTTGACAAGCGCGGGAATGGTTTATTGTAAAGGCCTAATGAAACCTGTGTGACACGTTTCCAACTTTTTGGACAGAACATTTATATGAACGTAACGAAAAGACAAATCTGACTTCTGATGTACCTACAATTTATATAGTCTACTACCTGTACCCGGCATGCGTTGCAATGCCACGTTAAGGTAAAAGCACAGTAAATACAATAAATCACACAGTTTTTCTCCGATCACTAACACCTTCTAAATTTCCCACTACAGGCCTTCTATCGACAAGCGAAAGTGAATGCTCATTACCACCGGAGCCCAATCCGTATTGGTACCTAGACGTCTAGAAGACAAGTTACGTACATTTTGATTCTAGGACATAGGTTATTTCTCACAAGTGAAAAATCGCATGTACACGCACAGGTTTGGACCAGCGACCTTTGAATTGAAAGTGTAAATCCGTATCATTTATGCATCACGTCACACTCTCCTCACTTAATCACTTAGCTATGTGTTATATTAACTTAGCATATTGAAGTGTGGAGTGAATAAGCAATTTAGGTTGATAATTGCTTTTTGTTTGGTAATCTGTAGCAGAGATTATTAATTTGGTTAAATTTATTAAAATAAAACTTAAAATTTCAACGATAAAAGAAATATGTTTTAATGAATAATAATAAGAATAATATAAAAATAAATAAATATGATACAAGCTATAGGGGGCCCTTGACTAACGTTTTACCTGCCCAAATTTACGATGACTGAAGATTGAACGTTAATGGATTCGTGACAACATGAAATAATGACGGTATTAAAATCCACTCGAGATTCTCAGTGGCAAATGACTTGTCTCAGTGAAAAGTGGTTTCAACGGTTTTATATTACTATCGCGTTTCTGTACAGTTATTCAACGGGAGTACGCTAGAAAGAAAGAACGTTAGTGGATGGGACACTATTATCTCAGGAAATTCTAGTGTAAGTATCAAGGCTCTATTCCCATGTTACTGTGTTCCGGTTCGAAAAATGATTTGCCGGCTTTTGAGATAGAGAGAGAAACCTTCCCATCAAGGAGTTACGGAGGCATAAGATCCGGCTTGGGTCATCTTGTACCTAAGTAGGGGAGGACCCCAGTCATATTGCTTGTTATGGGCAGAGGTTACCATTCTACACTAGGTGGGCCATCTGCTTGTTCCGTAAATTTATCTCATAAAAAAATGTTTTAAATCGGTGCCATAAAAACTTGATCCCTAACTACATATCAACTGACCCCACCAAACTCACAACACTGCAATGGAAACCAATAAAACCGTCAGTATGTACGTCGAGGCTTCAAAGCCCTCAAATATTTACGACTGAAAATCGCGGCTGACTGAAAAACATTCCGATATGTTTGCAGTCGAACCTCGCTTGTCATTTAAAGCAAAAATGAGTAAAGCGGCATGTAGAGTTGTTTTGCAGTAAAATTGGAACATCGGATAACTATTGAATCCTGTTTCATTCCCAACGCAACTAGGTGTATCTTTTTTATACTGTTTTTTGTAGAATTGATTTTAAACTTTTCTTTGATTTAGCTTTTAGAGATATATCGATTTTAATGGGGCACTTTGATAGCTAGCTTGGTTGACCGTTAGTAACAACAACAATTGAGCGCTTCCGTGCTTCCGATTCTTCGTAAATGACTTGCCATTTTATATTATTATTATTATCAGTCATCTCGTCATCTACGGCTGGGTCGACCACGATACCGCTCTCCGTTGTTAGGGGTCCACTCCGTTGTTGTGTTTGAACAGAGTCCATCCGGCATGCGGCACACGAGGCCTTCCCAGTCCCACTTCAGTCTTGCTGCTTTTTGAGGGACGATACCGCTGTTTGCTAAATTATATAATCCTGTTGTTTTTTAAATAAAATTAAAATACACGCTTATTGTGTGTCCGCGGAGCGTTTGCATTTTTCCGGTCTCTGGTTTCTGTTAATCACGGTGTAGCTCGGCGTAGCTTAGCACCGTAGCACCAGCGCGCTGCTACGCCCGGCTGGCGACGTAGACTCGCTGGAATGTCCATAGTACAACTCGAACTAGTAAAACAATGTTACGTACTTAATCATAGTACGGTTGCGTAAAACGGGCTATGTTTTATGGTGGACAATAGCTTTGAAATTTGAAGTTGTTGCCTTTAGTATAAATATATTATATAATTGTGAAGTAAAGTGAATGCACAATTCATACCATAATATGATTTCGTGTCACAGGTGGCACGAAGCATAGACGAGGATTCAACATCCATATTGAAGACTCGAGAACACACTTTACGTATACAACATAAAGTTTATCACCAATTAATTATCATCTTTATGATGAAAGGTACACTACTCCTGCCCTCCGTTTTCTCCTTTAGTATTTATCGTTATTTTATTGAATAATTACCATAATAACGCATATTCATATTTTATGAAAATTTAAACCAGTTAGCTGCGACGGTTTTCATGATATAATAATTTATATATAGGAAAAACAGACGCACTCTTAGTAGGGTCACGTGCTATGAGAAAGGAACCCTAAAAGCATTAGATTTCTTTTCTGAATTGTACTAAATGTTAGCAAAATGTGCGGACCCGTAGGCAACCCATTTAGCTCGGACCGTGTAGCCCCGAAGTAGCTCTATTCCTATATTGTGTAGAGACAACGCTGTGATGTGTATTTACGGTGCACCGGAAAGCGACTCAAAGAGCGGGCCTACCGCGCATCGCTCTTTGTCGCGGCTCGTGAGAGGGCTAATTACTGTGTGTTTGCCCCCACAGAATACCTGCCGCGCGTAGCATTGTCCCTGAGACAATATGTACCCGACAACGGCTTTTACATCAAAATACTCTTGAAACCTCTGCCACATTGTAAATAATTATTTGTTTTAGTAGCATCGAGATAAAATAAAATACAAAATTCGTCAACATTTCAGTGACACACTTCATATTTTCATGTGTTAAGCATCGAGTATGTTGTGTGACGAGTTTGGCTGAATTGTTTTTTGATAATACCCTGCTTTTGTGGATACACTTAAGCCAACGATAAATGCATATACTCTTTATTTCAAAATTTCTGAATTCGAATAAATCCCAAAGAACATACAAAAGGAAATCTCATCCGAGTGTTATTACTGTTAACGAGGTAAACATATCTACACTGTCCCTTACCGACATCAACTTTTGAATGATACTTGAGGTACAATTTCAAGGCTTCATTATTCACCGTCCATAATGCCCCTACATATTAATTCCTATTGAATAATACCGTACTTCACGTAAATGGTGTATTCACGAATGGAATCACAAAACCAAACCTTCCTAGGAACCCATAACCGTTTGAATCGACGTGTTCTTGAGTGTAGACCGCTATTAGAGGAAGGTTATGTCAACGTACTCAATGGTCAAGGGTTCATATAGACTGGTTATTGGAATAAAAGCAAGTCTGTCCGTGGGCGGAATCCTATTTCTGGCTCACTGAAGCCGCAGTGATAAGTTGGCGCGATGTCCAAGAAGACCCAGTGAAACGCCTGTCCACAGGCTGCCCGTGGATTAGTGGGGGACCCAAACCTTGAGATCTGTTTTCTAACTCTGCCCTTGGACGCTGTCCCAACATTTAATGATAAAAGCTTAGTAAGCCTAATCTATTGTCGCCAAGTAGGAGTCCGAATAAAACTCATAGTAACAACGAGGTCGGAGTGTAGTTCCGGTCACCGCGCCCGCCAACTTTCGGCTTTATTAATCCTTGCATTTTAAATATCGTTTATAAATCTACACAAATTTGAATGTACTTCGCAGTTATATTGTAAAAGCTAGGCTTCTTTTCTTGAAGGTAATGAAATAAAATAATAAAATAAGAAGCTAAAAAGAATACTCTGGACTTTCAGTAGAAAGCTGGGACATGTTCAGGAGGGTATTTGCTGTCGTCGTTTCAGCCATTTCAAGAAAACGGCAGTAAGGCAAAGGCAAGTAAATTACGATTATACCAAACGTTAAATGATGCACAGGAATTCAAAAGTTAAGAAGATGACTAAATTTTTACATACGAGTAGATATCTACCTGGTTTATAAGCAACCGTACAACCTATCCTTTTCATCAGAATCCATTTCCCAAAATGACTCACGAATTTTTGTATCAATACATCGTCATGCAAGAAAGAGAATCGATTCGATTGCATATTTTACGAAAATCGTCTAACAATAACGATGTGAAGCTGCGCCGAACAAAAGGCGGCATCGAGCGAGAGAAAATCGTATGGCCTCTTAGTGCTGGACTTAGAAGGTTAAAATTTCCTTACCACTAGTCTGTTTCAAGTATCTAGACTCTTATGTCAGAGGTGTAAGGTTCCATTTGCAACTGCAAATGAGTTGTGAAGAGTAAAGTTGTAGGTTACGTGTGCTGTGAGTTCGCACGCACACGCCTCACTTTGTTCGGCGATACGGAGAAGAATGATATTTCTGCCCTTGCTTTTCTCCACAATAATGAGTCGGTTGACGCATTGTCCCGCAGGCGTCGTCTCGTCCAAATTATGAAGCTATTGTTACCGTGATATTGTTCATCGCGTGAATATGTGCGAAAGGAAATGAAACTGTTCCCCTGTGCCAGTCACCAGGGAAAGAACCGTAGAGTGCTACAGATATATGAATTGTGTGGCTACTAGTTAGAAATAAACAGCAATTGTAGATCAAACAATAAAATGCTCATTTTCATGGTGAATTTCAAAATGATTCTAGCCATAGTGAGTTACTCATTTTTCGTTCATGATCCGGTCAGGATTGGTGAACCATCACCGCCGTGGCTGTTAGCCATAAAAGTTGGAAAATGCGCCAAATGTATTATTAAGTTTAACAGTAGTTTAGGATCACAAATAACGTAGGTAAATAATATGTGTATCTCGTTAGGATTTCAGGTTTTTAAATATTACCTATCAGAATTTATTTGGCTATTAATAAACATTTTTATATTTTTATTATAATGATATTTGACTCAACGCCCTATAGCCCCAAATTAAGCATAGCTTGTCCTATTGAATCTAGATAATTGATAAATCCATTTTATGTAAATACATTCATATAAATACATATTAGCTTCCACGCACAGAACAAACATCTATGTTCGCCACATAAATGTATGTTCTGGGACTGGAGCCCACGACCTATAGCGCAGAAGGCAGAGTTCAAGAGGCCAAATTGAGCGGTCAGGCCAGCTAGCAAATTAACGTATTTTCATATTCCTTTCAATTACTTAATGTGGTAAGTATACCGGCCATTGTAAATAACCATAAATAATAATGATAAAGTTGTTTTGCATATGAACGCTGTAGAGAATATCTGTGTGGTTACTGACGCAGCGATCCCATTTCTCTCGAGAGATCAATTGAATACCATTTTAACAAAACAAATGACAACGTTTATATAACGCACAGGATTGATTTCTCTTCTGCATAAATTTATGTTACTGCAATAGTGATCTTATGGTACGAGGTTCGGTGTAATTAAATTGCCTTTGTATCTTAGTCACGAGATATTTAACTGCTAAAATAATGTAACTTTGGTTGACCCCAGTGTATTTGTTTTTATAGCTGCGCTCCGCGGTGTTACCCGTGGTGAATAAGTCATCCCACGGGAACACTTTCCCGGGATGAAAAGTAAGCACTATTCCAGACTATAATCTATCTCTATGCCCAATTTCATCCAGATCCGTTTAGCGGTTCTGGCGTGATTGAGTAGCAAACATCCATCCATCCTAACTTTCGCGTTTATAACATTAGTAAGATTGCATATGCTGAGCCAACCCCTTTTTCGGCACTGGAGGCACAGGTACATATTGTAATATTTCTTTTTTCTTCATGTTTATTATTTTTAGTCATTGCTCTTTTGTGTATTTGTGTCCTGTGTGCCGAATAAATGTGTTATCTATCTATCTATCTATATTATATTTGACTGGCCTCATAGCTCAGTTGGCAGTAACGCTGCCTTCTGCGCTGTAGGTCTTGGGTTCGATTCCCACCCCAGACAAACATTTTTGTGTCTGGGTGTTTATATGTATTATATGTATGCATTTACAAAAAAGTATATAGGTATCATATCTGTTGTCTGGTTCCCATGACACAAGCTATGCTTAGCTTACTTTGGGGCTAGATGTCGCTGTGTGAAATGTCAAAATATATATTATATAAATAAATATATATACAAATAAATTAAATTGGAATGTCTGTTTGTAATATTAAAATAACCCGCTTTTTACAAAGTGCGTATGGATGTATACACGGTACATATACCAAAACAATTTTTTTTTTCAATTTTTGTCTGTCTGTCTGTCTGTTTGTTCCGGCTAATCTCCGAAACGGCTGGCTCGATTTTAACGGGACTTTCACTGGCAGATAGCTGATGTAACAAGGAGTAACTTAAGCTACTTCTCCAAGGGATAAAATAGGGGTGCGTGATAAAACTGAATTCCAAGCGGATGAAGTCGCGGGCACCAGCTAATCTATACTAAGTTATAACGCCAGTCTCTGAGCTGTGAATCCAGCTTTCAGTGTTTCAAGCACGGTGTAACCGCCCCGCCCCACGGCGCTGTGCCTCTGCTGTCGTACTACCTTAACACCTATCATAAAGTTAAATTTAATATTCATTTTCTCTCGCAGGTACAGGCTGCTGTCATAGCTGTTATTTTGTTGTAAGTATCAAAGTTTTAAATATATAAGTTTGCTGTAAAACGCTTTCAACTTGCATTATTGAAAATAACACACGTGTACCCATTGCGCAGCCTGTGTCCCATTTCGCACGGGATTCTTATTGAACTCATATCGAATATTGAATATTGAACAGCTAAATTCTTCCCATTCATGCATAACAGCCGGAAAGTGTGCCTCTTTTTATAGTGCTTCAATAAAATTCAATACAAAATGTTTAGAATATTCGCTTCTGTATCGATATGAAAGTTTTTATTTTTTTAATTTTACCTTAATTTCTATAAAGATAAAAGGACCACCTTTAAAATTCTTAACCAAAAATTCATCGCTTAATTATTTATTCCGTTCTTTAGGTATTTATGGCATCTATAAATTCGGCATCAAGAGTGCGTAAAATATATACGTGACGCGATAATACTCAATACCTTATGGGAGTAACAATAGGGCATCATAAGGAACAAGAACGGAATGATGAAAGCTTTTTAGGGTTCTGATACTAGAAGAGAGCAGGACGGAGCACCCCGCCTTATGTGTGTGTTCGTTTTACTAATAATAATAATAATAATATATATATATATATATATATATATATATCTTTATTTCAGACACGAGATTCATAGTTTTTTTTTACATTATAATAATAGAATAAAGTCAATACACAAACAACAAAAAATAATAATAAGAAACGAATAACAAACGATAACAAAACTACAAAGAATACCTAGTTGAGTAGGTATGTCACACATATATGACACCAGACGCTACCTGCACCCAGTGTATATATGTATCAGTCAAGTAGATTATCTCTCTCCCTCTCTCCACAAAGATTTTTACAATAATTTGTACTAAAAATAATACCTCTAGTAAATGGATTAAAGCCAAAAAAGTATGAATATGAAAGTGAATACCTACTACTTTATTTATCTTTTATACTTTCTGTGATCTAAGTCTTCTTCTTCTTCTTCGAGTCACCGGTTCTGTGGAACCAGTGTGGTGAAAGGATTGTAAGTACGCCTCAAAGAGGCTCCTTTCGTGCACTCGACACATGTCTTCGAATTTTTAGTTCTAGGACATGTCGGTTTCCTCACGATGTTTTCCTTCATCGTTTTGAGAACGTGTAAAATATGCTAATATCTATCTAATATCTATAATATAATACAATACTATTTTCTTTTAATTAATTTTTTTCAACTTGTTTCGTATAATTTATAAAATTTAATGGCGTCGGGGCCTTCGATGCTTTATCCCGACTCTCACTTGACCAAATCTATGTATCCCAATAATATACACCCAATGGGGAAAATGCGAGGAAATCTCAAAGAGCTTTTATTTTATGCCGCTGAGACTCGTGCTAACATCAGCATATATTTATTTTGGTACTTTCCTTTGTTGCATGACTCTGGATTTCGGTGTTGCCTCGCATTAAGATATTGAATGTCGTTTAGTCGGATGCATTCCACATTTACCCGGGTTTTCCATTTCCGCTGTAAGGGTAGGCAGCGGTAATGGCGTGACACGGCGCGAACGAAGCTGGCAATGCAACGAACATTAGCGCTAAATACATAGGTACTAGAAAAGAAGACAAGCAAAGATCGCACTATTTTTCTTTAATAATAATAATATATATGATCACTACTGTTATTTTGTAAAAAAATCTGACAGTTTAATAAAATATAATTTTACTGCCCGTCGTCTTTTTATGTAAATTTCATTTTAGATCTTTTTTTATATGGCCCTTTTTTATATCTGTGAACGTTTTATTCATCTTCTATTCGTTTAACTGAGAGATCAAAAGAACATACTTTGGTGCTAAAGCCATTATAGAGAATTAATCGCTTGATCGTACGTAATATGCATTCGCGAGTTATTGAGTTAGATGGTAGACGCCGTTTCTCGACAGCACAAAACTATCGCGAGCATCAAGCATCCAGGTTCCTGTTACGTAATAATTAAAGCGACGCTTAGAACTAGTCAAGCAACGTGTTTTTATCCGAATGAACATTTTTGATTTAAACGAATTTTCAAAACGATAATTTTGTCATAATCATAATGACATCGAACAAAACACCTCTGTAAATCGACCACTGAGCATTCAGTGTGGCGCTATACATGCAGCTCAAGGAAGAACAGCACGTTCATTACGATTACTAGACGTATACAGTATGTATTCTAATAAATTAATTAATTTAATAATGGCTAACCTACGTTATTTGTGTAGTTCCCATAAACCTAGGATCTCTAGATAGTTTTTTGTAAATACTTCTAAATACATATTAACACCCCTACACAGGACAAACATATATGTTCGTCAAAAAAAAATGGTTGTCTGTAAAGTCGGTTTACTGACGATAGTTGAACGTGTCAACGTCTTAAGAAAATACTGATGGAATGGTAGCATTTTTCAAAAGAAAATTTTAATTTCATTTGTTTAATAGATTTTTATGTATATATGCACTTGATACTCGATCAAAACATGTAAATGTAAGTATTAGCAGCTGTCCACGCAGACGCATCGCTCACTCAAGTAGGAGAGAGACGGATGTCGAACGCTGCCGAACGCAAAGGCCGATTGTGCTTCTTTGTCGCTCGTTCCGCGCTCTCGCTTGCACTTGCACAAGCCTTACATGGAACGCCTCAGAGCGAGGTAACGCCGCATGAGTCATGTTTTTTCGTGCGTGCAGCCGGCTCTATCGAATTATAAGACGTTGACACGTCAAAAATGTTTGTCTTATGTAAAATCAATCAAATTTATGTTCAAATACACCAGCTGTTTTGTCTGAAATATGCAGTTAGTTTACCACATTTACTCCATTGCAGAGAGAGCGCTGTATGTCCCCGCATCGATGTTACACGCCATTTTAACGCAATTCTCGGACGACATGAGGTGAGCGTTGTGATTGGATTCCACATATTGAATACCTTTCTGAGATACTAAACTGTAATAACTAAATCTGTGCTTTTGAATACTTTGAGATGGAAAAGTTATAATAAAGAATAGCTGAAAGTAGCTATGTATAAGATGAATAGCTGAAATTAGCTAACTACTAGCAGATACCTAATATTTTAGATTTACTGCCAACTGAGATCTGACTGACCTCACAGCTTAGCTTACTTTGTCTTTTGCGCTATTAAGCCGTGGGTTCCATTCCTCCCTTGACAAATATTTCTGTGCCTGGGTGTTTAATATATATTATTAGATTTTCTTACAAAATAAGTACGTATAAGTATTCTATCAATCATTTGTGGTCCATAGTAAAAGTTATGCTTAGTTTGGGGCAAGATGACGCTGTTTGTACTAGCCAAAAAACATTCAAAATAAACTAGAAGATTCTCCGCTAGACTAATTCACGTATTCCACGTTTGGAATTACAACCGGAAAAAAGTATCAAGTACTTACAATGTCGCAACTTCGCAAAACCTGCTGCTTAAATTTATCAGCATTCTTTCCAACTTTACAAATGTTTTGAATGAAGTTTGATTAAAATTCAACTCGAGTATTTAGTTACTGGCATTCATGTCGTGCACTAAACTTATCCAGGAACCCTGGATTCTAAAGACTCGGAAGTTCATTTATTAAGTGGCTCCGAATGCTCGCCCGACTTGAGACAGGAATTTTAACTGAATTTCACACCAGAGTACACCCCGAACTTGAATTTAAAATTACAGTTCCCTCGCGTAGTGACGTTTAGGGGAGGAATGGGATTACCATGTCTCAACCGGATCTAACAATGAAAACAGTTAACGCCCACTAGAACTTTTTTAGTGAAGATATTTCATTCATCTCAAATTTTGAATTATTGAAAAACACTTTCAGAGTATCAAAAATGTTTTCACAACTCTGAGGCGTATCACGGGATCAGAAATAAAAGAGAGGGATCCATAAAGCTTTCAGTTGAAAATGTACATTTGGCATTACGTTCTGTTTGGTTTGTCGGAGTCGACCGCTCTCGCCGGCCGGCGGACGAAACGGGCCACAAATATTTACTAAAAAGAGGTTACTTGCATTTGAGATTATAATACCATTTTCAACTTTTTGAACATTTTTGATAACAGGGAGCTAAATAAATTAAAATTTTTGAGTCTCGTGTTCTTAGAAAGTGAGACTATACACGATGGTGATATAAAATTTCATATACTTGAAATTTATGATTTAAAGGAAACAAAGCAGCATGGAATCCTTTTTTTTTTTATTTACATTTATGTTAGTCCAGTGTGCCTGCAATGATAATATACATATATGATATAGGTATTTTTAATATTATTTCTCTCCAAAGCTCCTACGTGGAGATTTGAACCCAACTCTGTAAATATGTGTAGGATTTTAAACTGGATGATGTCCAGTTGAAAAATCCTTAATATTGTATTAAAATAAAATAATAGATTCATTTAAAAAAGTCGGCAGGTACCAGTATGTATAATTTACTAATCCAGTCATCGAGATAATTACTACATTGTATACAGTCAACTATTAACAGGTGGTCCGTACATCTCTGCTTGTAAGCCAACTAATCTATCCCATTCTAGCTTCCTAGTGGCCAATCTTGAGATACATTTGGATTTAAAGCTAAGTTCAGATGGTTGTGCGATGGCCCGCGATTAATCGTGCACCCAAATTCCAAAATCAATAAACTCGTTTGTTGTTCGTTGTTCGCTCATCGCAGATGTGAGCCGGAGACAGCGATTGCAATTAACTGCGAAAATAACTGAGGCGCAGTAGCGGGACCATCTAAAACGACTAATTAGATATTATTTATAGCACGTAAAATAAGTAGTTGACTGAACGCACGTTTTCACTGTTCACTGTGTTATCAGAGCGAGCTGCGAAGTCACGTTGAAACTGCTACCGAAATGATATTTGGTAAAGGAAACTAGTAGGTTACGCCATGTGTGTCTGCTGCGACTCATTAGCGTAACTGCAGTTTAACGTCCCTTTAACTGCTTATAAGTTTCTTGTCGGTGTCTAGCTGTTTCAGACATTTCTGACATTACTGCCTTGGTTCCTTCCTGCTTTGCTTGGAAATTCCTGGAAATCTGATAGCAGATGTGAGCCAACTCTGAATAATAAAATTTTATGTTGTTAATTTTATTTTTGTTAATACTGCCTGCGTTGAAATTTGCTTGGGATATGGACAGAAAAAGGCATACTTGTGTTCATGATCGTGTGACACTTCCTCAACTGCTATTTTGGCGTTATAATTTTAGCATCAAAATGTGCAAAAAAAACGATAAAATACTTGAATCTCACCGAATCGAGAAGAAAATTTCGAAAAATATTTTTAGATATTGATCAATTACATACTTTGAAAAATATATAAAGGATTTGCCGCTTTCCCAAAAAAAGATGTTTTATATCCTGATAACTAGAGCCCATATCATTGCCATAGAGCCAAACTCTTGATTCTTCGGCATTACTGCCCTTATAATTTTATCCGCTTGCAGTCCGCCTGATGAATGAGCCTGTTTTATGTTTTTGTTCTATGTTTTACGTTTTACTTTTACTTTTCTTTATTTGTTTATTTTTTATGTTATCAGATTGTATCTTTTGTTTGTTGTTTATGTTATTGTATGTCAAAATGTATGTAGGTACATGGTTTTGGTTATCTTTTTTATTTCTCATTAATTACTGTTTTGTAAAGATATCTTTGTTTCCATTCTTTTTTTTCATAGTATTCAGTACGTTTGTGGACCGTGTCCGTGACCTCACCTGTGGGCCCTGCCTGAAAACCAGCGCTGCGCTCTCTTTTAGTGTGCAGCACTATGCTGAGACAGGGACCCTTTTTGCCAACTCAACACATCAACTGCCTACTCCTACGTTATGAGTTGTGTTTAACGTTATTGTTTTTAGTTTTAGTTTTAGTTATTAATATGTGTTGTTTTCGTAAAATAAATACTCTTTCTTTCTTTCTTCTTTCTTTTCTTTCTATATCATAAGTAACCAATACCAATATAATCCATTGATAGAATAATTCCAGTAGCAATAACAATTTACCAGCAAATAATTAAATATTGAGTAAACAGAGAAAAACAAGATTAATGTGCATGAACCCCAAATATAGACTTTTAACCTGTCCGATCAGACTGTGTGTGAACGTTAGTAAATATGTTTAAACGGATAAGATACTTATAAAATCAACTCAATTTTCTACTCATCTGTCTGCCTACGGATTTATAATAGTTTTGGAGGTTACTCCCTGAGAATCAAATTCATTTGAAGCTCGAGTACGAAAATTTGATGGGTGGTAAAAATGAGCTTTAAAAATAAGTGTTGTTTTTAAAAACGTAACGCTTGTTTTTAACGCTTGACTCATTAATTTATGCAATCGCACTTAAAGAGTAAGCTCCAATTGCGCTTCAGAACCTCGAATATTTATTTCAGTTCATCGCTAGTTTTTTTATGAGATTCTGGTGTCGGAACGAGCTGACGGCCCACCCGCACATAGTGATTCCTTTCTTAAAACAATAGGATCTGTAGATCATAAACCTACTTGTATACTGAAATATATAAAATAGGCAATCCCACAACATTCAGCTCGTTATTGTATCCAATTATCACGACCGTTTGTTCAAACGTTTGTTTCATTAAACTTTGTAATTATTTATGTTCTTTCTCAAATATTTATTTTTCATTTGTATACAGTCTCAGCAAAAGTTCAATAGCGAAAAGGCACAGAAGAAAGGAATGTGCTATAGAAGAAAGACCATTATCATTATCTCTCAAGCTACATCCAGGCACTAACCTCCTAATATGAGTATAAACGATATCGTGTGAGACCATATAGGTTCACCTGGGACCTTAATTATGTCGTAGCTGTGTAGAGTGAGATCATTCTCATTAGCTCCATTGCCTACACCCGTTATGGTTCTACTGAGAATAGATTTTCTAATTAAAACCAATGTTAGAACATAGTTTAGATAACGAAGCAAGTCAAATCGCATATATATTTTGGCAATACAAAAATAAGTTTTATTTTGATATCGAATTGTATGTCACATTTAAAATTCCAGATGTTTTCTCTCATTATGAATGATTAGTTTGGGGAGATACCGCCTACTTATCACAGCATTAAACAATATTACTGTTTTTCTATGTTTTACAATACCTATGGGTGGCGATAATATCATATTTTTCTGACTGATATAAATCAATTTGATTTGATCTACTGTTGTTATTTACAAAGAAAGGTACCGCTTAACATTAGCAGGGACTTAGCAGGGGATAGCACTTCAATAGCGATAAAAATAGGCATTAAATTAAAAATAAGTAATGTTTTCCATGGAAATGAACCTACTGTGTTACATATTAACTTTAAGATGTAATTTGCATTTACATTTTGCTTGAGCGGTATTGTGGTGTTTGAGCATTGATTATACACATGCACTTGGCAGTGGCTTAGTCACTATTTGAATTCAATCTGTCAACACAGCGCTCAAAGGTAAGTTACATCTGTTCCGTGATCGGACGGCCCGTATGTGGGTGGCGGGACATACGCAATCAAAGCGGCGATTCTGTTAGTTCAGTATGTATTCGACCTTAGCTCGAGATATGTAAAGACAAAAGGTTATTTATTCACATAAGACATGGTTAATAACATAGATGAAAGGTTGAGTCAAAGGATCTTCATGTCTTGCCAGCTTCAGGGCATGTGAATATTTTAATAATATGAATCTATAGTAACAATTATAATAATGTCATATTTTACTATTTATATTTATTATTTAAGTTATATAATATTGTATTCGGACTTAGCTTGAAAACTGGAGTAAATTTTTCATATGGCAATGAATGACGCTGGCTGTTGTGTACTTTATGTGAAATTTATTTAGACACTAGCTGTGCCCGCGACTTCGTTCGCGTGGAATAGTGACTTTTCACTTTTCTTTATAACTGAATCCTTATGGCAGCGGCGCGGCTCTCAGCGCGCTTTATACATATAGAGCCACGGACGCTCAGGCGCGAGGCGTGTAGTACGTACTCTGTACGTTAAAAATGTTCGCCGTGATTCTTTAAATTGACATAACTTTTTTATTTATGAACCGATTGACATGAAATAAACACTAAATGTTAAGTGAAGCTTACTACAATATATTAGTGAAAACCGTATCTAAATCGAATAAGCCGTTTCTGATATTAGCGTGCACAAACACACAGACAAACAGACAAACAGACAAAAAAAAAATTAATTACAATTTCGGGTTCGGCATCGATATAATAACAACGCTTGCTACTTTTTTTTTTATATATTTCCATTGTACAGACACCACTTTTCTACAATTTTATTATATGTATAGATAACACCCAAACTGTATTGTACTGTATTGTGGCTCTGTACCATAGACTATAATATACCTCCACACATATTTCGTTTTTTTGTTAAGTTCAAATTTTGTCGTGCATTCTATTTTCAATACCATAAGTTAACCACATTTTTAAACCCTATCTTAACCTGCAAATCGAAACAGCCAATAAAAATATAATAATTATAGCCTATAAAGCCTAAATATTTGGTCTTACTGTTTTGACTGCTATCACAATAGTTTTACGTGAGCTAATACCACTATAGACAATAAATAATTGAACCGCAATTCCTTTTTTGTGATGACGACAAAATATATGTGCGCAAAATTATCGCCCGCGAAAACTTACACCACCCTACATTGTCATTATAAACGTGCTACGAGTATATTCGTCCCCTAACCCAACCAAACAAAGCTCCCACAGAACAATCGACCTGTTTGCCGGTAGATGGGGTCATTTGCTTTTGAGTGTTAGACAATTTCTGTTCGAGTAGGTAGCTATTGTTACCACTCTCGTGTCTCTACACAATTTAATTATCTACATATGTGTTATAGATTTGGGGATATACTAGTACATACCTACGGTAAAAAAAAAAAAAAAAATTAACGTGGAAGGTACTTTCGATTTGAATTCACTAATATCTGTAAACTTTTGTAAATCAACGACATCTGGTTTTGAGAAATAAAAATATTTTACTAAAATTGAGGAAAAATATGTCATTACGTAAATAAAGGAGATAAAAAAAGGGTTTCTAGAAAAACGTTGATGGTATATCAGGCGCGACTTTCAGGTTATTATAAAAAATATAACTCAATATATTTTATTATTTAAGTTTTTCTATAAAAGCGGATTAAATAAACAAGCTGTACGAAATAAAAAAACAATAAATATAAATTTGTTCTCTCTTGTACTTCAGATTCATTCATATACAAATACCCATTAATCACAAAAATAAAACAATATTTATTAATAAGAAGGTAGTTTTAAAAATGAACTTGTAACAAAATGCACTTAAAATAGAAAATGTTTAAAAATCTTGTGTCTAACCAATTATTCGTTCATGATTCATGTTCACAGACGTTAAAAGTATCCATTTACATTCACAGAGTATGAGACGTAAATTAATACCTACTAATCTTCAAACATGTATTGTTCTTCTCACTGTCTCACTCGTTACGTTGAGGGTGTGGTGGTCTAGTGGTACGGATCCCGAGTTTCAATCTGAAGGTCGCTGATTCCAATCCCGACGTGCACCTATGAGTTTTCCGATTGAAAGATTTATGTGCGCAATACCACATTCTCAAAACGGTGAAGGAAAACATCGTGAGAAAACCGACATTTCCTAGAACAAAAATTCGAAGTCGTGTCAAGTGCACGAAAGGAGCTTCTTTGAGGCGCACTTAAAATCCTTTCACTACACTGCTTCGAGAGAACCAGTAACTTTAATAGACTCGTTACATAATAACAATAACAACACACAAAATATTTTTATATATTACATATATATTTCCAAAGATATTTTTGCAATCCGTTAGCTTAATAAGTTGCATTCTTCCAAACATCCGCTTTGAACAGAATAATGGTTGGTATATAAATCTTGTCGTCTCGACACTCCCCACTCCCCCTCACACATAAAGCCTTATTTATACACAAATATTTGTTTACTCTACTCGCTAGGATCATCTTAGAGGACTTTACACCATATTTTTGGCTATTAAAAATACTGAATCTTCTGAAGCCTTACTGTGTTTTTAGGAGATTCTTTAAAACATAAATTAAATTTCAAAATTTCAAAGCACATAGTCGTCACACCTAAGCGTAATAATGTCTCAAGACAAAAAGACGAGCAGTAGCGGTTACTAACTGCCTGTATATGCAGTGTACGTCTGGGGAAGTGCTGCCGCCATACATACATCTGCACGCAAGAACTCATTGTTGTTTCAGTTTGAAGGTTATAGTTGCCGGTCTTACATATAACAGACACGTAAAGTTTCCCTTTTTTAATGTTCCAAAGCGTCAGGCACAATTCTGTGCGACATAGGTTGTCCCGCAATTAGTAAGGGAGGACCAGCTGGGCCATCTACTCGTTATGTCAGTTCGCTGAAATAAAAAGTGTTTTTTTTATTTATTAAGGTCGTTACACAAAAAGAGCAGGAGAACTCACGCCAAGTTCTGTAATTTCACCAGCATTCACACCTTTCAAACTGGAACACAAAACGCGAATGCATTACTGCTTGGCGGCATAAATGGGTGGCAGTACTTTCCCGAACGTACTTGGCATGAGTTCTACTGCCCGAGAAAACAGTGATGAAAACATTGAATTAGATCCTCGTGCAAAGCTGCTGGAATAAAACGAGAGACATTCTTGAAGAGAGCGTGCAGCTACTTAATGAATGGCGCTCATTCCAGCCGTTTTCATACTGGAGCATTTAAATTGAATTACACAGACAGACTCCACTTACATGAGAAATTGCTCACACGATTAAATGGAGACAGGGGTTCACCTTTGACTTAAAAGCTGCCTGGAGGGTTCGCTTGGTCAAACATGGTATATTATATACCATTTATAAACGTAATGTGATTAAGTCTGTTTTGAGCTGTTGATGAAAGGACTGTGTGTTCAAGATTCAAGCTTATGAACATATGTTATCTATGTAAATAAGGTAAGGTATCTATCTCAATACTTATATATAGTCATTACATCCAGTAAATGACTTAATTCACGTGAAGTAAAATAAGGAATATCTCCGGCCCGCTGTGAGATGTAATTCATTTTCTACCAACCTAGAACAACTTTTGTATTGACATGGACATGTAAGTTTCACATGTAATATCGTTCTGGCTTCTCACACAAAGCGGAGTGTAGGGCCAATGTTACCTTGGTGCCCACCTATGAACTTGTGAAATTTATTGGTGGTTTACACAGCGCTATCCCGCCCAAACAAAGCATAGCTTATACTATGGGAACCAGATGACTGTTAGAACATTTTTGTAAATACAGATACACTCCTAATACATATTAACACCCGAAACAGAGCAAACATCTATGTTCGTCACACAAATGTTTGGTCTGGGTGGGAATCGAACCCACGACCAGACGCAGAAGGCAAGGTGACCAACTGAGCAGTGAGGCACGTCAAAAAATTACGTAGCGCCATAGTGTTTGCACCATTAATCTGGACAATTAGGACCATAGGAGCTAATAGTTGTCTTGAAATAAATAGGTATTTTTCAATAAAATAAATATTTATTATTATATGATATATAAATATTGTACAGTAAATATTTCTTCCAATATGTATGACACACAAAGTTTTAAGTTTATTCTCTCATAAGCTTGCAATATGGCGGGCTGTATGCCAAAAGCGTTCAGCAATAATAACCTACTGGTTATACCTTGTGGCTTAACTTTGACAACGTGGCAGGAATGCCATAGTACCTACCAGCATATTATGATCTTATGCAAAACGTGCGGATCAATGCTACTAGGTAAACTTTGCGTACGTGAAATACAAAGAGCAGTACCTAGAACTCTCGCCAAGTTCGTCCGGGGAAGTACTGCCATGTGTCTAACATGTGTATGTATTCATAAAAAAGTATATCAGTATGATATCAGTTGTCTGGTTCCCATGATACAAGCTAATCTTAGCTTACTTTGGGGCTAGATGGAGCTGTGGGAAATGTCCACCAATATTGTCCCAAAATTTAGCGATCTTGGATACAAATGGATAATGATTGTAGAGCTCATTACAGTTACTCTGGAGTACATACATATATACATACATATGCAGTGGAATTACCCCATGTCGTCAAGATGAGGCACAAAGTACCTACTTATGTGGAAAACTTTAGTTACCTACATACTCGTACCTAGTGAGCTCCACAACTCGGGAACTTACGTTATTAGATACATTTAATAGGTAAATAGGGTGAGGAAATTGCAGCGCTTAAATGGAAATACTTCGCGTTCATGTAATAAAGTAGACACTTACGTTAGTGTATAGTCGTGTAAGTAAATTACTTATGAAACTACACGAGACATTTTCTAGAGAAAAGCCGTAGTAAATAGGTATATACTCGCAAGGAATGATTGCCGTCTAGGGGTCAAACGTCTGTTTTAGTCTAAACCTAATAAGTCGGGTTTTTTTTTATTTAAAGAATACATAATGTATTATATAGATAATATAAAACACATATAAATTCACGCCTTTTTTCTTCTTGATGAGGTAGGCAGAGCATAATGGGTCCTTTTTTTACATTGTGGGTTAGGTACACTCTCGCGGGAAGATAAACAATCCCTATTTTCTTTCATTCGCTTCAGTTTTTTCAGTTTTTCAGCGCCAATAAACGTACCACTTCAAATAAGGAGGGCGTTGGTGTCTGCGACACAGTCATAAACTGAATAAATCACGCAGCTTTATCGTTTTTCCTTGTACTTTAACACTGTCTCCTCAAATCATAAATGCTTTTTTTTTATATAAGGTATTAACTGTTACCGTGTTTTCAGTTAAAAATGAATAAGATAATTTGAATACAGTACAGAAGTGTGGATGAGTACACTTGTACCTAAATTATCACGTCATTTAGGGAGACGCGCCGCGGCGCGGCGGGCGGGCGGTGCAATTTCACGGTCGAACTGTTCTCTCCTACGGGATAGCCCGTTTACAACACTCCGTGCATATGCTTTCAGATTTATTCTGGGAAAAGTTGGCGCATTCAAACCTAAAGTAGTCGGTGGGTTTCAACAATTTGTAATACCTCCAATTTTATCATTGTTTTAGTTTTCAGCAAAAACTGCCTCTGATATCATATACACTACTTCAGCACTATATAATATATAATACTTATACTAAGTTACACGAAATGGTACAGTAGTTATATTAATTTATCAGTTTATAATACTGTTTATTTGAGTTTATTAAAATATAAATAGAGTAAGCTAAATTGCTATCGAATCTAATTTCCACAGAATAATGATGAGAATCTGATCTAGGATAATTAATTTATTCTCAAATCTCCCACATAAATTCTCCCATCTGAAGCAGGTAAGTAGGTATCGTCCGGGATAAACAGTAAGATGGGAAATAGAAATTGATACAAAAGTAGGTTTTGTTTTACAGTCGATCATCTTCTTCATAATTTAAAATTCGAAAGTATAATAAATTCTTATTATATTACAGAACTGAATAAATTCCGGCAATTTGTACCTTTGGTTGTATATATTTTTGATGATATTATTAGAAAAAAATGATATAATATGTATATTACAAGAATTTTCGAGTTGTTATATGATTCATAAGAGAACTATAGCTACGGGTAGATTAGCCTTAGAAAATATAAATATTGGTAATAAAATGGAAATATAAATATATAAATAATGGTGGACATTTCACACAGCGCCATCTAGCCCCAAAGTAAGCTAAGCAAAGCTTGTATCATGGGAACCAGACAACTGATATAATACTTATATACTTTTCTTTTGTAAATACATACATACATATAATACATATTAACACCCAGACACAGAACAAACATCAATGTTACAAATGTCACATAAATGTTTGTCCTGAGTGGGGATCGAACCCACGACCTACAGCGCAGAAGGTAGGGTTACTAACCAACTGTGCTATGAGGCCAGTCAAATAAAATAATCAGATAGAAAAAAGGGTAGCCATTCTATAAAAAAAAAAAATATAATTTAAATTATTCTATTCTATTCTATTCTACTTGGCTTTATAAAGAGATAGTAGACGGTTTTGCAATGTCCTTGCACAAACATACATAGTTGCAGTATTTCGTGTGATATGCAAGCATACAATTCATTCATTTATTTATGATGCTATCGTAATTCTTCTTAGTTTTTAAATAACAGCAAACCTGTACAGAATTCAAAGCAAAACAATGCCGATAGGTATCCATGACACGGTGGAGAAAAAACATCGTGGTTTTGTCCTATGATAATGGTTGATCTCGGTGGCCTCCCACCTATTGTCAGCCGCCGCTTTTGTCTACTAAAAAATTCTGCTCTTCACAAAGATTTTTACAATAGATTGTACTAAAAATAATGGATTAAAGCCAAAAAAGTATGAATATGAAAGTGAATACCTACTACTTTATATTTTTTTATACTTTCTGTGATCTAAGTGAATCTGTAGATAGGTTTATTTTATTTATTAATAAAATAGTCTAATGTTGAATTCTAAAATATGATTTGATTCCTAGACAGTTTGAGGGGACTTAAAATTCGCTTTGAACCTTACACGCCTACACGGTTTACTTACTACGCCCACTTGAATTGAATCAGGTGTGGGTACCAAGTAAAAAAATAATGCACGAGCTTTAGTTAAAGCGATGTGTAGTATTGAATTATGTTGTTTTATCCGGAATAAACGAAATAGAATAATAATAATAAATATTGGTGGACATTTCACACAGCGCCAAAGTAAGCTAAGATTAGCTTGTATCATAGGAATCAGACAACTGATATAATACTTATATACTTTTCTTTTGTAAATACATATAAGATATATTACAGAATAGAATAGAAATTAAATGAATTTTGATATTAAATGATGACATGAACTTGTGTCGCATTTTGTGTCTAAAGAAATGGAGCAAATTTTGGTGTAGACGGCATAAATAGGGTTAACATTGAACGTAATTCCTAAAGGGGGTCATCAGAAAGATATAATGCCATTTCTGTACCCTTGATGTCTTTTTAAGTGCGGACCCACTTAACCCTAACGCGGGCTCCGGCGCCGGCGGTTGGTGTCACCTTTGCAACCGTTTTAGAATTATAGAAAATGCACGTGCCATTAAAATTAATTGGTCGTCGAAGTGTTATTGATATGTTTTGTTGGAAAGATCGTATCGTACCTACACACGATGGGTTTGACGATAAGCGCACTGATACTTGTCTTCTTACCCGAAAAACGCCTGACTAAATGGCTACAACACGGGATAAGAATGTCATTAACGTTGTTTTTGGAAATCCCCAGTAGGACATGTCAGTTTCCTCACTGTTTTACTTTAACGTTTTTGAAAACGTCGTGCACTTACATTTTTCAAGTGAAAAGATTCATTGGCACGTTTAGATTCGAACCAGCAAACTCCAAACTAAAACTCGGGGTCTGTACGACTGGGCCACCACGCTCTGCGTGAGTCGTACGACAAGTATACCTATAGTACCTAATATTAAGTCCCTAACAAATTTTCATTAGAATAAACGAAGAATCGGTGGGTTCCGAATAATAAAAATGATTGAATGAAACAATCATAAACCGTAAAAATCCGAAATGTTTAACCGGAAACAACAGTGCTGCCAGATCTGAGCACGCTTGCGCAGACTGCCAGCGAGCGGTATTTGATTTTGGTTTGACATTTCGCAGCGTCCCAACAGCTGATAGGTTTGGGAAAGCACAATTTCAAATATCGGTTGAGTTGCCCACACGTGTTTCGCAGCGAAATTGATTGAGATTTTTAGATGTTTTAAACCTTGTTTAGCGATGGACGAAGACCTAGGTGCAAAAGGTGAGTGCAGTGAATTGGGTTACAGGGTTCCTATTAAGGCGTAAAGCGTGGTACGCAGTACTTAATGTCATGAATCAGATGCAGGCCTGCTTGTCCAGTGAACTGATAAGTAATCATTTGTATATATAAGTGCTAACTCTGCCTATTTTGTCGAAATAACTGCTGGTTATAATAAATACTACGTATATGTTTGCTAACCACGCCGCACCGGTTCAGAAACATGCGTCTTCAGGCTACGCATTCTACCATAGACCATTCACTTTTTCCTATGTATACCTTTCATTAGTCTTCTTGTACCCTATACTTGCCTATTAAGACTCAGAGAAATGTTGTAACCAACGTTTGGGACAGATACACATTCCATAAAAATATTTATCCACATATTATTTCTGATAAATCGTCATTCCATGATAATAGAAATATTTCCATTATTCACTTTCATGTAAAGTAGCACTAATATTCCTATAGCACTGTAACACTTATGACTTATTAATTCGACCCACCTTCTTTATAATAAAAGTCTGTTAAGGTCTTCTTTATCTGTTTGAGTTGCATAATTGAAGTAAGTGGACATGAATTAACATAATTTAATAATTAATGATAACAATTTACCCTAATGAATATTAATAATTATTTTTTTATCTCAAAGTGGGCATTAGGCAATATCTAACAATTTCATTTATACCCTCAGGGAGACTATACCCATTAAAGATTGTCACACAATTAGAATTAAATAATGTTTTATGCCTTCTTTTACCTAAAAGTGTTTCTTAGATGTATATGAGGGTGTGGTTTCATTTATTCTTAAAATGGAAAACATAGAAATTTAATCTAAAATAACATTTAACAAACTAGACTGTTTATTTACTGATGAAAACTATGTTACATGCTCCAATAAAGTGTAACCTGGTATACTATATTCCTTCTGGCTGACTTATCACAATGTGGGTGAAAGCCATTTTAATTAAAAATACAAGGTTTAGATACAGGCTAGCCTCACCACTTAGTTGGTAGTAACTCGCCTTCTGTGCTGTAGGTTGTGGGTTCAATTCCCATGCAAGACAACCATTTATGTGATTATGTACTTATTTATATGTATGTATAAAAATAAAAGTATATTAGTATTTTATCAGTCATCTGATTCCCATAACAAGATGCTTAGTTTGGGTCTAGATTTTGCTGTGTAAAATATCCTTGGTGGACATTATTATTTATTATTATTTTGAAATATGTTTCACAAACATTCATTTCAATAGCCATTGAGACATCTTTATTCCTCATACCTGTACCTGTTATTATTTTGTAGTTCCAGTCACCAGGCTGAGAAGAAGGCTATCAGTGGATGCTGAAGAAGCCACCCACTCCCCAGCACCATCTACTCCAACAAAGAAGAGAGGTGCCAGATTGGCAGCAAAGCCTCAACTTGAGCTGATCAATGAAATTGGTAAGAACATTCTGGAGTCACCTGTCGCCTCTTCTTTCTCCAATTATGTTAAATTCATTTATTTATGATATGACGTTATTTTAGGATCAATTTACTGAGATGATATAGCTCATGACACTTATGTGTAATAAGGTACTGTAGTCTGATTATTAAATCTGATGTTAGTAGTCATCCATCCGATGCAATCAAATGAGGTTAATAAAGATATTAAAAAAAAGAATAGCAAGGCCCTTTGTTTAAATTTAAATAAAACTTTATTTATTGATAAAATGTACTCTCATACTTATTACTGTTTGAAACCTGGTAGATCCTATCAGGGTTTAGTGATTTGTCAAGATCCTTCTTCCTCTAATAGTTTTGCGAGTTACATCCAAATCTTCTAAATATATTAAAATCTCGTGTCACGGTGTTTGTAGTAGAATCAAACTCATGGCAGAAGGCAGGGTTACTACCAACTGAGCTGTGAGGCCGTCAAAATGTTAGTGACCCTGAGATGGATAGCAGCATTATCATATTAACACTGAACTGCAACGGTCATAGATATTGGGGTAAAGCCTAACAGAATATTAATAAAGGCATTATTCAAATTATTGCTGATTGGTCTTATAGATCAGTTGTTAGTAACCCTGCCTTCTGTAGGTCGTGTGTTTCATTCCCACCCAGGACAAACATTTATTTTGTGTGACGAATATAAATGTTTGTTCTGTGTTGTTATGTTTGTTCTCAGCCCACAAGTGCTCACCCACCGAGCTTCCCATGGTCTGTAATGTGTGGATGGGCCTTATTTCAATTCCATGAGGTATGATGGAAAAAGTTTAGTGAGTATAACAATTTGTTGATCATTACAGTGACTGAAAATGTGCCAAAAAGAACAACACGAAAGGCTGCGGCCAAGGACGCTGTTGAATCTGAGGAGGCGCCCGTAACACCGTCACGGAGAAGTACAAGGATCAGATCTAACACCAGTATCTTGTCTGAGACCACACTAACTACTGAGTCACCGAGAGCTAAAAGAGCTCTTAGGAGAAACTCTGCCCTTGGTAAGTTTTGTCCCATTCATTGTGTTGGGTACTGTCATATATTATCCTATTCATATAAATACTTTATTATATTATAAATGCATTTTTTAAATTATAGTTTTTGTAATTCAGTTACGAACTAGTTCTGAAATTGAAAACTTCACAAACGACTGATAGTGTCTTGTATATCAACAAAAATATATTTATTGTGATAAAAACGAGCCTTTGTGACTGTGTTTCGGTTTGAAAGGTGTGGTTACCTGTTAATTTATGGACACAAAATATTCCAGCTTCACGTCTCAAAGTTACGGGCGCATAGGATACCACTTAGTTCTTGTTGTACATATAGGGGTGGAGCCAAGTCATATTGCTTGTTATGGCCAGAGGTTACCACTGAACACCAGTGGGCCATATGCTAGCTCCGTAACTTTATCATGTAAAAAAAAATTAGATCAGACTCATACTGTTTTACATTAGATTACCATGATTCAAACCTGTATTGCACATATTTGCAGGAAGTGACACAGAGTCTGCAGTCACACCGGCTAGACAGGCTAGACGAACAAGAAAAGATTCCTTATCTATCACTGATAAACCAGGTATAATATCATGCTCATCATTTCTGTTGTGGAAAATATTCTTCTCAAACTCCTATGAATTAATTTCTTCCCTACTGGAATGTTTTTAACTTAGTCTGCATCTGCACTGACCATACCTAAATAAGAACTCATAAATAATATTATTTTAATTTGGTATTATTTTTTGTTTTAGCTGGATCTGACAATGTAGTGGTTGATGTTGTACCATCAACTAATGTAGAACCAGTTACCAAAGAAACGGAAAACATCAGTAAAAATTCGAAGGCAAATGAATCAAGCGATAACGACGTTCCTTCCACCAGAAAGAGTCCCAGACTTCAGATTAAAAAGGGCAGTAAGACTGATGACCAAACACAATATGACAAAAGTGTTGAAAAATCAATAGATAATACGGTGAACGATTCACCAAGTTCTATTAAAACTCATTCTTTAGCACTGCAAGAAACCAAGCAAAATATGGAAATTGAGGAAACTGTTAATATCAAATTAAATGAAAATCGTGCTAATCCTGCCACTGCCAGTATGGTCCCTAAATATATGGTAAAAAGTAGTAGTAAACCAATTAGCACCTTGAACAAGTCTACTTCATCGCTCGAAAAAATGTCAAATGATTTAAAAAACAAAAGGAACAGAACAAAATCATGGACAACTTTATCAACATCTTTACCAAATGTTGGGATTAACGCTGATAATGAAGGCTGCACTCCAGCAACTAATAAATCTCAGACACCAACTAAGAATTTAACTGGTTCTGGTGATTGCTTGCTAGCCAATGATGAAAGTAAAAATGTTGTTGGAGTTGATGTAGAATCGCCCAACAGGTCAATTAATAAAAGTAAGACACAGCTAAACATTTCGACTGAAAATAAAGAAAACTTGGGGTCGAACGCAAAAACTGAATTTGAAATTAACAAAAATGCCACACTGCAGCTTTTCCAAAAATCTCCCAACCTAATGCAACCATTAGTGTTGATAGATGATTCAGATTCAGGTAGTGTGGGCAAAGCTAGTATAGATATTGAGATGGATGGTGAAGATCAGTGTGTACCCATATGTGACAAAGTGACAAACGCAGCTATAAATGCATCTCCAAAGAAAACTGCTGATAGTTGTGAACCTATGGATATTGACGAATCAATGCCAGAGAATGTTACTATTGAAGATTTTTCTGATAAGTCTGACTCCAGCAAAGAAGAAATTGATGTTCCTAAAGAAAGAAAATTATCTAATTGTGAAGAAAAAAATATTACAGAACATAAGACTTTGAATATATCTGAAAGAAAATCTATTTCTATTCATCCAGATACATCGAAAATAGAATCAACAGATCGTGAAGAAAATCGTAAAAATGAGTCTATAAATACACTAAATAATTCTAACAAGAACTCTTTAAAAATGGATTTGCCTTTTCATGGTAAACCTAATGATACTATTGATAAATCTAACATATCTGTCTCACTGTCAGGTCAAGTAGCTAATGACAGTGAAAATGAATTTAAAAAGAAAGCAGTGACATCCATTATAAAATTATCCATTTCAAATGCTGATGATCAAAGTACCGAGAAACTCAAGGAGAGCTTAAATAAATCTAAGCGTAAATCATCTATGTCTCACAGTAACTCAGAAAAGCTCATAAATGCCTTAGAAGATGAAAATAAGGATAGCAAAAATTCAAACAAACCAATTAGAAGCTCCTCTGTTTCACAGAATCTAGAAAAAACTTCAAATGAAAGCAAAAGTACTTTAGTTATCTCACAACTCAAAGATGTATCGGCAAATGATACTAACTACGTTGTGTCCCCAAATATCTCAAAAAATGAGCTATCTAAAACAATTACTGGTCCTTGTGTTCAAAATAAAAAAATATCTCTAAACTATTCGACCAGTACCCCGATACAGCAAAAACCGACGCAGAAATTGGCTATGCAAATGAATACTTCAGTTATAAGCCCTAATATAGAGAGCAAAAATCAAGAAAGAGAAAAAACTCCAAAAAATAATGTTTTGAAGGTACGAACCGATCATGAATCGTCACATGAGCCGGAACAGGAAATCTCTAGCTCTGTCGAATCAGAAGATAAATCTGAAGAAGATGACCTGGGTTTTGCGAATAAAAAGTCTGTAAAAAAACCACCAATTAAAAAGAGACCTGCAATTAATAGTTCAGATTCATCAGACGATGAATCAAAGCCCGCGACTAAACAAGTCAACAAAAAAAAGTCAGTGAATAAATCTAAATCAAAACTAACTGTGGCGTTAGAGTCTTCTTCGGGTTCATCAGATTATTCAGAGGATTTAAACGTAAAAGATGAAAGCAAAATTATTGATGATGAGGCTTTCGACGCAGGCGAGGACTATGAATCAGGCGACAGCCAAGATGAGAAAGAACGAGAACATGAAGAGGAAAATGAAATCGTAGAAAGAGGAGAAACTTTAGATTCTGAGGAAGATTTCTCTAATGACTCCGACTATGAGAAGGGTTCATTCGTAATTAGTTCCGACTCCGAAGACGATGAATTGTTAAGCAGCACTGAAGACGACCTGTCTCTTAGCCATAATGAACTAACTATGGGCGCAAACTCTAAGAAAAAGTTCAATGAACGCAAACAGAAACAGCAAAAGAAAGCTTCTAAGGAAATGTATGAAGCACGCCACAGCTTGGATGAATCCTGTAATATATCAAAATCAAAGAAAACTAAACGTCAACGTTTAGAATCGTCTACTTTGGAATCAGAAAATGAGAAAACTGAACCGACTAAGAAAAATCGAAATCGCCTTAGAATTGATTCCAGTCAAGAATTGAGTGTAAATAAATCTGATGCGGACGAGTCTATGAAAAAGAAAAAAAGCAAACGCTTGTCGGAATCAGTATGTGAAGACATGACAATAAACGAGAAAGAATTAACTATTTGCAATCAGAGTATAAATGAAAAAATTGATCCGTTAGCTGTCACCATCAAGCAAGAACCAAAAACTCCGATGAGAAATTTCGATATATCTACTGTTGCAATAAATGATAGAATAGAAGAAGTAGAAGTTATATCCGATGTTTCCATGGTGCAACATAATGATACTTTAGATCCATTACAAGCTACCATGGCGGCAGGCGATGATTCCTCTATATCTATCAGCGATAACGAAGAAATCGTCCAGAACTATGACTCTGTACTCAACAACTTGAATATGCATTCCAGGAAAATTAAAAGCCTGGATACATCACTGAATTTGAATAAAAATACGAAATCTAAGAACACAAAAGATCCAGTGATTGATGAGTTCAACTTGACAGTGACCCAAAAAACTAGTTGTAAAAAAAATACAAACAAATTTAGCAATGAAGCTACAAAACCGGCCATATCTGTTGGCAAGGATTCAGAAGTAGCTGATAAAGAAGACGGAGAGATGTCTGATTCCATTGATATGAAATTACTATTCCCTGAAGATAGTAACGATAGTGAAATACACGCTAGTCAGTTCAAACGTGAAAATAATGATTCAGAAGAATTTATACCCTTGAAGAGGACTGAAGCCAAGACCAATATTCTGGGGAATGTGGGTAAGGGCTCACTTATCACCACCATAAGATGCCCAACAGATTTATACTGTACATACTTATAAATTCAAGTATTTTATTTTCAGACTTCATTTCATCATTCAACGAGTCTGTGAGCAAGAAGAGAAACAAAAAACACAAAGTTTCTCATCACGAAATACCAAGTAAGTTACTAGTCTTATGGCTAATAAGACTTCTGAAATCAATTAATATCGTGTGAATGCTTAATTGTGACATTTTTAAGTAACGTGAATGTATTATGGAATTTGAAATCTTATTTATTAAGTTATTACTAACATAGCTTTAAATTATAACTGCATTACAACGAAACGGATGACTATCTGAATTTTCAATAAATTTAATTGAATTAATGATAGCAGTAATATAGTTTAATTAGCTGAATATAGTCGATAAACTACTTTTTTTTGTTGTAGCTGAGGAACCTTGTGACAGTGATATAAAAATAATCATAGATACAACTGGCACCTATGGAGCCATTGACGAATCAATGACTCAAAGCTGTTCTACTAAGAAAAAGAAGAAAAATAAAAATAAGTCTGTTACCATTGAAGATTCTACCAATGTTATAGAAAATATTACAGATGTAGATTGCACAGGTATGTATCCCATGTTAGAGTAGTGTTTTAAATGTTTAAAACTAACACTATTCAAAAATGTATGTTCATTCCTCACATGGTATAGTAGGTAGTTATTATAGTATAGTATATAGTAGGTGCGACCAAATATCTAACTACTAATCAAAACATTTAATCCACATCTCAATTACCAATCCTATTTAGATTAACAGTCAAAGAATGTCATTTATATGCGGATAAAACATGTTTCAAACTTTGAGCAGGCGCTACTCTCATGTTAGGATTTCATATTGAAATGTGACTAACAAAAATTATTTTCTTTACTTCTATACCATGTTACCAATAAACAAATGTATTAATTTATAAAAAAAAATGGTATGTTTAAAAATGTAAAAAAGCCGAAGCAATATTAAAATACAACAAAATTAGAAAATATTCATTTACTGCTAAGTAGTAAATGCTAGTAAACCTACATTTAAATTGTTCATTTTGTAATTGTGACTTTGACATTAGTATAACTTGACAGCGACATCTATCAATGAAATTGGAACTGTTGTTTTTTGAAAAAGGATCTGAAAAGCACTGGTTGCTAAAATATAACTTGTCTTTTTACAGACGGTATTGCTGAAAACGCTGTTGAAATATCATTCCCAAGTGAAAAGAAAAAGAAGAAACATAAGAGGGATAAAAGTTTTGATATTTCGACACAGAGCATTGAAATTATCTCAAATATTTCCCAAAAGCAGAGCGAAAATAGAAAATCTAAAAGTAAAAAAATGTCCGGCGGTTTCGAATCTGAGTTAGGAAATATAGGTTAGCATATTTTAGTAATTAATTACTTGCGTTATCTTTAACAGGAAATAATTTGCTGCTAATAGTAACTTGGTAAAATACGTTTTTTGCTTGATGCAGAGGGCTTTTCCTTGCGCGAAAGTCTGTAGATGAGGAAATATAGTTCTTCATTGCTCATATACAATATTACTTACTTTTTTTTAACGTCCTGTCAAAACAATACAGTTGTATGATATTAAATCCTAGCTGTTGCCCACGACTTCATCCAACTGGAATTCGGATTAATCACACACCCCTGGCAGCTTAAGTTATTCTTTATAATATCAACTATCTGCCAGTGAAAGTCATGTCAAAAACATTGCACTTTTTTAGTAAAATGCAACATTATTATAAACAGACACTCCAATTTTATTTATTTGTATAAAATAAATGTACTATTTGCTTACCAGCGTAAATAAATGAGGTCTTTCACACCTGCTTTATTTCTAAACTTTTATATCTTTAGCTAGTGTTGTGTGGCGATATCAAAAAGTGTAATTTTCATAAACAGTTATACAAAACGTCTAAAATTACAATTTCAGATAACACTGTCACTGGAGAAATGGCTGCAAACATTTCCATTGTGAGCGATAAAAACAAAAACAAAAATGACTTGTCCGTGAATAATATGTCGGTCGATGAAGAACCTATCATGGCGACGCAAACACTGAGTTCTAAGAAAAAGCCCAAGAAGATTTCAATGAGCGCTGATGATGTCGAACCTCAGAGTCAAAAGACAGGTGAGTTTTATTTAATATAAAGTAATAGCTTCATCATAACCAGTAATTTTTCCTACTTAGTGAGGCGTTCATCTCTTTCTGTTCCGTTTCCATGAACTAAAGTACACAATAGGGAAGCCTCTTTGAGGTGCACTTCAATCTACTCTCCACTGGCCTCGCAACTCAGTAGTAAATTTGCCTTCTGCGCTGCAGGTCATACTTTTGATTCCCACCCAGGACAAACGTTTGTATTGACGAGCATGCATTGATGATTGTTTTGTGTCTGGGTGTTAAAATGTATTTATGTCTATATATTTACAAAAAAGTTTATAAGTGTTCTCTCAGTCATCTGGTTCCCATAGTCCAAGCTATGTTCAGCTTAGTTGGGGCTAGATGGCGATGTGTGAAATATCCACCAATATTTATTTTATTTATTTATTTCTATTCACCTTCTGCTTCAGTAATATGCATTAAACTTACTGACGTCTTTGCATTTATTGAATCTGTGCCGTTTTCTCAACAGAGCTAGAAGAAGTACCAGCCGCAGCTGTCACATCAATAAAAAGTGAAAAGAAAAAGAAGAAAAACAAACATAATCCAGAGATGTCCCAAACTATTGTGGATAATGCAGGTACTTTGTCTAGTATTTAAACCATGATAAACCAGAAATCTTATTATCTTTTTTAATAATTAAAAGCCGGTCTGAAGGTGTTATTTGTTAAAAACACTCAGTTGGCCAGGTCGCACAGTTCATTTAGTTGTAACTGTCATCTGTGCTGTAGGTCTTGGGTTCGATTACCAACCAGGACAAACGTGTTTGACAAACATAGATGTTGTATACTTTTAGATATTCGGTATCTGGATGTTTTATAATAAATAATTTAAATAAAAGTTATACTATAAACTACTGTAGCTTGGGGCTGGGTAGTGCTGTGTAAAATATCCATAAATCGTGAATCAGTTTGTCTTTTAATGAGAACCATATCAGAACCCATGCAGTAATTTCTATGATTAGCCTATAGACATAATGACAGACATAAGTGACTGTTTTCTGAGATTAAAATTGTCATAATTACAGGTGTAGAATCTGATGAGGCTCCTCTAGAAGTGGCATACAAGAGTGAAAAGAAAGGTGATGAAGCAGGTTAGTCAGTTTAATAATAATTACCCTCATTTTCCCATTTTCAAGACATTATCTTACTTATTGTGAAATAAGAAATTAAAGTTCACATCTTAAACTGACATCATTTACATACATATATAAGATGAGTTATTTCATCAAAGGGATAGGCAGTCCTGAGCCTCGATATGAATAATATAATATCATGGAACAAAATACAGGAATTAATTACTGGAAGAAAGTGTTAGCTAAGTTATTCGTGTGAAAACAATGGCTTCGACCAGTTGACCCTTCGATATGTCTACATGCCTACGACAGTGTAATCCACAAAGTGGAATGTGTCTCACTGAGGCTCTGCCTACACCTTCCGGGATGAAGACGTGAATCTATGTATTATATGCGTATGAAATAAAACCAAGTGAAGCACATTTTTACTTCCTATACATTAACATGTCGGGTGGTTATTAATTATAATTATATTTCGTTTCAGATACAGTGACGGACGATGCAGAAGTAACGAGCAGTGGAAAGAAGAAGAAGAAAAACAAAAAGAAGAAGAAAGATAAAGATATGTCACAGACTTCCGAAAAGTCAGGTGTGTTTGATAGTCATTTGTCAGTAGTATTTTATTGGTAATATTGTTTTAATAGTCAATTTCTATTCTCATTAATTCAATATCAGCTAGGTAATGAATAATGACACAATAATAGAGGTTATAATTAATTATTAAAAAATATATACTAAAATAATAAAATTGTCGATAGTTCGTAATTCAAATAGTACAATATTTTTGTTTATTCAATTTGTTTGTTCAAATTAATTTGTTTAACTTGTTCTAAACGAAAGTGATCATATGTGTGTCATAATTTTGTTCACGTCAAGGGTTCTCTCGAAGCCCATGATGCATGCCTCGTAATAGTTAATATACTTCCTTCGTTATATGGAATCGCTTTCTCACTTGTGAAAATAATAAATATTGGTGGACATTTCACACAACGCCATTTAGCCCCTAAGTAACTTGTGTATGGGAACCAGACAACTGATAGAATACTTATATACTTTTTTGTGAATAAATATTAACACCCAGATACAGGATAAACACCATCACACAAATGTTTGTCCTGCTTGGAAATCGAAGTCACAACCTAGAACAGAAAGCAGATTTACTAAAAACTGAGCTATGAAGCCGGTCATAACTTAGCCTCCCTTTATAGATCCAACCCAAACCTTACTATTACCATATGCATTGACCGAACAAGATTATCCATTGTTTTATTTTTCAGATGCTAACAATGCTTCAACGGAGCAAGATGACGGCGCCAAGAAACGAAAACGTACTGCGACAGGAAATACAGTCACTGAAACTGAAGGCAAGTATTGTTTTATTACTAATATTTATAATGATATATAACGATAACGTGAAAGTTTGTGAGGATAAATGGATGTTTGTTACTCTTTCGCACCAAAATGGCTCAATGGATTTATATGAAATTTGGTCCAAGACAGCTTATATCCTTTATTAACACGTGGCCTACTTTGATCCCGGAAAAATGCAGTGTTCCCTTTGGTAGACTTATTCACCGCGGGACGGAACTAGTTAATGATATGAGCGGTCCTACTGCAAACATGGCTAAGAAAATTTTTGATCGGATGAGAGTTAGTGACGGGAATTAAAAGATTTTAATAGCTATATGACAATTATAATGAATATATTACCAAAGTCTCATTTGAATATGAAAATAGCCAGTCGCGTAAGAAAGATACAGTTTTATGCGACTATCTCGAATTTTGTTTTGGCCTAACTAGCCCCTTTTGCAATTTGACAACTCCTATAATTTATTTATGTCATCTGTGTCTGATCGTGGATATTGTTGGTTCTGGTCCAACAAACTAAAAATTATATTAGAATCATGTTTTTCTCTTCCTTGTAAATTAAAGACACAAACCATGAAGTCAAAGTAAATATCTGACAAACATGCCTTTTTTTTTCTTGGCGTTCCCGATGCTGTGGTAACCTCTGCCCATAACAATCAATACGACTTGGGTTCTCCCCTACTTAACTTCATAACGTTGAAAAAATAAGAATTTTCCGGATAACCCTCTAACAATAAATAGTTGGGTTCTGTCTATTAAACATAGCTAACTATTATGTGTTAAGACTGTACGCTAATAATTCTTATTTATTTCAGATGTTTCAATTACCATTCCCACTGACACCCTAAAGACTAGTAATGAAAAGAAGAAACGTAAAGTTCATTTGGGTGATGAATTAGTAGCTGCTTACGACGGTAAAGATTACTTTGAATGGTCTTCCATTTCACTAATAATTTACTTCCACAAGTCAGTATGTCGTGAGTTCAATATCCTGGAAATAATAGTATGATGTCGACTCAGTTATGTAAACCACTGGAATCTAAGGATCGTGGACTCGATTCCCACGCTGGTCGTCAGTACATATGTTAGAAATAACATGGATAGTTTGATATTTATTCAGCAAGCAAGCAATGTTGTCTATGGATTTATTTATTCGTCATCACACAGCATACATTATGCTCTATAATATGATCTGAGTGTAATAAACATATTCTGCTGCAGATATCAATGAACCGGCTGAAATTGGAAGTAGCTCAAAGAAATCAAAGAAAAAGAAGAAATCTAAAAACGATGACAATGTGGAACAAGGTACTTTTTTAAATAATATGTTTAGTGACCATAATCGTCTGGCCTCACAACTGTGCCTTCTGAGCTGTAGGTCGTGGGTTCGATTTCACCCAAGACAAACATTTGTGTGACGAACATAGATGTTTGTTTTGTATGTGGGTTAATATGTATGTATTTACAAAAAAGTCTAAGTTATATCTGTAATCTGCTCCCATGATATGAACTGCTTATGATGATGCTTAGCTTACTTTGGGACTAGATGGCGCTGTGTGAAATGTCCACCAATAATGTTCTTGAATGTTTACATCTTTCTTTCTTTATATTATTTTACACTTTTGCTAACCAGTTTTAATTTTCCAGATGAAGTTCCACATCATAACACCAAAAAACGAAAGCACAGAACAGATGATAATGAAGAACTATTATCAAAGGTACAAAAACCATTAATACGATATTAAATCTGAATTTCAAAACTAATATTTGCTTTATCATGTTCAACATATGTTCAGCATATGAAAAGGATCGCATTATATTTAAATATATTTGTTTTACCTAAGATTGCTAAACATAATCGGTACCGTACTAATATTCACTAAATACCAAGTTTTTTTTCTGGCTTCATAGCTCAGTTGGTCGTAACCCTGCCTTCTGCGCTATAGGTCGTGGGTTCGATTCTCACCCAGGACAAACATTTATGAGACATTGTAACATTGATGTTTGTTCTGTGTCTGGGTGTTAATATGTGCTATGTGTATGTATTTACAAAAGAAAAGTATATAAGTATTATATCAGTTGTGTGGTTCCCATGATACAAGCTATGCTTAGCTTACTTTGGGGCGAGATGGCGCTGTGTGAAATGTCCACCAATATTTATTTATTATTTTAGGTACCCAAACACGATTCCTTCGACAGCATGCCTATTTCAAGATTACCGGAATCCATACTCAGCCAGCTGGAAGACAAGCCTAAAATTAAAATGGCGAGAGCAGCCGTTATAGCCACGGTGCCGTTCGTAGTCGAGAACGCCGTGCGGAGAAGGAATAAACCGTCGAATTATTTGGAGCAAAGCGTATATCTGAACGACTCGCGCGAACAGAAAAAATCGAAGACATCCCAGAACAAACCTAAAGTTTTACCTTTCACGCCCACTGCTCTAATATCAGATTCGGGCTATACCAGTAAATTTAACATTAACGTAATACCCAAAGAGACTCAGTTTGTTGCTCAAGCGAGTAATGTGGAGAACTTCAAACAAGCCTATCTGGACAGACAGCGCATCAAGAAACTGAAAACGTTCGAACGTTGCAAAATTAAGAGGAGCCATAAGTTATCTAAATTTTGAGATGCCTGTTTATATTTTATGCCTTTTGATTATGGTGTGTCTGCCTTGATTATTTTAACAATTGTTATTTGATATGAAATGAGAAATCCTGTTAGTCATGATGTTGTTGCTGGATGCTGTTAGAAACAAGTCTGAGCGTGAATACTTTATATACTTTTATTCATTTTATCTATTCAGTTTAGTTCTCATATCTGTAAAATGGTATAATTTTAATGTTATTTATGTTAGCACACATGCAATTTGACTGTTTCATGTTTAAATTTAGTTCTATAGGAATTAGTTATTAAATGTCATTTTTATTACAGAGACGATTGAATTCCATAGAAGTTTGTTGTTAGTTGACATTCATTTTAATTTTCTTTATATATAATAAACGTAAATAAAAAGTTTTAACTATGAGATGTGTCAAGATGTTTGAAAATTCGCGCTCTAATGTATGTATTTTATTTCAACCGCTAGTTGGCGCTGCCGTCGAAAAATAGTGGTATCGCCCAAGTGCTCACTATTTTCAGTTTTCTCCTTAATTTTCTTTATCATTTTAATATTTTTTTTAATAAACTTGTTTGCAAATTAGAAGTGTTCATTTTAACAATAATAAATGTAAGTCTGAGACTACACACGCGTCAGCATTAGTTCCCGCCTTATCATGCCGGTGTAAACAAACCGCCATGTTGTTGTGAATGAAGGTGCCATGAAACATGTAAGTTTAGAGGTAAGTTGTTATTTCCAAGAATAAATAAGTTGTGAAAGTACGAAAATACATCGCGTTATTTTAATTTACGAATGAAATAATATTTAATTCATTCTGTGGTGAAAAACGAAAAAAGTATCTCAATGTTTTATTGACGTCACCCCAGGATGTACATTCAACCAATAGCGTACGGTTAGAGTTGATCACGTGGGATATCTCGACCAATAGCAAAACACAACATTCTTTGTGTACCTTTTCACAGAATAGTAGTAAAACATTGTGGTATTATGTGGAGTGAGTGGTGATATTCTGCCAAATTTATGACGATAAAACGCGTAAATGTGTGAAATTGATTTGGATTTTTCTATCGAGCACAAGGATTATTTTACGAGGAAATACTCGGTAAGTTTTCTCAATTTATTTCATGATTAGTCATTGATGTTATGAAAACATGGTATCCTACAATGGATAAGTCCAACGAGCTATCACATCCCGCTCTTTTTGTGTATTTTATTGAATTGCGGTGGTGTTATTGCAACAGATTTTACAAGATACCTAATTTTTATCATAAATATATCTATAGTATTTTTGTTCGGTCCTCAGAATTGTAAACTTTTCTATAGTGGCGGGAAATAACTGTCATGATAGGACTTTGCTAAAAATTGTATTTTTGACATCTATTTCCTATAGAATATGACCAGAGGTTTATTATACCTACCCTTAGACTTATTATAATCATGTTCGTTGATGTTTTAGTGTAAAAATCACACTTTCTCCGATCGTTTTGTTTTGTGTGAATAATAATAACGGTAATGACAGAACAATTTTATTTTGTTCTATCTCTCTGCCTCGCGCTCGGTTCCTACGTGAAACGACAGAGACGGTGCTATTTCTGTTTGTCATTTCTGTACATTGATAACTCAAAATTAGGTAGTTAGGCAAGTGCGAGTGTATTGCCAGTTTGAGGTTCCGTATATTTTCCTTGCACGACGTGGATAATTGGTTATGATAATAATGAGAGTATAACAAATATATATACCAATGATTTAATTAATATTAAGAGAATCTAGCTGGCGCTGTTGCGCCACTGAATAAGTAGGTAGGTAGGTATGACTTATTAGTTACAGTTAATATTACGAGTTGCAAAATGATCATCCTTCGTAATTAAACACCTTCATTTATGCTTACATCGTTAACTTATCAGTGTGATTATTAAATCCACCTTTGTACTATTATATCGAAGTGAAATGTTCCCACGGTAGGGTTTAAAACGGTTGAGTATATCAAAAGACGAAGTGAGTGCGCATAGCTAAGAGTCACATAACTGGGCTATATTACACCGGTAGTATTATATTACTGAAATTTAGTCTTTTTCTAATAGATGTAATATAAAATACCTATATGTAATAGAATTGTGCAGACCGTAGTGCAACATCCAGCGTCTAGTCAATTTAACGTCCAGTGATAAACGGTTTCCCGCTAAAATGAATCCGCGAAACCGTATCATTACCTAAACTCTACTGGAGTCACAAGAACAAGCTTTTATTATGACAAACATCTCTATAGACATGATATTTTTTTGTTAGCCTGTTAGGTCCCAACGCTGGGCCTTTGCCCAGCGTTGCCTTCCTCTTTATACTTTCCAAGTTCCTGTGCTACAGTGGTCCAGTCCTATGAGTACAAGTGTAGCTCGTCTCGCTACCTGCGTCTTTATTATTTATTAATAAAAAAAAGTACGAAAATACACACTCAAATGGTCCATTCAGTATGTTTTACTAGTAACTACACAGTAACACTTCTTTCATCAGTTCCTTACTGCTCCATTCCATTCCTTACTCCTTGATATATAAACTACCTTGCTATAAAATATTAACCCAATAAGGTGAGAAGGTCTGAAGGAAACTTCTATTTGTAGGTGTCTTTATCTTTCTATTTCTTTGATAAGTTCCTTACTGCATGCCCATAAGTTTAAGGTCTGAAAATAACACCTGCAGGCTTTTTGGGACTTTCTAAACATTGGGATTAGTACGTCTATATTATCATCCCCCGGTTATAGCTGAGCTGTGTTGATATCGTCTATAAAGTCGAGGGCGACAGATTGGGAGAAAAACGTAATGGCCAACTCAAATCAAAGTAGAAATATTTAAAAAACTGCCTGTTAATGTCTACTCCAAATTGAAAAGGTTTACTTATGTAAATCTGTTATCTGTGGGAACGAATCTGTTGGAAATGTGAATGTAATATTTTCATTAATATTTACGATAATGTACTAGGCGTTATGAATGATTTAGGATACTCTTAACTTTCTTTGAATTAGCTATACCAAAATAAAAAGTATTGATAAGATTAAAAGCGAAATCAAGGGACCCTTCATCCGATGGCACATCTCAAAGGCGGGAAGTTTTGAGTTTGTGGATAACTGGGAGGGTGGCTACGCCCCGACCAATCAATACTGAAACCCCACTCCAGTATTGCGCGCGCACTCACTAACTCGTATAAATACTACGACTTTAAAATTTGGCTAATTTCGCTCGATATTTTTAATGATATTTATGATTTATGACTGGCCTCATAGCCCAGTTGGTAACCCTGCCTTCTGCGCTGTAGGTCGTGGATTCGATCCCCACCCAGGACAAACATTTATGTGACATTTGTAACATTGATGTTTGTTCTGTGTCTGGGTGTTATGTATAATATGTATGTAGTTATAATAGAAAAGTATATAAGTATTATATTGTCGTCTGGTTCCCATGATACAAGCTATGCTTAGCTTACTTTGGGGCTAGATGGCGCTGTGTGACATGTCCACCAATATTTAATATTTTTATTTATTTATTTATACCTAGTTTATGTACTCTAGGTCTAGTCCTAAATACATACAGTTGCCACAGAAAACCAGCGCTAAAGCAGCCACCCCGCTGATACAGCACATGCTGAGTGGTAGCCTTTTTTGCTATAACAAGCCACATTTATTTTATTTGTACCTAATTTTATTTCTAATGTAACACATACTAAATCTTTCTATCTTCTTCTCTTCTTTCTATCTATACCTAGAAGGGTAAAAGAATCCAAAATAATAAATAGCTGGCAAGTCGACAGAAGTTATTATCCAGTGATACATATTTCGTGTAGCCTTATCCTAGTCCTGTCCTAGGATAAAATATTCTAAATATTTTATAACTGCTAACAGGCAAGTCGATACCATTTTTTTTTGAAAGGATGATCTGATGATCTACCCTGCCATATTAAGGGTGCGGCAGGGTCTTGTGAGGTTTCACGGAACCCTTGGCTCACTTAACACCCCCTGGTTACTGTCTACTATTGTCTGGTTGTTAAAACTAATCAACAAAATATCTATACATATAAATAAAATTGGAGTGTCTACTGTTTGTAATATTAAAATAACCGCTTTTTACTAAGTGCATATGGATGTATACACGGTACATATACCAAAACAACATGTTATACAATTTTTGTCTGTCTGTCTGTCTGTTTGTTCCGGCTAATCTCTGAAATGGCTGGACCGATTTTGACGGGACTTTCACTGGCAGATAGCTGATGTAACAAGGAGTAACTTAGGCTGCTTTTCCGAGGGGTAAAATAGGGGTGCGTGATAAAACCGAATTCCACGCGGACGAAGTCGCGGACAACAGTATAATATAATAAATATAATATAGTATAATAATATCATTCACACGTTTTTATATTAGGACATACGGGACCGTCGACATAATTAAAATGTGGGAGCTTAAAACAAGACGACAGACATACGGCATAAATAACAAGCGCGATTCATTTTCAATATTATAAATTTTCCTAGACGTGTGTCTGTCTGAGTTTTCGCGGCTGCCTGCGACCATCTACCAGCGAGAGACGAGTTCAAGGCGAGCGCGCGCGGTCAGGTTCGAGGTCGCTCAGTCCCCTCGCGGCGCCTCCGCGGCTCCCCCGCTACCCAACTGTGTCCACTGCATCCTACCAAAAAAATAACTATGTCCCCTCCCATAACAATACCCAGCATAAGTAGGTATAATAGGATGGCATTAGTTTTTCGTCGATACGAAAATCCCGTGGACATTTTCAAAAATATTGTTTGGCTAAAATTTAGTTCTCAACGTAACTGCAAAGTGCATTCAATGACTGCATAATAAATATAGTAATGACTTTTATAATTATTGACCAATTTGCATTATGTATACTGATCAATTAAGAGCTGTAGAACTCACGCCAAGTTCGTCCGGGGAAGTACTTCCACCATGCCCATTTCTGCCGCCAATAAGTAACGCATTCGCGTTACTGGGTTCCGGTTTGAAGGGTGTGGTTTCCAGTGAAATAACAGACACATGAGACATTCCACCTGCACGTCTCAGAGTTACGGGCGCATACGATGCGACTTGGGTCTTGTCGTACCTAGTAGGGGAGGACCCAAGTTACATCGGTTGTTATGGGCCGCGGTTACCACTGGGCCGTCGGCTCCTTTCATAACAGAATCACAAAAAATATAGTAGCGTACATGCATGATGCAGTCGAAGAAACTATGATAAGAAAACGGTTAATCCGCGTAATCTTGCGACTGAAATACATTTATCTAACCACGAGTAGGTATGGCCCGGTACGTAACAAGCGAGATGAACTCTAGAAGTGTTATAGCCGCAGTTCATGGCCCTCTGTGACACGGCGCGACCGACAGCCGGCAGCCGGCCTTTCGTAATACAGATACCAATATACCTACCTACCTATCAGACAGACATGTGCCCACCACTTTTTTTGATCCGGAATACCTACCTGCTTCGAAGGTCTCCGGAGCCTTTATAGGGGCATCGAGCAAAAAATACGCTAGTTTTCCAGTTTCGTTGGCAAACGGCTGCCTACAGAATTTGGGTGGCAGCAAATTGTCCGCAAGGCTTTAAAATTCGTAACGGAATGTATATTTTGTATCCATGTTTTACTAACAAATATTGGTGGCCATTTCACACAGCGCCATCTGGCCCCAAATAAGCTAAGTAAGCTTGTATCATAGGAACCAGACACCTGATATAATAGGTACTTAATATGTAATACCTACATATATCAACACCCAGACACAGAACAAACGTCTATGTTCGGCACACAAATGTTTGTCCTGGGTGGGAGTCGAACCCACGAACTACAGCGCAGAAGGCAGGTTACCACCAACTGAACTATGAGGCCAGTCATGTCAGAAAAAAGCAAAATAAAATAAATGAAACTTTCGAAATATTACTCAACAGCGAATACTCTGCTATAATACCATACCAGTTACAAAATAACACAAAGTGATGATTTTTTTTCTCTATGGTTTTCTATGGCCTTTGTTGATTCCGTTTTGTCTACGCAGTTCCATAGTACGTAGCAGGTACGGCGGGAATCATCGGAACTGCGCCAGCCATGTCGTTAGGGGTTGATTCACCCTCGTCGAGTCTCGCCTTCCATCCCTTTCTGCCACCCTCGCAATAAGGTCTCTCTCACACCGAAACTCGAGGGGCGCTTTTGGCGGGAACCTAGCGTATTATAACCCTGACAAACTTTCGCACGAATAAAAAATGATCACGTAGCTATTTATGTAGTTACAGCTCAGTTGGTAACTCTGCCTTCTGTGTAGCTCGTGGGTTCGATTCCCACCCAAGACAAACATATGTGTGACGAATATAGATGTTTGTTCTGTATCTGGATGTTAATATGTATCGTATGTGTGTATTTACAAAAAGTATAATATATTCTATCAGTTGTCTGGTTCTCATAGTACAAGCTATGCTTAGTTTGGGGCTAGATAGCGCTGTGTGAATTGGCCACCAATATTATTATTTCTTTGCTATTGTACTGCATTTTATTGGTACTTATTTACAATCAAGAATGTTTTCTTAAACTAGAAGACGTAAATACTAAACTCACACGTGTTTTTGTTATCTGTCAATGCACTCCTCAAAAATGATAACGCTGATTCGAAAAGGAACGGAAGCAATTGTACAATAAGGCAACTTATCTTTTACAACGAAAATACATTACGTACAACATTTCTACAAACAATACAGGCAAGACATACACAAGACACAGGCTAAACCGCCTCTAGGCCTCATACATAAAAATAATGTAATCTTATTGTATTTGGCTGTTAAAATGTTAGTTACTATTTAAAGGTTTTAATTATTATAATTAAATAGCGAGGTTGTCTAAGTATCCACACAATAGGTTTCATATCTTATTTATACTATTACAAAAATAGAATAACTGATATATATGACAATAATAAGTGTACATAACATTTACCATAACACTCATAGAAAATTAAAAAGGAAATAAGTACTTAAAACTAAGAAAGTTAAAATGAATCAAGTAAGACATAGATAAGAAAAGTAAGACATACAAATTAAACGAAGCAGAAGAGCCAAAGTGGCTCAGTAGTAATTTTTTGTTTTAACTTCACGCCCTAGTATATATGCATTTGAATACTCACTAGAGGTAAACGTGGCAAGGTAACAGGATAACAGTGTCGTAACAAACCTCAAGAATCCCACTCGCAACAAAAGATGAAAGTAAACTCGATGCTATAACCTAATGGATCACGCACAGAATACCAGAACAAGTTTATTTATAGACGAGTAAAAGTATGGACACAAAAAATATCGTCCCGAATGTCCGTAGGAAGCCTTCGACGGTTCCGTTAACAGGTGCCCGGTTTTTTGTTACTTTGTTGATTACTTCGTCCCTCAAACTTGGTTGGTGTAGGTCATATCTTATTTCAGTATATTATGTAGTCATAAATGTATGTAACATTGATCTAAGTACTCAATTGTTACAAGGATCGTGCTCGCGAAAAAAAAAGGAATCCCTACATTAGGGGTTTCTTGTCTGTTCTACCCATGGAGGGTCGGATAGGGTTTGAACAGGAGTCAAACTTAGCGATAAGTACGCGTGACTTTATGTGTTGAATATTATTGACGTTTCCAAGCCATTTCTGAATTCTATGGACATAAAGTTTTTGACTTTGACATACCATTAAAAAGTACTACGAGTATTCATATACTTAATATGATTATAATTACTATATGAAAGTTTTTATACTATCGCCTGAGACACAGGATTTCCAAGTTCAGGCATAGTGTAATACCTTTTATTAGATACTAACTCACTATGTTAATCTTAGCACGAACTCAATGAATAAACATTTATTATTATAATGATTAGACCTCTGCCCATAACGAGCAATCTAACTTGGGCCCTCCCCCAGGCACAACAAGACCCAAGCATCGTATGCTTCCGGAACTCTGAGACGTAACGGTGTAGTGTCTCATGTGCCTGTAATTTCACCCATGAAACGTGTTTACTGATGAATCATCAGTAAACAAAATATAAAATATTGAATATATCGTCATCATCTTCAAAACAGATTGCTAAGTGAGCATTAGTAAAATGTTCAACGTTAAAAGTTCCCACAGTTTTATTCTCGACTAGCTGTTGCTCGCTACTTCGCGTGGAATTCGGTTTTATCACGCACCCCTATTTTACACCTCGAAAAAGTAGCCTAAGTTACTCCTTGTTACATCAGCTATCTGCCTGTGAAACTCCCGTCAATATCGGTCCAGCCATTTAAGAGATTAGCCGGAACAAACAGACACAGACAAAAATTGTAAAATTAAAATGTTTTGGAATATGTACCGTGTATCCATATGCACTTAGTAAAAAGCGGTTATTTTAATATTACAAACACACACTCCGATTTTATTTATATGTAAAGAAGTCGACTTAATCGTATCTATTTTCAATGAAGCGATTGTAAGTTGAGTGTTACTGTAGGTAGGGGTAGCACATACCATACCCGAAACCTGTTTTGTAGTACGTAGTGGTTTCATTGTACCCGTTCGCTTGTCCCACTGTTTCACTTCAATGACTCGCCTTCGCTATATTTACTTGGCGCTATAACATGTTTCTTTATGTTGATGAAATTTGTAATGATTAATGAATAAATTAAGATTGCGATGTTTCGATTGGAAATTAAAGTAATATGGAAGACTTGGGGCCTTATGCGAGGTATTGAATTCATTTATGCCAACCTATAACGAATTATGTAAAAATGAGGAGATGAATTACGTGAATTCCATATCTTGATCTATTTTGGCATTATAAATATTTTGTATGGTGTAGCTAGCCCCAACATAAGCATAGCTTGTATTAACGGAACCAGACAAATGTTAAATATACTTTTTTTTAAATACATACATATAATACATATGAACACCCAGACACAGAACAAATATTTATGTTCGTCACACAAATGTTTTTAGGTTAGAATCGAACCCACGACCTACAGTGCAGAATACAGACAAACTACCAACTGAGCTGTGAGGCCTGTTACGTCTTACATCAAGCCGGGAATAGGACCCTTGACTGAGCCTTTTATACCATATTAAATAAATATAAAATAAATAAATAAATTGTTGTTATATTTGTTATATATTAGGCTGATATAATGATTCTACGCACAATGTGTATTTTATCAATGATGCAAACTATATATATCTACTATCAACTATATATATTTTTCATTGCAGTGCTCAAACCTAAACATGGACCTCTACATCACAGATTCACTCCAAGATATGTTAGACATGGATATCAAAAACGAGATGGCTACGGATTTAAGTAGCATCACAGATTATGTTAGTATGCTTACATGTTTTTTATGCGTTGAAGTAACTGAACGAGCAGATGCCCCACCTGGTGTTAAGCAATACGACTTGGGTACCCCAGAAGACTCCAGTACTCAGGGCGACAAGACTCAAGTCGCATCTTATGCGATATCCCTGAGACGTGAAGGTGGAATGTCTCATGTGCCTGTAATTTCACCTGTAACGACTGTAACGCGAATGCATTACTGCTTGGTGGCAGTACTTCCTCGGACGAACTCGTCATTAGTCCAGTTTTTGTATTGGACGGATACCAAATGTAAGATGGTCAACGTCATAATGTTTTGTGCATTGCAGGATTCCCTAGGATTGAATTTCAGCGATATGCCGCCGTTACTGGACATTGAGTCTGACAACGCTGCGACGTGGCTCAACAATTCGTCCAGCTTCGTGCACAACTTAGATCTGTACGGATCCGAAGCAAACGCCGTTATGGTGAACCCCAACTCCGTAATGCCATCGACGTTCGCCGACACCCCCATAAAGAGCGCCGTCAAAGAGGAATCGTCCAACGTCATGCTCACATCGGTCGCCAGAGATAGTAATCTAAGCAGCACGTCTGCGCCCAGTCCCAAACAAGAAATAAGCCATTTAACGTTCTCACCGAACGCGATTAAACTCCCCAAAGTGGAAACTAGGGACGATTTACCTGTTAGCAGGAAGGAGATGGAGGAGGCGACGCAAATGTTGATCCTCGTAAGGAAGCCGGAGGAAAAGAAGGCGGTGAAAGACTTACTGAAGGAACTGGAGAAATCTAAACCCACGCCGCACACAGTCAGGATAAAAACACAACCGGAAATGATCAAAATCAGCAATAAAAACTGTTCCATACTGAATATGAACCAGAAAGTCACGCACCAGGTCGGTTCTAAAACGATAATATCCGGTAATATCCACATACTAGACCCGAAACAGATCAACAGTAGAACTATATTGACCAACGGGAACAAAAGTCAGGCCACGATACTGATCGACAACTCGATGAGTAGCCGGCAGATTATCAAGACTTCAGTGGGTGGGTCGTTCACTTTAGATAACAGCCATACAAAATTCGTGCATACGGCCAACAATAATATTAGAATGAATCCTGGCGAGTTCCCCAAGCCGGCGTACTCGTATTCCTGTCTGATTGCGATGGCACTGAAAAACTCGCGGACGGGAAGTCTGCCAGTGTCGGAAATATACAATTTCATGTGGTAAGTACATAACTCTTTTCTCTTTATTCTTTATTGAACACAAAAAATATTATATATAAATTATCTAATATAAAAGACATGTACAAAGGCGAGCTTAATCCTAAAAACGAATATCTTTTAGTAAATATATTCAAATAGTATTTTTGGCCTTTTACACAGCGCCATCTAGCCCAAAACTAAGCATAGCTTGTGCTGTGGGACAACAGATAGAATACTTATATACTTTTTTGTAAATACATACATATAATACGTATTTAACACCCAGACACAGTACTAACATCTATGTTCGTCACACAAATGTTTGTCCCGTGTGGGAATCTAACCCGCGACCTACAGCGCAGAAGGCAGAGTTACTACCAACTGGGTTGTGAAGCCAGTCATTAATAATTTCCATTGACAATGAATGATTCATAATTTGTTTATATTTTCAGCCAACATTTCCCATACTTCAAAACGGCGCCTAACGGATGGAAAAACTCCGTCAGACACAACCTGAGTCTAAACAAGTGTTTCGAGAAAATTGAAAAGCCTTCAACGAATGGAAGCCAAAGAAAAGGTATGTACATTACTAAAATAATTACCACAACAAATTAATTTTGAGATATATTTTTGTGTTGTCACAGACATTATTGACCGACCTCACAGCTCAGTCAGACCACCACGCTCACAAGTGATAGCGTGGTGGTCTAGTGGTACTAACCCTGAGTTTCAATCCGGAGGTCGCCGGCTCAAATCCCGACGTGCACCTATGAGTTTTTCGCTGGAAAGATTTATGTGCGCAATACCGCGTTCTCATAACGATGAAGGAAAACATCGTGAGGAAACAGACATGTCCTAGAAGTAAAAATGCGAAGATATGTTACTAAAGGAGCCTATTTGCGGGGCACTTAAAATCCTGTCACCACACTGATTCGATGGAACCAGTGACTCAAATAGTAGTAGTAACAACTCAGTTGGTAGTAATTCTGCCTTCTGCGCTATAAGTAGCAGGTTTGATTCCCATCCTGGACAAACATTAGTGTGACGAACATAAATGTTACTGTTTCTGGATGTGAATATGTATGTATGTATTTACAAAAAATGGATTGTCCTATTTTTCCCATTGTACAAGCTGTGCTTAGTTGGGTGTCTGTATAAAATGTCCACCAATATTGATTTATATTTTATTTTCAGGTTGTTTATGGGCGATGAACCCAGCGAAAATAGGAAAAATGGACGAAGAGGTGCAAAAATGGTCACGGAAAGACCCACAAGCCATCAAAAAAGCAATGGTATACCCAGGTGAGTCAAATAGATATGAGTCTGGTCTCACTAAATGTGAGTAGATATATGTACTCACATAATATTTTGCCACTGAATATGATATATATATATACTTTAAAACTTTTAGTAGCATATCTTATGCCATGTTCGTCCAGGGAAGTACTGCCATCGTACCCATTTCTGCCGCCAAGCAGTAATGCATTCGCGTTACTGTGGTCTGGTTTGAAGGGTGCGGTTGCCGGTGAAATTTCAGGCAAATGAGACATTCCACCTTGACGTCTCATAGGTACGGGCCAGACTTGGGCCTTATTGTATCTAGGTAGAGGAGGGCCCATGTATTGCGTATTGCTTGCGTGGTGGCATCAGCTCGTTCCGTAACATAAATACTTAAGATTACTATTCAATCGTTGTTACTTTATTTTGTGCTTATATGCAATTGAATGAAATTCTTGTTTATTATAATAAATTATATATTTCCGTATACAATGTTATTATTTATAATACTAAAATAAATAAATAAATATATATTATTTATTGACATAATTTGTCCCAGTTTAAGCACATTCTCAAATTAAAAGTATCCTCAATATTAAGAACGATTATTAATTTAATTTTGTTAAATAGTCTGCATTTTATGTCATTTTAGTTGTACGCACGTTACAATTCAGATTGTGAATTGTTTTATGTATTGTTTTTAGAATTGCAATGTGTTTTGTGCGAATAAATCAAATAAATATCGTTTGCAGAAAATCTGGAAGCTCTGGAGCGAGGCGAGATGAAGTACAACGGGCTGAGCGCGGACGCGGACGCGGACGAGGACGCGGACGCGGACGCGGACACGGAGATGGACGCGGACGCGGACGCGGACGTAGAGATAGATCCCGAGGTGAAGGAAGAAGAGGTCGAACATATTATTGAACAGGTCATTTGAATGTTTGATGTCGTTGCTTCTTCCCGTTACTGGTTTACTCTTCTACACTACTCTCTACTTCTCTGGGGGGCCAGGCTGCTCGCGTCCGTTTGAATCCCTACACGTGTCCCCTGGGTGGTGCGAAAGGAGCAACCCAAAGTAGCAGTACAACTTAGAGAGAAGTACTGCCACCACACCTGGTAATCTGCCGCCAAGCAGCGATGCACTCGTGTTGCTGTGTTCCGGTGGAAGGGAGTGGGTGCCGGTTAATTTGCAGGCGCATGAGACGTCCCCGTCTCGGGGTGATGGACGCACCGCAATGCGACTTGAGTCAACTCATACTTTGGTGGAGAGGACTTGAGTCGTATTGTTGTTGTCTATGGATAGCAGTTACTATTTAACATCAGGTAGGCCTTCAGCTCGCGTCACCCGAATCACATAAAAAATACCTGTATTGACCCCAGTTTTTTTTATTTGATACAGTTACGGAACGAGCCGACGGCCCACCTGGTGTTACGTGGTAACTACAGTCCATAACAACCGATGCGATTTGTATCCTCCCCTACTAGGTACGACAAGAACCTAGTTGAATCGTATGCGCCCGTAACTCTGAAACGTGGTGGAATGTCTCATGTGACCGGAACAGTATCGCAAATGCGTCACTGCTTGGCGGCAGAAATGGGCATGGTGGCAGTACTTCCCCGGACGAACTTGGCGAGAGTTCTACTGCTCTTAGCTGGCACAAGTGCGCCCTGCGGTTATAACATTTGTCTATTATTATGAATGAAGTGATTATAATAATAATAATAATAATAAATAATCTTTATTGGAGACTACTATTGGTACTTAATACTAAGAGTACATTTGTAGCGTATCCAAAAGGCGGTCTTATCGTAGCCGATCTCTTCCAGACTACCTTAAACTAAAACTAAAAAAGAAAAGTTACTTATACTAATGAAAGAAACTATGCTCTTGAGCAAGGGGGTAGACAATTGGAGGTATACACTGGCACCCGAACTAGTATAAAATGTATTGTTACTGATTGAATGTATTCCAGGAGGTGTCCGAGTCTGAGCTGGATTTGGAGGAGGTGATGGGGACGGGGACGGGGCTGATGAGCGGGACGTACCGGCTGCTCGCCACCGGGAACTCCTCGCTCAACTACCTCGCCGGCGCTGACGACCAGAACCACGACTCCGCCGACGAACTCAGCGACATCGAGGTTACTACTCTTTACTTATAGTGCTGTTGTATATAATACTATATAGCTGTTGCATGCGATATCGTCCGCGTGGAATTCGGTTTCATCACGCACCCCTGTTTTACCCCTCGGACATTAGCCTAAGTTACTCCTTGTTACATGAGCTATCTGTCAGTGAAAATCCAGTCAAAATCGGTCCAGCCATTTCAGAGATTAGCTGAAACATACAGACAGACGAAATATGTAAAAAATGTTGTTTTGGTATATGTACCGTGTATACATCCATATGCACTTAGTAAAAAGCGGTTATTTTAACATGACAAACAGACACTCCAATTTTATTTATTTGTATGGATAATAATAATAAATTTTGGAACAAGCTGCACGTTGCAAATTTTGTCATTTCACTGTTGTTCACAAACTCACAATTCTGTTGTGAAATCTAGCTCGACTTGAGGTTTTATGTGGCACTGGTACGGAACGATCTGGTGAAGACCCATCTGGTGTTGAGTGGTAACCTCTTTCCATAACAAACAATACGACTTGGGTCTTCCTCTACTTACCTAAGTACAAATCCCCAGTTACAATGTATTATGTGCCTGTAATTTTACTGGCCCCTTCAAACCAGAACACAGTGACGCGAATGCATTACTGCTTGGCGGCAGAAATGGGTATGGTGCCAGTAATTTCCCTAAAGATCTTAGCATAAGTTCTACTGCAACTAAAACTGTACTAATAGTAACGGCAGGTGATCTTAAAATTAGACTTATATTAATCAATATTTTAATCGTTTCAGGTATTGGAACATTCGTATGAAGAAATCGATATTGATGTTTTAAAACCTGTTAAGATCGGAAACATTGGCTTAGGAGAGAAATACACAAGTAAGATTTTTATATACTCATGGTTTGATCATAGGCAAGCTATCTTCATTCTTCATCTTCCAGTCTGAGTTCTAACGCCGTTTGACTTGGGCCTTCACTTAGTAGGGGAGGACCTAAGCCGTTTGCTATTCGTTATAGGCGGAGGAGATAATAATCCTTTGACATGAGTCAAGTCATTAACTACTTCTAAACATAAAAAAGATTGTAATTTCACTGTTATTCACTATGGTCACAATACTTTGATGGTACTTTCCGATTTGCCGACATCCGATAAGACGATAATAATAACTATTATCACTCTTTAGTCCATATCCACTAAGACGATAATAAATATTTTATTATGCACTTTCAGTCCAAACGCGATAGTAATTATTTATGCTCTTTTCAGTTCATCAAGCGAAACGAGCAAAGACAAGCTTTGTGTACCAACCCGTCGCCTCTCAGTCGCACACCAGCCGCCGCAAGACTCCGCTCGTCAACCGAGTCGCGCTCATCTGAGCGACGCAACCAACCGATACATTGTAAGTCTCAAATTGTGATCTATGTCCATGAGTTAGGGTATATATTCCAGTGATCGTGTCATTTTAAAATTCGAACGCAATTATATGCTGAGAATCAATTTGAAAAGCTGCGTATTTAATTCTGTATTAGGATCGTGATAATCCGTACCGGGTAGTGTATTTATGTTTACACGAATGTGAGTCATTTTCAAATTTTGAAATTCGAACGCAAAATGTGCTGATATTTTATTTTAACAGCTGCGTGTTTAATTCTGTATTAGGAACGTGATAATCCGTACCGGGTAGTGTATTTATGTTTACACGAACGCGAATCATTATTAAATTTTGAAATTCGAACGAAGAATGTTCTGAGAATCAATTTGAAAAGCTGCGTATTTAATTCTGTATTAGGAACATGATAATCCGTACCGGGTAGTGTATTTATGTTAACACGAATGTGAGTCATTTTCAAGAAATTCGAACGCAGAATTTGCTGAGAATTTACTTGAAAAGCTGGGTATTTAATTCTGTATTAGGAACGTGATAATCCGTACCGGGTAGTGTATTTACGTTTACACGAACGGAACGCGGTACACTTGTTACATATCTTTCACTGTAAATTTATCTTTTTATTGCTAAGCAACCGTTCGCCAGAATTTGTGTAATTAGAATTTCCTTTAAGGCGGTTACGTTGCTATTGGAAGAATATGGAACCGTTCAAGTACAAAATGACTAGTGCCGCTGTATCGACACATTTCTAATAAGTTTCTATTCGTAATGTTTAAATATAGAGATTAGGTTAGGTTTTAACTCGTGACTTTATAACGACCTTTTGAGTCTATTAAAATAACAGGCTGATAGTGTAGTCTCCGATACTTATGTAATTCGTCTAAGTAGGTTTAATGGTATATTATAATAATGTCTCGGTACAGTGGCGAATACAATAGCGGGTATATGTATAATTTTCCCACCGCTCTCGTAATTTGTGTATATAAATATTTTTGGTGCTTGTGGCATATTATTTTTGTTGACACTGGCAGCTAGATTTGTCTAGATATTTTAGGTGTCCCACGTGTTTTAGACTTGGATTCCCTAAAATATCTAGATACAATTTGAATATAATCTGAATCTCTTCCTGCCATTCAAATGATATCATGGGTATAATTGATTCTGTTTCCCAGATTACATAAAAAAATTGTTTTTAGTTATTTTTCTAAATTAAGTTTATATTCTAAAGCGTCTTTCACGCGTATGCTTCGGAGCGTAGGATACGTCACGCGCGCTCCAAAGTGTATATGTAAAAGCAATATGCGCGCGCACTCTTAAACTAGCATTGTGAGTGTTCAGAGCGAACGGCACGCGTAAAGGAAATACATTTTAGAGTGTTTCATGTACTACTACTTATCGTATCAGTTGGCGGTGTGGTGAATGGATTAAAATGACTCTCGTAGAGGCTCCTTTCCTCCACTGTATTTATCGTGTAGTGTAGTTCCATCAACATTCTGAAACGATTATGAAAAAGTCTTTTCTTTTTCGTAATAATTTCTGTTTATTTTTACGTACTAACTATACATAGAATCATGTCTTCTTCCAACGAGAGCGAAAACTGTGTTACCGGCTATAAAACTAATGTAGTAATTACGCGGCAACCTTTAAAGCGTTTAGAGATAATATTTATAACGTATGACTTGTCCACGCTCAGCACTGAACTGAGCGCATATATGTAAAACCTCCTTTACACGTGCAGTTTGATGTGTGCCTCGTATTATCTTAGTGCGCAAGCCGAAAAAAAAAAATGTGCGCCTCTTTATTCGCCTATGTGTTCGAAACGTTACGTGTGAAACCCACTTATGTGTTAGAAAGGTCTAGAACAGTCTCACCGTTATGTATCTAAGTGCGTTTGACTCCAAAAGTAAGGGCCGGCGATGGCACTTTCTGCCGCTAGAAATAACTTCTAAATCAGTGTTCAATTTATTTCATAGGCAGATAGTCATTTGCTCCTAAAATCTAAGACGCTTTGTCGTTTACTTATACAGATCAGTGGGACATCTTCCCTCAAGTACCTATTTGTATACATTTTAATACGTTCGTTATATCTGTAATAACCTATATTTTTTTTATTAGAGGGTGCGAACTAAATAAAATGAAAATCTTGAATAATTTACAGCCGCCCTAAGTCTGTGTTACTTTTTTACACGTACCTTATATAAAATGGGTGATAAGTGATTATATAAAAACCCAACTTTTTATCCTGTGAATGCCACAGCTATGAAAATGAAAAAAAAACAATTCTATATGAATAATAAGTAATGGTTTCGAGAAAGTGTTTGGTTGTGTCAAGTAGATCTCTCGAATAGTGGATTGTAGGGGATATGAATGTAGAGTGTGTTTGGTTTGCGAAATCTAAAGGTGTGGCCACACTAAATATGTAAATATAGGAATGTAACTACGTGTTTTAAAGCATACTGTCACATCTTGGTTGGTAATGTTAGTAGGAAATGGTAGTATAAAACGTCTTTGTAGAAAACGGTAGACGTTCCTGTTGTTTCGGAAATTTTGTGTGCTGTTCTATCTGTGCGTTTATAGGAACGTCAATACAGAGGATCGGGAAAGTATAATTTAGCAGGGATTTGAAACTGAAATCTAGCCTGATTCTTGTGTGGCTCAACGTCACGACGAGATTTAATAATAAAATAGAGCAATTTGAATAAAGTACTGCTCTCTTTGCATCTACAACTTCTGGCAACACTACCCCGCTCTATTTGCGTGAGTTTCTTAAAATATCAGAAGAATACCTTTCGCAAGTGTGAATTTTACGTCGCAATTCAGAAGGTTCCAAACCCTTTTTTATTTTGTGTTTTGAAAACAAATATAACACCTTAAACTGATTCTGTCTAAATCGCCTCGTGATGTTGAGCCTCGACTTTTGGGATTTGGGGGACCTTATGATTAGACATATGCGTTCGCAAGCGTTCGATAAGACGAATTGCAAATCATGCAAATCACGTTTTGGTGTTCGTGTTGCTGAAATGCTTCGAAAAGCATGATGTCTACTCACTCTAGTAGACGGCCGCATTAAAAGCGCATTTATTATGTGATTGCATTTATGTATAAAAAAAATTGAAGTCATATAAATTCACATTCAGATGAGAATGTCATTGTACGTGTGTATCTTAAGTAGTTTTAACGTTTGTTCTGTATGTTGATGTTGTACAATAAATAATTTTCATTCTATGATGAACAGATTTTAACATTACTTTGGCCTCCCTAGAAAAATTATCGGTTTAATAAATGAAAATGAATATCCCCAAGAGGCGTAGAATAATGTATTGTTAGGTGCTCTTTGTATACTTCATCATAAGTTTGATACAACAGTGCAATTTTGTACATATTAATGTTTAGTCTAATAATATGTGATTTGCTTTCGTACTAATTCATTCGAATTTAGGATTGCTAAGGAAAATTTCGATCGTGTTAATGAACTTCTAGAATGGTAGTAAAATATATGTAAGATTTAGATTAGTGAATAGAATCTTCTGAATGTAATCCAATATTTTCCAAATAACACAATTTTCTATCAATATCAATCAATGTTTAATCATACACCCTCTCCCCATTCCCCATTTTCGAATCGTTTAGTAGTAATTTTGTATAATGTCTAAATTGTATTTTTCCACTGCCAGTATTCCTTATCCAAGTTGAGATACAAGTAGAATTAGGTAATTTAGTGTGTTAAGTGAGTATGGAAACTAAGTTGAATGATTTTAATAACGTTTTTTAAATAAAGTGAGTACCTACCTAAATAGTTGTTTTATTTATCCTAACATGGTTTATAAAGTGTGAGTAAACAGGTGTGTGTGATTATTAATGTCATTCTTTTTATCTTCCTTCTGTGGGAGCTTCGATATGAGGTCCTTCAAACGACAGGTTAATTTTCACCTTAAAGGGTGGCAGATGTTTATGGGCGCCGGTGACCCCTTTCCATCAGGTAAACAGTAAGATTGTCTACCTGTATTTATTATAAAAAAGACTACTAGAGAAACTTAGAACTGCCAGACCGACCAACCGCCTAGCCTGAAGCGGAGTCCTTTATTAAATTTCCATCAGCTTCGGATAAAATTGCAGAAAGTCACCATTTAAAAGCAAAGTTATGAATCTAAAATCGATTCATCCACCTATTATCCTCATGTGGAGAAAGGAGTAATGGGTACCCCTGGCCCTGTGACTTGGCTGCAGTTAAAACTAATAGGGACCTAATAAAAAGCATTTACAATATTCGAGTTTTTATTTGCCTTGAATGTGGTTTGTTTTATGCCTGTCTTGTTATGGTAACACTGAAGAATGACTTTAATGCCAATTTGTATGTCAAGACAGTGCGTATCACTGTCACTGTCAGTTAGCCGAATGACGAGAAGTGGAGTGAATGAAGGTTCTTCATTCGCTTCAATCCCTTCTCGTACTCGATTTGATTGAAAAAATACACGAAGTAACGACAAGGTTGCAAAACTCGATGCGAGCGGTGCGGTCATGTTTTGCTTTTGAAAGATATTTATTGTTACTTTTTTTTTTGCTTTTTAGACTATTGAGTTTGATTTAACGTAAAAATGTCTACTCGTGAAATAATTTCCCTGCAATTTGGAAATTACTCAAACTATGTTGGTGCACACTTTTGGAACCTTCAAGAGCTCAGTTTCGATTATACCGGCACAGTAAAAACCGAAGTAAATCATGATATTTTGTATCGTGAGGGTAAAACATTTAAAGGTGAAGTAACTTATACTCCAAGATTGCTTCTAGCTGACCTAAAAGGTTCGCTAAACACTTTTCCTGAGCAAGGTGGTTTACCCGATGAAGTGCAACAAGATATACTTCCTTGGGAAAATGTCCAGGAAATTGTCGAAAAGCCACCAGAAAAAAATGATTACCTCAAAGATATTGATATGGAAGGACCATCATCCGTTGAGACGAAGGAGTATAATTTTGACAATGCTAAATCATGGACTGATTTCTTGTATCCAAGACTACATTCCAGAACTATTAATATTGTTAAAGAATACCAGCATGAAACTGATAATGTAAGTACCTGTATTCTTTGGAATGCCAAATCAATGGCACGCAACAATATATTTTGGACACAGCACCGATTGAAACATTTTGCATTTTAGTTCAAAGTAACAAAGTTCACTGTCTAATGTGCAATAAAAGAATTCACAATAGTATGACTTGTAGCATGCTCGTTTCCGCAACTAGGCCACCAATGGTACCTTTTTCTGTGATGGGTGGACGCCATTAGTCCAGCCACTCAAGAAAAGTCCTCCAGTAAAGCTAGCAGCTCCTTCCCACACTAGTTACTTTAGTTTTTTAAATTACACATATAACTGAAACACTTATTACTATACAGTGCAAAATGTTTATTTTTTCTGTAGAAAATGACTGTTTGGAGTAGATAGTTCAGTTTTATATTCATGGTAAAATGGCACCTTGATCCATATAAAGGTTTGGCATCCTTGCACTAGCGTATTTGGTATTTTCTACTCATCCATAAATTATTATTAAAGGACACTTATTCTTTATGCTCATCACACTGGGTGCACATGCTGTGATTCAAACACAGTACCGCTCATTCTGCAGGCGTGGTTATTGTCAACTAAAGGTACACCATTTAACTGTGTTCTATCTTACAGAAAAGCTTTGACATCTTCACAATGGGCAAATCAGTATGGAAGTCAGACTATGGAGACTCATTTGAAAACAATATTAGAAAATATGTTGAAGAGTGCGACAGTATGCAGGGATTCAATATAACTCTAGACTCTACAGATGGATTTGCAGGGCTTGCATTAGGTTGTATAGAACATTTAGCAGATGAATACTCAAAACCTATACTAGCATACCCTATCATTGCATCACATTTTCCTGACAATAATCCATCTACACCAGAAGAGAGAGATCAAGCAAGCTCAAAGGATTCTACGAGATTGGTTAATATTGCACTTGCTATACAAGAATTATCTGAACATGCAACAATGTTTGTGCCTCTCAGTACTGGAGAAAAAGGCTGGAGGAAGCCCGGTAACCCAAGACAATTTGAACACATCAACTACAATTCTCAAATACACTACCAGTCATCAGCAATATTAGCATCGGCCTTAGACACCTTAAGTCAGAAATACAGACTCAAAAGCAATACCTACACTATTTCTGATGTTTGTGGGGATATGAGCGGCTATGGCAGGAAAATGGCTGCAGCATCATTAGGAATGCCATTTGCATTTAATGACTCACAGTATTTGATAGAATATCTCAATGACACAAAAGTGCCTATATTCTCACCGATCACACCTAGTTGTAAGCTCGCCTCTGACAAAATATTTCAGATTATTACTGTCAGAGGAATACCAGAGAGCTATCTGAAAGCACCTCCCAATAAAGCTAAAGAGCAATTAAACATTCCCGCCTACAGATGCGACAGTGTCAAAGAAATGTTTGAATTGTACTTCCAAGCAAACAATTTCTTATCCGCTACTAATGTCACTGTTTGTGAAAAGCCTTTGGAAGTGAAAACTCCTTACCCCAAATTCTTCTCAGAGAATCTGAACAAGTATGGTTTTGTAAATACCATGAACGGTCATGAGAGAGTGGAGAGTTGTGCTGTTATTGCGGGATATCACAATGGTAACTTCATGGCTGACATGCTTGAGAAACTACACAGGGAAGTGAGCAGAATAAAATTTGCTAAATTACACAAATTCAGTGAAGAGGGATTAGAATCTTCTGATTACATGGAGAGCTTGAACAAACTTGCAGAGTTCAAAGACAACTATGAAGATAATTTTGAGTTGTAAATGTAAAAATTGTGATGATATTTACATTAAACAAAGAAAAAGAAAAACAAAGTCTTACTTAAAATTCATAATTATATTTTAGTGATTTAGATAAAATAAATCATTCCGTTCATTCATCTTGTACACATTTACATAGTCTTTATTCACAGCGATCATGTTGAACGTTCCAGCGCTCGCTCCTTCATTCGTGTTATAAATGCTGCACCTTTGTTCTTCCTGAAGTTTTCATATGGGTCATTGAGGTTGACGCCAATACCTGAAACATAAGGTTCATTTAAGTTTCTGTCTAGATGGAGGCAAATGAAGTGAAACTATTGCCTCCCAACCGTGATTTATAAGTTACTGCGTAGCAAATAGGCCAATAAAAGGAAAAAAAATCGTCAAAAAGTAACGCCATCACACATTCGGGTACCGAGGTGGATTTAGGTGTACTAGGAGGGTGAAAAAACAAATAACATCCTGATGGTCATACGATAAAGTGAAGGCAGCAGGAAATCAATGGATGAGACTTGCCCAAGACCAGTAACAGTGGCGTGCCAGAGAAGAGGCCTATACTCAGCAGTGGGTGTTACTAGCTGAATATTTTTTTCAGTTACGTAACGAGCCGACGGCCCACCTGGTGTTAAGTGGTAACCTCGGCCGATAACAACCAATGCGACTTGGATCTTCTCCTACTAGGTACGACAAGACCCAAGTCGCATCGTATGCGCCCGTAACTCTGAGACGTGGTGGAATGTCTCATGTGCCTGTAGTTTCAACGGCAACCACACCTTTCAAACCGGAACACAGTAACGCGAATGCGTTACTGCTTGGTGGCAGTACTTCCCCGGACGAACTTGGCGAGAGTTCTACTGCTCTTACAAAATAGGGTGGGAAAAACCTCGGGGCTACCTTAACTATTAGTGGTAGCATGTGTACCTTTATACTGGTCCTGCCTGTCGCGCACGGTGCCGCCGCTGATGGGCTCCTGGATGCCTTGCCCGGAGGCGCCGAGCCCGCCCGCGCTCCATCCCATCTTCTGCAGAAGCTGGTGTCCCTTGTTGCTGGAGTCTATGCCCGACGACTGAGTGGGGTACCCGCCGCCCCTAATCAATGTTCAGTATGTCTTATTAATAAAATAAATATAGGTGGAAATTCCACACACTCGTCTAGCCCCAAACTAATCATAGCTTTAACACTCAGACAGTAGTAAGATTATGTTGGTCCTGGGTGGGAATCGCACCCATAACCTAGCGTAGAATGCAGAGTTACTACCAACTGAGCTGTGAGGCCAATCAGGTTGAAATTAAAGTAGGATAGCTATGGAGATCAGTTACACTAATTATGTGAAGCCAATATAATTGGCTTTTTATCTAACTCAATCGGAGATAGCTTCTTCCCTTTCTTTAAACCTTGGAAACGTGAGACAGGAATGTGTCAAAGGTCTAATTTTTGGTTTCGGCCTTATTTTCATAGTGTTATTTCCATTTAGGACCCTAGGACCACCTGTTCCAACCAATACTCTTCTAGGACTTAGTTTTACATATACACACAATTTCACAATTTTGCACAATTTTCATGGACCAAGTGATTAATCAGGGCAATATGAGTAATGAAAAGTCACAGTGAAAGTGACTGGTGTAGATTTTGTTTTGTAATTTTGTCATGTTGCAGCTAAATGGCGTTCCACACACGGCTAGCTACATTTATGTAATCCGGTGGAGTGATCAGCAGTGTTCAGTGCACTTACAGAAAACTAGGTGGTGTAGTAGAGCGGGATCTCTCTATGCGTCGCGAGCGCGGCGAGTCGCGGTGTCGCTCGCGGTCGCGCGACCTGCTGCGCGACCGCGACCGCGACCGGGTACGCGAACGCGATCTTCTGCGACCTGCGACACATTAACACATTGCCAAACTACTGTACATCCACAAGTTTCGCCCCTAATACAGGAATACCGCATTTTTGAAGACCACGGATCATTTTATGTACTTTGAAAATTAGTCTTTAGTTTAATTACTGAGTGGAATAAAGACTACCCGACACACATTCTGATTAAACATACAAGAACAAACTAGAGGAGGCATAATCATATTTCCAACCATCGCTACAAATACCCTCTTTTATGGTCAACGGGGTCTTTATTACATTACATACAAACAATATTAACTGCTTTACACAATTTTTTTACCTTCTTTAATAACAGTGTTTTGAGTGAACTTAGGCCATTGTGAAAATACGGTCACTTCACAATAGGATGAAATACTGAAGTATGCAAGAGATATTTGACTTAATTTTTAAATTTGATAAAGTAACGGAAAGAGCTGATGGCGCACCTGGCGTTAAGGTGCTTAACTTTTACCTATAACAAGCAATACGACTTAGGTCCTCCCCTACTTATACAACGAAGTGCTGGAATAATATCCCGCCACCAATAAGAAACCTATACACAAAATTTAATTTTAAATCAAAACTCAAAACACATCTTCTAAATAAGCAAAAACAGTTTACTAATAATAAATTCGTTTGCCGTTTGTAATTTGCCTATTTGCCCATTTTTTCACGTTCGCTCATCTATGTAATACACCCATACACACACACACACACAAAAATTATATATTATTATAATTATATTCCTGCACATGCACACACAAAAATTTTGTTACACAATTATTGTTTGAAACACCCAACAGATGTATATTTTGGAGTCCATCAACTGAATACATTGAGCAATCGTTATGTATAGCACTCATTTCGTCTCGTCACCTCGCGGGTAATAGCTGAAAATCAGTGTTTGCTCCCTGAGCAATATTATTCGCTGAGCTATGACCCATTTGTTTATCTGCAACACACATGTACTTTACGTTCTTGGAGGCAACTATATTAATGGTCTTTTTTGTTATGTTAGTATAAGTTAGGTGTATATTTATTATGTTTTTCTCTTTTCCTTTTATTCTTTATCATCAACTAAATGTACGTGTGTGATTGTGGAAACAAATAAACGTCTTATCTATCTATCTATCTATCTATCTATCTTATACAATACAAATACTTATACTTATACAAGACCCAAGTTGCATCGTTTGCGCATGTAACTCTGAGACGTGAAGATGGAACGTCTCATATGCCTGTAATTACACCGGCAACCACACCTTTCAAACCCCAAAACAGTAATGTATGCTTGGCGGCAGAACTTAATAATAATATTGGTGGACGTTTCACACAGCGCCATCTAGCCCCAAAGTAAGCTAAGCATAGCTTGTATCATGGGAACCAGACAACTGATATAATACTTGTATACTTTTTTTGTTAATACATACTGACACCCAGACACAACAAACATCTATGTTCGCCACACAAATGTTTATCCTGGGTGGGAATCGAAGCTACGACCTACAGCGCCGATGGCAGCGTTACTACCAACTGAGCTATGAGGCCAGTCATGAATACTTACTTTCTCTGTTGTCTCGCCTATCATCGTCGTTCCTTCGACTTCGGTTGTGAGGCTTCCGTCTGGGCGATGGCGATGGGGATCGAGATCTTGATTTCACTGGGGATCGCTTCTCGGGAGTTCTGCTTTTTGATCTGAATATATTTGTTAAAAGTTATTCTTAAATTTTTAGAATTAATACTCATAAAAATAAAAATTTCGAAATTGGTATATAAATGACGGAACTCTTGAGATATGAAACAAAAAAAATACAAGCGAATTGAGAACCAATATAATATACGATATTATTATATTGTGCAGCTACTCTATTTATCTATTAATATATCTAATATAACTAACGTTACCATAATACAGTAACATGTACACTAATAATTAAAACAAATAGCCACGTAGAATAATAAAAGTGCTGTATATAGGATAAAAAAAATAAACCCTGTTAGGTTTATGTTTGTATCCTATAAATATATTAAGTTCTTTAACAACAAAGTGCAATAAATGATTTGAATTTGAACCTCCTCCTTTTTATCAAGTTGGTTAAAAATAAACTCAGAAACAGATGATCATATTCATAATACCTGTATCGTCTACCGGGCGGAGTGGGTTGTTTCTGGAGGTCCTTTGGAATGGGACTGGGTGTCCTCGACTTCTGGCGGAAGCCCTGCGCTATCGCTTCCTCCTTCATCTTTCTAGCGACGTTTTTGGCTTTGTAATATTCGTACAGACCTAGTTTCTCCCAGCCCTCGCTGAAATTAAAAATAACAGTTGGAATGCGTACCAGTAGAGTAATTCAGGTAGGTGTGAAATTTTTGTTACGATTGCTATACTGCCGCCCTTTATATGTACATATAATATAATGTATGTTTTAAATGAAATAATTGTTTTTAATATTGTAAACCATGACGAGAAGGAGAAGAAACTAACAATTTTTTATATTATTTTACGTAAATCGTATTAAGTTTTTTTTAGTATTCTTCTTTTTTAATAAATAATTATTCTATTCTATTTAACTAGAAAGCCGTTAACCCTCAAAAGGTCACTTTTGACTTTTTAATAGGAAGCGATACAGTTCATCTTTCTGTCTGGTATGCGGGTAGTTAGCTCCTTACGGACGTTCACCGGAGAGTCCGACATACCCTTTGTTCTCCCCGAGCAGGGGGATGAATAAAAGTATCCCCATAGTAAAAAATAAAGGTGTTCACACTGACTTGTCTCTGGGTCGCTCGTGGTTAGGCGACGCGTAGAACGCATCGACCGCGGCGAGCAGCCTCTCGTTGGGCGGCGCGGGCGGCGGCAGACGGATGGTGGCCGGCTCCAGCGGCCTGTATCTATCGTCCTCCAACTAAACACACAACACATCCTACTTAACCGCTTATCTTTCTTTTGTGATTCGGGTGGCGGAACGAGCTGACGGCCCACCTCATGTTAAGTGGCAACCGCTACCCATAGACAACAACAATACGACTCAAGTCCTCTCCACCAAAGTACGAGATGACTCAAGTATTCTAAATTTAAATAATCTATTCTAAATCTTAGTATCTATTCCAAACACTTTTTTAGAGCAGTAGAACTCACGCCAAGCAGTGTTCCGATTTGAAAGGTGTTGCCGGTGAAATTACAGGCACATGAGACATTCCACCTACACGTCTCAGAGTTACGGGCGCATATGATGCAATTTGGGTCTCGCGTACATATTCATTATATTTACTGGCGTCATTCCCACAAACAAGGTGTTTCTGTGTCTGGGTGTTAATATGTATTTACAAAAAGTATATTATATCAGTCTGTACCCATACTATGGGCAGATGATAGATGACGCTTTGTGCAATGTCCAGCAATAATGATATATTTATATTTATTTTTACCTTTACAAGCGGAACCATCAAACCGGCTGGCAGCTCAAAGTAGGGCACGGAAGGCATCAAATCTTCATTGTTCAATTCCGAGTAGGGCGGGAAGCCAGGGGGCGGCTTCGTGAGGTCCGGCAGACCGTTGGCGAACGCGAGCGGGGGCGAGGGCGCAAACCCGGGGGGCGGCACGGAGAAGTTCACATTCGGCAGCAACAGCGCCAAATCCTCTTCCACCTCTGAATTTCGCTTCTGTGTGATTTGATCGAACGTCTGGCTGTCGTATGAGTTGTCGTTGCCGCTCGCGCTGTTGTTCCCATAGTTGTCATTCTCGTACTGATTGTTGGAAAAGTCGTATATGTTCTCCTGGAAGTTCTCATTGAAATTGTTGTTCTGGTAGTTGGTCATGTTGTCGTCGCTGTTGTGCTGTTCCTGGTTGTTGAGTTGGAGCGCTTGCTTCTGGAGCTCCAGCTGTTGTATTTGTTGCATCGTGTGCGTCACGAACGCCTGATGCTGGCTCTTGTACCTGAAAGTGAATAACTGTCAGTAATGCTTGTTGAACGTCTCCGCAGTTGAATATTTGTATACATACCCTTCGAATGTAGATTTAGTCTGTTGCGTCAAGTGTGCGATCGCATTGGAATGCTGCGCGATCAGACTGTTCTGATATTCCTGGTATGAGCTGGTGGGACTCCTCATTTTCTCAATGACAGCCGTCTCGAAATAATTCGACTTGGACTCCCAGAGTCGGAGCAGCTTGTTTAGCTTAGCTTCCTGCTCTTCGGTGACGGCTGAAACGGGGAAACGTTCAAGCTGTTGTCGGACAAGCCACGCGACATCAAGCATGTTACCTGAATGGTGCAAACCACAGGCGATGATGATCATTAAAGATGCTTTAATTAGATGATGTACAAAAAAAGGAGAGACCTACATCTCGAGGGCATTATTATAAATATGTTACCTATACTGGAATTGCAAAACATGGGAACGACCACGCTTTCCAAATTTTTCTTGAGATCTTCAGCGTTTTTGCGTGCACTGTAATTAGGAATAATTTCATAATAGACACCATTGATTACATGAATGACAGAAGGGGACACGGGAAAATAACAAGGTTATAAAATATAAACAATTTTATTGTGCAAACAAACTTGTAAACAATAAACAACCCCCTCTAAATAGTTTGAGTATTTAATGTGCTACTTTTTTTTTGGTAAAAAATTGTAATAATAGAAATGGTAAAAGAGAAAAGTGTAACAGCACAATCTCAATCATTTATTTAATAATAAAAAAAGTAAGTTGTCTTACTTCGCAGATGTAAGTCTAGCTAGAACAAACTAGTATAATAAATAAACCATATAAATAAACAAAAATAGGTAGTATTAATTATTTGATTGAGATTATTCTATTGTCTGAAATATTTTCAACAATAATCTTATAAACCAAGAAAAACAAAACATGAGACTGACAGCTAAACAAATACACACCCCCATCAGAAAAATACAATTCCCAAAATCCAATATATTTTAAGAATCAAAATAACACAGTGAAGTTAGTCACAATGACACATGATAGTATGCTTAGAAGCTTGTTACTTTTGCTATGAGAATAATATGAATGGTTTGTGACACTAACCAATGGTGGAGCACATCGTTGACCAAGTATATGATGTGCAGTTTCTGTGTGAAGGCAGCTCCGGGCTGGGTCACTTTCCTCAGCAAGTGCTGTGAGATCACCTTGCCCGCGTCGTGCGAACTCGCATGGTGGAGAATCCAGCCTTTCCCTAAAACAATTTCACACATTACTTGCAAATCTAAATATGTGACTATACTATATTGTTGGCTGTAGCTAAGATAGTATTATATTCTCAAGTGTAGTAGTAAGCTTGGTTCACCCGCTGTACACGTGTCCCAAATTGAGGGCAATTGGAAAAAACTGATGCACCATTCTTGACTGGGAGATACCGCAAGCTGCCTTCAAAGCGAGATATCCTGGGTAAGTTATTATTCTACTGCCTCAGCAGATAATTGAAACTGGTAGATACAGCTTATAAAATATTTGATTTCCTCGGCAGAAAATTTAATCCAGTACAGTTTAGAATATACATACAACAGTATAGCAAATTTGAGAACTCACAGTATCAGCAAACCAACTATTCTTTTCCATTTATTTCTATTTCATTTATAATTTTAGTGGGTAGTATGATCATACCAACACCCAAATGTAATTATGAATGACATATTGTAAGTAACAAGCAAATACACAATATTAATAAATAATTAATTAAACATATACCTGAAGAAATGCTATCTTTAGTGCATGTGTCAATAATGGGCTGCAGAATGCTGTCAAGCTCAGACAGACTGATATTGTTCTCTTCAGCCATCATCTGAATCTTCTCCACTTGTGCCTTAGAGACCAGTTCATTGATTTTCACCTGTTGTTGCTGGATCAGCACCTAAAAACATGAATAATTTCAAATATGCAAAGGCAGAAATATGGCTAAGCAAAAATACAATCCAATATAAATGTATTTGTAATCAATGTATAATTTAACCATGCAATTTGGAAACTTATATTTGGAATATATTATACAATGAAATTATTATAAACACCAATTTTTTGTAAAGTAACATTATATACACAATACTTATAGATACTACAAAGATCTATTTTGATATGTATTTACTGAGGTGATTTAATAAAAAAAATAGGAGTAAATAAAGTATTATTCTATAAGCAAACAGCCATCTACTCTGTCTAATGTCTGTGTGGGGATAATGAGGCCTGTAAACAAAATTATTTAACTTTTAAATTATCACCATAGTCAGAGCTAACACAAACAAGAACAGGTCAAGAACAGTTGGATTCTCAGATGTTTATATATATAATTGGTATTCTGCATAATACTAATGGTTTTACAACTTTGGCATGCTGATAATAATTTATAGCTATACCACTACTCCTAGTCAACCCGAAAACAATACTTAGTGATTGATTAGCTATGTAGTGTTGTCTTTTTTAATGAATTCAGATCTACCTATCACAGAGAATAACAAAACACTGTATAGCTAATAACTTTTTAGATATCTATGTGTCTTAGTGATTAGAATACCAAAATAATGGTACTAACCGTATGCTGCGCATTGAGATTATTCTCAGACTGTGTGATTTGCTCTTTAAGAATGTTGATCTGTGAGTTGACGTTGTCGAGGTCGGCGAGGTGCTGCGCCGAGGGCGCGGGCGCGGAGTTGGCCGCCAGCCACTGCTGCAGCACGGGCGCCACCGCAATGGAAGCCGCCAGACCGAGTTGCGCAGGCGTCGCATTGGCCTGTTGGGGCATTACATATTGCCTGTTCTGTGCCATATAAGCCCCGGCGGGAGCGGGCGCCTGGCCACCGGCCGATTGCTTTAGAACTATAAACAGCGGAGGTTCTTTTAGTACCGGTTATCGAGGTGACGTTACATCGCAATCGTTGCACACAACTTATCATCTTCCATTCATTTTACAATGCTTACTTGCTTGCTCTGTCGTCACTTTGTACTGGTAGTAGTTGAAATAGTCGCCGCCGTACAGGAAGCTGAACTTGGGGTTGTTCTTCTGCTTCGTCTTCGTCATCTTCTCAAAGTCGGGGCCATTTCTCGCGACAAACTGGGCGAGTTTATCGATTATGTTGCGTAGATCTTGATCTGCAATTTTAGATGCGGTTATGAATAATCAACTAAAATTTACTTTCACGCGATACTAATATAAATGTAATGAATACAGTATACCTTGCGGTGGCTGTGGGAGCTCCATTTTTTTGTGGTACGTTGAGGTTATTATTGACTATAGTTATTTCACCAAGTACTACAGCGGAATTGTTCCATTATTCACTTTAACCTATAATCAGATTGGCACACGGTTTTGTTCAGTCTAAAGTCTATTCACACGATTCATTTAATAAATAGACGTACTGACATACAATCCGATTCGGAAACAATTTCAGCCATTTGTAATTTTTGGAATGAACTAGGAATGAATAAACGAATTTGAAAAAACAAATAATGTTACCGGAAGAATGTGTTTTAGGAAGGTGAACTATCATGTCATTCTCGTGCTTCTGTAAAAGTTTCGGAACAATCCGGTTCCTTGTGTTGTTAAAAAAAAACTAAATTTTTAATGTATTGACTGACTAGTTACTCCGCTTTTATTGTCGACAAAAAGAATAATTCGCAATTTTGATCTTATTACTTTGTAGTGGTTAAGCAAGCATAACTATTCTTATGTATGGCAGCATTCATTGCACCACATTTGTACAGTATTGATCGCTCGCTCTCTTCCGTATGATTTTCCAGTACTGGGCGAGCCAAAATAATTTGCAGTCTTTCGCTGGCTGGCTGGTAAAGTGACGGCTAGGCTGGGCCGGGTGATGACAAATCGCTCGACTCATATCATCGTCATCACGTAAACAGTGCTTCAGGCAATACAAAACTAAAATAAAAATGTCTTCACTGGTAAGTAAGATTTTTATCTTTGAACCATATAGCATTTATCATTCTTAGATCCGTAAGACTTAATACCTAATAACTTGAACTATACTACAGGTAAATATAAATAGGAATTGAAGGAGGAACCATTTGCCTATAAATTTAAATCATAGTAATGTATTTGTAAATAATAAATGATCTTCCAGACTCATTACACATCTTAAATATTATTGCACATTGCTTATCTTAATATTCATTATGGAAATAATTTTATTTTCAGCGGTTGAAGGCATCCAAATGTCCTTCGGATGAATTGGCCATCACTAACTGTGCTTTAGTCAACCCTGATGATTTCCCCAGCGATACCAAGTATGTATTTCAACAATGTTACACAAATATCATAATAAAAATTAATTTCCTAGTTATAAAGGTTGAGTGAGTCTATCATTATTTTTCCCAATTTTTGGTCCCTTTTTAAGATCTTATAAAGATATAATTATCATTTGATATGTGAGCTTCAAACAATATAATTAAAGTTGTATAATAAAATGTAGTTACTAAAAAAATTTAGTTCAAAAATGTGCAAAAGGATTACATGCAAAAATTAAATTAGTAAATGAACATGAATTCTAAACGAGATTATAGTACCCAAGAAAGCTTAAAGTTTAGCAGCTTCAGACAGAATAAATAGTCCCCATAATTTCCAATGACCAAAAAAGTAGGCTTAAAATAAAAATAGAATTGCTCAACCTTTTGTCTAGTTATAGATTGTTACAGCCATTCTTAACATGTTATTGTATTTGTGAGATGAACTTGCTTGTCCCATGTGTCAGCCGACTTGAACTTGGGATAATCTGCTAGTTCAGGTCCCAACATTGAGGAATGATACACAAATATAAAGATGACATTGTTTTTTGCCAAAAAAACTTTAAATTGATTGTACTTTTGCTTTTAAAGTGATGTCATCTTATATAACATGACATCATTACCATAAGATACCACCAAAAACAATTTCTATTTGATATGTCGTTAAACTATTTGTTTTATTTCAGACACATTGAAGTATCTACTGGGCCTTCCCAGCATTATGTGTTCAGCATAAAATTTTATAGTGGTGTAGACCGCGGCAGTGTTGGATTCTCGGCTCCGCAGAGAAAATGGGCCACACTGTCAATTGGGCAGGTTAGTACATTATCATATTATTTATTGAACCATTCGTTACATATCATAACATTGGCGAGTCAAATTAGTGTAAGTACATCAAAATTAAATGAAATTAAAACATCAAATTATATTAAATTTAATCAAATTATATTAAATTTAATCAAATTATATAAAATAAATTATAAGTTCATTAAGATCTAAGTGGGATTACAAATGCATTTCCCCCTTTCCAGCCTATCGACGTGAAGGTGTTCAAGGCACAACAGGCGGAATGCCTGTGCAGCGTCACCTTGGAAGCAGATTTCATGCTCAAGAAGACGTAAGTGTGAAGTAATTAGATTACTCATCGCTGCAAATGTTAGCGACTACGTTTTTTTTACTATGTGACTTATTTGTAAACTTAGGAAATAAATATTGGTGGACGTTTCAAACAGCGCCTTCTAGCCCCAAACTAAGCATAGCTTCTACTGTGCGGACCAGACAACTGATAGAATATGCTTTTTATAAATACATGCCTATGTCAGTGAAAGGCGGTTGAAATCACGGGGCACAGCTAGTATAAAGACTATTTTCATACCTCCTTATTTAACTGTTTTCTAATATTATTGTTTTGTTATTAAAAAAGGTTTATTCACATTTTATAAAAAAAAATGTATCTAACAATTACCAGGCTTTCCTAAGAACTAAAATTGTCTTATGTTTGAGACCTTAAGTGGATGTAGATATGTCTTTGGTCACCCAAAATGCATCAACGGTAATATAACAATCACTTTCAGGGTGTCGCTCGATCCATACGACTCAGAACAAATGGCTCGGGACTTCCTCATCCAGTTCTCTAGTCAGATATTCACCGTGGGACAACAACTGGCCTTCGCGTTCCAAGATAAGAAGGTTCTCTCCCTCATCGTTAAGAACTTGGAAGGTAAGTAATGTTTGAAAGTAGGAATGGGCAGAATATTCCTATTTATTTTATCAATTTGTCAGAAACATATTAAAAGTAAAAAAAATTGGTGTAGCCCCAAAGTAAGCTACGTAAATAGCTTGTCTCATGAGAACCAGACAACTGATAGGTATAATACTTAAATACCTTTTTCGTAAATACATACATATAATAAATATCGTCACCCAGACACAATAAACACCTATGTTCGTCACATAAATGTTTTTCCTGGGCGGGAATCGAACCCACGAACTACAGCGCAGAAGGCAGGGTAGGTAGGGTTATTGTCAACTGAGCTAGGAGGCCAGTCGAATGCGAATATGCAGTTTTTTTTTTAATGTTAATAAGTTACGGAACGAGCATGATGGCCACCCACTTGGTGTTAAACGGTAAACTCTGCCCATAACAAAAACAATACGTACTGTATATAATATGTACTATGACTTTTGTTTTTTTGTTCTTTGGAAGCTTAGTGCCGCATATGAAATATTTTTATTATTCAATCCTGATAATCGCTGCAAACCCACGCGCGACTGTTAATTACTGATAGTGATTAGAGCAAATAATGTATCGTAATTATTAATATATTCGAATGTACGTTCACAATAGCTACACACGAGTAAATCATGGCTGCAAAACAATCGTGCAGTTTCCGACAAAAAAAGGAAATCTTAATAGAAATAGAAAATACGAACAAGATACTCCGAGAGTTTATAAAAACAAAAAATTTAATTAAATGTATTTATTTGTGACACAGAAACAGATACTAATATTAAAATGAGCATTACACATTGAAGGAATGAGTAGTCGGGTTCCTATGATATAAGCTACGCTTAACTTACTTTGAGGCTAGATGGCGCTGTGTGAAATGTCCACCAATATTTAATATTTATTTAGTGTTGACCCTAACAAAAAATACTCATGATTACCCCAACAGCGGTTGATGTGCAAGCGTTGGCTGCCGGTTCCAATGTGGTCCCACGTCGGGTTCGCTTCGGGCGCCTCCTGCCGGACGCTTGCATCCAGTTCGACAAGGCCGAGAACTCTTCCCTCAACATCGTTGGCAAGGCCAAAGGGTAACGATAACTCTGTCTCATTAACATACATAGATAAAACATCAAACAATCAGCACACATGACACAATTTCACATAGGCACAAAGAAGTGATACGTAGTAAATACAATACAAAACAAGAAACAATAAACAAAAATGGATCTGTTCCAAAAAAGGGGTGAGCTCGGCATAAGGAGCCTCTTTGAGGCGCCTTTAAAATCCTTTCACCACGTGGTTCTATCGAACCAGCGCAGCGACTCGACTAGTAGTAGCATAGCAGTAGGTACTAAAACTATATTTCTTTAGATATTTTTTAATACTGGTTCCTATGAGTTTTTTTTTTTTTTTTTTTTTTTTATTAAGGTTCGCTAAACTGGCTTAACACTGTTGCAATCTTAATTAAGCATATTAATATTCTAAAATAATGTGTCAAACCTACTAGAAGCGAACACGGCTTGCCTAAAAATGAAATTCTCTCTATATAAAACTATGGAATGTGTAGGTAATAATAATATTTTTATAACAACAAAAGATGGAAAAGAAACTATGAAAAACAAAAGAATATTATACAAAGTTTACAATTTTGAATTTAATTTTATGTTGGGAAGTCTCTTTATAGAAGAGACTGATGAACAAAATATGTCTAAATCGTGACAAATTTCATTATACACAGAACACATGCGATACATAGGAGCGTGCTGGCCATAACTGGTGCGACTATACGGAAGATTGAACGTTTTTCTGTTTTGAATACGACTGGAAGAACGAGGAACATTTAAATCAATTTTCTGTAGCAGCTGAGGACAGTCAATTTTACCATTTACAATTTTGTGCAGAAATAAAATGTCAGCGGTGTACCTTCTCTGTTCAAGCGTTGGCAGTTTGAAGAAACGGAGTCTAGATTCGTATGATTTTAATTTATTGCAAAGATGGTTTGCATACGAGAGGTGGTATAAAAACTGTTTTTGAAGACTTTCGAGTCGATTTTTATGAACTGCGTATGAAGGACTCCAAATAGGGCAGCAATATTCAAGTAAACTACGAACATAACAGTTAAAAAGTATAACAGAAACCTCGGGGTCTTTAAAAAATTTTGTTTGTCTTATTACGAATCCTGCTAAGCGTGCTCCCTTTTTTGATATGTAGTCAATGTGGTCTCGGAAATCTAGTTTCCTATCCATTATCACACCCAGGTCCCGCATGGTTGACACTTCGGCTATAGCAGTGTTGTCAACGACGTAAGTAGTGGGTATAAAGTTTGCTTTCCTTGAAAACTTCATATGGAAGCACTTAGAAGTATTAAGTAACATACAATTTTGTTTGCACCATTCAGTAATTATATTAATATCCATTTGAAGATAGGCTATATCTGCTTGTGTTTTGATGACTCTAAAGAGCTTAAGATCATCGGCAAACATTTGATACCCTGATTTTATCTTTGCACATAAGTCGTTGACGAACACCAAGAAAAAAAGTGGGCCAAGATGTGACCCCTGGGGTACTCCCGATGGTACAAGTTTTTCCGCCGACTTAAAGCCGCGAATAGAGACGAGTTGAGAACGGTTACGTAAGTATGAATCGCACCATCGTAGTAGGGAGCCACAAATTCCAGCATGTCCGAGCTTTTGGACAAGAATACTGTGATCAACGACGTCAAACGCTTTCGAAAAATCAGTGTAGATGGCGTGGACTTCATTTTTGTCTTCAAAAGCTTCTATGATGTCGTTTACGTAAGACAGAAGGTTCGAAGCAGTGGATCTTCCGGGCAGAAAACCATGTTGCTGGGGAATGAACATGGGTTTTAAATGGAAATAAATCTTTTTCTGGATAATACTTTCGAATAGTTTACCCATCGCCGACAAAATAGATATGGGCCTGTAGTTTGAAATGTCTCCTTTATCCCCTTTTTTATGAATGGGAGTTATGTGTGCAAGCTTCCATTTAGAGGGAAAAAATCCCAAAAATAGAGATTTGTTGTAAATGATTTGCAAAGGTTTAGCAAGTTCTAAAGAACACTTTTTTAAGAACGCGGGAGGGATCATGTCTGGGCCTGGGCCTTTGTTTACATTAAGTTGCTGCAGTGAACTAAAAACTTCTGTCTCAGAAAGTACGCATGAACTCAGTGTTGTGTGATGAAGTGCTGGAACATCAATAGATACAACTGCATTGGATTTGGAAGGAGCATTATGGTATATCGAGTTGAAATATTGTGAAAACAGTTCGCTGATTTTCTGACCACCGTGAGCGGTTTGGCTATTTAGAAACATTTCGTCAGGGATTTCTCCACTGTTTGATCTTAGCGACTTAATGAAAGTCCAGAAGTATTCAGGGTCTTTCTTTATCTGGTTTTTAGCCTCAGATTTAATTTTATTCAGACATTCAGCTAGCATCTTATTACAACGCTCACGTAGCATGTGATATGTTAATTGGTCTCTAGGATTACCGTGCATTTTATACCTGCGATGGTACTTTGCTTTTTCTTTGAGATTTAGCTTGAGACCTTTACTGAACCAGTAGGGATACGTGTTTTGTCCTTTTCGGCGCATCGGTGTATGTGTAGTTATCACAGGTATGATGAGGTTGTAAAAAATGTCTACCGTTTCGTTTACACTGCTGGAAGTTTTTAGGTGATCACCCCACTTAATTTTGCCCAATTCTCTTTTTATGAGGTCATAGTTAGCTTTCGAAAAGTTCCAGACAGATGATTTGAAGATTTTCGGAGGTTTCATGGTACTTAATTTCATTGAAATGTCGAGGGCTGGATGATGACTATCAAGATTGACAAGTGGAGTCGGACTACTATTTATCGCAAAGTAATTTGGAGAGTTCGTAACAATTAAGTCAAGAAAACGACCGTTAGAATTGGGCACTGAGTTAAGCTGGAAGAGGCCATTGAATGCGAGAGCGTCAGTTTCTTTAGTCATTAATCATTTAAAGGGAATCAGCCAACAATCATCTTGCATTCAGTTGATGTAAAGATTCTGCCTATATGACACGCATCTCCGTTATGGCGTTAAATTATTCTGCTCCTAGATTAGTTTTTTTTATATATATTTATTTATTATATTGTCCTTATAGTGTTATATACTAATGTGACAGTGAAACCTTTAATTATAGTAACAATATACCTAAGTTCACAACGATATCACTAAAAAAGAATATAGTAAGCTTTATTACACAGTTCACATTAACTAAAATAAAAGATAAAAGACAATTACACCATATGACTCATAGTGCAGAGCAAAAAATATCTGCCAACAAAATCCGTTCAGAAAAATCGTTTCTGTTCGTCTCTTTGTAGTTTTGCGTAACTGAGTCATAATTATTGATGTTGTTCGCAGCAAACAGCCGCGGCAGTCAATCATCAACCCGGACTGGGATTTTGGCAAAATGGGCATCGGCGGTCTGGATAACGAGTTCAACGCCATCTTCCGGCGGGCGTTCGCATCGCGTGTCTTCCCACCGGAAGTTGTCGAGCAGTTGGGTGAGTTCTATATGATTGTAAATTTGATTTTGCCTCAGGAAATCCTTTACGGATATTGGTAATATTTTTTAAAAACATACTGTATTTGGTTAAGTTTTAAAAATGGCCATTGCTGTCTAGATCTTAGCGCCATATGAAAAATCATTGCATCATGTATTTTTGTATATATCGTCTTGTGGATAGGTATTTGTCAAAATGTTTCCTTTCGTGCACTTGTCACGTGCCTTTTTTATTGTAGAACATGTCGGGTTCCTCACGATGATTTTCTTCACCGTTTTATGAATGACGTATTGGGAGCATATTTTGAAATGTAAAACTCACCAATCCAACCACACACCAATGACTCCTCGCTTTCTTCAAACTTGTCAAAATCCATTCATCAAATCTGTACTCTACCGCATCCAGTTCAGAACTAATTCATTATCCTCAGGATGCAAACACGTTAAGGGCATCCTGTTGTTCGGTCCGCCCGGAACGGGTAAGACGCTGATGGCTCGACAGATCGGTAACATGTTGAATGCGCGCGAGCCCAAGATCGTCAACGGGCCACAAATTCTCGACAAGTATGTAGGCGAGAGTGAAGCTAACATTCGTCGACTCTTCGCCGACGCTGAAGAGGAAGAAAAGAGGGTGAGACGTTAAGAGATTTCCAGTCTCAAAAACTACTATCTATCAAATTGAGTCCGTTCGTATGTACGTATTAGATATAGGCCTGCTCGTTGTAACGTCTTTTTTTTTGTGGTCCTATGCGATCCTTTACGGCAGAGATAAATTGATTTCTTTCATTTATTGACCGTCACTATAAAGATATCTGAATCTCAAGAGTTCAATGTTTACTTCAGAAGAGTTGCTCAAAGACATGCTCGCCCGGACTTGTTATAATTTCGTTGATATAAGATTTATCCTGGCCGTCGAAATGTTAACGAATGAATTACGTAACTCAGAAGAGGAAAAGTGTCCCATTGAGGCCTACCCCTTCAGGGTCAAAGGCGTGAATCTATGTATGTATATATAGATAACTAGGCTAGTGGGGTTGTTAGACAACCAGATAGACCATTCCATAAACTTGTTAATAATTTAACAGTGTGGACCAAACAGCGGTCTTCACATCATCATTTTCGATGAAATTGACGCCATCTGCAAGGCGAGAGGCTCTGTTGGCGGGAACACGGGCGTTCACGACACTGTTGTCAACCAACTCTTATCCAAGATTGACGGTAAGTGTGTTTCAGACAAACTTCGTGTCTATATATATAAACAATTTGTTTTGCTAACACTTGTCGGGCATAGGAAATTATTATGATAATTTATTGTATTGTATCTTAATGATACACCCGAGTGTGAAGGAACTTCTCCAAGTTAACTTTTCATCTAGATAATGACTCAGTATTTGATTTTTGTACACAACTCTCTACGTTAATAAGATCAAAAATTACTTGTGCTGCCTGTTCGTTGCGAAACAAACTAGAAGTAAAACCTACAACTAAGACAAGTAATCTTTGGGTTTTTAAGTTCGGATGAGTGTAAACAATACAACTGCCCTTTCACCTTTGCCACAGTCAAAAGCAATTTCAATCTTCAGGTGTGGACCAGCTTAACAACATTCTAGTCATCGGTATGACGAATCGTCGCGACATGATAGACGAAGCGTTGATGCGACCGGGTCGTCTTGAAGTGCAGATGGAAATCGGACTGCCTGATGAGAAGGGCCGAGTTCAGATCCTGGCTATACACACCAAGCGGATGCGGGAATATAAGAAGATTGCTGAGGATGTTGATACTAAGGTAAAACCACGATAAAGAAAGTGGACTGAAAAATTAAACCCAAAAAAATTTACTATGCGGCACACCGCAATGGTTAGCAAAGGAAACCAAGTAGTTTTGAAAAAATTGTAAGCCTTAGTAGCAAGAAAATATTTTAACTTCCTGCGGAATGGCTTTAAACATTGTAAGCATTTGTAGGAAAAAAAAAATTCGAAGGCATTCGATTCAGTTGGTTATGCCCTACTTTCGAAAACTTTGTTAATGAAGGATTTACATTATTTGATTATAATTTGAATCTGGTCTACTTATACATTTACACTAGAGTTTTACATCTGCTTTTAAATGGATGGACATACAAAAAACCCGTAATAACCTTACAGTAACTATTCATTTACAGGAACTAGCAACGCTTACGAAGAACTTCTCCGGTGCGGAATTGGAAGGTCTAGTGCGCGCAGCTCAGTCTACCGCCATGAATCGACTGATCAAGGCGTCAAGCAAGGTCGAAGTTGACCCGGAGGCTATGGAGAAGTTGATGGTCGAGCGGGCAGATTTCATGCACGCACTTGAGAATGACATCAAGCCGGTAAGTTACTAATGTATTGACTCACTTACACTGAAGAATAATTTAGGTTATTTCTGTGTTTAAGGGTTGTTTTAAAAGAATATTATTGACATAGTGATTTTGTTATTTTATCAAGGCTTTCGGCACAGCGGCAGAAGCTTTGGAGCACTTCTTAGCTCGTGGCATTATCAACTGGGGCTCGCCTGTGTCTTCGCTTCTAGAGGACGGACAGCTTTACATTCAGCAGTCGCGGGCTACAGAAGCCAGCGGTATGTACCGTACTATGCGAAGGACCGTGGGAGAAATAAATTTATAGATACTTTTTTATAAGTAATATTAAAAACCACGATTTTTAAAGTTCTTTACTTTAGTGTCTTTAGTTAGCTATATAAAAAAAGTGTTATTGATTACTGTTGTGAGTCAATGGATTATTTTGTGATGCCTGGCCCTCAAAAGTTCATTTTTAAGAATTTCAGTTTCTATGGTTATGCAAATTCAGAAATACACAAGCATTTTGAATTTATCGATTATATAAAAATTATATGCACTGGGCTTGTGAATTTCAGTCCAAAAGCCCTGTTAATAGTAAAGAATCGTTAAATATAATAGTACTACTAATCGCATCACTAGCTCTCGAGACCATTGTGGTCGAAGGATTAAAGTGCGCCTCAAAGAGGATCCTTACGTGTACAAAACTAACAACAATTGTTGTCTGTGTAGGTCTGGTGTCAGTGTTGCTGGAAGGCCCGCCAAACAGCGGCAAGACCGCCCTGGCGGCCCAGCTCGCCAAGATGTCCGACTTCCCGTTCGTGAAAGTGTGCTCGCCTGAAGACATGGTCGGCTTCACCGAGACTTCTAAATGTCTGCAGATTAGGAAGGTGAGACTTCGGTTGACTAGGGGTATTTTCAACCCCCGCGGGGTGAGTGCCTCCCTGTGCCCGCAGCCCTAGTAACAAGCGGCCAGGATAAAAACCATGGAGATTTAAACCGGTAGGAATACGGTGTAATTCGTTGTTTGTACCCTCGATAGATGTAAGCCTCTAAGATAATCAAAAATTTTATGAATAACATAAAGCTAACAATTGGTCTTCACAATTAGAATTAGGTTAGTTATAAACAAACAAGAGTATGCATACACAATATTAATAGATAGTTAAAAAACACAAGATGCTTGCAGCACTTAAACAATACCTACACACTTTCAAAGAAATCAGCACTTAACAGGACGTCTCATATGTCGTATACTACAATTATATAGCTACACTTATCCTACTTATACACGTATTTATGCTAAGTTAACGGACCCTCCATGGAGTCGTGATGACAACTTGAACTTAAGGCGTGTATATGCCCATTCGCTTGCTATAGTTTTTTTTTTTTTTAATAACTTATTGTTATTTGCAGTACTTCGACGACGCGTACCGTTCGACGCTGTCGTGCATCCTGGTGGATAACATAGAGCGTCTGCTGGATTACGGTCCCATCGGGCCGCGCTACTCCAATCTGACGCTGCAAGCGTTGCTCGTGCTGCTCAAGAAGGAGCCGCCCAAGGGCAGGAAGCTGCTAATCCTGTGCACGAGCAGTCGCAGGCAAGCGGACCCTACACACTTTACATAGATAGATTAACTCTTTATTGCATACACCAAAAAACAGGCACACAATGGGCGTTACACTACGTTCTCAAAACGGTGAAGGAATCGGAAACCGACATGTCCATAGCAATAATCGAAGACGTGTGTCAAGTGCACGAAAGGAGCCTCTTTGAGGCGCACTTAAAATCCTTTCACCACACCGGTTTGAGGGAACCAGTGACTCTAATAGATAGATTGATTTACAGCTGTCCACGCGCTTCGTTCGTAAGGCGATGCAGTCGACAAAATATACCTTGGACGATTATTTTTCATATATTGATTGTTTGGTTCAGTGATGCAGAACCCGATTCTCAATCCATATGTCGCTAGTTCAAATCCTGACCTGAGCCAATAATAATAATAAATTCCCCAAATCACTCTAGCCGATGACTAATAATAATCGACTGGTCTCTAGCTCAGTTGGTAGTAACGCTGCCTTCTGCGCTATAAGTCGTGGGTTCGATTCCCACCCGGGACAAATATTTGTGTGACGAATTTAGATGTTTGTCTGTGTCTGGGTGTTAATAAATATAATAATATTGGTGGACATTTCACACAGCGCCATCTAGCTCCAAAGTAAGCTAAGCATAGCTTGTATCACGGGAACCAGACCACAGATTTAATCATTATATACTTTTTTTGTAAATACATATTAACACCCACACATATGTATTATATGTATGTATTCACAAAAAGTATTATATCAGTTATCTGGTTCCCATGACACAAGCTATAATTAACTTACTTTGGGGCTAGATGGCACTCCGTGAAATCCACCATTTTTTTTTTTTACGATACGTTTACGAAACGGGTCGACGGCCCACCTGGCGTTAAGAGGTAACCTCTGCCGATAACAAGCGATGCGACTTGGGTCCTCCCTTACCAGGCATGACAAGATCCAAGACGCATCGTGCAACCGTAACTCTGAGACGTGTAGGTGGAATGTCTCATATAATGTGTGACTGTTTGTTTACCCCAATAAAAAAAAAAAAAAAAAAAAAAAAATTATAATAATAATAATAGAGTCCCAATGATTGTCAGGCAAGTGTTGGACGATATGGAGATACTGTCAGCGTTCACCGGCGTGCTCCACGTACCAAATCTGTCGCAGCCCGAACACGTGATGTCCGTGCTGGAGGAAAGCAACGCATTCTCAAAACGCGACCTGCTCAAGATACAGAACGATATGCGAGGCGCCAAGTGAGTAAATAATCTAAACAAATAAATAAAATTGGAGTGTCTGTTTGTAATATTAAAATAACCGATTTTTACTAAGTGCATTTTTTTTTTTATGTAATACAGTTACGGAACGAGCCGACGGCCCACCTGGTGTTAAGTGGTAACCTCGGCCCATAACAGCCGATGCGACTTGGGTCCTCCCATACTAGGTATGACAAGACCAAAGTCGCATCGTATGCGCCCGTAACTGTGAGACGTGAAGGTGGAATGTCTCATGTGCCTGTAATTATTATTAATTACAGGCATTATTGCATATGGATGTATGTATACACGGTACATATACCAAAACATTTTTTTTTCAATTTTGTCGGTCTGTTTGTTCCGGCTAATCTCTGAAATGTCTGGACCTATTTTGACGGGACTTTCACTGGCAGATAGCTGATGTAACAAGGCGTAACTTAGGCTACTTTTCGAGGGGTAAAATAGGGGTGCGTGATAAAACCGAATTCCACGCGGACGAAGTCGCGGGCAACAGCTAGTAAATAATAATAAATAAATATTGGTGGACATTTCACACAGCACCATCTAGCCCCAAAGTAAGCTAAGCATAGCTTGTATCATGGGAACCAGACAACTGATATAATACTTATATACTTTTCATTTGTAAATACATACATATAATACATATTAACACCCAGACACAGGGCAAACATCAATGTTACAAATGTTTATTGTTTCACTATGTTAGGGAAAGATACATGTCATATCTGTACGTAATCACAATAATTTCGGGTTTGGTACAATACGTAATGCCCGTGCTAAAGCTTAGCCTCAAAATTTATAAACATCGTCATATTAATAGCTCCATTACCACTCATACCCCGGAGGGTCTGAGGGGGTGTGGATAGGGGTATGCGTTGTTAACTTCTGTTAGTGTTCATTTGCTTGTCGCGATCAGTTGTAGTAAGGAGATTATTTCTCAATTTCAGTACAATAACGAGGCTAGTATCGAAAATTAAATTGCTAACGCAACCGCGCCGGAAAATAATGTGCTCCGAACCGAACCGGGCCCAACAGCCCCGCGCGCAAAACCCTCGCAAATTCAGGTACCGTTCTGACGTTGGGTCTTTGCAGCTCTGCTCTTTGGCAAGGGGTTCAAATAATAATAATATTGGTGGACAATTCACACAGCGCCATCTAGCCCCAAATTAAGCATAGCTTGTACTGTGGGAACCAGACAACTGATAGAATACATATTTTTTTTTGTAAATACATACATATAATACATATTAACACCCAGATAGAACAAACATCTATATTCGTCACAGATGTTTTTCCTGGGTGGGAATCGAACCCACGACTTACAGCGCAGAAGGCAGGGTTACTACCAACTGAGCTGTGTGGCCTGTCATATATAATATAATAATAATAAAACTTAGAAATAGGACTTAAATAGGAACAAAGAAAAAATGGATTAAAATTATAGTAATGGTAAAAAAAAACGATGGTAACTGCAATAGTTATAAAAAACTGTGGCGCAGTTAGCAACGCCCACTTCCTAGGACAGAGTAGATATATCGTTGTCTCACGCACGGTGAGAGAAAAGCTTCTGCAGCCAACTTCAGAGTTGAAAACGTCCGTCGCCATAACTGTTATACATTAAATTTATATCAAAACCTAAATGCGTAATTTCGGTTTGGGCCATAATAAAATATTTAAAACATCTTCATACCCATCCCGAGCCGGTAAAAGTGACAGGCGGTGTCAAAATCGTTTTAAATAGCTGTTTAATGCTGTATGCTGTCGTGTCTGAAATATATTCTAACCTACTTAAACTAGCTTAAAATTAAATATAATCTATAAAAATAATAAAAAATGGAGTGTCTGTTTGTAATATTAAAATAACCGCTTTTTACTAAGTGCATATGGATGTATACACGGTACCTATACCGAAACAACATTTTTTACAATTTTTGCCTGTCTGTTTGTTCCGGCTAATCTCTGAAACAGCTGGACCGATTTTGACGGGACTTTCACTGGCAGATAGCTGATGTAACAAGGAGTAACTTAGGCTACTTTTCCGAGGGGTAAAGTAGGGGTGCGTGATAAAACCGATTTCCACGCGAAATCGCGGGCAACAGCTAGTTGATGATACACTTATATACATATATACTAATTCATCTATTTTTATTTAATTCGGAATAAATCTTAATAGTAACCGATTATGACGACGAATGTGATAATCAAGCTCGCGGTTTCATTCCAGGATCTTCATCGGCATCAAAAAACTGCTGGCCCTCATCGACATGGTCAAACAAACGGACGAAGAAAACCGCGTGTTCAAATTCCTCACGAAGATGCAGGAGGAGGGGTGTCTCGACGTCGGCACCACCATACAATAAGACACGCCGCAACCTTAGGGATACCACGCGCATACCACACCCACCTCACACGACCTCACCTCACGATACCACGTCGCGTCTGAGAGCTCGCCCTGCGCCTCCGACCTGCGCACCTACGAGATACATTACGACGACATCAGCGAATGCACAGAATCGTTCCTCGACACTAAAGGCATGACCGCGAAGGGGAACGAAATGTCGCCAGCCAGAATGCTCGTCAGAATCCGCAGCGTCGAAATTGTCTTCGAGGATGAATTGTCTTACACGGACACCGGGATCTTGGATCGGAGTCTGGAGTTGGCCGTCACCGATAGTGACGACTCCACCAAATGCGTCGAGGATTTGGAGCCGTTGGAGGACAGATATGATGTTACTCTCAACGGCGACGATATGTCCGAGGAGAATTCGATATCGCTACTCAATGAAGACTCCTGCCTGCCGCAGATACAGGTTGTTCGAACCCCAGTGCTGGAGATGAATTTACCTCAGGACAGAGTCACACCGTCTCCGAGTGAAGACTCCTGCCTTCCACAGATACAGCGTGTTCGAACCCCAGTGCTGGAGATGAATTTACCTCAGGACAGAGTCACACCGTCTCCGAGTGAAGACTCCTGCCTTCCACAGATACAGCGTGTTCGAACCCCAGTGCTGGAGATGAATTTACCTCAGGACAGAGTCACACCGTCTCCGACTGAAGACTCCTGCCTTCCACAGATACAGCGTGTTCAAACCCCAGTGCTGGAGTTGAATCTACCTCAGGACAGAGTCACACGGTCTCCAACTGTCTCAGAATCAGCCCGTCACACCGAAGACGTGACGTCACATTTCGATGCGCTCTTGTCACGCTCCTGTGACGTCATCGACGTTTCCACCAGCTACAGTGAAAGACCTAAATTACTATACGAATACATCGACAGCGAAAGCGACTCTGATGCGACTTGCGACGCGGACGGACCTCCTCTAACTAATCTGTCTTCTGACGATAACACCGTCGACGGATTCGAACAATACGATTCCTTTATAGACATGGGAAATTTCTAATTATATCTTATATCACAATATTTTAAAGTTACGCAATTTAATAAGCTTCTCTGTGTGCATATTATAAATATTTAATGGATTTGAATGTATATCACTATAGTAAATTGTTTGGTAATTCAGTGTTCCAAGTTTTACAGTGACCGCTGTGTCACTTTATGAACCGAATAGAGTATGATTATTTCTGCTGGAAGTATGCAATACTTGGTGTTCATTTACACGTGTGGTTTAGAGCTATCCTGACACCTGTCATACCTTCTGAACACGGCTTTGCACGGAGGGAGCTCGGTGGTATGCAGCTCGGTAACCATGTCATGTACCTTCTAACCGCTAATTATTTAGCTTTTGTAAATATTGTGTACATTCATTTACATAGTTCTGTCTTCTAGTTAAAAGTGGCATGGTTACAGATATTCCTGGGTTGTAAGTCTTTGCAATAGCTCAATTATCTACAATTGTATCATATTGTTTCCCGTAGTTATCATATTATTTATTTCAATTATGTGATGCAGCTCGACGCTGCCCGATTTTGTTATTAATTATTAGGTATATGTTGATCAGTGTTTATTAATTAATGTTAGTAGTAAGATGTTGTCGAAATAAAAATATCGAAAACATAGTATTATATTCTCAAAAGGATAATGTTGTTATGATCAGTAGTATGCAAAGCTTTACGTCTCAAAAGTGAAATTAAATTACAGGTTTTAACCTGTATGCACTGTAGGAATCTGTCAATTAAAAGCACTAAATGAAAATTAGAAAATTATTATCCTAGAAAATATCGCCAGTATAATGTGAAGAAAGTTTTATATAGCTGATATATATTTTAAAATGTTCTATTGTTATTTGCTTCATAGTTTTGATGTTGTACTGTTGTTCTGTACTGATGATGTTACTGTTTTTGATGATTTAGAGTTGAATACATTCCATTATTAATGATTCTCAGGTGCATTATATTTCATCATTATCAATAATATAATCTCTTAAGCTCTAAATGTTTTGTGTAGTACTAAATGTTTAATTACCAATGCATAGAAGAAAAATTTTGAAAAATGACATTTTTAAATACTAATAGTTTCTCAATATGATGCTACAAATTGTAAAATCATTGTTTGACAAAACATTACAGCTGTGTATGTGTAACTTTTAAGCAAATGTACTTTATCATCGGCAATAAATTGATTGATGACATATTTCTATTACTTTTTTTATGTGACAGATGTTAGATGTTACAGAATGAGCAGAGGGCCTACTTATGATAAAGGTTAGCGAAGATGGATTGGCCCCGAAGCAAATGATTTAGTAACAATTCAACTTAATTTGCTTCGCCGTCACCTTCCATCTATGCAGACAACCCAGAACACCCTATCACTGTAATGAACCCTTTTTTTATGGCAAAAAATATAAGACATTTGATTATGCCAAGTTTTTTAATAATAATAATAAATAATGGTGGACATTTCACACAGCGCCATCTAGCCCCAAAGTAAGCTAAGCATAGCTTGTATCATGGGAACCAGACAACTGATATAATGCTTATATACTTTTCTTTTGTAAATACATACATATAATACATATTAACACCCAGACAGAACAAACGTCAATGTTACAAATGTCACACAAATGTTTGTCCTGAGTGGGGATCGAACCCACTACCTACAGCGCAGAAGGTAGGGTTACTAACCAACTGAGCTATGAGGCTAGTCAAGTTATATGTGAGAATGAATTACAATAAAATGATATGACAAGATCTATAAATGCAAGCATGAAAGTTCATTCACAGATTAGACTGAGATTGATGAGTGTGGCACAGAGTCAATTTCAATCTGTTCCGGGGTCGGGGTTCATTGTTTCAAATCCCAACATACACGAGTTTTCTCACTTGAAAAATGAGTGTGCAATAACTCATTCTCAAAACAGTGATGGAAAAATACTGAGAAATCTGACATATCCTAATTCAAAGATGTGTCAACTGCACAGGAGCCTTTTGATAAGAGTTTAATCTTTTCACCACACTGGTTTGTGGGAGTGATTCGATTAGTAATGCATAGTAGATTGGAGTGACGTACTATATAATGCAGACCATATAATACTCAATCAAGTAATATCCACTGTTGGCATGCTTTTCTCAGGTAACTAATGAGACAAACTTCAATTCCTACTAAACAGTAGGAAGTATTTTGGATCAGAATTATTTAAGTAAAGACGAAACATGATGAGATTTTATAAATATATTTTAACTTAAAATAAATGTGATTAAACTAAGTTTAGTTGGCACTCTCACATGCATCTACCCAATCATTATACACATCTATGGGCTCAGAGAGGACATTGGTCGTTGTCTGGAAATCTTCTAAGCAGACTCTGCATTGAATTCTGGCCGTGTTTCTAGCTCGATCCCTGTAATTATCACAGAACATTAGAATTGCATCGTGCTATGTCAATTTTGCAGTATTAATAATGCAGTATTTTTTTGAACTTACATTTTTACCTCACAAGACTTCTCGTGGTTACAAAACGGGCAGTTGAACTGCTGATCAAGTGGCTCAATAGCTTTTCGCTTGGGTGGAGGCTTTCGTTTCGATTTGCGGCGCCCCATCCCTGCAGACTTAATTCACAGTCATGTTAACATTAAAGAGATAAGTTTCCGTATCTAAACAGAGGGTTGTATTAGTATCATTACAACAAAAAAACAGCTTAAATGCTTACCCTTTTATATTTTCAGACTTATTGAATTATTATTTCGACAACATAAAACATAAAGGTAAAAAGACAACAGACGGTGTCTATATTGTACGACTAAATAAAGAACAGCCTACTATCTACTTACTGTTTTTCACTAGCTCTAGCGGAACAGTGGGAAGAACGGTCTGAATATGTGTTAGTCATTACACGCATATGCATCTTTTCTCCTCCTAGTGAATAAAATGAAAGATAAATGAATTTAAAAACGATCAAACTATATTAATTGATTTGAATCTAGTTGCATTTTATTTCCGTCATTATCTAATTGTATTTCTTTATTGTTCATGGATTGGAATGGAGAGATTTACTTTTATATCAGACTTAATTTCTCATTTTAGAGAAGCGTGTCACAAAGCTTTTGCGCACTAGTTTGATAAAAGGATCAAAGTGCGCCTCAGAGGCTCCTTCCATGCTTTAGATACAAGATTTCAAATTTTAGGTTCTAAAACTTGCTGGTTTACGCACCAAGTTTTTCTTTACCATTCTGTGAGTGTAGTATTGCGCACATACTACAAAGAAGTACACACGTACAATATTTAATCGATAAGTAATATATTATGAGTTCGTACAATATTTAGTACTACATCAACTATTTCATATACATATTCCCCCCCCCCCCCAACACAGGTAGCATATTGACAGCCAGTTAACTCTATTCGGGGTGGCGATAGCATAATGAGCATTACAGCAGTCATATTGCTGCTGCATCTATAATTTCCCCTGCTGCTTCATAGATTTTCTGGGTACTTTATACGGATTTAAAAATGTTTTTTTCCTGTTATTATATGAATACACTGTTAATTTATTTATTTTATTATTTATTTATGATAGCTTATTATTATATATGATAGCTTTTTGTTATCAATATGCTGTTAAAATTAAGTTCTTTTATATATTTAATATTTTTGATTTATTTTTACGTACAGCTGCATTCTCAGTTTCTTTTTCTCTTTTCTTTATTTAATTAATTTAAAAGCTCTCAATCATAGCGTAAAAATCAAGACAATGTAAACATTCCTCTATTATAAACTTTTGTCACCAATTAATTGATCCATTAACTTATTATATTAGCTTAGTTCGTTATGACTTTTCATATTTTTGTGTTGTTATTGTTATTGCTTTTAATTTCTGTGTATATTCTAGTTCTAAATTGTTTTTTTTTCTTGTATCTTCTTTTATTCGTACGCCACCAAAGCCTTGAGCTGAAAATCAGCGCTATAACCTGTTGCAGCACGTGCTGAGCTCAAGGCTTTTCACACAATGCTGTACGCGACAGCGTTCCACATTATTATTTTTTTGTTTTATTTTATGTTTTGTTAGTGTTCTTTTTGTGTTTTTGTGATGTTAGCCGTTGTTGTATACAGTGTGTGTGTGAATAAATGTCTTCTTTCTTTCTTTCTTTCTTATATTATTATACCTATAATATATTATTATGTAACGTGTGGTTACAATAATTACGTGCACTTATCACATATTTATTCTATTATTCTACTTAGTATCTTATTACCAGGGATGCATGATTCAATAAAATTTGATTAGTTAGATGATATCTATTTTTTTAAATTATTTATTCAAGCGCATAATCCAACTTCTCTATTTTATTCAAAATTTTGTATTTTGTCCAAACATGGATTTTGCGAATAATTCAAATACAACCTAAAATTTGATGGCCGGCAAAAATAAAACAACCGCCGGTAAAATAAAATCCGATAACTCTATAAATTATTGTATATTATAATATATTTCAAAACAATATTAAATAGGGTACATATTAATTGTGAAAACTGCATCTCATGCAAATATTTAAATAACTAGCAAAAAGAAATAAGAAAATGGACATTTTTAACTTGCATTTTCTATATGTATCCTCATATGCTTTTTTAATGAATTTTTAACAGTAAATGTCTTTTTACATATTTCACAACTATGTGGCTTAACTTCTGTATGTACTGTCATAATATGAGTTTTTAAATAACTTCTTGTCATAAATTTCTTATCACACTTCAAACAGTTATATGGCTTTTCTCCTGTATGAGTAAGCATATGACGGGTCAAGGTAGAATTGCGTGGAAATGTTTTGCTGCATACAGAACAGGAATATGGCATTTCTCCAGAGTGGATTTTTAAATGACTTTTTAATGTACCTATGTGAGAAAATTTTAATCCACAACCATCACATGTATATGGCTTTTCTTTTGTATGAGTTCTAATATGACTTGTTACGGAACTCCGCACTGAAAACGTTTTACTGCATTGGTTACATTTATATGGCTTCTCTCCAGTATGAGTTCTTTCATGTCTTTGCAAGTTGCACTTCAAAGCAAAAGTTTTAGGGCACATGGTACAACCATATGGCTTTTCTCCGGTATGAGTTCTTAAATGACTTTTATAGTTACCTATTCGTAAAAATGTTAGACCACATCTATCACATGCATAAGGCTTTTCACCTGTGTGAATTCTCTTATGTATTTTCAAAGAGTCTTGATCACAAAATGACTTTTTGCATACATCACATATAGGTTGTCCGCCAATATGTATCTTTTTGTGTTTATTCAATCTACTCACTTGAGAAAAGGTTTTATCGCATGTTTCACAAGAAAATAGAACACCGGTATGAATTTTTAAATGGCTTTGTAAGTAGATTTTTTGAGTAAAGGTTTTTTGACATAAATCACAAATATATGTACTTTCATTAGTATGAATCCTTTTATGCCTTTTCAAAGTACCCATTTGAGAGAATTTTTTACTACATTGTTCACACTCAAATGCTGTTTTCTCTTCTATGTGGATTTTATTTAGTTTATCCATTGAATATATGTCTTGAAATCTTTCATTAGATTCATTACAATTATATCTTCTTCCAGTCTTGCTTTGATTGTGTTCATGTAATTCATATTGAGAAATTCCTGTACTGCTTAGCTTGTAAGAAAATATTTCACAGTTGTGTATGTTGAAATGACTTTGTAAGGCAATTTTATGAGTGAATATTTCATTACATACATCACAAACATATGACTTTTCTTCACTGTGTATTCTTTTATGTTTTTTCAAGATGCACTTTTCAGCAAATGTGTTATTGCATATATCACATGCATAACACTTATTTTCCAAAGCATTTATTTTATGCAATCCATATGTGCTATTTGGGACATCATATACATCTGCGACAGGTGTATCATCTGTAAGAAAAATGGCCTTGTTTATGAATTAAACAATTTCATTGTTGAATGTGTTTCATGTGTGTCATAAGGATTCCTCTTTGGACCCATGTGCACTGAATGCATGGGCTTGACCAGTAGGCATATAATATATATATTAAGTTAGAGTGAAATATGTTTAGTCACATCAGCAAAAAATTACCTTGAGCCTTAACTTCAAGTGTGTAATCTGCTGTCTGATCAGTTAATTCATCCTTTACAGAGTTTTCTACTTTCACCGTTATCATTGGTACTTGTTTCTCTATAAAGTGAAGATCATTGAAGTGGTTGATTTTAAAACTGGTCAATGAGAGGCCTAATGGTTTACCCTCATTCATTGTTGTAACTACATCTTGTGTAAACTGAAATTGTTGTTTATAATATAGTAATAATTAGATAAAATATGAATATAGTAATAATTAATATGTTCTTAGTTTTACTTTTAGTTTATTCAGGCAGAATTTGTGCCAAGTTCCTCTGAAGAGTTACTGCCACCATACCTTTTTCTGCCTGCCAGCAGTAATGCACATGAATTACTACTGTGTGGCTGTTTGACAGGTTTGGTTGCTGGTGAAAATAACAAGCAGATGAGACATTTAACATCAGGAGAGTCAGCTGCTCATTTAAATAAAAAAACTTGTTTTTTAATATGAAATTCAGAGCAAAAATAAGTGCAACTAAAAACCCTTAATGTTATCTACAATTCACCACCTTTGCCTATTTAGTGCAGGAAAGGAACTTCATTGAGGCACACTTTAATCCTTTCTCCACACTGGTTCAAGAGAGCCAATAGACCCAAGTAGCAGTGGTAGACTAGTTATTTTACTTCAATAAATAATTAAGGGCAAACTTACTTCAATATCATTTTCTATAAAACGTTTAAGTATCCACTCAGATTTCTGTATCATTTTAATGAATTTGCTGCATCTAAGCAGCTGTGAATGGCAAATGTAACATAGCTTATCAGGTCTGCCATTACCTGTTTTTAGCTGAAACAAAATATAATAAGAATAAGAGAAACTTTAAAAATAATTAAGACTTGTTTTTAGTTTTCCTTTCTCATTCAGAAATAGTTAGGTATAGAGTAATTTACTTAACAAAACCCATCCAACTATCTGATAAGCTTCAAAAAGTCCGTCCTCCAGGGCGGTCGTGCATTAACAAAATCTTGAAACATACCTACCTGAATAATTTCAATGCTTTCCAAAATTTCTTGAATTTGGATATTTTGTATAGAAAACATTCGTACGTTATTGTTATCCTTTAAACATACTCTGCACGCAGCTATATTTGCCATTGTACACATATAAATTGTATAACCATTGATTCTCAATTAAAATACAATCCTGAAAAGCAATTTTCACATATCCTGATCAGTGTTTCCACTTTAATATTTTCCTTTCCCCACGCCTCACTTCGAATTTCCCCTTCTCAGGGCTTTTTTCCCCTCAAAATTTTTTCTGCTGTAGTTTTTACTTTTGGCCCTAGTGTAGTAACTAAAAAAAGGTCTTTATCGAGTTTATTCTATAGCCTGCCCACGCCTCTGGTGATACTATACTATGATAATATTATTTTACACTAAATGCGTCAACAAAATCATCGACATTTGTCGACTTTGCACATCATTACTTTGATTGATGTAACTGCACATCACTAGCTGTCAATTTCCGAGCTCCGTAAATAAACAAAACTAGAAATATTTATTGTGACAGTTCTTTTATATGAAAAATGGATCGGTGGCTAATTAAAAATTCTGCTAGAAAATCGGTGAGTTTGTGCTTCCATTTTTATATTGGTCAGTACTTAATTTAATGCACAATGAAATCTAGGTTAGAATTTTAGGTTATGAAAAATGTTTTTATTTTTTAATGTAGCTAGCTTAGAATAATAACGCATAGAAACCTATTGCAAACACGAACAATTCGAAACTAAAACTAGTTGCGCCGTTTCATCCTTGACCTGTTAGTGCTCCATGTCCTGTCCATGTCACATTGTGTCAAACATAGCTCGCGAAAAACAATTAAAAATGACCGCTTGCGTAGTAAAGAAGTGTATTAACTCATCGGGAAAACCAAAAAGAAGTAGTAATATTGCCTTTCATTGACACGTAACTACTTACATTTTACTAAATAAACTACCTACCTAAAATAAATAATATAAATTACTGTCTTATGAGAATATAGTGTTGCTAGTGCTGGGGAAAAATTTGGACACATTTTTTTCTATAATAATTGGTTTCTAATATTGTTTAGAAAATTAAATGTTTTATATTTACTATGATGATGATGTTATGTCTATGATGTTTATGGCTCCACTGCATATAAGACACCAACAAGTTTGAGGTTCATATTATTATCTTTTTTCCAGATAGATCTCCTCTAGATATAAGCTTACACAAAATCGCATTTACAGAAATGCATAGTTTTCTGGAAAAAAATCCTATGGTTTCAATAATTCACAACAATTTTCTTAAATTTTGACACCATTTGTCAGAGATAATGTAAAAAGTGCAAGCAATGGTCGTTTCGTATTACGTTGTTAATGTCAGCGGGTTTTGACGGAGACGCACCTTCTATGCGTTATTATTCTAAGGTAGCTAGCTAGGCACGCAAAGATGTTGTACCACCATGCATCCCACAGGGGAGTTTCTTTATTATTATTTTTTTCATAAAAATTTTTAACCCCTCAAGCTTTGTTAAGAATAAAGTGTCAAGAATGTTGCAAACTGGCTTTTTGGTTTGGGTTCGGGAAAAAATTCAAATTAATTTTTGCCTTAAAATTGCTACACGAATTTAAATTTGAATGAATTGCGGTTACTTAAACCATTTTTTTCAGAATGAAGAAAAGGTTCCTCTTAGCTCATCCAAAAGACCCGGTGCTAGTACGTGCTCTTATTCAGAACCTCAGCCCGGAACGAGTTTTCAGTCCAGTAATTATGTCAAGGATCAGAAAGAACAATTAGATCCTCAAATTTCGTCAGTCATGGAAGTCGAAGACGAAAAATTGGTCATTATTATTTCACTTAATATACCTAATCAGTTTTAAGTTTGCTTGGGTTACCTATTTAAAGGAGTTTTGTAAAATTTACTCATTACCTATCTTGTATTTTGTAGGTTGATAACTGTACTGAAGATGAAGAAGAGGGATACAGTACTGAAAATGAAAAGAAAAAGCAGTTGATTAGTTCTAAGTCTACGACAAAAGGTATGAAAAAGATATTTAAGAAGAAGTTTCAGCATGATTGGCTTAAGCTACCTGAGTTCAAAGCATGGTTGTTAAATGGGAATAGAGATGACAATGCAATTTGTAAGGTGTGCAATGTGGCTATGAAGGCGGGAAAATCAGAGCTCAAAAAGCATGGTGGTGGAAAAGTTCACAAAAAAAATATGGAAGCGTGGCTACAGTCTAATACAAATCAACCTTGTATTACAACATTTGTTTCAGAAAATACAAAACTGAAAAACGCTGAAGCTGCCATTTGTTCATATATCGTTGAAAACAATCTTCCTATTTCATCAATTGAACCTTTAATTGAATTGATTAAATCTTTACCAGAGAAGGCAATCACATCGCAAATCTCTTTAGCCAAACAAAAAGCTACTAATGTCATTAGGAATGGTTTGCGTCCATATTTTAACCAAAAACTTGTTAGTGAACTGAACCACCATTTGTTTTCCGTTTATATTGACGAAACAACTGATGTTAGCGTCAAAAAGCAACTAGCGATACTAGTCAGCTACTGCCATAATTTTGTAACAAAAGTAGATGTGATCGACGTAGTAGATTGCCCTGACGGGACCGCTATGGGTTTGTACACACAAATGATTAACACGCTAAAAGAAAATAATGTGCCTCTGCAAAACTGGATAGGCTTTTGTGCTGATACCACTGCAGTCATGATGGGGCAGCATAACTCTGTGTCTCAACTAATCAAACTAAACTATCCTCAAGTATTTGTGTCAAAATGCTCATGCCATATGATACACCTGGTGGCGAGTAACGCATGCACCAAGTTAAGCAACTCTTTAGAAGATTTGTGCCGCAATGTATACAATCACTTTGGGAGGAGCCCTAAAAATTCTGCTGCTTTTAAAGAGTTTCAAACCTTCCATGAAGTCAAACCTCATAAAATATTGAGAGCTTGTCAAACCAGGTGGTTGTCGCTTCAAGCATGCGTGCGAAGAATTTTAGAGCAGTGGGATCCATTGAAGAGTTACTGGAGAATATTAAGCTTCGAAGATCCAACACATGCAAACCGCCACACTCTCCAAACCTTGGAGAACCCTTTAATAAAAAGCCAAATGCATTTTGTAGACTACGCTCTTGGACTGTTTAATGATTTTAATTGCATGTTTCAAGCTGACTATCCTAAATTCTCAGAATTGAAGACTGAAACTGAGGAATTAATCAAAACATTGGCGTTAAATTTCATGAATAGAAATTATGTCAAACAAACCCCTGCTAACCAAATCAATCCTCATCAGACAGAAGAATATCTTGAATTGAAACGTATCTATTTAGGTGTGGATGCAACCTATTTATTAACAGAGGTGGAAAATAAAGAAGACTGTGAAGTTCAGAAAATTTTTCAGTCAGCAAGATTGTTTTATATTGAAGCGATCGTACAAATTAAGAAACGATTTGTATTTGAAGATGTGCACATGGATTCGTCTTTTTTAAATCCGAAAAATGCCAATGATTTGCAACCTACATCATTGTACGAAATCGCGAAAAAACACATTCCATCACATATTACTGTAGATTTAACAGAGCTGGACAAGGAATGGAGGAATCAAAGTCTCCTTGCAGATTGTAACGATTCCATGGATACTGTAGGCTATTGGAAAAAAATGTTTGAAAAAAATAATGTTGACGGCAGACCCAAATTCCTGCAACTGCCAATTTTGGTAAACTTTTTTATGTCACTGCCCTTTTCCAATGCTGCCGTAGAACGGCTATTTAGTGATCTAAAAAATATCAAAACAGATAAACGCAATAGGCTGGATAATGAAACGGTTGCATCAATCCTGTGTGTGAAATCTGGCTTGAAACGAACGGGAACAACATCTGTACAACTAATGAAAAATCAGCTAGAAATACCACACCTTAAGTTTGTACAGTCTAATGCAACTGCAAGCGAATCTAAAAAAATTAGACTAAGTATGAATAAAGTATAATTAAACGATTCGTATTTTATTTATAGCCTCACCAGAAATCTATAAAACTTGGGGCTGTAAACTCACCTCTTATTCCAAGTCAGTTTACGCAATCAGCAAATACATTTTAGCACAGAATAATATTTTAGGCCTTAAACAGAATGGAAATAAGGGTGAGTATACGCCACCTGCACGTGTTGTCACTTGCTTTTATACGGCAACACGTTAGCCCACGGGAGACTCCATAAAAAAATACTTCCGGAATTTACCGCAATACTTTAAGCTAGGTTTTAACCATCATCATCATCAGCCAGTATTCGTCCACTGCTGGACATAGGCCTCTCCCAATGTACGCCACTGAGCCCGGTCTTGAGCTTTCCTCATCCAGTCTCTGCCGGCTGCCTTTCACAGGTCGTCGCTCCTGGTTTTAACCATGATTTCCCTCAATTTCCCCTTTTTAATGTCTTCCCCTTTTTCTCCCCCTATGGACCCTAATTTCCCCTCAAATGGGGAAGTTCCCCTCATTGTGGAAACACTGATCCTGATTATGATAAGAGAAATTGCACTGATACTTGTTGTTTTCGTTATTGCTTTTTGCCTTCACAAAACGTCATCTGTCAACCGTCTAACCGTGTATTTATATATCTATACATATAATAAAATTGTAGAAAAGTGGTGTCTGTACAATGGAAATATATTAAAAAAAAGTAGCAGGGGTTGTTATTATATCGATGCCGAACCCGAAATTGTAACTAATTTTTTTTTTGTCTGTTTGTCTGTATGTCTGTTTGTCTGTGTGTTTGTGCACGCTAATATCAGAAACGGCTTATTCGATTTAGATACGGTTTTCACTAATATATTGTAGTAAGCTTCACTTAACATTTAGTGTTTATTTCATGTCAATCGGTTCATAAATAAAAAAGTTATGTCAATTTAAAGAATCACGGCGAACATTTTTAACGTACAGAGTTCGTACTACACGCCTCGCGCCTGAGCGTCCGTGGCTATATAAAGCGCGCTGAGAGCCGCGAAACGTGAAAGTTTGTATGGATGTTTGTTACTCTTTCACGCTCAAACGGCTGAATTGATTTGGATGAAATTTTGTACCAAGATAGCTTATATCCTGGCTTAACACTAGGCTACTTTGATCCCAGAAAAGTGCAGAGTTCCCGTGGGATTACTTATTAACCGCGGGTAACACTGCGGGGCACAGCTAGTTTTAAATAAATATGTATATCTTTCTGATAAACAAAAATAATTCATGGACCATACACCTGCGGTGAGTTTTTTTAAGGAATTTTCTTGGTTTTCCGTAAACTATACAATCCAATACCCAGCCACAGAAACATCTACGTTCTTCATACTAATGTTTGTCCTGGGTAGGAAATCGAATCCACTACCTCCTGCTCCATGACTAGTCTCATCTATTGGCCTTGACAGCTCAATGTAGTGATTTTGCACTTGATGTTCAGACAAACAAACATGCACGCAATGTTGTACATTCGGTTTCTGCACGCGATGTCGGTCGGAGCGATCGGTTCGTCCCGCTGAAGTGTTGAGTCGCTGAATATTTATCGTGTGCAGCATATTCCATATGACGAGCCTTGGAGCATAGAATGACGTATTTATCCAATTGAAACAAAAATAGGTTTGAGAAGAATTTAAAAACACATAATTTGTTCGCAAAAGGTTTTTAAATATTCAATGAATTTGCATCGATCACTGTATTGGACATCACCACGGTAGGCAAAAGCTGGACATCAGGCAGTGCATAATATGCCATAAAGTATATAGGTAGTCATAAAATTGGTGTGTATATGGCTTTAAATTAACGGCTGTACATTATCATACCATGCATTATTTTGTCGTACAATATAGACCTAAAGGTAAAGGTTAATTAGGATACATAAAGCCACCCGCCGTAAGAGGTATTTACTCTGCGTATATAAATAAAAAAAAGTCCGTCCGGATTTAGGATTTCTTTTTCGTAGGTTTATTTAGTACATGGTACAGATATTTTACAGTTTCATTAATTCATTAATATTAGAGTAGTTTCCTCAACGGTATTCTGTTAGGTTCCCAAAGTTCAGAGTATTTTTATATGTAAGGTAACTCTTAAGCAATAATATATTATATTCATACTCATATAATTCTAATCATTATAAAGAACCATAGAATGACGAAGAAAAGTCATTCTGTGGTTCTTTTTCTCGCAATACTAAAAGCATATTCTACTGAAAATCATTAAAGTGGTCTATCGGATACTATCCACTTTGTCATATGTGTAAATAAATAATCACTTGGTCTCAAATTAGACCCTAATCTTTAAACCTGGATGTGATAGATAGGAACTGAGTATTTTCTACTGTCTCAAGTTACACACATCACTCTTCAGCAGCATCGGTAGAAGACAGTGCACAATGAATAAAATAGTGGCATGCAGAGTGTGTCTAAATGACAATAACAGATTACTCTCCATCCAAAATACTCAGCTCCAAGATGTTTATGAAAAACTTTCAAATACTCGGGTATGTATTGCACAGTGCAAATAAAAAGTATTTTAAATTTCACAATCAGAAGGAGGAAGATAATTGGGTTTATAGCAGTTGATGTGTGGCAACCAAATGGTGCAATAAACAGTGATTTGATTATAGCTAAATGTTTCATTGTTTAATTCAAATAATTTTGAATTTCAAGCAATAAGCCTTCAAATTAAATTTCAATTCTGCTTCTGATTGTATTTAGTGGAAATGTGCGTCCTATCTTTATAAAATCACTTTTCTCTAGCCTTAGAGGTTGGCTTCTTAGGGTTAAGCTTCCTTTGTACATGTATTTGCTTTTGTATTGAGTTGTCTGTGTACAATAAAGTTTTCTTTAGCACAGATATGGTATTACTATATATAGGATATATATATATATATACTATATAGGAAAAGTTTCCTGAAAAATCTGAATTTACTAATGCATGCAATCAGGTGATCTTTATGTGTGGAAGCAGACTACCTATATGATTGTCCAAACTATGAATTTATAATTCCTTTTTCCAGCTCAATACAGAGGATAAAAGGCCTGAAACAGTTTGCTACATATGTCACTCCCAGTTACAAAGATGCAGTCAATTCATGGAGCTGTCACAAACAGCTGAAAGAATTCTTTTACATTTATTTCATAGTAGAATTGAGGTAAGTGTGGTATTAACCCTTTAGGTTTAACAACTTCACTAAACGTATTTATATTACTTATGCAAATAACCTTATCATGTTAAAAAAGTGTATGACAGTTCCGACATGCAACTGGAGTTTACTCCTTAAGAAACATGTATCATATAGTACATAAAAACTTCACTTTCTGATAACACTTGATTTTTACTCCTCATCTAATTTATGTACTATGGGCTGTATGTAAAAATCGATTTTTAATGTGTAAACTTGAAAACAATCACACTTATTATATTCTATAAATTTGTTGCCTGAATAATTTCTTAATAAATTATACTTTGATTCTATTTTTTTCTTTCTGAAATATTATGATCATAATCAAAATTTCTGAATATTTTTCAGTTTTCACAAGAAGCCATCATTTCGCTCAATGGAGGGATTCCTCTTAACTCATATATTTCAATGGATATGCACTATGATGACACATTTGATGGTGTTGACACAATGGGTATTACTGTTAAAGAAGAACAGACTGTAAAAGAAGAATATTTTTGTCAAGAAGAAAATAATCTTCATGAAGTGAAGTTAGAAGGTAATTATTAGATGGAGATGATAATTTATATATTTCTTTATCTACCAGTTAATAATTAGTTATACAATGGGTTACCCTACATAATGCATTTGTTGCTTAGTGGTTATTTTCATAGAAATTGGTTCACGCCTTTTAGTCAAAAGAGTAGGCAGAACTTGTCAGTGGGTCACTTATCACTATGGTTAATCTTTTTGTTTGCTATTATTTAAAATAACTATAGGTATTGTAATCCATTTATAATGGAGGACATTCACACGGCATCTAAATTATTTTTTGTTGCAATGTGTAAGGCCACACTTGACCGAAAAGAAGAATATATTTTTTACAATTATGGTGGAAATTCACTTAACTTTTACTGTTTATATAAAAGCTTTTTTTTTTCAGACTCACCAACAATAAGTAGCAAGAAACGTAAAGTGATTTTGAGGAAACATAATATGTCAAAAGCAAATCCTGACAATCAGAATAAAGAAAAAAAAGGTTTAAAATCTAAGAAAAGAAACAACTCTAGTAAACATATTAAACGGCTTATGATACTGAACAAAGGAGAGAGACCATTTGTCTGTGATGAATGCAACAAAGCATTCTCTCAAATGGGTAACTTGAACAGGCATAAAAGAATACATACTGGCGGGAAGCCATATATTTGTGACATTTGCAATAAAGCATTTTCCGAAAAAGTCTCACTGCAAAGTCATGAAAGAATCCATACAGGAGAAAAGCTATTTTCTTGTGGGCGATGTGGTAAAACATTTTCTCAGAAGTGTAACTTGCAAAGGCATGAGAGAGTGCACACTGGAGAAAAGCCATTTGCCTGTAACAGATGTCACAAAACATTCTCAGATATGAGTCATGTCAAAGGTCACATGAGGATTCATACAAATGAAAAGCCATATGCTTGTGATAGATGTGGATTGAGATTCTCAAATGTTAGTAATTTCAAAAGCCATTTGAGAACACATACAGGTGAAAAACCATATGCATGTAATATATGTTTCAAAACATTCCCTCGTAGCACTACTTTGAAATGTCATATGATTACTCACTCTGGAGATAAGCCATATGATTGTGTGAAATGCAATAAAAAATTCAATACTAATAAGTATTTGAAAAGGCATATGAGAGTTCACACAGGAGAAAAGCCATATGCCTGTGACATATGTGACAAAACATTTACTGTGAAAAATTCTTTGAAGAAGCACATGCGAACTCACACTGGAGAAAAGACATGAAAGAAAATGCAATGAACTACTGGAAAATTTATCTTATTCAACCTTCCTGTGATATTTTAGAAGAATGCTTTGAAGCTCTATGTGTATATGTGTCATACCAGAGAAAAGACATGTTTTGTCGTTTCTTATATTAATGTGTACCTTAATGACTTTGCAACAGTGATTATTATTTGTGATATTTTAAAAGAAATAATTTAACAATAACATCCTCTAACATAAATCGTTAATTTCATTAACTAGGTACACTCCGTAAAGTGTTCTTTTATATTTTAAAAGACGTTATATCTAAGAAATATTTTTTCATTGGTAATTGTTTGTTGATTGTCTTACATAATAACACTTACTGCCGCTGGTGTCATTAAATGCAGCACATCAAAGCCTAAACCCAACTATAAGTTCACAATGTTTGCTCAGTCAGGGATCAAACCTGGGACCATGCATAGTGATGCAGCCTTATTATCATACCTCTCTACGGAGCCTCGGTACGCGGGGTGGGTCGAAGGTGAAACAGATGTATATAGGTATTGATTTTTAGAAAATTGAAGATTTTTATGCTAATCCAATAGGGCTCCAAAACCTTAGAATACTAGATTGTGAGGAAATATCGTTTATTAAAAATCATGCATGGCGATACCACCTATCATGCAATATAACAATACGGATCACGTCCCGAAGTTTCGTCTGTAGGGCGTAGGTTCAAACTCGCCAAAGACGTTCTACAATCTTACTATTATAAAAGCGAAAGTTTGGGTGGAATGACATTTGTTACTCAATCGCGGCAGAACGAATCTGGATGAAATTTGTCTGTTTTACAGTCTGGGATAGCACATAGGCATTTTTATCCCAGAAAATTACGGTTCCCGTGGGATGAATTATTTGCCGCGGGTAACTCTGTTCCTAAGTTGACAACTTGACGTTCGTTTTTTATACATTACATAATAAGGTAGGTAGGTAAGATAAGGTCAACCGTTAACTTAAAAATGTCATCGCCGCGCCCCGGCACGAAAAATATATGAAAATAAAGTATTCTGCATTCTAAATGTGGCGAAATAACTTCCAATTTTTCAAAAATTAAATTTGGTCTAGCTTGTATACGCATATACATATGATAATATCAAACGATTTAACTACGTGGGTTTAGCACAACCAATATTAGTATCGACACAAAAAAACAAAAACTAATAAAACTATTATTATGGCAGGATATGAAATTGGTCATTATGGAAATTCCATTTCTCTATCGTTTCTATTCCATCTTGACTCGTAGAAGCGGGTAAACGCTTATTATTATCAGTTTGGCTACATCGCATTGCACTGTATATGGAATATTCATCCTGACAATAAACCACAAACCAAAAACAAAAAAACCTCTTGTTTTACACTAATTTTAATCTCCACTATACAGGCTTGCCTAGTAGTGTGGGACCGCTGGAAGATTTTCTTCATGTTTACTCTGCTTAGCATCATAGGAGTATGTTAAGTAATATAGTTCTTTTTTAAATTTATATACCTGTACGTTAATGGAAGCTGTCCTTTGTTGCAAATAAATATGTTTAATTTCCGTAATGAAATTTCTATTCAACTGATTTGTAGCTAACCAAGATTGGTTGATTTCTTTTATTTTTAAAGCTCTTGTATTTTGAAAATCCGAAATGGCAATACCGCTAGCTAAAAGAAACGAAAAAAAATAGTAGTAGTCAAACTGTCAAAAAGAGAATATATATAACGCTTCAGAGCTAGAAAAGCTTGTTAGCTTTGCTTTTATCTACGATAAATTAATATTCAATGTACTCTGTGTGAAATAACCGTTAAAATGGTTCAACACACGCACATATTACAATTGATTTGTGTGCTGTACTTTGGAAGTAAGTATATATTTATTGTAACGTGTTTTCAATCATCAAAATCGGTAACGCCCAATGCTCAACGTATTTTGTTTCAGCGACTTATGTTTATTCGGATTGTACTATTCCAATTGTGCTGAGAAACACATGGTTTTCGTTTGAGAATGGCAAACAGACGATTACAGATATCAATGCAAGCGACATGTCTGGAAAGTAAGTACCTACATAAACACATGATTCATAAAAATCTTGCATACGCTTTTGTAGGATGAATTTTTGAAATTAAAATTAAAAAAGTAATTTATTTTAGTGGTTAATATGAGAGGACAGTATCTAGACTAGAGAGTAGCATAGATACCAAAAGTAAGAGGACAGTGTTAAGAGCAATGGAGATTAAAATTTAGTCATTTTATTCTTATAATTTCAGGGGATTGTGTGTAAACATCAAAGCCGATTACAGAGTGAACTATACAATGGTGTTCCAATACACCAACTGCTACTACTGTGTCAAGCTACTAGTTCGCACTGTGAATGTTATAGAAAAAATTGAGACTCCTTGTGTGGATCTTGCCCCAAATGAGGAGCCCACTGTTGAAAGGGTCTGCCGCGGTCTGAACCCTGATCAAAATTTGATTACATTGTTTTCAGAGAACTATGTACCGGTAAGATGCATATTTTTTTAATATATGCAAAATTTAAAAGAGATGACTCTTAGTACCTTGGTAATATCCGAAAATACAGATCTGGGTCAGAAAATTCTTATCTTCATCATCCCTGAGTGTTATATAGGCATTTTTTTCTGTCCTGATATAGATGAGTTAAAGATGATAGGCTGTTAGTATTATATTCTATAACTGTGATAATTGTTTGAATGAAATTGTGAATGTAAAGATCATAAATTTCCAATTACCTATATTGGAATATTCAAAAAAACATGGTCTATGTAATACGGTGACTGAATTGAATGCTTAACTGTAACCTTGCATTGGGAACAATAGAGATAAGAAAAAGAAAAGAACAATAGAGGTATAAAATATTATAGAGTCCTCTTCTAATAATTATAAATTATTAATTATTAAATTATATTACTTTTCATGCAAACAAAAAGCAGTATACATACTGGTATGGAACATCTTAGCTACCTTACCTTATAACAAATTATTATTTTTCTTAATTTGTGATTAGCCATGTGGCTAAAAGCAACTTATTTCAGTGCTCGCTTGTTGTGCTTTGTTATAGTCCACAAAGAACATAAATATTTCAGGTAAACTGCAGGTCATCCTTAGAAGGAGTATGGCATTTTGCTTACCAAAATCGTTTCCGATTTACTGGAGAATGCAACCATCCAGACAACCAGATCAAATCCTGCCAGACAGCCGGTACTCAGTTCTTGATCACAAATCAAAAGTTCAACATAACATATCGGAAATGCCAAGGAATGTCCAACAGTTTCGATGGTGTCGTTGAATACAGCTGTTTGGGTAAGCAAGAAATATATTTAAGAATAATAAAGTACTAGCTTGTATGTGTCTCAGTTGCTGCTTACTAATTATTTACTACAATGTGGCTGTGGTGCCACTGAAAACCAGAGACTATAGCATACAGCCTACATGTGGCTATTACATTACATTGTCGCATGGTAGACAAAGAAAATGTTAGTCTTATACTCGTATGAATATACAATTCTACTTAATTATATAGAACAAAAATATTTATATTCTAAGATTATTTATTGAATAATTAGGCATATCTATAGAAATAAATAAAATTGGAGTGTCTGTTTGTAATATTAAAATAACCACTTTTTACTAAGTGCATATGGATGTATACACGGTATATACCAAAACAACATTATCTAGCATTTCTGTCTGGCTGTGTAAATCGAATGCATCACTGCTTGGCTGCAAAATGGGTATGATGGTATTACTTTCCCTGACGAACTTAGCATAAGTTCTACTGCTACTATAATGCTAATTGCAGGTCATTGGTTTGTTGATAAAAACCACTTCTTCGCTGTGGCAAATACAAAGGAATCCCGTAAAGACGAGAGGTACCGCTGCTTCCTCAAGAACAGAGATGATGACCTCTACATTGGTGCCTCCATTACTCCAGAGTGCAACACACTGAAGACCGTTGAAAATTCCCCTGAGAGATATAGGGTCACCCCAGTTAAGGTAAGATATTCATATATTATTCAACAAATTTCGGCTGGCCTTACAGTTCTTTTGGTAGTAATTCTACCTCCTGTGCTGTAGTGTTAGGTCGTGGGTTCGATTCCCACCCTGGACAAACTGTTTGCTCCATCTGGGTTAGTACAAAAGGTAGGTATGAGTAGTATTTACAAAAATTATATAAGTATTCTATTAGTTGCCTAGTTCCCACAAGTATGCTACAAGCTATGCTTGTTTTGGAGCTAGAGGGTGGTGTGTGAAATGTCCACAAATATATATTTATTAATGTTTAATATATTCTATTTTGTTATGCCAATTTTTTTTAAAACTATAGATTGTTTAAAAAAATAGTTCCTAATCTTGTATTGTCATTAACAACAAATGCACATGCACATTTTAGCTCAAACAACATGTATTAGAACTGGTTATTTCTATGCTTCATTTCACATTAAAAGTGCTACGGTTTTATTCTTCGGTGCACCAGCCCAAATATATCTCAAAAAAACTTTTGGCTAGTCTATGAATATAATTTTTTATGTATCTTTCAGGCGGAAGTTGTTGAACCAGGATGCAGACTGCCACAGAACTTCTCCGGGGATTGGATAAACACGGCCAACATTGATGCAGATGTGTTCATCAATGAGACGCACATCATAGAGACATACTATCCCGACGAGGGGAGGTACAGGCGAACTATCTATGTGTGCAGGTAATATCACACTTCATAATAATACTACAAATGATAAGTTCATAAGAATTATGCGAGACAGAAATGATGCCAAAACTACCGAAACGACTTGGCTGAATTTTTGAATAAGGTAGATAATGAATTGATAACGATTTATAGTTACAAGTAAGTAATATATCCCGGTACAAGAATTTTAAAATACTTAATATTAATATAATGCCATTAATACCCATTGTTAAAGGCGTGAAGGCAACACAGTCAGTCGGACCGAACAAATATCCAACTCCCAGGAGCAAACTTTATGCTCGCGAATACGTTTGCCCCGGGCGAGAATTGATCCTGAGATACCTCGTCTTGCAGAAACAGTACCAGGCCGTCTCCTCTACTTACGTTCGTAATTATTTTTTATTGTTGGATTTATGTGTGTATTCCAGGGAACAAAGAGACAGCAGGGTTATGATGGCTCGACTCACTGTTGATGGTTGTCAAAAGGATTATGTTTGCTTCGACTTTGTACCTCAACATCACAATGTTATAAGGTATGCTTTGCAATAATAACATCTTCACGATGAGCCACCAACCACTATGTGTTTTCAAATAAATAATATTACTACTAATATCTAATAATTAATAAATAATAGACAATTTATCTAAATTACTGCACTACGTGGGATGTCATCCAAAATTAAAAAAAATTGTACTGTGGGAAGCAGTATACTTAAATTCTTATTTTTATAAATACATTGTTATAAAGTGTTATAATGCCGAGACACTGGACAATATGCTCATCACACCAACGTATGTCCTGGGCGGGAATCGAACCCACAATCTGCACCACAGAAGCCAGCGCAGTCGCTATTCATAATGTTTACTTTCATACAGATACCGCAAAGGCTTAGCCATGATTCAGAGTAACTTTCACACGGTTTGCTCGTGGGTCCAATTCCCGAACAAGCAGAAATGGCGGTACGATATATTCCTCAAAAAGGATCCCTCGCCCATCCGGTGTCCGGTCGCCGGAAAGTTCAATTTCACCCAGCGAGGCGACGTCAAATTCGAGACCAGAATCCTCGGCGGAGTCACACTCAGCCCTCGACCCAACTTGTACTGCAAACTGAACATAAGCGACTTCTCCGTATGCGACAAGGATCAGAAAACAATACAGATAAAAGAGAACTACTGCCTATCCGTCGATTACTTGGGGAGGCCTGTGGATATCTACAGCGACCCAGACTATAAGATGAAGTGTATCGGCTTTTGGAAGGAGAATCTTAAGTCGTATCTGATTACATATGATGAGTTGGATCCATTCTCCAAGTACAGATGCTGGGTGTACCAGAGGGCTGATATTAACAGGTAACTTTCATTGACTGGATGATTACAGGAACCTTGATCGTAGAAAAAATTACAATGTGATCATCAAAAAGTTTCTATCCCAAAAAAATTCTGCGTTCGCTGTTTTTATTAAGGTAGAAAAAAGTATGTACATATTTGCGATTTCGCCAAAGTAAGCCGATTGGAATTGGCTTGTACATACGTTTACCACTGATGTTTATAAGTATATATTGTTGTATATCTAGTAGTCCTCTTTTTATATTAGTGTATTTTCTCTTTTATTTCACACCACCGTCCATTATCATTCCTGTTTAGTCCAGTCCATCCAAAAATAGAGAGAAGAAAGGAAGAGATTAATTTAGTTAACGTATAAGACCGCCCATGTGTTTATATGGTGGCGTACATTAAAGAGTTCTATGTTCCATATAACATGTTATCACTTTTCAGAATACTCATGTCCCAAGCCCTGGGTCCGTACTGCGATTTGAAGCAGGACGTGACGTCATGGAACTACACGGAGGGCGCCGCCGTCGCCGTCGAGATGGAGGAGTACGAGAGAGAACGCGACCAGTGCCCGATGGACTTCGACGACGGCACCGACCCCTGGGCCCTCAAGCTGAACCAAGTCAAAGTACTCACCTTCTCATTCTGGAGCAGTAATAGCGCATCGGACTTGAGAATAAGTGCTATATGCGGAATGTCTTTGTTGGTTTTGGCTGTAGTGATGTAATGTGCCTTTATACAAACGTTAGACTGATAACATGATCTTAAAGAACTTGTAGACGTTGCGAGTTGATGTGCTGGTTACTTTCAATCCTTGAAGTATGTAGAATATATGTACATAATATGGATAATGGTCACGAGATATGCGAGAAATAAAAATGGTCTCAAATATATCTGTCTTAATCTCAGAGGTCCGTTGTATTTCTTTACACATTGTCTAGAAAGAGACGAAGCAACCTCTTAAAAGTTAGAAAGGAATTGAGCATAAGTATCGATTTATGTTCTATTTCTAAACAAAAAAATCTTCAGAATATGTATTCCTTCCACATTTGATATAACCTTTTTAATTTTTTCTTACTTAACATAATCATAAGTGCATGGGTGCAGATGTCTTCAGCCAATGCAAGTAGCCAGCGCATGTAGATTGACATATATGTCAGTAACATGCAATGTGTACAAGCAGCATTAGTATGAGTAACAGTGACAAAATAACAGACGAAAGAGGAAGAAATGTATATTTGTATAAGTTGTGTGTAACATAGTATTCATTATTTCTGCACAAAATTTGTTTACCAAGTGCACCAAAATGATCAATTATGCATTTCTCGTAGACATTAATATGTATTAGATGTAATGTAACATAGTCCGTCCAATTAATGTAATTCCAGGGAGTGATTTTTATATATATTTATATGGATTTCCAACATTCTGATGGATTCTTACTTTAGTGCTTTAAGCTTTAAACATTTTTTCACCAGTAATTTTTTACTTATTTATCTTTCTGTATAATATAATTATATAATCTTGAAACTTGATGTACTTACCTTTCTGGATTTAATATCTATTTCATTTATTTTAATTAAGAAGGAATCAGTCAGAATGTTTATAGGGTAGCTAGTAATTAGGGTCAATGATGAACCTTCCTTGGTTTAGTGTGTCTATTTCGATCATAATCAACTAATGTTAGATATTATGTTAAAATGAAACAATAAGTAATTGTCTAGAAAAGAGTGTAGTAGAACTTATGCCAAGTTGGTCAAGGGAAGTACTGCCACCATGCCTATTTATATATTTCTGCTGCCAAGCAGTAATGCAATCATATTTACTGTATTCCAGTTTGATAGGTGTGGTTGCTGGTCTTTCAGGCATATGAGAAATTCCACCTTCACGTCTCACAGTTATGGGCACATACAATATGATTTTTGCACATCACAAAAAAACTGTAAGTTGGGTTGTTTTCATTTACCTAAAATATATTTTCCTAATAATACAATAATAAACTTGTACTTTACATATGGACACCCAAAAATACTACAAATGTATTATATTGTATATTTTGGCTTAATACATACATACATAAAATCACGCCTGTTTCCCGGAGGGGTAGGCAGAGATTATGGTTTTCCACCTGCTACAATCCTGACATACCGCCCTAGCTTAGCTTCATCTACTCTCATCACATTCTTCATGCATGCTCGGCGGTTCAAGGTACTCTTGACCTGGCCTTTATCTAATACGTCACCGATTTGGTCTAAGTATGTATGCCGAGGTCTACTTCGTCCACCGGTTCCATTCACACTCGCCTTATGCACTTGATAACATATTAATATAACATAACATAGATATTGTTACATTTTTTTATATATTAATTGTATATTTAATTATGTATATGAAATCAATCCTTTACATTTTAGTGTTGAATTATGCAAGTAAATCATATTATATATCATTTGTTCTTATTTTATTGTCCTAATCTTTGGTTTGTCTCATAATAAACCGAGTACTTTGATATTTGATACTACAGCTTATTCCTGGAGGAAAATCTTGAAAAAAAATGCAATAAATAATTTGTATACAAACTTTATTTCAATAAATATAAGCAATACTTAAAATATATATCCAACACAAACTGATTACTTGGTCCAAGATACTTTAGGTATATCAAAGTGTTCAGTGAGACTGTCAAGGTGCTGGTTGAACTTTTCCACTCTTTGTTTGTGAGTCATTTCTGCTTTCTGCTGGATTCTCTGCTTTTGCTGTATGTAACAAACATGAAATATCATTTATTGATACAATAGATCAGTAATAAGGACTAACAACACCCATAAATGAATATCCTAAATATTTTTTCTTACATCAGAAACTATACCATGTTCCGACATGTTCTGGTATTTTAATGATGTATCAAAATTATGCAAGTTCAATTGCTTTGACTCTGACTTCAGCAGCGATAACTCCTGATAAAATGAGGTGAATCTATGTCCAGCTTGTGTTGCTGAATTAAAAACTACAGATTCAGGATTCCTAGCAGTTGAATTCATTAACTGTTTCCATCATTCTTTTTTTAAGAAATATGAAAATATGTTAGCCATTTCATACACAATAGTGTCTCTGAGCAAAAATTTAGTGTTTATATTATAGCAGTGTATGGCATATACATTCCCTCAATATTGTGACCCTATAGGTGAAACAGAGCGTTGTGACGCTGCCTACCTCCCCTTCAGGGAAAAATACTGGATCTAGATATGAAATCTCATATAGCATCTGTTGGTACATACCATTTTCTCCTGCATCTTTTGAAAGGCCAATTCAGCTTTTGTCTTACTGTCAGTCTTTTGATTCTGTAGAGCTTGTTGTTTCACTTCGTTTTCTATCCGTTTCTCAGTTTCCTTGCTGGATTTCTTCTTCTTTTTCTTCTTTATTCCCGAATTATCTTTGATTTTTAGGTGGGATTTATTCACGCACGCATACTCATCTTCCTCGCCCATTGTTATATTGCTATTCTCAAAACTATATTATCGCTGAGAAGTATAGCAGATTTAAATTCAAAAGGAATACGATGAATAAAACTGAGGCAATTTGTTAAAATTTCACAATAAATATTGATCCATAGAACTGGCGTTGTTTAGTTTAAGTACATCCGACAAACTGACACATGATGATGACAACTGCAGCTGTCATTTTGTTCTGTTGTTCTTATGTCACGGTAGACGCATAATGTGTGGTTAAATATTGTACAGTCTGATAATTGCAGTCCGAGGCGAACGAGTCTCAATAATTTTCAAGATGAGCCATCCGCTTCATCGTTGCTTAGTATACCTTCTGATGTTTCCGCTGGACATTTCTTTACGGGATTATACTCTGAATACATTAATACTTTTATTATGTCGGGAGCCTGTTCGAAGAATTTTTAACATATATTGTAAGTAGTCTTTACGTTCGCGGCCATATTTCGCATAATTTTGGGTAGAATTGACGTTTTCGGGCGATAAGGGCGTAATTGCCGGCCGTCCGCCATCTGCAGTTTGTGCGAGCTCTTTCCAACTCACTGTGGTGTCAAAATTACATAATTTATAACTAAATCTAACAGGTAGAAATGTATACACGTAATCTACTTTTCACAGAGAATGACATACTGCCATTGTAACAGATATTATAGCTTTTTGTCAGTGTGGATTATTTGTCTTACCAAATATTTCTGACTGCATGCATTTTGCACATGAGTGTCAATAGCACTAGTAAAAAAATATCTTATTCAACCATTGTCATATAATTATGTGGGTCATCAATTATTGTGTATCTTTGTAATAGTTAACTTCGGCGTTGAATAATCATAATGAAATAGCGTTTAGATCATCCAATTTTGAACATTTTGTATCTTTTGCAAATTTGCTTGGCCTGTAGTTCCCTATACTTCAGTTAAGTAAGACTGGACCAACGAGTTGTATAAAATTGCAGATTATATCTATATTATTATATCTTAGGTTTTTATTATAAGCACCTAACTACCTTGGTACAATGGAAACAATTTTGAGCGTATTTTATCAAATTCTGTGGTTCTCAAGTTAGATGGGCATCAAGTATTAAGCCAAGTATTTAATATAATATCTAGAAGTTTCATAAGTCAATATCTAGAGGGTTTAAAGTAATAAACTCGATTTCCATTGTAAAGAAATGTTTGGAAACTTTCTATTATAAACGATTAGTAGGTAAATTTAAAATAAAGTTACGCGTACCTACTTATTGCTAGGTGTGACGCCGGTTCAAACCCTATCCGACCCTCTATGGGGAATAATGGTAAGGTTACACTTAGCTGTGACTAGCTACTTGAATTTACGAGTTACTTAACTAAGTATTTTATTGATTAGTCGGTAGGTATGTACAACGTTATTTAGTTGTGGCTTAAAATCTTTAACTACCTGCATTTTTTCTATAATTCCCTACAATATTACGTTAATATCTTCTAGACCAGTTAAGCTTAAATCAAAACTTTAATAACGGAGCGCCCCCATTGCGTAACGTGGGGCTTTAGCCGTTAAGTGCGCATTAACTCACGAGGGTGGCTGCAGGTTACGTAGCAAATATCATAAATAAATATGTGATTGTTCGCGACAAAAGAGCGGGAATGAATGCGTTTCTTGGCGTTATCGGGATGGCGCACGCGCTCAGCCGCCGACGCGTACCGCGCCGAGATTAGTTCGATTTGGAGCCACGCGGCGCCACGTGCCGGCCGGCTACCCACCCAAATGAGATTATCGGATTTGCACACTACAGATTGCACATGAATGGGCCGGAAGTGTAAAGTGAAACTACGGTAACGAGGGCGTTTGTGGGATGACTTTGTAACTAACTCCACTTAGAAAAATACTTCGGCTGTCGATCACGTGACCACGCGATCCACGAAATCAAATCTTTATTTGGACGCATAATAGGAAAGAAGAATAGGACAGAAGAAAAGTAGGTATAGGTTTTTGAACTTGATTATTCGTGTTGGACAAGAAGTAAAGCCCTAAACAGTGCTAGGTTTGTGCGCAAACTGCTTCAGAAGCTTGGGGTTGTCAACTGTGCCACTAAATACCAGCCACATTTTCCCCATAGTTTCTGTTATTTTAACTGTAAGTTTATAGTTTACTTACACAAGAGACAGAGACGATATGTGCGTACGTAGATACAAAATAAATCCCTTATTTTGATTGTAGTAACTTTTTCGTTTCTTCATTTTGTAGGTCGTGGGTTCGATTCTCACCCAGGACAAATATTTGTGTGACGAACTTAGATGTTTGTTCTGTGTTTGGATGTTCATATGTATTTTAGTTTGGGGCTAGATGGCGATTACACTGTGAAATATCACCAGTACCTACTAATTGATTTATTAGAATAATGAAAATATAATTCAGCATGCCATAAATTGATTCAGAATAGTGTAAAATAAGCTTTGGTATAAAACAAAAACAGATTGACTGGAAACCGCGTGCTGAAATATTGTATGGTCTGATAAGAGCTTTACTTAGTTACCCAGATTTCATACCTCTCTCGGATAGCGCGAGTGATTTGAAAACCATGTTTACTGCATGCCTACTTTTATACATGGAAAATGCACTTACAATGTGTCTTAGCCCAAGTCAGTAAGGGATAGCGCATGGCACGTGCCAAGATAAGAACCCCACAGTGAGTTGCTTATCTAAAAGTTTTCGATCGATTTTGGCAATGGCCTTGGAAATATTACAATGTTAATATATTGTTTTTATTGGAAAAGCAAGTGTTAGTCGCTTTGGATACACTTACCTACCACTATGTCAGGTGGACCATCTGCTCATTTCACGTGTGATATTCACATAAAACAGGTTAATAGGACCATAAATATTCTCTAAATGGCCATTCAGCTCTGTCCATTAATGGGCAACTACTTATTTTCCCAAAATACCATTCTACGTTGTAGCACCCATCTACAACGTAGAATGGGCTAATAAGTTTCGTAATTGCTGGCAACTGTTGCCATACAGTAATGCACTTCCTGAATATCGGTTTGAAAGTGCAGATGTACCTAATAACAGGCAAAGAGATGAGGCACTCTTCGAGGAAGGGCGCAACGCGTTTCAACATGGGTCTCCCATAGGTACTTAATAGTGGGGGAGGATATAACTTGTATTATTGTCGCTTGACAGAGGATAATAGGAGGACCATTTGCTCTTTCCCTTATTAGCAACGTGCAAAAATAGAGGTAAGCTTCCCGTTTCTTCGGGAACACACTAGATTGATGTAAAGGAGGGGGTAGTTGGCAAGCCATGATGGGAAGTAGTTGCAAAAGCAATTGTTATCATCAGTACTTAGGTGGCATACTTTTTCTTTATTGATTACAGCTATAGCAATGGATGTTGAAATCTGAAGTTAGTTGCGACGTTTGTCTCTTACTATGCCGTATACGTGGAAAGGGATAACGATAGAATATTTTGGCTTTTATCAGCTAAGCCTGCCACGAGAAATGTACCAACTGTAACCTTAAACGATACATTATTATGCCTATCCGTTGTCCTTAGCAGTTATAGGTACAATACAAAACACTATTTTCCAACCAAGTGTACCATTAGGTCTTACAACTCTGGAGCAGATTTAGTAGCCTTTTTGAGGCGGTACAAATCACGAAGTCGTGTCGTATAACTTTATAAGCAGGGTCCTTGACTCTCTCATTCACATTATCGTGTGCAAACGTCACCGGCTTAGCACAAAGCAGTATAAATCGACGCTTACAAACAAAGCGAGTCCTAATAGACATTAATACAGCATTAGTTTGAGGGCGACGCGCGCCGACGACGCCTTGTTTGCCAAACTGCCCTAATCCGCTATTTGTAGTTCGGGTGACTACTTGTTGGGTGTAGTTCGGACTTTCCTCTATGATTCATGCCACGTTTATGGAATGATCTGGAATGTGATCGCTTTAGCCATCAAATTGCTTAATGTGACTTTTTTGAAGTGAAAACTTCTTTAGGTGCACTTTGCGTTTTTCTGAACACTGGATTAAACTGAACCGTAACGCTCCGGTCAGTGACGATTAATCGCGTATACCCGGCTCCAGTCAGTCGGTGACGCTAAATCAATCGAGTATACCCGGCTCCAGTCAGTCGGTGACGCTAAATCAATCGAGTATACCCGGCTCCAGTCATTCGGTGACGCTGAATCAATCGCATATGCCCGGCTACAGTCGGCCGGTGACGCTGAATCAATCGCGTATACTCAGCTCCAGTCGGCATAAGCTGATGACAGCTGATGCCGACTGGAGCCGATTGGGTCAAATTAGAATATATAAGTTTTCACGTCTGTAGTGTTGTCATAAGAACACCCTATTTTTTTAACGTTATTTTTTTTTGTCATAGGATACATATGGTATACATTTTGATATGATGTAGGTATATCAGCTACAGCTACAGTGTGAACGTGCCGGGTCTAAAACACGAAAGTAAAAAATTCAGTTTGTCTTCCGGATAGAAAGAAATATTTTATGATAAATCGATGTCCATTCGCCAATAATTTGACACTTCTCACTAATGTACCTAATACGTTACTTTCAAAAGCACGGATTCCAATTTCTTTTATTCGTTAAATAATGGTATTCTTTTTTATTTTTATATTTTTTATGGTCACCCGTGAATGTTGAGAATTCGCTTTGACTCCTGAGAGGAAATCCTTTTCCCACGAGCTTTATTCAAACATATGTAAAGCGTATGATGGATGACTACACCGCCCCAAACTGGGGTTAGCCGTTTAAATCACAATCGTGCGGAACCCTAATGCATTTTTCTCTGGTCACTGAACGTTTCAAATTTATAATGTCATTTGTATCAAGAAGTGTTAGCACACGACGGAATCATTGCAGTTTTTATTGTTCGCACCCACGGTTATAAAGTTACCAAACCATGGGAGATTCAAACTCCATTAAATTAAAACGAAACAATTTGAGTGTAATGTGACTTGCAAAGTGTAATTACTGCGTAAATATGTCGCGAAACAATAGAAATTACCGTGTATAAAGTAAAATGCGTTGCGGCGACGCGGCTCCAAGTTTTCCCATTACGCGAGTGGCGGACATTAGCAGCCCTCTCGGGTTCATTAAAATTTGTCAGGTTGTCGTGTGGAGCAACTTCTAAATGGATGTAGAAACTTCTTTAAGTGAAACTCGAGTGACGTGAAAAGTTGGATTTTGAGTCGGCGCTTTTTTTCGCCGCCATCAATTTCGCAGGCCGTCAGGAAGATTATTCGCACTCGTAATGCGGAAAAAAGAGTAATTTAAGTTTTCTGGAAGAGTCGTTCGGTGAGAGTTATGATCTTTGTTTGAAAGTTAGATTGATTTATGGAAGCCGTTGTCTGAAGCGCTTAAGGGATCAACGGTGAGTTTTTGCTATTTCGCTCTTCGTGGGCTCCCTTTTTTTGGGTGGGAAGTGGGTGTGTTCGCCCGCACCCATAATAGAAGAAAGGGAAAGTTATACAGTAAAGAAATGTGTAAGTAAAAACGATAAATGCGCCGGGATAATAAAGTAAGTGTATACAAAAGTTATTCGCTGGCTTCAAAGGTGGGGTAAACCAGATAACTAAGTCGCCTAGGTTTGTTTGTTTGTATCCCACTACCGGCGAACAACTCCCCGTCATCTGGCCCTGCGCTCCTGCATGCCTCCAGAGGAGATAACTCAGTTATATAGTTGTCCATAAGTATGACATACGACAGGCCTCACGGTTCGGTTGGTAGTAACTCTGCCTGATGCGCTGTAGGTCGTGGGTTCGATTCCCACCCAGGACAAACTTTTGTGTGACGAATATATTTGTTTGTTCAGTGTCTAGGTGTTAATATGTGTTATATGTGTGTATTTACAAAAAAGAATAATTATGTATTATATCAGTTGTCTGGTTCCCATGATACAAGCTATGCTTAGTTTGGGGCTAGATGGCGCTGTGTGAATTGTCCACCAATATTATTATTATAAATAATAAATAAATAAATATTGGTGGACATGTCACACAGCGCTACCTAGCCTCAAAGTAAGCTTAGCTTGTATCATAACTATATCACATAAAAAAAACATAGGTATCTTTGTATTTTTGGTTATAGGAGCAAAACAGTGAAGGAAAATGTCTCCTCAATTGTTTTGAGAATATGTTATTGCTAAGCTCACATAATGTTTTAATCAAAAACCTCATCATCTACTGCAAAAGTTTTTATTGAAAACAACTTGATTTATATTCGTTTTCAGCTGCCCAATCCAAAATGCATTCGCAAAAAAGCCATTAATGAACTGTCTCGCGTTAATTAGGTACCGACATTGTTTCCACTCGGGTGGGTCGCATTCATACACAATTACATCTGTTAGTTGAAACTGTCCCCTCGTGTCGCTAAATAACAATGTATCGGGGGTTCCGTACCCTCGAATACAGCGAATTGACTGGTTGTCAGAGATCCCTTGCAGAACTACTGTCGCTTCGAAGAAATGCACCTACATATTTTAGTTATTGCTGAAAGGTCATTTGATTACATTTTGGCGGATTTTAAGTGATTATAATGGACTCGCTCTCAAGTGAAGTTTTTTTTTTATATCATTACTGACGGAACGATCTGACGGCCCACCTGATGTTAAGTGGTAACCGCCGCCCATAGATAACAGCAATACGACTCAAGTCCTCTCCACCAAAGTACGAGATGACAAGTCGCATTGCGTTGCGTCCATCACTCTGAGACGGGGATGTTACGTCTCAGGCGCCTGCTATTTCACCCACTCCTTTCCACCGGAACACAGCAATACTAGTTCTTGGCGGCAGATTACCAGGTGTGGTGGCAGTACTTCTCCGGGCGAACTTGGCACAAATTCTACTGCTACTTTGGGTTACTCCTTTCGCACCTCCCGGGGGACACGTGTAGGCCCCCTTAAAATTGGTTACTGGAACAACCTTTAGGTGCTTAGCGGCAGATTTTCAACGTTCTACCAGGCATGTTTTGACTGGCCTCACAGCTCAGTAGTAGCTGTGGCTTCTGCTCTTTAAGTCGTGGGTTCGCTTCCCCGGCCAAACATTTGTATGATGAACATATTTTTTTTCTGTGATGTTAATATGAATTTTTAACAAAAAAAAGGTGTAATGGTATTCTATCAGTTGTCTGACTGCTATAACGCAAGGTTTGCTAGTTTGGGGCTAGATGTCTCTGTGTGAAATGTCAAACAATATTTATTTCACTTTATTTATGTGCCCGAAGGAATGTATAACAATTTGGGAACTAACTACGATTGAATGTTTGCAGCACAATGTTAGAAGAGGTTTTTAAGTAACATTGGAAGTAATCGTTACACTGCTGGTTCCAATTAAATTGTAACACCACAAAGCGGAGCAATTCCAAATGAAATAAGTATCAATGTCCACCTCGGGGCGCAATCAGGGGGTGGAAATCTGAGCCGGCCGTAAATCAGCGCTACAGATGACGTCATATTATTGGTTCCCCTAGCGGCTGTTGCCGAAAAGAGAGTTTGCCTCAGAATTTGAAAATAATTTTTCTAACGCCAACTTATTACTTACTACGGCATCGAAATAGTAGTTGTTGATTTGACTGTCCTCACAGTGGTAGTAACCCTGCCTTCTGCGCTGTAGGTCGTGGGTTCGATTCCCATCCCGGACAAACATTTATGTGGCGAAAATACACGTTTGTTCTGTGGATGGGTGTTGATATTTATTATATGTATGTATTAACAAAAAGTATACAAGTATTATATGATTTGTCTGGTTCCCATGATACAAGTTATGCTTAGTTTACTTTGGGGCTGGATGGCGCTGTGTGATATGTCCACCATTATCTAATTATATATATACACGTTTTAATAATCATTTTAATTAGATTTAATAAAAATGGTTAGGTCGAGCCTGTCCAAGCCGTGTCTTGAGAGTCCTGCTTTCGTGATCCTAAGTTTCGACCTAATCTATACTGTGTATAAAGTTTCAAAATATTATTTGCATAATCAAGTGTACATTGAAATGTAGTAGACTGAAGTCTTATTGAAATAATAATGGAACTTAGTCATGTTACAAGTATCACGTTATGACAGTAGGTATTTAAAAATTTAATGGTACAAACTGAGGCAATAATTACATAAATTAAGCAAATAATTTACTAATTAATAACAAGAGCTTATAAATAATTGATTTAAAGTAATTTTGTTTCAAGAAGAGCATAAAGGAATATGTGTTATTAACAAAAAAAATTTTTTTTTATATTTTTGAAAATATGTCTGTGACAGCAGCTGCGCTGTGTCAGCCAAGGGAAAGTTCTCATGCGTTTTTAAAAAGAAAACAATTGTCAGCTAACAAGTAACTCACCGAGAGACAAGGGGTAGTGCCGAGCACAATGGCGCACGCGTTTGCTGCGCGCCCGCAAGGGCGGATATTCGCGTTTCCTGCCCACGGGGATACAGTTTCAGAGATAGTGCACGCATTCTATACGATTGAGGGTTGTTGGTTTATCTCTCATTTGAATACCACTTAGAGACACTTTATTCCACCATCGCTCTACTTTTGTATAATGGGTATGTTACAACTGCTCTTGAATACTGAAGGTTCCGCTGAAGTGTCCCCTACGTAGGCGACTCACTCAAAAAGGGATTCTAGTACTTGCGAATATCTTCACTAGTCAAGCCTTAGTTTTTTTTTTTATATTGGTGGACATTTCACACAGCTCCATTTAGCCCCAAAGTAAGCTAAGCATAGTTTGTATCATGGGACAACTGATATAATACTTTTTTTTTTTTTGTAATACACTCATATTAACACCCAGACACAGAACAAACATCTATATTCGTCACATATTAATTTTGCATAGTTTATTTTCCCTTCTTTGATTACTTCTGTACAAACTATTATCATAACAATGAATTACAAACCAAAATTGCCCTTAAAGCCCGTATTTACATCCTTTATTTTGTCTATAACTGCATCGCAGATGTCAAATTGCCCATTACGTTGAATGTGCTATGTTGACAACGATTACAGACGGTTGAATGTACGAGTATGTATGTTATATCGTCCCGGGGGGTCAAATCAAAGGGGGGCTGAGAGACAGTTGTTCGTCTTGTTGCGGCATGTTCACACTGTTTGATGGTGTTTATTGCAATCAGGTCTACGTGCGATAACGATTTTGTAGAATAATGTGCCTAGGTTTTTTTATATACCGCTCACAACTTGGAGTAATATTTTGACTAGCCTCATAGCTCAGTTGGTGGTAACGCTGCTTTTTGTGCTGTAGGTCGTGGGTTCGATTCCCATCCAGTCCAAACATTTGTGTGACGACCTATTAATTATTATTATATTTATAGATGGCACTGTGTGAAATCTCCACCAATATAAAAATAAAACTCAAGAAAACAAACTGTGTCTATCTGCTGATAGACGCCATTACAGAAATAAAACGGATTTGATCTATATCCATGCCAGGAATTCTAGGGAATCTTAAATGCAATGGTATTAATGTGACAATAATATTTTGTACTACGCTTTCATCTGAAAGTTTCCCTATTTACAAAAATCAATTTTCCTGGAAGAAGCGATATGTGGTGTATTATAAGATTCTCTGTTAGTGTAACCTACATAACTACGTATCCGCGCATTAGACGTAGGCGTAGTAATTAGGCGACGCACGGGAGGGGCCGGAACCGGAAGCGCGCCGGAGATGAAGGCGCGATACAATATCCGGTGAGACGCCATTTCCGCCGCGAGCGCCGCGCCGCGCCGTGTGTGAGAGCCTTACATTACTCTCGTATCGATGATTTAGATGTCTCTTGTAACAAATCCAGTAAATTGTTACGTTAGGAAATTACTGTTAGAATAACAGAAGTGATGAAAAACTAATATAGTTAAATAAAACAAAAACTTCACTGGTTTCTGTGTTATATATTAGTATTAATGTAACATGACTCATGTACTGTTTGTTTCCTAAATAAAGCAAAAAAAATAAAATTGTTCTTATTGATTCTAACACTAAATCTATTTGCGATGTAACTAAATAACACCTTCTCTTACCAAATGTCCAATTATTACGAAAGTGAGACTGTCTAACTCATAACGCCTAAACTGCCAAACAGAATTCGATGAAAATTGGTTTAGATGTAAGATTAGGTGGTATGGCATCCAAGAATTAACATAGGTATTCATGTCATTCATGGTAACATGCTATTCATGCCGTAAATTTACGACTGAGGAAGTGAAAAGAGGAGTTAAATTGAGAGAAGCTACAGAATAATAAAAAAAACTGAACCAAACTTAACAACCGAATCGAAGAGAAACGATACAAACCGAACAGAGCCATTCGATGTTTAGTACGTTCACAATAGTAATGATGACCGCCATTGCAAAGTCAAAGAAACTTTAAAAACGAAAACTTAATTGTGTACAGAATTCATAATGAAATGACTTGGAGACGTCAGTAGGTAAATTAGTAGTAGACCAAATGAACAAGCTACTCTGCGAGCGCTTAACCTACCCCTAGATTTATGTTCGCACTGGATATTACCCTATCCGTGAAGGTTTTGTTCGAGTTCGTTATAAAAGGTTCTGTCCATAGATCACGTTTTGTCTGTCACCGCATAACAAATAATTATTTTGTTTGATAGACTTGATAGATTAACAAAACAACAATTTTATTCATGTTCTTTGAAAATTACAGTAGTTTTATGAAAAGTATTATACTTCTATCGAGAATTTATGTTCTATATTTTTTTTATTTAAGCATTTCAATATTTTACTTAGACTCTGTAAAAAACGAATTCAAAAATAAATCCCCCCGATGTTTTTTTTGAAGAATATTACAAACACCTTTTTTAAGGATACCATATTTAAGAAAAGGATGTAAGGAAATAAATAAAGTCTTTAATTAAAAATTCAACGTTTCAAACTTTTATTTTTCATCTATGGGGCACAGATCATAACTTTTGTTACTTCTTCTTGCTGTCAAAACCTATAAGGTTTTCAATAAAACTATGTTTATTTAACTATGTTACTTTGTATCAATTTTATTTATATATATCACTGATTTATTTTGGCCTACAAATCCTGGGAATAGTGACAAGTGGTAAGCTCACCGCCGCCATTATTTTCCCACGAGTTAGCTAAGCGTGATTTACGAGTAAATCATTCGTTAAGTAATCCAGCACAAAAATGGCGTTTATCACAATTGAAGCGCAACGATTCTAAAGCGGACGATGATGTCGATAAGGCAGGGCTGACGATACCTGACAGGTCCGAGTGGTACGAGCACCCGGAGGCATTGTGCGGCTCTCGAGGGACGATGGCCCTCAGAATCTTTTATGTGATTCACAGCCTGAGTACTAGATGAGACGAGCCTTAACAAGTTCCGAGTGTTCTGAAGCTGCGTTTCGTCTTGTATTCAACACCGAGTATTATGCGTAAAAGACATTTTAGAAGCTAAAAACGATTTGATTACAATGTAGTCCAAAATATTTAAATAACAATGTATCCTGTCCTGTTTTCATGTAAAAGCACGTTTTGGTTAGTAGCATATGCGATACTAAATTATATTCGCAGTGGTGACGACGACTGACGTAGCTTTATAGAACATGAAAATCCATGTTCAGTATTGCAATCTGAAGTGAGCACTGAATCTATGCTACTGAGTGATTTTAGCATTTCGTAGCAGTAGTAGTTAGTTCTGGTAATTTCAACGATAATTGTAATCAATTATATTTCTAAAAACACATCAATCAACTCATACTCAAGTTTAAATTGTCTAATATACTTAGTATTTTTACTTAGTATTAGAGTGACAGATACCGAAGCCATACTCTGTAGTTATACTTCCTATTTATTCAAACCATTGCGCTAACTTCAAACAGGATTCCACGTGCACCTGTATATATTATGTATATGTATATATTATATAAAATTCGATTTGTCTAACGAGCCGTTCACAAAGTCGTACAATTTGCCTTGAAGAAATGTAAAATCAATTTTACAACTTCAAATAGATGTTAATAAAGTTTTTTTATCTATATATGTACTTTATACGTTCTTCACTTATAAAAAGTAGTTATTTTTTGTAATCAGGCAATAATGAAATATTAACAAAATTGTGCCCAATATGATCGCTTAAGTTAATTCAATATTTTATCCAATATTCTTTAGCGAACTATGAACATAACATACCAGCATCTCGATCCTTTGACACTTATTCAAAGTTCATTACATTCTTGGCAAAATTTCTTTATCTATTTTTCAACGTCATGTTTTCATGTCTGGTGGCTTGTGAAGCCATCATAGATCAAATGAATTATTATTTCAGGACCGCACACGTATATTCATCGACTCAGCAAGTCAGAGCCGTGCCAGAATTAGTATGTATAAATAGTACGTGCGGTAATAATTATTCGGCGGCGTAGCGATAATACAGATTTAGATAGAGCGCCGAGAGCCGAGATAACCCCTTACATAGCTCAGAGCACATAGCGCCTGCCTCCCTCCCTCCTGTACCGTGCGCAAAACAATACTCCCTCCAAGAATCACACAGTTCATCATTACTTTTATTACTTTGACTGGCCTCATAGCCCATTTGGTAGCATTTGGTGAACCCTGCCTTCTGCGCTGTAGGTCGTGCGTACGATTCCCACCCAGGACAAACATTTATGTGACATTTGTAACATTGTTTGTTCTGTGTCTGGGTGTTAATATGTATTATATGTATGTATTTACAAAAGAAAAGTATATAAGTATTATATCAGTTGTCTGGTTCCCATGATACAAGCTATGCTTAGCTTACTTTGGGGTCAGATGGCGCTGTGTGAAATGTTATTGTTTACTTGTTGATAATTCCGTTGGTAAAAGGTTTGTCTCGGCTGCTGTGCACGAGAGAAGCATCTATGAGGCCTTATTCACTCTAATACTTTCTTCTCTTGAGAGAACTAGTATAAAGATTTGTACTCGGGTTTTGGATATTCGTGTTGTGTATCTGTTTGCAAATGCCACCTGGCACACATTGGGAAGTTAACTGGTTCGAGTCCTGACTAAATTCTGGTTTTTACTTGAAACACTGTGTTCTAGTTTTGATGGAATATTAAATTTTATAATGCAGATTGCGTTTAAAACAAGTCCATCATATACTTAATTGCAAAACAACTCATTAATGTTGGATTTCTGGTAATGAAGTTCCAAGTGAACGGATTTATTAATGAGAATGAACATTAACAGCTCACGGTATGCAATAATACCTGTTCATAGTTTTGATATAAATTAGTAGTGATTCTATAGAAACCAATCATTCACACTACAGCAGTCAATTCTTGTATCCGCAATGAAATTCGTAAGTATTCGTCTCCGTAATTGAAAATTAATAATTGCGCGTTGTTACAAAATGTTATGTTACAAAAATACTTGATACATTTTGCATTCTGTAATTATTTGTCACTATTGATAATATTGTTCACTTTCTGCAGTCGTGTGCTTTTTCTAATGCTGAACTTTACTCAAAAATTATCAAGATAGTGATTATTTTATCAGCAAATTGTAAATATAATTTTCATTTACATTCTTTTATTATAAAATTATTTATTTTGTTTTTGTCTTGTATTGTATTGTGATGAAATAAACGCTTTATTTTTTTAAAAAAAGGAGGCTTTCGGTATCTATCTAGGTACTTACTAGGGTTACTACGCTACAGTTCCACTGTTAATTAGAATGTATTCTGCAAGTGACAAATTATGAAGTTTGTACCAACATAAATCAACATTTAAAATTGTTTCTTCTCTAGGTTATTGTTATCTTCTGTTTGGTCACGATGTCATGGTGTGCACCAACTTTGAAGGATACAGCGCTGGGTCTTCCCGCAGTGCTACACGAAGAAGTCCACGATGAGTATGGCCAGTTCGCCTATCGGTATATCACTGCTCAAGGTAAGTGTCGGTGTGTTCTGAAATCTGATCAGAAATATACAAGGTCGATTTTTATGTTACTAATAATAACAATAATATAATATTGGTGGACAATTCACACAGCGCCATCTAGCTCCAAACTAAGCTTAGGTTGTACTATGGGAACCAGACAACTGATAGAATAAATATATACTTTTTCAGTAAATATATACATATAATACATATTAAACCACCCAGACATAGAACAAACATCTATATTCGTCACACAAACGTTTGTCTTGGGTGTTTGGCTGTTCTTCCCCATGGAGGGTCGGATAGGGTTTAAACAGGCGTCAAACTTAGCGATAAGTACCCGTGACCTTATGTTTTGAATATTATTGACGTTTCCATACCATTACTTTATGAATCCTATGGAAATAAAGTTTTTGATTTTGGGAATCGAACCCAAGACCTACAGCGCAGAAGGCAGAGTTCCTACCGACTAAGCCATGATGCCTACATAGTTTCTCAATTGCCAAGTGGCATACTACCCATATTAGCCACACGCACGATTTGTATCCCTTACCTAGGCTTGGAATTTCTAAGTCAACAATCCTTTTGAACATAGCAGAATTTGTATAGAAAATCATCAGTTACTGCGACGGAAATTGTGTATCACTTATCATTTTCTTTGCAGGCATGGTGGTATCAGAACGGGGCCGTCTAGTTCCCAGCCAGAATGGTGGCCATGTTTTGGTTATAGAAGGTCAATACCAGTACGTTGGAGACGACGGCAAGGTTTACGTGACGCGGTACCGCAGCGGACCCGACGGCTTCCACGCTGAAGGCGCACATCTCCCTAAATCTGTGCCTATGCCTATTATATCAAAATAAAGACTCTTAAACATACTGCTGTATTTGAAATGACTCCCAATAACCTGACAGAACACACACAGCTATTTTGTTTGAGGGAGATACCCAGACAAACGATTATTACATCAATTTTAGGATATTTTTTTATTCTCTATTCCTTATGATGCAATTATTTGGAGTGCACATTAGGTTCAAAAAATCACCATAAAAAGGAAAAATCACCATAATATAATCATCATATATTTCTCGTGGGAAATATCTCATCCCTAGAAAAAATATTAGCTGGAAATGGTCTTGCCTTTTACTTAAAACAACAGTGGTGTCACTCCGAAGGTCAAATCTGGAGTACCCTTTCTACGAGCATAACGGTGGCCATGTGCTGGAAGCGGAAAGACAACTAATTAATGAGTAACGATGGCTAATAGGATAGTCATATCCATAACTTTATTCCGTTAAGTAATGTGATCCTGCCTATGTCAATTCGGAGGCTTATGTTAAGATAGGTGTTTTTGGCCATGCTGATGCTGAAATTTCATAATACAGATAAAAAAATTAGCATAAAGCGTCCTGAAATTTCTTAAAATACTGTATGGTAATAAATATACTGTCATTCAAATTCTAAGTAGTACAACCAATCATGTAGGAACAAATAACTGAATTTACTGTATTTTATAAAAAGCCACGGTTTCTGTCAACGCTACCTAGCGGATTTCTGAAAGGATCTAAGGAGGGTGGTAGCTCGAGGATGCGCCGTGGGTGGGGGTTTTCGCTGCGCTGTGACGTCACGTCCTATCTCGGCGGCCATCTTGGATTATCTCGTCGCACCTGCGGGGAGGGGAGTATCGACCCGATGCCTTCTCTACAAATTTTTCAGGCGATAATGTTTTCACATAAATATATTGGTATTGATGACTTCTCAATTTGCTCATTGCCTGTGTTTTTAAGCATTTATATTTTGTCTTGGGCGATCGCATCAACCGTCTGTATTTATAAGTACACTTAAGAAAGCTAGAAAAGCGGGGGGTCGTTTTTTATGTGATACAGTTATGGGACTGTCCAACGGCCCACCTGGTGTTAAGTTCTAACCTCGGCCCATAACTACCGATGTGACTTGGGTCCTCCTCTACTATGTACGATAAGACCCAAGTCACATTGTATGCGCCCGTAACCCTGAGACGTGCAAGTGGAATGTCTCATGTGCCTGTAATTTCAGCGGCAACCACACCTTTCACACCTTCTTCTTCTTCGAGTCACCGGTTCTGTCGAACCAGTGTCGTGAAAGGATTGTAAGTGCGTAAGTGTAAGTGTAGGGCTCCTTTCGTGCACTCGACACATGTCTTCAAATTTTTTGTTGTAGGACATGTCGGTATCCTCACGATGTTTTCCTTCACCGTTTTGAGAACGTGGTATTGCGCACATAAATCTTTCAATCGAAAAACTCATAGGTGCAAGTCAGGATTTGAACCGGCGACCTCCGGATTGAAACTCGGGGGTCAGTACCGCTAGACCACCACGCTCTCCACCTTTCACACCGGAACACAGTAACGCGAATGCTTTACTGCTTCGCGGCAGAAATGGGCATGGTGGCAGTGCTTCCCTGGACGAACTTGACGTGAGTTCTACTGCTCTTAGAATATAATGTAGAGTGTTATATTTGACATTTTGTCCTTGTTGTAGCACCGTATTTATGGATTATTTGTATAAGTACTCACATAACAGGTCAAAACCAAATCTTGAATAGTTTTTTAAAATATTACCATTAGACAGTTTTGATAATTGTAAATATAATTTCTCTTTGATTAGTAGTTTTGTATCTACACGTTCAATTAGCAGTAAGTCTGTCCCATAAGGAAAACATCGTTAAGATAAGGCAATGGTTTTAGTTATTATTATTCCACAACGGATGGCACAACGGCTAAACGTGGCTGTTGAGAGCCCTCCGCTCTCACCAATTCCGCGCAAACACCGTCAAGGTCATCTGCAGCCAACAGCCAAGATGTCCATTCAAAAGAGTCTAAACATGGATCCTAGTACTTGCCTTCGAAATGAGGAGTTTATGGTTTGTTCTCGGGCTGAGGTAATCTTTAATGTTTCTGTTGTAAGTTCTGTTTATCGTTGTCACCTGTGAAACAGGAAAATCTAGTGCTTGTTCTGTCATCTTTCATTTGTTTCGCCATATTGCTAGGGCTAAAGACTAGCGATAGTAAATATTCCACAGTAAAAAAAAAAACCTAAAAATTCCCGTAACAGCCGCAAAATTATCGTATCAACTAAAATTAAATTACAACTACAAACATTTCAATTAAGCATTTAGCTAAACCGCATCTAATACAGCATTAAAATTCAACCCGCACACGCGTAACCTTATCTGTCTATGGCAGTTTGGTCACGCTGATATTATCTGTGGTCCCCCACCCCCAACCCCCCCCCATATTCTAGGGCGGCTTTGTGCCCGGGACTTCAAACAGCCCGCCCTTGGCTGTATTTACAAAGGTCTAATGCGAAATTTTATTTTTACTTACAAACAAGAATAGCGATGGGTCTTTATGGCGTTGTCAGTTTCATTACATGGGGTTTGGAGTTATGTGGCTTTTCAACTCGTTAAGCCGAGGTCTTCAGTTCCCGCAATATAATACCGCCCCATTTTTTTATCATTTTAGTTAACAGAGGAGGGTAAGGAAATGCAATAATATACAAGTTACAAGTTACCAATAAAAATTCTGACTCAATCGTATTTTCTTAATGCCTTCTAACAAGACATCTGATACAATTTCCATACTGACCATTACCATCCAGTGAGGAAATGCCGCCAGTGTTTTCGGGCACAATTCCACCTATTAGTGAATAGGATCAGTTGAGCTACCTATAGATCGTTTTAAGCTTTAGATAGCTCAACAGAATTCATTATATTTTGTACCTAAATATTATTATGTAATATAATTTTATAAAATAAAATAATTTTTAAATAAAGACTGGTCTTAGATTTGATATTAAATACTGTGCAAGTGCAAGGAGTTCAGAGTTCGATCACAGCACGCGCAAGGGCAGGTTTTAATATATTTTATATGATAATGTTGCGGAACGAGCAGATGGCCTGATGTTACGTGGTAACCTTTAACAAGCAATACGACTTGGGTCCTCCGCTACTTAGGTGTTACCCAAGTCACATCAATGCGCTTGTAACTCTGAGACGTGAAGGTGGAATATCTCAATTGCCTGTAATTGTTGTTTTATTTTAGAGTTTGCACTATAATCACATCGAGTTTGACGCTTGTGTGTACTACCAGTTTTAAAGAAAGCATCATAGTAAAAACGAAAAAAAAAAAGAATATATAATTAATTCAAAATTATTAATTAATTATTAATTTTACCCTTATATTTAATTTATTAAATTAATTAAATATTAGGGTTGTTTTTTTGGGGTGTAGTGTGCCCTACACACTATCTCTTTTCAGGTTTTACTCAATTCAGACTTAACGTTTTTATATTTAGCTAGTGTTCGCGCAAGGATTCAAAATTAGTAAATTTTCATTTATTGAAAATTTCAGGAAAACATTCGTAAATAGAAAATTCGACTTAACTATTTTGTCATTGATAAAAACTATAACTGTAATTGTTTCCAGTTTTTTAACTCATTACACTGAAGCTGTAGTCGTAGTACGTAGTACGTCTGTAGCTACTAAACAAAAACAATATAAAAAAATGTGATTCATAAACAGAAGAGAAAATAGAAATGAAATATTTTGTTTTTGACTATTTATAAATAGATTCTTGTTCAAGAATATTACACGGTTGATTTGAATTTATTACAACATCGAGATGTTCCTTGTAACAATAACTTTGGAGAGCTATAATACCACCATTACTATACATAATAACAAACCATTCATAACAACCCTCGAAACACTCAGCTGAATGTTTTTCAACAGGAAAGCCACAAGTGGCAATCATGTGTTAATTCCAAGACCACACCACTGTCTAACTAGAGTTGGCAACTTATAAACAATATTTAAGTAGTTTGTTCATTAGGGGTGATTGAGACAATGGTTCATTAAGAGCGCGTGCTATGCGCAGCTGCGTACGCGCAGTGCTCTCGCGTGGAAGTGGTGTTCGAGGGTGCTAGGAAGCGCCGAGAGGGTAAACTAAGGCACGCGCTGGTGCCCGGTGGTCTGACCACCAGGCCGGGCGTGATGGGTGGCGGATTTTGAACTAATGTTGCTAGGTAATTGGTTTAAAAAAAAAATATTGGTGGACATTTCACACAGCGCCATCTAGCCCCAAAGTAAGCTAAGCATAGCTTATATCATAGGAACCAGACTAATGATATAAATATAAATAAATATTGGGGACATTTCACACAGCGCCATCTAGCCTCAAACTAAGCTAAGCATAGCTTATATCATAAGGAACCAGACTAATGATATAAATAATAAATAAATATTGGGGACCATTATACCATCTAGGCCATCTAGACCATTAGGCCATCTAGCCTCAAAGAATTCTATGCATAGCTTGTACCATGGGAACCAGACAACTGAAATATAACATTTTTTTCGTAAATACATACACTGTATATATTAACACCCAGACACAGAGCAAACATCTATGTTCGTCACACAAATGTTTTTCTTGGGACGGAATCGAACCTACGACCTACAGCGCAGAAGGCAGGGTTACTACCAACTGAGCTGTGAGGACATTCAATATCCATTAGAAAAAACGAAAATGTTGCGTGTTTGCGAATGTACCAGTATCTAATTTGAATCTGCATCAAATCTGCAGAGCTTATAAGATCCAGTTAAACTTATATTGTATATTATTTTTTATACTATAAACTAATTTTCGAACGAAGTCTTCGTCCGCGGTCCAAGCAAAACGTGGCCCACAAGTGTCATGTTCTGTAAAAGAAGTTATTTATTTGTAAAACTTCAAGTATCAAGCATCAACAGCTTTAGAAATACACAGTTATTTTTTCCAATATCTGGGGTATTTTGTACCCATTAAAAAGGAATTTCCTAAATTCCTTTTCCAGTTCGTTCTATGCTTACACAACCCATGGGGTAAAACTCCAAAATAATTTGATATTTATTATATAAACTATGTATAGATACTTCATTAAGTACTCAAACTATAGTTTACATTTACTAACTCTCATAACTGTACTAATTTAAACTACCTACTAGTTGACAATCAATTTCATCAAAAATCCGTCCACTGTTCAACATGAATCTCTCCCAGCCCTACACTAAATGCCCACAAAAATTGGACGCAAACAGTTCACAATCACAACTAGCCATCTAGAAAATAATCGTCAACCTTAAATAACTACCAAGCGAAGTGACGTCCTTACCTCAGTAATTGTATGAAGGTAGGAGAAGAATTGTAATTCCAGAATCATTTTAGCAATAACTTTGTCTGAGAGCAGATTTCTCGTCGTTGCATCTTTTGTCTAAACTGTAAATTTTCCTTCATGCTTAAACTTAACGACCCTGAATTTGAATAACAGTAATCTTATCTAAATAGACTTTAAAATCTTATTGGGATGATGATATTTTTACTGCTTAGAAGATCTTATAACTAAATTTCTGGGGATATTTGTAGTATTTAAGAATGACGCTCAATGTATACAATAAGGTTTAGGATTTTTACATTATTTAACATTGCGACGTTTATATCGCCTGGCCTTGTCTGACTGAAATCTGAGTTCCATATCCTTTGTCTAAATGTTTCGTAGCGAACAACCTTGGTTGTTGAACCTTGTCTAAAACTCATCGCCTCTAGAACGCCAGAAGCGTTAATATCATGGATATTAATGTTATCATAGATATTAACGCTCATAGTTCTGACCGGGCGGACTTCTTGGTAATTTATCTGGTATAAGATTTGCACTGGCTGTCAGGTTATTAAGGAATGAATTACTGGAAGAAAGTGTTAGTACACAAGGTGAAAAGTGATCACTGAAGCCCTGCCTACCTCTTCGGGGATAAAGGCGTGAAACTATGTAACGTATGTTTAGTTGTGGTTTTGGTTATAGATATTCCTGTTGTTAGCACAGGAGTTTTTTACACGAATAAGTAAATATAATCTTCATTGTTTACAAATAATTACGCACGGTGTGAAAATGGAAACTTTTTCCTTTGTACGTGCACTGATACAACGTACAAGTCCTACGCATTTGCATATCAAAGTAATAATCCTATACAATTTTTCTTGCACAATACCGCGCAGGTGTTAAGAACGTGATAATAACAGATAAAAACTCATTTTATCTCACTACGTTCAATGCGGGGTAAAAAATATAATTGTGACTACATACCTGTTCCTGCAACAAGATCTCTTCTATAGAATAAGATAAACGGCAATGTAATACTAACATAATAAAAATTGTTATTAAAGGCGCGAAGACACTTGAAGGAGGTAAACGAATCGTATTTCAAAACAACGAATTTGATATCTCAATTTTTTTCGTGTTTTACTGTTTGCGCCGATTTGCGGAATCCTTTGCGTTTTTCTTATCGTGATAATCGCGTCGTAAAATTTGAGATTTGCTGTATTCTTGTCGTGTTAGATTATTCATTCGTTAGGTATTTAGCCAATTATTATGTTGGGACAGAATCTTTCACTGTTTTTGTTGGTATCAAAACGGTATTTTGTTATATATTTGTTCGTCATGTGTCTGACTTATCTGTATGTTTATTTTTCACGTTTAGATCTTTTATTCGTTTGCTATGAAAAGAGCTCACATAATTCATCTGTTAATTGACTCTCCCAGATACTATCTATTATTCTATTAGTATCACATATTTATTTTACTGGTAACAATACTATTTTTGGTGACATATTATTATCACCTGATATTAAGTGACTTTAGCCGATGCTGGCGCCATGAAACATTTGTCAGTAAAAACACTTTAAAAATAATAATAAATATTTATTTCATAGATAATAGTAAAGTAAAATATAAAATTTTAACAATTTGGTTAAAGTACAAACACTATATAGGAGAGTGAATAGGTATTTTCTAGGCAAGCATGCTACATAGTAGACCGCATCGTCACTTAACATCAGGTGAGATTGCGGTCAAATGTGAGCCTATTACACATAAAAAAGAAAAAAAAAAAAGTACAAAATGTAATACACTAAAACGACTATTATTTTAACATAAAAACTTTGACTGATTATTACCTTCATAATTCAAAATGTAGAGTTTGCATGGTAGCCCTTAAATGTAAGGTGGTCGCCCATTACTCACATGATTGAAGTATATCAAAGGGTCAGAGCACACGCGTCGAAAATATAAATCAAACATTCACTCCGCGACGCCTACCATTAATAAAATATATTTAATAATGTCCACAAAGACTCAGGCACAATACTCGACCCGTAAAGGGGCCAGCATTTATTATGGCGACAATATATCGAACACAAAAAGATAATGTGACAAAGACGCGTACTTTTTAATAATATTGTCATTTCTCAGCAGCAGTGGACTCTTTCAAAAAGCCATAATGTAATAATTTATCTCTTTATAAGAGTTTTTTATCTGTGGGAGAGCGATTCCAGGTGAGCGCGGGTTCGAGTTTGATTTGTTTACTTTGTATAGGAACTTATGCAAGGTGACCTTCAAAGTCAAAGTCAAAAACTTTATTTCCATAGAATTCATAAAGAAATGGAAAACCCTGCATGGGAGAACCCAAGTCACATCGGTTGTTATGGGTAGGTAGAGGAACCACTTAACACTAGGTGAGCCGTCTGCTCGATACGTAACGGTATCATAAAAAAAAAAAAGATTCTCTTTCTCTCTTTCTATATTGCTGTTGACAGTGTTATGGGCGCGTTCGATGCGACTTGGGTTTTCTTAAACCTAAGTAGGGGAGGACAGCTTGTTATGGGCAGAGGTTACCACTTAACATTTGCTCGTTCCGTAACATTGCATATAAAAAAGCAGAATAAGAGATTCGGATAAATATTCGTCACCGTCTTAAGATACATTCAGAATGCTATATTTCTGTTAACATCATGAGCATATGGTATCGTTCAAAAGGTTGCATTTCATCCACATCAAAACTATTGTTTCCACGACGCCGTAACGAAAGGGAACTCTTTAACGGCGCTAGCCCTTAAACCATCGTCAAAAACATCCAACAATGGCTTTTTATTTACTGTTGCGCAATAACTCACCGTGAAACGAGACTTGCATTGCGAAAAAAATGCCGGCAGTTTTTTCAGGTATCGACGAGACGGGGTTGACATCGGAGCCACAATAAAATCGATGAAATATTTAAGGGGCAGTCGCAATAACTCATCGCTGGCGAGTTTAAGGGCTGTTGCCTATTGTGACGGTTCGCACAGGTAGCAGGCGCCCAGTGGGTGACACTCTCGCTAGCTATTACAAATCACATTCACGACACTGAGCGTAGTATATGGTACCCTATCTATCTATCTATTCGAGTCACTGGTTCTCTCGAACCAGTGTGGTGAAAGAATTTTAAGGGCGTCTCAAAGAGGCTCCTTTCATGCACTTGACACAAACGGTCGAATTTTTAGTTCTAGGACATGTCGGTTTCCTCTCGATGTTTTCCTTCATCGTTTTGAAAACGTGGTATAGCGCACATAAATCTTTCAATTGAAAAACTCATTGGTGTACGTCGGGATTTGAATCGGCGTCCTCCGGATTGAAACTCGGGGTCAGTAGCACTAGACCACCACGCTCGCTAGTAAGGGTGAAATTTTGATACGGCATTATTATTGTAATACGTTCATTTTGTTTAGCTCCTCGCACTGTATAGAGGTCCGATATGCCGACAAAAACATAATAGAAATGGGCAACAATTGGTTTGTGGAGTATGTTAATGAGTGACTATCAAGTTCCAGTTTCTGTTATGTGTCAAAGACTTGCAAATCAAAAATACTGCAAAATGCACGAAAGGAGCTTCTGTGAGGCTTACTTTAATCCCTTTCACCACAATAATTATCGTTATCCGTATACCGTTATCACAAAATAACGAACTACAAGTAGGTACAACGTTACATTCGTGGAGATGCCAATAACAGCTACAGTGCATTTATAATATTCAAAATATCCGTTTCCGTGCACACATGTGAGAACAACATGCTTTTATTTCTCTTAGATACCTACTTAGGTACTTATTATACACGTCTAGCAATCTGACTTCCCACGGGCAAATTATAGAATAGAATAGAATAGAATAGAATATAACTTTATTGTACACCTTAAGTGAAAATAAACAAATAAAAAACAAATATACTGCTGTGTAATTATATACACAAACCTTCGTAGTTTATCAGGCTAAATGTAAACTGTATCAAAGTCGTTGCATGGTTTAGAAGAACTTAACGAAGAAACAGACAGACAGAGGGATGGAGTATTTTAAGTTACTAACTTACTGCCAAAAAAGACGTTAAATCTGTGACAAATAGTATAAACGATCACTCAAAACATCGACTCAGATTTAAGTTTAAAGTGTGCACGCTGTGAGACAGGGAAGAGATCCCAGGTAAATACATTAAAATTAATTAAGGGGGAGCGACCGCCCGCGCGCTACCGTCCCGCCCGCGTCGCGCCGGGGGGCCGCGTGACGACTTCATGCAGCTTCCAGGAAACCCGCCGCCCGCTAGAGTACGTGTGCTCAGCTACTCTACAGGTCAACGGTCCAAACTAACACGAATAACAAGTTAATATATATATACAGACCCCGAGTTTAAATCCGGAGGTCGCCGGTTCAAATCCCGACGTGCACAGTTTTTCATTTGAAAAATTTATGTGCGCAATATCACGTTCTAAAAATGGTGAAGGAAACATCGTTAGGAAACGACATGTCCTTCAACTAAAAATTCGAAGATATGTCAAATGCACGAAAGGAGCCTCTTTTTGAGGCGCACTTAAAATCCTTTCACCACACTGGTTCGTGAGAACCAGTGACTCGAGTAGATAGATAGGTGGACCTTTCACACAGCGCCATCAAGCCCCAAACTAAGTTGTACAATGACAACTAGATAACTGATACAATACTTATTGCAAATACCTAAGTAAAAACACAATTTATGTTCGTCACAAATTTTGAGCTCTAGGTGGGTATCGACCCCACGACCTAAAGCGCAGTAGCCGCGGTAGAGTTACTAATGAGCTGTGAGGTCAGTCTAAAAGCGTCTAGCATGCTCTGTAGTTACAGTTTCCAGTACCCTCAATGCTTCTTGTACACTGACAAAAATGGGCCATCTACCATGCAATCCAGTCGCATTGATAAATGTAACTTAGGTAAGAAACCATGCCTGGTTCTATGAATGCAACTTTTAGAAATCACTCGGGTGCTACGGTACAAACGTAACGAGCTCAGCTGCTTTGTAGCGTTAAATGTCACAAAAGCATCTAAGTTAGGAACGACAAAAGTAACTTAAACTCCTTGGCGTTAGGTGTTATTTTCATTCCCAGTCACTCCATCATCATTTCCCCCACAAGTGATAACTGGGAATTTCTTATTGCAATTTCAAAGTTACTATCGTGGACAAAAGTCTTGTGGCTTATACCGCGTCCTACCAATTACACTTATTCAAATTTCACATCTTATTAAGAATAGGTACAACTCGAAACATTTATCAAGAAAGGAATAATAAGTCACAATGCATTTTCAATATAATTTCAAGTTTAATGCCGATTTGGTTTTCAATTAATACCACTTAAAATTTTATCTAACTAATTAATAAACATTTTTTATGGCCTAATCTTCTCTACATAAGTATTTACTGATCAATATCTTTGTAAACGTAAGTTTGTATGCATTTTATCAAACGTTTAATTTAATAATGCGTTTTCAACACTGGTAGCTATCATATTAAAATCCTGATTTGTAAATGATAATATATTTTAAATTACCTCATATGTGCCTCTTAATGACAGGAATTTTGTATACTTATTTGTACTTTATTAAAGTTGTACTCTTAAAAAATTGTAATTCATATATTAATATGTTTTATAACATACTTGCGCAGTTGCATATATTAATAACCAACATGAATTTTAACATTAATCATGTTACAGTTTCGAATGAAATGGAACAAATATTGTGTACAAATGGAACATCAAGTTTTTCAAAGAATTTGCGTTTCAGTCGTTATCTCGTGCAAACTTTAATTCCTGTTATAGAAATCGCATTGGAAATAGTTTCGGTTCTGAAAGTTTTGGCAAACATTAAAATTATAAAAAGTTAATCCTTATTCCCTAATTTCACTAAATATGCGTGAAGCCATAAATGGCTTGTGACCGTTTTGTTTAGGGTAGCTAAACGGATACGGCTCATCACAGATTCGCAACAGATAAATATAGGGGCTGGATTTTAATTAGGAATAGACCGAATGTTTTAATTTTAACGCACGGGAGAAAGAAGACATGAAATCTCTAAGGTGAGGTGAATCTATTAGTCCGTACTTAGAAAGACATTCTGGATAATCGCATTCAAAGGAATCCAAAATGGGGCTTATAATTGCTTACAGTTAATCAGTAAAAATATATCGTTGGTACTAAATCCTTAAACTTTACGTACAAATTCTAAAATAGGTAGGTTTCATTATTTTTCTGTTTTTGTCCTGGAAAATTAATAGTAGAGGTTTTCATTTAATAACAGAGACGAATATAGAAGATAATATATATAATAAGATAATAAGATATGATAAATATTCACATCATGATACCTTTCCTCGGAATCGAAAATTAGTGTATCACTGAAAAAGTTAATAACTCCATAGTTCCCAGAGTGGCAAATCACGAATAGTGCAATAAAGTGTCAGAGGCTGATTAGTTACGGCTAATCATCAATTCGTCCCGGCTAAACGTGGGGGTTGGTACGCAAATTAACTATTAAACTATGTTTCGTGGCACGTATGAGGATGACAATGAAAGTACGGCTTATTTAGCGCTTCATGTGATTTTGTTTTGTTTAGATTTACGCTGAATAATGGAGTAAGGTGTATAAAAATAAAGTTTATTGCATTACCTATCTACATTTGTTTCGTCGAATCCACCGAATATCTTTTCACGGGTTTTTAATAAAAAATCATTCAAATATACTTGCAGCATAAAAACCTTCAAGCAATACGGAATTTCACTATTCAAATAAACTTATTAAAATGCGTAGTTTCGCGCAAACAATCACTTCACACAAAACAATAAATCAAGTATGAACAACACTGACAGACAATACGGAAAAAATGACGAGTATTGCCACACAGAGAGCGGCAGAAATACAGTGAAAATAAGACTAAACTATTTCTAAATCATGCTACGTATTTGGTGAAAAACGGTACAAACTATGCTGTAATCCGCGACCAACTTGCCTCCGCACCACCCCAAATTCCATGGGCTATTACACCCATTAGCATTCGACACGGCTTTGCTTGTTTCCAAACAAGGATACAGCACAAAACACCGACATATTTATTGCGAAATTAGATAATTTTACGATGTGAACGCGTCGTCGGTACAGATAATTCGGTCAGAGTTTAATAAGTTGACAAAGCTGAGGTGCTTTCTAATTGTTCGGGCGTGAGTTCGTAATATTAATAATTGAAATGAGAGTTATGCCACGTTTAATTGTGAGAATGGAAAACGGGCGTCTGCTAGTGATAAACCAAAATTGGATCTGAATTAGATGAACCGTGAAATGATTTGATTTGGATTTAGCTGGGATTCAGAAATTAAAATCATAAGTGGATAGGCTTTTAAAGATTGATATATAGACCAGACAGGTCACTGGTTCCACAATATGGAGAGTTTATCTTGAACCTAGGTGGCGCACGTGAAAACATTTGCTGTGAAAACGCTGGGTTTCAGAAATTAAAATCAAATATCAATGGATAGACTTTGAATGTCTGAGTTGAAGTGACTTGGTAAATAGATCAGACAAGTCACTGCACTAACTCCAAATATAGGGAGTTTTCTTGAATAGCTAACGTAATTGGTACAAAAGGCAAAAATACTACAAACGGTTCAAAATTGGCACTCAAACAAATGGTAAAGTGATGCGTTGAAAATCGAAATAGTAGGTACTTTGCGTAAACAGAATTACATTGTATTGTAGCAAGGATTGTAAGGATTAAGAAGCGCCCATTGTTCAAGACAAAGGCATTACAGATTTCAATACTTCGCATGATAACATAGGAATAACCGGAATATAATATTTAAGGGTGATTACGTAAATTGGAACATAACTTGGAATTTTTACAATAAAATGAATTTCGATGAAAATGATAGTTTTTTTGGTATTCCTGTGAAAAGAGACTCAATCTTTATTTACTTTTGTCGTAAGAAATATAATACTACTGATTTAAAATCATTTTTCTCCACGTAGTGATAATAATTAATTTGTTGTTTTATTTGTATTTATTAAATATACATAATTTTCACAGACATAACATAGTACATAACTCTACCAAGTCGCGAACTATTTCCAACACTGAAAGCTTGATGTATTTACATATTCCAGATGTCTTTCTCCTACTGCGAGATTCAGCCTCACGAATGCGATTGTATGAATACTTTCAAAAGGTTTTTAATCTTAAGGTTCGCCGTTTGTGCCAACTGTTTTCAAATTAACAACATACAAACCCAATGTACAGAGGCCGAGTACACAATTGAAGTGGCGACAAAATAACAATGTACCGTCAAACAACTAAACAGAATCCGGGACAAAATAAATAAATATCACCATTATTGCCCACTGTGCTGCTAACTATCCCAGAGTTGGCGCATTGTTGTGACAATAATATACAAAGAAAATAATAAATTCTAATACAATACAGTGTCACCGCATTTGTTATGCAATTTATGGAAATCGAATAATGGTCAGCGAATTGGCGGGATATAGGGTATTGATTAATCGATGCACAGTAGTCGTAGAATTATTCGCAGAATACATATAGGTACACGCCTTTTCCCTGAGGGGTACGCGTATGCCTCCACGGGGCATTTTTGATAATTAACAATAGAGCAATACTGCATCAAATAAATATTCAAATGGAAATAAATAAATCAATGCAATAACCAATATCTAATAACGATATATAATATAGTCAATACCATAACGAAGAAAATCGATATGAAACAAAAAAAAAACGGAATACTTCATCAAGGAGAGTCGCACAGGTTATGAACAGGCGCCAGACTTAGGTATAATTTAAAATAAGCTAAAATAGAAGGTATAATCATGTAATTAAGATGACTGAATGACGTTTGCAAATGTTTCTTTCAGTATACAATGGAAATAAAGTTTTGTCTATTGTCTATAGATAGGTATCTACAGATAGGCGTGTGATATCTACCAATCTAGATTTGGATGGGTAGTAGTAACATTCTTATGGGTTTGGGTATTAATATGTATGTATTTAAAAAGTATATAAGTGTTTTGTCAATTATCTAGCTAACATAGTAGAAGCTAACATGGTATGCTTAGTTGGAGTTAGGTAGTTCTGTGTGAAATGTCCAACTATATTTATTTATTTATTTGACACCCAAATCTTATTTCAAGTTAGTCTCCGTTACAATAAAGCAAAAAAATAAGTCCATATGTGATACACAAAATAATAAATGTATATACCTAAGAATATGCCTGAAATATTTCGTGCATTTATTTATCGTTAAGTAAAATAATGCGTTTTCATTGGCCACCTTGCTAAGTAATTAACAAACTGCAATATTGGTCGAGTCATCGAACCGTGCACATTCTCCGCTACAATTATAGTATCATTAGCTTGTCAGTCCTACCTGCCCATACATTAACTTGTCATAATATTTCGTAGAGCCTGCGTTTTTTCCTAATATATTTGGTGAATTTGTTCGATTCTTGCCCACAATAGGACTGTGACATCTCAATATTTCACAATGGGGATCATTTGTCATTGTCCATTAGAAGATATTGTTGGGAAACATTATAAAATATTGTTATAATGCTCAGTTATGCTTATTTGTTATTCGTTGTGAGTGTAGTGGCCAGTTGATTCAATTTTCAACTTTAATTACACTTTGGATTCACAATTATCAAGTAGGTATGCATTAATTATTCAACATACATTCGTTAAGCTGAATTTCCAAGCAGTTCCCCACAACCCAGTGAGCTGAAAATGTTCATTTAGATTCATTTAGACATATTTGTGGGACAAACAAAGATGTTTATTCTGGGTCTGAAAGCAATTGAGCAAAATTATGAAAACAACACAAATAAAATGTTTTTTATATCTACATATATCCCATGTCCCATTTTTTATCGCGTTCCTCTAATTACGTTCATGGGTGTGTAATATTAGATTCACGAAGTGTCCATCTCACCGGTAAATCACCCGACATCCCTAAATGTAGGCAGTTTGGTATCTCCATGACGTAGGTAGGAGGCAACGAATATAGTATAAAATAAAATCGCATTGTAATCCGGTATTGGCTATAGATAAGGAGGGCTTGTGACAAGGCAAGAATTATGTGCTCCAGAGGGCAATTTTTCTTTCCCGGGATTTATTCCCGTAATTTATTGAGGATCCGCCTGTATCTGGGCTAACCCGACTTCAGGGTCTACAGATCGTAATTATGTGGAGCTAATTAACTGGAAAAACCAGTCATGGAAGTAATAAATATAATGAAAATCTAAAAATATTATGAGATTATAATCAACGTCAGATTTAGACGTCTTGAAAACATCTTGCCCATAATAGAACAAAACTAAAACAACCAAAAGGTATCAGCGTCTTTCTCTCATCATCATCATCGTCATCCTCGTTCATAAACAGAGCTACTTGCAGAAACATCGGAGGCTATATTTGGATTATCACACGACTGATCACGTCGCTCAATTCAACTGACATCATCCGACGGTTACCTGAAGATTTGTTTCTAAATATTTTGATATGCGAAATCAATAGAAGCTAGTTAATTTCTATTGCTATTCGTCTACAAACTATTGCCATCGATATAATCGATAAGGGCGCCATAATGACATACTTCTCTTCTCTAGTCTATAATATAAAAATCATATATATATATATTTTTATTTCATTAATCTCTTTATATCTGACATTGTCCTTGCCATAATGTTTTGTGACTTTAATAATTGTTGATGTATAATTATAATTACTATGACAACCGTTTGGGCGTTTTTGGATGACGTCTGTAACCTCATTATGTAATTTAACAAGTAAATAAATAATATAAAACAAAGTCGCTATCTGCCTTTGTCTGTTTCTCTGCTTACTTATTCTAAACCACGCAAAGCATTGTGATACGGTTTTTCACTACTAGAAAGACACGAGGAATATTTATTTATATATGAGAGTAATTTGTAAATATTTTGTTTAAAATGACTGAACTATGATTGTCTTTCAAAACAGTGCTAAATATTTATTCGCAAAGGGCACTCCTCGTCCTCTATATTAGTAATCTGCACCCGAGCGAAGCCAGGGCGGGCTGCTAGTTAACAATAAAAGCTGAAGCTGGAGATGGAAGGTGGGCCATTACAAAATGAAATTGGCAATGGTTTCTGATCATTATCAGCGTAACTGCCATCTGTCCAGTGACAAAAATGTGCCTCAAATAAAATGTATTGACGCGGTAATGATTTTAACTAGATTTTGACATAATAACTAATGGTCCCAAGACAAAAGCTCGTGCTATTTGACGGTAGGTATAATCATATTTTATCGGCTGTTCATCGCGTTTTTATCGCCGGTTAAGAACCGATGTAACATCGCAGTAATAGACATAAAACATCCCACAACGACACTCGATTTGTGTAATCGCGCCATCAATCGACTTGAGGCCGCAGTCATTTGACACGCAAAATTTTTGCCGAACGTGCTTCGCCATGAATTGCCGGTGACAAAAGTGTCTGTCGCAGCGAAGCGTCGAGAGTCGGTTTAATACCAGCCCCCACCCTCGACCGCAGTCGTAAATTTAGGGTTTCATAAAACCAGATCCGAGATAAGACACAGTGTGGAGCGTCCCGGATCAAATGCGAGCTGCGAGTTGCGGGCTGCGGCCTGAGAGACAATAAAAATGACGCATCTGCCTATACTCTAAGAATTTGTCGTGTTTACATAAAATACTCCCTCGAGATACGGATCGCGGATTCGCCAGAAATCGTCACAAACGCGCTAAGCCCTCGCGCCGGCAACTCGATACCACCGAAGCCTGCGAGTAAAGTGAGCTGTCACGAGCCCAACAAAGGCATCATAAAATTTTAACAGATTCAGTATTGCTCCACTATTATGAGGCGTGTATTATTCTTTTCACCCAGTGTAAGGGTATTTGGTCGCCTTTGTGGCTCAGTATTGACAAATAGGAAGATTTACTCTTAAAGCAAAAATAATGGAGGATTAGGACGGCGCGGCGGAGTAATTTTTTTCTCGTGATTCGTTGGACGGATGGCGCCTGAAATTGTTGCGTTATTTATAGCAGCGTTACAAGTAACATTGTTAGTATGTCAGGTGGAAATTTCTATTCGGCGCAATGAAAGGAGTTTGCGCAACTAGTCACTGCAAAAAATATAACACAGCGGACTTAGAATAGATGAATCGATAACAAGCATTAGAGCGATCGTCTCGTACCTTTGTGCCAAACTGATTTCACTTTCTTAGCTTATTTTCACTCTGACCACGGCCCGATAATTAATAATAATAATAATATAATAATTTTTATTTGCACCTTATACAAATACAATTATATTCGTATAACTTTAAATATAACGTGACGTATTGAATGTAGAAACGGGTTGTAGGCATAACTACGTCGGGGACATATATTTAAACCTTCAGTAGATAGGGGTGCAATAATTTTGACAATGACTAGCAGCCTTACCCGGGCGAGGCGTAGGCGCGGGGCGGGGCGCGGAGCGCGGGGGGCAATCTGCGCACTAAATCACGCTACGAATAAAATTTATGGCGCCGAGATAAAAACTCGCAGCTTTTCTCTTTTACGTTCCTTTCCTCCCCGTCCCTCCCCCCCGCGCGGAAAATCCATAGGGATTTTTCCAAGTGTTCGGCGTGTGTGGGGTCGAAACGATTTTGTTTTATGCTTATTGCCGGCTGCGATGTTTTGTTTGCTAACTTGCACAGATAAGGGATACAATTGTCTATTCGGCTGGACGTCCCGCACCCCGCTGGAGGGGGAAATTTCTTTGTTCGGAGTTCACTTTCGTAGGTTAACGTGATTATTTACGTGTTAAGGTAATACATCATGTGCTAACCAGGGTCAGCCCGTGAGGAAACTCATGAAATAGTTATAAAACAAAAGGAATGGAAACCGCTTTACCTCAGTTATCGCACTTTCACTTAGCGAAGCCACGCAATCATTCTGTTCACGAACATTATTTACTTATTTCGAGTTCAAATATTTCCATACACTAGTCGTGAACTTCGTGAGTAATGTTTTATTATTGTGCTTGTTTTCAAATTGCTGCTAAGTATGTACCTACTTCAGAGTGGTTTAGGTTTTAACCAGAGAGAGTACCGACGACACGAACTGTGTTTAGCATTTTGGTTGAAAATGTTCAACTTATTTTTGGATGGCGATTTTTATTCTTTAGGGAATCTTATTGTTCATTCTCATTGCTTCTCAGTTTGATTCGCCTCTGGTTTAGAAGCTCATTCAGAGGACAAACTCCTATTTAGTTATTAAGTACTAACATTATTTTTAAGTTGATTTTATTTTGTGTTACTAATATTAATGGATTTTATTGTCTGAATAAATAAATTTAAATAAATAAATCAGTTGTTTTTTTCTAAAGGTTCTGAAATCTAGAGCCTATGGCTGTGTAATGACTCAAATATTAATAAGTGATGAAGTGCTTTTTACATTACCTACTCATCACATACTATGTTAAGCTTAACTCTTAAATAAATTATATTTTTCCTATGGCGACAATTTGGGAGAATACACATGAAATAATAAGTGATTAGGAGACGATCTTATAACCCAGCTGATGCTGAGCGGGACCCTGCCCATAAAAAAGCATTATAAATTGGGTTTTCTCGCACTAGATCATTAAAAGACCGCATCGCTTTTTGCCCGTCAGTTTGAAGTCGTATCTTGTGCTGGATATATGGATGTTAATATGTAATTAGTGTATATATTTACAAAACAAAAGTATATATGTATTCTATCCGTTGCCTGGTTCCCATAGTACAAACTATGCTTAGTTTTGGGCGAGATGGCGCTGTGTGAATTGTCCACCAATATTATTATTATTATTATTGCCCGGCCAAAACCAAAGCAATTTGAGTAGGTACAGGTCAGCTGACGAGTGTCGGCCAGACCGAAGTTCAAGTGAATCATTGCTAATAATATTTTCCATATAATACATATAACAGTTGTATGAACGAGTGTATGTACTTAATGTGCGAATTTTGGTAATTCTATGGCGTATGCCCTCTGGAGCCTATGGCTTTAGGTGGCCATCATCTGTCGTTCTGTACACTGCACTGCTTTCAACGGCAGAAATTAGTACAGTTAGATATAAGGTTGGGTAGTAATTGTATGGTATTTTTAAAACAATGATTAAAATCTAATATATTCACCAAAAAAATTACTAAAATCGATCAAAAATGTTAATGAACTTTGACGTGAACTTATCAGATTGGTATCGAGTGCTTACAAGTTTAAGGGGCTATTATGTCGAGTGTTTATTTGAACCGATTCGTGTCAATTCGGGCCTTATCTACGAACACTGTGCGGTGATGTAGCCCGTTCGGCCGAGCTCCCGTACTAAAGTAAAACTTAAACGAATGACTATTTTATATATCAGACTTTGAGTTCATTTTGTTTTGGCTGTTGCCTTGAATGTGGAAGAAACCTGAGTTGTACGCAACATCATGTCAACTCGGCCCTTATCTAGGAACACTCAATATTGATGTTAATGTTTGATCGGTAAAACTTAATTTAATCCAGAGAACACATTTAAATAAATATAATGTTTCTCTCGGACTCGTTGAGTTTAATTTTGTGGGTGTTAAGATTTGTGGTGGATAATTTGTTTTGTATTGATCGGAATGTTGGGCATTTAAGGGATAGATGGAAACAGTGGCTGTGTGCACTGACAAGAGTGGACAATATTGGGAATGAGGATATAAGGGGAAGTCTGGGGCCAGTCAAATCTGCGCCAGTGATGGAGAAGTTGAGAAGCAGTAGGTTAGCGTACTACGTACCACTATGCCGATGGCTGAAAGCCATGTTACGAAAAAAGTGTTAAATAAGCACATGGATGGATATAAGGGCAGATGTATGATATGGTACTGACCCCGAGTTTTAATCCAGAGGTCGCTGGTTCAAATCCCGACGTGCACCTTTTTTTTTATCGGTTGAAAGATTTATGTGCGTGTAAACCGACATGTCCTAGAAGTAAAAATTCAAAGACATGTGTCAAGTGCACGAAAGGAGCCTCTTTGAGGCGCACTTAAAATCCTTCCACCACACTGATTCGAGAGAACCAGTGACTCTAATAGAAGAAGAAGGGCAGAGGTAGGCCAAAGAAAAGATGGGTGGACATTTTTTTATTTTGTATTTGATGCAGTTATGGAACAAGCCGATAGCCCACCTGGTGTTAAGTGGTAACCTCGGTCCATAACAACCGATGTGAGTTGGGTCCTCTCCTACTAGGTACGACAAGACCCAAGTCGCATCGTATACGCCCGTAACTCTGACACGTGTAGTTGGAATGTCTCATGTGCCTGTAATTTCACCGGCAACCACACCTTTCAAACCGTAACACAGTAACGCGAATGCGTTACTGCTTGGCGGCAGAAATGGGCATGGTGGCAGTACTTCCCCGGACAAACTTGGCGAGAGTTCTACTGCTCTAGGTAGTGTACATCAACCTATTTGAATATGCATTGTTATCGATTAGGTATGTTGGTTGCAATACTAATCAACATATAACATGTAATCCATCCGCCGGCTACCAATCAGGTTAATTGTATAGCACAGTTGCAGCTGTCTAAGCATATGAGCTATTATAGGTAAGTATCTAAATAGATGATTGGCCTCACAGTTCAGTTGGTAGTCAGCCTTCTGCAGGTCGCGGGTTCGGTTCCCACCGAGGAACAATATTTGTGTGCGAAAATAGACGTTTGTTCTGTGTGGACGTTAATATGTATATGTACGTATTTACAAAAAGTATATTAGTATTCTATCAGTTGTCTGGTTCCCATGATAATTTATGTTGTAATGAAAATTATTAGTAATAATATAATTACGTAGTAATAATTATTTATATATCATTCAGTTGCAAATAAATAAATGTCTACTTAAATTCAATCGTCAACAAGTCTATGGTTTGTAAGTCTATGAAGGCATCTATTCATCACCAAAAACTACCGAAAACCTTCAATTGTCTTACTTATCTGTACCCAATCAGTGTTTACATTATTACGGGCGGCGCGCTTCACGTCAAAATAATGTCCCCATTAGGGGACAAAGCGAGATTTCCAAAGAATCACCAACAAAAAATGACAAAAATATCCAGAGATTACTCGACGGCAAGGCCATCTGTGGATATTGAGACCGTCTCACACGAGATAGCTTATCGGTCGATCTCGACTCAGATTCTGAAGAAAAAGCTTAGAGAAAAGGCTCCTATTTATAGACGAACCATAGAGCAGAGAGCTCACGCCACAATCGCATTAGCTGTCGAATGCAACGATGATTTGAATTTCCATTGTTTATGGTGGCAGACATGTGTCAAAGTTCGATTGGAATTGGAATTCGGCTCCTTTGTTATTATTTCTTTTTTGTCGAGTTGTAAACACGGAGTGATGTTCCAATTTGGTTACTAGATGCTTTTTTTTTTCTCGTGTACGTACTAGATACTGATGGTTTGATCTGTGACTTGTACGGACGATGTGACTGACGTCGGTATGTTGTTTGAATAATTACGAATCATGTTCCAAATCGCTCAAACGGAGCCGGCAAGATACCTCTCAGGAAATATTATAACAGCAAAATCATTCCAATGAGTGAAACTCATCAGCGCAACGAATTACGGATTAACCTGAAGTCAAAGGGTATTTAAGTCGTATGAAGATTTCAAAATGAAAAGTACGAACATCTGCTAAATTACCGAACTCACAGTGGCGCTGGCGGGGGCAAAACACAAAGCAACTACCATTTTGTTCCGACACTTTTCAAAATTGGAACGTGACGGTTGCAAACGCTCTCCGGCCAGAGACAATGACATGAAAAGGAAAAATGTAAACGGACCTATTTTAAATAGGAGCACCGCAGAGGCTAATATTTTATATCGCTGTCTGTGGTCACACGATTGTCATCTATAATGTTTGGAATACAGATGTTTATAAAGACGAGAATGGCGTGCGGGTTTGCGTGGAGTTATGTTGTTTGTAGACTGATGACGTTTAATTTAAAAGTGCGTTCTTGAACCCTTTCAGAGGCATTGTATCTTTGTGCTCTTTGTACGGGAGATGGTTTATCAGAGTCGCGGGGTACATAAGTGCTGTTTTTTCATTCCGTAATGCTTTTACATTTCAAAGGGGTTAGAGTTATTCAGACTGGCTGCCCGCTTCTTTACAAAATGTGTAGGTGTCTCTGGATATGTAATACCTATTTACTAAATGAATTCATATAATGACAGTATTGTACAATTACATTTACTTAGTCTGAAAACTATTTTCGACTGCATACAGGCGGTAGTCTAAAGAAAATGAAATATCGTAAAACCTAATTACTTTAAATAATTTCTAATAAACCGCCACATAGTTATCAGAAAATATAAGCAATATTGTGCTGAAACATTATATTTTCAGAAGGTACTTGCGAATCTTTGCCCCATGTGGGAATCGAACTTGTGACGTATGCATTTTGAAAATTTTCACGAAACAAATGTTATTTTTTATCCTGGCTTGCTAAATAATCTGACTATTTTGGCAATAATTGCGGCAATGAATTCAACACTGGAAGTGTCCAAATCGTTAAAAGTAAAGTTTGGGACATTTAAATAATTGTTCCTATTTTTAATTTAGAGAACTATCACATATAATTTCAATTATTTAATTTTATTTAAACTATTTTAGGTTAAAATTTGTAACATAAGGAATGAATTAAAATGCCACAAAATTGCCATTTGATAGTCAAATTAAATGATTACGCTGAAATTTTAAACACAGACAGGTATGACAACTTAGAATCTACTAGTAACTTTTGAATACAAGTAACATACGAGCAAAACCGCATGCAGACGATAGTAATTTACACATTAGAAATTAATAAAGCCTGAAGCAAAAACCCGCTCCACTAAACCCTAACTTATTATGTCAAGCAATAACTTAATTTAATTCACTATGGGCTCGCATTATTAGTCCAGTAAACTCGGTCGTGTTATGTCATTAGCCATTAAGGAACAACACTAGCGATAGTGTTGTCCTGCCGACGGATTTATAGAGGGAGAGAGGGGGGAGGGAGGGAATAAATCACTAGGGGGTGTCTCCAGACTAGGCTTGACTTTCTTTAGGTATTGTTTGGTGATTTAGTTAAAGCAGTTAAGTTAAAGTTGCTTAGTTTTTTCCATGTTGAGGGAAACTGGATTTTTCTAACTTTAAATTGGGTCTTGGTTTCTATTAAATAATTCTAATTTCGTGGGAAGAATACAGTTATTATTTCGCAATTTATGGCTTATAAATTAAAGATTAATTTATAAGCCATAAATTGCGAAATAATGCCAGGCGTCCCGTGACGGCTCACATTTTTTTTATTTTTTTTTACGATGGGAAAATGCTTTACACATCCCCCTGCTCGGGGACAGCAAAGGGTATGTCAGACTCTCCGGTAAACGTAGATGTTAGGAACTAACTACCGGCATACCGACTAAAAACCCATCGACTCTCCTTCACGTTACCTCAGAGCCAATGCATCGTCAAACCACTCGTCTTCTGACGAGTAGATCGCCGCTGCATTGGCACTAGATAGAGCCACGGGGTCTCTCTCGAATTCAACCGCAACGATAAGTTAGGCCCATAGGTTAACCCATTAGGTGGTTGATGGCGTTCGTTTGGCATTTTTTTTTAATAATAGGTACATCAGTGTGCTATAAAATCAGAGCCATCTAAAATTATAAATAAGAAAAATATGCACTTTAGTAATTTTGTTTAATTGTGTTAAAATGTTGTCTGACACATTAATTAATTTATTACTGCTCAGTGGATAGTGACAGTGAGACGCAGGTGATATTTGAGCCCCTACAAAACTCCGCCACCTGGCAAAGCTATCTATGTCGTTAGAATTATAAATAATATTTCCACCATTCAGTGGTTTTTGTTTGGCCATCTAGAAAATAATTTAATAAGTACGAGGCCAATACCTACTTTGGTGGAAGTTTTAGACCGCTCAGAAGGCTTCCGACGTGGTATTTCAATTGTTAACAAAGATAACTTAATGTTGTTTTGGTCTGGTTATTTCTGGTAGTTCCGATAATTGAATGTCAAGCGTGATGTAAAGCTGTAGGTAACCTCTGCCCATATCAGCAGTAATAGAACTTCGGTCCTCCCCCTACTAAAGTAAGGTATGGGAACACTCAAATACCTTCACATCGCCTTCGTCCTCTGAGACATGACGATGGAACGTCTCTTGCAAATTTGCCAGAACTTATTCTCTGCAGCAGAAATCGGTATGGTGGCAGTACTTTCCTGGAATAACTCTGCACATATGGTTCATCTGCTATGGCATGGACACACTAGATTGTTAATTACCTACACTTTTATTACTACACATTTATTAATTATAATCTATTGAGATAATCACTAGATAGATCTAGGCAGTCAGAGAAACAATTTTTGAGAATTTTTGATAATAAAGCGGAAGAGCACAGAAAAACAATCTTAAATATCACGTATAAACTCATATTCTCTTATTTTCTAATAATAGGTATTGTATGAATTAATGATTTTCTTTAATTTTATTATTAAAATTCTTTATAACGTTTGACTTGGATAACAATGTTTAGGTACCTATATGTGACCATTGCATTATTTCGCTACAGGTAGTCTTGAGTATTCTGTGACAATTAAGCATCACATTTTTACTGCCCAACAAAAGACAAAGAAGAATATTTCATAATAAGAAAATGAAACATTTCATAAATCTGAGTAGTGTAACTGTCATATGCCCAGTTAATCAATAAAGATAAATGCAACATTCAGTCCCCCAACGCATAATGCTCATCCATTCTCACAGGAACGCTTTTCTACTAGTACAAGAAACCCTACCATTGCCTCCGCCATCCATCAAACGCGGCTCGCGCGCGTCGACTGAACGCACACCATCACATCCCGCCCAAAAAGAGAAAAAGAAAATTTGAAAAGAGAACACTCCCCATCGTGCGCGGAGGCCCCGCCCGCAACGCCGCCCGCAACGCCGCTATTGGCGGAGGGCGCGGAGGGCGCCGAGCGCGACCGAGGGCGGCCGACCGCGCGCGTTCACAACAAAAACTCACACGACTGGTTTAGTGTCGGGTTGCGTCCCATCGGCGACGCATCACGTGCCGCACGCTTCGACGCCGACGCACTTGCGCTGCCGCCTGCGCTTGCGCTTGCGCTCTCAACATCATACTGTTTTTGTACTTACATCTGTCTTGTGTTGCATTACCTCGCGTACCATTGATTGTACTGTGACCTGTGATAAAGAATTTTAAAGGTTTTCATTATGGAAACGGACATGCGAACGGAATGGAGCTCGTTACAGTGTGGTTTTATCTCTGTATAGTAACAGTGATACATAGTGATAGTGAACGATATTGTGAAACACAACGCCGGTGGACATTAAAGGTATTGCATTCGAGTTTATTAACAGTGATAGAAGCTTATCAAAACATAAATATGTATGAGAAAAAATATAATGCAAATACGTAACTGCAAAAACAAAAAAAATTGACGTCCTCCACCTCGTATTTATTAATTTGCAATAAAAAAAAATAAGATACGTAATAATATAAAAATATTTCCTGCATTTTACATAAAAGTATAGTAGGCAATGAGGTATTAGTTCAGTTTTTCTAACGTTATGTTTGTCGTTATAGATAAATAATTATTTTTTTGCAAATAAATATGGATGTAGCATGATTAAAAAAAAATTGATGGAATATATTCATGATTTAGTTCAAGAATTATCATCGATCGTTTAGTTACAATGAAAATTATTTTGCCGACGGTAGACTCAAACGACACGACATTAGTGCAGTATTTTTGCAAAAGTCATAGATTAAATACAATTAATTATTAAATACATTTTTGACGTGTTTTTCTTTTATATTGATTTACTTAATAACATGATCTTGATCGAATACCTTTTTGTATTCGGTAATCTCTATCAGGATTATCCTTATCTATATTCTTCATAATCCAATCTAAATATCAGCTTCATTGTGAAATAAATATATTCATATAATGCAAAGATTAAGAAAAAAAATCTTTTGAAAATATCTTAAACCGGCTACGATCGATATCCTCCATATAAAAGACTTCAACGCGGGTCAAATAGTGTAATCAATATTTAACATGCAATACTAGCCTCTCTCCGTGGCTTCGCCCACTTAGTACCGGATAAAAAATTGTATGTCACATCCCGGTCTAGTATTTATTTCTATTCAAAATCACACCGATATGTTTTTCATTTTACGCGTGCAAGAAAAGACATAAAACACATTTTCGCATTTATAATAATATATCATAAATTTTAAAAATAGTTTTGATACATCTTGTATTTCTATTTCAATTTCTAGTAACGAATCCAAATATATTCCAGCATATAAAAACATCACTCGATAAGGCAAGTACTGCCTTCTTACGTTTTCACATAATATTTACATAATACAATATGTAAATTAAGAGATTACGTATTCAGCTATGTAAGTCAAAGGCACGCAGCTATACATAATGTAATCCTGCCAATTCTTCGTTATAAATTTTGAACTGACCAATCAATGTCAATGTCACCTCATTCCGTTTTCATGTGAATCGTTGTGTTGCATGAAGGTAGAATAAATATAGAGGCAACAGCCACATCGGCTATGTGAAGCAAAAAAAAAAAACATTGAACATATCTGTCACACTTTTTGTGTTCGCTTCTTCCCTATTTTTGTAAGGTTTCTAGAAGTAACTTAAAATAGTTAAGGCATGTATGTAATTAAACATCATTTATGTTGTCTTTAGCCTTATGTTCGTAGTATTGTCCACACTGTTGTGCTTGTCTATGGTTTGGCCGCCATGACAGTTTGGGACTCGGGTTCCAAATTTGAATGTGGCGTGAGATGCGCAAGCGCTATCGATTAACCTTCGATAGATTATGGGTGTGTGTGTGTGTGTGTGTGTGTGTGTTACGAGTGACCGTTTCCGCCGGAGATTTGCGTATGTAGTAACGTCCTGTCCACTTGGTTTTTATTTTTAATATAATTGCAATCAAATACGGTATTAACATAAAATTATCATAATAATGTTATTTTTCACAGCTTGATACCTGTTGATGTGGCGTTTAAAAGATAAAAATGCCAGAAGTCACTGGTTTTTAGTAGAGCGTGAGAAATAAAATGTAACTAGCCTCGAGCTGACTGCGCTGATTCAGGCTAAAAGTCTAGACTAATAAAACGCTATTTTGATTACTATATTGACTGAAAAGATTTAGTTGCTCACTCAAACGTTACTTTTAGGTTTTTCTTTGCCTTTGATTATTACCTACCTTGGATGACAGTAGTAGTAATTATTAAAGTTCTTAGTGGAGTCTTAAACTCGCATTACTATAATTAGAACAGTATTTTATTACTCCGCAGATGGTATCCCTATATTATACCATTAAGTACCAGTAACCATGCAGTTAACTAAAAGTAACTAAACTTAGTGTATAATTTTTCGAAATGCGTCCATGATTCTGCAAATGTGGTATTCTCACCCGTTGAACCGATGACGTCATATTTTTTTTTGTGGACAGTTCCTGCGACGGATCATGAACTGAACTACTCAAAAATAATGCGTTCTAACTTACCATGTGTTTTGAAAGAATTTGCACTTTAATTAAAGGAGACGGCAATATATTTCAGTTCTTTGCTAATAACTTCAGAACTGTCAAATTCCGCGCGATGGACCATGGAGGTTTTAATACCATTTGATGTCTAAGAGGTTATGTCCAGTATTGAACGTTTCTCGGGTAACATGATGAGGGATTCAAATGTTATTTTTTTATGTGATACAGCTACGGAACGAGCGATCATCTGGTGTTAAGTGGTAACCTCGGCCCATAACATACGATGTGACTTGGGACCTCCCCTACTAGGTATGACAAGACCCAAGTCGCATCGTATGCGCCTGTAACTCTGAGACGTATAGGTGGAATGTCTCATGTCTCTGTAATTTCACAGGCAACCACACCTGAACACAGTAACGTGAACGCGTTACTGTTCGACGGCAGAAATGGGCATGGTGGCAGTACATCCCCATACATTATAAACAAAACTGATATGAGTATATTTTTGAGTTTGGTAATAACTCTAGATTATTTCGTGTCTTCATTACATGAAGATTTAATATTATGCCAAAGGAAGCTAAATATAAATATGTGCATTATCCGCGACCATTAGGTTAAAGAAAATACCATCTGTTTAATATTATACAGCAAATAATAAACAGATTAGTATATTAATAATAATAATTACCGGGTTATTAGATTGACATAAATAACATTAAATTATCTAGAAACGGTTACATAACATTGATTTCCAACAAATTATTTCAAATAGGTATTCATTAATATTAAAATATTGGTATCTTAGAGTAAAATGTTTGATAAAACCGTACCATTTTGTTTTGTTTTTGGCATCGAACATGATTGAGGACCAGCCGTGTGGCATAGTAATATAAAATTCAGCGAGATAAAGTCGGACTGGAGTATCGAGGGTTCCAACTTATATTACAGCTAGTGAGCTGTCCCGGCTTAGCACGGGAAATTTAAGTACTTTATTGCTGGACAACTTATTAATCAGATAACAAACCTTCTTCGTGAATTAATCTAGTTATGATGAAAACCGCATGGAAATTCCCACAGTAGTTTCTGAGATTAGCTAATACAGACAGACAGAAAAACACGCAGGGGACTTCAGTTATAATATGTAGTGAATTAATTAAAAACGCATTTGAAAAAATCATACTTAGCCATAGGTATAAAATACTTTTCCCAGTAAATGATACATTTACAGTATAAAATATTTTCCCGTTAAGTTGTTAATCACAAAGACAAAGACAAAGATAGTTTATTTGCTTGAACATAATGTAGATTACACAGATGTTAATAATATTTTTAGTTTCAATTATGTTCTACTAAAATTAGCATGCAAATGTTAGGGTGAGTTCTAACTCAAATAATATTGTACGTATTCTAATTTTAATCTATATTATAATTATAAACAATGTCAAAAATTTAAGATATACTCTCACTCATTAAGATATGATCACTAAAATAGAAATAAATGAAAATGTAAGTTTTTTTTTAAATATCGGTTCTAGTGTTTAATAAACAGCTAGAATAACCCGTTGTCAAAATAAAATACCCTAATTGCCCTTCGATTCCACAATTGCCTGATATCAAGATTATATCATACTACATAATTTCTCACTGTACAAATACAAACGGTCGGCCATTGAATATGAGTGCAACGGTACCCTAAAACACAGTTCGTTAGCCCCGTATCTTTTTTCTTTGTTTGCGGTAGCTATTTTTTAATTTAGTATTTAAGTTGCTATAAGACAAATAAAATTCAATTCCAGTAACTTTGTATCAATTTTATTTACAATACGAAGGAAAAAATCATCTTTAAAAAAATCCGTTATATATGCAAAAATTTATATCTATGTGTTTAAATATTGGCAAAGCTCTTATACTATCTATATTAATATTATATAGAGATTAAGTTTGTATGTTGGAAATAATCTCCGAAAATACTGAAGAGTTTCTGAAATTTTACACTGAAGCTATATTATACCTGAGATCTTCAGGATTTTTATTATTCTGTTAAAGGTGTAAATATTTAAAGCTACTCGAGCGAAGCTGGGACGGGCTGCTTGTAAGAAATAAAGAAAATAAGGTAATATCTTCAGTAGAGTGGGCCAATTAAAACACTATCAATCAGTAGCAATAGGTATAACGCATTCCAAGTCTTCCGAGGAAGTACTGCCACAATACCCATTTCTGCCGCCAAGCAGTAGGTAATGTATTCGCGTTACTGTTTTCCGGTTTGAGGGGTGTGGTTGCTAGTGAAATTACAGGCACATGAGACATTCCAACGTCACGTCTCAGAGTTACGGGCACGACTTGAGTCTTGTTGTACCTAAGTAGGCCCAAGCCGTATTAGTCGTTATGGGCAGAGGTTGCCACTTAACACCAGGAGGGCCATCAGCTCGTTAAGTAACTTTATCACAAAACAAATCCTTTGTACTAAACTGCAGTCTGAATGCGGCCTGGCCTGCTAAAAGTATGCGTAAGGAATGTTCTTTTTAGTCTTAGTGACGGCATCTGTGCTCCTTCTGCTGTATCTTATCTATTGTTTATAAAATATACATCATATTCTTCCTGTCATATTATCATGTAACGAATGCTTTGATGTCAAAGAAAGATTAAGAGATAACCTATATGTTAAAACTCCTAAATTTACCACGGCTGGCGTCACATGTAGGTATGTGTTTATTATTAATGTATACATAGTATCGATTTCATTCGCAAATTTAATATTATTTTTATTAAAAAAAGTATATATAACCTTATCAGTTACATTTAAATGTCACTTAATTTCTTTAAGTTTTTAATATTTTCAGTTTTTTTGCATGAAAACATAGGTAAGTAAAAAATCCAGTTTATATGTAATCATAGACTATTATAGAGAGAATTTACCTTTTCTAAACTAGAAATTCTTGTTAAAGACTAAAAACTGTTTATAATACATAAAGGTAGCTTATGTAATAGGTTAATTATGTAAAATCTGATACATGAACGTAAGATAAACATGTTAGCCCATGTATTAGTTTATATTCTATGTATAGTTTTAACTAATACCTTCCATTAGGAGTTTCTTGTCTGTTCTGCCCCATGGAGGGTCGGATAGGGTTTGAACAGGCGTCAACCTTAGCGATAAGTACGCGTGACCTTATGTTTTGAATATTATTGACGTTTCCAAGCCATTTCTTTATGAATTCTATGGAAATTAAGATTTTGACTTTGACTTAATATGCCACTAAGTTTGAAAAATGTTAAAACTAACTAAGTCTTAAGACCTATAATTGAATAAAAAATAGATTATCGATTCGAAAAATCTCGTTATATATTTAAAAACAAACTAAATAGAAATCCGTTTGGTTTCCAATTTTTTATTATCGTACGTTTATTAAGTATAGATTTTAAAGATAACCGCGGATATGCATATGTATGATTCAAAAGGTCATTTTGACCAATAGGAATATTTTTTATGTATTTTCGCCCAATAATTTAACTAATCAATGTATAGACACAGTTATTTATTAGATCCAAAAGTTGTTTGAACACATACTTAACCGACTTTTTGTAGGTAGGTAGTATCTAAGATTATATTAGCGTTATTATGTTCGAAAAATTTGAATAATTGTTTACTGGATCTCTCAGACCATTGCGGTGTAAGGATTAAGTGAGCCTCAAAGAGGCCCCTTTGAAAAATGTATCTTATTATAACATATCGAGATCCTAATGTTTAATCAAATATATAGATATAATATAAATACATAGATAGATAGATAGTACTTTATTGACCACCATACATGGAAATTACGTAAAGATTAATACTTAAGTTAAGGTAATACAATGGGCGGCCTTATCGCTAACAGCGATTTCTTCCGGGCAACCTTTATACCATTATATTCAGTTCCATAAATAAATAAGTTATAAAATCAGTCAGTTTAAGATAATACTAATAACACAAACAATATCCAACCCACACGTTACAAAACGGTCAACTGCTTCCAACGAATGAGGTCAACATATCGTCAATGTGAGATTTTATGAGCGTCGTATCAAACTGTTTAAGATAAACAAATTAATCGGACGCATCGTATAGATACAAGCGTACTTATACACGTGGGTTATCAGCCCTATTAAGATTAGACCAGCCAATTAAGATAATTGATTCCTCTCGGACCTCCGGCGCAAGCGCAGCCTCCACGTTATAAAATGGACAATATCGAAGATTTTATCGTGTGATATTGATTCGGAACGCCCTGTTTTAAATATGTTTGGGTGTTTGGTTGTAACAGAAATTTGTGTAATAGCTGTATTTGATATAAAATATTTGGCTTTCAATTGCGGGACGTTACTTTAGCTTGCAAGGGAGAAAAGTTAAATAATCAATATATCACAACATAATATGTGATAGTTTACGCTGTTACTTTTAATTATATCGTGTGTTATGATGTCTGCTAAATGGTCGTAGCGTAACTTTAGTTTCTAATCGGAGAAAACATATTCTAGGAATATATTTGTGCCTATTTTCTACATTCTGAGCCAATCTTTCACTAAACTTTAACAATGACTGTGACAATCACCTGGTGATTATAAATCAATTCTAACGGGGGGCGTTAAGCGTTAAAATTGTATCCGCTAGATGCATTTGTTACTGTGAAATATTAATTTTTTGAAGTTGTATATGCGATCAGTGTTCATAATTCAACTAAGACGCAAATCTTGGATTCAAATAGTGGATTTGAAACTTGTCAACTCAAAGTGTGAAGTAAATTAGAATTTTTTAGCAACGGTGAAATTACTAATGAGCGTTCCACAATGACGTCTCAGTTAGGGGCGCAAAACGATGCGACTTGACTTCCCATACCTACTTAGCGGAGGTACGCTTAAAATCAGGTGGGCCATATGCCCGTTGCCTAACAAACTCACATAAAACAAAAACTATTCCGCATATATGAGCCAGACGCGAACAGTGCCAATATTCACAGTTATAACTTATCTTTAAGGTACCTACATGTATGACTGGTGTAAAATCACAATGTTTATCACGTGCAAGTTATAGGCAATAATCGATAATTTATAACTTGTATAACTTGTGCTACTGGCGCTGGCGTGTGGAGATCATTGCCCGTGATCTGTGATCTGATGCGATAGCCGATAGGCGATAGGCCTACCTTTTGAATGCATTTATATGGTTAGTTTTCTGTTGGATATTAGTCCGCGTACTTAGCGATCGTGTGAATTCTAATTATCGATTTCGTATTTATCTTTTTTATTTGTTACGAACAGGTTCAAACGGCTTTAAATATTAACATCAAAATGATATACCATTAAAATTATATGTGTAAAACTTCTGAACCTCAAACAGACTTTCCTCTAATTTTCTTTATTTGTAGATAACTAAATAAAATTTCTCTAGTGTTTGATATATTTTAACTTGATTTTTTATACTGCATTAATATCTACCTGTCACGGAGAAATACAAAACTATCTAGCACATAAGTATGTTTGTGGAATCTGGATTATAATCATTTTGTATTTAGAACATTTCGTGATGAAAAATGTTAAAAACCAATGTTGAAAACTGGTTGTGCTTTTCTTTTGGGTAATTAGGAGGCATTGGTGTTGACTGCTAGTGCCATACTAAACTGAAACCTAACTAAATTTACCTCATTCCATGTCTTATGAAATAATGATATCTCACATTGATTGAAATTTTTGGTTTGATGGTTAGAAAGTAGACAACACTGTCTAACACGCAGATATAATATTATTAGGCTAAAAAAGGCGATCTTTTTTTGATATTTCGTTTTGTTCGTTAGATAAGAGCAATTTAGACACGTTTGCAAAGTCAGTTTGTACAAAGTTCTTGAAAAATGTGACAGTTAGCGCTAGTGCCACCGTCACTTATCTCCCTTATCGGCAACATTACGGGAAATCGCCCGAAATCAACGTAATTTGCGATAAAAACTCATATTTCTTGTGATTATCAGTAAATCCGTATTTTTCAGTCGATTGTCAGATATCAGCCGCGTTGGTTGTGATACTCATCACCTGATCACAAGCCTGCATCCATTGTGTAATCAGAGTAACTGCGGAAGATTCCATCTTGGTGAGATTATCTTATTTGTTAAGAAACATATTATCATATTACACTCAAATCACTATTACTATCTATAACTATAGTACTTAATTCTTATACACTCCATGTGTTAGATCTAATACATACATTTTATACTATGCACCGTTGATTTATTTAAACATTTCAAAATAATCTGATATCCATTTAGCTTTCTGTTAGAGAAATAGAAAATACCTTTGGCTAGACTTTGAACTGAAAAAAAATCTGACTTACTACGGCGTATAGAATTTATAATTTTCATCAAATTAATCTGAAGAAATATAAAAATAAGTAGACATTAACGGACTTAGACTGGCACAATGCCAATAGGCGGCCTAACCCCAGCACACTAGTAGGTGAAATAGGGTTTTCAATGATGAACAGAATAAAATACCATACGAAATTATTTCCCATTCCAAATTAATCGATTAGCAACAGCAGTTGCCATTATGACTACTCGAGCAAATTTTGGCTCCATTGCTTTATTATGTAATTTTTTTATAAAAAAGAAGTATGTTTTCTAGATTCATACGTAATCAGTAATAAAACAACTGACTGTCGACTGTCTCATATGGATTCAATATACTTCATTTAGATTTAATAAAAAAATAAATTATTGTTCAGTAGTTTACTTAATTAATAGAATTTAATCGATTTACTTGCTAATCGATATTATCGCTACTGGGCTATCTGACAAGCCCTATCTAAATTATATTAGATTGCCTAAAATAAATGAATGGTTTTGTATTGCACAAGTTACAGGTAGCAGATAATTCTATATTAACACAAATTTAAAATAAATGTGTTATATTAAAATAGGTTTAATGTTATAAATACGCTTTTGTTTTTCAAATACCATTTTTATATTAGAAGTTACTATTTCGTTTTCATTAATTGAAATGAAAATGAAAATTATTGAATTTTTAAAACTATCTTCATTAAATGTACTCACAAAATGATCCCGGACTCAATGCTCATTATGAAAGAATTGATAACTTAGTTCATTGTGACATCTCCAGAAGAGGCTCGCTGTAGTAAATCGCCGTAAATACTTGGATAATTTTCATAGTATTAGTACTAGAATAAATGATTAAACGTTTCATTCTCTAATTTAGTATATTAAAATATGTGTTCAAGCCGTTACGTGTGGCGCCATCTAGCGGTCGACGGCGGAACTACGATGTAAAACATAGACTAAAAATATTTTTACTTTGGTTTATATCAAATCATTCTTTCATTCATTTCATTCGTCCATGTCATCCATTCATTCAACGTTCTATTTCGGTGACTTGCGACTTGCGTGTAATGGAGGATCGTAATAAAACGTCTTTAAAATTCATACAATATATTTAATCATTGAAGTACCCTGTATTGAATCTCCTTCATCCAGATAGGAACAGTATCAGGCCAGTACATAAATGTATCCTTCGAACTCGGGTACATAATTTGGACCTTCGAGCCGAATACGAAGAATCTACCTTGCCGTCTGCCGAGTCGAACGGCCACGCGGTCACGTTTCCCGGTATCGAAATCTGGAAGCGTGCGAAGTCCTGGAGGAGATCTGGAGCATAATTTGATACTACGAGCCATATACGAAGAACCTACCTTGCCGTTTGCCGAGTCGAACGGCCACGCGGTCACGTTTCCCGGTATCGAAATCTGGAAGCGTGCGAAGTCCTGGAGGAGATCTGGAGCAGCGGCGAGCACCTACAACGGTCGGGTCAGCTTACCCATCCTTTCTCTCCCAGTCCAGCTCAGTTTGCGTTAATATTTGTCTCGTGTTTCAGCACCTCGTGCGTTCGTGTTCGTTACCTGTTGCCTTGCATCGCCTGTACCGCTGAGAAACTGTAAGTTATTTCATTTCATTATGAGTGACGACGAGATTTCTCTGCCCTCAAAGGCTTCCCGAGTAGAAGTTGAGGTTAGCAGATCAAAATCGCCGCGTTTAGACGCCCCTAAAGTCTTAGATTCACGTCTATCTTCTCTCAAAAGGCAAAGGTCTACCTTCAAATGTAGATTGACGTTATTTAGCAAACATTTAAGTAAAATCCAACAAGATTCAGATCAGAAAAGTTTGCAGAAGGTAGAATTTGATTTAAGAGTTCAATCAATTGTTAAATTGTTTCAAGACTTTAACGAAGTTCAGAGTGAGATCGAGCGATTGGTCGATGACTCCAATCTTGATTCTCAACTCGAACATAGGGAAGCGTTCGAAATACACTATTTTTCTCTAATGGCTACTGCGAAAGGCTTATTGAGCGATATTTCTCAATTAGATTCATTGCCTCATCATAACGAAGGAATAGGTCATCCTGTGTCGATAAAACTACCGCAAATAAAGTTGCCTGCCTTTGACGGATCCTATGATAAATGGCTAGAATTTAGGAATTCGTATCTCACTATGATTCACAATAGAAACGATTTAAATGCGATACAGAAGTTTCATTATTTGAAATCATCTCTCACTGACACTGCTGCTCAAGTTATAAGTGCGTTAGAATTCACCGCGCCCAACTATGCCCATGCATGGGATTTACTGGAAAATAGATTCCACAATAATCGATTGCTTGTTCAAAATCACTTAAAATCATTGTTTACCGCTCAAGCGCTTCAAACCGAGTCGCCTATGCACATTAGGAAGCTTGTAGATTCAACGTTACGTAACCTGCGAGCCCTGCAATCGTTGGACGAACCAACTGATTCGTGGGATACCTTGATTGTGTACTTACTTGTATCAAAGCTAGACGCGGTCACAGAGCGTGAATGGGAATCTCACAAGGGTACAATCGTTTCTAAGCGATGTGAGGTAGGTACCGAGAATAAGATCAAGCTAGACGATTTATTTGGTTTCCTTAGAAACCGGGCCGACATGTTGGAAATGGTTCACAGTAGTTCTACAAGCACTAAGTCATTTAAACAAAAGCAGATCGAATTTAATAATAAGGTAACTTCTAATAAGAATCAACATAAATCGAACCCGCACACGCAAACGCATGCATTCATTTCTGCAAAACAATCGAATGATAAAACAAAACAGCCGCGTTCGTGCTGTTATTGTAGCGAGAATCACTTTTTATATTCTTGCGCAAAGTTTTTAAACATGTCTGTGCTAGATAGACAAAATTTAGTCACTGATAAGAAACTTTGTTCCAATTGTCTGCGTTCAGACAAACATTCCGTAAATGACTGTTCTTATGGTTGTTGCAAGTTATGTAGTGCGAAGCATAACACGCTCCTTCACGTCAATAGGGAAACCATAAGTACAGTCGCCCATAGTTCATTGTCCCTGCGTCCGCATGACTCACAAACGTCAGCTGATGCGCTAAAAGAACGCGCTGAGCACAACGTACTGGCTTGTCAATCGGCTATGCAACCAGTACTGCTATCCACAGCACTAGTAGAAGTACTTGATTCGAATAATAGGTATCACACTATTAGGGTTCTTTTAGATAACGGGTCTCAGAACTGTTTCGTTTCTCAATCGTTAGTAAATCGTTTACAAATTCCAATAATACAGTCCACTGTTCGAATCTCAGGCGTTGGGGAAACCGTATCACAAAGTACTCACGCTTGTAAACTAAATATACGTTCTAAAACAAGTGATTTCATCAGAGAAATCCAATGCTTAATTTTACCAAGCATAACAACGAAGCTACCTTCAGTAGAACTCAACTGCGCTTCTATAGGTATACCTAGCTACATCTCACTCGCCGACCCTACGTTTAGTGTCCCGTCCGAGGTAGATATCCTATTAGGCGCAAATATATTCTGGGACCTACTCCTGAAAAACAGAATAAAACTAAAGGCCGGTCCATACCTTTACGACTCGAAGTTAGGATGGATCATATCCGGACCGATTCATAACATTCAATCGTATTTCATAAATAATGTTCATTGCCATCACGCTCACGTTGATTCTCAACTACGTAAATTCTGGGAATTAGAGGAACTGACGAACTTACCTTCTACGTTGACAAAGGATGATAGATTTTGCGAAAACCTATTCACGGAAACTACCGAGCGCGACGACTCCGGCAGATTTTCTGTTCGCATCCCTTTAAAGGAATCAGCTGACGTGTTAGGCGATTCATTTACGATGGCGAAAAAACGTTTTTTATCGCTAGAAAAAAGATTAGACTCGTCATCGCAATATAAACAATTATATTGTGATTTCATGCGTGAGTACGAGCAGCTGGGTCACATGTCCCCGGTGTCAGGAAACGTCATTGATCCTGACAAACCGTACTACATCCTCCCGCATCACGGGGTTTACCGCGAAACTAGTCTTACAACAAAATTGAGAGTTGTTTTTGACGCGAGTGCCAAAACAACAACCAACAAATCTTTCAATGACATTCAACACATAGGTCCACCTCTGCAAAATAGCATCTTTTCCATTCTCCTTCGTTTCAGACAGCACAAGTACGTAGCGTGTGCTGACGTGGAAAAAATGTATAGACAGATCCTAGTACAGCCTGACTTGCATAACTTACAGATGATTTTGTGGCGGGAACGTAAAGACCTGCCTTTACAGCTGTATTCCTTAAATACAGTAACCTACGGAAATTCATCATCTCCCTACTTAAGTATCCGATGCCTAAATCAATTAGCACAGGAATGCGATGATGAACTTGTAGCACAAATCATAAAATCCGAATTTTATGTTGACGATGTCATTATCTCACACAATAACGCAGATACATTGTTAGATTTATGTAATCGAACGAATAAGGTACTACAAAAGGGTTGTTTTCCGTTGCACAAATGGACATTTAATCACGAAGTTTGTCCTCAGAGTAGTAAAGACCTGAACATAGGCGAAACTCATCTGTCGAAAACATTAGGGCTAGGCTGGTCTCCGGAAATTGACGAGTTGCATTTCACAACTAAGTTAGAACAAACTAACTCACCGCTCACTAAGCGAATCATGCTCTCTGTCATTTCACAGATATATGATCCGTTAGGTTTGCTATCTCCGGCGGTTATAGTAGCTAAATGTCTTTTACAAAGTTTATGGTTACAAAAGTTAGACTGGGATGCAGAGGTACCCGAGAACATAACAAGCGTATGGCGTGGATTCATTTCTAGTCTGCAATGTTTACAGGAAATTCGAATTCCGCGGTACATTACATCTGTGGATGGCAACTACACGGAATTGCACGTATTTACAGACGCGTCTCAAACGGCATATGGTGCGTGTGCCTACGTTCGTACCTGCAGGGACGATTGTGCTCACACCCCTCCTATCTCTGTTAAATTATTGTGCGCTAAAAGTAGATTAGCTCCGATAAAACCTGTTAGCATTCCGAGACTTGAATTGTGCGGTGCGTTGTTAGGTTCGAAATTATTCGTTAACATAAAAGAATCTCTTCGTATATCTTTCGAAAAAGTATACTTTTGGACGGATTCTACAATCGTGCAGGGATGGCTACGAATGTCTCCCCACCTTCTCAAAACGTTTGTGCAAAATAGGGTCGTGCAAATTAATGAGTCAACCGATGACACGATATGGAGGCACGTAAAGGGCACAGATAATCCTGCCGACCTTATCACGCGAGGTACAAAGTTAGACTCATTAAAATATGACACTAGCAATCCATGGTGGTGTGGCCCTAGGTTTCTAGACCAACCAAGTATCAATTGGTCAAACAATAATGATATATCAATTAGTGATGATTTACCGGAACGTAAATTTACTACGATTAATTTAGTGTGTACACAGCAAAGTCCATTATTTAATTGTGAACGCTTTTCATCGTTTATTCGCATGCAGCGCGCTTGTGCATACTTACTTCGTTTTATAGATAACGCAAGATCGTCGTTGCCGCACGCGCATTGTACTAACAAAACCGGTTCGTTATCAGCTACAGAGCTTGACCGTTCACTCATTACGCTAACGCGCGCAGTACAGCAGGAATCATTCCCTACTGAGTATCATAGGCTTGTAAATAATCTACCATTTAAAGAAAATGGTAAGCATGGCAATCAGATTGCGGGTTTAAATATATTCTTAGACGAAAGTGGAGTGATTCGTGTGGGCGGCCGGTTATGTAATTCAAATGAGTTTAGTTACGATAAAAAACATCCCGTGCTTTTCAGTGGTAAACATCGATTTTCTAGATTGTTATGCGAATATGAACACAAAAGGTTATTACATGCTGGGCCACAGCTTCTCGTGTGTTCCATGCGTGAGCGGTGGTGGGTGCTAGGTGCGCGGAATCTAGCCAGGCAAATTGTACACAATTGCGTTATATGCACGCGCATGCGAGCTAAAACACTTACCCCAAAAATGGGTAATTTACCCCACCAGCGTTTAGAAGGTGGGAGTTTTAGCTTTATGCGGTGCGGCTGCGATTTTGCTGGCCCTGTCTTTATTTTAAATCGTAAAGGCAGAGGGTCCGTTTTAATAAAAGCATACATTTGCTTATTCGTTTGCTTTACAACTCGCGCTATACATCTCGAATTGGTAGGTAGCTTGTCGACACAGGACTATCTACTTGCCTTGAAACGCTTTATAGCTCGACGCGGAAAGCCTTTAGAAATTTTCTCAGATAATGGAAAGAATCTAGTCGGGGCTCTTAAAGAAATAAATCAAATATTTCAGAATTCGAATGAAATTTCCGATTATCTAGGTAACAATCAAATCAGTTTAATTTTTATTCCCCCCTACAGTCCCCATTTCGGCGGTCTGTGGGAGGCTGGAATAAAATCATGTAAGTATCATCTGAAGCGAGTACTAGGCAATGCAAGGCTTACGCACGAGGAATTCGGTACGGTATTGACGCAAATCGAAGCCGTCCTGAATTCCCGGCCTTTGTCCCCTCTGTCCTCAGATGCCCACGACTTCCTACCTCTTACTCCGGCCCATTTCTTGATTGGCCGGCCGTTGACTGCGCCAGCCTGCGAAGACCTGACGAGCATCGCGCCCTCGCGCCTTACGCGCTATCATATGGTGGAGCGACTGCGGCAGCATTTCTGGCAGCGCTGGTCGAAGGAGTACGTGTCAGAACTCCAGCAACGCAGAAAATGGAAGGCCGACAGCAAGGACATCGAGAAGGACATCTTAGTACTTGTCAAGGAAGACAATGTACCTCCCCTCAAGTGGAGGATGGGGAGAATAACGCGTTTGTTTCCAGGCGCAGACGGCGTTTCTCGCGTAGCGGAAATCCGGACGGCGTCTGGCATCATTCGGCGGGCATTTTCCAAGATCTGCCCGCTGCTACCTGAACCCTCCGAGCAGTGACGGCGACACGAACGAGTCCAAGTTGGAAGCCTGCAACCGGGTGCTTCCAAGGCGGCCGGTATGTTCAAGCCGTTACGTGTGGCGCCATCTAGCGGTCGACGGCGGAACTACGATGTAAAACATAGACTAAAAATATTTTTACTTTGGTTTATATCAAATCATTCTTTCATTCATTTCATTCGTCCATGTCATCCATTCATTCAACGTTCTATTTCGGTGACTTGCGACTTGCGTGTAATGGAGGATCGTAATAAAACGTCTTTAAAATTCATACAATATATTTAATCATTGAAGTACCCTGTATTGAATCTCCTTCATCCAGATAGGAACAGTATCAGGCCAGTACATAAATGTATCCTTCGAACTCGGGTACAATATGACAGAACAAAGACACAATAATTAGTGAAAAATATGATTTATTTCAAACCAGACTCCACGTTTGAAACGGTGTTTTTACATTCTTATTCAAAGTTAATTAATGTCTGATCTAAAACAGATAATCTGTTGTGAGCTTTGTTAAAAATAACTATGAAGTATAGAAATGTTAATGCATCTAATATATTTTATTTATTATATATAATAAACCAAACTACCTATATGATTTAAGTTACTGTTATTTTTTTTTCGTAATTGTGTTTTTAATTCATTGTTTAAATGTGAGACATGCGTAGAAAGTTTGAGTCGTCCGTTCAGACTAAGTGTAAGAAAGGAGCCCCTTTGAGGCCCACATTAATCCTTTCATACTGTTTCGTGACACGATTAGTCGTATTATTCAGATGTAGGCTTTTTAAAAGCTATTACTAATGTCCCAAGGTTCTCAAGGTCAGCTGTTATTTAGATTCATTTTTCGTCGAAAGAGTATTTGAAGTTGAAAATTAAGAAATTACAATAACGATGTGATTGAGATTAGACGGGAGAAACAAACATACTCGTGTTACGACAGACGGACAGGTTTACCGTATAGATTATCTGCGAGTTCAGAGGTAATAAAAATCACGGCTCAGTTTGCGAGCACATTTAATGCCTGTTATCGCTTATCGATGCGGTATCGAGTGTTGTCGCGCCTTATCAGCTAATCGAATTGGGAGCGTATCGATATCTACAGTGTTCGATAGCGCAACACTATTATCGTAATTGATTGTCTTTTTTTGAGCAAAACACCGGCTCTGATTCTTTGATGCCAAATCGAGGACCTGATTTAGCCGCTCGATACGGTTACCTTAAACTGATTTATCTTTCAATCAGTTATATTTTTACATGTTACTTATGTACCCGTCTTCCGGCTCATACATTTTTATCATGAAAAAGGAAATGTTATTATTATCGACGGATGTGCATTAATGCTGTCATTTTCTTTACAGATTCGGGAATTATGAAACGGTCGACGAAGCTGTCGTTATAGTGAATCGAGGGTGCGTGATGAGACTGACCGGCCAGTGAGCAACGAACTGTGGACCAGGAGATGCAGAAGTGTACATTAAGTGCGTGTGTATAAAAGCGATGCATGGTTTGTGAGGTCGGTGCCGCGGTCATGGACATGAGTGGCGAGGGCGGCGGCGGCGCGGGCGCCGGCGCGCTGCAGCAGCGGTGGTACGAGAGCCGCGTCAACGGGAGCCCGGCCGCCGGCGACCTCAACTCCGACGCCAACGGCGACGGCTTCTTCCACTCGCCGCTAGAGGGCGGGCACCACTCGCGCGCCCGCTACTACCACCAGCAGATGCACGCCCCTTACTCCTCGGCCGTCAGCTCGCACGGTACGTTAACTCACTAATTTATGCGATACAGAAGACCTTACCTGGATGTCATAACAATTAAAAACGTAGCGGTCCGCCCGGGCGGCGGTCATCAGGAATAAGCAAATTGCTTCCACGGACGCCCGTCTGCTTATCGCTCATCGCGCGATATCTCTCCCGACTCGACGATTAATTCGATGGAGCCGACCAGTCAAAATTGCCATTCTGTAAGGTGACAGCTTAGGTAAACATAATCTAAAATGGGCCTCGGTCGTTAAAGAAAAAATGAATCCATACATTTTGTTTTTTCTCTTGAGGTTTAAATTTTATGGAGGCAATAAAGTTTTCGTGGGGACAGGTGGCTCTTCTTTATATTTTAACTTCACTTATGGTCGTGTACAAAAAATCATCTACAGCGAGGTGTTTACGGGCTAGTATGGCGTGGCCGGGCGTTGGAACGATTAGAATTTATTTGGCGGTTCGTCGGTAGTGACGTGACACTTAAGAAACTGTGTCACTTCTCGGAATCGGAACTGGGAATTGATTTCGTCGCGATCGCGGCAGTTATGTGGCGTACTTTATGTGGACGCGGCGCGGGCGGCCGCGGCCGGCCCGTCGCCGTTGCCCGAACGCATCTTGGCCTGTTTTGTAAACCCAATCTCTTATCTTGTACTGTCCGTTCGGAGCTTCTTGTCACTCTGATTACATCTGAATCTGGTGAAACTGTCGTTGGGAACGCGGCAGCTTCGATTAGGTTACTTGCACATAAAATTTGTGAAACGATCTCCGACAAAAGATAAGCGAGTAAAAAAATATATATAATGAGTGTTAACTTATTTTCTGTTATCTGCTGCCTACTTGTTTATATTTGGTTAACGTGAGTGTTTTATTTAAAAGTTGGGTGTACGGGAGTCGTTTCATAATTCTTTCCTTTGTTGGATTGGCGACTGACATTGTCCTGGGTTGTAAAAATTGCTTTTAAGTTTCCGAGCTTCACATAAACATCTGACGATGACAACTTGGATCGTTTACACATTGGTCAGCGACTTTATCGCGGTGAGTATGCGCCGTTGCCGCTGCGTCGTTATTGCGGCTATCTTATGGTATACATGAGCGAAACTGATCACAGACTTTGAGCTTTTCTTAGAAAAACAAATGTGCGTTGGAATGTTGACGTAGGGACAATCAGATTTAATGACAGGTGGGTCGCCAGGCTGGGCCCGACTGGTTTGTCGCTGTAAGACGATACGGCCACGGCCCTCCGATTTGACGCGCGCTCTTCTAATTTATAACTCGGTGATGCGATTGATGACACCTTGAAAATTATTTTTATTTTAATTTGTAAAGGGTTCAATTTTATTGCTATTTTTATTTGTTTTACCTTATCTTATGTTACACCGGTACTGGTGAACTACTAAAATGTATTCATGCTGGAATGTAAGAGACAAAGAGAGTAAGAGGTGAAATACGTATTTTTTATTAACTTTGGTTTGAAGGCCGGTCATATCTTATAAATATATTCACACGTTTTAGCTTCTAGCTCAGGATGACCAGAAATGTTTTTTTTTTTAATTCTGTATCCTTGGTTCCGGACCACATCTTGGTAGTGATTGGTGGCAAGTCATTTTTCATCCTATGGTGTCCTCAGGATTTTTTTCACCGACAGCCTAATCTCATTATTTAGGTTTCGAACCCACGACCTACACACAGATCATAAGTCGAAGTCACTACCAACTGAGCCGCCATAAAATCTTCCCATACGTTAGTATGAAAGGACTAAAAGGACTAAAGCTATGTATGATTCATAGGTAAGAATGTTTTAATGGGGATACTTTACATGAGGTGTCCTAACCGCACGTTATTTCTTGTTTATAAAAAATATCATTTACTATGTTTTTAATATATTTACTGCTTCTCTCATGGTACAAAGTTGACTTAAGTCTTAAATTAAGACATTTTTATTTTTAAGTTAAACACTTAACTCGGCGAACGGCATTGATACACAACGTAAGTATATATACAGTCCATTCTACTTTGAGAACCAGTGTTGTCCAACCGAGAATGTTACATATTTCTTGAACTATTATTGTTGCTTTTCTGTATAAATAAAGTTTCTTCAAACAAACTAAAAAAATACGAAAAAACGTCTAAACCGTCTTGAATATTGCATCGTGTATGGCTACTCATCGCCAACTTCACACCTATTGAGCAATAAAAAACACAAGCACCTTCACGATAAAATTGCAAACGAAAAGCTGCTCTATCACGAATACATAGTGTGCATTTCTCAAAGCTCAGAATGCAGGTATGATCAAATTGTTTTAAATTATTGGGTTCTGTTGTTACGCGATACATAAGTGGTCTAAATTAGTTCCAAGTATGAACTAAGCTAACATACTTCACAAGTTATCACATGTCACTTTTTTGGTCTAAGCAAAAGCAAGCAAACAAAAAGGACAAAAAGGCAACATTTTACATAGGCATAGTTTTACATAATATACCTACTGAAATATCTTTCTCGAATACATAGTTCAACAATTTTAGTCAAACACTTTCGTCAAGTTGAATCCCGTTCTTTAATAATGCGACTGATATTGTCGTACCTACTAACCAGAACATATTCAAGTCCTGGTGTCTTTTACTACACAATTTATGATAGATAGTTGTCATAATTTATCATAAATGAAATACTATTCAATGTAAGAATTTCCATATTGATTTTCCTAATATGTACATATTAGGAAAAGTACCTATTTAAAAATGAATTTGCTTAGTCTATTCATTATAAAAACACCACAATTCAACACCACCTCAAAAAAAATGGGCGTTACTTGATGACATTGTGTCGTAACGCTTTTTTTAAAAGCTCAGGCGTACTACCCATAAAATGTTCGTACTGGAAGCTTTAAATGAAATCGATATTAAGGAAAAAAACTCCAATAAAAACCTGGATTTTCTCTCATAAAAGGTTCACATACTACACAGGTAAAGGAAATGAGAAAGCTTCACAATTTTAATTGAATGCGTATTATCACCCGGACACAAGTTTACATCACTAGACGGAAGAAAATGAGATTTTTCCAATTAACAACGGGTGCTGAAATGAAAACGGCCCACCTGGCCAAAGAATACTAACTATTGCTGCGGCCCGGCCTTCCCTGCGCTATGACTGAGTTAGCGTTCCTTTTGGTAAGCCTGTTTCGTACTCCGCAGAGTGATAGCTTCGCATCACTGGTTACGGACGAGCTTAGTGGCAAAGAGATACATTCGGCCGAGGAAACGCTGTCAGTTAAATTCAATTATCCCTGTGCCAACCAAACAAATAAATTTTGACGTCTAGTGAATATGATGAAGGTCAAAAAGGGGTGAGACTTGGCAAATGCACGTGTTATATGCTACTAAGTAGAATTAAGAATTGTTTGATGGCGATGAAAATAAGGTGCAAATAAATAGTAATAATAAATATTGGTGGACATTTCACACAGCGCCATCTAGCCCCAAAGTAAGCTAAGTAAATAGCTTGTATCATGGGAACCAGACAACTGATACAATAGTTGTTTTTTTTTTGTAAATACATACATATAATACATATCAGCACCCAGCCATAGAAAACGCAACACAAAGACCTATGTTCGTCACATAAATGTTTGTCCTGGGTGGGAATCGAACCCACGACCAGCGCAGAAGGCAGGGTTACCAACTGAGCTATGAAGCCTGTCAAATTCAAATCAAATTTCGACCGATATGTTTCAATGTATATAAGATGAAGAAATTAGTTTACTGTTAAACAGTTTTCGTCAAAAGAACTTATAAATATTTCATTCATCTTTGATAGCATAGCACAATAATTGATTAATTGAAGCACAAGCTTCAATTAATTTGATTGACGATATAGGCACAAGCCTATATCGTCAATCAAAGGTTTCAAAACGTTTCACAATGGTTTGAAAAACCGATTAAAATGCGGAGCTTCAGGTTTCCGAGACAAATGTTTGCAAGATTTGTAAAATATTTGATACCACATATTATGGATACAGAAAATAACATTACAATGAATCCTGGTAAGGATTTGGGTCTATATATGTGTATGAATGGAGTTTTTATGTAATTATTATTAAATTATTATTTAATTACTGTTTATTTGTCTCCACTTGCACGTCGGGATTTATATAAGCCTACATATAGAAAAAAAAGTCACCAAACCTTGAATAATATTTGCCTTGCCCCATAGTTGTTTAATTACGCACTTCAGATTTCCATGTGAGTGATAATATTTTTCGTGTACCTACGAGAGTGTACAATCAAGGCTAACACACTGAATTTTAGGAGTACAATTCAATTGCAACGTTCCCATTATAAATTATGTTCACTAATTATTATCCGGCTGCTGCATTGCCGAATGCATTCGTCATATTAGCATACGCAGTGCGTGTGTGCGTGTGTGCGTGCCCGCGTCAGATTGGCGCAATTAGCGCCGGGGCGGGGCTTCTGCGCACACGCAGCGACATCTCCACCCAGCGCACTCACGCGCGCTTTCGGCAGCCTACATGGAGCCACAGGGAACATTAGCTTTACTACCTAGTTAAGGAACACTTTAAAGAAAAATAAATAAAATAAATTAAAATTTAAAAATATCTTATTACACTTAAAAAAGTATGTATGTATAGTCTGTTTTAATACATATTAACTAGTCAGATATCTAAAGAGTGCTGCAGACGTTCTACCTATAGGGCAACTTGAGATGAAATCGTTAATATTTACACATATTATTATATATATTTTACCTAAACTATATACAGTGTATCTACAGTACTTTATATAGCGAACTTAAGGGACTGCGCATATTACGGCGTTATCGTAAGTTGTCGTTAAATGAAGAGAAGATAAAAAAAAAATTATTTTATTATTATAATGTGTATCTACTAATAAGGTATAAAATTTTTCTACAACGTACTTAAACATTGATATACAACCCTTATTGGATGAGAATGAACACTTGTTTGGATGAGAAAATTAAAATTACCCACGAAATGAATCAAAATATTTTCTTAGACCAAAAACAGATGCAAACAAACACCCCACAAACACAACAAATATGTTGATATCAACGGGTAATTATTGACCCCTTACAACTGAAGCCTTGAAGCCCTGCAGGATATATGGGTTGTTGCATATTTGCACGAGTGATACTCGTGTAAACGAGGGAAATAAAATATTAACTGCAAGTAAATTTCTAGTCTTCGTACTAATTAAATAGGTTTATGCTGACGTAGTGAATGAGTTCATTAATTGATTTCTTTGAATATTTTTACGAAGAATAAGCTTTCGAATATTTTTATTGTATGTTAGGTTATACCGCCGGGTTTGCCCCCGTGTACTTCACACTTTCCGGCACATAAACTATATCTATGCGAATATTGTGTCGTCACTTTATTATAGCATGTGTGAAAAAAAAACTACATATTAAAACTAGATAATGTTGGTACGATAACGCTTTTTTTAAACTACTGATGACAAATAATATAAAAATACATTGTTAACATAACGATGAATATTTACTTCTTAAAATTTTAAGATTTAGAATGAAAACATGTGTAGCAGCTGGAGTCGGTTCAACAATTCTGGAATTACTACCTCCTAATCTATTGAAACTACTCCTATCATATTACCAGTCAAAAAGATTAAACTTTTTTATGATACTATATTTATAGTAGGCATATAGTACATTATATTACATTATTATAGTGCATTATTATACATTATAGTACATTATGGTAGCATCGGATCTGTATCGGATCTGCAAAGACTTAAATTCACATAGGGAAAGATTATTTCGAATATTATATTCGACAGTGATATTAATTGTGAAAATATTCGAAGTGTCTAAAGATCCTGTGGTTAGCCATAGACTAGTGCAATCTTCAATTGCACTAGTCTGTGGCCTAACTTTCCAGACACAATTCATTTTAGCTAGACAGATGTTAGGAATCTAATTAAAGATTTCTTATAAAGTGTTTTAGTATTAAGATTATCTCGAAAATAACTTCTAAGGAGTTATTTAAAAATTGGGCACTATTCTCTAATATAAATATGACATTTATGTAGAGGTATGGAAATCGAAATTTCACTGTAGATTTCCGCAGCGCAGCTCGTTCGTTCGGAAATCGAGAAGGCAATGGTGTTCACTGTTGCATTCAAATCCTCTACGGCTCAACTTTCCAGACGCGATCATTCCAATGTGATAGCTAGTTTCGGTGGTCGATAGGTAAGCTACAAATAGCGACTGAATATTTAATTGATACCTATTCTTAAATAAGGCGACTGTTAAGATCTTGCCTTTTTAAACGTATAATTGTATTGTGGTTAATATTTCTTTGACCCAATGTGAACTGTGTGTGACCTGTCTTATCTGATAATGAATTAAATATTTCGTCGTTTAATTCATTATCTGATAAGACAGGTCTGTACATATAAAGTTGAAAACATTTACATTACAGCATACATAAAAGGATATTATATTTCTTAATGTCCTTATTTTTATAAAGTTGCACTCGGTTGGCGGAAAATAATTTGCTCATAATACATAAATCACAATTAAATATTATAGTTACAGTTCATGCACTCGGTTTGCAATATACTGTTTAAGGTTTGAAGGGGAGCTGGTAAAATTACAGGCACCTATGTAATTACAATTTTGTCTCACAGGATGACGGGGGAGAGCATACCTTAACAGTTGATCTTTGTCTTTTTACTCTCTCTCTTCTTCTTCTCTCATGTCTCTTGTCATTTTTGCGTCTTTGTCATTAATACGAAAAGATCAACAACAGTTCAGTAGAAACAGTAAGCAAAGAAACTATTATCAAATCTGCGTCTGTCGTGAGTACTTCACGATTAATTAAGTCAAACCGTCCCGTTACTCATTAGAGCGATCGTTTATAATCCGTCACAATACATTTAACAGCGGCCATATTAAAAAGGCTGATGAAGAAGTGTCTACAGCAATAGCTACAATTACTTACTCTGATCGTTTGTCGGCCTGTTTTATATGGAAACTCCGTTTGTTTTAGAATAATCGGCCAGTGATAAAATTAATAATATATGTGGTATTTGATAAAAAAAAAATGTAGTTGTTTTCTTAATTTACTGTGAAACACTTTAAAATCATTATAATTACGTATCCAAAATCTACATTTCACCTACCACATCTAAATACATAGTTCGATAAAATAAATTCAACTCAATTATTTCCGAGCACTAATTAAGTTTTTCAATTCCTTACATTGCATTCCTAATCAATTTCAACTAAGTGCTTAAAAATGTAATCCTAAAAATAATCATAAACAACAGACCACAGTTTAATAAAGGAGGCACTACAATTAGAAATATCGATTGTAGTTCGCCACAAACAAACAACTACGTCAGGGTTGTCATTCTCCTTAAAGTGACCAACAAGAAAATAAATAAATAAACTTATTTAACAGTTTTTGTACGTGTCTCAACAAAGGTCACGACAAAAAATCTTTATTATGGCTACTTACATAAGTATGATGTCCTTGTTAATTTTATCCATCCATAGTTAACATATACTTTCCAAAAAGGTTAAGAACGCAGCTATAAAAAGTAATTAATGTTGGAAATGGATGTGTGGCAACCCTAAACTACGAACAACAGCGTTTAGTTTTATTGACGTTCGTGTAGTTAAAACTTTACCCGTGCTCGATCGATAGCCACGGAACTGTTGACCTAATTAGTTAACTTTTTAAACTGCTACATTTTCCTTTCTGTGGATTTTTAAAGATGGCGACTTTTATTGGAAACCAGCTACTTCTAACTATAACAAAAGAATTTTGTGAAAAAACGATACCTAAAATTGTGCTTCTTAACGGCAAATTCAACTTAATTTTATGTTAACCTTTAGATGTCTTGCACTGCTACTAAAACTACTAAAAAAAATATAGATAAGGGTTAATTACAGTTAGTACAAATAGTTTAATTTACGTGCTATAAATAGGTGCCTATGTCTCGTTACATGGAATGCACTGGTCGTGCCGTGCTAAGTAACTTTTTTAAATTGACGCTGAGCATGTATCTGTTGGTAGCTCTAATATAATTCGTATCCTCGTTCCATATCAGTAAATTAATATCTAAAGTTGCTTACGTCATGACAAAGTAACAGCACAATAGGTGCTTATTATATTTCATCCTAATGGGCTAAGTAGAAACAGTTCTGGACATTGCATCCAACACAGCTCCCCAAAACATACAGAAAAAACTTAATATATTCATTGTGCTTTTGTATCTTTCGCGTGATTAACTTTGATTGATTGCTTCCAAATATTATTTGATATGAAATCCTGCTTCGACAAGGATAACACATACAAATTCAAGCGGAGTGAAAAGGATGGTGGGCCGTTTGCATGACAATGAATAATAATCGTGTATGTGACATGTTCAGAAGCGTTGCTTTGAAACATGACGCAAAAAGCTTGCGAAATAGCTTTTTTTAGTTACCGGATTTTATTACCAAATCACTTTCCGTTTCCATCATGATTATGTCAATGCCACACGCTTGAGATTGAACAGATATTATTATTAACGGTCGGTTTTAAATCATCCGAGTGAGTACCGATTACTCTGGTCATCAGTGACAATGATAATGATAAAAAAGATACCAATTTTGTTGGTGTTTCACTATAAACCCGTCTGTTTCGATTTCATACAGATTAAGGAGACAATAACAATTGTAGAGCTATTAAATTATGTTTTGGTTTAGTTTAATTGAACCAAAACAGAACAATATATCTGCGGAGAAAACTGGGATAAGAAATGTTTAGATTCATGCAAAATAAAAAGGACTCAAGGACTCCATTCAATAAATTATTATTTTACACATACGACATACATTACTCATGCACCGTATCGTTGAGAGAACATTGTCATTCGTTCCTTTTCTTGTTTTTCGATGAATTTTCACATAAAATTGCTAAATGTTCAATTAATATTTTTGAAGTTACTTAGAGTTAATTTTATATTATCCCAATTTATATCGGTTAAACTCTTGCTGATTTCTTTCCGGGCGGACTGCCAAAACCTATTTCTTTTGCCAAGTAGCACTCGCGTTTCACAAAAGTCAAAAGTTACACACACTTGGATATTCTTAGGTCACGAAAATGTCAATGCCATTGTCAAATACTGAAATGTACCAGTTAACTCCGAGTACTGAAAATGACGTAGTGCGTTCTGTCATTCTAATCAGGAATTTCCACGTATTACCGTCGCGAAGTCAATTTATCACAGTTTCTTATGACCCGCCTTGTCACAACACTATTTGTCTCCACCGTGCCTTAATTAATTAAAGTACCTGCTCTCAAATACTTCACTTAATTAGGTGGAGTCCCAAATGTTTGTATAAGGTTAGTTTCCGGTCCATTGCCGGCGTGAAGGTGATGTGCACTGAACTTGATGGATGAACTAGCAGAAGGGTATGGCATGCAACTGCGCCACGTGAATTCGTGCCCACAGAAACCACCACAACTTAACCACCGAACTATCAACTAACAACAATAATATCGCTCTTATAGTGTAGATAATAAAAGCTATTGTTATCCTGTAATCTCCAATCAATTATAGACTCAACTCAGTGTAGATGAGTCGGTGGTTATGTCACGATTTGTCATACACCGATATGCGGTTACCATCAGGGTTTAAGCAGAAGATATGACAAAAATGTCATGGGAACGGCCGATGAACTATGCCGTGTTCCGTTTTTAGGGTTCCGCTATAAAATGCAGTTGAAGTTCCTTTGTCTGACGGTGCTGCATAATTTAATCGGCCCAGTAGTTTATGAGATAAGCGACGGAGTAACGGAACCCGTTTGTTTTATACGATGTTACACTTGACGGGGTTTTTAATTGATTGGAGTCGAATATCCAAGTAATGGCAATCGTGCTTACAACGAAATAACTTGTTAGTGGAGGCACAGCTTATTGTTAAGTTAGTTCGTGCTTCGTTTCGACTCTAAAGTAATTATTATTTCACGATTATGACGTAGAACCTAGGTATACAGCTGGTAACAATACTTAAATCGAAACAATTAGTTATTTAGATTAACATCTTAGTATAGTGTTAATTGCTTAAGCACACGAGAATTTACGTAAAAAATTCAGACTTTTGAATTCTAGACTTATATTGACCTCTTCATAACTGTTTAAGCTCTATTTCCAACTCTAAAATCTAATTTAAGGATTAGTTATAGTCACTGAGCTAATTCCAGACATCTAAAAACTTTAAGACAAAAAATCTAAAACGTTCCAATTTACTTTAGATTAAAATCACATTACTTAAATGAAACACTAAATTCGCACTCACACATTTTTCTGCTAAACTTTTAATTATCCTGACCTATGGAAATACACTTATGTCATTATGGTGGAAATTATTAAAACTCATGTTTTCAGTATCGTACAGGTTTTTTCTACGAACATTCGAGGCTTCTCGTTCCGAGTGGAAGCCTATTTTCGCAGCACATTACAGAGGATGAATGATTTCCTGGGCAGCCATGATTTATGCCCTACTGTTCTGTACGGCTACCAGTGGCTGCGCAGAAGCGGAATCAGGACCAGTCTTCAGGGGCTGGGAAATAAGATGATTATAAAAACAAGTTCCATTTAGAGCCGTAATTGAATGATTTTTTTAGGTTTCATTTTTGTTTCTGTTCGATAATACTTGAGGCTCTCCACTGCTCGTTTGTAAATCAACTTGGAACTTAATTATTAGCAGGATTTCAAAAGTGGAAGTACGTATTCTATCTTTAATTGAGATTTTTTTCTCAGCCATTGAAAATCTTCTAGCTGCTGTCAAATGTCAAAGACCAAAACTTATTTTGTTTTTACTTATCTATAAGTAAATGGTTTGAGTATATTTCATGTTATATATTTCTTTCTTATTAGTGAAATGAGTCAAAGTCAAAGTCAAAAACTTTATTTCCATAGAATTCATAAAGAAATGGCTTGGAAACGTAATATTCAAAATGAAAAAATAAGGTCACGCGTACTTATCGCTAAGTTTGACGCTTCTTCGAACCCTGTCGGACCTTCCATTGGGAAGAACAGACAAGAAACCCCTAAAGCAGGGCTTCCTTTTTTTTCGCGAGCACGATCTTTGTAACAATCTGAGTACTTAGATCGATGTTACATTCATGACAACATAATAGTAAACTATGTAAACTACTGAACGTTATTTTGAAGGAGGCCCCAACGCAACTGGCCCAGGATATCGATCACTAGATACATTCCTGACTTGACTACACACACAGACTCATTACAGTACACCGGTGAAGAATGGACACTCTTTTGTGCAACGAAAGTGAGGCATTTGTCTTTCTTTGTTACCTTCAGATCGTGATACTATCAGTTTGGTTACTTGAAACTTATTAAACGATTGTATCTGCTACTGAAACTTACCACTATATTGATCGTTCTTGTAATTCAATATAACCTTCTCATATTCATGAAGTAAACGAAATGCTACAAAATATGCCCTTAAACGCGGCCTATCCCATTCAAATACGGGAGGAACTGTAAAATGAGCGGTATTGCACCGAGTCTTGGTTCAAATTGTCTTACTTTCACAGAACATGCTGAGAATGTAGCGAGAATCTTGGTAAATGAATATGAGCTGTGGTACGCAGTCATAGGTTCCAAATTTGCTTGTTATTCCACGGATATCCACGTAGTACTGAGACCTCTATGATAACACTTAGGTAGGGGAGGTTCCAAGTCGTATTGCTTGTTATGGGCAGAGGTTACCACTCTACACCAGGTGGGCCATCTCGTTCCATAACTTTAACATATAAAAAACAAGTGTACCTTGAGGTCTAATTTATTTTCATTCTTAATACCTTTGTAAATTATTTATTGCATTTTGTGTTCTTTTTTAAACAAACACAATGTGAAAGAAGAGGACTTAATACCAAAGATTTTCTACGACCAAATGCAAAATGGAAAAAAAAATTTTTGACTAGGAAATAATTGTTAAAAGCTAGTGTTTCATTCCAATTTTCCACAGCTTAGACGTATTCATTTATTTATAAAGTAAAGCGGCACATTATTCCTTCATACAATATAATATGTTTGCACGCAGCCTTCTGGTTATTATTTAAATGAGAATAGTATATCATTGTAAAATGTAGTTTATTGCAGCTAAGCGTTAGTCGCTTCTGTGTTATTCGATCGTTAATCTTTGACAAAGCGACTCCACGGTCGGTTTCATTTTCTTTTTGCCTTTATGTTTTTATATTTAAATAAACTGAGATAAAAACATAATTTAAATGTGTTTTTAACTAGTAGCATAAATTATCATTATGTGATAAATAACTTAGGTTTCAATTAGTGCATAATTTATGCAATTAGAAGACTGTTTCATGGTGTTTATAATAATAATAATAATAATTTAATTTCTTTAATCAGACAACATTAGTCCATAGGGTTAGTAAAAGCTTATAATTTAGGGATGTTAGTACTTAATAACTAGACAAGATTTAGTCCTCTGAGTCAACTTATACATCAGAGGACAATCAATCTTATTGGAAATAGTATTCAGGATACTGTTACTGCTCCCGCGCACTGTGCGCAGCAGTGAGGCTGTTTTCTTACGCCAGACGGCATCAAAGGTGTCGGTGCGCGCCTGGGTGAACATACCTGATGCGCTACAGAAACGCGGGAGCCGCAACAGTGCCCTGAACGCGTTATTGAATTGGACCCGCAGAGCATTGTAAGCCTTTTGGGTATGCTGGAACCACAAACTCGCCGAGTACAGAGATGTACAGTACGCTTTAAAAAGGGTGACTTTGACTGCGTCTGTACATCTTGCGAATCTGCGGGCCAACATATTAGCTCGGACTGACAATGCTCTGCGTTCCCTTTCCATGTCATTGTCATCTCTCAAGTCATCGGTTACCAGGTGCCCAAGGTACTTAACTTGATTAACCCTCTTGAGTAAAATACTATTTAGAGTCACTGGTGGAATAAAAGATGGACACTTGTTACCCGCCCTGAAGACCATAAACTGCGACTTATTGACATTATATGCAAGTCCATGTGAGGACGCATATGACTCGCACACTGTCAACAGTTTTCGGAGCGCACTGATCGAGGGAGCCAGAAGCACCATATCGTCGGCATAACTCAAGTTGTTGACGCACACACCGTCTATGGAGCAGCCCACTGGCATGCTGCTGAGTCGCTCGATCAGCTCGTTGACATACAGGCTGAAGAGCGTGGGCGAGCTCAACCCCCCCTGCCTCACCCCGCACTCCAGCCTGCACGGCTCCGACAGCTCACCCGCCCATCTCACACGGTTCTCTTGATTGAGGTACCAGTACCTAAAAAGTGAGACCAACTCTGATGGCATTCCCGTATCCTGAAGCTTCTCCCACAGGATGTTGTACGAGACGAGATCAAACGCCCGGGAGAGGTCCAGAAAGCAGGCATACACTGGTGTCTGCCTATCTGTGTAATACTTGACAGTGTGTTTCAAGCTTAGAATGGCGGTCTCAGTTGATAGTCCTGGCCGAAAGCCGAACTGGGCATCATGCAACTTGACGTGCCTATTTAAATATGAGTTCATCACACTGTCAAGTACTTTGGCCACGACTGTGGCCAAAGAAATAGGTCTATAATAGGTTATAGGTATAAGGTATATATATAAGGTAGGTAGGTAGGTATATAAGGTATATGTATAAGGTATTAGGTATAAGGTTTATAATGCTATCGGCAAGACTTTTTGCAATCTTTGCCTTATATATAATACAGGCATAGTTTGAGAGAAGTATTGAAATGGTATTAACGCAATACTATTTTTTCGTTTTATGTGACTATATTACGAGACGAGGAAAATTCCCAACGTGATATATTATATACTGAACGGATACCTCTGCCTATAAAATTAGAAATACGTCCTGGGTGAGGACCAAGGTAGGTGGTAGGGGAGGGCCTGCATAGCTACGCGAAGACCCAAGTTATCGTATTGCGCCTGTGACTTTGAGACGTGAAGGTGGAACGTCTCGTGTGCCTGTAATTTCACCTGCAACCACACTTTTCAAACCTGAACATAGTAACGTATATTCGTTACTTGTCCTGGAAATAGGCTATGATGGCGTTCTTTGTGCGGAAAAATATATAGATAAATATAAATATACAGTCTGTACCTATAAATATCTAAATAAATGAATTACCTGTTGCAAGATAAGCCAAAAGAGAACATAAAACGCAACTATGATCCAGATCACAAAAATAAAAATCCATTGACCTAAGATTGCCATAATGCCAGGTGCATTAAGTACAGCTTAAGTTTCCGGCAACAATCGCTATAAATACCTAAGTATACCTACGTACGTAATAACTGGATAATCCTTCGCGAGCAAAATAACAGGCATCAGTCATGGCTCGCATTCTGACTGGTTCGTGCGAGATTGGAACCTGGTTTGCACTTTATGGATAAACTATTAGTTTTTGCTAGATATATTTTTCATTAGGCGCTTGAGATTTGTGGGCATAAAGTTCCCTAGATTACTTATTCAAGGCTGGATTTGATAACAATAAATCGCGTTCCGTAGGTTCTGGATGCATCTACCCAATCTTATTTATCATATTCAAAACAATTTCTTTTAATGGCTCTATATATGGCCACATATTTTTTTGATAGCTTTATCGCAGGTCTCTCAGTCGCTATATCAGTGTCACTCGTTGTCTATAAAACAAATCTTATTCGAAAGAAGGCTGTTAAAATGTGACGGCCAGCCCACGGATTGGATAGTTTTTAATACAGAAAAAAAGTATTATTGTCCAATATTAGGTGCATATAAGGAGTTGAACTTGTAGGGTTATATCGATAAAAAAAACAGCAAAATGCTTGTTGTAAGCAAATGTCTTTTTCACATGCGGAAGGAACTAAATTAGGCTTAAAAATAAGGCTATTGAGATTGCAACGTATTGGTCAAATAAGACACCAAGCATACGGCATGCATATTGTTTCTATAAACACTAGTCTCATAACTCAGTTAACTGCGAAATGTGAAGTTAAAAATAACTGCCTTCTGTACTGTTGGTCGTGGGTTCGATCCGGGTGGGAACCAGCAAACACATTAATGTGCATAAACATTTATGTGACGGACACGTAGTAGATCGCCTGTCTGGGTGTATGGGTATCTGTGCCAGTTAATTTAATAAAATAATTATGCAAGTTTGCTATCAGGTGTCCGTTTCACATAGTAGATAGCAAGCTATGCATTATACAAGATAGACGCGCAGTGTAAGATGTACACAAAAAGAAAAATTCACACACAGCATGTTTTATTTTTGCTTTATGGATTCACTAGCTGTTGCCCGCGACTTCGTCCGCGTGGAATTCGGTTTTATCACGCACCCCTATTTTACCCCACGGAAAAGTAGCCTAAGTTACTTCTTGTTACATCAGCTATCTGCCAGTGATAGTCCCGTCAAAATAGGTCCAGCCATTTCAGAGATTAGCCGGAACAAACAGACAGACAGACAGACAGAAGACAAAAATTGAAAAAAAAAATGTTGTTTTGGTATATGTACCGCGTATACATTCATATGCACTTAGTAGAAAGCGGTTATTTTAATATTACAAACAGACACTCCAATTTTATTTATTTGTATAGATTTCATCTATTAACATAGTATACTAGATAGATGGCGCCTGTTTATCAAGCGCAGTCGCGATCGCCGTGCTCTGTCATCGCTTCGCTTCGCGTTGCTGATTAAAATGTCCACTTCGTAACAGATTGCTAATCAGTCATCTTATAATTGATAGCCGAGACTCAGACACTGCAATAAAGCAAACACGCTATATAACATACTCTACGAGTGACTTAAAATAGCAACGCTCACTGAAATGTATATACTGACGGAGAATTCGGAATTTGTATATTGTTTGTTTAAAAAATTTAAGTTCACTTTACAGATTTGTTTGCAGTTTAATGTTTCATTTCATTTCATTGTATAATATCCATTCATGACGTCTTTTATAGAGCCATTAATCAGATGATGAAATTAAAGTTTTATTAATAATTTAAACCATTTTTAAATATCACATGTTTGTCTTCATTAAATTATAGTTATCTGTCTATTGTTAGTTATTATGAGTTCGTGCATTCATTAAGTAATAATGTGACTTCCAATTTTAGCACCATGTTTAAAAATTGAATTTACTCAAAACTTAGAAGGAAAACATCGTGAGGAAACCAACTTGTCCTAGGATCAAAAATTCGAAAACGTCTTTTTTTTTAATTCGTGATTTGCATACGGTCATTGCGGCATTTGACCGCAGTCTCACCTGATGTTAAGTGACGATGTGGTCTACGATGGAAGGATGCTTGCCTAGAAAGAACCTATTCACTCTCCTCTTGAAGACTTTCAGTTTCAGGAAATAAGTCTGCGAAGGAATAGATCCCCTTTCGGGGGACTTCACATCCTTTCACCACACTGGATTGAGAGAAACAGTGCCTCGAATATTAGAACAATTTCCGCGAAAAAAAAAACGCAGATGTAGTGACTCTCGTTTATGAATAAGTGATATAGTACACTGCTAAGTGAGTAATAATGTACCAATGATTTATGTTTATTACTCAACAATGTTGCCATAACGTTTTCAATCAGTGTCTTGATGATAATGAATGGAATCGGTGCGAAGTGTTACATTTATGGAACGGGGAAAAAAGCCGATGAGCATAATTGCTCAGTAACAATCCAGTTACAATTGCATATAAGACATCTCTTTCTAGCTGCGCCCCGCGGTAAATAAGTCATCCCACGGAAACACTGCTTTTTCCGGGATTAAAAGCTTGACCTTCAGCTGTGCCAAATTTCATCCAGATCCGCTCAGCCGCTCTGCTGATGAGTAACAAACATCCATCCATCCAAACTTTCGCATGATATATCGTATCATGCGAAATTTTGGATGGATAGTAGTAATATTTAAAGTGTGATACATTTTATAATTTAGTTTTGGGTTAGGTCTGCCTGTTCTTTCATTATACTAAGGTTTAATTTAATTATATTTTTTCAAGCAGTAGCACATATACCCAGTTCATCCGGGGAAATACTGCCACTGTATCCATTTCTGCCGCTGTGTTCCGGTTTGAAAGGTGTGAATGCCAGTGAAATTACGGCATATGATACCTTCATATCTCATAGTTACAGGCTTATATGATGCGGCTTGGGTCTTGTTGTGCCCGTAGTCTCCAGAGGAATACCTGGAGAAAGCAATAGCTTGTTATGGGCAGAGGTTACCACCAGGTGGGCAAATCTGCTCACTGCTCATAAAAATCACGTTTAGATAAAATCGCGTAAAATACCTACTAGAATTTGATGAAGCCGATTCCTGAAACACTATCTTCCATAAATGTAATAAACACACAAATCTATTCTCGGAATATATTATTATGAAGCTCAAGTATAACTTAGTATTATGTTATGTTGTTGACTATCCTCAAACTAGTTAGATACAACACGGACAGGGGCGGACTTGGTGTAAGTAAAACACGATTGAAAATTTCATACATAATTAAATAACAAAAAACTGTTTCATTTATTGTAATGAGTTTGTAGGTAGCAGATAATTAATTATCAAAGGTAGTCCTGATCCCTTTAGTTATGTATTTTCGTAGATTAATTCTAACGTTTATTTATATATTCAATTGATTTATACTAATTGTGCTTAGGTCATGAATAAGTTAGTATAAGTTTGAAAGGCATTTGTTAGTTTGAATGTTAACAACATTATTAGGTGTTAAGATATTTCAATCAAATAACTATAAACTTACGAACGGTTTAAATTTTTTTTTAGATGTACACTGACTTAATTTGGTCGAGGCTTATAAAAACTAGTTATTTAAAGTAACAGCATTATGTATTTATTATTGGCCTTTATTAAGCACATATGTATTACTTATTCACCTACGATTTTTTTGGTTTTTTGGTTCTTAATTTAAAATTTAATTAGCAGTTATCTACCTAATACTAGAGACCGTAAATTTCAGATTGTCTACTGTAGACTTATACGTAATTATATGGTACCATGACTTCAGATGGTCAGTGCGCATCACCAAAAACTTTTCAGTGGCTTTCCGAACATCGCACGTGGTTAACGCATTAGCTACACACATGATCCTTAGTCCGTGTGTGTACAATATTGTGGCCTCGTATTTTTCTCCGATACCGTAATGCGCTAGTCACGAGCGGTTATGTAAGCAAGCTGCCGGCCGCCGTCATTATAGGCATTACTGGACCAGCTCCATTGTCAAGATTGTGGGCCTGTGGGGTCAGCCAGCTTGTAATTTCGATATACCAATAAATAGCTAGTTATCCTCGCACGTACTCTAGGGTTTTCTAGGAACATGTCCTGGCGATTATGTGAAATAAGGTTTTGACTAGTCGCGAGTGTTTCCGCGGGATCCGTTGGTGAGATTGTTGGTCTGAGTTCACTCGAGATATTTCACTTTATAAAAATTTTGTTTAGTAATACGCACGCAATATCAAAGATAAATTATTCTGGATATATGTGAGAAATTGCAATTTTGAAATGAATGCTGTGTTTTATTTTATATTATTTTTTTATTTTTGTTAAACAATTTATTCAAAGTAAAAAAAGCCCTTGCAATTAATAAAGAAATAGCTTGGAAACGTCAATAAGTAATATTTACATTTATAAGGTCACGCGTAGGTACTACCGCTAAGTTGTAATCCTGTTCATAGCCAATCCGTCCATCCATGGGGAAGATGTAAGTAATTAATATTGCATTGGTTTGGGTATTAACCGAAAAATTACAATTCTCTGTCATACTAATAAAACTTCATTTACATCCAAGTTGTAGTAATTGCAGAAATATCCGTTACAACAATTATTTTCCGCATATATTCTGAGAATCTGCCACATCCTATTGTCTCAATAATTTCAATATATCAATACTTGTACATCACGTCTTAACATAGATCGTGATCAGCGCAGCGGTTATTAATTATGCAAATTATAACAACTCATAAGTATCAAACGTGTTTGACGATAACTTTATGATACATTTTTGTTTCATATGTCCTATACTGTTGTCATCCACGCTATACAGATAATCATTGGCATAATGGCACTTGAAATCAATACACATTGGTGAACATTTCACACAGCACCATCTAGCCCCAAGCTAAGCAAGGTACCAGATAACTGATAGAATACTTATATATAGTTTTAGTAATTAAAACACAGACCACATATTTATGTCCGTAATACAAATGTTTGTCCTGGATGAGAATCGAAACCACGACCTGTAGCGAAGACTGCAGTAAGATCAGTCAGCAACTTGTAGACATCATTATTTAGCTCATTAAAACCTGATCTATGATTCTAAGTAAGTTCCTTATATTAGAAAAAAAGAGTAGTACTCCTCCCTGTCTGGTGAAATGATGACTTTTGGTCGGTGGCTGGCGGAAAGAGGATGCAAATTGCCGAATAGGAGCTCAGTAGCGCTTACTGGGAGAAGACTACGTTCACCAAGAGACTGCTTTAGTAATTATAGAAAAAAGAGCCTTAAGAATGGCGAAAGTAACTGAATAGAATCTACCATTGAGGCCGATAAGAAATTAATGGCCATCACCCACGAGTTTCTTTCTACACGGCTACCATATCGTCGGTCGTTTATGATCATTGCAATATAAGGATATTTGATTTATCATAAAGATTATTTATGATAGCGTATAAGCTATAAGCTGCAATAAAAAAAACAATAATTGTAATTTAAATTCTATACATTTAAGTTACTTCTGAACGTTAAAGTTACAAGTAAACTTCCTAATGACAAGGTATTAGGTGCAAATAAAAATAAACTCTATAGCGTTACCGCAATATAATTCTTCTCAGGCAGGTCGACTTACTAATAATCAGATAATTCACTCGTAAACTTATATTAAAACTCACTTGACCTTATGACGAGATCAAAGAGTGCCGATGCCAGTAGTGAGCGATCAGTACGATCGAATGAGTTCAAATGTTCAGGAAGCCCGCTGTGACCGCAACCACAGCTCCGTAACAGTCACTAAACCAGTCTTATGCCCCGGGGCAATATTGTGCGTTTGTGCTGCGTGCGCCACATTTTGCCATGCGACATCTTGGAGCATGCCACAAAACTCGTACTCAGTCAATGCCGCACGTTCAAGAAATTATGTAGATAATCTATAGCAGTTCCAAGCTGCGTCGTTTGCCGCATGACACACTTAAAGTGCATTGCCAGTGTTAAATCAAAGTTTTTTTATCATTAAAATATGGAATATGAATTTAAAATAATTCGCTGTAGACTCAGGAGGTAACGAAGTCAGCTTAGTATAAAAGTATCTAAATCCAGATCAATTTTGTAGGTGAGTATTTCACAGATCAGATAAAAGCGATTCTTCGGTCATAAATTATATTTGTTTATTCTGCAGAAAAAATAACATAAGCATTCATTGCTGCTGTAATACTAATATTATCAACATAAGATATTCTATTTATTCTAATAATAATAAAAATAATATGTGTGGAGATTTCACACAATGCCCTCTATCCCCAAAGTAAGCTAGGCATAGCCTGTATCATGGGAACCAGACAACTGATATACCTAATACTTATATACTTGTTTTTGTAAATACAAACATCTATGTTCATCACACAAATGTTTGTCCTGGGTGGGAACGAGCCCACGACTTATAGCGCAGAAGGCAGGGTTACTACCAACTGAGCTGTGAGGCCAGTCAAATCTACTAATGTTACGTATTCCTTGCGTCCATGTCGCCATGCTATGATCAAGAGTTCCGACTCCAAGCAATGTAATGCTTGATGCTTCCACTACGTTACACTTGACAGTTGAACTCAGTAATCATGTTCTGGGCGTCATATAATTACTCTGTACACAGTTAATAGTAACTGGACCTTATACACTGGAGACAAGGTCTAAATTGGAGGTTTGAAGCTGATGCCGTTTGATGGAAGACTGCAACTACAGCTACTAACAAATTCCTTAACCACACGAAAATTTCTTAAATTTAATTACGAAGAGTTAGAGATATCATTGTATCATGCTCAAGATTATATTGTATACAACTGCATGGTGAATAATCGCGACTTGAAATACTATAACCTCCTTTGGTACAGCGGTAACAAACCTAACAGGTTTTAGGCTTCATTACTAATAATTGTGTAACTGCTTCCATCGAATTTGTGTCTTGAAAGGACCAAACTTCGCCCCAAAGAGGCTGCCTTCGTGCAGTTGATACATGTCTTAAAATGTTTGTTTCAGGACATGTTGGTTTCCTTACGATATTTGACTTCACCGTTTTTAACGTATTATATATTGCGTACTTATTTCTTTTAGTGAAAAAACTTATGGTGCATGTAAGGATTTGAACATAACGTTGGTTTGCGCAATCGCCAAAACAATGGTAAGATTGAAATGCAAAATATATGTCGTTGATTATTTTTGTTTTATTAGTCGAGTCGGGATAGGTACACTTCAAATTAAATCAAATTACTAATAATGCCCACACAAACAGTAGGTGGCATTTCAATAAAACACTATAACATATTAATAAATATAAACAAAAGATGCACTTCCTTCCTACTTACCCAGAAACGGTCAGTGGTCCATTGACGACTGTTAGAACAATGAAAATTATTAAAATGCAATAACAATAAAATTCGTGTGTGGACATTAGTGATGTTAAGTTATTCTCCAAACGCCACTTAATGAGAAGTGATGCGTTCGTAAGAAAATAAAAATACAACGTACTCAGTGAGGGTTTCAACGATACAGCGGTGTTGCCATCGCGTTACGATACAATGTGCAAGAAAATACTTAACAGTCACTTATAGAAGTTTAAGATGTCATGTAAAAAAAAGCATAAAAAAGTTGTCGCGTTTCAGCATCCACTCATCCTGTTCATAATCCATGTCATGTAGTAAAAGTCGTTACAGAAATATTAAAATAAATATTCTGTTTATATTTTTGAAATAAAATAATAAACAAATTTTCAAAATATTATTTAGTTCAAGTAAGTCAATTTAATCACTAGTTTAGTGCCACTTAAAACCGATTTTAATTTAATTTTTTCGTTGTGAGACAGTGGTTAAATACCGCTACATTTGCCACAAGCAGAGTTGTGATGGCAATACTACGTCGCAGGCGCATCGCGTATGCAGGGCGCATGCACTTGAAATTACATGTCCTGTATGCAAAGAAATTCCCTTCACGGTGTCGGCCTCCAATCGAGAAGAAATTGTTGTATAATCTCGTTATTTTAACTAAACTTGACGAAACCGGTTGGGCTCAGTATATATTTTACCTTAGCTGAGTTGCTTTTGAAAATTTCAAAGAATATGACTAGAAGACTTCTCAGAATATATTTGATTTTATAAGGTACTGTGGGTAAGTTGTATGTTTCAAAGGAAATGTCTATTTCTGTGATATTGAAGCAATGTGATATTGAATGAAAGTCTAATTGTGTTATTTACACAATCAGATATTGCCGGGCACTACGTTTTTGCTCTCAGTAACACAAACCAAAGATCTACTTCAGGCCTTAGAGCAATTTTCTACATTACATATAATTATTGTTTTTCCAACTTGATTCGCCTCTGGTTTGGTAGCTCATTCAGAGAACGAACTCGCTTTTAGTTATTAAGTACTAACATTAGTTTTATGTTGATTTTATTTTATGTTACTAATAGCAATGGATTTTATTGTCTGAATAAACGAATTTAAATAAATAAATATTTCGTGCATTCGAAGCGGTTATGTTTACGTAATTTCGAAACAAAATAAAATGAATTCCCAAAACAGCTTGATAGAAAATTCATAGGATTAATGAAAGCCACGACCGAAGTGGCATAAATCTGTGAGACACCCACGTTGACGGCCGTACTATTGAAGCTAATCCCTCTGGATTACTGTTGTGTCCAATCGAAAGTGAATTGACGTAAATACGAATTTCTATCAGAATTAATTGTGTCGATAGTCACCGCTTCGAGCTTAGTGGTGATTTCAATGCCTTTTGATACTAACCTCGTAGGTCTGAAACTTTAGCTTTTTCACTAAGGTTTCTTAGAATATGTTGTAGAAAGTTGAAACAAAAACAAGAAAACATTATGTTAAATTTGGTTCATTAAATTAAATAAATTGTTCTCATTGAAGGCTTAGCTGCGGAATTGTGAAGCATGCTCTAGAACCAATTTGGATTCCCGCAAATCTTTCCTCATGTTGACTATTTTTACCCTATTGTCTGTACCGTGTAATCTTTAGTATTGTGACTACGTTTATACGTACATCCACAGTATAATCTGTGTTGCAGGTGACATGGAAACACAGTTATACTCATCAAAAACATCCTACACCCGAACACTCGAGTAAATACATCTTGTTCTCACACAAATGTTTGGTTTGTCCAGAATCGAAACCAGGACATCTCACTTTACAGGCAGAGCTACTTCTAAATTATCTACGGAGCTGCCAATTTTGTAACTAGGAGGTAGATACAGTTATATAAAAATTATTTATTAACAATGCAAGTGACTTAAACATTTTATTATTAGAGCTATGTCTTATCTTGGTATCCGGGATTTCATTTTCATTCATTTATTTAAAATCGATGGCAAAGCTTGTAACTATCCAACGAACAAGAAAGCGATTATTAATAATAAGTGGTAAAATAAGGCACCCCTTACTACAATTATTTTATTTTCGTTGAACTGAATTTATTGAAAACACTGCTATTTCATTTCAACTCAACCTAAATATAAGTGTACAAGTTATATTTGGGCGGTATTCCGGATATTAGCATCGCTGCGAGTCGACTAGACAGCCTTTCCGTCGTGCGACACTAGTTGTTATTCCCAACGTGGCTTGTCACGCTACTCGGTAGCAGCGATCCGTAATAAGAATCGTAATATAAAAGCATTATAATCCAATCAGTGTGTACCGTGATGTGTGACCGCCCGCGCCGCGCAGGGTGCCTGATTGTACATTCGGACCGCGGCCGCGTCGATCGTTAAATATTTTTAATAGTAAAAAGAATTAAAGGTAAATAGGTACAAGATACACACGGTGGGAGCGTTTGTACGCTCATTACGTGGCTGTCAGTTTGAAAGGGAGCAACATGGTGAAACTACTAATGTAAGGGGCTGTACACACTAACACGAGGCTTTGCGTCAGGAACGCTCAAGCCTCAGTCGGCAAGAAATTCTTTTTATCATTTTATTTTTTTATAACTTACAGAGAGAGAGTTTTTAGTCGTATTTTTAACCCCCGGCGAAAAAGAGGGTGTTTTGAGATTGTAGTCTGTGTCTGTCTGTGGCATCATAACTCTTGAACGGATGAAACGATCTCGTATGACATTTTTCGTTTAAAAATTTCGTTTAATCGAGAGTCTTAGCTATGTTTCAAGAAAATCAGCCGCTTGAAGATCATCATTTATTTTCTAGTTGATGAAAAGATAAAAACAACTTCCATGCGGTTCCATACTTGAATTCTGTCACTTGTCGATGATGTTACAAAAGTGTGATACTGGCCCTGACATGATGCGCAGCCATCACCAGGATCCTGCTGGATACCTTACCTGCCAGAAAAACTACTCAACGGTTCTAACGGCATCTGACTTGTGTTTGGGCTGTTACGATGCATTCTGACGTCGTTGTGAACCTTTCCTGCCTTACCTTTCTTAAATTTTTTAATTATGTTAGTATTACAGTTCAATCTATCAATAAAGGCACAGGTAACATATAAAAAGCTAATATAGATCTGGGGTATGTTCAGTAATACACCGTTCGAGTCGTAAAAATGCCGCAGGCGTTGATGCATCCGCAAAACCGGAAAACGAAGGTAAATGGCATGGCCATTGTGTGCACCGGCCCTTAGTAATGTAGAGCTACCGACCTGCTTATTAATAGTCTGACAAAGTCCGTTGCAATGTCCATCGAGTGGAGCAATGATGGAATTAACTCTACATTTTGCTGATACTTCAAAAGTAACTCTTAAAGGAAGATCGCTACCAAAACATTTATCTTAAGTTGAGTCATATGATGCAGTCTTAATTCTGAGGTATATTTTCTTCTATAACTAGTTAGTGAAGGTTAAAAGTACTGAACGATTTTCAAAATTATATTTCTTCAGAGCATCTTTAATATAAGTTTTGATATATGTTTCAGGTTAGGTGTTGTTTGATCAATAGTTAAGATCTCAATTCTATTTTCTTTTAATAGTAAACCAAGTTTGTAAAGAGTTTAAAATATTCAATATTTTATTTCTTTCGAGAGTCTAATACAAATTTTGATAAATGTTTCAAGTTTGTTGTCTATACCAGTTCGGTGCTGTTTGATCAATAGTTGTCATATGGTTACTGTGCAGACTGCAGGTTTGTAGAATTACCATAATATGACGTGATTTGATTTGTAGTGGTTATTGACAAAGTTGTTTGTAGTTTTCTACGGAGCCATGTCGTTTTCATGACCTTGATACAGTTCTTCTATGTAAAACAGAGAACGGTATAATTTCTTTAACTTTTAGTTCCAACTATATAGGTACTTAAAGAGACTATACCTAAACTTTCCACAATACACCTTTTATTACGAATGCTATAACTTCATCATTCCTAGTATATCAGTCATAGTAAATAAATCTTTCGAGTGTGCTTGACATTCGCTGGGTGGACTACTTCAGGTATTCGCCTGGCCTCACAGCTTACTTGGTAAGTAAAATTGCCTTCTGTGCGTAGGTCGTGATTTAGATTCCCACCCAGGACAAACATTTGTGTAACGAACACAGATGTTTAAGTGTCTGGGTCTTCATATGTATGCTATGATTATCTTGTTCCTGTGGTACAAGCTATGCTATTTGGGGCTTTGCTAGATGGTGCTGTATGAAATATTATAACTGACTTTATAATCGGAACGAAAAATTGCTAAGTCGATAAATGGAATGCCAGTACCGAGGTACGAGATAGAGTTTCTTTTTATATTGAGATGTTCACCATAGCTGCTTTAAATTTGATTTATTTTACCGAAAACATTACTCGCATTCCTATTATTTTTACGAGGCAGTAGAATTTCTAACAATTTTGCCCGAGGAAGTACTGCCACCGTACATATATGTCTGTCCTTAAATAATAACGCATACGCTTTACTGTGTTCTGGTTGGAAAAGTAAGATTGCTGGTGATATACAGGCACTTGAAACAATCCATCTATACATCTCAAAGTTACGGGAGCAATACAGTGTGACTTGGGCATTCTCACAGGAAGGGCCCAAGACGTTTTGCTTTTGTCATGGGTAGAGGTTACCGCTTAACAACATCTTGCGCGTTCTATAAGTTATTAGCTTAAAAAAAAAGGTAAGAGAAAGAGAGGAGAAAGAGATGAAGAAAAGAACATAAGAGAAAAGAATATATTCTTTTCTCTTATGTTCTCTTCTCTTTCTCCTCTCTTTCTCTTACCTTTTTTTTAAGCTAATAACTTATAGATCATAATAATACATACATACATACATAAGAGAACAACACACATCACATAAAAGAAACCAAAGTAAAAGCTTTTGGATTGTCCAATATTTAGTTAGGTACAAGGAACTTTACATTGATTTGCAAGGATTTGTTGAACTATAAAGCGCTGAATCACTGAAATCTACTCATCGGTTTATTTGAAATATAAATGGCTAAAGCCTTAATGAACGCTTGTTTATCTTCATTTTACTGACGTAAGTTTCAGCCCAGCTAGTGTGCATTTCTTCATCGTAATATGGACATATATGGAAAGTATTTTTACCGTCAGCATTGATGATCGTCATGCTATAACGTGCAGTCATTGTACCCTCAAATGATTTAATATTTTTGACAATTATTATAAAGTTAACTACCGTACACTTTTGTACCGAATCGTAAAAGCCATCGTAAAGCGTATTATAGCCACTTTGACTTGCATAAATTCTTCAAGTACGATAAAGATAATGGTCTAAAGGCCCTTTGAATTGTGTTGTCCGTTAGATTACGAAATTCATTAAAATTATAATTTGACCGAAACTGTCCATCCGTCAAGGATAAGTGGAATCACTTAACTAGCTATTTGTTAGGGAACAAGTTAACGAGAATGATTCTTCGTTATCTAGTACTTGGGTGACATATTTTATAGTTATTTTAATTTAAAAACTAAACCACGGAACCGATTTTGATGAAATTTCTATGGGACCAATCTGAATATATATCCTTTAAAAACAAAAAAGTTTTCTAAATCAGCAGATCGGAGGTACTAAGCATAAAAATTACAACCGCATTGATAACCTCCTCCTTTTTATGAATTCGGTTAATATTGACTGGCCTCACAGCTCAGTTAGTAGTAACTGCCGTCTGCGCTGTAGTTCGTGGGTTCGAATCCCTCTCAGGGCAAACATTTTTGCGAGGAATATGGATGTTTGTTCTGTGTCTGGGTATTAATATATATGAAAAGTATGTGTTAAAAAGTATTTTATCAGTTATATGGTTCCCATAGTACAGTTTTGCTTAGTTTGAGGCTAGATGGCGCTGTCTGAATTGTCCACCAATATGACAAAACGCATTATCGCATGTTTTAACTCGTCCATTGTACCAGTAAGTTCTAATACAATGTTTTTTGTTTGCGTAAAAACGGCATTCGAAGGCAGACGCGCGTTGTTACAGCAAACGGCAGTGTCATAGGTGAAACACAAAGCTGCAATAAACCAAAGGAGTCTGGGGCAGTACAACCACTGCGTGCAGAGATAAACTACAAATTGCGAACTGCAGTCCCACAGCCAATATATTATCTGCAACAAGCGATGTAAATAAACACTTTAAAAGCAAAGCAACGTTAGTAGGCACCTAAAATACTCGTCGTCGATACGACGATCAATAAATTAAAATTAATTCGGCGTGCGAACGCCGAGATCCGAATACGCGATACGGACGCCTACATTTATCATTCGCTAACACGTCGGACATTTCACTGAGGTCGCTGTCGAGGGACTTTATCCTCTATACCGATGTACATAGAGATCACCAGTTCTGAAATGATGGATAACGTAATGATCTGTCGCGGTAACAAAGGATAACACCTCTAAATACAAGGAGGGGAAGGAATAGGTTGGCGTGCGTGGTAAAGGCTGGTTTACACGCAGCGCGCATGCGGATGCGCTGATGTCACCGCGTCCGCGGTAGACTGGACGACGCTCTGCTAACCTTGGCGGACCCGGGAAAGTTCTCACGCGTCCTGTGTGCCTTCCTGCTGGTGCCAACCAACACATACCAGCGCAATAAATATAATATAATACTAGCGAAAGTAACTCTGTCGGTCTATAACCTTTTCATACCTTTACCACTGAACCAATTTTGGTGAATTTTGGTTTCGAGATAGATTGGACTTTGGTAAAAGACATAGGCCATTTTTTGTCCCAAAAATAAAACTTTAAGGGGGATTAAGGGATGAAAATGTAAAAGGGGAATCAATGAATTCTTTAGTAAGGGATATCTAACTCATCATAATTATAGTATTGGTAAAAAATAAATATTTTTTCTGCGTTTTGACTACTCAAGTTAGTTAGGGGACGATTTCAATTTGTTTTACAGTACTGACTTACCGTTGTATGGAGATCGATGAAAGCTTGGAGAAAAAATAAGCTCGAAATAATACTCGAAGTACTAATTCTACGCAGACGAAATTGCGGTACCAGATAGTTATTTATTTATCATCTTTCTTGTTAGTCAATTCTAAAATGCCTGTGGAAAAGTTATGCCTGCTAAATTACCCTTATAGTAAACCTATCAATGGCTGATCGCGTATAAAAAAGCATTATATTATACGGGTTGGACTTTTATTTCAGCATAAACGCGTGTAATCGTTTCATTTGTGTACAAATGTACTTTATCAATAATATTGCACTATATTTATTCCCGTTGCGACTGTCAACGGCTAATACACATCTACATAAAATGCCATTGTTATGGTGTATGTTACATATGTTATAAAACCAGTTACCGGAAGACGTCACGCTGTGTAAGGAACCCTCATTAGATTATTGCGTACATATGCACCGGTTACGGGGCAATTGGAACCGAAAGGGGCAATTTTCTCCACCGGTGAAGTATCGTAAAACGAGGGAGCTCACTTTAGATATAACCACGCCTTTATTTTTTTCTTTAATGCAATTACGGGGTGGGTAATATTAATCCCTTACTTTTGAAAATTTGGAGAGCGTGGTGGTCAGTGGTACTGACCCCGAGTTTCAATCCGGAGGTCACCGATTCAAGTCCTGTCGTGCACCTATGAGTTTTTCGATTGAAATATTTATGTGCCTAATACTCCGTTCTCAAAACGGTGAAGGAAAACATCGTGTGGAAACCGACACGTCCAGAACAAAAAATGACATGTGTCAAGTGCACGAAAGGAGCCTCGTTGAGGCGCACTTAAAATCCATTCACCACACTGGTTTGAGAGAACTAGTGACTCGAATACATAAATAGACTTTTGAAAATTTCTATCATATTGATGACTGTTTATTTCATTAAGACTACAGCTACCTTGGAGACAAACAATTGAAAAACCGCGTAGATTAGGTTAATGAATACTGTAATGTTGGGGGTAGAACATCATCATTATCCAGTAGTGTATTTTTTATGTGATTTAAGTGACGGAACGAGCTGACGGTCCACCTGATGCTAAATGGTAACCGCCGCCCATAGACAATAGCAATACGACTTACGTCTTAACTATAATACGAGACTCAAGTCACATTGCTTTGCGACCAGTACCCCGAGACGGGGACGTTACGTCTCATGCGCCTGCAATTTCACCGGCACCCACTCCCTTCCACTGGAATACAGCAACACGAGTGAATCACTGCTTGGCGGCAGATTACCAGGTGTGGCAGTACTTTTCCAGGCAAACTTAGAACAAGTTCTAATGCTGCGAAGCTGTAGGTAGGCTTGAAGAAAAGAGCTATAAATAACGTAATAAACTAACAGCCATTTCATTTTCGAATAGTTTGAGCCTACAATGGAAAAAATAAAGCTTATACAAAAGGGGTAAAAACCGTTACAGTGAGTAAACAAGACGGGTGCATCGTCACAACACTTGCAGATCCCTGTGGAGTGATGATAAGATCTCTCGCTGCATCTGCCGCATGGGGGTCGGGGTTCAATTCCGGTGCTTGTCACAAAATTAATAATGGAAGGTTTACTGTGGGAACGCTATGATTGGTTTATGATTTGATTTACTGCTATAGGCGACTGTAAGTTAGTTAGAGGCACGGTTTTGGTCATCTGTCTATACATATTAAACTCTACCCCTATGTTTAGATAAATAAATGTGTATGATGCCGGGTTATTTTATTAAAATTCAAACAGAACATTCAGAATTGAGACTAGCTTCTACATACGGTTTCGCGTGCGCGGATAAAAGTGTATGTGTTATTCCATGTCAATATCATGCGATCAAAATGACAGCTAAATCGGGTGAGATTTTGGCTGAAGGAGTAACAAACATCTATTCAAACAAACAAACTTACACAGTCATAATATTACTGTAGTAGTTCGATGTAATATACTAGATTTCGTTGTAATGAAAATAATACGAAAATACAAAAGCTACAAACATCTACGTTCTTTTCGTCGGTTGGTAGAGTATTAACAAACAAGAGGAAAACCAAAACTAAATTCAATTTCCGCCATATTTATTACCAAAGTTTTTGTTTTCTATTAGCCCGGTACTTGTAAAACACGAAATCCCATAACAATCAAGGCTTAGTGGCACACAAACTGCGTATCTAGTACAATGGCCGAAACTTGCAGCCTATAATGAATAAAAAGCGCCGGTGGCGACCCCGTACCACGGAGCGCAGCTGGCCGACTTTGCGACAGCGTTAGTACAACGGGGGAGGATTTTCTTGTCACTTCACTAAGTCGAGCCTTTGCGGGTCCGTTTTCGGATACCGTGGTAGGAGGCAGGTAGGGCATGTGGCGAGATGGCGCGATAACAGGAATTATTCATACGCACGTTATCGGCCCGCCATCGGGCGGCTATTGTGAACGCGGCCTAACGCGGGAGGGTGGCTTCTGGTTGTCAAAACTGTTGTGTGTACGCGGCCTAATGTGACGCCGTTACTGATTCATGATTGTTTTATGAGAATACAGTTTTACGTTGTTTGCGATCGATGCTCAATTATGAAAGTCATTCAACGAACGACATTCGTAACGCGGGATTACGAGAAAATGCCTCATTATTAAAGGTAAAATTATTTTGCGCTAATTTTTGATTCTGGATTTAGAATTATCCGTTAGTTTCAGTCTAGATGACAGTTATGCGTCGCTTTGTGCAACAAGCACTAAATGGCTGGGAATAATTTGATTTAGAGCATTAGATAGAGAAATCTCAGCTATACAATGTCTAGAGATTTAACGATTGTAAATGGTACTCTTCGAAATAAGGCCACCCAACAACTCGAATTAATACTCTTTTTTGACATGCAAACAAATCTTAGCTATCGTCCACAGAATCAGAAGCAATAACTGTTTTAATTATTTGACAGTTTTATAAGCTTCAGGTATCTCTGATCAGTCTCCAGCAGATTTAGCTAATGAATTACATCAGTAGTTCCCTAGGTGGGTTGAGGGGTACCCCTGTGATAACGATCGCTGATAATCTCTCAATCGCACCTGGTCCATGCGGGCCTGGGTGTCCTGTCCATGTATAACGAATTCTTCCGATTCATTCAAACATCTGGCTTGTTTTGATGGACTTTTCCAGTGTAGTATATGATGCTTGACAGGCCTGTCAGCTCAATTGGTAGTACCTCTGCGTTCTGCGCTGTAGGTCGTGGGTTCGATTCCAACCCAGGACAAACATTTGTGTGACGAATACAGATGTTTGTTCTGGTTCTGGGTGGTTAATATGTATGTATTTACAAAAAAGTATATATGTATTCTATCAGTCATCTGGTTCCCATAGTACAAGCTATGCTTAGTTTGTTTGATAATATTATATTATTATGCTACTATGTACACATTACATGCCATAACTCTTGTGCCAAGTTCGTCCGGGATAGTACTGCCACCACACCTATTACTGCTTGATACTACTGAGGTTGCCTATGAAATTACAGTACGTGAGATCCACCTTCGCGTCTCAACTACGGGCTCAATGAAATGCGACGCGATTTTCTTCGAGTTTCTCGATTAAGTCGTAGTGGTTTTATTAGGATCAGGGGTTACTACTTAACATCATCTTGGTCGTTTCGTAACTTATTAAATATATTATACTTATATATTAAAGTTATTATACAATATATTAACATATAAAAAAAACACAATTTATTTAGGCATTCCAGTTTCCTCGCCATGTTTAATTGTTAGTGATTACAAGTATACTGAAAATCATTTGGCATTAAATACAGTCAGCAGTGACGATTTAGTTGTGTTTATTCATCCCCAAAATATTGAATAATATTTAGATGGTAGGTGTGGTGTACTAACAACAGCTGCATTTTGTACTTGAGCCCTCATATCAAACATGAAGCGTCGCCTTCATACGGAATAATACGGTATTGGAAACATAAGTTTCACATCGAATTGTAACCAACTATTAACTACCGGTGAACCACAGGGCATTGTGCACCCCGCCGGCACAACGGGGAATACTATAGGGATGTACCCTCGCCAAGTGAACCAATCCACGCACAGATATCATTACCCACCCTACAGCTCTACACATATGCTAACGTTCACTTATAAATAATACCAAAACCAGAAAGTAAAAAGGGGAGCGCAACCGGCAATTCGAAAACGTACGCCTTAATTGGCAAACTTTGCGCTTGGCTCATTACATCCATTGCCTAAGTGAGTAATTCAAAACACGCATTACGAACATACGAAAACAACAAAAGTTTATTCAAAACCTGACACTACCGTGTACGTAATTAATGAAATTTCCAGTTGGCCTACTATTTTAATTGTTCGGTGTTGTGATACGGTTTTGAAACTTTTTGGAAAAGTGCGGCCTTTGTTGTAAGCGCAACCACCGAGACACTAGACTCCATTATTTGTTTATCAAATACGCATTACTATTTATTACCACGATGAAGATGTCGTGTGAAAGGAAAACACACAATATTCATTTACCCAAGAGGGAGACAAGCGCATTTAAATTGACCGTTGTTATGGTTTGAAATTTGTTGGCCCATAATAATAGATGTATTTGTTCTTGATGGTCACTTAAACGCTCGTGAGACCATTGACGGTCTTTAATTCTATGAATGTCAATGTTTACAAAATGTCAGGTCATATTGTCATCTGAAGTATGCTAATGTAGTTCTTTGTGTGCAGGTCGAACGCTGAGCGGGGGAAGCGGGCAGGTGTGCAGGCCACACTTCCACACGCCTCTCCACCCGTGGCTGGACTCCAAAGCCCTCGGGGGCGGCGCGTGGGGCGGCGGCTTCAACCAGGACGCTTCTCAGGCCGACAAACCCCTCTCCCCGGCCCAGCACCACCATCCTCACCCCCTGTTCTCGTTCCCCCCGACGCCCCCGAAGGACTCAACGCCCGATTCGGTGGCAGCGGCGGCTCTCGGCCAGCAGGACTACCAGGCGGCCGTCGCGCACGCAACGGCGATGTCCGTCGCGTTCATGCAGCAGCAGCAGGAGCTGCCCCTGTGCGGGGACGTGAAGCCCATGATGGGCGCGCCCCCATCCAAACAGCGGGAAGGTGCGCAGCCGGACTCGTGCCCGCAGGACAGCCAGCCCCCCGGGGAGTACAACGCCCAGTACAACGCCGCCGGCGGCGAGTACTACAACTACCAGGGCAAGGGGTATAGTGGGCAGCAGCAGAGCAAGCCGCGCCCTAACAAGACGCGGACGAGCGCCGGTGAGTCCTCGGACGCACACGCACTCTCACGGCACACACGCGCTTATCCGATCACAGAAACGCACGCTTAGACATCGTTCCACGTTCCTACTGTACGACACGTATTCACTTGGCGTCGCGTCGTCTTGAAAGTCATAATTAGACATTATATGTCAGAAACAGCATCTGTGTTTTATCTGATGTGATGAGTTTTAACACTGTTTCTGTTAACATCGCATGTGTGGCACTTTGAACAGTTTATAGGCAATCGCCAGATAGAAAAGCTATGATTAATTGCTTCTAATAATTGTTCTGATACCCGAAGAATAGGGTGCAGTTAAATTTTTTAGTCAAGATTGCCAAGTTAGACATCGAATGAAAAGAAGTTGCGCTGCTTCAAATAGCTCGCAATGGTGTCGAAACGAAAAAATCCGTGCCGTATGGTGAACGCGAAGCTCCGGAGCAATTAGCAATCACGGTCGCAACGTAGCTTTCACATTCCTAATCAGATAACGAATCAAATAAGTCTTTCGTAATTAGAATTTCTAGAGATTGGAGTGACAATTGCGATTTATTAATTCGATAGCGCTAAGATTCCATTTTACCTATTCCATTATACCGAAGTACCTATTTCGATTGGAAGCGATGTGGTCGGATAAGCGTGGCTCGCACTAGGGTCGGCGCGGGGAACGACCGCTTGGGGTACTCTCAGTGTTACTAACGCTTCTACTAACGGTGAAGGATATACTAACTATGATTTTTTTCTGTCCGATAAAGCTACTAACGTACGGCGAAAGCTATGTTTCCGGACGGCGCGGCGAAGGCGTTCTATTTGATCGATGAATCCATTGGTCTGTTGGACCAAAAGATAATGTGATGAATTTAAGGAACTTTAAAATATTTTTGGATATCAGTACTATTCTGCAAACTCTTTACAACCCAGCGCTATACTTATAGGTCGCTCATAAAATAAAATGAGGAATCTTTCACTTATTATAAAATTCATTCCCAATTTTTATACAACTACGTGTATAAAATCTCTGACGTTTTTCATGTGTTTTTAAAGGTTTTTACAAAGCATTTCAGTATATGGAATGTGGGCATGTGAGCTATGTAACTCATTGTTACATGGTGTAAGATACATAGGTCCGTCGTTAGCTCTCATAGCTGTAACCAGAATGTTCGGTTATATTGTTGGAAAGCTGTAGGTAGACAGAAACTTATATTTCACAACTAGTCACGGTGAAGTTGCAGCGCTTGGTTCATTGTTCCCTGTGAACCGACACGGCGACGGCGCGGCGACGGCGTCTATGATGTTGACCAAACAGACGATTCTCATTACTTAATTGCGACCGCTATTGTTCACCGTAAGCAATTAAACAATTTCCAAGTAGATTTCTATTAATTTTCCAAATTAGAGTGTTTAGACTAAGTTGAGACGTAACCATTTCGAATTAGAAGAAAGTTATACAAAATAGTGTGGCATTTGTTTTTGAATATAAAATGATTTGGGAGATTGTAATAATTGTTAATAGAAGGCCGGCAGTTGTTATACATTTTGATGATTTTAATAGTTTGCTCAACTTTTGTTCATTAATGAAGTTAGGCACCAAACAAGAAGTCAATTTGTTGTTCAATCTAATCTTTTAATCTAAGCGTTTTGTTACAATAATGATAGTACTTTGCTATTAGTGGCGTGACCTTTATTGTTCTCAAAATCTCATTCGCAAATTCAATGCGTTTTGCAATGAGCCTAGTTAAGCCTAAATACGCAACACTCATACCACAGACGAGGAAGATAATAACAGCTGTGTTTCTGTAGTCATTTCGATTAAATTTGAACATAATGATGTAGTTTTTGAGATATTTTTATCTATTTTTTCGAATGGGAATCTATCGTTAGGTGTATTCATGTCTTGTTAGTTTTGTAAAGAATCAAATTTAATTCACCAAAATATGTCAAACATTGCTAAGCATAAGTGGAACTGGCTTTATGCAAAAGTTTTGCTTTTCATAAACATTTAGTAATTAAATATTGAGGTTCGCAAATGTATTGAATGCACCAGCGGGTTAATTTATGAGCTATGATCATATAAAAGTAACAATGAATTACTCAACAGTAATTATCATAAAACGTAATTTTTATTATATTTTGAAAATTATAATTGCCATTTGACTGACAATGGACGGGAACATAGAGTATTGTCTTGATTAGAATAATGAGTTTATAGCTTTATGTAGAGTCACTGCATACAGTCGAGGAGAAAAGTGAAATAACATTTTTGAAAACATGAAACTCGGGAATCTGTAATCGACTACGAAATATAATTAAAATTAGGGTCGATGTAGTAAAATAAGCTTGAGTGCCTCTGGTTGAATAATGCATTTTGCCTCGATTAGATCAATCTTAAGAGCATTACACAAAAGATATATATTTTGTTTGGAAGGCATGGCGAAGGTGAAATAGATTAGTGAAAAAAATTTGTAATAGTAAGTGTTTATAAACCAAAAATTTTTCGCTCCAGGACAATTCCTGTTTATTTATATCGTGAGGTATCAGGGTCAGAAGTTGTTCGTCAAAATTAAAGGTTAAGGGTAATTTTTATTTATTGATTTTTAAATTTTAACTTTATGTTCTCATACGTTACCGAATCTTTATTTAAAACGTGCTTCTTTACCTGTAAGAAAAAATATCAATGATTTATCTCGTTGACTGTACGTAAAATAGACTAGTTAACGGTTAACTATGTTTATTCAATATTTTAGTGAAATTTTAAATGGATTTTACATTGTCAGGTAATGACTTATTTAATCTAAAGTGCGGCTCAAACTTACATTCCGTGACTTAGCGTTCGTAAGATAATTGGATTGCTACGGAAAAACTGCTGCATACGATGTGGCTAATTAGTTCGAGAAATGTTGTTAAGCTGAAAGATGAATGAGAAAAGTCGACTTTAAAAAGACGTTTTGACATACCCTCGTTTATTAACTTAGTCACGGTTGAATTCTGTTAGGTTTATACAGGGTGGAGGTTCAAAGTAGCTTTATTAAAAGTCTCAATATAAATATATGGACTGGCCTCATAGCTCAGTTGGTAGTAACCCTGCCTTCTGCGCTGTAGGTCGTGGGTCCAATCCCCACCCAGGACAAAACATTTATGTGATATTTGTAACATTGATGTTTGTTCTGTGTCTGGGTGATAATTATGTATTATATGTATGTATTTACAAGAGAAAAGTATATGCATATTATATCAGTTGTCTGGTTCCCATGATACAAGCTATGCTGTGCTTACTTTGGGGCTAGATGGCGCTGTGTGAAATGTCCACCAATATTTTTAATTATTTATTTATAAATAACGTAATACGTACGCAGTTTTGTTTGGGAAATTAAACTTTATTTTTTTCAACACTGGATGAAGCAAGCATTGCAAATGTTTATATGCATTAACGATGTGCAGCGGGATTATCACTAACACAATTTAGAGATTCGTAGTCATGTCTGCACTGGCAACACCATAATATTACAAATAACAGCAATACGGGAGCAATATTTATTTTTATATGTAATGTTTTTTTATAAATCATAAATATTTTTTAATGTTTTTGATACTGTTGAAGTCTTCACCCAATATAGTGTTTTAGCAATATGTTGTTTATTTATTGAATAAAAAATATATTACCGAAACAGATATGCAAACAAGCTTTATCAACAGAAAGAAGAAATATTTGTCGAGTTAAGTAGATTTGAACTTTGTTAAACGCATAACATTTTTGCATATATTTGGCACGATATCAAACCTGCGTCCTTTCCAGACAGTTTATTGAGCTATTATGCGACCGATGTCGTCAGAGACGAAAAATTAGTCGAGATAATATGAGACATATTACTTAGTTTCTCTATCCAAATTATTCGTAGCTAGTTATAGCAGAGCCTATCGGAATGCGTAATATTTTCGCATATATTTCGCACGAATGATGCCAATTTTCAAACAATCAATTATATTTTACGGTTCAATTTAATCATTCCGCATCGCTCCCCCTTTTTCTGTTCAACTAGTTCCAGATAAGTTCTTATAATTGCTGCAAAAACACGTACTACAACTGCCTTAATTGGAAATTGACTATTAGCACACTTAGCAATAATTCCGTTTTTTTTATAGCAATAATTAATATCAGCGCGTTAGTGCTAGTTCAGTGTAAAGAAAATAAATTAAATGAACTGCAATTAATCTCTCTGACGTATCATGAGTGATTGTGACACGAAGATAGTGTAAAATGTTGAGAATTTCTGAGGGCAAGCAAAAGAAACAGTATTTCAATTTTAAAAACACGTTGAATGTTATTTTGAACAAGATCATTATAACGTTACGAACTACGTAGACATTTCTTATTGCATAAATAAAAATATCGGATAGGTATGAATTATTATTTCATCACTAGATGATCAGTGAAAATTATCATTTAGACACTAATCTAAAAGACATTGTAAGTAATAATCTAGGTCCTAAAAATGCTAACTCATAGAGCCAGCGAGCAGTTAAGTTTGTAAGGCAGTGTTCTTTGTTGAATTTAAAATTTGTTGACGCAATTTACATCAGACTTCCGATATGTCAGCCGAAATGTCAGTTTAATTACTTTAGCTATACGCAGTGCTAATGTGAGTCGTGGTATTAAATTGACGTAAACAATGAATGCAAGGTATAGGTAACATAAATATTCTTCTGGTAGACTTTAACGAGCGCACCTACAAATTAGCTATAGGTGTAAGATAGGTTCCTTTGGAAGCAAGTATTATGATAATGCGTCGACCGGATGCAGACCATTCCATTGTGCTGCCGACCTCGGGCCCTGTTCTAACTTATAGAAGCCAGAACAAATTGTTATTGCTTTACACGAAATATTTGCAGCTAGCTTAGCGAGCTAAAACTGTTTTAATCGAAGAAAATTTGCAAAACATTTAAAGATACCTATTTAGTTCTCGTACTCAGGTTTTTTGATTAAGTGATATCTTTTAGTGAAACTGTGCTTAGGAAGCACACTTCACAAACGCTCTAAATATTCATATTTACCTATAAATGTATTGAATTTATGGGCATATTATCTATTGGTACTTAGATATTTCAAAGATAAATGCAAATAAAAATAAATAAATGTACCAACAAATCTAACTATTTCACAACCCGTAAAAATTATCTAGTATGAAATCAAAAAAGAATCACTTATACGACGAAAAACGGTTTAATAAAAAAAAAACACCTCATAACTACGTGCATAAACTTCTTTTTCCTTTTGTTTTAATTGCGAAGTTTACAATGACACTCCATCAAGGTGGCTTCGTAGAGGCAAATTAGAGCCAAAACACTCATTTCCAATGGTGTTAGTCATCGATCATCCACAACGGAGTACGAGTGGGTAACTGACATTTGGATCACAGAGAACTGGTTGTCGAGCGGCAATACTTAACTATTCCAATACCAGAACAATATGGTATCGATCTAAAAATCGTGATCGGAGCCATTGGCTGTATTTGAAGAATGTCATGGAAAGGGCACGGAACGGTCAGCCCCAACCTGTTATTACACCGTGCCTACTTTGAACCATTCAACACTTTCTAAAACAATGTTACGTTCACTTGAACTCAGTTGAAATTCAATGGTTTTGCAAATACCTATAGGAGTGTACGAGTCGAGTCCCGCTCGTAACAAGTGCAGCTGTTCGCTGCCGATTGTTTCTGATTGGCAAGAGGTTGTTCTATTGAAGGTTCTTTATTATTATGAATACGAACTGAGGTGAATTGAATCGCAATGGAGGCCGCTCATTTCACTGTTTGATCTTCAGATGTTTGTTGGATTCGACTGGCCTCAGCTTAGTTGGTAGTAACTCTGCCTTCTGCGCTGTAGGTCGGGGGTTCGATTCCCACCGAGGATAAACATTGTGTGACTAACATAGATGTTTGTTCTGTATCTGGGTGTTAATTATGTTTGTATTAAAAAAAAAACGTATAAGTAAGTATTCCATCAGTTGTCTGGTTCCCATTGTTTGCATAGTTTGTGGGTAGACGGTGCTTTGTGAAATGTCCATAATATATATTTATTTGTAAATTCTGCCGAAGCTGTATGGATAGACGTACTCAAGCTCAGATCGGATCAATGGGAGCGTTTGTGATAGCGCTCGTAACCCCTATAACAAACGGAAAAAGCATTCTCATTTGCAATGAGACTTCTTGTATTCAGCCCACACGCGTTTCAGCAACATTGGTTGCGCAACAATTAGTGGTCGGCGATTGTAGCTACGCGCCACGGCCCGATAGCCACAGGAATGAGACCACTGGTAAGATCTAACAATTATTTTTTACAACGCTATAATTGTATTATTAACAGACAAATTACTAAAAATCTACAATGATGGATGGACAGCGAAATATTGAAAAAAATCGAAACATTTCAAAACAAGCCGTTAATATATTTTGCTGTATACTTGGTCATCAAAGGTGGAGCACATTCGTTACGGTCTGTGGCGCGCTTTGTGGAATACAATTGCAGTAGAAATTTGCATATTCACGTTGGACATCCGCACACCACTGATTAATTAAATTACTAAATAAGAGGACAGAAAATTATAAAAAATGTGTTCCATTCGTGTTCTGAGATACGGATGGTCGGCTCATGCAAATTTTCCATTATCGAACTATAATTAAACGATGCTTAGTAAAATTAGTGGACCGGTTAATGCCAACGTGCTTGTTAACGGCGAGCATCGTATGACCGGCGCGGCGCAATAACTGCGCCTAAGTGTGAGTGCAACTGAGCGCCACCAGTAACTAGGTAGGTACCGTCACACGTAATTATCCCGCGGTATGCTAATAACCAATGCAAATGAGAACCTCCGTCCGTCCGTCCGTCCGTCCGGTGGCATCATCGCTCGCGCCAACCACGTGAAAAATGGCTTCATTCTTTCACCGACCACTAATTACTATGCTAGATACCGAATCTCTACACCCCCTGGTCAAAAGCTCGTAAAAACTCTTTTAGGCGAGCGAATCTAAACAATGCTCGATAAAAACAAACCTGAAGCGAGACCGTTCTCTTACATTTTCTATTTGCATACGGGCATGTAATTAAGGCTTAATAACAGCCTCCGTGGCGCAACAAAGAATAAGTTTTGAGCAATAATTTAATGGTTTGTATGCAAAATAGTCTAACCGTTACGTGTTGATGGCGTTGCGCCGAGAGCGCGTCACGGTACGCGGGAGCGAATTAGTCCTTCATTTAAATTACATTACCGTGGCGCCATTAGTCTCCTACGTGACTGACGCTAGTGTTTTTACCCTCGAAGCTTCTCGAAACAGGTAGGGGCAGGAAGGGTCATCATCGTGAGGTGTGTTGTAGTTAGTTTTCCCGCGTGTGAAAACTCGGAACTTCTTGACTGCGGCCGAGTGCGCGTGGAGGCTCTCGAACAATAAAAACCGCCCACTCAGCAGCGTAAATATGGCAGATGAAAATCTTTTATCGCGGTCACGTAGCGCCGCGCTCACGAGCGCACGTCACTCCACAATAAAGAGCTCTAGCCGCATTCTAATTTCAACAATGATATTTTTCGCTCTTTCTACTCGGGGTATATTTTCTGTGAAGGCGTTTGTAGGACGATAAATTGTATCTTAATTCACGTCGAGATCACGTCTGGGCTGTAGCGGTTGTACAGTACAGGAATGACTCGCGGTGTGAACGTATAAAAACATTGCCTCCAAAACCGGATCGAACAATTAAATCGTACAGTAATTAATCAGAATACACTGCTAGTAATAATACGTGTAATATCGACCTAGCAATGGCTGTAAATCTCGAGTGGTCGCCGCCCGCGGCCACGGACTTTCACAAACGTTTTTACCAATAGAGACGTTACTATTGAATGAGTACTAAACTAGAGACACCGCAATAAAACTCCGCCGATCGTGTAATATCCTGTTATTTTTTCCTAATAATCGTTATTGGTGTTTATTTATTACAAACTTCGATACAAATTACAGGTTTATCGATCCGACAAAAAACAAAGGGTTAGCCCAAAAAGTGAGTCGTCGGTCCGATCGCAATAAGTTTTCGATGAGGTCCGGCCGATTTAATTGTCGGTTTTGATCTGGTTTTACATAAAAAAGACGAATGGCTGCACCGCCTGAAGCTCGTAAAACATTTTCGGTTCGTTTAACATATATATTTTTCTATTATACGAGCACTTTCACCTTCCTTGTGGCGTTTATTATTTATTCAGCGCGTCGAACGCGGCGTGGCATCTGGGGACTCGGCGTCTAGATACATTCGATTATACCAGTGATATTATCGATACATATTGATCGATGTAGATAGTATTAATCTACAATTCCACGTTACCACTTCATGAGCGAATTGAGTGCCAATATGTCGATGGAACGTTTGCTCGCTCCGATATTCCCACGGTCATTGTTTTCAACGGGTTTTTGAACTGGCGATAGGATGCGAAGGCTTTAAAATTCGATTTCTGTAAATCATCTCGTGTAATCGAGTTTAGAGAGTGCTTGTGGGCGGCGCGCGCGCATCCTCTCGCTAACCATGAGAGAAATTCGATCAGATTAATAAGAACAACTTTCCGGAGGGTGGCTCGTCCTGGGGTTTCTTACTTAGCATGATAGAGCATGAATCATTTTTGCATCAATAGACTTGGTTTAGTAGGTGTCAAATTGTTGCGTTATCGTTGTAATTGGTGTTGGTGCAATTTGCAATTCTGTCCGGTTGTAGTCATGGAGTGCCGCTTGCGTTGAAGATTGTTTCAGACGGAGTGCGGCGGACATTAGCATGTGGGTAATACATTATAGCTCCTCTGTTATGCTCTGTTTCTCGGCTAGCTGTTCACTATTTTTGCAACAGCCATTTGTTTTCATAATAACTCGCTTTTGTTGCCGTAGTTGCTGGCTCTTACGACATTCAATTAATTATTGAATTTGATTTAAATACTATGTTTGTAACAGATGTACGAGTAGCTAGGATTCCTAGGAAGTGTTGCATGCGCTCGTAGCTCAAACGATACTTTCACCGGGTTTTCCTTTGCGTGTAAAAAATCTTGATATTTTTTCTTCGAGTTTCACTCGTCGCGCTTTCCCTGTATAATTGAATATTTTACTATTTTCGTAGTAATTGCAATTACGTTGATGTTTAGATAAAATGTGAAGGATGATTCGTAGTTAAGTAAAATAATGTATGGGCATGTTTTATTAGTGAAATTATATTTGTAACATTCTGAATGTGATCTTTCTCTCGTCTTCCCCAGCCTGCCAGGAAACAGGTAAATCAGGCCCCGTCTAACGCTTTACTTATTTGTTATTGGAGCTTTTTACAAAAGCTGATACGTGGCAGATGGCTGAACAGATAGTTTCATAAAACCCTTTCTTGAGTAAACTGTAGAGGTTTAATAATGTATGTTATAATATGATTCCTGACAGATAATAGATTTGTTGGTGATGTGAAGGTTATCTTAAAAGAACTTAAACAATTTAATAATCTAATGTGACATATGGATGTTGCATATTCATTTTCGATTCCTATTGCAATATTATAAACACATTGAGAACAAAGTTTATAGAACATCATCGTTTAAAAACTAGTTAAATGTGTTTTATTTGATTCAAAGATAATAAAATTATAGTATTTTTTATTATTCTCTTTAAGTAAAATAAAGAAAGTCGTTTACTAACCTAACTTCAAATTCATGTTGTAGATATCTGTCCTTATCAGCTTAGCAAGGTCTTAATTATTATATTCGCGTTTTTGTTTTCCGTTTTCACTTTTGCTTGTTTGTTTCGCTTTCTGTGTTACTGTTTCAGTTTGAGCACTTATAACATGCATTAATCCTCTAAAATGACTATTCCTCCTTTTCCATTACACCAACTTAACTAGAACGCCCTTTCACTATATTATCGTTGACCTTTCCAAAATAAAAAAAAAAATTCAATGTCCAGACTTTAAAGAGAATAATTAGATCAAATTCAAATAAATGTTTCTCAATGTTTCTACAAATCCAGATACTTTAACCGAAAATTTCTTTTAGACGTTTTTAGAGATACTTTGAGTATATATTGTAACAGTTATGTATCCCTCAGAGGGTCGGGAGTGCGTGAACTGCGGAGCAACCAGCACACCGCTGTGGCGACGAGACGGGACCGGCCACTACCTTTGCAACGCTTGCGGCCTTTACTACAAGATGAACGGACAAAACAGGCCCCTAATCAAGCCAAAACGAAGATTGGTGAGTGTAAGAATCCGACCAATTTGTTTGTATACACAGAGTTATTGGCAATACGCTTACACCCTCTCAAGGTTAACTTATGTAATCGTACATTATCGCTAACGACAATTTGGAATTTCACAAAAATTTTACATAAAGCAGTGAAATGAAAAAAAGCCGTTCGAAATCTTTCGAAAATCTGCGGTTTTTGAACCATGATCTTGAATTGACCTTCATATGTGTTTTTCCAGCTCAGTATACAAGTAAACCGTTAAGGTTTTTTAGGTCTTAACACTCAAAAATTCTTAACTTATTTGTAGTTACACTGAAACTTTTCTAGAAATTAAAATAAACTACTCTTAAAAGGGATGTTAGCGTATTACCAATAACCTATAGGTACATGCCAAGGACTTATGTGTCTATGGGATTTCATATATTATACGACCCTAATAATTGTAGTAAATTTTTTCAAAATGGTTGTATGTCGCTTACAAAATAGGTTTGAACAATCTTTTGTTTAGGAGTGTTAATAAAATACATCTTCGTTAAACGTAACAATAGAAAACAGCGTATTTCTGTTGAATTCGTAAGAACTGGAGTGGATACGTCAATCAAAGTAATAAATGTTGTCTGTTGATAACGGAGTTAAGCTTCCTTGTGAAGTAACGTAACATAAAACTTATCATACAGCGACTAAAGAGCTTTAAATTTTAAGAAATACATTTTTTATTCATGTCTATTGGACGTAAGTATTTCGTCTAGTTTAAAATAATTGGTTACAATTATGAAATACGTCGATCGACTTTTGCAGTCGATCGACATATTCAATACAACATGTAACTGTATTTTCAGATATTGTAGCAAGCAAAGCTTTGAAGTATAGTTTTGATGGATTTTTGAACGTCCTTTGAAACCTTTGGTACAGTTCTTACAAATGTTTACCAATGGAATCCCACATAAGGATTTAAGTTCAAAGTGAAATATCATGTTTAGTGGAAATAATGAAATGCTCCTTCTTAGAATAAGAGACGGCGCAAAAAAAAATAAGGACCGGAATAATGCGACCAACGGCCGATGTGGAACTCACATTAAAATCTAGTTTTTTACGAGCGTTGGGCGCGTTTTTTTCTCCTCACAATTCAACATTTTTTATAACTAGTGTTCTGGAGATAGCGAGTACGAATAGCATTCCGTGGCAATCTCGAGAATGGGTGTTGTTTACAGTTAAGGGGCAGTAATAAAAAGGCAGAGCATGCATGCCCGGCCACGACACCGCAATAAGGTTGCCACAAATTGGGCTCTTATGAAAGTTGAACGTTTCGACGAAAGCTCTGCGTCCACCGCTATAAATCTCGTTAACATTTGATCTAAGGCTGGGTACATAAACAATGCGACATGCTACGTCACGTCAGTGCCGGCTAACGAGTGGCCCGTGCGGCCAATTGTAACTACAGTTTACTTACCCGTCTCACAGACATAAACTAGCGGAATGACTCGAAATGGCGCCGAATATTTGCCTTTTGTTGGCCAAATTACGTAATATTCGTGTGTTATGATTTCATTGCAGCGTTCCGGCCGCGTTAGCGATACTGTGTTGATTAAATCATTTACGTACACCGAATGTTACCAGTTTGTCAAAACTGATTCAATCTACGTACTCTGTACTAATAATTATTATAAGCAATTTTGTAAGTATAACAATTTGGATGAAGCCGTGTCATGGTGCTTAGGCCCGGATGTAGCTGTTTTTATTATTTAGATTTGTTCATCACAGTGTGAAGCATATTGGTGGTAGTACACTCTGGAAACATTGAATTCTCACTTTTGCTTTCGACAAAAAATATTCTTAATTTATTATTTTTATTTAGTGTTACCGAAACAAAATTCATTACCTTTCGCCCCTGTTTGCGATTTGCACAGTGGAAACTTACCTAAAAACCTTGATTTTCAAAGAATTAATTATACGTTAATTTTAATTCATAATTATCAAAGTAGTCCTTTATTAACTGTATGCACTTGACACGAATTAATTAATTATCTAAGTGGGAAAAATTCTGACAATACTAAATTGTAGTCTTAAGTTGTAATTATAATGGTCAAACCGCATTTTGTAATATAACCTTGGATTAAACAATAGCATTTCAAAGCAACTGCAGTCTGTTGAAAAATAGTTTATTATTTATAATTCTAATTCGCCGCGTGGCCGTAGAGTTAATAAAATATTATATCTATAAATTTAATATCTCTTGATAGTTCCTTCATACAACACATTGATATGAGTTATGGAATAGTTAAGTTATAGTTATAAGCTAGATAAAATTGAATAAAATATAAATATAATGAGAATTACTGATATTTCATTCTACTTGCACTAACAAAAAAATAAGAAAGATAATGAATATTTTGAATTTGTTATCGGTTCAATTTTTAATCGTTAATTAGTTTTGCGTGAATTATTTTAAACCGCCTTAACTTGTTTTGTTTGTCAATGGTGATGATAAATAAGATATAATTGGATTATTAATGTGCAATAAGTTAAACTAAAATGGCCGTAATAAATATGCAAATATTTTCCAAATAATATTCTAAACGGGATTCAACGAAGCGCGAATGGAGTGTTTTTTTTTCCTAGAAGTTAGGTGAGATCAGTCAAGATTTGACAAATTAATTTAATGCGAGTTGTGACTCCCAATCCTGTACCTAACTGTTTTTTTTAATATGACAGGCCTCACAGCACAATTGGTATCTAGTAGGTACTCTGCCTGCTGCGCTGTAGGCCGTGGGATCGATTCCCACTCAGGACAAACAGTTGTGTGACGAATATGTTTGTTCTGTGTCTGGGTGTATTAAGTATTATATGAATGTATTTACAAAAAACTATATATGTATTCTATCTGTTGACTTTATTTATGTTCTGTATCTTTATGCGAGTTTAATAAATAAGATTTTTTATTGTATTTTTGGTCAAATATATACTTTGAATTATTGAAAAAATACTTGGAAACGTCAGTTTGGAAATAAAAGAGACTTACAAGATCACTCATTGCTAAGTTTAGCACCTGGTCAGATGGGGTACCCGACCTATATGGCAATGCTGCTAAATTTATTGTGAGAAAAGTGACAAAAATGATGATAAAAGTAAATTATTTACACAGTTGGTGTTCCAGGGAAGAGTTTTTAGTAAAGAATAGTTTTATACATATCCTGTTGAAATTCAACGAAATAAAAACTAAAAGTCAGAGACAAGTTACACTTCTCTACGATTGCAGTTTTACACAGTGTAGTTAAAAACGCAAAATAATTCGACAACTCAGTCAGTTTAACATTTTATTTTGCCGAAAGTTCTTGTGAGGTTGCAACTGACCTGAGTTGCAGTTGGTGGCGCAATTGGCACGTACTTCAGGGCATTCGAATGTCAACCAAAAGCGCCATCTAGTAATTAAATCTGTAACTTTTTGATTGTGTATCCAAACGTTATATTGTTTTTTATTGAGAGTCCCGTAGTAGCCTAGATAAAGAATATCTGGGCTACTTTACGGACGATTATATTATAGACTAGCTGCTCCCCGCGGTGTTACCCGCGGTGGCTAAGTAGTCCAACGGGAATCCTGCTCTTTTCCTGGATCAAAGTAGCCTATGTGTCAATCCAGGATATAAGCTATTTTGGTACCAAATTTCATCCAAATCCATTTGGCCGTTTTTGCGTGAAAGAGTAATAAACATCCATACAAACTTTCACGTTTATAATATTAGTAAGATACACAGGATCCGCTCGGGGCGTTACGAGACTATCGAGTGAGACTATCATGTAGCCATGAGACTCAGGACAATTAAAAGTACTTTTAGGGGTACTACTGCCAAAGCTGCGTTATTTAGGTTTCGTAGTCACGTTTAGGTGCGTTACGTGCCTGACGAGAAATGATTCCGTCATGCCACGAGTTTATGGGCATCTTATAAACATGTTTTATGTACCTAACCGTACTTCTGTCTTCTTAATAAGAGATACTAAAGACTAATGCATACTACTTTTACTGCTCTTGTAACGGGCTCTCTCGAAGCATGTGGTGAAAGGATTAAAGTGCGCCGCAAAGAGGCTCCTTTCGTGCACTAGACACATAATAAATAATAGTAATAATATTGGTGGACATTTCACACAGCGCCGTCTAGCCCCAAAGTAAGCTAACCATAGCTTGTAGGTACTTGGATTACTGGCTTGATGTACCTATTAGTATTATTATTATTATTAAAACAACATACCTATGTATATTTTTGTTAATTATTTAATTTATGTTTTTTGGGCGTGTCAAATAAATGTTTTTCTTTCTTTCTTTCTTTCTTTCTTTCTTGTATCATGAGAACCAGACAACTGATAGAATTCATATTATATACTTTATTTTGTAAAAACATACCTACATATAAATACATATTAAAGATGTGATCCTTGATCCAGGATTTTGGCCTGCTGGGATCGTTTACCGACGCTTTTGGGAAGCGGCTAAGAAGTAAAATCCCTTTCCTTTGTTGTAGTCTTAAGTTATTATATGTATGTTAGTCACTAAGGTATATATTTATATGGGCCAATTTATTTAATACTAAGTAGTCTGATATAAACAAATTATTATTATTATTATTATATTATTATTATTAACACCCAGTCACAAAACAAACATCAATGCTCGTCACATAATTGTTTGTCCTGGGTGGGAATTGAACCCACGACCTACAGCTCAGAAGGCAGAGTTACTAACCAACTGAGCTGCGAGGCTCAGAGACATGGCCGTTTCTTCACGATGTTTTTCTTCACCGTTTCGAGTACGTGGTATTGCGCATCATTTTTCGAGTGATAAAACTCTTTAATGCACATCTTTGTTTGAACCAGCGACCACTGGAAAGAAACTCGAGGTATGGACCACTTAATTACCATCTCAATTGTTTTTTTTTTATTTCTAAAAATAACATTTAGTCATTTACGAGTAAACAATTTCACTAATATTATGTTTACTTTCGTTACATGATTTCGTGTGTCGTTGATGGGTGGTTTTATTTTAAATAGGAAATGAGATCCAATAAAAAACTGGTCGTCAATTTATTTTTATCGTTGAACATATCGTTACATAGAATACCTAATGTCTCACATGTATTACATTATTTAAATTTTAAACAGCGCTGCAAAACGGACGGTCATAGAACTTCTCCTATTTGGCATTCAAAAGCCGAACTAGTGCCAAATAAACTATTACAATAAAAATTCTACGGCCTTCGTTGTGGATGAATCGGTCCCACACTGTCTGATCAACAATCTCTTTGACGTCATAAATTAATACCAATTTAGTGCGAGCATCGTTCGTAAAAAATACAATTTATCGATGAAAGCAGCTGTTTTAGGATAACTGGTTTTCGTTCTACAGTTTTTTTGACGTTGAATTCATTTCAATTTCCGAAAATGAAGTAAACTGACAACTTTCTGTCATTTGCAGTGACAACCAAATCATAGGTTATGAATGGAAATTTGAGCAAAGTAATATGATGAAGTTACGGAATGATCAGATGGCCCACCTAATGTTAAGTGGTAACCTCTGCCCATAACGCGCAATACGACTTGGGTCCTGCTCTACTTAGGTACAAGACCCAAGTCGTATCGTTTGCGCCCGTAACTCTATGTGACCTGAATTAGTTCAAACAATTTATTTGACGATATAATTAAATCTCAAATTTGGGCCGCTACAAATGTCTTCGGAACGGTAGTGGTCGTGTCCCGGACAAACTCGGCGGCCATCGATCACCGCGGGCCGTCGAATAAATTTTCGACCACGATGTGGGTCAAGTGACAGAACTTAAGCGGAAATGAAAAAAAGTTACATTTTATTTAAATTCCTGGGATTAACGTTAAGACAGAACTGCTCATATTAATTAGAGCTCAAGCTTAGATTAAGTTTTTTCTTAAACTTATGTAAAAGTTATGTTTGTAGAGATTTATCAAGTCAATAACTCAATATGAATGTAAGTGTGAGGCACTAAATGAAATAAAATGAATGATAACTATAAAATAAATATTCACATTTTGATTGGATCTGATAATTAATTAGGGCCTTTCGTACAGCTATAAATATTTTAAATCAAGAAAAGAGTACTTCCCATGGTGACACATAATTTTTTATATTATATACACGGTTGCGACTTTGTGTGAATGCATCCTACATTAGTAAATAATATAATACATGGTTACATATCTCTGTGTACATATGTATTTACAGTTTCAGATTCCTGTTTTGACCTTTTATTTTAACTAATTAATGAGCACCGCGAAAAATAAAATAATTTAAATTTGTTGGAATATTTCATCCTTTCAAATTAGGGTATGCAATGCTGAAAATATATGACGGACGTAAGTTAGACTTATGCACCTACTTTTTTAAGCACTATTCTGCCTTTGCCGAAGGTAATCAGGCAAAAACTTGTAACATTTTTTGCCCTGTATTACTTAACATGGCATAAAATAAAATAAATACAGTGTTTCAAGATAAGAACTCACGTGGAAACCATTAAAGAAATAAAACCATATAGGAGTCATAACTTTTTCGTTAAATACATAACTCAGATTAACCAGGTTTTTGCTACGAATAAAATATTGTTTGATGACGTTACGTTGACGTGAAAACATTGATTGATTGGATATATATAGAGGAAAGCTGTTCGTTTTAAATAATGCTCCTTTATCGGTATATTTTTAGTTGAGGATTCAGTAAAAGGCAGTATGACTTATGCCACGCAAAATCTAGTAGCCTGTCCCCATATTCAATTAAACCTCAGAGTTAGTATGTTGATTTGTATTATTGTTTATGACATATATTTTAACAGTCGGTGAATTAATATTGCCGTTTAAGATCCTTATCATAATGTAAACAGACACTAAAGCTTCAACTATATGTACAGGGTGTACATTTGTGCTCGTAAGCTTAAGTTCTAAAACTGGATATTATTTACATTAGAAGAAAAAAACTGATAGCGTGGGCTTGACTTAAATTTAAATTATATATACAACTTATTAATGTCATTGACGATTAACTGATTGCGTGATTAAAAGTCGTACAGATTGATAGTTGGCGCTGTACATTTAAAAGCAAGAGTGTATTCAAAAAATATAAATGTACATTAGTTAATAATTTTTACATATACACAAGGTTCTGGATAGCGTTAACGAAAGGACCTCCCGGCAGATTTGTTTGACGTCTGAATTTGAAAAGGTTCGCTTTGTTTCACTTGTCTTGTCTGATGTGGGTATAATTTGAGGTTACCGTATGAATCGCAAATGTTTTGCCTCAATACTTATTAAAGTGAGGAATTGAGCTTTTTTTTTTAAAGATTCGCTTGTAACTATCATTATCAATTGAGGAACAAAATATTTTTGGGCGATTCCAAAGTGGTCGCACATCTCGCTTTAGCCGCAATTCCTGTCTAGAACTTGTCAACTTTGGAATTACTTTCCTTGTGAGGTTTTTCCGCTCAGTTAAGACATGGGTCATTTCAAAAGGAACCTAAGGAGGTTCCTTCAGGTCAATCAGGCGACGATAACCACTTTATAGGTGGGTCTATTTATTTCCTTAAGTTTTACATTAACAAGTGTTTTCTGAAGTAGTTTTGGTACACCCGGTATTTTGGTGAAACTTTAATTAAAATCTTCGTGCGACATTGTTGCATTACGCCGCACAGACAATCAGGTTTCACGCTCGGGTTACACAGTTGCGCAATAATTACCGTCTCATTATTATTCATTTTTATTAGAACACAAATGTTTGTAAAAAAAGGTTTTGCAAGAATCGTCACAATTATACAAAATAATACAACTAAGCTTTAGGTAGCTGCACTAAAAACATTTAAGATAAGCTACTTTGTAACCCAAATAAAACATTATATTAATAAAGGTAGCATAAACTGTCCAAATAATATTTAAAAAGGTTCAAAGTATCCCATAACTCATATTTTAGTATTGTGTCAATAATGATGTGTCAATACGGAACGCCTTTGCTGCAAAAAGCGAAAGTATGGTTATCCTACGGTTCTGAGTGACATACAGAGCTGTTCAAACAGCGGGGGGTGAATTCAAATACTTGAGGGTACCTACTACCTGGTTGAATCATTTTTGGCTGTTACTCGATCAGGTGTATAAGCTCCTCAAAAATGTGGAAATAATAAAGCCACAGTACATTTATTTGTGCATCGCTGAGTCGTAGAATGGAGTCACGACTGGAATATTCGAATTATTAATCATAGTTATGACAGACATAAATGGTACGTAATATGTAGATATAGACTGTAGTAATAGTAGAACTTAAGCCAAGTTCGTCCGGGGAAGTACTGCCACTATACCCATTTCCGCCGCCAAGCAGTAATGCATTCGCGTTGCTGTGTTCTGATTTGAAAGATGTGGTTGCCACTGAAATTACAGGAGTTTGATATATTCCACCTTCAGATCTCAAGAATTACGGGCGCTTACGATAATATTGGGTCTAGTCATACCTAGGTAGGGGAGGACGCAAGTCGTTTTGCTTGTTAAAGGCAGAGATTACAACTTAACTCCAGTTGAGCCGAGAAAAAAGAGAAAAAAGGATTTACTGTTTTGAATGTTATCTGAGGGTGTCGGTATTTGTCGAAAAAGGACATTAGTAAAAATAAATGAATAACAGTCTTATGATTTACTACAGGAAGAGACTGCGGTAAATCATAAGTCATTGGTTCTATTCGTGTATTCTTGAGTATAAGTCTTTTAAAGATAGATTGATTTCTAGTCATTTTAGTCAAAGACCTCTTAAACAACCTATAGCCTGCAAGCAATCGCTTTGCGGGATCAGAATGATAACAAACAAACAAACAATTAGCAAGTTGTTTGTTTATAAAGATTATGTATGTTTCAACCTGGAGGCCGCTGGTTCAAATCTCAACGTACACCGATGAGTTTATGTACTTTTATTATTTACATTTATGTGCGCTTTTTTACCACGTTCTCAAAATGGTGAAGGAAAACTTAGGGACCGCAATTTTCAGAATTCAATAAAATTAAAGACATGTGTCAAGTGCACGAAAGGAGCCTCTTTGAGGCGCACTCTAGTCGTATCACTACTCGGTTTTGAAAGAGCCAGTGACATAATTGTTAGTAGTATTACGATTATGAGGTGCTGACAATAATAATAAATGTAATAGTAATTTGCCTAATTTATTATAAACAATTTTTTATGGTTAGTAATGAGGTGAGGTCCAAATCTAACATTGCTGGTCCCAGTTTATTGCATCGCCTCATCGACCCTTTTCTCGTCCCACGGTTCGGAGGGAAAAAAACGAATTTATGTCAACGCCTTGATTGATATGGTAACCCTCCCTTGTTTTAGCAACCCAAGTCTTTAATATTTTTTTTATAAACACCGTCCTTACATTTTTATTTGGCACTTTGAACAGGTTTGACATATCACTAAATTTTGACAGAAAAATATATCTATTCCCCGGATTTGTACACCGGTGTGGCCCGGAGTTATAAATTTTATTTTTTTCTTACTAGTGACTCAGTGCGCATTGTGTGGGGATTGTGAGTTTTTTGTGTATTTTATAGTTCGTGTCTACCTGTTCTAGGCGCCAGTGGCTGTGACATTTATGGCCAGGATATTGGGACACAATTAATGTCGATATTAATATCGGTTCGTAGCCGCGGAGGCAATAAATTCGTTTGATGAAGTGCACGGGACAAAACGGGCCTTTGTGTCAAAATATATTTAAACATTTCTCTCCTAAATTTAAAACAAGCGTATCTGAATGTTCCAATATTGGATTAACAAGTCGTTATTTAATTGAAAAGGGCCTTTAATCGATTCGGGTCGAGTAATCGATCCATTGGAAATGAGAGCGCTCGATTTCACGCGACTGGCGTGTAAAATCGATTGCCGGCTCTGCGCGTCCATTCATATGGGAAGCGTAGACTTGCTTAATCCTACATACCATCGTGTCACAGGGGTTTTTGAAGCGCTTGAAGTGCTTACAGCAATTTTTCCCGCCCGTTAACACATTGCTTGGGAAAAACAGCGCGACGAGAATTTTGATAGGGACCATCAGAACTATTCACAACTGAGTGTTTACGAGCTTTGGAAGGCACTTTGACGTTTCGGCCCCATCTGACGCTTCCTCAAACTTATTATTGATGCAGAAAAAATCTATGCTAATCTTTTCCAATGTGAATTGGCTACGTAATGAACTGATGGCCCACCTGATGTATAGCTGTAACATTTGCTCATAACAAAAACAACACGTCCTGGATTCCTTAGTATTTAGTTATGGGAAGACAATGTTTCATTTTCATTTAGCGCTCTCACATTTGAGAGGTGTAGGTAATAATAATATTAATAAAAGTACTTTATTGTACACCAGAGAACATTATAAATAACAATAAAAATTTAGAACTTACAGGTACAATGGGCGGTCTTATCGCTATTAAGCGATCTCTTCCAGACAACCTTCGGAATGGAAAACGTATTTAATAGTTGAAGAGTGGTGTGGGGTGTACTAAAATCTAACAAAAGATACGCTAAACAGATACGTAAACCTATTTATATTAGTATACGAGTCAAATTTACCTATACCATAGTAGGTGAAATGTCTCTCGTGCCTGTAATTCATTTTAGCGGCGCTCACAGGAACGAAGTAATGTTACGTTACTGCTTGGCGGCAGAAATAGGTGTGGTGGCAGTACTAATTATATAGTCTGCTATACCGAGCTCTCTTTATCCTAAACTTAATTCTAAGAGTACCTACCATAATAAGTACCTTGGATGAATTATATTACAAACATTGATTTCTCTTTCTTCTCTATCTACCACAACAACTTAATAAAAGTTACTGTTTCGGTTTGAAGGGTGCGGTCGCCGATGAATTTACAGGCACACGAGACGTCTCAGAGTCACTGGCTAGTACGATGTGACTTGGGTCTTGTTAGAAGTAGGGGAGGACCCAAGTCGTATTGCTTGTTATGGGCAGAAGCTACCACTCAGGTGAGCCAGAAGCTCCTTCCGTAACTTTATCAAATAATAAAAGCAGTACAGAAGTATTTCCTTGTTACGCTAAACGTTTCGTTCTTATTTATCGGTAGCCGTTGACCGTTCGGGAAGGCTCATGATTTACAGCCGCAAATTGCGATCCGTGGTTTAACTGCACAATCATCTCGATTCAACAGTCAAAATATATAGAAGCGATATAACTCTATGCACTAACTGGCTAGCTTTGTTGCTTCTAGGTCGTACTGATAGTAAGGTTTGTCAAAGATGTGTTATTAGTTAAAAAATATGTGAATTCTTGGAAACTATTGTCGGAATACATAAATCTACCTATTCAGCCATGTTTTGAAAACAAAGCTGTAGTTTTGTATGGGTTCGTGTTTTAAAAATGTAGAAAAGGGGAATTATTGTACTATGTCAGATCATAAAGTTTCACTTCTATATAAGTTTGATTTAACTTGCGCATGCAGTTAACACTTTATACTCTTTTGTTAACCCGTTTTGAAGCAAAACTGCTTAATCGCGTAAATTCAGAATATTATGGGAGTAGCCAAGTATTCTGTTATTCTGTTCTGAATTCTTCTGATAAATTAGAAATTTCTAATAATTAGCTAATAAATTAGAAAAAAAGTTCTTTCATAGAATTCAAGGACAAATTAGGCGAAGAAACTAGGCATTATATCTCTTGTCTACGGGATGGCTCAGTTAAATGTCATCTTGTGGCCTTGGATTCTATTAAAAGACGGGCAAAAAGACTCATTGGTAACGATGCAATCGTAAACAATAAATAAACATGAAATGCAAGCCTATTGCATTCAGATACCTACGCAATAATTGTTAGAAAACTGTTTTTTAGCATTACTATTAATTGCATACTTAATTTAAAATGAATATCTTAATATTAATTTATAATTATTAAGTAAGTATAATTTTAAAATAATTTTAAATATCAGCATAAAATTAGCATCACGAACTGCAGATTGTGCCATATTTATAGACCATGTTATGGACATTCTTAAATTCCATATATTTAGATCAGTTTATCAAACAGTAATACAACGCGATTAAGTTAGTTACGACAACTTTTTTCTTCTCGATTAACTTACTACTTATATGAACTGCAGCTCTTTCAGATTTGCAGGCGTGATAAGGCTTTTAGGAAAGTTTATAATAATATAATGATGCTGTATGTAATGTGCCTATATCTCTAAGTACATTTATTTGAGAAATTTCCAACAATTTGATAATCTGCAATAAATACATCATAACCCGCGGCACATATGTCCGATATCAATAATCGAAAAGCGTGCTTATTAAATATGGTCGCAGCACGTTCGTTGCTCTGTCCGGGAGTGGCGTCATTAGTCAGTGAGACACGGAGCGCGAGCGCACCCGACAATTTGAACGCCACTCGAGCTCCGCACGCATCCGTAAATTGCACGCTGCCACCTCGCACCGCTACATTTATTTATTTGTAACTTATCGAATCCTAATTACGTTCCAAATTCAAACGCTGTGATTCGTTTTTCGAACATTTGGCGGTGACGGACTAATGACAGCCCGCGCTTCCGCCACGTTAATTGTCGAGAGGAAGTCAATGAGCACATCGCGTTATTAGATAGTTTTGTTTTGTTTGTAGCAACACCGACGGACGCACTTACCCGTCTGTCAATCTGTACGGGGCTTATTCGGATTATAACGTAATACAGTAGTACGTAAGACGTTCGATTTGCTTAATGCTTTTAATTGATTTGCAGTCGACAAAAACAGACTGGCAGTCATGAATTCCGATCACGGTTAGAATTTCTGACTTTTGTAATTATACCGCTTTGATAGCATTCGACCTTTTTTTGGATGAATAAAATCAACCTATGCTCAGCTGATTAAAAAAAAAGAATATTTTTTTGTAGAGCAAGTAAAAATCTCAAGACTATTTGGGTAGCTCAAACATTTTTTACAAGACTCATATTAATGATCATGCACAAAATAGGAATATAAATGTATTTTCCGATTAAATGTACCCGAACTATTTAGTGACTAGTGGCGGTGTCGTCCCACGCACTCAACTTACAAGCTACCGGGAAACTATGTCCCAGTTACTTCCGTGTTCGAGTCCCGGGAGCTAAGTTATCTCAGCAAAAGATACTTCTTGTAGAACGCAATTGTTTATCTTTTATTTAGTTAGCTATTATATAAAGTGAATTATTTGCAAGAGTAAAGCGTAAATAGTTTTTAATCTAGAGCAAACGTTTTAAACAGTAATTGTTTTAAGAAATACAATGATTCTGTAAGAATGCGATTGTGTTAATACCTGATTTGTGTAGGTCAGTTGACTTCACCCAGTTGCTATTTTTATCCAAATATAACGGAACGAAGTTTGTAGACTCGTTTTGTTAATGGCTTTATCGGTTGTTCGTAATAAAAATAAAATTGTCGGTCAACGATTCACATACGTTGGCCGGTTACATAATAAGAATCATTTTGATTGGCCTCCCAGCCCAGTTGGTAGTATGCCTTCTGTAGGTCGTGGGTTCGATTCCCACGCGGGTCTAACATTTGTGTGACAACATAATTTTCTGTATCCGGACGTTAATATGTATTATACGTATGTATTTACAAAATATATGGAATTATTCTATCAATCGTCTGGTTCTCATAGTAAAGCTTAGTTTTAGCGTTAGTTTGGGGCTAGATGACAGCGTGTAATGTCGACTAATATTTATTATTTATTTATTTCGATTATCATGTAGAAAACCACATAATCTAGCAAACATACAATAAACCCCCATACATATAATATAATATATATCATATACCATACAATCGTCTTCACGTTCGCAAAATAAAGGTCGTTGCATACAATACATTTGTTATGTATCGTTCGATCGCCGAGAATCGCGTAATTGACGCAATCCGATATTATCCCCGGTGTAAGATCAAGCATCGCGATCCGATAGCCATATCGATTGTGACAGTATATACTCATGTCAAATGTATAATGAGCTTCACATTTAAATAATTGTTTTGTTTCGGCAGTCGATATTACTATGCCAAATGCCTCATCTTTTGTGTATAATAGGAATATTCCCAATATTCACTCGAGTTTTATGTAAATACTAGCTGCGCCCCGCGGTAAGTCAACCCACGGGAACACTGCACTTTCGGGGTCAAAGTAACCTATGTGTTAAGCCAGGATATGATACCAAATTTCATCCAAATCCATTCAGCCGTTTGAGCGTGAAAGAGTAACAAACATCCATACATACAAACTTTCACGTTTATAATAATTATTAGTAGGATAATTCGACTATTTCATTGTTTGACTGATCTCAAAGCTCAGTTGGTAGTAACTCTAGTAACCCTGCCTTCTGTAGGTCGGGAGTTGAACAAAAATTTGTGTGACGAACATAGATAGATGTCTGCAATACAATACATACAAACTTTCACGTTTATATTAGTACGATTTATCGAAAACAGTGCGTATACAATAACACTTTTGCGGGATATTTTCTCGCTCACTTGAAAGATAAACGGCTACTATGTATAGAGTGATCATTGTCCGAGCGTGTTAAAGACCGGTTGGACGCGGAGCCGTAACGAGCGTTTCGTATACAATAGACCTTTTAGCGTCATGCGGCCGCGCGTCAATCGCGCTGCACGACAGGACTCGTCAGTGTGCGACCGCCTTTACACGTCCGCCGGTAATGCCTCATACGCGTTACGGTTTTCTGTGGCAACATCGAAATGTCCAATTACATATATTAATAAAATGCTATAAATATTATCAGCTAATTAAAAAAAATATCTCTACATCATCCTTCATATTTCCAGGTCAATGTGAAATATCGATTACGATATACTTCTAGTATTTAAAAATATGTCGCAATCCTATAAATATTTGAAGTGCTTGAACGATATTAAAAATTATATCTGTAGAATAACTTGAATCAGCTATAATCTCTTAAATCACAAGAGCTTTGATTGCACACACGACGAACAATTATAAAATGTCCGTTTTAGGTACGAGACTCGGTTACAACTATTATAACAAAAAACAAGTCGAGTCAGTTCGATTCGTATGAAAATAAAACATATATCCAGCGGGGGAGTGACGTGCGTCCGGCGTCACTTAGCAGCGCTGGAATGACGTGACAGCGCTTGCCGAACCGAATTCCTTTTTTAAATTTCAAAATTAAAAATAGAATAAAAAAATTACTAACTTTCCAAATCTGTTCCATTGTGTTCACGTTTTGGAAAAATTTAAATGACCGAGTGCTGGCCGCTTTTTTGAGGGTCGGAATCTCAAATTCGGCGTTTAAATACATACAGTTTCGCGGTTTAGCGCCATGTTTTTTCTGTTTTCTGCACATTTTGGCGCGTTCAGATCGCGCGATCGTTAGATTTTGTGCGATTAAACTCCGGTGGTCGATAGAGTAAGTTGTTTGTGTTAATGCTGGAAATGGTTTGAGATTTAAACATATTGATGATATTGTGCCTTTAAATTAAACTCAGGGTGTCGTTAATTGATATCCGATTATTTTGAGATTTATAATAATTGTAATCAATGTCTAATACATCATTAAACCTAAATTCTCTTGTAGGTATCTCTTATCTGGTATTATGGGTTTCAGTTTCGTATCTTTTTAATATATTATAATTATTTGAAAATAAATAGAGACTACTTTTAAGCACGTTGGGACTTAACTCTGCTTTTAGACAATGACACTAGCATTAGATTGTCTTATGATCATTCATGTACAATCCTAGTAAAAGAGACAAAAAGTCTTTATTCGTTTTTTTTCAGTGATAAAACCACCATCGCTCGCTACAGTCAATTTAATACATTGTAATTTTTTGTTTGTAGTCGCTAATGAATTGCGAATGTTGCCATATATTCGAAGCGGCACAGCACAGACTATCGATCGTGGATATTTAGAGTGGCAATATGAATGTATTTATTCAAGCTGAGGTCGGCCTCCTAACAATGCTACGCTTGTCGTTGCCGCCGCGAGGGCAGGGCTGCCTCGATGGGCTAATCTTTCATCATATTCATTAAACAATATGGCTTGGCTTACTTACACAGAACCTAGGCCTCGTAAGAGTTTTGACGGCACTAAAATAACTCTTCTTAGGGCTAAGTTTCCCTCGGCACATGTATTAAGGAATGCACCATTTTTACTATAAAGGTTGACTCTGCCTGCAAAACGTGGAGCTCCGATTCGATTTCCGGCTGAGGAAAACATTTGCTTAGTGGACGAAATTTTGTATCAGGTGTTGGATGTTTTTGTTGTGTATCCATGCCATCTGCGACATAGGTTGTCTTCGTGTAACGTATAAGCTTCTCAAAGTTAAAAAAAATAATTGAGTAGATAGCTTTTAGCCTTCGTGCGCCACCCTTATCATAGTTTACTGTCAAGCAAGTAAAATCCAAAGTCTACAATAAAAATGGAACTAAAGAGTTTACTGTCATGACGTTTAGAAGTGATATGAATTTATGTAACCATATGTGACTAACAATCGTGGATAAATTTTAATCTACAAAGTATCAACTTTCAAATTCTTCAAATTAAAATTCTTACTTGAAACTTTTGGACTGGTATAGTCTTTAAATAATTATATACCTATGAATCAGGGCATCTGAGGTAGTATACTCGTCACCCAGTTTACTCTTCACTGATTACATGCCGTTCAAACGATTCAAGAAACAAACTCTTTAGAATAATCTTTAGCCGAATGAGTAGTTAAGTCGTCACCTTCAAATTCGGTACAATTTGAATTTAGATTCTTTTTTTTTTTGTTGAAGTACCTATTCACCTTAGAGGCTGATAACCTTTATCCACATGCAAACTCCTTTAAAAGTGTAAACATTTGAATTTCGAATTTGAATCCTAGGTTGGCATCCCTGAATCGGATGTCCGTGAATCAGGGCTGCCGCGGCCCGGTGGTCCGCGCGTCACTCGCGCGTGCTCCGCACTGTTCACATGTATCCCGGCCGATTTGCATAGTGCGTATGCCTCATATAAATACAAAAGAAAGTATCACGGTTGCAATAATCCGTATTACTTGTATTTTGCCCATGAACATTATGAGGCATTAGAAAAACGAATTGTGATCGATAGAGGCATATTGTTTTAATTCTAGTTAGTAATGTGTGTGATTCATTGTAATGTGTGGATTTCGGGACAAATATTTGTGTGACGAATATAATTACGTTTTCTGGTGTTAATATTTATGTTTTTAAAAAAATATTTAAGTTATCTGTGGTCTGTTTCCCATAGTACAAGCTAGTTGCTAGCTAGTTTGAAGACAGCCGTCGTAATGTTTAAAAAAAATTGGCACTTGAGCATTGTGGATCTAAAATACCGAAATCAATGTAGAATTAATTAAGTCTTGTTTTAAAAATATTACATCTCAAAAAAAGTATTTTATGTAAGTCGCCTCCGAGCGCGCGGGTCTTGTTCGTTTTGCTTCAGCCATTGTGTTTACCGCGTTTACCATTGTTTGGAGGCCCATATAAATTGGACTGCGACGTTCGACACCGGTGACAGGTATATTTGAGTCGTCGATTTTGGCCGATAATTAATCCGTATTGTTGGCGGAACGGCCCACCCTTGTATCAGCACCGTCTCGCGAGCATCGATTTTTATTTATTCAATCAGTCTGACTGCTCTTCAGTCAGTCAGTATGCTGCAGCTTTTCTTTATGCGATGCAGTTACGGAACGAGCCGACGGCCCACCTTAAGTGGTAACCTCGGCCCATAACAACCGATGCGACTTGGATCCTACCCCGCTAGGTACGACAAGTTCCAAGTGGCATCTACGTGTCTGTAACTCTGAGACGTGTGGGTGGAATGTCTCAGGTGCCTGTAATTTCAGCTTCTGGTAAGTCAACCGTTGGGATCTACGATACTATATAAATAATAGGTCGTGTAGTAAGTAATTATAATTTAATAGTTTTTATACTTCAATAGCGCATTGCCTTGGCTTTTCGGGTTGCAAAAACTGGTTAAAAATACAGTTACAAATTTTGACCTGAACACAAATACATCCAAAAATTGCAAACAAAATTTATTAATAATTAAAATGAGTTTGTAAAAATATTATGTAGACGTATCTTGAAATAAACCAGATATACGAGAATCTTTATTGGAACTGCAAACAATTTTCTGCACTGATAATTGTTAAGTCAATAACTGAGATCGTTAAAGTCCAGTTATGAATGGAATACGCAATTTCAACAACACATCATTGAATCGTAAAACTTTGAGAATAGATACTTAGGATCTTAAAAATTTGAGAATAGACACTGAAAATATTAATGACTAATCATAATAATAATAATAATAAATATTGGTGGACATTTCACACAGCACCATGTAGCCCCAAAGTAAGCTAAGTAAATAGCTTGTATGTAAGAATATAGCTTGTAACTGAGCTATGAGGCTAGTCGAAAAAAACTAACTCGGGGATAATAATTATTCGTGCTATACCATTTTTTTTATGGTACTTCATTAATAGTGTACCTTTTCAAAGACTAGGGAGGAGCTGCCTTTGCAACCGCGTTTCTGCACAAAAACAAATCCTCTTTGTTTAATTATAAATAAAAAAACAAATTAATCCGAAATAAAAGAATGTCGTTTCACGGTCGTTCAGGACGTGCGGAGGTTAATTTTAATAATTGGTTAGTTATTTACGTCATATATTTATCATGTCATTAATTTTGCATTGTTGTGTCAGGAAAGATTTTCGTTCGCACGAATATAAAAAAAATACTGAAATGTTTATTTTAGTTACATAACCTCGGCAACAAGATTTTCTTCAAGAATTTTGTATTTGCCACAGTGGGACTGGTTTGCCAAGATTTGCAGGGACGAGTTCCGGCCACTTCCTAATCAAAAACTTTTCTTCATTCAGCCTTCACGTCGCAGAGTTGTTCGCGCTTACGTTGCGACTTGAGGCTTGTCTTACTTAAGTAGGGGAGGACCCCATTTGTGTTGCTTGTTATGTGCAGAGGTATATAACACTTAACACCAGGTGGACCATCTGCTCGTTCAGTAACTTTATCACATAAAAATAAATAGTATATACTTAACAGTTATTTGCAATGACCAGGCATCGAACCCGGGACCTTACTTTGCAGGCAGTTACTACCAACTTAGCTAAAGTACGTATACTGAGCCTTCTTCGTAAAATACAATTTCTTTCTAATTAATAACTCCAGGTTAACAGTAAGCTTAGCATCTGTTTTGAATATCCCATACGTCTTTTATGCTTCGTCGTATTCCGTTTTATTGGCAGTAAGTTTAAATGTTGGTGATAAAGCAAAATGCCAATCACCTTGGACGACCCACTTAGCCAACACCTGCCTCCTCTAGAAAGTTAACCATTTAATTTGGTCCTAATAGATAATAGATTAATTGTTTCCGAATGCCTTAAGTTCTACGGAGAATGCCTAAATAAATAATGATGGACATTTCACACAGCGCCATCTAGCCCCAAACTAAGCTAAGCATATGCCTCACAGCTCAGTTGGTAGTAACCCTGCCTTCTATGCTGTAGGTTGTGGGTTCGATACTCACCCAGGACAAACATTTGTATGACGAATATACCTCTAGATGTTTGTTCTGTGTCTGGGTTTCAATATGTATTATATGTATGTATTTACAAAAAAGTATAAGTATTATTATATCATTTGTCTGGTTCCCATGATACAAGCTATGCTTAGTTTGGGGCTAGATGGCGCCGTGTGAATTGTCCACCAATATTATTATTATAGAAGATGATGATAATAATAATATTAACAACTATAATAATAATGAAGAAGCTCAGCTTGCAAAAGTTACAAGTTTGGTATTAGTAGAGAGAGCTTGCAGTCAACCGTATATATCGATTTATAACATCTTTCTTACATTCTCTTCTCTTACTTTGGGGCTATGGCGATGGCGATGGCGCTGTGTGAAATGTCCACCAATATTTATTTTATTTATTGCCGGCGCGCGGGCTCACTGAGGAATTATAACAGTACTAACAAACATTATGTCCGGGCACATGAGTAGCTGTCACGGAGATGAGGCGTGCGTGCGGCGCGCGACTACCGGCCGACAGCCCCCGAATTCTTGACCTCCGGGTTAATCTAGCGATGCTGTAATTATGAACGGGTGGAAAAATCTGACGGGTATCCGTGGGGTCAGCGAACTGTGCAGTTTTTGCTAGAACTTCTATAGGTAGCCATAACCATGATCTTTTGAATATCAACACTCTTTCATCAATTGATCAAAATGAACTTGACTTATGTAATATAATTATGGAAAAGCCCACCTGGTGTTAAGCGGTAACCTCTGCCCATAACAAAGCTATACGACTTGGGTATATAAAGACCCAAGTCGCATCGTATGCACCCGTACTCAGACGTGAAGGAGGAATATCTCATGTGCCAGCAAACAACTTTCAAACCGGAACACAGTAACTCGAATGCATTGCTGCTTTACGGCAGAAGATGGTAGTATTTCCCCGGATGAACTTTTACCTTCTACTACTTATAGACTGACTATGATTGGGTTTAGGTATACTTATTCCCATTTGTTGACCAACAAACCTCATAGTCTTGTGAAGATGGAAAGAGTTGAGCAGAGTTCTCTGTTTGAAAGATGGCCTGTAATGGCCCAAGTAATATCATTAATATAATCACCGTGAAATTATGAATTTCGACGAAGACCGCGTCCCTTATGGGCCAAGCGATGTTTCATTTTCATCACATAACAGTATGTAAGTAAGTGAATTCGCAAGACCGATACGTAAAACGATCCTTCATCATCTCTTATCATTTCTCGTTAAAAATATGATCCAATTAAATGGTTCAATAAGTTACCGAAGTTTAAAATCTCGCGCACACCCATTGTAATAACGCGTTCAATATTAAAATTTAACAAGGTATTAATTAAAAAAAACTAAAGCGAAATGTTTTTAAATTTTTTCTCAGGACTCGCTCGCCCCCTCGCGTTTTATTTTTAATTTCATTTTATTCGGCGCTGGCCGGCGCGGTGGAGTAGATCCGCCCACCGGTGATTTAAAATTTTGATTTATCGATGCGCCGGCGCACATCGGCTCGCGGTGCGTGGTGCATGGTGCGTGGTGCGTGATGCGTGGTGAGTGGTGCGTGGTGTGTGCGCACACCCGTGGTAATTATAAATATGACGCGGTGCTAAACTGCGCGAACTGACCCGCGACCCCGTGCGACTGGCCGCCGCGCCGCCCTCTCCACTACACTGCTCAACATTTTTTTATATCTCATTTCAGTATTTTATGTAGTCATGAATGTAACATAGATCTAAAAACTTAGATTGTTCCAAGGATCGTGCTCGCGGAAAAAAAGGGAGCACTCCTTTAAGAGTTTCTTGCCTGTTCTCCCATGAAGAGTCGGATAGGGTTTGAACAGGCATCAAACTTTACGATAAGTGCGCGTGACCTTATGTTTTGAATATTATTGACGTGTGATGAGATCACAAGTGTTTTAAATAATTAAAGCGCCTGATACAATATTCCGAGCAATCGTAAAGACAGTTATTTCATTAGCCTCAAAAAACAGATAATCGGGAAAATTACGTGAGCAATAGTAAAATCTCATGGAAGCCAATAATCATAGAAAATCAATAATTAATCGTAAACGGTGTTCTCTGAGCCCTTTGTATATTTTTCATTTCAAGTTTTAATATATTTCTGTTAGAAAATTTTCAATATCTGACATTTCTAAGTAACTCTACATGGAAATGCATGTATCAAAATTACTTAGTATTGAGCATTGGCTAAGAGTGGTAATAATATGAAACTACCCCAAAAAAAAGGCGCTTAAATAGCAAGCCTAGACATATAAAATCACTAGTTTCACCACTAGTTCTAATTGGATTATCAAGATTTTCCGCTATTCCCAGAAGTGTGGATGTTACAGTTATTTGCCAGAAGAGGCAGACAACAATTAATCAAACAAGCAGGTGTATTCGAAGCTGCGCCCGCGCATGGAACTCGTAAATACGAGCAGCTGATTCCTTAATGTACGGCGCACACTTCCTTGATTTGACGTTTGTATTGGAATAGCGTAAATTAGCGTACAATGTGATAATACTTTCATTTCAACCGTTTTCGGTCATTTCGTTCAGTATTTGACATTTTACGTCTGACTGATTTATTATAATGTGTACTGCTCTTTGGTGTTTTTTGTCACCGTTACTGTTTCGTCCCTGTCACTGTAAATAGTCACTTAGGTGTTACTTATTCAGGTGTGTCCTCCCCTTAAGGGTATGTAGGTGTGGTGTACTGATGATAGTCACGATGATACAAATTAATTTCACTGGCCTTATAGCTCAGTTAGGTAAAGGTTACTACGAACTAAGCTATAAGGCCAGCCTTCTGCGGTGTAGGTCGTAGGTTCGATTCCCACCCACTGCAAACATTTGTGTGAAGATGTTTGTTTTGTGTCTGGTTATTCATATGTACTAATATATATGTATGTATTTACAAAAAAGTATATAAGAATTATATTAGTTGTCTAGTTCCCATAATACAAGCTATAATTAGCTTATTTTGGGGCTAGATGGCGCTGTGTGAAGTGTACACCAATATTATTATTAAAAATGGTAAGAATCTGGTGGACTTTAGCTATTTGTGTAGCCATTATTTGTGAAATGGTTTTTCGACTAGCTTCTGATCCAACACCGTGTTTCGATCAGTTATAGTAGTGGCGTCATATGAAGAAATAAACCAAGAAACGAAACGTTTTAAGTCACAGATTTCAAAGAAAAGCTTGATCAAACCGTTTATTTAGCCATATAGAGAACTACACACTGTATAAAAAATATTCGACTTATTTTTTCCTAGCTTTACCTGTATCACAGCTGGGCAAAGATCTCCCCTAAGTACTTCCACACAACCCGGTTTTCGGCTATTTCCCACCATGTATCAATAGCATTCCGCCAGCTTTTAGATACCGACCCGACGCCATTTTCCATCGACATTACTATTGAACATTTGTTTTATCATTTCTCTGTAAGAATTAATAGCAAGTTTCAATTTGAAAGGTCGGAAGGAAAATTATGTGATCATTAAAAGGTTTTTGATTAAGCTATCCAGGAATGTATTCTTAACAGACAACTCCAACCCAGCAGTGTGCAACGTTCTTCAACGTATGGAATGAGAGAGCTATTCTGCCCTGGCTACGCCAAGTTAGGGCGCAGTGTCCTTTCCATTGAATGCAAATTCACACGTATAAGAAGCGATACGAGCCAGAATTACCAACGTTTAGTCGCCTCTGGAACATAATTCGGGCTTACTTTGTAATTTCACTGTCACGATACAAAAGTTAAAATGGTTAACGCGAAGTTGATGGTGGACCGGACCAGTTGTTTCCGTATAGAGATATTTTATGGGACGCTAATGTTGCTATAGAGCATGTCCGTAGGTAAACATAACGTATGAAGTGTCTATGGATAGTTTATGAGACTTATTTAGCTTCTTATAAGAAGTTGTCTTTGAAACACAGCCTTAAAAAGCCTTTGTGTAAAGTATACCTTTAAATTGTGATATTTTCAAAGCTTGTTTCCTTAACTAGTTCTGGACTTTACTATCTGAGCAGTGAATCACTCTGATTAGAGTATTTGATTTTTAGTTGTTCCTTTCGGTTGCTTTGGACTCATCTTCCAAAGGACGTCAATAGAATAATGTCGTAATGTTGTCTTGTGTGCTGATTAATTCAGGAGTTTATATTATCGGAGATCGCTACCGCTTATATACATGGTGAGCTTATTGACCATTACAATAAGTACCAAAGGTGAAACAAGGAAGCCTGAAGAAATACATATATGTAGTACATATTAACACCCAGACACAAAACAAACATCTATAATAGTCACACAAATGTTTACCCTGGGTGGGAATCGAACCCACGACCTAAAGCGCAGAAGGCAGGGTTGCTACCAACTGAGCTGTGAGGCCTGTCAAAGAAAGAAAAATAGGAAAAAAAAACATGATTGTTGTACCAAATTATTCCCTGACATCTACAAATTATGCAACTGTCGTAGTTCCATATCTGTTCGTTCAGAGCCTTTGTCTATTGAAACTAGGAGCCATAAAGAGTTTGGCGTCGTCAATGAGGCACCGCGACGTCGGCGTGTCGATTACGATTCGAATGTATTTCGATGTAATCTCAAACGAGCGGTTGATGTGTCAATCGGAGCGAGCGTCGATCGGTATCGGCCGCAGCTCCTATTGGGCAACCGCCGCGCCGCGCTTTGTTATCCTAACGGACTTATAAAATCCGACGGGCCGTGAACGGAAAACGATGGACAATACCGACTTTCGCCGAGCCGCGTTCAAATCAAAGGTGGAAACGAATTTAACGGCCCCGTTTCTGTCCGTTACCCCGCAGTCGAAGCGTACGCCCGCCGCTACGATCCGCACACAAATAAATCGTTAAGCGAATTTCCCAACATGGCTTCCGCGGCTACGGCCAATGGGAGGCGGGGGGCGAGGGCCGGGGGCCGGGGGCCGCCCGCGCCCGTGATGCATCTTCGTGTGAAAATTTAAAAAATTACGAGCATCGCTTTTATTTTATGAGCGCGTCGACAGCGCTCCGACGCCCGTCGATTCACCGATAAACGTGATGCGAAACACGATCGAATACTTATAAATTACTCGTAATAGGTATACGCGCCGTTTACCTTTTTACGGAAAATATTCACCCAACTTTGCGACTGAACTCCAACCATTAAAATCCTCACTAAGATGCCATTTGTGAATAGGGAAATAAACTTTGACAGCGGTTTCAAAGCCTTTCTGTGACATCAAAGTTCTGTTGACCCTCTCTCTATTCCCAGAACCCTCCGTCCACACAAACGTATCCTTAGCCGGCGCGGCGCTCTACCCACACGACACACCCACACCGCGGGACCGCTACATAATTATAGTACGACTGAAACTATCGTGGTGTGAGTGAACACGATGAAAATCTTTATTTTCACGCTCTATCTCTCTTTATCTAATCGCCCCGGTCAGATAAGGACGGAACGCCGGAAAAACTGGCGCGGCGCGAGGGGTAAAGGCTACATCGATTCCGCGCTTTCACTACTGGGGGCCGTGTAAACCTTTAAAAACATCGTTTCTGCCGCTCGATTGTCATCTCTAACGTTACGTGGATAAGAGGAAAATTTCAGTGTGGGAAAAGATCCGGTAAATGGATTGCCTCCCCCTGGGGGCTCTCGTAGTGGGATCTAGATGGCGTAGATATGCTGATAGGGTTCTATGTGTGCGCGGCGGTACGTGCTTGTGTGCTGTGTTTCCGGATACAGACTCGTGTAGTTATGTACCGAGCGCTCCTTCCGGGTGGGATAAATTCCGCTTGTGTTCGCAAATATATGAGGGGCCGTAGGTATCCCTTTGCGATATAATTTCACGTTGCAGTGTAGATAGGTAGATAGATTAGGGAAGACGGAGGCTGTGATTTGATTAGATTAGGAGGTGTTTGCGTGGGGTGGGGGAGATAACGCTGATTGGATCGAGGGAACGTTATGGAAATATGTTTTTAATGCGGGTGCTTTATTGAATTAGTGTCGTGTGTGTCAATAGATTGTTGATTACATCAGGCGATTATGTCGGTTGTAATTAATGCATTAACCGGCCTAAACTATATTATGTCGTCATTAGATTTCAAACAAACTTTGTCAATACAAAATGCATAAAGACTGACGAAGACTGCTCCAACAATATATTGAGAAATAATTTGGTTAAATTGTCCACTTAATACGGTCAGCACAAAATGAACAATCGTTATATTTTCGAGCGAAATCACAACAAAGGGGATGTTTTGTTGTCAACACAATGAGTTGGAAAGCCCTCGTTGTCACATCGCATGCTTTCAGTTTACACTACACTGAAAATTAAAGTACCATGACAAAGGCTGGATTTGTCTGTTTGTGATGGTTTTTTTACCTTTGTCGGCATTTTAACTGTGTTTTTGTTGGTATGTAAGATATCGATCGGGAATGTCGTTGGCAGTGAAGTGGTTTTACAATTAATAAAGCTCTCCGAGTCAGGGACGGGCGCGCTTGGAATGTCCCACTGCTGCATATATTTTAGTAAAAGTTTTGAACAACACGCCACTGACAGCTCGATTGGAATCTATCGATACTTCAAATGATCGATTGGATGTCAGGTAGCTGAATAATGTTCCTACTACAAGGACGCACGAATAGTGAGAAAAAAAAATCATATCGTGTAAACATTTCACCATTGGGTTACACCAATTAGATTAATATTAAAAACGCCTGTATTTGAGCCTCGACAGAGGTTACAAATATCTCTGGATCTTCCGAGAACTGAATAAGAGGAATTGGGGCCCAACTTGTGAATATCGTATCGATATTTGAAGTGATGCCTCATCCGAGAGTCGATATGACAACATTCAATAATCGTCATAGTCATCAGTCAAAAAGCTTTATTTCTTCAGAATTCGTGTAAACTTGGTTGCATCAATTTGTTAATTAAAACTTACAATTAAATCAATTCACTTTCCCAACATTGGGAGAACAAAGAAGAAACCCCAGTGAAGGGGTTACCTTTTGCGTGCTTGATCCTATAATCAGGTATACCATAGGTGTTACATATATATACGTATACATACATAATTAGTGTACGTAATTCCCGTATGATTTCGATTAGAAGATTATGCAGATTTGGGAAAGTAGAAAAAACAGATAAGAGAAACGCCATATTTTAATAATTTGGAAACGCTACAGATAATTTAAAATCTTGCGCGTCTTAGAGCAGGGCGACAACATACCATGGAGTTGTATCGTTTGTATATTAATTGGCTATATGATACGTTTATTTAATTAAATATTTCTTTGATAGCATTGGTTACTAAATTCAGGTTTCTGTGCCCAAAACAATGAAGTGTTGCTGCACTCGATAGCAAATTAATTATTGACGGTTTTTTATATATGAATTATTTAAAACTTTTACAAGATTTTGTGAATACTTATTTATATGTAATAAACAAACGGAAATAAAATTTGTCCGTTAAAATGTTCACAGTTGATGCCATTTTGCTTAGCGTTCTGTGGACCCATAAAAAATGACCCAAATAAAAATAATCCCAGTCATAAAATTTACGGCCTTCCAGCAATTTCAGCGTTTGAAGAGCGAAAGTAATTCGCCCATAAAATTAGGGGTAAACAGGCGTTTTTCCACGGAAATAAAACCACCCCGGGGTGGGTGATGGGTGACTTCTGTAATCGGCTTAGCCTGCCCTCAGTCGCAGTCACTTCCCCAGGGAAGATGCACCCTTTGTAAGTTGATGGGAGCCCTTATCAGCAGATTATAAAATCGGATTTGGGTAATTGAGTCGTAAACTCACGAGTAATAATCTGATTTTGTGATTTGTGACGATGATTTATCAACGCACACTTTATGGAGTTGGTGAAATTACAGGCACGTGAGACGTCCTTCAAGTATTGGAGTGACGGCCGTAATGCGATCTGACTTGATCATCCCATACTCCGGGTACCACTTAACATCACAAAAAACATAATTCACCCTTTGTCTTTGTGTTCATATCTATGTCCACACGCTCTATACCTATAGTTATTCTTGAATACGCAACGCTAAACCAATACACACAAAAAAAAAATAACTGAGGAAGTCTCTTTATTAGGACATTACAGGCACATGAGACTCTCAGGTTGACAGGCGATTAGATAAGGATCTTCCCGTAGTTGTTTAGGGGAAGACCTAAATTGTAGTGCTGTTGTTAAAGGCCGAATAGAATATTTATTTGAAGCATAATTTTCAAGTTTTATATAGGTAAAGAAATGACAGAAAATATTACAAAATATGCTAAGAAACTGTTATTAGGTCGTTCCGTCTCGTAAATTTCATTTGAAAAACATATATCATTTACACGGTAGTAAGCTTTGTGTACCATTATTGATACATGACTCAAGTTTTTGGTCAGAAGCTTGGTTGCAGGATTTATCATTGTTATGTAGCATAGAATATTGTTTCATTAATGTTCCTTTTACATAGAATTTCTGAAGCAATTTATATATAACTACTAAGTAGCTTCAACATAATCACAATACACATTATACCTATTACATTTACATAGTATTTTATAGTGAGGAACGCGAGTCATTCGTTGGGAAGGCTCGGCTAATATGGCGCGGAGTAATCTCCCGCACAAAGGCGCTGCCATGACACGGCGGTATTGACGCAAACCATTTAATATTTAGGTATTTTGAGATGTGGTACTTGTGAGCACAACTCTACTAAACCATTTTTGCATAGGGAATCTATCTCTAATTTTTTTTTGGATAATGTTACCTCCTATTGGCTGTATAAAATAAAATAAAAAAATATGGTGGACATTTCACACAGCACAACCTAGCCCCAAAATCTAGCACGCCTTGTATTATGGATATCAGATAGTAACTGATAGAATACTTAATACTTTTTCTAAATACATACATATATTTCATATTAACACCCAAACACAGAACAAACATCTGACGCCACACAAATGTTTTGTCTTGGGTGTGAATCGAACCTACGACCTAGAGCGTAGATGGCAGAGTTACCACCAACTAAGCTGTGAGGCCTGTCAAATGAGGTTCGATGCGGGTCAAGCGTCTTCTAACCAAAATTATTAATAGCATAATAATAATAAATTAATAATAAAATTATTATAGATAATTATCAGCGAAATAATCGTTCCGCCTGATGTTGTGGGTACGGGAGTTCTGTCGTAGGGTGAAATTACAGGCTCATGAGAAATGGTCTTGTACCTTAGTAGGGGAGGACTCAAGTTGTATTGCTTTGTTATGGAGGTTACTAGTTGGGCTACCCTGTCCTTCCATAAATTTTACACATAAAAATAATGTTTTTGAGCATAATTCTCATACCCTGTGAAATTGGTGCCAAATGAATCACAAAATCATTTAAAATTCACGTAAGATTGCATTTTGAAAATACAAAAACATATAACAAATACGTGTAGGAGTTAACTGCTGCTATTTTTCTAGATTACCTAGTCATAGAATTAATAACGTTGTAGGCGTCCACTGACATATGAATGATATCTCTACAAAATGTTACTTACTTGAAAGGTGAAATCCATTAGTCGGAATGCATTTTTTGCTCGAGTGTACCTCGGTCGGACAGTCACTTACGATATTAAATCGGACAATGCAGCGAGGGACCGTCTCACGATAATCTGTGGTAGTGTTCGATACTACGCTAGTTACCGAGAAACCAAAATCAAATATGATTTCTAGCGACGGTCCACAGGCTTTTTATACAATAAATGACATGACAAATTAATGGATTTATTATGAGTCGGATTGCACTGTATCTTTTTATTCTCGTGTCGGGTTAGGACGAATGCATTTTTAATTGAGTGAGGCACTTTTGTGGACTGTATAAAACGGCCACCGCGTGTGGATATTTTTTGTTTGATTGACGGGTAGTAATGGGCAGGTGCGTAAGAGGGCCGGACGACAGCTACCTCGCTTTTTCGTTTCCATTTTGGAATATTCGCTTTTTGTGTCGTTTTGTTTTTCGATGTCGTATTTTATATGGTACCTTATATTAATGGGGTCATAAATTGTAGAGCGGCTGTTTAATATTCATTTTAGATTTTACGTCGGCAAATTTCTAGATATTTACGTTTTATTGATGGCTTATTTGTTTGGAATATTCTATTTTGATCGTGCTAATTAAGTTGGTCGTAAAACTTGGATTTGTCGCGGCGCTGACGATGTAAGCTCGGTAGCTTAAGTTGGTGAGCTCATTAATATTCCGATGTTATCAGCTACGAGTACATGACATGATTGAGTCTATAACTTAAGCTCTCGTCTAATTCTGCTGTTTGCTTTTGTTAGTCACGTTATAAATTTTGTTATAGTTTAGCCCAATTATTTCTAATTTCCATTTTTTGTTATATATATATATGAATTCTTCTTTGTTCAAAGCTTAGCCTAATAACTGTTTGTTTCCAATATTTATAAAAATGTGCTACAGAATCCCTCTTCAGGAAATTATAATTTGAAGTCGGGAATTTTGCCTATCGATTTTTGTTCGTAGTTTATGAACATAAATGCGTAGGTACCTGAGTGATTGATTGAATAATTTACAATCTTAAGCTATAATTTCTAAAATTATGCATCAATTATCCTGTTCCCACAAGCTTGCTTAGTTCGGGGCTAGATGACGCTAAAATTATCAAAAATATCGTATATAAAACTATGTTATATGATATGATATGATATATATTGTCTACAGTCGCTACAGAGCGCGGCGCGGCGGGCCGGTACCTCGTGCGCTAACTGCAAGACAACCACTACGACTCTGTGGCGGCGCAACCAGAACGGAGAGCCGGTGTGCAACGCGTGCGGACTCTACTACAAACTGCATAACGTGAGTACCTCACACAGAAGCTGGGGGTTCACACCCGGACCCGGACCTACTCTCACACAATCACTTTTTTATGTGTAGATAGAGAGATAATCTGCCGTCCTTCAACTCAAAGGCTAACCCCAAATTATTGTTTTTAAGATATTATGTTCAGAGAACTCTTTTTAATTCCTTTGAAATCTGTCACTTGACGGCCTACATTTTTTTTGTATCTCCGAAACTAATTACAATTTACAAACGTATCTTAGACAGAAAGATTATTCCGAATTTTGAAATGTATCTCTTCCTATTAAAAAGTCGAAATTGACCTGTTGAGGGTTAACGGCTTTCTAGTGAAAGGACGGCAGTAATACTTTATTGATCATCATACATGGAAATTTCGTAAAGATTAATATTTAAGCTAAGGTAATACAATGGGTAGCCTTATCGCAATAGCGACTTCTTCAAGGCAACCTTTTGCCGGAAGAACGGTTATACTATACCGTGTAAAAAGCAACAGACTTATTGAACTACCCTCGTGATGAAACTACTGTTAGTATCATTCAGCAGACAATGTTGATATAAAACTCTGATTGAAATGCCTTAGAAACCTAAATAAATCAAATAGTTGGATTGCCATGCATAATTACTGCTAAGTTTGTTAAAACCTTACCTTCCATGGAGTTACTTCTACTCGTCTCAATGGCTTTTTCGAACCAGTGTGTGAGGCTCCTTTCACGCACTAGGTTAATGATATTTATTATCCAAGGAGTTGATGAAAACATACACTGATTGTAATTTCTTTTATAAGTCTACTTCTCTACTACAAAAAGATGCATCTTTTTGTTTGGAAAATTTTTCGTTCGTTACGTCTATGCAACGAAAGTTTAAAGAGAAGTTTGTTAAATATAATCTGTAAGTATGTCAAAAAAGAGTTATGCGACCATCATTATATCAAGTATAAATTAAATAGAATTTGATTATTTGCATAATATTTCACTTCTAATAAAAGTCAACACAAACGATATCGGATGGCTAGTCTGTCATTACTATAAATCAGCTTTTGATTTTGTGTCGTAACGATATGTTATTCTACTTTATTTATGAAACAAAAATTGCACAAACTAATTTTAATTATTGACTTGGTAACTAAAGTGCAAAACGATCATTTATTGCAATATGAAGAGAATAGAAAGTGTAACTCTCAAATTTGCTCGATTTTAAAAGAACACTAAAATTTGACATTGACATGCTACAGCTATCATAATAACTAAATTAGGGCATCCTAGTTTTGTAAAATCTCATATTTAGTTGATTAAAATCCAATTGCTATGATAATTTCATAAAAATAAACAATTTGGTGTCAATTTGTTGTAGCTTCAATATAAAACTGAAAAAAATACCCCACCACTGAAAATAATTATAGCTCAAATATATAACTCGGTAATCGAAACATGTGAAATATTCGAAAAAATGTATATCAGGTATCAGGCATTACTGAAGGGACAATATTTCCTGTTTATTTATTAACAAAAAATAAATAAATAAACAGGAAATATTGTCCCTCATATACGATCAGTAACAACTGTTTCTTATCATTATAAAAATCACATTAAATCTATACATATATATAGATTTTATTATATTAGTTTTGATCCACATAATCTAATTGTAAATGAAATGAAATGACACAACTATTAAAATTTTATTTACTGCGAAAATTATCTCTATCGTATATCGTATATTTCAATAATATTCAATTAATAGCTGTAATATGATATTATGTTAAAATGTTGAAAAGTGAAATCTGGTTGCCTAGTTTCCATTTTGATTACCCACAAAACGTCAACCGGTTGTATGAAAAATATGCATCGTATAGGAAATAAATATTCATTTATTGTCAAAAAGCAACCATAATTATATTGTTTTATTACACCTGGTTTTTATCACCGTAATTGCTGCTTGAACCATATCATATATCATTCGCGTCTCAAAGTCGCGGCCGCAATGCAATGCGACTTGGGTCTTCACCGTTTCGAGAAAATGATATTTCGTATTGCGCATTTTGTTCTTTCACGCCAAAACTACTAAACTGATTTGGTTCAAACTTTGGACATATGTAATTTAAGTAATAAAATAGGCTAAGTTTTGTTTTGGTACCACGCGGGCAAACCCGGTGACTTAAGTTAGTGAACACATATCTTCATTAATACTTGTTCTAATTTTGTGTAGCATGAACTCTAGTCGTTATATTTCGTTGAACTCCAGTCGTTATATTTCGTTATTAGTTGATTTGAATGTATTTTCCATCGATCATTAATCATCTGTGCTCTTGCCGTTTTAATTAATCAGAATGTATCTTTTCATCAGCGGGATAATTTCTATATATTATGTAAAATCGATATACTGGCCGTTATCTAACGCTAAACTGGTGACTCTTTCTCCGTCGGCATTTCCTGATCGTTATATATGAGTACCAGACAACTGATATAATACTTTTTTTTTTGTAAATACATACTCATTAACACCCAGCCACAGAACAAACATCTATGTTCGTCACACAAATGTTTGTCTGGGTGGGAATCGAACCCACGACCCACACCGCAGAAGGCAAGGACCAACTGAGTTACGAGGCCAGTCAAAATACATAAGGAATACATAAATACAAAAATTATACAACTAATCAATTAACATCATATAACTCAGGCAGTTTCGATCTACAACAAAATATATGTCCTTGAAAATATCTGTGGTGGCATCTTGTGAGATGCAACACAAAAAGTATTAAGTCATAAATAAACTACACTTTAGTTAATCGAATACAAAAATAAACTACACTTTAGTTAATCTAAGTTCCCCTCGGTTTCGAATCCCACCGGATCATTTTGACAGTATCTTGGTGACAGATAACCGGGGGTCGCATCCAAACAACCCCCTGTGCCCGGCTAATGTGTCATAAAACCCGCGCTATGGTCCCCGCTGAATTACTATCACGATAACATCAATAAATGGTTGAATAAAATAACACACCAAGAGATAAAAAAGATTAATTATTACGAAATAACCGCACATTATAAACTTGGACGGCATGGAAAACTCGCTTCACCAAATATTTGTGAAGAAAAAGCCGGAGAAGGTGAAGTTACAGGCACATGTGACATTCCACCTATATGTCTCATAGTTACGGGCGCATACGATGCGACTTGGGTCTTGTCGTACCTAGTAGGGGAGAACCCAAGCCGCATCGGCTGTTATGGGCCGAGGTTACCACTTACCACCAGGTGGGCCGTCGGCGTCGGCTCGAAACAATAAATATTTTGTACCTCACTTGTGGGCTGTGGAATGGGCTACCTCCTGAGGTCTTCCCGCAAGGTATGACATGGGCAACTTCAAGAGAAATGTAAAAAGAAATCTCCAGGGTAGGCAAACTCATCAGTAATGCTCTCGATGTTGCTGACGTCTGAACTGCATCAGGTGGCACATGTACTTGTTTGCCCTAACAACTTTTTTCGACTGGCCTTATAGCTCAGTTGGTTAACCCTGCCTTCTGCGCTGTAGGTCATGGGTTCGATTCCCACAGCACCAACATTTGTGTGACGAACATAGATGTTTGTTCTGTGTCTGGGTGTTGATATGAAGTAGGTATTACGTATTTACAAAAAAGTATACAAGTATTATATAAGTTGTCTGGTTCCCATGGAACTAGTTGGCGCTGTGGGAAATGTCTACCAAAATTTATTATTATTATTGTTATTATTCTAACATAAACAACCGTGTCATACTCTGTGGATTAATTTAACAAAATAACGTTAAAGCGAACATGTTTAATTAAATATGATGATCCAAAACAAATCAATCAACCTACAAAGATAACAAAGTTTTCACTTTAAGTGAGACACATTAAGATAAGCATGATGCCGCATTACGAAAACTTTTCCCCGTCAGTCAACATTATCCGTTATTGGACGGCAGAGTAAAAACAAAATAGAATTGATTCAACAAGTTAAATTTATATGTCAAGTGATTCGAAGAAACAATTCTCACGACTCTCACAGCCCCCCATCGAGAATACAATCGACAAAAACCCGTGCAATTTCAGCCGTCGATACATTAGTATACGAAAAAAAGCACTAACATGTATCGGGAGCGCAACAATGACAAAAATTAACTGTAAAAGCGTTCCCGGACCCTTCGAGGGCACTCGACGTTTTTCTGTTGAAATGTATACTTTATTGCCGCACAAAGATCCCAGCGGCAAACTGTTTGTAATTATTCGGAAGGAGCGACAAAAGCGAATGGGAGTACCAGCTACTTCAGATGTTGAACCCCTAACAACGGGAGCACAATAAGGGAATGTCAGGAGCGTCGTCAGACCCACTCCAATCTACTCCCCGCCTTCTCATACATATTTATTCCGTCACATTAACTTACATTCTTGTCTTGAAAATCGTCGCTGCAAATTAAAACACCCAAATTCAAAACTAACAGATAAGATCTAGCTCTGGCACCGTTCGATATCGATCTCTGATGTAAATATAATCGTCATTCCGCTTAATTCAAATGAATGCTAATTTAGTTACTCGATTACATGATATTTATGATATACGAACATAAATAACCATTAAAATATAGAAACGACATATGATACTTATGATATTTATTATTACTATTGTCTGTATCAATTAATGTGACTTTTTTTAATAGAAAATCACGAGTTGAAGTAAATCCCGTAAATATATCTAAATGTTCTTCGCGCAAAGAAAGAGTAAAAAAGAGTAGAACTGTACCAGCACTACTACTTCAACCAGTAGTAGTTGTAGTAGTAGTACTATCACTATCACTGGCTCTCTGAAACCATTGTGGTGAAAGGACTAAAGTGTGCCTAAACGAGGCTCCCTTCTTGCATTGTACCGACTAGCTAGAATTACCACGTCTAAAATGTATTTACCACGGGAGCTCTAATTGAATCTTAACATGCACACGCTTTCGGTTTCTAAATGCGTTTTACATATATAAATTCACGCCTTTATCCCCAAAGGGGTAGGCACAGCTTCATCGGTCACTTTTCATCATAAATTTTCGTGGGAACGTAGACGTGACCTGGGGTGAGCTCGACGCTGCCATGTTTTCTCGTCAACAACTCTTCTAACACTTTCTTTCAGTAATTCATTCCTTACTATCCAGGACAAATCTTATACTACCGAAATTACCATTAAGTCCGGGCGTTTTTACAATCTTAAATAGGTAAATATCGAGCATGTTAGAGAAAAATGCAATGGTGCATATAATCAAACTAGCGTCCTTTGGATCGGAAGCCGAATTCCATAAGGCTTGGCAACCACGCCCTCAAATAAATACTGTCTGATACGAAACTCTGGAACGGATACATCGTGATCGATTTCAGTGAAAAAACGCAATTCGAACAACAAAGCACGAGTATTGTGTTTACCGACGGCACATCGGAGACGACCGCGCGGTCTTGATACTTGCCTGTTCATTTTTGTACAAAGTATTATATATTCATTAAATTCGTTTACAGAAAACAATAAATTATAATACAAAAATAGTTAGTGTCCATATTAGAGTCAAGACAAAATAACAATAAAAATTAAATATAAAATTTTAACTCATATTAAAATTACAACTAATATCATTAATCACAAAATCACAATTTGAACATCATTAAAATCAAAGTACCCCCTAAGTATCTAACAAACAGTGTTCATATACAGGGTTACAGGAAAAGTCGTGCTAGATCCGTTAAGGGCGTGGAGTACCCATCATTTCTGACTTATTTCACTATGAAACACCCTACCCTAAACTTAACCCTTTTCGAGATATTCGACTTTTAATTTTTTATTGAATAATGCCGATTTTTAGGCTACGAAATTTATTTTTGTTTATTTTGTGTATCTTATTATTATTATTATTGCATTTTTACATGTGTAATAAGATGCTTTAGGACATCAATCATTAAAATAGTGCATAAGTTAATTGAATAGACCGTAGTAGACAAGTGAAAGTAAAAAAATAAAAAATATATTAGCAAGCTTATTTTTCTCTAAGGGATATCTAAAAAAAATATTATGACACTTGTTCGGCAGATATTTTTTAAAATATCTACGTTTCATCAGCTATCTAACGAGGTCTAACAATCTAGGGTTTGTATTACATTTCGTGGAAAAAAGTAGAGAAAGACCCAGATTTTCTAAGAAATATCTTGTGGACGGATGAGTCCAAATTTGATAAAGATGGCATAACCAACTATCACAACGTCCATTACTGGGCCCCAAAAGAACTAAGGAATCCCAATAAGAAAAGAGTGAAAGGGTCCCAACGAAGATTCAGCGTGAATGTGTGGATGGGCATTATCTCTAATCATTTGATTGGACCTTACTTTCTCCCGGATAATCTAAATGGGGAAAGCTACGAAAATTTCCTGAGAGCAGACTTGAGTGATTTGCTGGATGATCTGCCACTCAACCTGATCAGGGACATGTGGTTCCAACACGATGGCTGCCCTGCCCATTTCAGGAGAAGTGTCAGAGACTGGCTGGACACAAATTATCCAAACAAATGGATAGGACGAGGTGGGCCGTTGCCATGGCCAGCAAGAAGTCCGGACCTAACTCCCATGGATTTTCATGTATGGGGGTGCATGAAAAGTCTTGTGTACAGCGAGCCGAATCCAGTTTTGTCTGTGGAAGACTTAAGAGAAAGGATTGTGGATGCAGCAAATAAAATGAGGACCACGTTGACCACTGGAGTAGTGAAGACTGGTCTCCGTAGAAGGATGCGACAATGTTTCAGAAATAGAGGCGGCCATGTTGAACATGAACTGTAGAATAAGAAAAAGTTGTGTGAAAACCTTTAATAAATGACATTTCATGCATACCTAATGTTTTATTTTACTTTTTAGGGCTAAGTATAAATTTTCTTCTCCACTGTCGCCTATGAAACTAATTTTTTTCCAATGCATTTGAATAAAACCCTAGATTATTATACCTCGTTAGATAGCTGATGAAACGTAGATATTTTAAAAAATATCTGCCGAACAAGTGTCATAATATTTTTTTTAGATATCCCTTAGAGAAAAATAAGCTTGCTAATATATTTTTTATTTTTTTACTTTCACTTGTCTACTACGGTCTATTCAATTAACTTATGCACTATTTTAATGATTGATGTCCTAAAGCATCTTATTACACATGTAAAAATGCAATAATAATAATAATAAGATACACAAAATAAACAAAAATAAATTTCGTAGCCTAAAAATCGGCATTATTCAATAAAAAATTAAAAGTCGAATATCTCGAAAAGGGTTAAGTTTAGGGTAGGGTGTTTCATAGTGAAATAAGTCAGAAATGATGGGTACTCCACGCCCTTAACGGATCTAGCACGACTTTTCCTGTAACCCTGTATGTTGTGAGTGAAATATTTTATTTTAAATTAGCTGTTGCCCGCAACTTTATCACGCATCCCTATTTTACCCCTCGGAAAAGTAGCCTAAGTTACTCCGTGTTACATCAGCTATCTGCCAGTGAAAGTCCCATCAAAATCGGTCCAGCCATTTCAGAGATTAGCCGGAACAAACAGACAGACAGACAAAAATTGTAAAAAATGTTGTTTTGGTATATGTACCGTGTATACATCCATATGCACTTAGTAAAAAGCGGTTATTTTAATATTACAAACAGACACCAATTTTATTTATTTGTATAGATTGTATTTTATAGGCAGTATAACTTATGCCGAGTACGTCCGGGGGATTATGCATTCGCGTTACTGTGCTTCTGTTTGAAAGTTGTGCTTGATTCTCGGAGTTACGAGCGTATACGATGCGACTTGGTTCTTGTTGAGTCTAAGTAGTGGACGACCCAAGTGGTATTGCTTATTACTGGCGCCGTTACCAAGTTACCGTGTCCTTGGTAGGGCTGTCACTTAAATAATATTTCGGAACGCGCGGTGACCGCTAACCATAACATAACTATGTACTTATGCCGAGTTTATTCGGTACTCTGAGATATGTACTAAAATGCCAATAAACGTAAGGTACATTACAACTTTGACATACAATCTGAGCTTCAATATAAAGCATACAGAGGGTGACAATATTTTGGGACATGAAGTGGGTACTTTTCTAGTTTGCCAAATAATATAACTAAATAAACATGCTCCCTCTGGTAAATCCTAATTCCACTTCGTGCTTTTCTTCAATAATTTCATTAAAAAAAAACATTTAAACTCATGTATCAACACTGGTTATTCTGGGGAGCCACTTAACAAACAATACTCAAGTATGTTTACTCAAAATATCCTTTATGGGCCCGTAGGATTGTTCTGCAAATGCCCATTTTGACTCAAATTGGCTCTATTGGCCGTCTTATAAAGAAGAAGGGAACAAGCCTTTCCTTTGTACGATACTGTTTTATATGACCACATTTATTAGTTTGATACTCTTCGGTGATTGATGTGAGAATTTTTGATGTGGGTCAACTTTTTCGTTTTAAAGATTGTTTTTTTTTTATTGTTTTGTATTTCCGAAAAATAAATCGTTTTTTAAAAGAAACAAGTTAGTTGATTGACTAGTTTATTTGATGCAAAATTGTAATATGACGTATGCGGAAAATTAATTCCAGGTGAATTTGAAATCAATTGAAAATAAATTACTTTAGGTCAATACGATTAGTGTGGGTTTGATTCTCGTGCTTACCTGCCAACCGCAATACCCACAGTCCGTCTGTTCGTCCACGTTTTTATTATATTTGTTTATTTAATTTATCACGCTCGTTTATACGTTACTTCCTCCGACTATAACCGATTAGGTTTTTGTGGTCGGTATTCACTTTTTTATTTCAACCTTCGATGGTTCCAATGAATTGGTACTAAACTTTTTGCGGTCTCCGAGCGGTATCGATTTGTTATTTTACATTATTGTAAATAAATCGTCGTAATAGATAAACGTGTCACCTAATAAGCATATTGGGTCGTAATGTTCTGAATATAGAATACTAAACATATTTACAGCACTAACTCATGTGACATTTCGGTCCTGAGGCGTGAGTTAAGTGCCTTCCATACAAAAGTATTGGATTACCAGTTGTATGGAGCGCTAGAGTGAGAGAGAGCGCCATAATAACAGCTCAAATGATACATTTGGAATACAATGGGGCGATCAATTCAATTTTTGAATCGAGAACGCTCTTCTAGCTTTTTTTTTTGTTTTTTTTCGTCTAAAGTGCTGTTTTGTTCAGCCAACATCCGAGGGAATTTGACAGTCACTGTTTTTTATCACAATTTTCTGGGTATTAATGCCAGGTTATGGATCCAGTTTTTATGAGGTGTTAAATATATCAGAGATTTATAGGATGATGTTGGAGTTCCGGAAGAAAACGAAATATACATTTTAGGAATAATATAATAAACTTCTATATGTTTTAATATTTCAATAGTATAATGTGATATAATAAAAGGTAAAATCCATTATTCTGATCGGAATGATTGCCTACGCTATAGAAGACTATATTGAAATCTATCCGGGTAAATATATCTTGTGAAATCGGAGTGATTTTTGTATCGCAAAGTGTAAGTGACATAAAAATCACTTAGCACTTTTTGATTGAAAGCATTAAAGTGGGTTTCACTCGTCTTTTTGAATTTTCTATACCTGTTACTTTTATGTTAAAATCCTATTATGAATCGAAACTTTGTGCAACATGATTATGGAAATGATTTAGTCTTTATTACTTAGTAAAATTCCGAAGCCAAAATATTTTTGAACGTGGCTTAATGTAAGTAAAGTTTAATTTACTCATTACATTACATATTCGCCCATGCAGGCTGGCTAGAGGCCAAACGGCCAGCGCGTCGGCGTCGCCCGAATGTTATAATGACATCAATTTGAATATTCAACATCGAACAGCCATCGCATTTACATAAGTCCAACCGTTGAATTTTGTGGCGATGCAAATTCCCCACACTAATTGTGATATCCGTTGTTCCTGCTTCATAAAATGTAGGTGAACGCATTTGTACATATGCGTTCATCTATACAAATAAAAATAAATGGAGTGTCTGTTTGTAATATTGAAATAACCCCTTTTTACTAAGTGCATATGGATGTATACACGGTACATATACCAAAACAACTTTTTTTTTTAATTTGTCTATCTGTCTGTTTGTTCCGGCTAATCTCTGTAATGGCTGGACCGATTTTAACGGGACTTTTACTGGCATATAGCTGATGTAACAAGGAGTAACTTAGGCTACTTTTCCGAGGGGTAAAATAGGGGTGTGTGATAAAACCGAATTCCACGCGGACGAAGTCACGGGCAACAGCGAGTATACCAATATATGTAATTCGAATTTCCAACCTATCTGTGGTGACACTGAAGATTTTACAGAGATGACAGATATTATGGTACTCTACCATAATGTCTATCGTTGCCGGAATGTTTATAAAAAAACAACTTAGGTTGTTGATTAGTCGAAACCAAATCATTTGTTAGTGAATACAGCGAGAAAGTGTGTTTTCTATTTTACCCACGAATATAATTTCGCCAAAACGTGATCTAAATAAAATATGGTAGCAGGCGTTTGCGCAGTAGGCCGGAAAGATTTTATCTGTTGGCAATACAGAAAAAATGGCGCCCACCGGAAGTGTCCGAGCGGCGCGAGGCGCGTTTCTATTTTTTTCTTTTTTTGTTTCAAATGGCTTTTTCCCGGCAGCGTTCGACCGGAAATGCGTTTGCGTAGAACTACCCTCCATTGCCGAACAGCAATAAGTCCGTTAAATTAAAGGAGCGATTTTGGTTCCTTTCCCGAATGTATAATGTTAATTATTGTTTAGCCGGGTGCGCTTCGGTAGACCTGAAGACTTGGCGAGTGTAGCGCTAAATAGGATGTTTTTATTCATGAGATTTAAGCTCCCATTTTGTTGGGTGAGTGAGCCCCAGCTGATTTACGGCCGTTGTAATAAATTTTGTGAAAATGTGAGAATTATTCTTAAAGCGGTGTAAACATTTTATAAAAGATTCCATTAAAATAGCTATTAAAACATTTTTTATTACAAATATAAAACGTTAGGCACCTCTCAGTAAGCATATCTACAGTTCCGGCTATTGGACACACCGAAGTTAGTTGTCAAAGGTTATACAATGTTGCTGTCTCATTCCGTCTCTCCTAAGGTAACTTATCGCGTCACTCTCTCCAGTGCGGTGAAAGGGTTAAAGTGCGCCTCATTGCGGCTCCTTTCGTGCGTAAGGTATGACGCATAATACATATATAAATATGAGACCTTGGTTTTTAATTAAAGAAAGCGCGGGAATATTTCGAAAATCGAATCCGTACACTTTATAACATCAATATTATACTCTACACTAAAACAGAAGTGGGTTCACTACTAAATCAATTTCCATTTACATTCTAGTTTTAAAGTGGGGGTTTTAAAAAAAAAGGAACATAAATGCAGCTGCACGTCACCGCGCGATCGTCCTGGCCGATAAGCGCATGTCCTCCTACAAAACAATTATTATGCTCTGGTCGGGTGGAGAGATTTGTGCAATTGCTATTGTCGCAACCTATTGTTGGTAGTCGGCGATTTGTGTGATATCGATATCCATGAGTATCCATTTTTGTATCTTATTTCTGGACTGCTAATGCTTCAGAATAACTGACGTAGTCTATTTAGGTTTATACTCTCTCATGACTCTGTGAACTCTCATCAAATCGTGTTTTCTGAATTTGTAACAAGTTTTCCAACATTTGTTTTCTATATCTTAACTCAAATGTTGACTTGTTGCTCCATAAACGCTTCTAATACACTATCCGTAGAGATCAATGCTCTCGATAATGTTGTGTTAGTTTAGCAACATAAAACGATAATCTAGTAATTAGGCGATGAAACGCCGAGACAGATCTGCGATCTGGCGCTTCGCCACGCTATCGCCGACCATCTACCATGATCTACGAGCAACTCAGAAATAGCACGCCCCTATTCACTTGTTATTCAAAACATTTGAACAAATATTAATGTGTAATCAAAATAGCTTGTTTTACAAGGCTCAGGTATTCACTCAGCCTAATAAAATAAACATAAGCTAGTTTGTAAAATAAAAAAACTTGTGAGTAATTGATTCGTTCGTATGCGGTAGCCGGTTCTGACGTTTAAAAAGCACAAGTAATTAACTAATAGTGTATGTGGCGCATTAGTTGGCGGTCGATTGCGTCGCGGAGAGTTGTTTGGGCCGTTACCCTTCCAGTACATCTGTAAAGATCTCCGAGATAACCATCTGACGTTTGACACAAAGCGCGGTTGCGGGAGATTCTATCTTCAAACTGTATCCCTCCTCTCGTACCTCACTTCCTCTTTCTTCGTCTAATTATTTATTTATGCTCTACTATCATACCATCAATGCGCTTGAACGAAATGTGCGGCCGCACTTTACGAGAATACAAATTTAGAACTCAACATTATCATCTAGATGATCTTAGTGACGGTTCCAATGAAATAAGCGTAATGTTTTTATTATTAGATTTTATTTTTGTTGTTACTAGTTCAAATATATTTACAAATTGCTTTCAAACACCGAATGCGTTTCTCTTTCAATGCGATCGATAAAATAATAAGTTAATTGGAAAGACAAGTAAATTATGAATTTAAGGTATTTATTTCTATGGGTCCTGTAACTATATTATTAGTACTGTGCCTGATGAATAAATAAATAAAAGGCTGACCATTCCATTAATATATTTTACTAATTTTCCGAGAGCGTGGTGGTCTAGCGGTACTGACCCCCGAGTTTCAATCCGGAGGTCGCCGGTTCAAATCCCGACGTGCACCTATGCGTTTTTCGATTGAAAGATTTATGTGTGCAATACCACGTTCTCAAAACGTTGAATGAAAACATCGTGAGGAAGCCGACATGTCCCAGAACTAAAAATTCGAAGACATGTGTCGAGTGTACGAAAGGAGCCTCTTTGAGGCGCACTTACAATCCCTTCACCACACTGGTTCGACAGAACCGGTGACTCGAAGAAGAAGACTAATTTTCCCAGTACTCTTGTTAATCGAACTTGATCCAACGAAAATAACACTATGTCAATTTTACACCTTTTCCACAAGGGTTATTAAAAATGTACATTAAAAAAACTTTATGACATCTCATTCGAACAAAGTGGCCAGGCCAAGGTGTAATTTGATTGAAAGCACCAAAAAAGTCTTATAATCATATAATAAGTGGTGGAATAATTATTGGGGTTTAGGGCAGGTGGTATCGAGCAGTGCGCACGCGCCAACCGCCGCCACTTTACGATATCAGACCGACAGAAAGACAAACTGTAATAATTATTAAAGTATATAAAATGGGGTCGTATCACCAATTTTGAAATAGCTCACAATGTTACTTTAAAGAAAAGTTATCGTATATTCACAAATAGCGACCCACCCCAATTTGAACGGACGCAATTTACTAATAAAGAAATTGAGGAGTGCGCTTTACAAGAAAGTAATAGTTAAGTTTCGATTTTGTAAAAACAATAACACAAATATACATAAACCTTCCTCGTTTATCGCTCTTTCTATTAGTGAAAACCGTATCAAAACATGTTGCGTCGTTTAAAAGCAGTAAGCGAAGAAACAGAGGCATATAGCGGCTTTGTTGTATACCTACACGAGTATATAAGGGAATGTGATGGATTCACTATTCTCAGTTTGCAAATTTAATTTATGTAATATTGAATGTCAATGAACCTGTTTTAAAAGTGTGACATTGGGTTATTTTTAATTTTTATAAGGGTTAATTATTTTTACAGCAAAAAGCTTTCAACTATATCTTTTTTATTACCTAGGAAACTGATAAGCAAGATAATTTGAGATAATGTTTGATTATACAACCGGATTTTTATCAGTCACCTTGAATTTATAAATCAAACTGTGAAAATAATCTATTTGGTGCTAAGTAGTCGATAAGGGAGATGTTGAAATGATAGATTCGATAAAAAGATTTTATTTTGAGCAAAGTATCTTTTGTTTTCGTGAATCATTCAACAATTACTCTTTCCTATAACTACACTAAATTATTAATCTGTTTTCTATTGTATGAACTTAAGAAAATATCATCAAAACATAAACTAAACTAATTATACAAAATATGATAATTAGTATAAACTTAGCATAATAACTTAACATACCAGTAGAAAAATAACCTTTAAGATAAAAATATAATTTTGCTAAATTACACTACTAAAAATTAAAAAATAAACTAAGGCAACAGCAAAATATTGTATTTAAGGCAATTACGATTCCCTCAGAAAAAAGTACACTAAAAGAATCTGTTCAGCGCTGATTTTCAGTGTAGGTACTACCCTTATCAAAAGATTTTGACAATTAAACCGAAATTTGAATTCACTATAGCCTTTCGAGCCTGGCTGGTAATTCATCCGGCCAAGCGATACTGGTAAAATTTGTATCGACGTTGACAGCTATGATGGAACATGGTCGGAGCGGTACGAATTAGTGTAGCGTGGTAGCCGAGAGAGATTTAGTGCTCCACACTCTAATTGGAACGGGTTCGAAGCCAGGGGCGCGAAACATCAAAATTTATAGTTATCAATAATTGTTTTCTTCATATGAACACAGAAACCCATATATCATCCTCAACGTCGGCCTGGTAAGTTCAAAATCCGGTAGCAAATCTGCAACATTTTGAGGTCCTAACATTTAGAAGATTCGCAATTTTATTATAGAGATTTTAAATTTGAAATTATATATATTTAGGTATATAAAACAAAAAAACGACTGACTCACTCACTGAATAATCAAGAAATCTCTGAGGCTGGCCTTAATTCCGAAATTTTTTATTTCTTCTTAGGAAGGGAATCTCAGGACACATTTAACAAACTTTGAATGACTTCAAATCAATTGAATCAATTATTATTTTTGAAAAATCGTACTTTTCGGATGTTTCTAGTATACTACGCTACATATTCCAAGCAAACGAATTCGTGGACCCGTTTACTAGTATTACAGACTTCGCTATTAAATTAAACCAAATTCGGTAACATTGGATCAAATTACATTATAATGTTATGTAGATTCGATGATACATAATGTAAACTACATCAAGTCGATCTTGATAATGCAACTTAAATAGGTAATTGCTTAATTAATACAAGTGATTTATTGTCATCTGCATAAATCAATTAGTCACAGTACTCGTAGATATGTATCAGTGACTAACATCAGTATTTACAGTTCCATTTCGTTGTAGGTATAAATAAAACAAAACACGATTATACGGACAGAAGATCTCGATACAATATAGGTATACGATATTTATCCTGTGTTTACTATATTATTATATCTATTTTATCTCATCTTCATTACGGATTGATCTTCACGTGCTTTTATTATAAAAAAAGCAGTTTTGTATTATGTTAGAATTTGTTAATTGAAGTTGTAGGTTACTGAGCTCTGGTTATCAATTTGCGTTGAGTTTTACCATCAGTCTAATACCTAAAGCCACTGCTGGCCATAGCTCTCTCTTACAAGCGCTACCGTCTTGGGCTTTGTCTCGAAATATTCTGCCAGTAATATTTGCAACCTGGCTGTTGAAGAGATGAACCTTAGAACGAACCTTGAAAAACCTTGAACCTTATTAACGAGTAACTCATTACATCGATGGCATTTGTATCTCACAGTATAATATTAGAGTTATATAATTGTTTATGTTATCTACTATAATGAGTATTCGAGATTTAGATGGTCGTGAAATCCATCACTTTGTTGATTAAATCTATACAAATAAATAAAATTGAAGTGTCTGTTTGTAATATTAATATAACCGCTTTTTACTAAGTGCATATGGATGTATATACGGTACATATACCAAAACAACATTTTTTACAATTTTTGTCTGTCTGTCTGTCTGTCTGATTGTTCCGGCTAATCTCCGAAACGGCTGGACCGATTTTGACGGGACTTTCACTGGCAGATAGCTGATGTAACAAGGAGTAACTTAGGCTACTTTTCCGAGGGGTAAAATAGGGGTGCGTGATAAAACCGAAGTCGTGGGCAACAGCTAGTATTATATATAACTGTTACCTTTCCCGTAACTTTTATTGACATATCGATATTTCAAGTAAAATATTGCGGTTGAAAAGTTTAGCGGTTCGTTTAAATTGTGTCGATAAATTTGGCGGGTGTTTAAATCGTCGTTTCAATTATTTGGAAGCAGCAGCTGTCTTATGGCCAAAGTATTTATTTTAATCACGAATACGAAACGAGTGATGGTTCGGTGATGTGCCGCACGCACCGCGGGTTCAACCTGAATATTATCATGTTATGAACATTTAGTTAATATTCAATATAATGCGATATGAAAGTTAAAGAAACAGCAGAAAAAACCGAAAAAGAATGGCGAGATAAAATGTTTTGTAAATATATATGACTGATGTCTGATGATGGTCATAAATGAACAATTTTTTTTTACATGCAATTTGGTATAGAATACTATTAAAAAAAAACAGTATTTTTATAACTAGGATAGCTTGTTTTTCCAACATTTTAGAGTAGGTAAGCACTAAGCTAAGCCGAAATAAAAATACTACTAACGGTATCAGTTCCTTGACACGAATTGAAATCTTAATTACATAAAATATTGTCAATTCAGCTACTTATAAGATTTTATTTGACTAATTTGGCACCAATATCTTGATAAATGAAGGTATTAACGCTTTTAATCTATTTAAATTCCAGGGATTTGCATCAACAATAGGATACTTTCCAAGGCTAAACTAAACATGAGTGTTTTAAACGATATTCAAAAGGTTACCACTATCTTAATAATCATAAATTTATAATAATAATTAGTTTCACGAATTTAATAGTAAATCCTGTTATATTATTTTTATTCTACTTATTATCTCGTGTGCAACAGATTTTGATATATAAAAAACAGTACCATGCATTTAAATATTTTTATATAACTACATCACTGTTTATTTTTTTATAAATAATTTATTGTTATGTAAATTTACGTATGCTAATAAGTATCAATATAGTGAAGTACAAAAATTGACGTAAATTAACTGTAAATTTTTATGCTTTGTTTTTCTAGATCTATTCATTAACTGTTAAATTAGAAAGTGCCTGAGAAGGCATTCGTAAACATGATGCTTATCTATCTATGCGTATGTTAAAATATATTTCTATTAATTTGTTGTGGATCTCTGTTATCTATTCCGGTTTGATAGACTGATTCCTTATTACGTAAATTAGTCAAAATAACTTGTCTTAGTTTTCGTTTTTATTAAATTACCAGCTGTCAAAAATAATTGAAAGAGAGTGGTAATATCGTAGCCTACTACTTTATTACGAATGCACACAACTATTCATAAAGTTCTGTGTGTTTCTACACTTTAGTATCAATAGAACTGAACTTAAGCCAAGTTCGTCCGGGGATGTACTGCCAACATACTGATTTCAGCCGAAAAGCAGTATTGCATCCGTGTTACTGTGTTCCGGTTTGAAAAGTGTGGTTGCTGGTGAAATCACAGGCCATGAGATATTCCATCTTCACGTCTCAGAGTAACGGGCGCATACGGTGTGACTTGGGTCATGTCGTACCTAAGTAGAGGATTCAAGTCGTATTAGTTATTATGGGCAAACGTTACCGCCCTACAGTCTGCTCGTTCCGTAACTTAATAAAAGAAAAAAAATGTAATTGTATATTATTTTATTTTTATGTGCCTTATCGAATAGAGTGAACTTACATCATACACTTAACATCTGCCAGATTGCACTTACACGCATAAAAAATAAAAGTTCAAAATGTAACTCTTACTGCGAGGCGCCTAAACGGTCGATTACTGCGCGCACTAACTGCGCGGAACTAATTCCACGAAATGAAAGGAGACCGACTTTTTCACTCCCTAGAAAGCATTTTTGGATATGTCTCATCGGTGCGATAAATTATTTATATTTAGAGTTCAGTATTGCAGTATTCAGTACCATCCATTACATCGTAGTTGGCCATAGAAATTACTATACGTCTACACAGCTTAGTGGCTGCAGAGTTGATATGGTTTGCTACTTTTTTCTGGTGAAATTACAGGCATTGGAGATTTTCTATCTTCGTGCCTCTGAAGCAAAACCTCAAATACCAATCTCCAATGAAATATGACCAAGATCTTCCTTGAGTATGACTGCTGTTTGTTTAGGAACTTCTCATGCTGAAGATTGATTGGACAATGCTTGAGCAGGCATGTTTTTTATTCAGTTTTTAAACGAAACATTGCCATCAACCAGAAGTATAATCCAACTAAGGAGTTTATTCATCATAACATCTACTATTTTTATATCAGGTTTATGCAAATTTATACGGGATTATTAGGATGAGTGGGACGCAATATTTATAGCGAATTTTAGCCAAATATTTAAAATGTGATATTTAGAAACCTGCTTCGTCGTAAATTCTTAATTAACTTAATTTAAATAAAGTACAAATAAATAATAAAAGTTTGAATTGTTGCCTACAAACTACTACAGTACATTTACATGATTATTGAATTATTAAACAAATTGCCCAAAACGACTCGCGCCTCCCGCTGTGAAGTGTTTAGCGTTTGCATCGATCAACACCATCCACACTTACCTCAGATCAATATAAAGAATACAAAGTTTATCCGTATGTCTGTTGGATACATTTTATTGCTAAAATATATCTATTGTCATTAGTTTTTAATAAATATTTTTCACATAGAAATTTTAAACGCAGCTTTTTTTTATATAAAGCCCATCATTTTTATCACTAATAATTTTTTCAACTTTTCTTTTAATTTTTACATTAAAATATATCTATCTCTATATCTCTCAATATCTCTCTATGGATAATGAGAATGCCATTGTTCAGTACATGTAAGCGATGATTGATAAAGAATTTAAATATGATTCCAAAGTAATTTAATTACCTATCTGCATTTGTAACGCTGGCTCGCCCAAAGCCGTGGACGGGTCATCTAACTCGCCTACCCCGCTTTCCCAAGACCTTCGTCCATCTAGGATATCGTAGGCTAATCAGCTGATTAAAATTCTAACTCATATATATTCACTCTATATATTTTATTACTATTTTTACATTAAATTTTAAATTATATCTTAACGGTGGCCGCGAAATAATATTATAATATATACCGGACCAAATTGTTCAAGTGAAATCAAGTCACTCCACCCTTTTATACAGATGATTTGCTTCAAATGAAGCTGGTATAGCAACTGGCTTCTATTTTAACTTCCATTATGTTATTAGTAGCATTCCAATGTTTTTTTTAAATGTTGGTACGCGCCGCTTCATTTCAAATTTATAATGCCAGCCCATAAATTGCTTTGATTTCGCCTCCCTATTTTATATTTACATGATTTGTTTCATTGTCTCTCCTCTTTGAAAGTCGCTCTTAAGCTTCATTCTTTATCGCTAAATATACTTCGATCCAGGATCAATCCAAATTATTGATAATAATCATTCCAAGACCGTGAAAGCAATATAATCTCTGACTTGCAGTGGAGATCTAACTTCAAGTAAAATCTATCTCTAGATGGATTTAAAGATAAAAATCACTACAATCCATAATTAAACATAGTCTTTAAAAAAACATATTTACACACACAAAATATTGTTGTGACAAAATTTGTTGAATTCCGGCTAAGAGTTTCTGTGTGGCGACCGCCGCAGTCGCGTCGCCGATGCGCGCAATTGAGAACCTAATTGCTTATTTTGAGACAGCTCAACATTATTTTTTAATTTCTTTATCTTTTACATGCGTATCTTTATTTTAGCACACTGGCACACATAACTACTGTACACAATTTCTCTATTTCCGGGTTAAAATTTGGATGGTGGCTGCCTCGGTTACGTCACCGATGCGCGCAATTGAAAACAGAGTTATTTTCCGATTTCTTTTATCAAATAATTTATTTATTTTGTGACAGATTTATTCTAGGAATAATTTAATTATTTTTATAATATAAATATAATAATAATAAAATAAATAATAATATAAATAAATATATAATAATAATAATATTCTTAGAATCTGAAGATTTTTATTTTAGAAAGCAGTTCTAATTCTGTACTTCTGCGTAAAATTGCAGATAAATGTGATGTTGTAGCTATAAGTTAAAGTGAAAGTAAATGAAACGAAAGATTGATTGCAAACTGACAAAAAACGACAGAACAGAATAAATTTCGATTGCAATTGATATTTCACTAGCAACGGAAACAAGGTGAAATATACAACATCACAAACTTCAAAGATCCAAGCACAAACTCTAACCTCATTAAATGTTTTTCCAGGCCGGGATATGAACCCCGGACACTAGCTCTGAATGTTCTCCCTAATCACCATATGAACATTTGTTAAAATTAGGTTGTTGGTTCCTGGAAAAAAAGGTCAATATTACTAATATTCTTAAGGTTACATTCTACTTTCACGTCTCAGATTTACGGGCATATACGATGTGAGTTGGGTCGTGTCGTACCTAAGTTGGGAGGACCCAAATCGTAACCTTTTTTTATGTGATGACGGAACGACCTGATCTTGTAACCGCCGCCCATAGACAACAGCAATACGACTCAAGTCCTCTCCATCAAAGAACGAGATGACTCAAGTTCCATTCTGTTGCGTCCCGATCATCCCGAGACGGGGATGTTACGTCTCATGCGCCTACAATTTTACTGGCACCCACTCCCTTCCACCGGAACACAACAATACGAGTGCATACTAGAGAGTACTAGAGAGAGTACTGCTTGGCAGCAGATTACCAGGTGTGGTGGTAGTACTCCGGGCGAACTTAGGACAAGTTCTACTGCTACTTTGGGTTGCTTCTTTCGCACCACCCGGGGGACACGTGTTGGGATTCAAACGGTAATCACCTACGGACGCGAGCAACATGCAACTTTTAACAATATTACAAATAATATATAAAATAGCAGCAAGCGATAATACCTATGTGCCTACAGGCAATTTTACAACTAAGTTTTCCATAGTCGCGTTCACCATAAGGTCAACTGGCTTTATAACTCTAAATATGATATCTCGGAATCTAAATGTTAATGATTTTTGCTTTATTGAACACACAAAATACTATAGTTCAAGGTTAGAGTCATCAAAACAGGAATATTTTTAGTTTATGCTCTTGTGCAAACAAGCATTTAATTATTGTATGATTTGTATCATTGCATTTATATGTAAGATTGTGATTCGATATCATAAGTTATTTGCATAGTTCAATTCACAACATATAATTAGTCCTTGTTTTTTTGATCTCCTACTTATTTTATTAACTTCGATTCAGCTTTATTCGATTTTTATGAAACAAGAAAAGTGAAGAGGCCACGACAGATTTTTCGAAATAACTCTCATAATCACATAAATAAATATTATTATCTGTAAATTTATAAAAATTTTCAGTTATGTATGTTTAAAAAAATAAAAATTCATTTTTTATCATACGGAATTCAGTTTTATATAGCACTGAAATATGGATTTCATTATATTATAATTCTATGGAGAATTATAAAGTCTGATACTCAAATTTATATTTACGGATATCTAAATAGCTACCGATTATAATCTTTATTTTAGATTATAACACGATACACATCTTAAATTAAATTAATCATAAGCGTAACTATTATGAGCAAATAATAATAAGCAAATTTTTAAGATGTAGCGTTAGCTGTAGCTGATGCAAGTCATTATTGTATTCCTATCAGAAGCAGTGCACTTCCGATTTAAAGAATTTGTACTGCTCTGCATCCACTCTTACATATCACGTATCTATATCTATATGTAATGATTACCCTGTCTGGTTAGAAAAACAACATTAATTATGCATTTGACAAGACATTGTTCAATTGACAAAGTGTAACTTACATACCTAATGTACAGTGCACAGGCGTAAGAACGAGATAATAGCAGGTATCGATTTCAATAAAGCAATTTTCCGTTTTTCATAGATAATGAATGAATGGGCTGTTAATTCGACGCGAGATCTTTTGTAATTGATAGTTTGTGTCGAGATAAAATTGTTGATCGTTATCCTGCTATTTATAGATTTCGTTTTTTATTAAGTTGCTATAATTGATTATAAATCTTATTTCGATAGATTTTTCACTTACTTCCGACTAAGTATGTTGTTTTAAAATTTATTGTATTATAAATGTACCCGTATACGAAGTTTTATTGCAGAAGAACTGTATTTCCGTAAAGTTATGCACTGTAGCCATTTCTGCTGGTACGCAGTAGCGCACTTGCTCTATTCCCGTTTGAAGGATATGAGTGTCGGTATAATTTTAATATCAAATTAATCAGTTAAGTTAAAAATCAGACATTATTATAAACATTATTAACTCCGCATTTGTACCAGACTCCAATTTTCCAACTGCATGGACAGGGTACTGTCGAAAATCGAGAGTAAATGAGCGTTTAATCTACCACGGCTTAGATGGCCCGGTCTAGATTGGACGATGTCTTCGAATTTTGGATTCTAGAACATGCTGGTTTCCTTCACCGTTTTGAGAACATGGTATTGGGCACATTGTTCTATCAAGCGAAAATTTCATTAGTTCTCTTTAGTCCGTGCACTTGACACGTCTTAAAATTTTTGGTTCTAGGATATGCGGCTTTCTCATATTTATTGCCTTAAACGTTTTGAGAAAGCTACTGCGCACATAAAATTGAAAGTGAAAATTAAAAACTCATTGGTACACGTCGGTATTTGAACCAGCGACTTCTGAACCTGGGACCAACATGGGGTTTTTACCACATGTAAATTATTCAACTCTACAATATATTTTTGTATATTATCGTCAACTTCAAAATAATATCTTTAATTAAATATAACGTATATTAATGGCATTGATTTGCTACCGACCTGTTTTAGATAAGGACTGGTATTTTTGGACTCATTTTGTACAAAGACCGAACTTGAAATTAAAAACTAGCTTGCACTAAAAAAAATATGATAAAAACTATTAATTCAAATAAAAACGTATGTTGTCGTAGTTAGAAGTTTTCCGACAATAATAAACTTTCCAACAGTCGTAAAATGACAGAAATTAACGGCACTTCCTAAGAGGAATATTTAAATAAAGTGCAAGTATATAAATACAGTGTACTTACATGGATCATACACAGGCGCGTCGGAACAAGCGTCAGCGACGTATGGGGGGAAGATATATGCGGGATGTGTTATCTTTAAACGGAACCGAATATTTAAGGTACCCTTTCGAAGGTTTGTAAAACTACGCCATAAAATTTAATTCAAAAGTTTAAAAACCATTAAAAAGTACAAAGGTATTTGTTTATGTTAGTTTTAATAAGCAGATGACCCACCTGATCTTAATCGGTATCATCTGCCCAAAACAACAGTATTTCGTCCATCCCTACCTAAGTAAGGGTAGACCCTATACCACCCGTCCTGACTGGATGAAATTAGTAAAATTATGTACATAATAGGTATGCGATAACAATTTTGATTCGAGAGCTGCGGTACAGACCCACGAGTTTCAATTCAGAGGTCGATGGTTCACATCCCGAAGAACACCAATGACCATTTTCACTCTTAATAATGTAAGCAATACCACGGTGTCAAAATATTAAGAGAAAAACATCGTGAGAGTACATGTAACATGTCCTAGAATGAATAATTCGAAGACATGTGCCAAGTCCACGAAAGGAGCCATGTTGAGGCTCACTTTAAATCCTTTCACCACGCGAGTGGTACCTAGTGGTTGTTGTAATTGAGTTTGTTCATACTCTGGTTAGTATGTGCTCGCTGCATCTCCCCTCAGGGCAATCGCTGCATTTTCCATGGCATTGTACACTGAGCCTGTTATTTTCCCATTTGAGCGGTTTTATGGCTATGTTTGTATGGCAGATGTACAGATAGTGGCATAATTTGCGCACTCTCCGGCCTACAAACGTAACGCAATTATTCGCACGCATACACAAACGCAACGCCATAGAATATATAACACAAATAATTATAGATGGGTACTATTAAATCTGTATTGTGTATTTGTTGTGTATCTATTTTTGTACCTGAACGCTTAGGCAATGTATGAAATATAGCCTAGACAAGAATGAGTAAAATATACTTGTTTATAGTAGGTACATTAAGTTATATAGTCGGCAAAGTACATACCTAACTACAAGATTACAAGTATATACACTAATATTATAAAGGAGAATGTTTGTGTGTGTGTGTTTGTTTCTCCTTCATGCTCAAACTGCTGTACGGATTTGGATGAAATGTAGTACCAGGATAGCTTATATTTTGGATTAACGCAGGCCTACTTTGAATCCCGGAATAGTGCAGTGTTCCCGTCGGATGACTTATTCACCGCGGGCGTAGCTAGTTTACAATATATTTATTGCTATTCTTATGCAGTGAAATTTTGACTGAAAACTGTACGTTTGTCTGTACACACTGATGGTAGCTTTTTACGTTAGTTTTCAATAGTTACACTAATAAAAAAAGAAACGACATATTAAGGCAAATTACGATGAATTGTTGAAGCTAAGCTTCCTGTTTTAGTTTACCTATGTGAAATATTTGTGTTAGGAGACTGTGGCTTTAACATTTTCCTAAACAAATAATACAAAACGCATACCTAATGACGAAATAGAATTCGTACCTGCATCTATAAAATAGAATCTCCATTATTTTAGGACTGTCTACTATCATAAATGGTGGAAATGCATGACAACATGCATTCGAATGTAGATTGGTGCTATAAAGGTTTTATTGCAGCGACCTTTGCCAGAAGGTTACTTACTGCATCTACTTGCGACTTATGCGGGCTCCTCGAACCTTGACTTTAAATAGGTTAAAACGGTCTTTTGAATGTATGCCTGAAATATATATGTTACCGCCATTCTGTATGATAATATAATAATGATCGCGACTCATCGATAGAAAAAGTCCGCGTAATATCTATTAAATTTGATTTAGTTAGGTTGTTATTGCCATAACAAAAGCCATAGCAAAATCACGCTATATAAATTGGAGATTTCCTCTACTGGGCCAGTATATAAGGGTGCATGCACACGACGCAAGTGTGCCCTCGCACGCAACGTCAGGTAAGGGGTGGGACAGACGGCATGACACCTTGTTTTATTGCATTTTCCTGAATAAATTAAAACGCAGTTTTCTTGCTTTCATGTAGAAATGCAGGAATTTGTGAAACTAACCTTTCCTGTTGTTTAGTGTTTCGTTTTAATATGTGATGGAACACTGATACTCAATTACACAATATGCATCAACGAAATATGCTTCTGAAAAAATATTGAAGGCTTTAAGGCATTCTTCATCAATATGAAATTTGTTGATTATATTTTAATATTTTTGTAAATAAAGTATATTTTATATAATCGTAAATAAAATCTTAAGCTATAAAGTGACATTGACATTAATGACACCTTCGCTTATGTCTCGTTATTTACAACCGTCCGCTCAAGTTTGCAAGTACACTTTACGAAATAATTTAAGATCAGCTGGTGTGCGTTTGCCGTAGACTGTCCTCAAAAAGTTCATGCAAAGCCTTGCTCCAAGCATGGAGTAAATTGTATGATCTTTGACAACTACCGCGTAATGGAAAAACATGCATGTTGTGCGCTGAATTATAATGTGGTAGGAAGTAAACCAGCTTTGAGTAAATGAGATCACATTGAAAATTCACAAGAGGTCAATTTATAAAAAGTTCGAGGGCGGATTAATGTTCTTTGTTTTTGTGTGACAGTATCACCGACAGAAAATTTCGAGTTTAGGTAAGACAGTCTTAAGTTATGGGCGTAAAACAATGCGACTTGGGTCTTCTCGTACGTAAGTACAACGACCCAAGATACTTTTCTTTTGATAAATGTTTAACGCTTAAAATCAGGTTGATCATCTCACTCGGTCGGTAACTTGCTGTTTTTGTTATTAAGAGCGATTAAGTTACAAAGGTTAAAAAGGTATTTTTTTTATAAAATGACAAATTAATCATCCAAAATCTATAATTCTTGGTGGTAACTATATAATAATAATAATTAAAATATATAACACGTCTTTGTGGCATATACGACCATAATCTTGTTCATGAAATGTGTTTGCAATTTCTCTCACGAACATTATTGTCTATCTCGTAAGTGAAATCTATGCACCCAAGTACATAACTCTGCACGTCGCAGTAAGCAGACATATGTAATTAACGGGACATAATGGACTATATGACGCAATTTCAGTCATAATGGCGGATGTCTTGTCTTAGTTCGTACTCAGGTAGTATATACAGGGTGTGGCGTAATGAGTGGATAATAGGGTACCTGCGGGTAGGGGCCATTGTGGCGGTTCAGAAAAATATTTGTTATGCTCAGTAAAAGTGCCTCGGTTTTCGAGATATTCGACATTTTCGAAATTTAAGAAATATTTCACCCTTCGTCACTATTTTTGGCGCCCAGACTGCAAATGAATTTTTTTTTTCTATCTGTTTTTTGGATAGTATTCTTGGATAGATGTGCTATCGAATGGAAACTATTATTTTTATAACACAAGCACAGTTATGTTTTTAAAATAAGATTTCACTAAAATTTTACTTGCTTTCGTTTGTTTTCCTGACCTTTACCCTTCTGTGGTGTAATAAAAATGTATGGTCACTTGAATGCCAACGTTTAAAAAAATTAGCCTTTTTCATCGAGATTCCGAAATGGTATATTACATGGTATTTCCACAAGTTGATTCAAAATTAATTCCTATTAAAATGGGTAGAGCTAATTATTATAAAATTACAAATAGTACTAAAATTTACTTCATTACTTAAAATCACCTAAAAACATTAGTTTAAAATTCGGTAATGAAATAAAACGAAACAATAAATTTTAAATGCATTTCATTTATTAAATTTACTATCACAAAAGGTGTTCGAAAAGTCCACCACGTGCTCTGATGCATGCTCTGCACCTTTTGATAAAAGATCTTTTAATCCTGTTCGCAAATCTTTGCTCTGTGATTTTCTGAGCAGCTAATCGCACACGCTCCCGTAGCTGGTCCACTGTATTAATTGGGTCTTTATAAACCTTTTCTTTAAGACATCCCCAGTAAAAAAAGTCCAATGGGTTGAGGTCTGGTGAACGAGGTGGCCACAAAATTGTCCCCAAACGACCGATCCATCGTCGACGATATGTTTCATAGAGGTATTGTCGAACATTTCGGGCGTAATGAGCGGGGCAACCATCGTGCTGCAGCCACATTCTTCTTCTATCTTCTAATGAAACATCTTCTAATAAAAGTGGAAGTTCGTGCCGTAAAAAATGTAAATACGTTTCTGCAGTCAATGTTCCAGACAATTCGAATGGTCCGATGATTTTGCCATTTAGAATTCCAGTCCATAAATTAATTTTGAACTGGTACTGGGACCTGTCTTCTCTGGCCAAATGAGGGTTTGTACGCTGCCAACTGTGCAGATTGTGCATATTAAAATACCCATCTTTTTTGCACGTGGATTGGTCGCTCCACAAAATTTTATCGAAGAAATCGGGATCAGCGTTCATTTTTCTCAGCATTGTTTGGCAAAATGCAACTCGTGCAGGGTAATCTCTTGGTTGCAAACATTGCACGCGCTGGTAGTAATACCATGTAATATACCATTTCGGAATTTCGATGAAAAAGGCTAATTTTTTTAAACGTTGGCATTCAAGTGACCATACATTTTTTTTACACCACAGAAGGGTAAAGGTCAGGAAAACAAACGAAAGCAAGTAAAATTTTAGTGAAATCTTATTTTAAAAACATAACTGTGCTTGTGTTATAAAAATAATAGTTTCCATTCGATAGCACATCTATCCAAGAATACTATCCAAAAAACAGATAGAAAAAAAAAATTCATTTGCAGTCTGGGCGCCAAAAATAGTGACGAAGGGTGAAATATTTCTTAAATTTCGAAAATGTCGAATATCTCGAAAACCGAGGCACTTTTACTGAGCATAACAAATATTTTTCTGAACCGCCACAATGGCCCCTACCCGCAGGTACCCTATTATCCACTCATTACGCCACACCCTGTATATGATACCTTCTTAGTGCGAGATATCTTTATGGGGTTATTGGCAACTTGCTTACAATGCGTCTGCCAGAACTAACAAAATATATGTTAGATTTTGGAATTTTAAATTGTTTGGAAAGTAATCATTTGGAAATGTTGCATGCACGTTAAGGTTACCTTTAGATCACTACTTCGAGAGCGTGGTGGTCTAGCGGTACTGACCCCCGAGTTTCAATCCGGAGGTCGCCGGTTCAAATCCCGACGTGCACCTATGAGTTTTTCGATTGAAAGATTTATGTGTGCAATACCACGTTCTCAAAACGGTGAAGGAAAACATCGTGAGGAAACCGACATGTCCTAGAACTAAAAATTCGAAGATATGTGTCGAGTGCACGAAAGGAGCCTCTTTGAGGCGCACTTACAATCCTTTCACCACACTGTTTCGACAGAACCGGTGACTCGAAGAAGAAGAAGAAGAAGAAGAAAACTACTTCATACTCCATAAAAGAACCTTGATATTAATAACCACAGTACAGCTGATTTTCAAGTAAATGTAACATCAAAAAAAACTTCATAAAGTGTTAAATAAATGGTGATGATTTACAGAGGTAAATTATCTACCTACCTACATATGGAGGTAAACTATTTTTTACTTAATTAAATAAGTAAGAATTAGTTTATCACCAATAACTTTGTATGTGGAAATAAATAGGGGAGGACCCAAGTCGCATAGTATGCGCCCGTTACTTTGAGACGTAAAGGTGAAATGTCTCATGTGCCTGTAATTTCACTGGTAACCACATCTTTCAAAGCAGAAACAGCAACGCGAATGCATTACTGCTTGGCGGCAGAAAAGGCAGTATTTGGTTGAAATAAGCATATTCTTTTCTATTGGACTACTAAACGGTAGGGTTATATATACGGTCATACATAATATATTGTGTCACAATGACGAAATATATGTATGACCTAAAAATATAAATTATACTGGTTCGTCTCGCTTCCACCATATTAGAAACTAATCAATCAACATCGATCGACCAGATGATTTGATAACTGCAACTAAGTTTTACATCCGCTTTATAAATTTCATTTAATTACTTAATTTCTATGACGATTGGTAATAAAACCGCCAGACCGAGAATGTGTGCATCTTCCGTTCATTAAAAAAAGCATTGATCCAATTTCTTGTACAACGTAAATACCTACTTAATAATATTTTTTTTTTTTTTTTTTATGTAATACAGTTACGGAACGAGCCGACGGCCCACCTGGTGTTAAGTGGTAACCTCGGCCCATAACAACCGATGCGACTTGGGGCCTCCCCTACTAGGTACGACAAGATCCAAGTCGCATCGTATGCGCCCGTAACTCTGAGACGTGTAGGTGGAATGTCTCGTGTGCCTGTAATCTCACCGGCAACCACACCTTTCAAACCGGAACACAGTAACGCGAACGCATTACTGCTTGGCGGCATGGTGGCAGTACTTCCCCGGACGAACTTGGCGAGAGTTCTACTGCTCTTAAAATTTTTAATAAGTCGTGCAGTATTCTAAGGCAGTGGAGTTCTATTGAAATATTCGTATCAAGTAGTAGCAAGGAGCGATTTACGACATTACATTAGGTACCTACTAATTAAATTACTTACCCATATACATACGTAAAAAATAAAAAAGTTTGTTCCTAGGCATCAGTCCTTTCATAAGAAAATTGGGTATAGGTACTGGTCATCTCTTAAAATTATTTATATATATATCAAATGTAGAGTTTGTGTAGACTTCTGCAAATCTAGTGTTAATATATCTATGGTCATCCCTCAAATATTTTGTCCTGGGCAGAGCCATTACCGACAGGCCTCATGGCTCAGTTGGTAGTAACTCTGCCTTCTGCGCTGTAAGTCGTGGGTTCGATCCCCACCCAGGACAAACATTTATGTGACATTTGTAACATTGATGTTTGTTCTGTGTCTGGGTGTTAATATGTATTATATGTATGTATTTACAAAAGAAAAGTATATAAGCATTATATCAGTTGTCTGGTTCCCATGATACAAGCTATGCTTAGCTTACTTTGGGGCTAGATGGCGCTGTGTGAAATGTCCACCAATATTATTATATTATTATTATATTTACCAAACGAGGTGGGGTCAATCAAATAAGCTCAGATTCTTCAGTTTTCATCAAAACCGAGACGCGATACAAAGTCCTACATAAGCGCAGTCGTTAAATCTGCCGACATGTGGAATAGGATGTTAATGCATTTTATATTGGTTCAATTGGGAGGAGCGACGGCGCGGTATGCAGCGCAATGTGTGGGCGATTCGCGGGATCCCATTAGAGCCGAGGAATTGGCACGCATTGCGCACTTATGAAGATGCTCTTGTCTGCTTTTGATTCCTTGCAGCAAGACATACATGCAGTCTTAAAATAGACACTTTGTCATGTCAATCTCATCCAAATTATTTGGAGAAATTACGATCTGTATACATATCGATACATCCTATATAAATAGGCATTTTTAAATCTCATTGATATTTAATATCTTATAAGAAATACACCTTGTGGTGGCCATTAATCCCAGATTTGTTTTCAAGGGCACATTGGTGTCGGTTGTCATTCGATAAGTCTAGAATTACTATTTGAAATGGCAACAAGATTGCCTACTAAATTGTTTAAACTTCTAATTGTATCATGTGTCTCCTTAACAGCCTTAATTATTATATATTATTATATTTAACCTCCTCTTCCTCTTACTAGATTCTTGAGGTTTCTTCTTAACGAGCTACATTAATTTACATTGATTCTACAGGTTTTCTTTGACAGTAAAAATTTAGCCAGAGAGTCCCAAAAAACTGTAGGCTGGATGGAATGTATGTAATAATAAATAAATATAACATAAATAATGTAGAAGGATGGAGTTTGAAATCGTTTACCTTAACTAAAGCCCGAAATGCTAATAGACAGATTACCCGCATTTTTTTTTTTTTTTATGTAATACATTTTTTTTTTTTTTTTTTTTTATTTTTTTTTTTTTTTTTTTTTTTATGTGATACAGTTACGGAACGAGCCGACGGCCCACCTGGTGTTAAGTGGTAACCTCTGCCCATAACAACCGATGCGACTTGGGTCCTCCCTTACTAGGTACGAAGACCCAAGTCGCATCGTATGCGCCTGTAACCCTGAGACGTGTAGGTGGAATGTCTCTTGTGCCTGTAATTTCACCGGCAACCACACCTTTCAAACCGGAACACAGTAACGCAAACGCGTTACTGCTTGGCAGCAGAAATGGGCATGGTGGCAGTACTTCCCCGGACGAACTTGGCGAGAGTTCTACTGCTCTTAACATATACATATACGGAACGAGCCGACGGCCCACCTGGTGTTAAGTGGTAACCTCGGCCCATAACAGCCGTTGCGACTTGGGTCCTCCCAAAGTAGGTATGACAAGACCCAAGTCGCATCGTATGCGCCCGTAAATGTGAGACGTGAAGGTGGAATGTCTCATGTGCCTATAATTTCACCGGCAACCACACCTTTCAAACCGGAACACAGTAACGCGAACGCGTTACTGCTTGGCGGCAGAAAAGGGCATGGTGGCAGTACTACCCCGGACGAACTTGGCGAGAGTTCTACTGCTCTTAAAATTTAGTAGTACAATTCTACATGTGGTTTGCATACTGATTTTTCCTGTTCTGACTCTAGGTTCTTTAGCAAAGGTTCTTTTTTTACAATCTAGTACTAAATAACTAATTTAAACTCATTATCGTGTTACGTGGTGACGTGACCTCAGTGGCGCGAGTTCAATACCCACACGGGACAAATAAATGATTTCATGATTTGTCTTGTTACTGTTCTGGTTTTAGCAACGGGTACAACGGTATTAGTGAAGCAAAATACAACTCAGTTCAGGTTTGACGTACTTAATGATTCCTTACTTGTATTTTGGGTGTAGGTACAATGTAACCATATTAGTAGTAAGGCAAAGGTTTGACGTACCTAATGGTTAATTGCATTTTGGGTGTATAATGTAACCAGGTACGTTAAGATTTTTTAATTTATTACATAATAAAAGTACATTTCTAATTTAAAAATAATACATCTAACAAACTATACTTAGTTTATCTAAGATATAAAGTAATTTAAGGTATTCACATTGACCTTGCCCTGATTTAACTGTCTAGTACAGGTCTCCTTTCCTCGTTTCTTTCGTTTTTTTCGATATGTGTTTCAAGCAAGACCAGGTTTTTCCTGCCACTTTCCCGATGCCTCTCTCTCGAGATGTGCTCAAAATGCAATGCCTTGTCTAATTTACGCAAAGGAATCCAAAAGCAAAGCAAACAAGGGCAGGTCATATGCGCAATCGTGCGTAGGGCCACATGCCGCCGGTTCCCTGGAAGGCGATGAATAACTCATTGTCCGTCCGTCCGTCCGTCCGTCCGTCTAATGACGCACGCTTCCGAGAAACGATGCAAAGTGACCGAGATACTTGACCCCAGAATTTGGCAGAGAAATGCCGCTAATTATTCTATAAAACAATTAGAACAAACTTATTAAATTGGACTTCTTAATGTAACACCAGGGTTATTGGTGTAGATATATTCCCTAGTTTTTGGCACTCAATTTGTAAATGGTGAATGTAAGTTAAATCATTTATATGCCTACTGAAAGATACATTTATAAAGATATTTCATTTGTAAAAGATTTCACAACCTACGAATAGTGAACGACTGACCCATCGTCCGGGGTAGTACTGCCACTATTCCAATTTCTGCTGCCAAGCAGTGATGCATTCGTGTTACTGTGTTCCGGTTTGGAATGTGTGGCTGCCGGTTCAATTGCGTTCCATGAAACATCCCACCTTCCGTCTCAAGGTTACGGGCGCATACGATGCGACTTGGGCCTTGTCTTACCTAAGAGGAGGACCCAATTTTTTCTTGGTAGACGTTATCACTTAACACCAGGTGGGCCTTTTCGTTTAGTAACTTAATTACATGAAAAACGTAACCTAAACACGAAACAATATTTTACATTGCATTTTGTCTCAACGATACCTGTTTAAATTGTCTCAAAGTCTTCTCAGCAATGTTACACAATGAATGGAGGAAACTCAAACATCGATTCCCACAAACGGGCCTCGAATGCATGTGCAATAATTAGGATGCAAGACACAACGGAACATTCGCACAACTATTGTGATACCATTTTATGGTTTCGGCGCGCCTTTATACTGCTCTTTAGCATTCAAAATGTGCCTCGTACGTTTTTTCATACCGCTAAAATGTCGTGTTGCAGTAATAAAACATAATAAATAAAATTTGTATGAGTCAACCATGGTACTTACAATTTATTAGTAGGACGAGTGATGTTTCAATTAGATGATATGAGAATCTGTTGCGATTTGTTCAGGTTTTTCCTAAATTCTTTGAACTATTATTAATTGCGTAATTTAGCATCATTCTAGTGCCATAGTCAGATTAATCTCATTTATAATTTTATATCCATTCACAACTAGTAACGAGTAAAATCTCTTCAATCCACTACTATTTCATAGATCCTTGTCTTTATTTGTGAGAGATACTCGTATTCCGCGGAAATTCACCACACCATAAGGCAAAACTGTGTTAATATAAAAGTTTTACTTTCAACTTAAGTTTAATGCGCTAACCAAAGTACAGTAATAATGGTTACGTATAAGGCACCTGATACACGCTAAAACTTTAACGTTCTCTAAAGCTGATTCTCTGTTGTCCCCCTTACGATCTCTAAAGTAGATTCTCTGTTGTCCCCCTTACGATCTCTAAAGTAGATTCTCTGTAGTCCCCCTTACGATCTCTATAGTAGATTCTCTGTTGTCCCCCTTACGATCTCTAAAGTAGATTCTCTGTTGTCCCCAGGTAAACCGGCCACTGACGATGAAGAAGGAAGGTATCCAGACGCGCAACCGGAAGTTGAGCAGTAAGAGCAAAAAGAAGAAAGGCGGCATGGGCATGGGTGGTGGTGGAGCGTGCGCGCTCGCCCTGGGCGGGGTCATGGGAGACATGATCAAGCCCCTGGGAGACGGCACAAAGGGCTTCGGGGGCTCAGCCTTCCCTTCCGCTATGGACTTCGGTACGTTTAACATTCTGCTTCATAATAACATCCTTCAATGCCTCTCCTGTCGCTTTGCGATGCAATCGTTTCTGCAAGTTCTGACTAATTTAATAGCGAAAAACAACACTAATTCCTTGATGCATCGCCTTGGCGTAACTTTTTCGTTTTTGTCGTAGTAATAAAAAGTTATTGATATATAAATTTTTCAAAGTCATGTCTAATTAGTATACAAATATTGCCTTATTTGTTATATAACAACATTTATGTTTGTATTTGGTTAGGAATCACCGCTGGTTTCTGCATTCCATACCATAACGCTCGGGTTGATGTATAAAATATATATTTTTGTAAATGAACGCTGCGGTTATGAATTCAATTATTCCAAATATGAACGACATTAAGAGCATCAAATGCGCCGCGAATTCTTGAGAATTAAACTCAAAACGATCTTATTTCTTAGGAATCTCACCTCATTAACAACTGTCCATAATGAACTTTGCTTATTAACATACTTGATGACACTTTCATTACTCACAACCTATTAGTAACTTATAAAACTTGACTAATAATTTGACTTAACGATTTTTTGGAACTTGTATATTTATTATGTCTAATCTTGTAAATTAAACAGCATTTTGAATACTACCGTTCAAAGTAATGTACAACTGTACTTTCTTTCTATTTTGGTTACGTTTCTTAATTGCTAGTAGACATTTTAATTTTCAATTAGAACTAAGGTTTTTCTTATGTATTTATAAGTCAAAAACTTGTGCATAAACTATGCATTGACGGCTCAGTGGCTAAGGTGGATATAACCCTGATAGCAGAGTGGGTCCCGGATTCTATCCCCGGGTAAGCCAAACGTTTGTATGATGTGGTATTTACATGAGAATGTTATAAACCTCTAAGGATCTAGGATGAGTCGATTCGTCGAATTATTCACCAGGTCAGGATTTGACCTTTTGCTACTACCTCTTTGCTACCTAGCCACCGCTATTTGTCTAATCCTGGTCTAATTTGCTTTCGTACATACATAAATAGATCTGCGTATTTTCCCTCGAAGGGATTGGCAGAGACTTTCACTTTGTGGCTGACGTTATAGTGGGGACGTTGACAAAAGACGATATTGTTTCTACATACATTCCTTGAAAATCAACAACCAGGTCAAATTTTATCAAATAACAATAAATCAGGGCAATAGTTTACTTTCAAACCCATAGTTGGTTTGGAATTTGATGCCTTGAAATAGTAAAGAATAATAATAATATTGGCGGACAATTCATAAGGCTTCCAGTCCCAAACTCTAGCTTGTACTATGGGAATCAGACAACTGATAGTTTTTGTTGTTGTAAATACATACATATTAAACACCCAGACACAGAACAAACATCTATATTCGTCACTCAAATATTTGTCCTGGATGGGAATCGAACCCACGACCGACGGAGCAAAAGGCAGAGTTGCCAACTGAAAAAAAAAAAAAACTGTAAATGTTTTGTAAATATTAATAAAAACACTTTTATCGTCCATCAGGTCAGCACCAAGTGGGGCTGGTGCACCCGGCGGCTGCGCACATGTCTCACTGGTACGGGGCGCCCCACCAGGGCTTCGCCCCGCCGCCGACCTCCCACAACCCCTACCACCATCATCACCTAGCGCAGCTTAACTCAATGGTAAGTTTTGGTGTAAGTTTTTACACTTTGCCGACTGTAAGTGTACTTTTTTTATTTGAAACAATTACGGAACGAGCCGACGGCCCACCTGGTGTTAAGTGGTAACCTCGGCCCATAACAATCGATGCGACTTGGGCCCTCCCCTACTAGGTACGACAAGACCCAAGTCGCGTCGTATGCGCCCGTAACTCTGAGACGTGTAGGTGGAATGTCTCATGTGCCTGTAATTTTACCGGCAACCACACCGGAACCGGAACACAGGAACGCGAATGCGTTACTGCTTAGTGGCAGAAATTGGCATGGTGGCTACTGCCCCGGACGAACTTGGCGAGAGTTCTACTGCTCTTGTTAACTATTTACATAGTATATTTTGTTGCCTGAATGTTGTAGGCATTCTTTAGAGTGCCGGATTATGCAGAATGCCGGCAACAGGTATAAATAGATATATTGATTAATTTGCACCGTATTCAGTCAAATACTAATGGTAATATTTTGTTCTCAGACCGGCTGGAGAAGCGAGTATACGTGATAAGTGAACTGCGCCCTAAATCCCCCGGATACCAGCTTGCACGTGAAAACGTCCCAGCCCATAGGCGGGCCGACCTCGACAATTTTAGTGGTATCATTACAACTAACGAGACTGTGTAACAGAATTGATGTTTGTAAAGTGCAGTTTACACGAACATATCCAATGTCCCAGTGAAACCCCAATCGAAGACTTTGATATTCAGTGATCGTTTTCCTACAAGTATTAATTTTAAGAGAGTTATACAATAGCGCAATTGTACAGTATTATATAATATCGGCCGATCACTAATCGGCTTAGTTACGAATAGTTCAAAAAGTAATTTTGTGTATTTGTATATACCTATAATCCGTTCCTGTATAAATTTTGTTATTCTATTGATTATTTAAATGTTTGTTTCGCTATAGGAATTGTGACGTGTTCAGACGACGCGTGTTTTTTGTACATTTTATTTCTAGTTGTAATGAAATGCAATAGTAATTTATGTACTAGGATATATTGAAGTTGTAAATAACAGTTAAAATTAGCAAGATGACAGAACTGACTTTTGTGGATATCAAAGAGAACTGAGGAAGGTCACGATTGGTTAAACATGTATTTAGAATTGAATTATGACACAAATTGTATAATAAAGATTGATTTAAAATAAACTGTTGTAAAATTTAAGGTATTGAGTGGCCATAAATAATTATCATGGGAGATGATTGTGGATAAGGCAAAGTCAGAAAGTTAAATTAATTTCTCAACAATACTGCTAAAATAATTATCATTTCTATGATTACATTGCGATTTGATGTGGTAAGAAAATTAATCATCACTGACATAACATAAAAACCTAAAGGTGGACTCGTTCCTGAGAATTTTTTGCATTTTTTGAGCATATTTACTGGTAATAGCGATCGTTTGATTGTCTTTTTCATTTCACAAGTTTCAGAGTAAATTTTTCGGCAATAACCAGATATCTTACAGTGTGACCTCCTAAAAACTAACTGGGGGTAAATAATGTCTGAATAGTAATAATAAAACTAGACTTATTAAACAGTTAAAAATCACTAATAATGCAAAATATATATAATTTTGGTTGGTTTGAAATTCTGTTACAGATTATAGATACCTTAATTTATTTTTATTATTTAGTCACTGACGTTTCTAGTACGAACTATTATGACTATTGTAAAGCTATAGAGCACCATAGACCCGCTATTCACAAAAATCATCTTCAAATCCCAGTTTGTAAATAAAATATGTAAAAAAATATGTAGAGAATTGAAATATAAGACTCAGGATAAATTGTATGATAATTGTCACCGCAAAAGCTACGATATCCCATACCTAAATTTTTAGTTTTTAAACAAAATATTGTGAAGTTGTGTATTTTAAATGAAATTGTGAATAAATTATCAATATTGATATTATATTTTATTTTATTTCTGTACCCACACCTATCGAATGATATATAAAAGTGGTATAAGACCTTGAATTGTAACGGAAGTAGATTAAGTAAGTCCTCAAGCCATCTGCACCGTATCTGAAGTACTTATTTTTTCACGTTTATCAGATATTTTATTGCAGCAAGTCCTAAATTTATACGTCTATAGATAATGTCTATCGAGCAATCTACTTCACGGCATAAAGTAAATAAATTCCTTGCGCAAATTCACAAAAAGCCGTTTATATTCAAATGTAGTTCATAAAAATTCATGTGCAAACACCATTAAATACACATCCAAGGGCATCCATTCCGTCTGTCGGGGATCACAGAGAGTTGTTACTTCGACCCTCGGTATCAAATCCTTCAAATCGAAAAGCAAATCAATTGACCATCCAATTACGCCATCTATAAGAAGACCAGTCCGCCATAAGTCACGGGATCAATTCCGCCATTCCGCAGAAAAAGTCGTCCAAAAGTACGCTTATCTCGCGGCAAATTGAAAATGCAGCCGCCCGTGTGATTGTGACGCAAGAGAAGTCGCGGGGCGGCGCGGGCGCGGGACGGGATGGGAACGGGACGCCACCGACATACGGACCCATTCAATTTTAATCGTATTTCAGAAGAATGGACCACAGATAAAGGCACCTATAAAACGCTCCCCGTACGGGCTTACTTAATAAGTTGATTTTATTTGCTGTCCGGATTCAAGGGAGGCTATTGTCGACTCACAATGTTTGGTTTTGATCTTTTTAAGTTGCGACTTATCGGCGAGTTTGTAAGCGTTTTCGCTCCGCTGGTTCCGGGTCGGCTCTTGACAGGCAATCTCAACATTTCTGCAAATGTGAATGGATATTTTGTTGCTAGCTTTTGGTAGACCTCTCTGAATCGAATTGTATTCTTGAGATGTCACAAAGAAGATCCGGTCTGCGCAGAATTAATAAAACCAATATCTAAGGCATTCTGAAAAGCTTAGCTTTGAAGACCGATTAACAAACTCGACTAGAAGACAGTCCCTCCAATAATAATCCTTAAGATCAGTAGAACTCTCGCCAAGTTCATCCGGGGAAGTACTGCCCCACTGTGCCATTTCTGCCGTCAAGCAGTAACGTAATTAAAGTAATTCACGTTACTCTGATCCGGTTTTAAAGGAGTGGTTGCCGGTGAATTACAGGAACATTAGACATCCACACGTCTCAGAGTTACGGGCGCATACATAGCGACTTGGATCTTTTCGTACCTAGTAGGGGAGGATCCAAGTCACATCTGTTGTTATGGGCCGAGGTTACCACTTAACGCCAGGTCGGCCGTTGGCTCGTTCCGTAAAAGACCCAAATAAAAAAAATATGTGTATAGAGAATACTTGCATACCTACGTAGATAAGTTTATTCAGATTCATAAAAATAAACGAATATCACGAGTTGAACGCAGGCGTAGCGGCATAAGTCACACGGCCGGTGATATATGCGCCGCTAGCGCGGGAAAAAATGTCGCCCAACAAAAACGTTGCCATCACTCCGTGCGATTTATTGGTCACGGCAACACTGCGGAGTATTCGAGAGGGCGAATATTGTTACACCTCCGGAATGAACCCCCGGTGAGACGGCACTTCGCACTTGGCTAAATTACGACCTTAAACTGCGCCGCTGAGAAATTACATAAGCTCGCTTGCAAATTATGCAACTGCTTTACGAGTAGACGATGTTGTAAGTCTGAAAAACAAACGGGTTTACTAGCGGAAACGGCGCGGCGCGGCGCGGCGTGTGCATCTACAAACTGAGAGTTGTTATGGGTTCTACGGATATACATTTTAAAACAAGCCTATGATTAATAGATTTGTAAAGTTGGAAAGAGTTAGTGGTAACCTCTGCCCATTACAACCGATGCGACTTGGGATCTCTCCTACTAGGTACCAAAAGATAGATAGATAAAAACATTTATTTCAGGAAAAGACCCATGTCACTACGTATGCGTCCTTAAGACGTGTCTCATGTGCCTGTCATTTCAAGAAATGGTTTTGACAACGATTGCACAACCGTTTATTCAGATCTTAAAATAATGCCAACCTTAGTAAAGGACAACGGAAGCAACTTTAAAAAACTAGCCGAAAATAAATTAGAAAAAAATAAATTCGCAAAAGAATGTTCAAATTATACCGGAAGTAAACAGAAATAGTTTCTCTCATAAAGAATACTAAGTCCTGCAGGGAAAATGAAGAACGTTGGGCAAATTATAAACAAATGTAATTCACACGACCATCAAGAGGAATAAGCTCCGAATCGAAGAACTCCGTCTCCCATTCATTTAAGACAAATTGCAAAAGCTTGGGAAAGATAAAATTGAAATGGCCTATTGTCTCGTTTCTGGTTTACACCACACAAGGAAGGCTTTGTTTACCTATGTACTTATTACTCGCTGAAAGCATCGTATGCTTCCAACTGCCAATTAGACTCATTATTATAAGTATTTCTGCCGCTAAGCATTAATGCACTCTCATTACAGGTAGACATCACAGCTCAGTTGGTATTAACACTGCCTTTTACGTCGCAGGTCGCGGGTTTGATTCTACCCACTATATACACTAATAAACATATTTATGTGACCAACAAAAATGTTTGTTCTGTCTGGATGTTAATATAGATTTACAAAAAGATTATACCTAAGTGTTGTATCAGTTATATTATTCCCCTAGTACAAGCTATAATTTAGTTTAGGGCTACATATTATGGAATGATGTACTGATGAAATTGGCGTACAGGAATGGCCTGCATGTGGCCCGCTCTAGAATATAATACATCCGAACGCACTATATCTGATGATGAATATACAGGGTGTGGCGTAATGAGTGGATAATAGGGTACCTGCGGGTAGGGGCCATTGTGGCGGTTCAGAAAAATATTTGTTATGCTCAGTAAAAGTGCCTCGGTTTTCGAGATATTCGACATTTTCGAAATTTAAGAAATATTTCACCCTTCGTCACTATTTTTGGCGCCCAGACTGCAAATGAATTTTTTTTTTCTATCTGTTTTTTGGATAGTATTCTTGGATAGATGTACTATCGAATGAAAACTATTATTTTTATAACACAAGCACAGTTATGTTTTTAAAATAAGATTTCACTAAAATTTTACTTGCTTTCGTTTGTTTTCCTGACCTTTACCCTTCTGTGGTGTAAAAAAAATGTATGGTCACTTGAATGCCAACGTTTAAAAAAATTAGCCTTTTTCATCGAGATTCCGAAATGGTATATTACATGGTATTTCCACAAGTTGATTCAAAATTAATTCCTACCAAACTTATCAAGGCGTAATTTAAAGAAATATTTTTAACTATTATTAGGTGCAGAGCATGCATCAGAGCACGTGGTGGACTTTTCGAACACCTTTTGTGATAGTAAATTTAATAAATGAAATGCATTTAAAATTTATTGTTTCGTATTATTTCATTACCGAATTTTAAACTAATGTTTTTAGGTGATTTTAAGTAATGAAGTAAATTTTAGTACTATTTGTAATTTTATAATAATTAGCTCTACCCATTTTAATAGGAATTAATTTTGAATCAACTTGTGGAAATACCATGTAATATACCATTTCGGAATCTCGATGAAAAAGGCTAATTTTTTTAAACGTTGGCATTCAAGTGACCATACATTTTTTTTACACCACAGAAGGGTAAAGGTCAGGAAAACAAACGAAAGCAAGTAAAATTTTAGTGAAATCTTATTTTAAAAACATAACTGTGCTTGTGTTATAAAAATAATAGTTTCCATTCGATAGCACATCTATCCAAGAATACTATCCAAAAAACAGATAGAAAAAAAAATTTCATTTGCAGTCTGGGCGCCAAAAATAGTGACGAAGGGTGAAATATTTCTTAAATTTCGAAAATGTCGAATATCTCGAAAACCGAGGCACTTTTACTGAGCATAACAAATATTTTTCTGAACCGCCACAATGGCCCCTACCCGCAGGTACCCTATTATCCACTCATTACGCCACACCCTGTATATGTCAATGACTGTGACTGATATATTTAGACTTTTTTATTTGAAAGGATATATATATTTTCAGATTGGTCCCAGATACATTTTATCATAATTGGAGCAGTAGTTTGGTTTTAAAATTAAAATAACTGGAAAAATATGTCCTACAAGTACTAGATAACGAGGAATCATTTTTTGAAGTTTTATATCTATATTAGTATGTATTTAGTTATTTTATTTAATGTTTTTTCTCTTGTATTTAACACCACCGTCCCATATCATTCCTGTTTTAGTCCAGTCCATCCAAAGGTTGCCTGGAAGAGATTGCTTTAAGCAATAAGGCCGCCCATTGTACTTCACATTAAATTATTATTTCATGTAACATTGTTAATGAGCATCTTGTGGTGTACAATAAAGAGTTATCTATCTAATCATTCTCGTTCATTGGCGGTGATCTTGTTTTTTCGTTTTGCTGCGCAAAGTAATTATTTCCGTAAACTAAAGAAATATTCAACGTCAAATGTAAATTGTTTTGTATATTTCAGGCAGTTACACGAATGTAGATTAGCCCCTGATATATTCCAACATCAACAAGGGTCTCGAAATATGAAATTACACATCAGAATTCCGTCAGTTTTTGTCTTGTCACCTGCCGACCCTCGTTACCAAAGTCCGTTATGGCACACTTAGCATACTTTTGCCTCACAAAAAGATTATTACTGCCCCCGATACGTTAATATTCAATACGTTTACACCAAACAATAATTAGACACTGCAATCGTCTGCCGAATACATTAAAGGGTCGCTTTCTTTGTATATATTATAATATTAATGCGCGGAGGAGACCGCAGGTGTTTTCAACGTTATTAAGTTACAGACACTCAATACCCACAGAGTTTGTTTATTATGATGAGCCGCACACGTAAATAACGTTTTTAAACAAGTAATCGAAATCCTAGTATCTACAATCGTTTTATTAAATCGGGAGTCGAAATGGTTAGAAAATATCGATGCCGAAGCCGCCAATATCGCTGTGTATCTGACATTCCTTAAGCTAGTCTCAGAGCGCGTAAGATCTTGTACCTAAGTAGGGGAGTACCCAAGTCATTTGCTTGTTATTTGCAGTTTTTAATACTTAACATCATGTGGCCCATTTGCTCATTCCGTAACTTTAACACAAAAAAGCTAGTATTTAGTAGATAGAGCAGGTATGTACCATCTATATCATACTGATGTTGCTATGATTTGAGAAAATATAACAATACTGTCTTGAATCAATCATTATATTTTTCTATAACTTAAATATGTTTGACGTGACTTATTGCAGTGATCCCTAAGTCAAACCACTTGCAAAGGTGAATACATTTTTTATTTTTTTATGTGATATAGTTACGGAACGAGCGGACGGCCCACCTGGTGTTATGTGGTAACCTCGGCCCATACACATACAATTTTTTCTTGAAATCACGGTCACATTTAGATTTCATGAGTGACGCACACTTGGTATTTTATAAATGACTAATATTTATTTTTCATTGAAAATAAGTTTTCCTTATTTTTTATCATTTGTTTCTAAAAGCTCGCAATTGAGTGCAGGGCTATTCACAGGAAACATCACATCAAAGGGGCTGAACTGATGTCAACTGCCCATCGTACCGGTCAAAGCTTTCACATAGAGTATTTTATAAGTAAAGTTGTTGCTCTACGTTCAGATTCCGTCGTGCGGCTCACAGTTAATCGTTCCTGTTTAATTTAAATGATCCCCGATCTGTTATCTAATAGGAGTAGTTCTCGGAAGACAACTCTCCGATTCTACCGTGCGATGGAACTGGTTCCGTCATCGTTTATTACTCTGTTTAACGATCGAATATACAATATTTGTTTTTTTTTTATTAACTAGCTGTGTCCGCGGTTTCGCTCGCGTTGAATTCAGTTCTTGATTACATGAGTAGCTACGTGGTTTAATCATATCAATTTACGAATTGACCTTAGTAAAAGTAGCCTCAATTACTCCTTATCACATCAGATATCTGCTAGTGAAAATCGGTCCAGCCATTTCGGAGATTAGCCGGAACAAACAGACAGACATACAGACAACACTTGTTGTTGTCAAAGTCATGTCAAAGTCAAAAACTTTATTTCCATAGAATTCATAAAAAAATGGCTTGGAAACGTCAATAATATTCAAAACATAAGGTCACGCGTACTTATCGCTAAGTTTGACGCCTGTTCAAACCCTATCCGACCCTCCATGGGGAAGATGTTATAGGTACTATAATATATATTTCATATACTTTCATATGCATATAGTAAAAAGCTATTATTTTGACGTTACAAGCAGACACTACTATTTTATTTATTTTATAGACAATATGTAAGATTCTTCAGTTATTGGTAGATAAAGAGTTTGTCGAGTTTCACTTCAATGTAACAGACCATATTTCACGATATGAATAACACCGGGAGATAATATTGCTGCTGATAAACAAAGATCGACTTTCATATACACCGCAACACAAATGCTGATGATTAGTCGAATAGATATTCCATAATACAAATGCAAATGAGTAAGTACTTAAAAATTGGGATGATATTACCAACATTTGCTGTTTAGGAAAAATATTTTAATCAGAAAACTAAAGTGTGATTATTGATGCTCTATATTGCAAGTGGCTGAAAGTGTGTTGTTGTATGATGCTCTATATTACAAGTGGCTGAAAGTGTATTGTATGATGCTCTATATTACAAGTGGCTGAAAGTGTGTTGTATGATGGTCTATATTACAAGTGGCTGAAAGTGTATTGTTTGATGCTATATATTAAGTGGGCTATATTTAAAGTGGTTGAAAGTGTATTGTTTGATGCTCCATATTACAAGCGGCTGAAACTGTGTTGTTTGAGGACTAAATCCAAGTTAAACAATAATTACAACTCATATCGTTATGGTAAGGAAGACAAATCATTTTTAACTAACCATCATAAGAAAGGATTGGGAACGAACCATTTCACGCGCGCTCAAGACGAATGGCCGCCGAAATATTGTGAAGCAAATGAGACGATGCGACATTTGTCAGGCGCGGGGTCAGCAGATAAGCCAAGAGATTGCTTCCCGGATCAGCCGGCGCGCTCGAGTGTGCACTGTCCCTTACTCTCGATCCGGTGGACTCTATCATTGCTTTGAGACCGTTTTAAGATTGACTTATGGGGAAAATTTGATAGATTGATAGAAAACTCTTTATTGTGCACCACACAAATATTACAACTAAACAAGGTACAAAGAAATAACAATACACGTGACATACAATGGGCGGCCTTATTGTTTGAAGCAATCTCTTCCAGGCAACATGAGGATGAACTTGTTATAAAAAAATGATATGGGAAGGTATTGTGAAAGAAAAGAAAATATAAAACTATATAAATAAATAAAGAAGAAAATATAAATATACTTACATATTAATATATTTTCAGAGTAAACAAAAAATATAAAATTAATATCATATACACATACTTTAAACATTAAATTCGGTATGCTGAGTTGAAGCAGTTACAGTTAAGTAGCAATCGATCTTAAACCATTTTGTCAAAAAAAAAGTGTATAAGTATTGTATCAGTTGTGAGGTCCCCATGATACAAGCTGTGCTGTGCTTCTTACTTCGATTAGCCGAAACAAATTACTACTGTCAAAATTACCTTTTTAGTATTTATACATATTATATTGCGCAAATGTTCAGCTTGAAACAACACACATTACGTCGATTATATAATCATCTGAGCGTCAATCATCTACCGTAATAATATTTAAAATTTCTGCTTGAATTAGTATCGCTGATCTAATTGAAATCATTTGCAAAGTTTTAACATCCTTTTTATGTCTCGCTACCCTTTCATTAGGCAAATGGCAGGGTATAATATAAGTATTTAATCCTTTCAAGGGATTTGAAACATACTATTAACTTTACCGCGTTTCACCTGTGGTATAAAAATAAGAATAACGAGGCGAATGCATAGTTAAATATGAAGTTTTAAAAAGTGTAACAAATAATGGTTCAAATGCATCTAGAAAATTAAGATGAGTAATGAATATGGTAGGTCGTTAATTCACATAATGACATAAAAAAAAAATACGGAAATTTGAATTGAAGTATTTTAACCCATTTCAATTTCAAGATATTAATTGAAATTGGTTATTAGGCTAATTGAGGTTTTGAGATGCATGGTGAAAGCAGCAAATGCATTCCACCTCCACGTTACAGAGTTACGGGCGCATACGTGTGACTTCGGTCTTGTACCTCAGTAGGGGAGGACCCAAGTTGCATCCTGCAATGGACAGAGGTTAACTTTAACTTAATACCAGGTAGGGAATCTGCTCATTCGTTAATTATATCATATCAAAAAAGCAATAGGAAATGGAAATAACATTAAATTTACAAAGTGTGTGGTGGACAGTTCCAAACGACTAAACTTACCACACTCCATAATTTCGCCAAATTTAAACAACTGTGCTTCCAGGAAGCACATAACATACTCCTGGAAATATTAGACAGTTTCTTATTCTGCTGCTTGGCAAGGTGCACGTTCGTTGGCGATCACGGCTTCCGACGTCCGACCTCACTAACGGAAGTTTGGCCACGCACCTTTTAGTGCCTACAATAGGCACTTGACCTGGTTTTGGGGCATTGTTTTGTGGATTGAAACCCATAACGTATAATCGATATTTCGCCACATTTTAAGTTTGTTAGTTTATTGTGGGCGTATTGAGGCGGGGAAATTGAAATGTCTAAGTTGTGATCTATGGAAATTCGAATGCCCGCAGTATTTTAGAATATTAGTAAGCGACTCAAGAAATACTAGAAAAGTGGTTTAACTGAAACAAAGTGACAGAGATTTTCATTTAAAACTTAAGTTAAACAAAAGTAAAACAGTCTGAACAGTCTCGAACATTTCAAAAAGATCTTAAATAAGTTTTGCCAATTGGAGTGATTCTATCTACACTTGCTTTGTACTATACAAACCAAAGACAAATGGATGAAAAAATGTCCCATGGCATAGAAGGCCTTTGGCATACCGGGAGCAAGCTTCTCTGTAGCTAGCTAATATAGTTTACGATAAAAAACAAGTTTAAGTGTAATCAATCTGGAATCTGTTACAGAGTAGTAGACGTTATGCAACATGATCCAGGCGGGTAGTCCGAGATTAATGTCATCGCTCACCGCACGCGCCTCGCACCTGATCGTCCTAATTATTATACAGAGTGTTATATTTAGGCTTCTGATGGCTTCTGATCCGAAGCAGCGAATACAGAGAAAAGTGAAATACAGGAGGCATCTTAGATAATCGTAATAGGTGCCTACGATACAGATTTATTCTAGTGTGGGTATCACAGGAATCTGGATCATTATATGAACTCTGTAACAATAAGACATATTGCATTGTTAAGCAAAAATTTATTGTATTTACCGAAAATTATTCTTCGTCTATTGTTGTATGTATAATGTAGTCCATGTACTTAGTCGTAATCTTTTCAGTGTATTTTGCTCTTACTGGAAATAAATAATTTTTCATTTTCCAGATGCTGTGAGACAATATAGGCAAAAAATAGCTAATAATAATAATAATGGTGGACATTTCACACAGCGCCATCTAGCCCCAAAGTAAGCTAAGCATAGCTTGTATCATAGGAACCAGACAACTGATATAATACTTATATACTTTTTTTTTGTAAATACATACATATAATCACAGAAACAGAACAATCATCAATGTTACAAATGTCACATAAATGTTTGTCCTGAGTGGGGATCGAACCCACCACCTACAGCGCAGAAGGTAGGGTTACTGAGCTATGAGGCCAGTCAAAATAATATATAGGCTGTGTTTATTGAGCGTTTCAGTGTTAAGGTTCATGTTTTATATCGATGTCAGTTATGGATGCATTTATAAATTTAGATATTATACTGTACCTTGTTTTATTATACCCTGTGTTGCAGGTGGCATGTGCACAAAGTTCCACTTTACAAACATGCCGAGAACAACTTTTAAGTTCTTCACTCAAGTGTTTGCCCAACAGATTTAGGTACGGAGAAGTCAGTGTGATTTACAATAACAGTGGTAGTTCTTTTTAATTTCTTATACATTCTTTTTTTGGGACTTTCAGCCAAATTGACGTCAATTTCACAAAACAAAACTCTGACCCGCTTTGAAATAAACGTTATAAAGCCTAAAAACTAATTTCGCAACCATTAAGCTAAGACATAAAAATAAAAATACAGCAACAAATCGAAGACAGAAATTACAGCGGCCCTTGAAAAGAGCACCTTTTAAACAAATACACCTGATCGATCCTTGCACCTTGCTCCAAATGTGAACGGTTGGGTACACCTGTCTCTTTTGTTTATGGGTGAAGATGTGAGGTTGTCTTTGTCTGGTCTAGGATTTAATGATGGAAGTCGACAAAATATGTCGTCATTACTAAAGGTAAAACCTGGAGTTGGCCTTCACGATTTTTTAATAGGGCGGTCAACTAAATTAGCCTCTTTGAGGCGCACTTTAATCCTATAACTACGCTGGTTCCAAAGAGCTAATGAGATGACCAGTCAAAGGGCGGTTTATGTACTTATGCAACAATATTTAGATAAAGGTCTGACACATAATATCCAATAGAAGATATTAACAGTTTGTATTTTTGTTTACCCATTTTCTCTAGCTAAGAACATTATTAAGTCATAGTCTGATAGTAAAGGAAGATATCGAAACAGAAAGAGATCAAAATATCTATAAGGAACAATATGTATTATTATTTTATTTTTCTTTATTATTATATTATATTATTCTTTTCTTTCTTTATTCTTTATTCTTTATTGTACACAGAAAATAAAATATACAAAAAAGTCATAAGTACAAAGTACAAATAAGTAAGTAAAAATACATGTACAAAGGCGAGCTTAACCCTACAAAGAGTTTTCTTCCAGCAAACCTTTGAGGCTAGAGAGAGGCGATTTTATAGAGGTAGGATGTGTACATAATAAAGATAAATTAAAACTAAACTAACAAATATTAACATTATGTGAAATGAAAAAAAAATGAAAAACAATTTATTTACAACAATATACACAAACTTAGCAACTAAACTTTGACTTAAAATAAGTATAATAAAAGGTATAATGTTGATGGTATTTTAGACGCAAGGATAATTCGGCGGTGTCCACACTAGGCTGAGCCTGTACTGTGGAGACCAAACGTTACTGTTTCATTTGTTTACGATTACGCCTCTTACAATCACAAATCAATTAAGTGAAAATTTATAAAATCTATAGAAAAGTTTAATAATAAATATAATAAATAATAATAGTATAAATAAAGTAAGGATTGAAATTAATTTTAGGTTATGATGTTTATAATATCTTCAGTTGTTGCATATGACAGGGTTGACAACCATTTAGTTATGATGAACTTAGTTTCTCTGAGCGATTTATTTTTAATGTCACAGCACTTTAAAACGTTATTATAAATGTGAGCTCTAACAAAAGAACCAAACCGCTGTGCAAATGATGTGCTCACTGGTGGTGTTGGGATTTTGAAAACTCTTTTTTTAGTTAATTCAGAATACTGTTCTGATGAAATGACATGCTTGTGTACTGACATTGATATTTTCAGAATAAAAAGTTGACGTACAGTTAATACGCCACTATCTTTGTACAACTCGGTGGTCGGATATCTGAACGGCTTTTTGAGCATTACTTTGAGCACTGAGCGTTGTGCTCGTTCAGCCTGAATAATATAGCTTTTCGCAGCGCTTCCCCAGCACGTAATGCAGTACAGTATGAGAGACTGACACATAGCAAAGTAGACTGACTGGAGCAACTCCCTACACGCTACATTTCGCAGATTACGCATAATAAAGATAACTTTCCTTATACGAGCAGAAAGACTGTCGATATGATTTTTAAAATTTAGATTCTCATCTATCATGACACCCAAATATCGCGTACATTTGGTTCTATTAATTAAAATGCAGTTACAGCCACTTCTAGTGTCAGTGCAGGACGAATTATGAATTTTGATGCACAAATCCAACGGAGGTGCAGAAGCAGCTGTTTTATGGAAGCATATATAGGTTGTTTTGTCTGTATTCAGTGTGAGCAAGTTTTTACATAGCCAGTTACCCACCTGCGCCAACCCTTTTTCAGCTAGCGATGACACGTCTTTCCAATTTTCGCCATAAAATATTATAGCGGTATCATCCGCATAACAAATAAAATTGGCGCTATCAATATTTAGATCATGTATGTCATTAATATATAAATTGAATAACGTAGGGCCTAAAATGCTGCCTTGCGGTACGCCAAAGGAAACCATCTGATGGCCACTGACTATCTGGGAGATCCTTACACACTGTCTCCTTTCCGATAAGTAGCTTTTGAACCAGTCTCCAGCAATACCTCACAATATATAATACAAATGTATTTAAAATAATTTAAATTATAAAAAATATGTGTTACGAATACGTGTTATATATATCCATACCTTCAGTCACAACTCAAACGAACTAAAAGCTTCCTTGAATAGTTGTCTTTTATCTGAAATATATGAATACTATGAAGGAGATTAATACAATAAATAATGATGAGCCTCAAAGCTCAGTTGGTGCTTAAATCTGTCTTCTGCGCTGTCGTGGTTTCGATTCCCACCTAGGACAAACAATGAATTTTGTTTGATGAACATAGTTTGTTCATGTTTGTTCTTTGCCCAAATAAATCGAATTTCGTCCATGGAATTGAACCCAGGTATTATTCACAAAAGAAAATATATAAGTATTCTACCAGTTATTTGATTCCCACAGTTCAAGCTACGCTTAGTTTGGGGCTAGATGGCACTGTGTGAAATGTCCACCAATATTTATTTTATATTTATTTATAAACGAAAATAATATACCTACTATATACTGAAATAAATCATACCATAAGCAGAAAATTAAATTGCTTGTTGAGGTTAGTTATTCTTAGTAAGTAGAGATTTAAGCATTTCTTATTGAGAACTCTTTAGTCAAATAGTATTTTGAATTGTTTCACCTCATTACGCGCACGAATATCTACAACACCTTTCAGATCTTATTTCCGTTCCGTTCATTTGAATTTCAACCTTATATTCGTACCCTGAAAGTCAATGTTTCGATAGACATTCAAAACAAAGTCAAGTTTCCATCTGAGTTCGTAAGTAGACAAATTTAAACCCAATACGTTGGACTAGAAATTTCTAAATTGACTGATTTTATATCTTTGGCGATTAAAGTTGGATCGTCTCACAAACCTATGTCTTGCTATTAAAGCGATAAAGTATATTTTTCATTGTCTTGTTGGTTATTCCGAGGTGTGAAAACATTTACTGAATATATCGTATTGTGTACTGGGAATGCGACAATTTCGCTCATTGGAATACAAAACTGGGACTAATGGCACCCCTCGAGTATTCTTTGTGTCCCAATTAAAATTATTCTTGTAAGATACTGGAATCCTATTTTCGAGACTTTATTTAAATTGGACATTTCTAGTTCAAATCGTGAGAGCCTGGCGGCCCAGTGGTACAAACCTGCATTCCGATCCAGAGGTCACTGGTTGAAATCCCGACGTGGACCAATGCTATTCGCTATTAGCTTGATACCTATATTGTATGACGTAGTTTTTCACAACAAATGGTTTCAACAGTGACGAGAATTCACAATCCCTCGCCTAATGCGCGTCTTGAGACTACGTTCACAGGAGCAACTTTTTTAAGTCTAATATCGTTGCATTCGGGTTTTACTCGTTTTCATATAATATTTTTAAAGATGCGCGCGCGCATTTTTGAGATTGGAAGCTCAGTGACGCCGCTACATCGCGGCAGGCGGCTTAAATTTGACGCGGATATTTCAGAACGTTATTAGGAAACCGACATGATCTAGAACCAAAAATTTGAAGGCATGTATTCAGCGCTCGAAGGAATCTCTTTGAGGTGTATCAACCAATTGTGGGTTTGATTCCCGTTTGGGAGAAATATTTACACAGGTTTTTATAAGTAGTGGCAGTGGACGGTAGGTACCTAACCAGTGGAATCTCAAAACTAATTTCCTAATTCAAAATCCTCTCTAGCGATGTCCAGAAAGAAACATTAAAAATAGGAGGAAGATATTTACCTCATATTCCTGAGCGTATTCAATTTATTTAGAACCAATAATACGAGTAAAGTAAGATTTTATTCAACTTGCTATCTCTACATAAGTAATATTATTGTTTCTTTACTTCTTATATTAAACATATTTTTATATACTTATAATAAAAACAGTTATTTTAAATAAAATCCTTGAACCTCACTAACTTTAATTAATTGAGAAGTTTCAGTAGATGCGTGTAAAATTTGCATAAACACAGCGTTCACTATCTCAAAATAAAACAAGATCGGGCTCACATGAAATAAATCGAATAAAAAAGTCGATTTTAAACGTTCGATCCGCGCAGGAGTGGATGCAATTAAAGGGTTCCGAGAAGAGACGGAGTGCACGGCTGCACGGCTCTGCACGAATATAGTCGCGCCATTGGGGTGTGAGCTGGGAATACGGAGAAATGTGTTAGTTAATGTAGAATGTATCTTCAGTCTTGAACATAACATTCTCGCTATAGAAAAAATATGTCGTTCAAACATACAATAACAGAGCATAAGAACTCACGCCAAGTCGTCCGGGGAAGTACTGCCGCTTGCGTTACTGTATTCCGGTTTGGAAGGTATGGTTGCCTATGAAATTACAGGCACATGAGTCATTCCACCTACACGTCTCAGAGTTACGGGCGCATACGATGCGACTTAGTTTTCGTCGTACCTAGTCGGGGAGGACCTAAGTCGCATCTATTGTTATTGGCAGAGGTTACCACTTAACACCAGGTGGGCCATCAGCTTGTTAAGAAATTGTATCACATACAAAAATTAGAGGACTGTTTACACAACGCCATCTAGCCCCAAATTAAGCATAGCTTATACCATGGGTACCAGAAGACTGATAGAATACTTATATACTTTTTGTAAATACAAAAGTAAATTTGCATATTAACATCCAGACAGAAAAAACTGCTACGTCAGACAAATATTTGTCCAGGGTGGGCATCGAACCCAAGACCTACAGCGTAGTAGGAAAAGTTACTAGCGAATGAGCTGTGAGGCCCGTCAATATGTAGATATGCAAGGGAATCCGTATTCGTCTGTTAGGTTGTGGAGGCGAGGAGATGCCTAAGTCTATTTAAATCTGAACACCGGAGGTCCTAATTATTATGGGCTGACAATATTTGTTCATATTATGGAGGCATGATCCTTCCGTAGCAGTAGAACTTATGCCAAGTTCGTCCGGGGAAGTACTGCCACCATACTCATTTCTACCGCTAAGCAGTAATGCATCCGCGTTACTGTGCCTGTGTTCCGGACTGAAAGGTGTTTGTCGGTGAAATTACAGGCACATGGGACATTCCACTTTCACATCTCCGAGTTTCGGGCGCATACGAACGTCTTGGGTCATGTCGTGCCTAAGTAGAGGAGGACCCAAGTTGCATTGCTTGTTATGGGCAGAGGTTACCACTTAACAGCAGATGGGCCATCTGCTCGTTCCATAATTTTTTACCACACCTTTCAAACCAGAACAAAGTAACGCGAATAAGTTACTGCTTGGCGGCAGATATTAGTTCTCTAACAACACTCAACGAAGTAACGAACATCTCATTAAAAATTAAAATATTTTCTTCATAACCATAAAGCAAAGCGTAATCGATTATAATCGAAATAACGCATTATCCGAACCTTTATCAGGGCCCGGAGACGACTAAACAAGGTGTTTACGATGCCGATTCCGATCGAGAAAAACGGGGAACAAAACTAAATCCTTAGCGAATAAATTATATGAGAGGGGGCAGGCAGGGCCCTAGTAAGGATGAGTATGGCGGGGGTAGACGGTCTTTCAATAACTTTATGCTAGACTCCGAAGGAAAATGATAGAGAAGTTGAATATAAGATTATATTAGTTATTAACACAAATTATGTATAGTTAAACATTTAGCCAAGTTTCAAAGTCACATTCTGTAATGCAGGCTTAATAATATAAACGGATTTACTCAAAAACAAAACTAAGCGACTTATTAGCTAAGTTATGTTTTGAGCTTTTGATAAATAAGATTATAGATATGCATACAAGTAGGACTTTGTTTTGTTAGTTTAGTACAATGTTTAAGGTTGATAAATTGGAAAGTGGGAATCTCTTTGTTTTTTAAACTATTTTAAGTAAATTTCCGACTACCAACTGTATGGCAAGTTATGGCGACCTCGTATTACATTACTTTCATGAGATTTGTTTTAGGCTAAGTTAGGTAAGTATAGTATTTTTGTGGTTTTTTTTTTGTGAAAAATACGCACGATAAGGTACACAATAAAAATGCTTTTAATCTGTGTATTAAATAAAATAAACAAAACCTAATAGACAGAGTTATGGAGAAACTAAATTATTTTATCCTCGATTGGAATCATTAGGCATGTAAAGGCACCATAGTTTCGCAAGTATGGTTATAATTATTTCTTTTTTTATATTAACAATACGTTATCATAGTGTAGATTCATTTTTGCTAATTATTATTAAAGGGGATTAACCTTCTTGATTAGAAGCCCACACATGCCCCCCTGCAGCGGGCCCTGGTATATCATCGGCCAAGTCGTGTGTCCCCGCCTTAATTGGGCCATGTCGCGCGGACAACGGAAAAACTTAACATTTGTTCGGTATTCCGAGAATTGTACACTTGTTGCTTTTGAACGGTGACCAGTTCGCTTAGCAGTACATAATGAATTGACTATGCATACTTACTCTACATTTGTGCGATATTAGTCAAAACATAATGGAGGATATTTTTAGTGAAAAAATATTCTACTATAAAATGGTTTACTTCAGAATAATTTCTCATCCAGGACAAAGAGTGGCCTCACAGCTCCGTCGGTAATAAATCTACCTTCTGCGCCATAGGTAGTTCAATCTATTGTCAACCAGGACAAATATTTGTGTGACACAGTGTCTGGGTGTTATTAATTATTGAATTGCAAAAAAGTATATAAGTATTATATCTGTCATGTGGTACCCTTGGATAAAACTATGCCTTATTAGGGGCGATATGGCGTTGTGGGAAATGTCCACCAATATTATTATTAGTTGAGCCGGTAACTTCTATGAATGTGGGACTCCAAAATCAATGCTCAACAAATTTTTTCAGTCTCACGACCCCGGAGCACTGGCTAAGCACTGGCAACACAACATTTAAATAATAAAGAACCATCGACAGGACGAACAAAAACAATAGTTCTAAATCGTAAAATTCGGAAAATATGCCTCTATAATTTTAATAACTTAAATGCGAGCATACTTACTTTTACATACTACATTACTTTGCATCAGTGAAGTTTTAGATACATTTTTTAACCAACTTCGGTAAAAGGAGGAATTTCGGTAATTTTTTTTTTAGGTTTTTTACCTCATATCTTCGTCAAATAAAAACCAATTTGAATTTTTTTTGGAATTTTATTTGAATGGACATTTGACAATTTGTTATTTGACGAGGATTCCATAGAAACTTCATCAAAATCAGTTCAGTAGTTTGGTTTTTAAATCAAAATAACCTGAAAAAAATATGACATCCAAGTATCGAGATATCAAGGAATCATTCTCGTTCATTGTCGATGATGTCGGTTAAGTCATGCTGTGCAAAAAATATTGGTTTAATATATTTCATATATTTTCACCTGTATTAGGTAGATGTCCTGGCTGTCGGATTGGTAAGGGTTTGCTGAGTTATTCGTGGGAATAACTGGCGTTGATAAGGTCACTATGTGTCACGTCTACGTTCCCTATATAGCCTTACCCACAATGTGGAAAGTAGTTCACTGAAGTATCGCCTACCCTTAAGAAAAATTGGCGTGTAGGTATATATGTAAACGGGCACGTATGTTTGCATTATTTCGCTTTGGTGAATGCTATCCTTTACGATTCGAAATTTTCCTCGTATGTGGCGAAATGACGATCCATCAGGTATTTCATTCAATTTTATAATTGAATTTTCAATGAAAGCTTTAATTTATTTCGCATTAAGTCCGCGCTATAATCAAATAAATGCTCGTTAATGAGTTTGTTTTAAAATCGAAATTATTGACTTCTTATCGAAACAGGCCGTCGATGAGAATTAAAAGTGATCCCAAAGGCTAACACTGATGCTACTTGGCCATAAAATAATTAAATTGATCAGACAAAACTGACTACTAATAATTAGTTTATAATTATTATTTTAATGAATTAGCGAAACGAACTGTAGGCGTAAATTCTGTGAAGCAGTGTTCTCTGAAATCATGTTTGTGAAACATGTGTTCACAAACATCAAACTGGAATATGGCATTACGAGTTTACTACTTCTTGACAGCAGAAATGGGTATGGTGGCATATTAATAATATTTATTATAAAGACTCTTGCGAAATAATTCCTTAGGGGTTTCTTGTTCTTCCTAGCGGAGGAGAGAACAGGGTTTAAACATGCGTCAAAGTTTACTTATAGTAGTATAGTATACGGGTGCTCTAGTAATTTCTTTATGATTAAATTTCCAGTTGTTTCTTTAAGAATCAATTGTTTTTATCTACTATCTATTTGTCTATTGTCTATAAGGACAGTTATTATATTTTTAATAGACAGTTGTTAGCTAATAGTTGGTAAATGAGTTCCTACGTATCAAATAGGAAGAGCATGCTTTAATTTATGCTCATATTTAATACACCTTACAACAACGAATATTTCGCTTGTTCGAACCCTAGCCAAAGGGAAAAATAACAATCAATCTAATTGACTGCCACTAAAAACACTTATGACATCAATAAATTAATTTATCTAATTACAGTGTCATGTTCACTGGGTTCGGTATCACCTGCTAATCAACGGACGTAATCCTGAAGGACTGACGGAGGGTAAGCCAGTCCGATGTAGTCATTTAGAATTTAAAAATTAATTGTGGTTGTTGAAACCTTGCACGATGCAGCTGCAAATTATAGAATAATCATAAATATGTAAAAAAGAATTGGTTCATTCTATAAAGACGATTCAAAAGCCGCTGCAAATAATAATAATAATAATATTTATTGTTGTAGCATAATTCTACAATCAATTGATTTGAAGCCAAACAAAGCCAAAAACAAATCGTTCTTAATTTTTATATATATATTACCTACTGCGCGAGCAGATGGCGTAAAGGTGTTAACCCGTTTTACTGAAGTTTCCAAGCCATGTCTTTATGTATTCTATAGAAATTTTGACTTGGACTTGCCACCAAAATCTTTCAGAAACTGGGTTTAAAATATGTTAACTATATGTCTGTATGACTACAACATAATAAATAAATAAATATTGATGGACATTTCACACAGCATCATCTAGCCCCAAAGTAAGCTAAGCATAGCTTGTATCATGGGAACCAGACAACTGATACTTATATACTGTTCTTTTGTAAATACATACATATAATACATATTAACACCCAGACACTGAACAAACATCTATATTCGTCACACAAATGTTTGTCCTCGGTGGGAATCGAACCCACGACCTACAGCGCAGAAGGCAAGGTTAGGTACTACTAATGAGCTATGAGGCCAGTCTAATAACAATAATAACACAATAGCTTATGAGGCTTTTATACACTTTTTCATCAGTCGTCAGCTTTAGTCTGTTTTGGGCGTTAGTAATCGAGCAGGCAGTGTAAAAAATCCCGACCACGGAAAGTGATGGAATGCGCGCGTGTCACCGAACTTAAATTGTTTATTATTTTTTACGGGATTTTCACGAGAACGATCGCAGGTATCATTAAACAGCGGCTTTTTGTTGGTAAATTTGATTGATGAAAACCTTTTTTCATCTGACTGAGCAGTTTGGAGAGAATGTTTTAAAAAGGAGTTTTGAAGCAATAAAATATATTGTAAGTGACTGATTGCATGAAAACTTTTTAGGTGTATTCGTTATACTTGGTTTATTATTAATATTTTCTCAAATCATTCTTAGGCAGTCACAAAATGGACATTATTTATAGCTCTTTTATTGTACGTTTTTTATGTATGTTTTGGCTCTTTTCTAACCAAATAAGATGGTTTGATGGGCGTACGATTATTAACAACATAGTTATAGATTTTGCTGTGTACACAGCAAATTAAAATACTCCTCAAAGAAAGTGATTTCTCTTGAAAATTCAGACATCATTTTCATAAAACGACCAGGCATTTTCCAGTTTTCCAAGATTTCCAGAGGTGAAATCGCTAAGCGCCCTGATGTTTGAGGATGAGAAATGAGCGGAAGGGGGTGCGAGGGGGTTTATTGTAAACACAATTACCACCCCACACCCCCGCACCCCCAGGGGGCAACAAATGGCGGCTAAACGACCCATTCGCCTGTGATTTGTTAGCAATATGCTTGAGATTTGGAACAGAAATGCTTTTAAAACTGTTTGTGGTTATTCAAGAGAACAGGAATTTTTATTCGGTTCGGTATCATATCACGTTTATGACGTAATTCTAAATTTGCAATATTATATGACGTAGATTTAAAATAAATTAATGTATGTACATCCTAGTAAATTTTTGTTTATAATTTTCATATCAATTTTTCTTCTTTATATGGAAACAGCTTTTGCTTAGCCGAATATTTAGTTAAAAACTTTGATTAAAAAGAATCAGTTTAATTTAGCAGGCTTCATTACCAATACATTCCCACCAGCCAATACCCGTAACATATCTTGTCGTTATAAGGTACATGTACTCGTTAATATCTTAAGAATACATAACTAACACACTTCATAGAATGGAATCACAAGCATAAAATCTTTATCAAAGTCTTTCAATTTAATGTTTCGGAACATATATAATACATGATTTAGCTAACCTACGTTTTAAAAGTGAAAAGCTTTACAAATAAATAAATGAAGGAAGGAAATAATAAAGGAGGACATTTGACACAACATCATCTTACCCCAAACTAAGATAAGCGTAGCTTGTATCATGGGAACCAGAGAAGTGATAAAATACTTATATACTTTTTGTAAATACATACATATAATACACATATTAACACCCGGGCACAGAACAAACATCTACGTTCGTCACTCAAATGTTTGTCCTGGGTGGGAATCGAACCCACGACCTACAGCGCAGAAAGCAGCTTTGAACCAATTGAGCTTTGAGCCCAGTCAATACTAATATGATGAGCAGGGAATACTTGTTAACATCACATGGGATATCTACTCATTACGTCACTTAATCATATAATTGCAGTTAGACTTGAACTCTAACATAATGCATGAGAAGTCCCAAGTATGTAGCATTGGTGGAGCTTTTGTGCGATATGACTTAAACATGTCTTTTTTTTACATTTTATTTTGTACCGTCACGCCTCAAACCGGAATACAGTAATGCGAGGCTGTACTGCTTGGTGTTATAAGCAAAACGAATTCTGCTCAGTTGTTCTGCTACGCCAGATAGCTCAGAAAAGTTTTGGTTCTATACCACTAATACTCTCGACCAATGCGGTGAAAGGATCAAATTGCATTCAAAGGCTCCTTTAGTGCACTTGACATTATATCTTAACTAGCTGGTGCCCGCGACTTCGTCCGCGTTTTTCGTCGAATTCGGTTTTATCACGCACCCCTATTTTATCCATTGGAAAATTAGCCTAAATTACTCCTTATAACATCAGCTATCTGCCAGTGAAAGTCCCGTTAAAATCGATCCAGCCGTTTCGGAGCCGGAACAAACAGACAGACAAAAACTTTCACTCCACTCCAATTTTATTTATTTGTATAGATTATCGCTTCTACATATTCATTGTTACGTTAAAACTTTACGGTAACAAGCAGGGCGCCGAAGAAGGCGGGCCCTAGCGCCTTCTCCCGATATAAACAACTCCACTACAACATTTAATTATATCGCTGTTTATTAAACCAGACGCACCTACCTAACGAACTGACGCCGATACCAATCGAAATGATATAACACGGGGAAAAAGAAATTGTATTCACACCTTGAACGATCTTCCGGGACTGGTGATTTGTTAGGATCTGAACATTGATTCGACACGTCCAAAAAGAAAATCATTTGGATCTGGAAACTATATTAAAGATAAAAAGGGTCAGCTAGTTTTTATTTTATATTCCGACTTATAGATATCTAGACTTATTATATAACTACTAGCTTGTGCCCACAACGTTGTCTACGTAGAATTAGTACTTCGAGTAAGCCTATTTTATTCTCCAAGCTTCGATCAATCTCTCCATACAAAGAAAAGTTTAACTTAAAAAAATATTACACCCTAATTAGTAAAAAAAATGTGAGCCGTCACGGGACGCCTGGCAGATGTGAAACATCGACATTATTTTGTAAGAAACTACGTACCCCATCACTAATAATGTTTATGATTTGTCGTAACCTTGAACGGACCAATCAGCGCTCATGCCGTGGCGACGCGTCGCCAAGCCAGAAATCGGTTTTACGTGCGGCTATAGATGTTTCACATCAAAAAACATCAACACGACAAATCTTTCTTAAAATTTGTGCAAAAAGTTTGATTATGATGAGTTTTATATGCCTTATTTGAGAAGTCATTGATTCCTGATATAAATTTTTCATTCCCTATTTAACCCCTTCAAAATTTCTTACGCGACAAAAAGTTGCAACAAAATGTCCCAGGTACAATCGATCTCTATACTAAAATTCATTAAAATGGGTTTTGTGGTTTTGGCTTGAAATGGTAACAGACACACAGGCAGTAACTTTAGCATTTTTAATATTTAGTAATAATGGATGTTTAGCACGTTTTAACGTAATAATATATAATTGAAGTTTTTATAATATGATAAATAAATAGTACATTACTGTCGAGTCCTGAAATAAAGCAACTGAAGGTCGAGTTAGACGGACGAGATCCATGATTACACTTTGACTTATTATTTCTTTGATGGAATATATAATATATAGATATAGCACATCTACTACTACAACAATAGAACATCTACTTTGTGGGAACCTACGCATAGAAATTTGAAAGCAAATCGGCCGTTTAAAAGTGCGCAAAGCAGAGCAAGCGCCCAAGGCGCATTAGCGCGCGATTTATCGACGCGTTTGGTGCGCACGCCCCGCGCTCGCGGCCTCACGACCACCACGCCCCGCCAGGGACGAACTTTACTAATCACTTGCCTTAACGCAGGATTACCTGTACTGCGCAATACCACGTTCTCAAAACGGTGAAGGAAAACATCGTAAGGAAACCGACATGTCCAAGAACACACTGGTTCGATAGAAACAGTTACTCGAAACTAGAAATATACCCGTACTGCAAGTCACTCACAGATACACATTCAAATACACATAATCCATTGACAAACTAATCTAAATTACATTTTAGTAGTGAAAAAATGAATATATATGTACATTGAACATCCACCATCTAACCTCAAACTACGAAACGATCCCACGATCTGCAGCGCAGAAGCAGGAGTTACTACCATCGGAGCTCTAAAGCCAGTCGGAATCATAATGACATCTTGAAGACTTGTAGCTAACTCTATTTTAGGCAAGAGGGAAATAATCCATACATTCAGTCCATTCATACATGATTGGCATCATAGCTCAGTAGGTAACCCTGCCTTCTGTAACAAATAAAATAATAATAATAATTATGTTTATTCTCAAAAAAGCGTACAAGTTAAACATTTTTCAAAAACGGCGACATCAAGTTGTACCTAAGTGAAGTACTATTTTTATTATTATTTCTCCATATTTTTTATCTCTGGTCCTAGCCCGTCGTTTAGAAGGGCGTTAGTGAAGTCGAAGCCAACACTCATTACTATAATTAATCACAAAATTTCATGCGACACATATTGGCAAACTGATGAGGTTGGCTGCTAAAGGTTTTGTCTCCCTTTGCCTATTCCTCTCCAGATGGTCGGTTAGGGGTTCAACAGGCGTCAAACTAAGCGATAAGAACGCGTGACCTTATATTTTGAATATTATTGAGGCTCCAAGCCATTTCTTTATGAATTCTATGGAAATAAAGTTTTTGACTTTGACTTTGGTCTCACACCACGCACTGATGTGATAGATACTGCACCGATACTGGTCACTCAACCAAATACTAACGACTGTGAACATAGCTTAACGCGCGTTATTTCCAAGTTACGCCGTATTACATCCCTGGAACTATCCTCGGCATAGAGCGCGTGAAATACAGCGCGATCTCATTGTCGGCCACTCCATTGTAATGAGATGTTATTTATTAAACAATCCCATTGGTAACTAATCACTGCTAACATACAGATAAACCTTGGAATTATTACTAAATCACTGGTTAGGTGTGAGAAGACTAAAGGCTATGAGGTCAGCCCACTTTCAAAAAAAAGATCATAAGAGACTTACTTGTCAATTTTGTATTAGTTCTCGAGTGGAGACTGAGTAGGAACTCAGAAATGGGAAGGGGACTTGAGGGGGAATCCGCTAGGGGAATATCTGGTCCGTTCAAAGGTTGCTTGGAAGGAATCGCTGTTAGCGATAAGGCCGCCCATTGTATTACCTTAGCTTAAATTATAATTTTTAAGAAATTTTCATGTATGGTGGTCAATATAGTATTATCTATCCGCCGAGCACAGCTAGTTCTCAATAAACGGTAGTAAATACTTGCTAAACTTGTAAGATTTTAGGGTATTTTATTTATAGACTGCAGTTCATATGGCCAATTCATGGCCTGATGTGAGTACTGGTTTTATTTAAACATCGCAGGACCATAATTTTTGCTTCAAAACTAAATTTGATGCTGATTTCACATGATAATCCTAGGTTCCTCCAAGGTTCGGTAAGGACTTTTACCACTTTCCACTGGTAGCAACTAATGGTCCTCTGTAGTCGATACCTCACTACGGTGTCCCGAAACTGCGACGCCATTCTAATGGGAAGATTATCGGTAGCGTCCGGGAATCAGTTACCCAACTAGGAAGTTACAAGAGCTACGTGAAAGTTCTCTAATCTGCTACTTAATCTCATAGAAATATGGATGAAATTGCCGTGTATATCGAGTCTAATCATGATAATACATAAACTATAGAAGAGAATGTATTAAATTAGCCCTCAAGAAATACGCTACCCACTCAGTACTCAGATTATTGTAAGTAGTGTAAGTTGTAGCTCCGATTATTGTAAAGTAGTAAGTTGCTCAGCATTTGGTATATTTTAGTTTCGGGGAAAGATGATTATGGAACAGTTACGGAACGAGCAGATGACGCACCTGGTGGTAATTTCTGCCCATAATAAGCTTTTTTTGTGTAATACAGTTTCGGAACGAGCCGACGGCCCACCTGGTGTTAAGAGGTAACATCTACTCTTAACAACCGATGCAACTTGGGTCCTCTTGGGTACGACAAGACGCAAGTCGCATCGTATGCGCTCGTAACTCTGATACGTGTAGGTGGAATGGCTCATGTGCCTGTAATTTCACCGGTAACCACACCTTTCAAACCGTTATACAATAACGCGAATGCGTTACTACTTTGCGGCAGAAATTGGCATGGTTGTAGTACTTCCCCGGACGAATTTGGCGAGAGTTCTACTGCTCTTGTGTCGATGAATAAAATTTGAAATATAAATTCTCTAACGGATATAAAAAAACACTGTTATTTATTGAATTAATCCTGCATATGTCCAGGTAGGTATCAGACTAGATTATAGTATACACTCTTATTGTAATAAGTCAATCTGTGTACACACATGACTATACCTCTACTTTCGCTTCTGTAGCTTTAGGACGAGTCTAAGGTTCAAGCGGCAACACGCCCACTGCAGATAATGCTAACGACGGCGCTATCCGAGATCTGCGGAAACCATTGGCTTTTACATCATGACTTATTAGGTGCTCTTATTGGTGAGACCACACTCGTCTGACTGATGCTGCCTTTTCGTTTCTTCCTACAACGGAAAATATCATGAAATAACAAAACGTTTAAATCCCTGTATTTTTTCTATCAGTGATTTTTTTAAATCTTTAAAAAAATCTGAAACAATAAACGTATTTCCACCGGTGATGCAAGTGGCATCAACTGAAACAACATGCAAATAAAAAAATTAAAAAAAATATTTGTGGACATTTCACACAACGCCATCTAGCCCCAAAGTAAGCTAAGCATAGTTGTATCATGGGAACTAGACAACTGATATAATCACTATATAGTTTTTGTAAATACATTCTTTTCATACATATCAACACCCAGACACAGAACAACATCTATGTTCGTCACACAAATGTTTGTCCTTGTGTGGGAATCGAACCCACGACCTATAGCGCAGAAGCCAGGGTTACTATTACTTCCCACTGAGCTGTGAGGCCAGTCTTACTTAGGCCATTGGACGTTTTTACTTGAAACTGTATAGGTGTTAGTTTTAGTAAGGTGTTCATTGTCGATAATTAAATTGATGGGACGTCTTAGTATGTTGTAGGTGCGAAAATTGGCGCTTTCCATATCTTTTTACGCATCACATCAAAACTGTCATTTGATTCAATAGGAGTGATAGCCCATAACATAAGATAAGATAGCATAACATAAGATAGCCTTGATTTGTTGGTTATTTATGTTGGTGTGAGATTTGTTCTGACTGTCGGGATATTATAAAATTAATTACGGAAAACATCTTAATAAGAATTATTATTTATTTATTTTATTTATTTAAATTTATTTATTCAGACCATAAAATCCATTAGTATTAGTAACACAAAATAAAATTAAATCAACTTAAAACTAATGTTGGTAGGTACTTAATAACTAAAAGGGAGTTCGTTCTCTGTATGAGCTTAGTATTAGGAAAATATTAGAAAGAGAGTTATTTGGAGGTAAACAACAATGTTGTCTTTTTTACACGTAACTACTAAGTAACACTTAAATAATAAAATAAAATATTTGGCTTTGTTTGCTGCTTGAACTTAAAGGATATATATACCAACTAACTGAACTAAACTTCATTAATCATATTTACGGGAATCACTTCCCGTCATGATACTAGGTTTATAGGGTAGAGATAACTATAAGTTTCACTAGAAGAGACATCAGGATTGTATATGTATTTAGGAGCAAGTGTAGATCAAAATGTTGGACTATACTTAAAAGAACACATATTAGACTTGTCAGTATAAGCAGAACAGTATTATTAGTACCACTGTTTTGGATAGACTGAAAATTCCTTGCGGCCTTTTGAAATTCGCTTCAAATTCTATGTAATGTACAAATCAATTAAACATATCTTGCATTTGTGTCATTATTGAAATTTCATTTTCTTTTTATTTATTTCCCATGCTTGAAATAAATAGATAAATAAAATTTGTATTAATAAAGTGTCAAATGTTTATTCGTAAGTAAAGTTTAAAAAGGATAAAGTTATAGACGCATCCAGAATTCATAGTTCAAAATGGCTTCTAAATTGCTATATCATCGCGACCCACAAAAAGTAACAAGGATAACATATAACTTAAATAGAGGCAATTAAAAATAGATGAAAAAGCTTTGGCAAACTGCATTGTTCTATACAGGATGTGTAAAAAATATAAACAGGTTTATGTTTAGTTTTCCATGTGAAATATATTAATTGAACTACATAGTATATATACTTCAATTTCGACGTAGACTAATAACCTATCTACAATATAGATATATATATAAAATGAGCTATATATAAATTGTATTTAAATTGTATTGTATATAATTTGTATATAAATATATATATATATATAAATTGAGCTTAGTAAAGACTAGCTGTTGCCCGCATTTTTGTCCGCGTGGAATTCGGTTTTATCACGCACCCCTATTTTACCCCTCGGGAAAGTAGCCTAAGTTACTCCTTGTTACATCAGCTAGATATCTGCCAGTGAAAGTAACGTCAAAATCAGTCCAGCCGTTACGGAAATTAGCCGGAACAAACAGACAGACAGACAGACAAAAATTTTAAGAAATGTTATTTTGGTATATGTACCGTGTATACATCCATATGCATTTAGTAAAAAGCGGTTATTTTAATATTACAAAAAGACACTCCAATTTTATTTATTTGTATAGATTAAGGCCTAGATAAGGATTAAGTCCTTACTAAGCTCAATTTCCTCATTATTGTTTTGCATATTAAGAATATTTTTTTTCTCATAGAACGAGGCGGCATTGACAAAACAGCGTTCACAGTACGCTGTAACTGGATGTCGGGGCATATTCCCGAGATGATAGCGCATGAGTCAGCGTTCATGTCGCCCCAGCGCACCTTACATACTAATTCGATGTATCGCTCGGCCGTTCAACTCTTTGTTTTTTACCGATGACATACTAAATCGTGGTACTTACCGCAACCGGAGCTAAGCTTGTTAGGTTGTTGTGGATAGTTCACAGAGCGTCATCTGGCCCCGGACTAAGTACAACTTGTTCTATGGGAACTTGATAACTGAAGGAATACTTACCCATATACATATTTTTTTGTAAATACACAGTACTGAACAAACAAAATTTAAATTACCTTTCGACATACAAATGTTTGTCGTGGGTGGAAATCGAGCCCACGACCTAAGCGCAGTATGCAGGCACTCTTACTACCAACTGAGCTGTGAGGCAACAGTGGTTACTTACAAACGTTTTTTGTAATAAAGAAGTATCCATAATACTGTGTTATTTCGACAGGCAGTAGAACTTATCTTAGTACTGCCGCTATACCCATTCTTCCAGCAACCAGTAATGCATTCGCGTTACTTGTTGGTGGTGGTCGCGTGTTCCGCTTTGAAAAGTGTGGTTGCTGGTGAAATTACAATTGAATTGCTCGTGTTGCTGTGTTCTGGTGGAACGGAGTGGGGCACACAAATTGCACACGCATGAGACGTAACATCCCCGTCTCGAGGTGATGGACGCAACGCAATGCGACTTGAGTCATCTCGTACTATGGAGAAGACTTGAGTGGTAGTGCTGTTCTATGGGCGGCGATTGCCACTTAACATCAGGTGGGCCGTCAGCTCGTTGCGTCACTTCAATTACATAAAAAAAATTTGCACTTCAAACATTCCACCTTCGCTCTGAGTTACGGGCGCATACGAGTCGACTTGGGTCTTTTTGTAACTAGGTAGGGGAGGATCTTTACTTTGGCATTGCCTTCACTTCACATTATCACGAAAACAAATCGCGCGCATCCGAGCCGAGCCGTAGTTTCCCAACGCGTCAATTCCGTATCATTGAAGTATTTATGACACCTGACTATACCATAACAACAAACAGAAAGGTGATATCCATTCACAAAACCTATTATGTTAATTTAAAACACATCAGTGTGAGATAGCATCTCGGTTCGTTCACACCACACCTCCCGAAACAATAGTTAATAAGATGATTTATATCGATCGGTGGTAGGTGCGCTCGACACGGCTCGACATCGCTTTAGCATAATCTCGGCTTCGGATCGAGATGTGATCTCTACAGATGTTACGGAATACGGCCCGGGCTTAGCGAAATTAACGCGGATCTTCCGTGGTCGTTGTTGTGATAGAATAGCGTTAGACGTAGTCACCGTGCTTAGTCACTAACCCTTAAATATGTACATAAATAATTATTGGTGGACATTTTACACAGCACCATCTAGCCCCAATTATGCATAGCTTCTACTGTGAGAACCAGACAACTGATAATATTTATATATTCTTCTTTTTATGTAAACACAATACCCTAGTTACTACATGTTGACATCCAAACACAGAACGATTATGTCTTCACACAAATGTTCTGAATCGAACCCACGACCTACAGCGCAGAAGGCGGAGTTAATTGAGCTGTGAGGCCGATTATCATAATATGTATTATGTGATATTATCCTTCATTACCTTGTGTAACACAGTCTCTTTTAATATTTTACCAAGCAAAATAAGGAAACCATAAACAAATTAAAAAAAAAGTATTACGTCTAAAATATAAGTCTATGCTTGTATCAGTAGTACAATTATCTGTGTTTTGTCTCGTAATCTTTGTACAGTAAAGAGGGTAAGTATTAAATAGCTAAATCATTACTGGATACTATTATTTTCTAACAGGTGGCAAATCTTCGACTTTGACAAAAACGATCAGGCGTCAAACTAAACGATAAGTACGCGTGACCTGTTTTGAATATTAGTGACACCTCCAAGCAATTTTTTTTGACTTAAGACTTTGACTTTGACAGTTGAGAATACAAAACGAATTCTCAAGCTTTGCAAACGTTGCTGTTGCCACAATCATTTAGCTTCGAAATTTTATAACTTAATATCTTAATTCTTAGTAAGTACTCAACTATATGTATAGATATTTAAGATATTAACTGTATTTTTTGCATTACGTAAGCAATGCCTAAGTACAAAGTTTTCTAGCAGCGTCCATCTCGATTTCACATTAGACGCCTCTCATTGTTCATTAGTGACGAAATTCAGAACAAGAGAGCAATCAAATCAAGGTGTGTCGACGGAATTAATAACGCATTCACACATGCACTCGCACAGATTACTAAACAGATACCGCCAAGCAATCTCACTGATATTTATAGTCTAGCCTAATCAATATTTTTGTCTTATAATAGAAATAATCTATATATACATATAATAAAATGGTAGACATGCCGCTTGTGTGCACATTAAATATTTTTGCAAATAATAAACTGGGATACGTTATTATTAAGTAACAGAATGACACTAAAAACAATTATAAAATTTTTGTGTTTGTTTGTGCGAGCATCATGCTCTAACGGCTAAACGGATTTGCATGAAATTTGTTATGAGGATATATCATTTAGTGTCATGTACAATAAAGGTTTCATCTATCAATCTGACCGTCTCATACTTGAGTATAAGTATAGAATAAGATTTGACAATGAATACCCGAGTAGTCCGTAGGCGTATTCCTCAGCTATATATAGCGTTCAAACAGATCGGCGATACGACTCCAACACCGTTAGTAGACAAACTAAAAATTAAAATAGCTAAACGTGCTGTGGTGTGTCTAAGCAGGGCAATTGTCGCACCCAGCGGGCGGTGGGCCTTTCATTATTTTATAATAACTAGCGTAGAGGGAGTGAAATCTCTTGTCATGGTGCGCAGGGCGGCGGAGTAGACGTCGTGCATTACGAAACGCGGCGGCAAAACAAAACGCACAGAACATAAATACCTTTTAAATTACTCTATTTACAAGTCTAAGTCGTCAGAAACTTTATTTCCATAGAATTCATAAAGAAATGGCTTGGAAATGTCAATAATATTCAAAGTAGTAGAACTTTAAGAGTAGACCTTTTGCCAAGTTCAACCCTGGAAGTACTGCCCCCATACCCGTTTCTGCCGCCAAGCGTTAATGTATGCAGATTACTGTATTCCAGTTTGAAAAGTGCGGTTGACGGTGAAATTAAACACACATGAGACAATTACATTCACGTCTCAGAGTTACGTGCGCATATGATGCGGCATGAGTCTTCTTTTTACCTAAGTAGGGGATGCCAAGTCATGCCTGTTATGAGCAGAGGTACACCACATAACCAGGCGAGCCAATTGCTTGCTCTGTAAATTTATCATATTAAATCGGACTGTCTTATAGCTCGAAATTGTCGTCACAATAATACTTCGAACTTTGTTTTATCAACCAATACATTTAGAAATTACGAATAGCCGGTAGAACTTGTGCTAAATTTAGAAGCAATTGAGTAGGTACTGTCACCATTTCTGCCATCAGGCAGGGTTGTACTTGCATTGCAATGCTTCGATCTGAATAATGCACCATATGGGTGCCAGTAAAATTACAGATACATAAGACATAATCAAAGAATGAGGGGCGCGTTGCAGTGCGATTTGGCTTTTCCTACTTACATCTGTTATGGGCAGATGATACCACTTAACGTTAGTTGGCCATCAGCACGTGCAGTTACTCGCACAAATACAATTCAAGATGTCTAGACCCCCCAGGTAGGTATTAATAGTGAGATCGCGGCGTCTGGGCGGTGCGGTCACTCCGCGAATCAATCGGCCGTTGTTGGTTCTGCGAACTAACAATACACATCTATTGAGGCTTCGAAATCATCATTTTGATTATAAATAAATGGTTTTACTGTAAAATTGATTGTACACTAGAGTTTGAAGGTACAACCACTAAATTGCTTTGCTGTTTAATATACATTCGACAGTAGTGATTAAATAAGATTGTATCATTCCAATGAACTTTTATTATTATTATTATTTGGTACAGTTATGGAACTAGCCGATGCCCCACCTGGTGTTAAGTGGTAAACTCTGCCCATAACAACCGATGCGGCTTGGGCCCTCCCATATTAGGTACGACATGACCCAAGTCGCATCGTATGCGCCCGTAACTGTGAGACGTGTAATTCAAATGTCTCATGTGCCTGTAATGTCACCGGCCACACTTACCACACTTTTGAAACCGGAACACAGTAAAACGAATGGGTTACTGCTTGGCGGCGGAAGTAGGCACGGTGGCAATACTTCCCCTGACGAACTTGGCGTGAGTTCTACTGCTCTTAAAACCAATTTTTGTTAAAATAACTCATTTGACTGGCCACGTAGCTCAGTTGGCAGTAACTCAACCTTCTGTGCTGTGTAGGTCGTGGGTCCGATTAGATTACATTTGTGTGACGAACCCATATAGTTCTAGTGCACTTACTACCAGTAATTAAACATATGTTAAATAGTTCCTGTGTCAATAAATTGCATATGTATTTTATATATGTATTGACAATAAGTATTCTGCCAGTTAAATGGTTTCCATGACCCAAAAATTACCCAATAATATCAACGAGTGATCAAGCCATTCCATTTAAAAAATGTAATTACTAAGCACATGTGCAAAAATGTAAATAAATTTTAATGAATTTCAAGCAAAACAGCACGCGACAGTGCGTATGCGTCGCCTCGCCACTGTTTTGCGGTTACCATAGTACATTCAATACAGTAAACTATTATTTTAATTTTCGAAATGCAACAGTTTTACCACCATCTCACCTGATGTTAAGTGACGATGTGGTCTACGATGTACCATGTTTTTTTTTTTTTTGCCCCCTATTATTGGGGGCCGACGCGTAGCCCTCTGACATTATCAGTCTTTGTCTATTTTTTTTTCTTTTCATTTTTTACTTTATTTATTATAAAAAAGATATCCTTACTTTATAGAGTAGTGAAATTATTACATGTTGTTTGGGTATCCTACTTTATATCCCGCTTTGCCTATCCATAATATGGGTTTCTTGGGTTTAATAAATGGGCACAATTTCTTCTATTGTTACAATTTTTGATGCCTATTATATAATCTAATTTCCTAATTTAATTTTTTAATAACAATATTAACTGGCTGTATGACTATCAAACAATATTTTTAACAAGTTTCTATTTTACTATTTTAACAATATCCTGATCTTAATATCTATTGAATTTATTACATTACTTATTTCTAACAATTTGGTTTCTTTTTGCATTTTTATGTTACACACATTATATATATAACCAATATATATGGGAACATATTTTATTTATATAAATTTTTATTTTGTTATCAACTTTATTTTTAAACTATATTCTGAGTACACAATGATTACAACTGCTGCGCTAGAGCTAAGCCTGTGGTCTACTTGAACTTGTACCTTTCTTTACCGAACAAGCTTGCTTGCTACATGACTAATTTTTGCGAAAATCGGCCTTGCTGTAACTAGTGGACCATGTTTATCATGGCCCGAGCCATTTACGATTTCTGCCAAGTTTGTAGTTCGCGTGTGTCAGGTGTGGTCATTGGTGTTTTGTGTTTTTAATTTTTAATTTAACTTTTACTGTGTTCGATGTAGCATGCTTGTTACCTATTCAGTCTCCTCTTGAAGACTTCCAGATTAGGTTTCAGGAAATACAGACACAGGCAAGGAGTTCCACTCTTGGGCTGTCCGCATTATGAAAGTGGTAGCAAAACTCTTCGCACGGATGTGAGGTAATTGGATCAAGAAAGGGTGACGCAATGCTGTACGTCTGGATGTCCTGTGGAGATGGGGGGATTAGATCAGCCCCACACTCACCGTAAAAAGTAGTCAAAGAAGAAAGGTAATTTAAACTTCATTGTTTTATTTTGATTGCAACGAAATCCTGAAATATTAAAACAACCGATAGTAGGTTAACCAGATAAGGTTCATCAAATCAAATACTTGACTACAAGCTGATCTCCGTGAACATGTATTAATGTTCCCAAAAATTTATTTTCTGTTTTTCTCTCAATTGACACTTTCTGTCTAACTTAATTAGAGTGCCGATCAATAAGTTTGCTTACCGTTCTCGTTATCGACTACGTTGGTAATAGGCAGGCTGCGCGTCATGTGGACGGGGCGGTTACCTATCGCGGCATCTTCACGCGCCGCCGCGCTGCGTGCACGCAGCCCCTCGCGCCGCGCCGCCCCGACTCACTACCCGCTGTACTAATTAGAGAAATTTACTTTCGAAGGTGCTGGCACTAGTCAATAACTACTTTTAAATTTTATTTAACTATGCATGTTTTAGTGTGGTAATCGATAGTGTAGAGAGCAGAGATAGAGAGAGAAATGGAATAACTTGGAGGAGACTTCCACAGTCATAGGCAGTTCTTACTCAGAAATTCATATAATTTGTTAATAGTTTTAATTATTCATAGCTTAGTAGAAGCTAGTGTAGAAGAAATAAAGCTCATGCAATATAATTATGAAATGCTGTTTCATAACTTTAAATTGTATTATAGTAATCATTAGTAGCTGAATCAATTGCTTTTAGTGTTTTATTTCGGCTTGTATCATGCGGACGGCCAATGAATGGAAAGATTGCCTCACTACTACTACTCGTGTTACTTGGCTCTCTCGAACCATGTGCTGAAAGGATTAAAGTGCACATGATAGCCAGCCACTTGCGTGTTTCTGATACAGGAACTAAACTCTAAACGTATTTTTTTAACAGCGAACAAAGTACTCACAGGATAGAGTGTTATTTTGTTGACTGCACTGACGTCGTGCTTAATTTAGGCACATATACCTAAAAAATACGATTGTGTCTACGCACAAAAGGCGCCTCTGAGACGCACTTTAAATCTTTTCACCGCTGGTTCGAGAAAGCCCTAGTAGTACTAGTAGTAGGGTTTCATTTCGGACTTTTCCGACTCACGTATGGAGGCTGAGAAGCAAGGCAGACGAACAGGCAAAATTATCTCTGCTAATCAATGTTCGGAATGCGAATTTTTTTCTTACAAATCTCCTGACCCCTTCCACCTGTATACCTAACAAGCAGCAAGTTTCCGAAGAGTAAGTTGGAATGTGGAACGTTGTCGATGAAGATGAACTTTAATCAATGAAGTTATGTCGGCGTCTTTGCAGTTTAACTAACCGAACGAATCAGGAGCTATGTTCAATGGAGGCGGTATCTTGATCTACAATATTAAAATTGCTAGAAGACTTCTAAACTAATAATGGCTGAAATGGCGTAGGTAAACCGTGTAACGATCTTCCAGTTCTGGCTAACTTGGTTTACCTATTTTAATCGCATATTAACTTATCAGGACGATTGGGGTCAAATCAAAGCTATCCTTCGATACGAATCCAATCGGTTCGAAAATTCAGTAGTATTAGGATAAAGTTGAAAGTAAAACAAAAAATATAAAAACCAGCCCAGGAGATCGAACTGAACACAAAATACATATTTTTCGTACGAAAACGATTACCTACTTGTTACGCGAGTTTAACTCGTACTACAACTTAAACCGTCTTTAGTAACTACTAAAAATAATTTGGAACTATTGTCTTACATTCTAAAAATATGCCCGTACACGCTTCGAGTTTCTAAGAATGTATAAAATATTCGGCAAAATAATAGGAAATGGCTAAGTTCATTTTCTTATTAAAACGGATTATACTACATTCTTGTGACTTCAGGTTTAAGACTTATTGACTTTGTAAATACATTCTGGTCGACTGGCCTCACAGCTCAGTTGGTAGTAACCCTGCTTTCTGCGCCGTGGGTTCAATTGGTCCTGGCCCAGGACAAACAATTGTGTGATGAACATAGATGTTTGTTCTGTCTGAGTGTTAATATGTTTTATATGAATATTTTCACAAAAAATTATATAATTATTTTATCAGTCGTCTGGTTCCCATGATACAGTTATGCTTAGCTTACTTTGGGGCTAGATGACACTGTGTGAGATGTCCATCTATATTATAATATTATTATTATTATATACTGAGTTAGTGTAATTGATTTCAGACATGATTTAAAAATAAGCTTTTAATGAATTGGAGCAACGGAGTTTAATTCACATTCGTATTCTCAGCAAGTCCTTTCATTTGATACCCATATTTTAGGAGTGCAATGAAAATAACTAGTCCGCCATCTTGGGTATTCCGCCATGTTGGATTTAGAATGACGTTACACAGCTAACTATGCATTGTCATCCAAATTAGTAAGTGAATTGTACTTAAATAATAGAAATGAAAAAAATGATTAGGTATTTTATATATCGCATAATTATTATTGTTTCTTAGCTGAGAGTCGCACGCGCTCAGCTAGTTACAAGCCTGTCCTGCATAGTTGCTGACTCAGCACAGCATCCACTATGATTGTTCCATTCGGCATTGTCTGTCAATACACCCCGCCCCCGTCTCGTCTCGGACAGTTAATTACTTTTCATTAGTAATCATTGCGAGACTACAGAAATATTTTGGGAGCACGCTGTAATTTTCGGATCACAATTTAAAGGTTACGTTCTGTAATTGTGGCTAATCAACTTCGGGATTTGAGTTGATCGACGTTTTGACTTGTCGTACGCAATATCAAAGGCCGAGCTACTCCGGATGCACTGTAAAATTTAATAGTTAATATGATGGAAGAGGCAACATTGTTTGAGAGGATGAACAACATGAAATGATAATGTATTTGATTAAACGATATTTTCATTCGATTTATACAGGTTTATTAGAAATATATTTAAAAAACATCGCCATTCAGCGAGGCAATGCTGCCAGTGTGGCACACAGGCGAATCAGATCATTTAATTTTGAGCTAACCATAAATCGTTGGAACCGGTCTTAAGATAGCTCAATTGATTTTATTCTATTTTTTAAATGTTATATGTATGTACGTCTTTGTAATGTTGTAAAATAAAGTTTCTATTGTTATCACTCATAATTAAAGAATTGAGAAATGACCAACCTCTTAGTGGTAACTTCTTACAAACAAAATAAACAACGATGATTCAAAGAGTTTAAAGAAATCTAATCATTTGTTATTATAATCAATAATAATCATAATCATAATAATCATAATCATAATCATTTATTTGCATAAAGCCTGGTAGTATGTACAAGATGTTACAGTTACAAAAATAGTTTCACAAACTCTGTCATTACATGACGTGCAATAATTTAGGATAAAAATTAATACAGAAAAATTATACAGTCAAAAAAATAATAATAATACAACGAAGTCGAAAATGTAGAATAATAAAAAAAAATAAAAAAATAACACCAACAATAACATACATTTCGTTAGATCATAGGGATAAATTTGCTAATTAGAACCTAGAAAATCTGAAACACTATAAAAACACTTACATTTCAGCCATATTTTCAATCTTTTAAGAAACAAATTGTATGGGAGAACTTTGATATCCTTGTATAATATTAAGTTATTCGTTTTTTTTTCAATGTTAAGGTTCAGTTGTTATTGGCCTTGAGGCTAATTCTATTACCTACATAGAAAGAGTCTCTCAAAAAATTGCTTAAGTTTAGTGGCAGTTTTCTCAATGATTTTAAAATCACTCGAAAATCAGCAATTTTGGGCAAAGAAATGTTGGTTATCAGCAAACATTTCTAAAAACCTTTTGTAATCCCAAAATCGTTGGTTATAGAATGTACTCGCATTTAGTATAATGTATAATAATAAATAATAATAACTAATGTATAGAATTTAACAGGTTTTTAACATATCAGGTATATATACCCTGATATTTAAAAATTTAACTCTTTATAAAGAGTTTAAAATATAAGTTATAGACCATACATACTATTACCATACTCTATTTAGTTAGTTAATTAGAAGATTGCTTCAATGCGGGGTAACTACTACTTACAATGCTTAGTTGCAAATTATATGCAAGTTCAAGTAAAAATAAAAGTCTTTATATCTAATATGTTAGTTGACAGCACGCTCTCACAAAAACATTGGGCATCTTTGCATTAAAAACAAAATAACCAAGCTATTTCGCGGTAAAAAAATAAAGTGCGAATGATTCCGAAAAATTCGAACTTAATGCTCTTGTTGCATACCAATCTACTAAACGTGGAATGTCAAGGTTACGAGAAATAAAGAACGTAAATCTTGGCAAAAAGTTTTTCGTATCAGGCAATTTATAAAGCAAGCTAAACAAAATATATTTAGATAACTACTAGTGGCCTAACCCGGCTTCGCACGGGGCAACACTAATTATACAACCGGTAACTTGTAAGCATCATTATCTATTAAGAAAAACTATATCAAAATCCCTACAGTAGTTTTTGATATTAGCCTATACAGGCAGATAGGACGATAGATAAACACGACAGACTTTAATTTATAAAATGTGGTACAGTGAATGAAGAATAAATAAAAAAAATACCTTGATAAATCGTTGAAAATAAGTCAAAGTCAAAAAACTTTATTTCCATAAAATCAGTCCTAAAGAATTCAATTCTCAATCATAAAAAAAGACTTGAAAACGTCTATAAGTAATATTCAGGTCATGCGTACTTATCGTTATGTTTGACGCCTGTTCAAACCCTATCTGACCGTCCATGGGAACAGACAAGAAACCCCTAAAGGGACTCATTTTTATCACGAGCACGATCTTTGTAACAATTTGATTACTTAAATCTATGTTACATTTAGTTTAATACTGGTGGCTTGTAAGAGTAACTAAAAAAACGGCGATTTTTTCCGAAAACAAAATATTTCAAACTGCTGAATCAGAGCCCAGATCTCGGCTGATCTAGAATACCCAACGCCACACACACATTTACAAAACACGAACATCCAACAAACGAGAAAAACTGTGCTCAACATACAACATGATTCTTATAATATAACTACATGGTTTTAGTTAATTGTAATGGTTGATTGGCTGGTTGAACTAAACAAATTTATATTTGTCAAGCAACATGTTGGACGTTCGTAATTTGGACGCATCACATAGTGGTTATCATATGGGTCGAAGGAAATCTGTGGATGGAGATTGCTCAAGACCGTTCATGAATCATGTTATGAAATCTTTGAGGGAGTGAGGACTTTTGTTCAGTAGTAGACGTTTACCGGCTGAAAAGATGATAATAGTGATTGTCACATAGTAGGTTTAAAAAACGCCGTTTAAAATACTTCAGCTGCGTTAGATATCCACCATATCTATACATATAATATCTATATCTATACATATAATAAAATTGTAGAAAAGTGGTGTCTGTACAATGGAAATATATAAAAAAAAAGTAGCAGGGGTTGTTATTATATCGATGCCGAACCCGAAATTGTAATTAATTTTTTTTTTGTCTGTTTGTCTGTTTGTCTGTGTTTTTGTGCACGCTAATATCAGAAACGGCTTATTCGATTTAGATACGGTTTTCACTAATATATTGTAGTAAGCTTCACTTAACATTTAGTGTTTATTTCATGTCAATCGGTTCATAAATAAAAAAGTTATGTCAATTTAAAGAATCACGGCGAACATTTTTAACGTACAGAGTACGTACTACACGCCTCGCGCCTGAGCGTCCGTGGCTATATAAAGCGCGCTGAGAGCCGCGCCGCTGCCATGTTACCGGTTGAGAGCCGTCTGCTCTCACCAAAAGCCCGTGTAAACGCTGTCAAGGCCATCTGCGGCCAACAGCATAATGTCCAGTCATAAAAAAAAAAAAAAGCGTCGCTGCCATAAGGATTCAGTTATTCCACGCGAACGAAGTCGCGGGCACAGCTAGTTTATACTATATTTGGCTGGCCTCACAGCTCAGTTAGTAATAACACTGCCTTCTGCTGTGGTTGTGGCTTCAATTTCCACCCTGGACAAACATTTGTGATACGAAGTGTGTTGTTCTGTGGCCGGTTGTTAATATGCATTTATTCCAAACAGAATGATATAGGTATTATATCAATTGTCTGGTTACCATGATACAGGCTATGCTTAGCTTAATTTAGGACTAGATGGCGCTGTGTGATAATGTCCACCAATATTTATTTATTTTTATATCTGAAATCAAGCAAGTGAAACGCAGGCTCTGCAGCTCGTTGTAAAGTCGGGACACGTTTTTGCGCCACAGTTAGTACTTGTTACAAACTAGGAACTGTCCTAAATCTACAGTGCGCTGCGCTGCGGGAACCTGTGTTGCCTGCGTCTCAGCATACGTTTAGCCTAAAGTGTTTTGTTATTCATCAGCGGGTGTCAAAGGTTGAATTTATACCAGTCATTCGGTGAAAGGAAACATGGGTTGTTGCGTGTAACTGCCGAAAGCTGTTGTAACGTTGTTCATTACGTGTATGGGCGGTTGGTATGGGTACTCGCTGGAATTGCTTTATGCATTTTGTGATCAAGTCACTCACTGCCTATTTTGGACAGTTGGAAACTAGATGGCGTTGTTTTTACACCAATGAAACGAAGCTGAACTTAAACTAAACTTACTTACTTTTAACTTAACTTACTTTTCTGGTTAGCGATCCCGAGAGATTGATCGCTTTGATGATTGGCAATAAAGAATTAGGTAGTGAATGCTGGCAATTGACAAAATTACAAGAAAAATAATGAAAACAGAGACTAGTAAGAGAGAGTATGCTATACTGCATTACAATATTAAAGAAATGGCCAAGTCTCTCAATTATTTCATCAAGTCAAAGTCAAAACTTTATTTCCATAGAATTCATAAAGAAATGGCTTGGCAACGTCAATAATATTCAAAACATAAGGCCACGCGTACTGTTACATTTATGACTAGATAAAATACTGAAATAAGATATTACAGGATGTTTTGTGTGTCATTGAGCAGAGCGACATCAGACCATGAGGATTTATTATTTATATAACATAAGTAAAAATAGTGCAAAATCCATGTTTGTAGAGCCAAGTCTACCGTTATATAACATAGATAACGCAATTTTTCCACCGTTTTATGATGATTTTGTTTCTAAATATAGCTCTATTGAAAGAAAATGCGACGTAGTAATGGTTAGCAGGACACACACAGATCGTACATTCGATACGACATTCGTAGGTACAGTGTGAGTAATACTGTCACTTAAGGTTGGTCGGTTTAGGGTCGGCAATCGTGCTCGGGGCACATTTAGCCGCTATTTGCATAGTAATCGGAGCTGGACGCGGGCTTTTAATTATACTGCGTTGCTGTTGCTAGTCGACATGTTTAGGGAGTTTTGTGAATAATCCCATTATACCATTTTGATAGACAAGATACTGAAGTTAATAATCAAAACCAAACATAGATTTGACAATTGTAACTGTAACGAAGGCCATGCTAACAAAATTAAAGGAAACCTCACGGTTTATAGTCTGTTCTTCATGCTCTAGGAAGTGACGGATATGGTTTATGTAGTGTAAGGTGCCAAACTTACAAGATCTTGTATTTAACATACTGAAGTTGATTTAGATTTATTATGCTAAAAATACAGAAAAAAACTATCAAATTTATTAACTAATTATGGCGTTTAAGGGCGAAAAGAGGGACTCAATTTACGAGGATTTTCCACTAATGGCTCAAAGGGGTGACTCAAAATTAATCACCACACAATAAAAACAAACGCCCGCGAAACTAATAAAACACCGGGTTTACGCAGTTTCTGTGTCAAATTTAAAGCAATTAATCGAAATTTATCTTCGTTTAATTCAGAACAACGCTTAACTAGTGGCTAGGTTTACGACAAAGCCTTCAGGTTTCATGTCGAGCGGCCGTTGCGAGCGTCTTGGCCGGCCATAACGGTTAATTAAAATACAATGTATTGCCACCCTTAGGGTTAGACCGGCGCGAAACTTGGCCCAATGTCATACAGGTGAAATGTATAGCTTAAGATTCATGGGCTAAGCAAATTAAAACAATAATGTCTTGAATATAAATTAAAAAGAACCAAGTAAGTTAAGAGTTTACCTATGTATGACAATACAGTCCGCAAAGAATGTCTTACATCTGAAGTTAGCTGATGAAGGGCCAATATTGCTTCCTACACCTGCATGGATAAAACCTTTTACATCCAACTTCAGACTTTCCAATATCCGTTTTTTGTCGAAAGTGATATTTTAAGCCATAACGGACAAGCCAAGGTGTTGTCGAGATTTCCCGCCAAAATACGTTATTTCGAGTATATAGTGAATAAAATTTATCGTTAGCACGCCATTTACACATTTTAATTTAAAATATCACTTGCAAAAAAAATGCTATTTTGGTAAAATTGTCGCTTACGATAAGTCGGCGTTCAAGGCTGGATCTTAACAAATAGAAGAATTATTCTAATATTTGATCTTCTATAATTTATAATATGTGACACAAATTTCTCGAAAATCTGTTGGAAAACCCGCGTAAATAAATCCACATTGAATAGAGCGACCGGGCAGGGGTTCCGTTGAAAAATGCGAATTACTTTTGAAGATGGCCAGCCAGTCAGAAACTCATTGTTGTGCCGATAACGATGCTTCTCCACTCTCGAACCACGGACGTGGAAAAGTGGCAGAGTGTAAAGCTTTGTGTTTAGTAACGAAATTGGAGCTTATGTATAAGGTGAGTTTTTGGGAAATTTGTAGGTATTTTTTCGTTTCAAATACCAGTTATTACTTTTGTTGTTAATTTGTGCTGACATTTTGGCGTTAATATTTATTTCTGTATGTATATATTTTACGAAATATATTCTTTGAAACCATCATATATATAAAAAAAGCAATAATGCTTTTCTATTTAGGTACATGAATATAAAATTGTGTGTCAGATCCGACAAGCGACTGATGTTTTGAAATTTGTAATAACGCTTTTCGTTAACGCTCTATTTCACTAACCATTAAATGTTCGTACCGGGGGCTTTAAATGAATCGATTCTTAAGGAGTAAACTCCATAAAGGTAAATAGTAAACTCTAAAATTCGCTTTAAGTTTGTTGATAAAATACAATATATTTCTGAACATTGCTATTTCTAAAGTGAATTCTACTATATTTTCAAGCAATCATTAAAATTATTAATACTATGATGCCCTTAGCTCCGTAGTTTGATGCGTTTAGATCAAAATATAAATACAGAAAAATAAGCGTTGCATTAGCGACTGCTTCAAAATAAACTGCAATTAATATCTATTATAAAAATCGCACATTAATTTGTTTGAATGATTAATCAGTTACATGAACACTCAACTGATTATATTAAATACCTTTAAAACCTTGATTAAGTATGATATGAACTAGGATGAGTAAGTTCAGTTGCTTTTAGCTGTATTTTTTTTAATAGATAGATAGATAAATAATTTTTAGTTCAACCTGTGCAAAAAAGTACTAATAAAAAAGTACTTATAACTTACATAACCATAACTGGAGGAATTATAAATAGTAGCTACAACCCGTGAATCAGTCTATTCATAGGTGAATACATTGTCAAAACCCCTTAATTAGTTTTTTAGCACAGAGGAGTTAGAAAAACATGGCGGAAGATACCAATTTACATTACCTATACATAAATACAATAAAATCATGTTTTATGACCCTTATTAATTTCACATAATATTACTGTAAACCTACAAGAACAATCCAAATATGGTTTGTTTCAATCAAAATTACAGAATTTCAGCTAATGATTATACCAGCAACCAACTGGGGCCATTCATCAAAACTAAATTCTATGTAGTACATAGAAAGAAAACAGATTAACTTTTTATGTATATGGTTATTTGCGTATACTAACAACAAACTATTTACATCATAACCAGCATAATTTGATTTCCGAAATTTTTAAACTTAATCCGTTGATTATAAATCAATTGTTTCTTGAGGTGTCGAGGAATATAAATATGATATAAAAAAAGATAATAGTTGACCTTGTATATTTCTTTATGAGCAATGTAGTATCTATAGTAATATATAAATTTGTAAGTTGAAACACTATCAGTGCCAAAGTCTGGTTGAAGCAAGCCTGCCATTTTGCTCGACAATATCTGGGATGCGAGTATTCTCTAAAGCGCCTTATATATCAACTACCATAAAACGCAATCTCCAAACAAATTCAAGGAAGACTTCTTAGTTATTTTTCTAATATACCAACATATATTTAATTTAAGGATCAACAGTGAGATGACGCCAATGAATACAAAGTAACTGTTTTCATCATTAGCTATTAATAACAGCTAATCGGTAGCGGACCAATAGCAGTTTATATTTGTAATGCATATTTTGTAGAATCTGTTTTCTCCAGGTGTGCTGCGCTAGCGAGCTGGTTCCACGTGCCGCCGAATCGTTAATTGACTTTCGGCTCCGACCGCTCAGTGTTTCGGCCAGTCATCGTTCTACCAAAGATGAGGTATTCAAACAGATGCACGTTGTGTTCATCGGTGAGATAATAAGAAATAAATATACATATTGTAAGCCAGTATAATATGGTCCTTTTTAACCATACATTGTGTATAAATCAGGCAATTTTAAGGTAATGGAACTTATTGTACTGAGTGTGCAATATGATCATCCTGATCATTTGTTTAAGTGTAAGATTTGAATCTGTCACATTCGTTACAATAAAGCTATTGTTTGTATTGTATTTTTGCGACAGGTAAGGAAACGGTCGTCGTTACATGGGTCAGACGTTCACAGTATACCGTAATGACATCTAAATGGCAAGAATTCTAGGTTATTGTGAAAAATCGTAGTTGCAAAAGGATATTTGTCAAGAAAATACATATAAGTTCAGTTATGTACATATAATCAAACGTATTATTTAGACTGTGAAATTAATCATGAAATAACATACATGACATTTCACACAGCGCCATCTAGCCCCAAAGTAAGCTAACTAAATAGCTTGTGTCATGGGAATCAGACAACTGATATAATACTTAAATACGTTTTTTTTGGAAATACATACATATAATACATATCAACACCCTGGTGCATGATTCCGATAGCACAAGCTAAGCTTAGTATGGGGCTAGATGGCACTATGTGAAATATCCACCAATATTTATTTATACTTATTATTATTGTATGGCTAATTCGTAGCCATATTTAATTTCCGAACAGCCCGACTGTCCTATCCCGTGCTCTAGTTTTGTATTTTTGGCGCCTATTCCGTCCTAACAGCCCTGTACATTTTTTACCATCAGATCAATTATGATTTCGAATTGGTTTGATGAATCTGAATAAAATCCCATTGCTGTTGTTTAATTGCCTTGTTGGTTGAGAGAAAAATGGTTTAATCAATAGTATAAATATAGTTTGGACGGATGGCTAACGAACTGTGGCCACAAAATGGCTGTCAGACATACTAAATAGCTATGATTAGGTGTTAGGTTATAAATAATTCCTGTATATAGAGGTACCTACATACCAACACTGTATGGTGAGACGTTAGGTTTATATTTAGATAGATATATACCTCTTTGTTGTGGATAAAGAACATCGTAACTTAATAATTACATCATTGATTTTAAATATATATTGATGAAGCTAAGGAGGTATGTCAGGATCGTTGCAGGTGGAAAACCGTGATCTCTGCCGACCCCTTCGGAAAACAGGCATGATTTTATGTATGTATACAGAATAATCTAGATTTTAGAAAATTCTTTTTGATGTGAAACATCTATAGCTGCACGTAAAACCGATTTCTGGCTTGGCGACGCGTCGCCACGGCATGAGCGCTGATTGGTCCGTTCAAGGTTACGACAAATCATAAACATTATTAGTGATGGGGTACTTAGTTTCTTACAAAATAATGTCGATGTTTCACATCTGCCAGGCGTCCCGTGACGGCTCACATTTTTTATTTTTTTTTAAGTAATTTAAAAATATTTGTTTCAGAGCAAAGGAAACGCGATTTGATATCTACGTTTAAAAGCGCTCTGGAATTTCTATATAAAAAACTCATGATTATAATTAACTAATGAATATATTATTGCCATTGAGTTTATAACTGTCGGACGCACTGCACTTGCGTGTACGCACATCGTTTGTGCAACCGTAAAAAAGTCAATTTCGATGCAAATAACGAAAATTGCGTAAAATAAACATTTCGCTTTCAAATTTGTGATTTTTATCTGTTAATTTTCACGTATCTACCTTCATTATCTGTGGAAAAAACTAGCGATGCATCCCGGAGACGCAACAGACCAATGTGATACTGTTATCGATATATTATCTAGGTACAAGGCAAAACTTTAGTAGTTACTTATATATGTATAATATAATATGCGTTCTCAAGTAGCAGTAGAACTTGTGCCAATTTCACCCGGAGAAGTACTGCCACCACACCTGGTAATCTGCCGCCAAGCAGTGATGCACTCGTGTTGCTGTGTTCCGGTGGGAGTAGGTGCCGGTGAAATTGCAAGCGCATGAGACGTAACATCCCCGTCTCGGGGTGATGGACGCAACGCAAGGCGACTTGAATCATCTCGTACTTTGGTAGAGAGGACTCGAGTCGTATTGCCCTTATCCAAGCGCGGCGGTTATCACTTAACATCAGGTGGGCCGTTAGCTCGTTCAATGATCAACATGATGTAAAAAAACGGTGAAGGAAAACATCGTGAGGAAATCGACGTGTTCTAGTAATAAAAATTCGATGACATGTCAAGTGCATGAAAAGAGCCTCTTTGACGCACTTAAAATCCTTTCACCACACTGGTTCGATAGAACCAGTGTCTCGAATAGATAGATAGATAGTAATTACCTATAGAAAAATGTAAATTGAGATCCAAATTACCTATATTGCTTATCCCTTTCATTTTTTAACTGAATCTAACGTTTATTTGATAGTTCGCTCTTGTATAAGTACCTATGAATGTACTTTTTGAATTCTGGGGTTTTGGTCCAAATAGCAGTATAGCTTCAGTCAATAAGTTTTAATATATTGATTTCTAAAGATATATTAGATCAAAATGCTAAGTATAATATCATAAATATTAATCACATGTTTCATAATAAAAAGACATATTCATTCATATTGAAATATATGATTCTTGAAATATCTGTCACAACAGTTTTCTCTAAAAAAAAAAAAGCTTTTTAGGGTAATTGTGTTCTCATAATTAGAGTAGGTATGCAAAGTTTTGCAAGTGCATTAATTAATTTACTCGTATGAGTGGAACAGTGGTCAGACGTCGCGTTGGGGTGTAAGCGGGCGATGAAGTCGCAAGGACTGATGACAAAACAGTCATAGTCAAGTCATACTTAAATCATACTTAACTTGCTAAGTATATAATGTGAAAATATCCAGAAACCAATGCAATGAAAAAATTAAAAATATGCATAGTATCTTTTTTAAATTACATATTATGACGATACGCTTATAGGTACAAGCCGTTATATTACAAATTGCGAAGTTCGCTCTTTAACGTCCACTTCATAGATTCACTTTGGGTAATTTTTGGGACTAATTTGGAAATGATCGATGGCTACTTCGGCTGTCCAACACAGACGGCACTAGACCAATGCTACCAATAATCTAGGGGCTTAGATAGCTACGAAGACACACCCTTAGCAAACATGATAATTATAAGTCTCCTTTCATACTTTATTGCAAAATTTTAAATTATTTGCAGATTTTTCTACAGCATTAGAAATTTTAACAAATAATAGTTAATACAGTCTTAAATAGCAGGAGTTTATTATGTTATAAATGAAATGAAAATCTGTTAATTTTATACAATTAATCTGATATAAAGAGCTGCACTCCTGAAAATTCAGTCTTACATAGTCATCTGTGCAAACCATACCTAACTACATCATACAAAAAGTTCACCGAGTACCGATGCTATCAAGGACACACAACTGCGTATGATTAATTAAAAACAATAATAAATTATAATTACCCTTCAACCAGCTACATTCGAATCCTGATAACTTAATAGGACTTCGCTACGACTATTTATTCAGTGAGAAAAATGTTTTTCACAACTTACTATTTCGTAACACCATCAAATACTATTATATACTCTATTTCATAGAGCTAAAGTATAAACTGTATTAAAATTAAAACTATAAAGGGTGGAATAAGTGAACTTGCTAAGTAGATAATTAGAACGTCTTTAAAAGCAGGTGTCCCACACCTCTCTGCATTGCCTTCACTTATATTATGGAGGTTATCTAGAAAGGAAACACAAGCCCTGTAATTATGAGTAAGTTCCCTTTACAAAGTAATTGATTAAATTTATAAAAAAACTTAACATCTTGTTTATGAAGCATGAAGTGAATTTGAATTAAGTGCATTATTCAATGTTTGAAATCAGTCAAAATAAAATTAAGTACTTATTTTTTTTGTTAAACTTAAATTTGATTTTAATTATTTGAAAATTAAAGATTGTGTCAAATCAGTAGAATATCTTGAAATGTTTTAACGGCAATAATTAAATCATACGCATCACTTTCGCAATGGAACCTAATATTATTAGAGAAATTAACAAATATTCGATGATCTTTATATATGACGTGACTGCTAAATAAATAGTCACGATAAAGAATGATTACTTGATCGGCAAGACTACAGCATTAGTTAGCAGAAAAGCTGGTCTACGCAGATCGCAATCTTTTAGTTACGTGAGGTTTGAACAGCGATCACGCACAGCAGTAAGAACAACTGTTTTTATAAAACTGCTACAAATATTAATTGAATTCTCGGTACAAAAGAAAATATTCATTAAAATGAAATTAGATTCATACTGACGTAGATAAAGCAATCAAATTTAGAGCAGCCTTACCTATATGACATACATTTTAAAATTTATTAAGAAGTGTGTCAACTTTTTTCGAACATAGTACATTTTTAAGTACAATTCAACTTTAATAATCAAATTTCAACTTCAATATTTTGCCTACTGTGACAAATAAAATCGTACAAACAAAGTAATTCGTATACAAAGAATGCATGTTGTACAAAACTGATAAGATTTGATGCTTTAAAACTTTATGGGTGATTAATTAAAACAATTTTAACTATATATATAGCGACTGCCTCTTCAAACAGCACGAAATATCTTGTTTCAAAATGAGCTTACTTATAAATTACTATAGTATATTTGTTGAAATGTACAATTTTCCAAAAGCATTAGACAAAGGTATATATAATAAGGATATAAAATAATAATGCCCAAAGAACTAGATTAAATTTAAAATAGTAATGTAATTTTAAAATAGCTACATTTCAAACCCAACTAACAACGCTTTTTACTGATGTGTTCCGATTTAAGAGGTTACCGTTAAGGGCTACCGGTGAAATAACAGGCACATGAGATGTTCGACCCTCAAGTCTCATAGGTTTCAGGGCAACATGATTTGACTTGGGTCTTCCCTTACCTAAGTTCTCTTTGATATGTATCACTAATAGCTTGTTTGTTTGAACGGAATACTCTTGACTCTGACCATATGTTTTATCTCTCTCTAGCAAAACATCCCACCAAATCAAGAAAAGAGATAAAAAACGATCTCGTTAACATTATTAATTCTCTTCAAAGAAATTCCCTTTGGAAAATAGATGCTCGATGAAACTCCAGTGATCACGTGAGATTAGCTAGTTCGCTTAAAGCTTGCCTTTACACGTATAAAATGCATAGCGAGCATAAAAGCATAAATTCAAATTTGCTGTTATCGAAATAGTTGCACAATTTACGAGCGTTGAGAAATGTAAGCGAATGAATTATGCGAGCGTTTGATGCCGGTACGGACCAAACGAATGAAGGCGAGCATATTGTGCTACTTGTTCACTGAAACAGTACCTAACTTATATTCTTCTTAATTAAGCGGGGTTGCAACAACTTTATATTATTTTATGGGCACATCGGCACTACCGTGTCCCAAATATATAACAAACTAAATAGAAAACTGTGTAAATATTGCGCGCGTTCAATAAACACAGCAGTTTTGCAAAAAATAACGAACTCCTAACAGTATTAACATGTTGTAAAATAAAACGGAAATTAAGCTAGCAGATAAACAAGGCAGTTCAAATTCGATCGAAATTCGGACTTCTCAGTTCTCAGTTATATTCGTATTTACAACACTCAATATGCATATTTGGTTCGGGCAGTAAATTAACAGCAGAAAACAAGCGTTTCTTAGGTAAATTGGATTACGTAACCATTTTTTTCTTTATTATTAGTGCCTGTATCTGAAATAAATATATAATTTTATTTAAATGCCCCGTATGACTTTTAAATGTTTTTCATAGTCCAGTTTTTGCATATAGCCAGGAAATATGTAGGTACATTAATTTTCCTCTTTAAATTTGTTAAGTAGTTTTGTATTGTTTTGTAACATGTAAAAACTTATGTTTGTTGACTGTTTGAAACTCAGTAAGCAGAATAATTAATAAATCATTCATGTATTTGTTGGCTGTAAACAAAGACAGAAATAGAAAAGTAATAACTGTTTTACTTACACTATTTATTTACACTCACAAATTCGTTCGTTATCGTTCGCATGGCTAGTGAGCATGAAATGTTTAGCCGGAATATACGCATGTCCTACACTAATTGCACGCCTCTAGTATTTACATAGGAATAGTATGTGCATGTCTTTATGATTTTTCCGGTATGTTGGCAAAATTTTCGCCGGAAGTCTGCAATTCACGGCATTCGTTTGTTTGGATGTTTAATTTAAAAATGTTTTTGATGGTTATGCTGGCCACATCCAGATTTATTCCCGGGTACTATCAAGCTACTACTAATCCTATGTAAAAATAAGTAATACATGTTTTGTTATAATATATTTTGATTTAATTTTATTGACTTTAGTTAAGTAAAGTATTCAAATGATTAAGTAGTTGAAGTAACAGCGGTACTGATTGGCAGATTGGTTAGAATGGATCCTATAAAAAAAATAACTTTGTACGATATAGATACTTATGTTTCGAAGCAGGAACGAAATTCTTGCATCAACCTCGGTCCCCACCCACACATCCTGAGGTCTAGGTCCAGAAAGTGATTAAGGGAAGTATTATGCAACGTCTTTTAAACCACAAAGTTCAATTTCATTTTCAACACTTACTTTGTGCGGTTTCTCTAAGTCAGTCACGCAGACAACCGTATTCACAAACAATGACTGCTTTAATTTTATACGCCTATATAAGCGTGTTTACAAATGATTTGTTGAGTTAACTTTTGGCCCACCTGGTGTAAAGTTGTAGACTCTGCCTGTAACAAACAAGCCTAAGCAATGTCCTCCTGGGTACAACAGGAACCAAGTCGTATCGTATGCGCCCATTCTGAAATGTGGGGGTGGAATGTCTCAAGTGTCTGTAATTTTTACCGGCAACCACGTCCTTCAAACCGGAACACAGTAAGCCGAATTCGTTACGCTTATTACTTATTTATCGCCCTTTAATATGCATAATATTTTTTCCTTACCTGTTTGGTTCTTAAGTAAGAACAATCATGAAAATGTAGAGTTGTATAAGTCGTTTACACCGTACGTACCTATATGAAAAAAATATAATAAAGGTAATATCACCCAATTATGACCGATATTCGACGACCGATTTTGACGATTTCTTATTTGTTAATGCACAATTTGGTCTCCCTTTTTTTGTCCAACAGAATAAATTTTTTAGCTGACCATAATGCCGACAAAAGCGTAGATTTTAGCGTCAAATGACTGCTATTGTTTGTGAATACGGTTTCACAAGACAACTGGCCGTCGCAAATGGCAGCAATCAACGAGTCCAGGTCTGACTGATCGATAATTTCCTATTCAGAAAATGCTTATTTAACTGTTTCAAGTTTAGTGGTGAATTGTTGCTCGAGGCGGCAGAACCGCAAGAATTGTTTAAGCTATTTGATGTGATAACATCACAATATAACCGAAGAACCGCTACAAACCAATAATAGTTTGTAGTAGCCCTGCCTGAAAACCAGCGCTGCGCTCTGTTTCAGTGTGTGCAGCACTATGCTGAGACAGGGACCCTTTTTGCCCACTCAACACACTCACAAAAATATTTACTTTGACACAACTTGCAAAGTAAAATTTGCAAGTTGTGTCAAAGTAAATATTTTTTTTAGTATCTAATATGTGTTTTAGTATATATTTGTATTGTGTTGTTTATGGGTACAGTAAATACTCTTTTTCTTGCCTGCATTAATTCTTTGCTTTCTTTTTTTATTGTCCATTCAATTAAAATTGCTGGAAAAATATTATTTTTTTAATACCAAACCAAAAAATATAACTGACAATATTAAAATATGCAGAATAGGTGGCATTATAACTTAGAGTCATCTCTTCCAAGCACCTTTTAGAAGAGATAAGTAAGATTTCCGAGCCAGCTCTTGATCGACTAATCAAGTCCTAGCAAGATATTTTACGAGTTGTTATTAGGACAGCTGGGTTTGCATAATATAATGCACTCGCTTCATTATCCGATAACATCTGCTATAGAAAATAAGCGAGTGTTGTGACGAAACATTCGACAAATATGATGCATTGCTGTGATGCGAGATAGCAGAGGATCGATAAAGCATTTACCGATGTCTCGCCTTGTCGTTAATCAACTTTGCGCTTTATTCCAACGATTTAGAGACGCATAAAACTTAAGTGAAGTTTCGAACGAGTGAATTAGTAAGTTTGTTGTGTTACTCTATCGCAATTAGTATTAATGTAGGAAAATCAATGGAGCTCATTTTGTCGATTACACTCCCACTCAATTCGAAATGAATGATCAAGCGTTTCTGCATCCTAGATATAAACATATCTACTGATATGTTTTTGTGAAGCCTTTCATTAGTAAGTTGCACTCTGTTTAATATCGTAATGTACATGTTATAAAAAAGTACAAGGAAACTGAAACTTCTGTCAATTTTTATAGATATATAGGATAGCAAACCATTGTCAGTTATATACTTGCGAATTCTACACTGCATCAAGAAAGCTGTTGTATACGAAGGTGGTTCCGATGTTTTTAGTATCAATATTGACTATAATTTTTGAATGTTATGTCAGTGAAAGTAGCGTATGTAATAATCTACATGATTTAGTGTGATTATATTTTTCAATGATTTTTAATTTGTGAAGAATTTGCTATAGTGAATTTGGTATTGAAATTCCTCGTGTAACCTGCCTACATAAACTGTAAGTATATATCTCTTATCCCAATCGTATTATTAACTGCTCAATAATGTACCTATACACACATAATTTTAGTTTATCTGAAATGGCTGGACCGATTTTGACGGGACTTTCACTGGCAGCTGATGTAATAAGGAGTAACTTAGGCTACTTTTCCGTGGGGTAAAATAGGGGTGCGTGATAAAACCGAATTCCACGCGGACGAAGTTGCGGGCAACAGCTAGTTTACAGTATGATTGAATATGGGGTACAAATAATATATGGAATATATATGGAAACATATCAATATTTTTTTAATTTAATTTTTTTATTTGTTACGTAACATATTACTAGAAAACTCCAGTAGTTACTTGGCTCCAATTTTTTACTTCTTGCTAGCCAGCCGGCCTGGAATTTGCCCTATCACTACACCTTCCTTGACCCGAAACGCTCATTGGATTCGAACCTAAGATATTGACAGTGACTTCTCTACTAAATGAGTCGTCATTCATTGCGTTATTTTTATATATATCATAGACTCTTCGTGTCAGAGGTTCCGAATATAATCTGTAGTTCATAAGCCGCCTCACTCATTCACAAATTCATAAATTCATCATTCATTCATTCATTCACAAATTCATAACCTATCTCCCGCTGCACCCGCATGCATCATTCTAACGGCACTACATCCATCAGAAAGTGCGACTGATGTCCCAAGATCCCAAATTGGGCCCATTTTTCCTCCAAATTGTCGGCTTTGTTATGCAAAGCGCGCAGGCGCAGGCGCAGGCGCCGTGTGCGGGCCACAATCGGTCGTTTGTGCCCCGCGCCCGTGTGACACGGCCTTATCGCCCATCGCATGGGCGACCACAGTTTTACAATGACTAGCGGGTGATTAGAATATTCCATCAGTGCTAGGCTTATTTTGATTTTAATTACCTAATAGCTGGGAGGTCGCTGAACTTATTTAGTTTTAAGTAGTAACAAATCGTCCATAGGAGGACAAAAAACAAATTAATGAAAAATTAAAAAAAAAACTACATAAAATTGATCGAATTTTTGCTTCTACAAAATGATAGTTCCTTCCCGTTGTAACTTGATATTGTGCAATACAATGTTTAAGCGAAAAACTCATTGGGGCGCTTACCAGCGATCTGCTGATTGAAACTCGGGCTCTGTACCACTTGGCCACCAAGCTCTCTTTCTACTTAGTTGAACACGAAAGATACGTGCAAGTTTTCTTCTTGACGATAAATTATTTAAAAATAAAACCATTACACTTCTCCTCCTGGAAATCCTATTAAGGTTCAAAGGTCGACCCACAATTACAGTACGAAGTACCAAAACTCGGGAACATACTCTACGCTCAATACAAACTATGTATCTCCCGACTAAAGACCACTTTGATCTCCAGATTAGCAGACAGGGCTAACTAGTCAACTTATACAATCATCTACCTACTTAATTCCTGAAGCGGAATAGTAAAGTAACAAGTACCTAACACTCTTTGAGAGTTGAACTCAAATACGTGGATACGTGGTTTTAAGAGCGGTAGAAGTCTCGCCAAGTTCGTCCGGGGAAGTACTGCCACCATACCCATTTCTGCTGCCAAGCAGACCACTTAACACCAGGTGGGCCGTCGGCTCGTTCCGTAACTGTATCACATAAAATAAAAAAAAAAAAACGTGGTAGTGGTTCAAATGGCTCCTACTTTGTTGGTGGTCCCCAAGAGTTTTCATCACATTCAGTGACTCATCCAAGTCCTAAACTTCTAATTCCGCTCATGTTTGAACTGATTAATTCGTGTTTAATACAAGATTATGATCCAGATGTTTGTAATGGCAAGCGGTGGCACGACTTGAATTTCTCAAATGAATATTTCATAGTAGAATGAGAAGAAACACCGTTTAAAAAGAAATATTTTAAGAATTAAGAAAATAAGCTTTCTTTTTCTTATATAATTTTAAATTATGGTTACTCCGTACCCTCGGTTGCATATGGAGTTTCAATAAAGTTTCAGACGTTCATATGTTTCAGGAGTCCTTGCTATTTATTTTCAGCTTGGACTCTCAAAATGCTGAAAACTACATGACCTTTTAAAAAATAATAATAAATAATAATAAAAAAATAATAAATAATAATAAATAATATTTTCGAATCGAAATTTTGAATTGATTATCCATAATGAACTTTCCTCATTCGCGATTTGGTTCTCATTACACAGATTCCCTTTGACTTATGCAAGCCGAGAGCGTGTGTTTATGTATTATACATGTTTGGAATTCAATTGCCATAGTTTGGCAGCCATTGTAGCCATGATTTGAATCTCACAAATTGTAAGTAGGTACTTATACATTTTTAGTTTCCCATACAAACTTTTGTATGGGACTTACCAATCATCAATAGTTAGGATCAGCCCTAAGTGTAAGTAATGTAAAATTACTCGCTTATTACTATTTATGACGACTTAATATAATTAACATAAAATTGATTATGAAAGCTCAAAGCACTTCCTTCGCGTTGGAAAACGTTACAATGGAAACCACTAAGCGCTTCACACGTATGATAGGTTCTCTCTCAGACGATGATAATTAACGAGCATTGTCTGATATTCTGATGCAATCTACAGAGAGAATTCAAATGGGCTTTACATAAAAGCCTATCGCTATTGTCATTTCGCAATTCCACGATATTTAAAGTTAATTAGCATTCGTTCGGCTTCCACATTACGAAGTTGCAACACCTACCTGCGTGTTTGTTTTTCATAACAATCGGTTGTTTTTACAAAATTTGCATGCGGCCCTCAGCGAACAATACGAGACGAGTCGACTTGTTAATATCGCTGAGAATTAACCGGCAGCGGATTGTCGCACTCAGCCACAATAAACAATACAAAACGCTGAGCAAAAACAAACTATACGAACATTGTCACAACAAGAAGAATAGGAAAATTGCTTTTGTTTAAAAAAATCTATTTGTTCGTGTCTCGAGATGTTGCGAGCGCGCCCACGTTGCGTCCGCGTCGGGCCAATGGCGGCGCAGCCAGCCCGCCCCCGCCGCGTGCGCCAATGGCCGCGCGCGACACCAACGCACGAGCACTTTCCTTTTTTAAATGTTTCGCCCTCGACTTCCATCCGATTTCCCGCCTCGGCTTCTTAACTTATGGATGCTGAAAAATCCACAACTTTATTTATTAAGACGCCAGTTTTTTGGTCTTAAATTAGATGTGACTTTACTGAATGCCTTAGATACTGACTTCTCGGAATCAACTGTTTTTTAAAAGAGACATACTTTGATAGAGTCACATACTTACATAAAATTGGCATAAAATACCACGGTCTCAAAACGGTGAAGGAAAACATCGTGAGGAAACTGACATATCTAGAGCAAAAAAATCGAAGACATGTATCAAGTGTATGAAACGAGCCTCTTTAAGACGCATTTAAATCATTTCCACACTGGTTCGAGAGAACCAGTGACTCGAATAGTAGTAGTAAATTCTTAATACAAACGAAACGTTCTTTAGGTATTATTTATTGTACTTACTCTAGATAACAAAATACAAAAACGCGACAATGTAATACCTTATAAAGGCGAGCTTAACCCTAGCAAGAGTTCTCTTCCAGCAAACCTTTGAGCTTGGAGAAAGAAAGATTTTATTTAAATAGGACATAAAATATATAAAGATTATTTAATGTGTATTCTATTTTAACTCATGTTTCTTGTTGTCATATTCCATTTAAATAGTATTTTAATGTCTCAAACATATTAACCAAATTTCTGAATGTCCGATTGGGTAGTAAGGCAAGGACAAGCGAGTTGATCTTATCATTTCATTAGTAGTTTCTGTTTGAGCAAATTTACCAGATTTGTCCGGGGAATTACAAACAATTACAGATTCTTACCAAACTACTCGCTTATGTTTGGAAACTAAACGACTGAAATTAACTCAGAATTTTAGTCGAATGGGTGAATATCCCTATTATTAGTACAGTATGAGTGTTAGTAATTCCTAAATATTTGTCGTCAACTGATGTATATCTTGCTGACAATTTTTCACGTAAAATTTCCAATAATAATAGTCTTCCACTAAAATATCTGCGTCGCAGAAAAAAAAATTTGGATAACATTTCTGCGTTTATATATTCTTCACTAAGTGTAAAATTTTATATTTTACGACATAGAAAATGTATTCCCATTTCATATCTTTAATTCCCATAATACAATCAGGATTACAATCTAGAAGTAGACTTTGGAGTTTTTTTTTATGTGATACAGTTACGGAACGAGCCGACGGCCCTGGTATTACCTAAGTGGTAACCTCGTTCCATAAATACTGATGCGACTTGGGTCCTCCCCTACTAGGTACGACAAGACCCGAGTCACATCGTATGCGCCCGTAACACTGGGACGTGTGGGTGGAACGTTTCATGTGCCTGTAATTTCACTGGCAACCACACCGGAACGCAGTAACGCGAATACTGCTTGGCGGCAGAAATGGGCACGGTGGCAGTACTTTCTCGGACGAACTTGGCGTGAGTTCTACTGCTCTTAAACTTTCTGAACAGTCTGCTATTTTTGTTTATAAGAACTCGAATCTCTCACAGGCTTGATTAAAAGAAAATGTCTAATACTTTCAAATAGGTACATAAATTTATGCAAGCAATTATTTGTGATTATTTCCAATCAGTTTTCGTAAACGAAAATCGACCATAAATGTAAAAGTGCTAACAAAAACTGCTGTTACATTCGAATAGCCTTTCTGTTTCGATGTTGGTTGTTTCAAGATGAATCACTGAATAAAATAACACAAAACCTTGAGCCCAGTAAATTATATAATAGTTATCCAATCATGTTATCTCTTGAAGTTCAACGAACTCGGAACAAACCTCAATTATAAATCAATCAGCGAATAGCGAAGCCTATCAATCCATCTTTACAGAAAACACATATCATTTGCCTAATTAGATTGGGCGTTAAATCGCCAAACAGCCATTTATAATCTGTTCATTTAAAAATAATGCCGTATAAAAAACTCGTCAAAGATATTGTCAGGAGATAGGCGCTCTGTTCGCAGGCATCGTTCGGAAAAAAAACACGAGAAAAAAACCCACTCGGGGCGATCCGTGACTCCTATTTTTTTGTTTTATTATTTTTAATTCATATTATCGTCCGGCTATCCCCTTTAATTTTGTTTTTAAGTATGGCTCTCGGTATGCTGCCAGCTACGTTTATGGATATTCTGAATTCCGTGGTGTATCGTCCACGGGGCGATTTCATTTTATGTAAATTTGAGTTTGAATTGTGTGCAGGTGTGTCGGTGTAATTGTGACAGATGTACACTGCCTGCTGGATAATTTATTTGGTACGGAGCTATTGCAAGCCTAGGGCGACTACGACTGTGGGCTAGTTTGAATGCGAAACCTCCTGTAATGCATGGCCGTTGAATTAATACTGTAATCTTGAACAACTTCAGACGCCTTCGAGTTGGGAAAACACATGCCTCGAGTGTGTGTTTTGGCTGTTGTCTTGTTATTAAGCAATGATATTAAATATATTTAAAGAGTATGAGGAGTCCGCTTAACAAGAATGTATTAAATAACAGTTTTTTGTCAAAACATCGTCATAGTTCAGCCATTTAAAATAAATACAAATTATACCCACAAACCTTCTTTTTTCTCGCTCATTCTATTAGTGAAAAACGTATCAAAATCAATTTCGAAGTTTAGAATACGTAAGTGGAGGAACTGTTGTTAAACATTGTTTTATACTATTTAGAGATAAAGCTGGCAGTAATAATGTCTGACTGTTTGTTTAAGCAAAAACTGCCCAAGCACCACGCAAAAACTAATAGATAGATTTTAATAATACTTTTTGTGTTTATAAAATTATGATTACACTTTGTAAAAGATATCATTTTATCTCGGTACTATGACAGGAACCGGAGATAGAGCTATAATGCGCACGAAGTTGCGGTCAAAAGCTCGCACTGGTTCAAATCTGAAACGACTGAATATCTTCGCTACTCCGTAAGCAGACGTATCTAAAAACGTGCGTTAGAGAACAATTCAAAATGAACGCTATTAAATTTTCGATGCTCATTTATGAAAACGAGGTTGTCAATAAAGAATAAAGATTCCATTACGATCTGCGAGCATCGCCAAATAAGCTGATCGGGTAGATCGCGACGCCTGCGAACAGGGCGGCGCGCAGGGCGCGGGCGGCGCGAATCGCTTAAACCTCCTTGTTGAAAATTATGATGGTATTAATATTAACTGCATGCTATGCACTCATTTTAGAATTATGAAAGTAATCGAACCAGCGATTGGTAGAAATTATTATTTGCTGAAACTTGTGCAAATGTTGTTATGATTGGTTCCCTATTATCTTTTTGAAGAGAACTTACACCTAATCTTCAATTTCCACGTTTAAATTACTTATTTCTTGTGAAAAAAACTAACTATATTTTTTAACACGTTTTTATACTTTAGTATTAAATGATTTTACAAGATTGTCCATATTTTTGTTTTGTTTTGGTAAATATTCTATTTTATAGGACGCAAAATCTGATTTTCTATCTGTAAGGTTGTCTAGTTAAAATGCTTAGGTTGAAAAAGATTGTTTTTTGGTGTTTAGTAATGAATGAAATATATATATCTAGCCACCACTATCCAAGTATTATATTTTGCTTCTGACAGAGAAATCAGATTTCTAGTGTCTATTCCTGGCGACTCTATCAGCTGAGAAACATCTTTGAAATAATAACTTAAACCGATCGCTCGTTTTCAATATTGATGGTGGCATTGTATCAATAGGATAATGTATCAAAACGCTGATACCCATTCGAGGGCAATAACTGCAAGGAACGACAGAAAATTAATGTATACAAGTTTACATAAATATAGCTTGGTATTTCAATAGTCTGCTAAAAGTAATTCGTAGGGCTATTATAAAACAGTGCAAATTTAATTATTTTGCGCAGCAAAACGAAAAAACCATCTTCATCGCCAATGAACGAGAATAATGCCTTGTTTATCTCGCACTTGGATGATATATTTTTTTTCCATTTATTTTGCTTTGAAACCAAACTGCTGAACCTATTTTTATAAATTGCCTATGGTACTAATCAGAAAGTATATTCTTTTTAATAATTTTCTAAATCGGTTTATAAATGCCAGAGATATGAGTTATCAAACATAAAAAAAATATACTGAATTGATAATATCCTTTGGAAGACGGCTGAAAAAACAAATCCACCATTAGTTGAATACGAAATTTCATTGGGTCAGTTTATACCCGGATAACTTAAATTCAAAGTCATATAAAATTATTTGACGATTGAAAACCAGGCCTAAGTGTGGTTATTGTTTATTGAGATATAGTAATGCAAAGTGGTAAGGCTCATATATTTACTGTAGTCCGCCATTATATTCATAAAATTAAATCTTTGAACTAATAGTTTAAGCTTCTAGTGTAAAGATTTGATGACACTGAGCCATACCTACTACTGTATGTAGTTCTTTACAAGAACGTTATATTTATTTGTATTATGATATCAAAAGTAATAACTAATGGATCTTGTCAAACTATTGAGAAAAACTTTCTTTGAAAGCCAGTTCTAATGCGTTTTCACTTAACACTAAAAATATATGTGATGATTTTAACAGATCATGATAGTAAGGTATAGTAAATTGCAAAAACACAAACGACGAACAACCATTGCAGAAAATACATAAAATGTTTCAACACTCGATAAACATAATCGTACATTAACCGGTAAGTACATAGCAAATCGTGAGCCATACCGATCGTGGCTTGTAAAATATCGCAAATGCAATGTTAATGAGACTTCGCTTATGTAATATTTTGCATGTAATAAGGGCCGGGAAGCACATAGCGGCGCGTGGCCGTCGGCTAAAGATGAATCCGAAGATACTAGGATCGGGCTCCGTCCGTACCAAATTATTGGAAAACTTATTCGTGCTCGATGCATCTGCTCGCGAGCACTAACGCCGCGAACGAAGATACGCCAGATAGGTAAAACGACAGAGCAATTCACGGAAATGCAGTTCCGATTTTGACTTTTAAACACTAAGGTCATCGAACTGAAGCCAAAAGTACGCGTCGTCCATAAATTAGTGTACGGAGGTTTTGCCGGAATAAGTGTGGGGCCCGCGGGCGGGGCGGGCCCCGGCACCTGTACCAATCGTTTGAATATTCCAATATTATATTACATTCCCAAATCGATAATTCATGTGATCGCCTCTGTAATTAAGTTCCGAGGAGTCCGCTCCGTGATCACACCTAGGCTGCGCCCGCGCCGCTCGCGCCGCGTTATAATCAACGCGTTTGTGATTCATTTGGCCTGTTTGTTTTGATGATAGAGTTCTAGGCAATTAATTATAATATAATTTCTTTATTATGATGTCAACTTACGTAAACCTATAATATCGTGATATTATCAATAATTAGTCGATAGCATGGAACTGTCAAAACCAAATAATGGGGGCCCTACCTCGCTAAGATGTGAAAATGTACTAATATAGTTAGACCAGATATAACTACAGTCAAATTACTGTGTTCAATATCCGTTGAATTAAAGCTGTAGTAAGTTGTAAGTTAGAGTGCTTTCTTTGATGACAAAATTCTCGAAGTCTTAACAAGCACTCGTTACGCTATTTTAACGATTCAGTGTACCTACGAACGCCTGCGAATATTTGTATACAAAGTAAAGAAAAATAGGTTCTTGGCTCACAATATAAGCTCATAAATAAATAAGATCGAATTTAATAACAAGCCTGGACCTAAGTAATGGCCGCCAGAAGGCAGCGTTACGTATATTATAATGTTTTCCATTTTATAGCTTTTACGCACATTTCTTAGCGCTGCATTAAATTCTTTAAACACTATAATTTGGAGTCGATCGGAGGAGGTGCAGGAACTTTTTTGGTGTATTCAAATAAATTTTTGACTCTAAAATGATCTAAGCAATGTGTGTTATGTATGCCGCTAGGGCATAAAACACGTTTTTTTTTTATAGCGTTTTGGTCAATTGACAACAGACCTTTTTTATTTTGAACTCCAGTATTGACAAAAATAAGTTTCATATATATTAAGTAGTAGTATCCAGTAGTAGAATTAATATATATATATATATTTTTTTAATATATATAAAGCTCTAGATAGCTTGATTCAAACAATATATACGTAACAACACAAAAAGTAAATTTTCTTTTCAACTGAATTCCCTTCTTTTGAAATATGGGTCAAACATTTATCGATGGCACCTTGCGACATAAAATAATGAAACAAAAAATGGGCCGATAGTGGAACATTATGATGTTTTAGCTGCAATCCTTACAAGTAAACTCAATTTTGTATCAAACGTAGAGTTAAGGTCAAACTAGCAGCAAAGAAAATCGTGTCCTAGCCAAAATCAGACGGCTCTGAACAGATGCTAACACTCCTAAGCACAAGTCCACTCTTACATTGAGTACTACTCCAATGTCTGGATCGCGAGAACGTGGCCTAGTGGTATAGACACCAAGTTTCGGGAGATAGATATTTCAAAACCCGAAGAGAACCAAAGACATTCAGTTAAAAAGAAATGCGCAAAACAACCTTCTCAAAACTATGGAGTAAACCGACATTTCCTAAGTATAAATAAAAAAATCGAAGACATGTGTCATGTGCACGAAAGGAGCCTCTTTGAGGAGCACTTTAATCATCTTACTAAAAGCTTTAAGAGCCACGAGTAGTAGTATCTCTGGAAAGGGTCAGCCAATTACCAGTGGCTTTGGACTCTGTAGAAAAGTATGCCAAAGAGCACATAGGAGGCCAGAATTCAGTCTCCATCATAGGCGTAAAGTCTTCTGCCAATCAGTCTTTTATACGAAAGTGTGCATAGTAAATGGAAATTACCATCCGATGACTAAGCAGTAGAACTAGCTTTAAGAGCAGTAGAACTCTCGCCAAGTTCGTCCGGGGAAGTACTGCTACCATGCCCATTTCTGCCGCCAAGCAGTCACGCTTTCGCGTTACTGTGTTCCGGTTTGAAAGGTGTGGTTGCCGGTGAAATTACAGGCACACGAGATATTCCACCTACACGTCTCAGAGTTACGGGCGCATACGATGCGACTTGGGTCTTGTCGTACCTAGTAGGGAAGGACCCAAGCCGCATCACTTGTTATGGGTTGAGGTTACCACTTAACACCAGGTGGGCCGTCAGCTCGTTCTATAACTGTATTACATAAAAAACAAAAAGAAGCGTACTGCTGAAAGCGATTAATTTGGCCACTAACCGGGTCTAATCTGTCTTATATTTTTGTGTAACAAAATAAGTTGGAACAGCTTACAGCGACTATAATAAGCTTTAATTTCACACAAGACTTTGTGTTCTCGAAATGAACTTTGAAGTGAACTTCTTACTCCTAATAAAGGCAGTAGCTATACTTTATAAATATTTAAAAAACTACTTTATCAACCGGACGTTTTGTGCAGAGTTAGTGTGCGGAATTAGGTATATCCAGTGGCGGCAGTAATATATAGGTATTGCAAAAATAGGCTTTGAATCGAAACAGTAATAGGTACAAGTGCATTAATGAATTCAGATTTGAAGTCGATCTAAGCAGAGAAGTTTTTAAGATATATTGCGTTTTTATGCGCTGATGGCTGTTCATTTGTTTGTTCCGTTACTTTACACGTATTCATTATATATTACACGTATACTTCATTAGTGCACAATCCAAAGAAATATACCTACAGCACAGCAATTATTGAAATCATTAATATCTAAAAAGTAGGCCTTTTTAATTTCACTTTTTAAGCGCACTCAACTTTTTACAAGCCAATCCTTTTACGCAGCAAATTAAGACGTGAAGCTATTCCGTATTAATTAATAAAATAATAATGAATATACGACAACCAACAACTCTTCGATTCGGTATAATTGTAGAAAAAGAGGAATGCCGCGACACCAGTCAGGCATGTGCCATATTTGACACCGCCTGTGACGAGCTGAGCGATTCAAAAAATATGTCATTCCAAACAACTGAACTTCCCACTTCTTACTAATACCTCTGCTTAGTCTGAATTCTTCGAAGTTCACGCGGAAAATGCAAAAATAACTTCAAGCGACATCATCGCTTAAAATGGTAGATCGAATCGATCAATAGACTTAACGGGCATGATGTCTCTATCGCCGGGTCAGAACGGCATTCTCCCTCAATTGAGCGATTCTGATGGCCATAAACTACGATCGTTATTTACGGCGCGCAAAAAAACAGCATAAAATGTGGAGTGAGTGCTAGGATGCCATCACGCGGGCGGATGGTGAATAGCCGCTGCGATTTTCAAAGGCATACCTCGTGCGGGTGCCAAGTCGCCGGTGAGGACTTTATCCGTCGTGCGCAAGCGCATGTCTTTGGTGTGCGGACGCCGCGATCTAGATTCTGCGGCGCCGACTCGGAGCGGCGCGATGGTATCGCAAACGTTCGCGCGACAATTGCTAACACCGACGTACCGAGTGTACGTACCTACCGGCAACCACGCGAATGCGAATTATTCAAGCCCCGATGAGCCAATGCTTCAGTGAGACGCCGGACACCGAATGACCTCCGCGCCGTCTCCATTCCGCAAGTTTCAATTAACTTCGATGGCCATAGACTGTGATGTAAGCAAGAGTCTGTTTTGTACGTTATCACTTCATCTGTGTAAAAATAGGGTCTTTATATTATACATATTAACACCCCCGGAAGAAACATCAGTATATATTCGTCATACAAGTGTTTGCCTTGTGTGAAAATCGAACCCGCGACCTACAGCGCAGAAGGCAGAGCTACTACCACCTAAGCTATGATGCCTGTCTTAAAATTGATTTAAACTTTGTTATCAATAAAATCCTATGACTAGTGACTATAAAATCAACATAATTTTTGTAACTGCTCTACAAAGTAGAGTCAGCAATCTAAATTGCACTCTCAAATTATAAGGGTAAATACTTTGTGATTCAATTTAAAAAAAGAAAAAATTAATTAAGAACCACTCTGGGCGCACTCTTAATATATATACTTTCGGCACACGAAATAGAATCATCAAAATTTGTATTAAATATTTTTCGGTATGTAATTCTATATGGCACCTTTGACACTACATTCTAGACCAGAAGGAAGGTAATCGATTGTGTCTAAGTTTCTGCAGCCGAGGGGTTGAAAAGTAGATTCTGTATGCGTAGTCGTTTACTGACAGGTAACAACCAACAGCAAAAAAAAAAACAACATCACAAGGAGTACTTAACTAAGTAGATATTTCATACTTATAAGTGACACCAGATGCTATTCGCACCCACACTCTATATCAAAGAAGGTGACCACTTAGAGTATACCTACTTGAATATCTTGTGAAGTTATATAGAATTAAAATGCAGACATGTTAAAATAGAAAAACAACATACAGCAAAGCTTATAAAAGGAAGCTATCTGAGATAAAGGATGCCATCTCCGAAAGCTCACGCGCTGGCCATTCCGGGCTAGGCAGGGTACGTGACACGCGCGCTGCTCACATTCTCAGAACCGGGACACGACAGCGAGATAAAGTCACCGAAGGACTTCTAGCTAGTGGATTTGTGCTCTGGAGTAATTCCTTCACGTAGATAAGTACGTTTTTTTGAAGATCTGTAGAATCATTAGTTATTCCACGACTCGTCAAAACCTTGGGCTGAAAGTGCCAGTTGGCGAATTCAAATAAACTGTTTATCGTAGTAGTCATTGTCATTTTTTAACATAGTGTTTTTATACTTGGGTTAATGCATTTTATTACCGCCACTCTGGTGATGATACATGATGGCACAAATAATAGGTGAAGCTTCAGCACTTTACAGTTTTCTGTATAAAAAGGACTTTCAACCAAATGAATTGTCGAATAAATAGCCCGGCTAACAACCAAATTTTTTTTACATTATGTAAAAAAAATAATTGACAAACATTACGGCGACCGAGATAGAATCAGATCTTGCCTGACAAAAACGCCGTTAATCAAGATTTCCATAAAATAAGTCTAACTCACAGTTTAGTTGAGTGGAAAATATCCATAAAACAGCAAGCACGTCAAACAAAGCTGCAAATTATTTGGCAAACAACAAAAAAATTATAAAATTATTGTTTACAAGGGCTTAATGCTGAGCGATTGATACATAATTTGATATTAGTTGTGATCTTTTAATATCTAGTCTGTATTCAATAAAATAATTATAATTTTGTATCACTTATGATCACCGAATAGATATGAATTTTGCTAACACTACACCCATGGATCCGAAATAAGTAAGTTGCAAGTGTATGTAATTTTACCTTATCTCTTCCGAGCTGAAACAAACATACGGTCCCTCTATGGCCTGGTGGTCCCTCAAATATCAATTCAAAGGTGAATGGTTCAAATGCGTTGCGTTGGAAAAGATTATGGAAAACATTGTGATGATTCTTGGTGTCCTGATTTTACATGAGACATTCCACCTACACGTCACAGTGTTACGGGCGCATATGATACGACTTGGGTCTTGTCTACTAGGGGAGGACCCAAGTCGCATCGGTTGTTATGAAATGATGAAATAAATTATTTTAGTTATGGGCAGCTGTTACCATTTAACACCAGGTGGGCCGTCGGCTCGTCCCGTAACTGCATCACATAAAAAGCTGGATTGTTCTAGAACCGAAAAGTCAAATCCTTGTGATATCTACCCGTAAGGAGGCTCCATTGGTAGATTAAAGCCCATCGACTCTCGTATGCCAAGAGCATACACATAAGACAGCAGTGTGAGAATTATAAAACTGATACAATACGACAGGAAGCAAAGAAGAAATAACATAATGAAAATTAAGAACATTGAATGCTATTGAATATAGACGTTTGTTCTGTGTCTGGGTGTTAATATGTGTTATATGCAAGTATTTACAAAAAAAGTATAAATGTATTCTATAGTTGTCACATAGTACAAGCTATGCTTAGTTCCAGGGCTAGATGGCGCTGTGTGAAATGTTCACCAATATTTTTATAATTTTTTCAGTTTATTTATGATCGTTGTTAAACTACACAAGTGTAGTAAAAGCTATGTATGGCATGTAGTTACTTCGTTTGCGTTCGACGCTCCGTGCCGCGTGTCTTGCGCGTATCTGATGCGCACGTGACGGAATCCAAACGAGTGTTCGCATGGCAAGTTAACACTTAAACTACGCTAGGGACGTAGGTTCAATTCCTTTGGAGTTTTTTTACAGTTTATATTTTTGCCGAACTGTTGTTGGGCTAGGGCTGTTACAGCTATTTGGGCGGCGAAACAGACTAGACTCTCTACGATAGTCTTATTGAATTTTTACGGGTATCTCATGAAATACACTTGCATATTTAGTTCCCGCATGGATTGGTTCAAATTGAGGACGATACGAAATAAAATAGGTACTTTTATATCTCAAGATTTTTATTGTCTCAAGAGAATAACTGTCTGGTTATAATATCGCTACACTCTGATATTATTAATGTAGAATTTTCTGTTTATGCGGATGAATGTGTTTGTTGCTCCTTTGCACCTAAATACTGAAGCGATATAACTGAAAATGTTAACACAGGTAATGACCTCCTTCCCTGACCCAAGTCAAAGATTTTGAAGGTAGAAGTTTGAATTCGGCTGAGTGGGAGAAATGATGGCCTAATAGACGTGGTTCGCAATCGTGCTTCTTTCATAATCCAAAGTTTGCCTGAAATAACGGGTTTTCCCAGCGTTTTGACTGTATTTTAACATACATGTATTTTATTACTTATATTATTTTATTGGTGCTGTATACGAGTTTTAATGCGATATCCATTTCAAAAATCTTGTGGGCTAGGTATACTACGATCTCAAACCAGTAAAAACATCATGATAAAACCAACACGTCCTAAACCAAACATTCAGAATGAAGAGACTACTTCCACGTCATCTAATAAGAGCAGTAGAATTTATGCCAAGTTCGTCCATGGAAGTAGTGCCACCATGCCTATTTCTGCCATCAATCAGTTACGCATTCGCGTTACTGTATTCCGGTTTGAAAGGTGTGGTTGTCGGTGAAATTACAGGCACATGAAGCATTCCACTTACACGTCTCATAGTTAAGGGCACATAAGATACGACTTGGGCCTAGTAGGGGAGGACCCAAGTCGCATCGGTTGTTATAGGCAAAGATTACCACTTAGCATCAGGTGGGCCGTCGGCTCGTTCATAAATATAACACATAAAAAAGAAAAAACAACACCAGTTTTAGTGAGCTAATTACACGTTTATTAGACGTCGTAGTAGTAAATTGGAAATAATAGCCGTGCATGTCGCTGACGATCAAACCAATTTAATTAAAGGTGCGAACGTCAACAGCGCCACAAAAAACTGCAAAAACCCCAATAAAAATCCCACCAAAACGTAATAAAATAATCATATTTTAAAAGACAATGTGTCCAGAGATGAGTTCCGTAGAAAAAGCGTTGCAAATTCAGGAGACCGCCGGGCGCGGCGCATACCGTCTTTTTGCCTGTCACCGAACGTATTTATTGCGACACTGATGCCCTGATGCAGGACCACCAGATACCAGATTCGACAACGATGCTGCCATTCCCGATACAGCCTATTGTATTGTCGTTTTTCTGGGGCCGAATGATATTCGTTCGCGCCAGAATTCATATAGGTAGCTTCACTCCTTCGAATTCTAAGGGTACGCCTGAAAAATATGATGGAAATTTTGTTTCCAGTTTGTTATGCTTGAATCTGTTATTTCAATAAATAAATAAATATTGGTGGACATAATTTCACACAGCGTCATCTAGCCCCAAAGTAAGCTAAGCATAGCTTGTATCATGGGAACCAGACAACTAATATAATACTAATAATATAATAAACTTTTTTGTAAATACATACATATAATACATATTGACACACAGACACAGAACAAACATCTCTGTTGGTAGTAGCCCTGCCTTCAATGCTGTAGGTCGTGGGTTCGGTTCCCACCCAGCATGAACATTTATATGACGAATTTAGATATGTATTATATGTATGTATTTACAAAAAAGTATAGAAGTATTATATCAGTTCTCTGGTTCCCATGACACAAGCTACGCTTAGCTTTTTTGGGGCTAGATGACGCTGTGTGAAATTATGTCCACCAATATTTTAATATTCCACCAATAAATGCCGGTGATACCGAAAGCTTTGTAAAAAACAGTGTAAGGGTAGCAGTAGCGACATATTTTTTTTGCATTTTGGTCTACATAAGTAACAACACTGAAATAAGTGACGAGAGCATATTGTTAACCCGAGAATTGTCAGTGTTTCGATGTTCATTTTGAGTTACTAAAGAGGTCAGTACAATAAGGGAGAAAAATTGAACCTCAACCAACACAGAACTTCTAACCACTAAACAAGTGCACCGCCGAAAGAAATATGAATAAATTGCATAAATATTTATCAGCTCGCATTATGCCACATCGGGCATAGTCCAAAGCGTCCCAAAAACTATACAACATTCTCGACAGGCATAATTGTTTTTGCAGATTGTTCAGGTATTTTATCAGGCCGGCGCACACCGTTAGTGCCATTTTTAAGACGTATAGATTTATATCTGCCGAATAGCCGCGGGGGACGATCATCTTTCTTCATTTCACTGTATTTTTATTGCGTAAGACAGTATTTCACAAAGTTGGCTCGCCACTCCATTATGTCCCCCTCGAGAAATATTTAAGTGATAAGAATTGTGTTGATAATTCGTAGGGACCTCCGTTATGGTATTACCATTTTATATCTAGATTAATATAATGGCACGCGCAGGCTTATGGTAATAAACGGTGAACTGGGTCCATCTGATGAACTTTGTAATTCCACATCTGAGGCCCTGGGTAGGTAGGTAGGTACTTGTGAGATTTAGCATGAACTTGTGCAGGGCCTTACATTGTGTTTATCTGGATTCAGATTAGGTTTACGAGCCAAAATTCCTTTGCAAAAAGTTCTGAATGTAAGATTTTAAGACAATACATAATTATAATTTGTCTCTTTATATACTTTAGAACAGTTTAGCATATTTACGCACAAAATTTAATTTTGTCAAGGGAGGATACGGTCCAAAGTACAAAAATTTATATGAAATTTTGACATAAAGCCAGAAGTTTGGTCATTGCTACTGCTTGTGCTTGCTACTCCTAAGATGATCCAACTGTTGAAGAAAGAAACAATCATTGAACCAGCGTTGTTTTAATTCAGAGCAAGCAATGAAGTGGAACGCCCCACAATCGCCCGCAAACATTTACACAATTCGTGTACAGGAACAAACCGCGATGTCCCGTAACCGATACACGGGTCGAATACATCACTGAGTCGTGTTCACAAAATCACATTGTTATAAATCAAAACGTTGCTCTATCCGTCGCCGTGTCGCTCAGTTCAATACGGGCATCCTGCTGTTTTACCGCACAAATTTACGAGCGCCCCTGAACACTACCTTCTACAATGCCACAGAAACAAACACGAGATGCCACGATCGTTCTCTCAAAGTCATTTCAACAAAATAACTTGATTTATACAAACTCGGCGCATGCGCACCGGGCATTTGCATCGCTAATATATCTCTTGTTACACTATAGGCTAGCTCAAGGGTAGACATTTGTTGGATTCCAGTACTTGCCTTGTTTCGTCAAATAAAACTTATTACAGCTGTCTAGCGGAATGTAGCCTACTTGAGAATCGTTCCAGCGTGAATTTACTTAATATTCATAGTCAGCAATGTGTAAGTACAAAGGTAATATCTATTGAAAGTAGTTAAAGCTAGTTTGTACGTCAAAACTCGTAAAATTTATCACACATTGGTGAAACGTTGAAGCACATTTACAATTTTTCAGGATCCGTGATTATAGCACCTATGTATATAAATGTACCAAATATAAGAGCGAAGTAAAACATCTGAAAAATACATCATTACCTGTTAAATCTCGTCGGACTACGAAACGTGGTTCATTCGGAGCTAGAACAATGATACAATCATTCTCAGAAACGCAGAGACACGTGCTTTCGTGTTCCGTGGATATGTGAAGATTCACAATATCCTTAGGCTTACAGTCGGACACGAATAAATATTCCTTTTATTCCAATTTGTCAGCTGAGCCACTCTGAGCGGCGAGTTATCTCCGTATTCAGCGGTAAGCTCCCGCCAAAACAATACCCCAGTATCGTTAAAAAACGTGCTTGAATACTGCATTTATCATCGTTGATTAAATACCATTGTTTTGTATCGGCAGACTCGGGGTCCCCACACTCGTGTTCCTTTTTCGTCTCTCCGTGTCTCGCATTGTAGTCGCACGGAGACAATAAGTCTGTTAAATTGGCCCGCTATACTCGTTATATTGTGTACCAACCCGCGACCAGCGCAGCGCCCAGCGGCCAGCGCCAAGGAGTTTGTATTTATGTCCAAGGCGCAGCGGAGCGCGTGCTGCTCGCTTTCCTGTTGTAAATTCTTGCCAGTCAACGAAATTTGTTATCGTCGCAATTGTTATGATTTGTACTAATCGCTTTCGGAAATTTTACTTCATTCCCGTTTAGTTCAACTCAATTTCAAAACTCCAGCTATCGCTGTAGTTACATCCACTCTAAAATATGACAAAGCTTTTTCTAGACTTTAATTCCATATCTATTTATAAAGTCTGGATCTAAGGAAGATAACCGAGAAACGAACTGATTATCTCCCCCAACGGTACACATGGGGCGGTTACTCACTTTGCGAAATCAGACATTAAGAAGTTAAATTCCGAGAAAGGAGAGACGAGTAAAAATACTCTACGCCTACATATTGTTGGTGAAGCACGTACTGCAATTTCAAAATCTAGATTTAGAAAGGAACGAGTCTTGACGTGCTCTTAAAACTGAATGCATTCCTGAGAAAAATTATTAGTTGAGTGCCCCCTACGTGACGGCGTAGTCTGGCGACGCCGCCGCCGCGCCGGCGCGACATCAATGGTCACCGGCGCGTGCCCACTACGTTTTTCCAGTTTTTCCACTCGTTACAAGATAAAAGACCACAACGGTATTTACTATGGCATTATTTGACTGACTTCACAGCTCAGTCGGTAGTAGCCCTGCCTACAATGCTGCAGGTCGTGGGTTCGATTTCCATCCAGGACAAACATGTTTTTTTTTATTAGCGATAGGCATGTATTTAACCGTAATCTCACCTGATGTTAAGTGAAGATGTGGTCTACGATGACGCATGCTTGCTTAGAAGGAACCTAGGTATGCACTCTCCTCTTGAAGACTCTTTTCTTGTATGACGAATCAATATGTCAATATAAGGTCAATATGTATGTATTTATTTACAAAAAAGTATTCAAGTATTATATCAGTTGTCTGGTTCCCATGGTACAAGTTATGCTTAGCGTACTTTGGGGCTAGATGGCGCTATGTGAAATGTCCACCAATATTTATTAATTTATTTGTCGGGAATCATAAATCATATTCTTCGAAGTGATCAGTACGCAATGTGGATACGACAATGCAACTCAGTATCGTGTCTCAACTGCAGCCGCAAGCATACCCTTATAAAACCGCATTCATAACGCTTTACTTATTAAGCGCAATAATAAGAAACGTGATATGAATCATACATTTTCCAACTCAATCATCGAAACATGAATGATCGTCATAACTACCTAGATCCAATTAGGGGTGGCATGGGACACACCATAAAACTCATGATTATTTTCAAAAAAATAATTACAAAATATGAACATCTCAGCGTCTCTCCGTATCGAGGGGTTCAAACAAAAAGACGAATACCGCAGTCCGCGATAAAAATGTAGCTCGGACAAATATGAACGTGGCAGGAGAAAAACCAGAGTCGTTCATGCGTAATATTAACATGGATAATTAATTTATTAATTAGCATCAATTAATCGTAATAGGGCGGTAGCGGCCGGCTCTCGCTACGCCCGGGTGCTTTTTCCAACGAAGGTGAGTTTTTAGACGACAATTAACTATGCTGAATTAGTAATACCTCGTAATACTAAACGCGAATTCTCGAAGATGCCGACAGGTTATGAAATTCAATCGATTCCGATGAGAAAAAACGTAATGTGATCGATACAAGCAAGAAACTGCCGGTTTTCGTTTGATTTTCTTACGCCTTGCCTAGACATCATAACGGCCGTTACTTTTATTGTTCTATGAACGTTATGATCGTGTAATATCAGAATGCACTTTGCGTTTCGATATCATTATAATAATAATGAGAGTGAAAACAAAGTAACACAATGTAATTATTGTATGCTTACCTTGACTATAAATGCCTGGCTAAAGCTGACAAGCTGACCTGTTCTAACCAAATTACAGTTTATTCCGCGCACAATTGACTGAACTATGTTAGATTAATTGACTGGTCTCACAGCTCAGTTGGTATTCACCCTGCCTTCTGCGATGTAAGTTGTGGGTTCGATTTCCATCCAAGACAAATATAGATATATGGTGTCTGGGTTCCCATGATACAAGCTATAATTAGCTAACTTTGGGACTAGATGGCGCTTTGTGAAATGTCCACCAATATTTATTTATTTTATTAATTATGCACCAGTAGCTACATTATTTGGTCAAAGTATTGCAGTTTTGGATATCAGAACGCGAGGAACTCGCAGCCAAGGTCACAGTTTTTATTATATTTTTATTGGCGATTAGCATAAAGTTTTGCGCGTCGACGCGTCTCCTTTTATTGTGGTTTTTATGTTTAGCGTTATAAATATTGGCAGTTTCTTCCTCGCGGATATCTGTTCGGCTATTAAGGCTTCAGCGCCGGCATTTTGTGGACTCATTTATGGCTCGTATACTTGGCAAACCGACGCCGCGCCGCGCCGTTCCAGATAACTGTGTATTAATGGCTTTTAGATTAACCTTGAGGACGTGAAGAGATGCAGAGTTACCGGCACTTGTTCTCATTACCGAGTTTTGGCTGTGAGTAACGACGTGAGATGTTATCATTGCATATTAGAGCGGAATTCAATCATCTAAATGTGGAATGCACGTATGAGTGACCGTTTGAATTGAAGCGGCTACCGTTTCGTATCAGATTCGGTAGCCGCGTCTCGTATCTCGGCCATTACTTTATCATCTCTTATCGATGTTCCCCACGTCTCAGATGTATCTGTCGATGCTTAATATCGTAGGTTATGGTGGTTTTATAGGTGCGGTCAAAAAAAAGTCAAACATTGAACGTTTTATCTCTCGATCTGGCCGTGTAACTAGAGGTTAGAATTCGAAAACTCCGAATAAAAAATAAGAGATCGTTAAAGAAATACTTTGCATATTTTGTTTGAGATATGAACACTGCAGTCGGCTGTTTGGGATGTTTTAACGTTTGTGAAATAATAATAATGCATTTTGCTTTTGTGTATGTAGAGAAATATGGTGTTTAAAACATTTACCTGTAGATATCGATGTTTCTTTGGTTGAGGACTTGTGTGTTCAGAATTAATGTTTTTGGCTTAGTTACCGATAAGATAAAGGTTTTATTTTGCATTTACTTTATACCCAAGTTCTTGTCAAAGGTATTTAATTATTATAAAGCTTTCCGTAGTACTTGGTAGGTTTTGCTTTAAAGTTGGTGATGGGACAGAATGCGGCACTGAAAATGGGTGGTCTATTGGTAACATCCATTTAAACTGTAATATAAACAGTCAACATTTTAAGGATCACCAATATAAATATAAATAATTAAATAAGGTTTAATGATGGTACATAAATTTGAAATTATGTTCCAAACGACATGTCGACGGGAGGCTGTGCTACCGGACCCACATCGGACCATCAGGGTCCAAACTCCCACGGTAACTTGGACCCTTGGAGGAATGTGAGTTTTTTAAATTAATTGTTGAGTATTTCGACTTTGAAACGGAAGTTTTTTAGTACCTGGGTTAATTAAATCTGATTTAAAAGTATGTATTATGAAAATATTATTATTATAATTGATCTACATTTAAATCAGTGCACCAATTTTGTATCAAAACTCCAAATTTGTATCACAAATTTTTGGTTTCGTTTTGCTCATTGTACTAAATTATGTATCTAAAGAATGTTAGTTTTCGGAATTTTTGAGAATATGTTCTGCCGATTCAAGTATTAAATGAATAGGATACAATTACTAAATCAATACATAGGTACATATCAAACGTTTTGTAGGTACACTTTTGATTAATCAAATATCTTTTTTTTTTGACTGGCCTAATAGCTCAGTTGGTATTAACCCTGCCTTATGTGCTGTAAGTCTTGGTTTCGATTCCCACCCAGGCCAAACATTTGTGTGACGAACATAGGTGTTTGTTCTGTGTCTGGGTGTTGATATATATTATATGTATGTATTTACAAAAAAGTACCAAAATATTATATCAGTACTCTGGTTCCCATGATACAAGATACGCTTAGCTTACTTTTGGGGCTGGTGTGCGTAAAATGACCCCAATATTTATTTATGATTATTATTATGATTATTATTATAAGCGTCCCGAACCGAGACTGGAGGGCACACTATCAGTCACTGCTTTTCACTTATAATGATGTTAAAAATGTTACCTAACAGCCGTTCGTGTCCACCCATTGTACGAAGTCAATGCCCAAACAAAAAGTCTCTTAAAAAATGACTCCCAATTTATTTGGAGTATAAAAACCCACTTCCCATGACACCAGCACCGTAAATAATCATACAGTAATGTCATTCGATATAATTCATTCCATGCTTGCGCTCGAAATGCGAACTTACACAGTCTACTTAAGGTTATCATTGTATATATAAATTTCTGAAGTGTAAAATAGCTTTGTAAATGTATTATAGAGTTAAATTACTATATTTCACACGTTTCATAGCCATTTCTTTATGAATTCTATGGAGAGTAAAGTTTTTGATAGCACATAAGTACTCGTATTGTATTAGTAATTGTTAACCCGTAACACACGTGGGCCATCTGCTAGTTCCGTAACTAAATGATATAAATAAATAATGAGCTACATATCGTAGTCGCGTACATATCTATATAAATAAAAATGAATCACTGAAATGTTTGTACGCGCATAACTTCCAAACGACTGCACCAAATTGGATAAATCTTTCTTTTATGTGTTCGTTATTGTCAGGAGAAGGTATGTATGAAAAAAACATTTAAAAAATAATAGCAAATATTCAAAATAAAAATCTAGACAGTATTGACGGAAAAAAAATATGGCGGTACGAAGTTTGGCGGGACAGCTAGTATTTGTATAAAAAGCCCCGAGCTCAGCGTGTGCTGCAACAAGTTACAGCGCTGATTTTCAGCACAGGGCTATATTTATAATATATACATATTTACATTAAATTCCTGCCTTAGTAGTCAAATAATTACGTAAAAAGACACAGGCACAGGCATTCTTGGAACATATTGTGTGTTACTGTTTGATATGTGTACTGTGACGCAGGCTGGGCGTTCTCTCACTCGCAATCCTTCTTCGATATTTCATTGTCGTTTTTTATTTGAATCGCTTTGACATTTCGGGGGTCCAGTTATTAAATTAGTCTTTGTATTTAAATGGAAAATTAATATGTGAGCTTCTGTGTTTTGTACTGAATATCAATTAGGAATATCTTCAAGCTTCAATGATTTAAGCTTAGGTACAAGTTCAGTTCGGTAATCTCAAAAAATATTTGCACGTCTCCCAAGATTTTTGTATGGTTCGATTATATCATATTTTTTAGAAAATCTGATCAATACATATTTATTTGTCATAATATAAGATTGTTTTTGTATGGACGATTTTTTTAAGCAAGGTATGTAGTTTTTTCTTCCCAAACTCTTATGTGTAAAGGCATTTTTGATTAGAAAATTTGTGATTATCAATACATGTATGTAAATAGCAGGCTATGGTGGGCGGTAATTAAAGCGAGTTACCTTTTTGACCTGTTTGTATTTGTATAGCGTGATTATTTGGGTAGACCCAATACTCAATCTGTTTGATAGCTTTCTTCAATTCCTAGAACAGCGTCTGTGCTTGTCCAGTTAATTGGTAAGTGGTGGGCAATGGTGGGGAGTGGGTAGATTAATGAGCAGCTACTGCCAGCTTATCTCCCAGCATCAGGCGCATGACTGATCATCTGTCGTGCGCTTGCGCCGGTGTCCACTTAGTGATGGGAAACGTCGATATCGATGCGCGATTTTATCGATATCACTGATTTAATCAAATCTACATGTGATTCTTTTCATGTATACATTAGATTACAAAATATTTAGTATTTTCCAATGTGTGACGTTACTTTTAAATTTGCATAACAACACTTCATTATCTGTATTTTATTATTTTGCTATGGATAGATCTGCTCTAACATTAAAAAATTGACAGAAAGGGGTGGTTTACTAAAAAAGTGTTCAATACGTACGTATTTATGTTTTCGTAAGATAGGTGTTCGTACAATTTAGACAAATGTATACAAACTACAATGTAAAAAGACCGACCTAAGCTTACTCAATAGAAGCCTTATGCTAAGTCTCGCATAATACAATCGCCGAGAGTATTATCTTACGTGCATCACTAGGAGTCGCGCTATGACAGAGGTCCGCATAGCTTCCCAGAAGTCGTACTCACTGAATACCTTACGAGCACCGAGCACCGGAGTTTTTTCACTGCCCATAGTTTTATTGGGCATTGAAATATTTTTGTTTAGATTAAACGACGGTTTGCTACAGCAGCCATACCACGGGCTACGAATGCGTTTGCTTCTGATAATATAAGTAGTATATCAGTTGTCTGATACCCTAGATACAAGCTATAATTATAAATACTTTGGAGCTAGATGGCGCAGGGAGATATGTCCACGATTATTATTAAAAAAAAATCTATTAGGTACCCGCTTTGCGATGCACATTCATTCGCAATATGAAGCGCATGAAATCAATCCTTTTACTACGGTGGTTTGAAAGAGCCAGTGACACTATTTATATTCGTATTACCAATCAATACTATTTTAATATGAGATAAATTTATCATTGGATTTGTATTAAAAAAAAAATTCGTTCTTAGTTGGGCTTTGACCTTGTGGTCGCCCAGTGCAGCCCGAATAAATCCGGGACTACTGAAAGCACGTTAGGGCGATGAGATTGTGAAAGCAGCAGGAAAAGCCTAGACAAGAGTAGTGCAGTACAGGTACAGGGGCTGGGGGCTCGCAGAGTAAAGGTGAGGCCTTATACCCTGTGAGCGATCGATCCCAGGCAAGGATTATGTTTATGATATCTACATTTTTATGTTACAATTATCACATTCGCAAATGCGAGTAAAATATATTAGGTAATTGAATAAATTTATAAAAAAATGAAATTATTAAATTAATTGTGCACGAAAGGAGCCTCTTCGAGGCGCACATAAAAACTGCACCACTGGTTAGAAAGAACCAGTGACTCGACTAGAGCAGTAGTAGCAGTAGTAATATAAATAAGTAAAAACAGTGTAGGTTAATTTAATGAATAAAAAAAATTTAACCTATTTATAAAAACCTCGTGGTACGGCCCAGATAACGTACATTAGGATTAATGTTGGACATCAGTTAGATTGTTGATTCTTTTACTAGGAAATCTCGTGGGGATACAATATGAATGGTCGTCATCTTAGAATAGTTTTTGATGGCCGATATAGGATTGATAAAATACCAAACTACCAGTATTACGACGTAAGAATCGCGATGTCTAAGATAAACATGTGAAACGATATTTGGAGAAGTTTATTGATTTAATGGGCCCCTAAAGCCTTGATTTGGAATGTTGTAAATTGTTTATTCTCTTAAAAAAAATTTGCTTAGGGATACAGTTTTCATCACTGGAAGATGCGCTAGCATTGTTTCAAGCAGAAGATTTATCTTACGTAGACGGGAAAAAATTGTTTAAAAGAATTGTTCAGACACTTAAATATTGGCATAGAGCTTTTTATTTGTTAAACTTACAGAACGAGCAGATGGCCCATCTGGTGTTAACTGGTAATCTCTGGCCGTAACAAGCAATATGATTTGGGTCCTACCCTACTTAGGTACGACAAGGCCCAAGTAGCATATATTGAAAACATATTTTTGGTTGCAGTTTTTCACCAGTAAGAAAGACATATAGCGCGTAAATTGGTTCTAAAAATCACACATATTTAGAAAATATTCAGTAGTCAGCCAGAGCCATAAAACAGTTGGTTCAAATTCGGCAGCGGTCGCCCGCGGGGCGCTCTAAATTACGTTCCGAATGAATATCATTAAACAAACGGAACTTTACTGCTGAGCCATTATGGGGACAGGTCTCGTAAACTCACCGCTTGATTGATAAGTCCCTAGCTGGAAGTTTCGACGAGTCAACTGTGTAAATTCTGCCTACCCCTGAAGTACAATTCTCATGCAAGTTTTAATTATGGAAACTTACGATTTTAGTAAATTTACTTGGTATTACATTGTAATAGCATTAAAACTTAAGCCAAGTTCTTCCGGGTAAGTGCTTCTTCGTCTTGGAAACCAAAGACGCCGATGAAATCACCACTTGTCACGTCTATGTTTCCACGACACTGAAACTCACAGGGTAAGTAGATGGATAGGTGACACTTTATTGCTCACCGTATTAAAATAACAACAATCAGTAATAATATACAACAGAGTGAAACAATGGGTGGTCTTATCGCTATAAAGCGATCTCTTACAGACAACCTTTGGATGGATAAGAAATACTGGACTTTATATTAAATAAACATTGGCAAAGCTAAGCTCTGCCTTCCCCTTTGATTTTAAATTGTTCGAGGATTCAGGCGAGACTATATGTAAGTACTACCTTTGTTATACGATATCAGATTCTTTAGGCATCCTTATTTAATTCTAAAAAGTATCAGATTTTCAGTCCTTTTCCCACCAATAAAAAGCCAATAAATAGAAGTTACAACCTTTTCACGTATACCAGCCACAAGTTACACCCAATCACAGATCTAAGGCTATTAGATAAACATATTTATGATTGGGAGATAAAGCTTTCAATGAGAAGAATCAACAGTGGAGTAAAACTACCAATAAAAACTTTACGAGGCATTAACGCGACTAATATCATCTTCAAACGCGCTCGAATCTCGTTCCGTCTATTTGGATTAATTTAGGCAATTTACTGTTTTCATCTTCGTGTTATGGTAGGTACATTTCTTGGAACTTATAAATGGGTTGCGTTGGCACATAATCTACAAGTATATGTATAAAATGAATGTTTAAAATATGTATGAAGTTGGTAAACTCCAAAACCGGTTGATTAAATATGAAAATTGGCATATCTTAGTGTTTTTTCGTTGTGTTTCTGCTATCCACTTACCCTATGTCAGAACAGTGTCAGCTAAGTTCTGTCATAAAATACACAGAAAAAAAACTCATTTACAAAGTGTATGGAATGTGACCTAAAAATATTTAGGACAGTTGACAGCAAGAGTTTTCTCATTTTGAAAGAGCAATTTAGTTTTATCATCAGCAAACATTCAGTAAGATACAGGATCAGTTCAAGATGCTTAGGTAGATAGCTGGTTTTCATGAAGCCAATAGAGCCCCGCGGTTCTTTGAAAGTTATACTTCGTATGTATGCTCTATGATTTCTTTGTCTGTTCTTCCCTATGAAGGTTGGGATAGGGATTAAACATGACCTTATATTTTTATTACCTATTAACTGACCTTTCCATCCATTTTCGTAATGAATTCCATGGAAACGATGTTTTTGACGATAGTATTGTTTTTAGCGTTTTCAGCGCTATCGCGAACCATAATTCAAATTAACCTCATTTACTTATCAACTTATGTTTAAATCCGATGCACAAAGCGTCCAATACAATACCCATTCACAACAGGGCTTAAATCAGGTCTATTTCCATGTCATTATAGTAGGTGAGGGGGCCACTGACAGAATACCGACAGCTTATTAATATGATATTGCGGTCAAATGTTAATCGCGTTTAAGTCACTCGCATCGCCCACGAAGATTCATCACAATCGTCATTATTCACACACAAATTATGTAATTTCAATAAATGGAGCGTATTGAATAGTGATGAGCGTCGGTAGGCCACGGCGGAACCCCCGCTGGGACTCCGCTCCATTACTTATACTGTCATACTCCTTACCACTAGCTTTTACCATCCAACGCTCCTCAGACACAACTCTAGAAATCAACACACTAGTTAAAATAGCAATGGAACACATTCAAAGCAAAAATGTTGTTTAAGTATAATGCTTTGGTACATGAATGCAATAAGCACTTAGACCCTCATTGTCTTGTATGAAATGTATTTTGTTTGGATAAATGGAATAGGTTAAAGATTTCAAGGGGAGTTTGCTATCATATTGTACTACAAAGTTAGTAAGTGAGTATTATAGTTTTTGATCATTAACACCAATAAATATTTTGAATGACTCGAAATCAACATACAAGGATCCCTTTAAAGTAAAATGTTTGAAAATTGTTGTAAGTCGGTCAAATATGTAGACAGACGTGGCGTGGCTCGCTCTCAAATGTATGAGATATACCTACGTTTATAAATTTAACTATTGGTAGAATTTTCTTGCAATGAAATTTCTTGAGATTTTTTCTTATAAATATCGTATACAATACCTAGGCTAATAGGCTGTGCTTGCATGCTAGCTGTATTACTATTAGGTACATCAGAGGTTAAAAAGTACACAATTTATCATGAGCCAGTTTATGAAAGGAGCAATAATAGAGCGTTAAGTGGAAAGCGACTCCACACATCCATAATTGATTTATAGGCAAATATTAAATCTGTTCTCACCAGGGTCCCGATGAGTAATGACCGTGCCCAATACTGTTCAACGTGTTGTTTTTCACCGTTTAATCATCCGTGCACTTGTTTGATTGACGCATTATTTCGTGTAATGGAACGCTTCATTTGCATCGTGAATTGAAGAGTTTCGTCAGACGGACCGTATCCATCACTCGTGTACGCTGAATATAAAATGTCAACAAAATGTCCGACCGCTGCAGCCTCACACTCGTCAAAACAATACAAAACGTTAACGATAATGATCAACGCGACAACTAACCCCTAACGTTTTTTGTGGGTTGACATCTCGCTAATAATACTCATGAGAAAAATGCGCGGCGGACCCCCGTCATCCTTTTGTTTTTAATTTCTACCTCAGTGGCACCGATTTAATTGGGCTCAACTCGAGCGAGCGCACCTTCGTATTTCACCTCGGCTCGCTTCATTTGAATATTTAAAGCATTTTGGGACCTCGTGGTATTATTTTCTTTATTTACACAATATTTATATATTTATTTCAGGTCCGGCGTCATTTATACGGTGACGTGACTTACCGATGTCGCATCCTTCCCAGTATCGACATAGTTAACGCGGTGAATTCTCTCGCGTTCCATTTTTTTAAGTTTGGATTCGTTTGTTTGGTTGTTGTTTTGGTGAGGTCGCGACGCTGCGGCTGGCTCGCTGGCCGGCCGCGTGTGGCGAGCGCTGCTCTTCGTTGTTTTCTCGCGAGCCCTTATCTTTGACAAGATTGCTCGTTTTTAAATGAAGTTATATCGTCCCGATTGAACACCGGGCGACGGTGGCGAAGCGAATTTTTAATTAGTTTCCGAAGATAGAGAATTTTAAGGAGGAATGCGGGAGCCGTGTTGGATTGTGTGCGGATACCTTAATTGAGACGTGGACGTACCGTTGCCAGCGCGGAGTGGCGATTTGTTAAATACAAACAGATTAATTATGAATGAAAGGATCGAATCGAGGCCCGCGCGACGGTTACACTGAATTTGCCGGTATTCGCTAATGAACTGAATTAATGAAAGCCATTTTTCGCTGTACCGTATTGAAGAATCGCGTGACGGTTCAGTTTAACTGCTAACGTCATTTGCGCGTTTATTTCATTAGCCATGATATCCTTCAAAGTATACTTTGAAATTAAATGTGTTCCTTTACCGAGTTGAGAAATATAACGAGTCAATTGACAATAATTTATTCACGAAACTAAATTTCAGTTATTAATAAAACTATTCAGCCGGGACAAGCGCTACTACGTTGAAGCCGATGTTGTCGGGTTCCCTGGCAATGAACTCGCGACAGACTTTGGCGGCGTCTTCCAGAAGGCTCTCGGGCGTGGTAGGCCCGTGGCTGATCGGGAACGACTTGCGTCCGTCCAGCTCGAACAGAGTTCCGTCCTTGTGTACGAAAGTAACGAAGTGATTGTTAACAGTTTCGCTTGCTTCAGCGCCTCCGACACCCCCTGTGTTGACGACGTCTTTGTAAGCTTCGAGGATGGCTGTAGAGTTCTCGAGTAAAGCTCCCTTGGCAGCTGCATCGAGTCCTTGAGCGTCTTTCAAGTAGTTCTTAAGAAGACCATCGTTCAGTTCAATGTTGTGAGTGTTGTTGGCCACGCTGTGGACTAGGGCGATGGTTCCGCAAACGTTGGAAAGCACCTGTTTGAGGTGGAAAACATCTTTCGGCGCTTCGGTGCCTTTGGTGGCGATCTCGGTCTCCTGCTGGCGACGATGCTGCTCGTACTCATCAGATAATGGGAACAGAAGTACGACGGCGAGGACTGGACGAGGCACCCAGCCTAAAGCCTCCCCTTCCAACCCCATGACGTCGACCATCCTCCAACGCTCTGACACGCCCAGTCGATGTAGATACTTATTCATGGTCTCCGGATTGGATTCCATGGGCAGGGCGACGGCCATCGTGGATTTGCTTGGTAATATTTCGCGGAATAAAATATTAAGATTTTTCAACACGTGAGAAAGATATTTAGACATTGACGAGGTTGACACACAGTTGCTTGTTTTTTTATCAACTATCATCCCGTTTCGAAGGAGGTTATATTATTAGTACAAAAAGGTTTAGTCAGTTATAGGTTACAGTTAGTTATAAGTTATAAAAAAAACTTTTTTTTTATGTTAGGTTCATTAATTATTTCATAAGTATTCTGAGATACCCTCGGTTTTCATTTTAGTAACTATTCCTTTTTTCATGTGGCTATTGTTTTATATAACATTTCTATGAAGTGCGTTGTATCAATTTAGCATATTATAGGCCCTAAAAGTCACCCCTTTTCTGCTAGTTTATTGAGATTCTCATTTATTATTGCCATGTGGAAGTGTAATTGATATTATCTAACTGCGGTAAAAAGCGCAGGTGCATGTGTGTTCCTCGTTATCAATAGGGTCTGTCTTTACTTCAAGCAGACTTTTATTTTGCATTAATTAGTTCATATTACCTTACACTTAGTTTAGTGATTATTTCTGTATAAAAAAATGCATTTCTGTGGAAATCTCACATACGCCAATAATTTGCAGCACGTAAAATGGGCATTTATTTAGGTGTAGGTATATTCTCTTCTTCTCTAGGTATGTTCTGGGTCGTTCGTACCACCTCCATTCCTATTAGAAAGAAATGTAAATGTCATCCATCGTTCCTGTAATGATCTGTAGGAAAGCCTATTCAAATGAAATAAATTTGTTGTAAATAAAAAACTTTAAAAAAACTAATATTCGTGCCTTTAACATAATTTCATAGTACCTATTGGCAACAGACAAGACTTGTTAATATAGTACATTCTTATAAGGGTAGGCAAGTTCTGTAGAACATAATCAAAAAACTTTTTACGGTATAAGAATTGCCATTTTTCGATAATTTTGCATTATAAGCGCTAGAAAATCAGATATTTATTTGTAGGGTTTTGTTTAATTATTATTAAATAATTAATTCGTTTATTGAGTATAAAATTCCATTTTCAAGTAGTTATATAAAAACTTCCAAAGATTAACGTCGAGTTTAAACAACTGTTTTGGTGCATAGCAAAGTGGCAATTTGTCCAGACCCAATTATATATACCACGTTCTTTGAAACCGGTTGATCACATTCCTAAATAAACGTTTTGTTAATTAACGAATATGACTCATTAAAAATCAAGTTGACCCAAAACATTATTTGCATCATTGGATTTCTAAATGTTTTCAGCATTGCACATAATTTAGTAATATGTGATTTTTGTTTATTTGATGTTATTTATTATTATTTATGACTTTCAAATAAATATTTCATTCCACCGGAGTCGTTTCTCATAATTTTAATATAAACAAAAAAAATACTGTGTGTAATTAATAATACCTACACTAATCACAGCTATACGAGGATTATGCAAAAATAAAATACCAAAGGCCCATAGAATAAAATACTTTACTGACTAACTTAGGTACATACAAAAATGTAAAGAACTTAAAGTCCTAAGTTTTTAAGACGTGCACCAAGCGTATGTTTTGAATCTGACTGCAGTACCAATAGGTATACCAATTTCTGCGTACTTCCGGAAATGTACTCGCATAGCTGTTGTTGCGTTTGGGGCCGGTGGAATTACAAGGCACATGTGCCTAAAATGGCCAAATAAAATCTATCCATATTGTTACAACATTCCAGCGACATGGGTTCAAACACTGGCCATAACCGACCGCCTGGCCTCACAGATCAGTAGGTAGTAGCCCTGCCTTCGGCGCTGTAGGTGGTGGCTTCGATTCCCACCCACGACAAACATTTGCGTGACGAACGCAGTTGGTTGTTCTGTTTCTGGGTGTTAATGTTTAAGGTATATTATATGAACTACATATACTTTTATGTAAATATGTGTACCTACTCTACACATATTTACAAAAAAGTAAGTATATGAGTATTCTATTAGTTGTCTGGTTCCCATGATATTATTCTGAGGCAAGATGGCGCTGTGTGATGGGCCAACATTATCTATTTATTATTTAATTACAAGCTTTGCTATATATGACAAAATATTCGATCAGCTGAGTTTTACAGATATATTACAATAGCACGTATGTATGTCTAGATGTATTTTTAAATAAATATTGGTGGACATTTCACACAGCGCCATCTAGCCCCAAAGTAAGCTAAGCATAGCTTCTATTATGAGAACCAGATATCTGATACAATACTTTTTTTTATACATACACATAATACATATTAACTCCCAGACATCCACAGATTCCATTGCCTAAATCCACAGGTCTTTACTAGACTACACAATATTTACGAGTGGGCGTGTCCTCAAGTCTCTGGAGTCCGTTGACTACCTTCAATTACGTCCTAAGAGCGCTTATTATCTATAAATCCGGCCGTACACTGTGTAATTGGTCGACATGACAACGCGATTATAAAGCTTTTTTCACTTTCGATTTCATTGAATAAAGAGGCATAACACTTTGCGCCTCTTTTTATACGGATCTTAGGCGTAAGTATTGTCTTTTGTAACAAAACTAACACATGGCCTGACCTAGAAAATGGACGGACCTAGAAATAGCAATTCCTACGGGCTCGATCATCGTTGGATCATCTCCTAAGTTAGGTTTGGTACACGTCTGATTGCATTGCACATCGAAATTTTAGTAGCAGTAGGATTACTGTAGTACTGATTAGTAGTACTTATACCATACCCATTTCTGACGCCAAGCAGTAATGCATTTGCGTTACAGCGTTCCGGTTTGAACTGTGAAATTACATTTCTGCTGTGATTTATCTTTGTTCTGTGTCTGGGTGTAAATGTACTACATGGTTTTCCAAAAAACGTATCTACCAGTTATCCATTTCCTTTAGTACAAGCTATGCTTGGTCCATGGCTAGATGACGCTTGGTGAAGTGCCACCAATATTTAGACTAAAATATTTATCTAAAAAGCTTAGGGAGAAAATAAGTTCCGATACCCCTGAAAAGGTCACTTAAGTAGTTTGATGAATAAAAACAAACAATTATACACGAACTAAAATTTATTCCGCCCATTAAACAACATACGAATCCGATTACAGCTGGCTACACCTCGCTAGATAGAGTCGACTCTTACAATAACGCTACATTTTGTACTGATTAATTTCATTTGGCGATCATCTAACCATACCTACACATCTACTTTTCAATCTCCATCTATAAATATTTCAAATCCGCTATCTTTCAAAATAACTAAAAATGAAATCACAAAAATAGCAGAACTGGAAGGAATTTTAAAACGCTACGAATTTGGATGGCGAATTCGAAAACTGGAATGACAATTTAAGATATTAATTTTATATAAAAATAGCTGACGAAATTTTTGGTATAATATAATTATAGCTACACTAAACATTTATAATGATGAAATACCGAAGAATAACTACAGGATGTTTGACACATGGTTGGACTAACGGGAATAGCTGAAAAGAAAAAAGGGATTAAAGTCCATTTTTTTTTTTTTATGTTATTCATTTACGGACCGAGCCGACGGCCCACCTGGTGTTAAGTGGTAACCTCAGCCCATAACAACCGATGCGAATTGGGTCCTCCCATACTAGGTATGACAAGACTCAAGTCGCATCGTATGCGCCCGTAGATGTGAGACGTGAAGGTGGAATGTCTCATGTGCCTGTAATTTCACCGGCAACCACATCTTTCAAACCGGAACAAGCCAAGCAGTAACGCATTCGCGTTACTGCTTGGCGGCAGAAAAGGGCATGGTGGCAGTACTTCCCCGGACGAACTTGGCGAGAGTTCTACTGCTCTTATAAGGTTATAGGTAGGGCTATGTAAGGCTGACAGCCATTTCCACCATTCCCGTTTGTCCAACAATATAACAAACATCCCTGTATTACATTCAGGATACAATGAGCACATACAAAATTAAGGGCCACTACACACCACATCAAACATATGCGAAGGGAAAAGACTTGATAAACAGCCAGGGGGACAAATATCACTATCGGTATAAGAAACTACGCGTACCTACTGCTGAAGCTCAATATTCAGAAAAATAAATAAAGCGCATTTCTATTGTGAAAACTCAGCTTTTCTCTTCTATTTTTTTACTATTTTTGCAAACGTCAGGGTACTCTGATTTTAAAGAAGATTTTCAAAGGTTTCACGGGAGGAATATGTATGCATATAACATAGCATTTAGTTGATTATTCTTTGTATCATGCTCCCGATATTGAATGCTCCTCTAGGGGTTTATATTCTGTTCTTCCCCATGGAGACTCAAGTGAATGTAAACAGGCGCAAAACAGCAGGAAATATGCTTAGATACAAATTTATTTTACGAATTACTGATTTGTAACATTTTATTATGTATCCAAAGTACATAAAGATTCTCGACTTTTGAAACAAATATTCAGTATTTCGATTTAAGAACAAATATTACGATTTTCATTTCAAAGTATCTATTGCCATGTCACCCGTCTTTCCTCTGCGCACACATTTGATGGACGACAGGCCATAAAACTTAAACCAAACTTATTAACGATGAAAAGAAGTGATTCATTGATACTTGATTTTAATTTCACATACGGACCATCGAAATATTAAGCAACCCGCTAATCATCGTTAATAAGGGAAACTCGAGTCAAATAATCAGTCGAGACATTCAAGCTTAGGTAACTCAATAGTTATATAAAATCTTAATAAATAGGGGAGAATATAAACTTACTCCTAAGATGTTAATTTTCTGCAACTTATTCGGTTTAGATTTCATATTTTTACGCACGTCATGGCGGACGGAGCGACATAAAACTATATAATTTCTCCATCAATTAATTATTAATCGCTTTTTATGTACTGCCTATGTTTTTCCATATATAAACAATTGGGTATCCAGGGGCAATTTACATCCGTCGTCTAAATTGCACTAATTAGCATTTACATATATTTTCACGCAAATAAAAAGTTGATTAAAAATATACCGATTAATACATTTCTGTAATTGTACATACCTATTTCTCCACTCAATGATAGAAAAAATTATAATTTTATAAAAATAATCATATTTAATAGTAAACGTGTAAATATGTTTGTAAAATAATAAAAGTTACATAACATGCATTACTTTCTATAAATGTGAGATATTATTCGTTGGTAATATAATATCTTAATATCTAGAACCTAACAACTAATTTAGAAAATCTACTGTTCGTAGTAAAGTATTAAAAATATCACTTGATTATCGGAGACTTTCGCGAACTTCATTTAATACAATATTCAAAATTACAGACAATAGAAAAGTTTTCAAACAGTTAAAGTTAACAAGAGCGGTTAAAATGCTAATATATAGTTTGTAAATACTAGTCTTGAAAAGTTATCTTAGTAACAGAAATTTCATTGAACTTGGAACATCAATCTGTGTTCAAAATACGTCAACAAAACATCGAGTAGAAAGAATTTATTCATTGGTCTTAAATAATTTGCTAAAACGAGATCATGTTATATCAAATGTTAAAGCATTTCAATTCTGTTTTAAATTTTCCACAGCACAAAACTATTTAATACAATTGCATCAAAAGAAAGTATTATAAATTTATTGAGTACTTATATTAAGATTATTAATACAATTAATTAGATAAATAGTCAAGCTTATAAAGCCATCCCTGCGAGTACTTGTCGATCGATAAAAAAATCGATAATTATCAGTAATTTTCATCATGATTTGGATATTTTTTTAAGTAATTAATACACAAATGCTCGCTGAAAACTGGCTATTATTTGAAAAAGAGCCATGCTCGCAGGGCTGTATTTAATATGATATTTGAGACAGAAAACAGCTGCCAAGCCAAATATTAAAAGCACTCATTTAGTTATTTTATAAATCATCGTGGAATTAATTTTATATAGAAATGAGTGAAAATATCTGAGTAATTGATACGCATAACGTGATTAAAAATTAGTAATAGATTAAAATTGCACCGTGGGTTGCTTGGTATAAGAAAATTATATAGACACAGAACATTATATAGAATTAAATAACATAATATTCAATTCCAAGTAAACCAAGAGTCAGCGATCGTTTTGTTAGCAAGTTATCGTTATCGGTAAAGTAATCAGTTTATTATGACAATTAGTATTAATAAACATTCAGATAATGTGAAATAATGATTAGTTCGACAAGCCAATTATTTTGTTACGAAAATTGTACAAGGATGGACTCATTAGTTATATATTAATTGTAAGTCACTGGTAAAACTAATGTATATGTATGTATGTACTCAACTAGTATAATGAACTTAAAAAACGAATACTATATATTGGGCTATTGAGATTACAATGGATAATTATATCAATCACCGCCTATATAAATTAATTATTTAATAAAATATATTTATTATGAACTGATATATTACTGATATATTCTTACTCGCTCTTGTCTTAAACGCATGTAGTCTTCGCCTATAATTATAGTGGCACTTGTATTGTTTCCTTTTTATGTGTCTTTCCTTAAATGTATCAGTGTACACTATGTTGGTGATCTATTAATAAATAAATAGATATAATTTTAATTCGTTATTACACACAATCTCAGATATATACTCAAATAAGCTAAAAGTATACTATTACTATTACTGAATTAAAATAAGCTGCTGTTATATGAGATAATATTTGAAATAATATTACGTTATGATTAAAATATAATAGATTTCACAGTTTGTGAAAATATAAGGCTCGAAGCTTCCAATATGGATTAATTATAATTTGAGCAAAAAGTAAAAGTTACGAGTGTAAAACTACGTAAAAATTTATAAACAAAGTTTATTATACAAAAATGTATTTCTATAAAATATTATTAAATAAATTCAATTATCTTTATATCAAAATTGATTGTGTAAAATGTCAAATAATACTTTTTATAACAAAATACATCGATAATATCACAAAAAAAGTCCAACTAAAAGTTACTATGAAAAAAATATAATAAACCCATGTCAGTGCAACTTTATACACATAAAAATTGCATATGCACTGTAAAGTTTTATAATTATGTATTATAAATTACATGTATATAACGTACACTACTGTTGATCTTTGACTATGTGATAGTACTTAAATAACTTTTTAAGGAAAACATGCACGGAAAATGACATTGTAGTTGTATTTTTTTATTTAATAAACATAAATTAGGCATACTTTTTTAAAGAAAACTGTTTTATGTCAAATTCCATTTGGTACAAATACGTAGCTATTTATTTTATATGTATTTAGTTTAGTACTATGATTTATCACCTGTTATATGGCCCCAAATACAAAAATTAAAAATAAGCTTAAAAAATAATTAAACTATATACGCTAGTGTATTTCTCAATTCGAGGAATGATATGCATGCAAAAATAATATAAATAACAGTTTATTTATTCTATAGCCTTTGTATAAAGCAATAGCAACGCGCGCCCATCTGAAAGAATGGCGTTTCATAATATTCAAAGGCGCATTAAAATATTTCGCATTTTGCCTTTCAATTGTACTTTCAGTTCAACAATTCAGTTATATTGATTATCGAAGATTAAATATGAAACTGTCATAAATAATATGTTAAGAAGGAAAATCAAATAACTGCAATAATGTTTGTGGTCATAAGAACCAGACCAGTTATGAAGTCAACAAGTACGCTTACTAAATCTAGAACTAGTTACATAACACACCACAAATCGATTCTTTTGAAGGGACAATATGAAATCACTAGTTGGTGTAAAATTGTCGATTGCCACTCAGTTGCCACGATCGATGTCTTTTTCAATATATTATACTGTCGAAACCCTCCCATTATTCGAGTCACTAGTTCTGTCTAATCAGTATGGTGAAAGGATTTGAGTGCGCCTAAAACAGACTCCTTTGTAAGAGAATTGAACTGATGTTGCCGGGATCGGCGGGTGCGTCTCTCACTCACACAACGCAATAACTCAGACCGATATCATCAAACGCTCCAATTACGACACAATGGATCATTAAATTAATACAGACGCTTTCAAGTTACGACAAAGTGTTATTGAACATACGTACTTATTTCCCCATTACTACCACTGAGTAAACCATACAAAGTTCTCACGACCATAGTTGTTTCCGCCTTGTAGTGTACGTTTAGCAATGTGACTCTGTGTTCTCGTGATGTCCGGAGTCGAAGCTGCTGAGATGGCCGAGCCCCTTGGGCGGGATGGGCGGCGGCGTCTCGCCCTCGTCCACTCGCAGCGGCTCCGACATCATCGATATGATTTCTTCGTAACGCAGCGATTCTACGGCTAGATCGAGATCTGAGAAGGGTTGGAAGTTGATTATTGCTGGTGGAATTATTATATTTTTTATGATTAAGTTAAGGAACGAGCAGATAGCCCACCTGTTGTTAAGTGGTAACCTTTGCTCATAACCAATACGCCTTCAGTCCTCCCCTAGTTAGGTAAGACAAGACCCAAGTCGCATAGTATGAGCCCCTAACTCTGAGACGTGAAGGTGGAATGTCTCATGTGCCTGTAATTTCACCGGCAATCACGCCTTTCAAACGTCCACGCTGACGCTTAAGTCGCGCGCGTCCTCGCCCGCGTCGCCGGCGCTGTCGAGCTCCGTGCTACACGTTACCTTTGTGCGTGTGCTCGTGGTGTATGTGCGGAGGCGCGTCCACGCTGACGCCGGAGTCGCGCGCGTCCTCGCCCGCGTCGCCGGCGCTGTCGAGCTCCGTGCTACACGTTACCTTTGTGCGTGTGCTCGTGGTGTATGTGCGGAGGCGCGTCCACGCTGACGCCGGAGTCGCGCGCGTCCTCGCCCGCGTCGCCGGCGCTGTCGAGCTCCGTGCTACACGTTACCTTTGTGCGTGTGCTCGTGGTGTATGTGCGGAGGCGCGTCCACGCTGACGCCGGAGTCGCGCGCGTCCTCGCCCGCGTCGCCGGCGCTGTCGAGCTCCGTGCTACACGTTACCTTTGTGCGTGTGCTCGTGGTGTATGTGCGGAGGCGCGTCCACGCTGACGCCGGAGTCGCGCGCGTCCTCGCCCGCGTCGCCGGCGCTGTCGAGCTCCGTGCTACACGTTACCTTTGTGCGTGTGCTCGTGGTGTATGTGCGGAGGCGCGTCCACGCTGACGCCGGAGTCGCGCGCGTCCTCGCCCGCGTCACCGGCGCGCGCGCGCCGCGGCACCGCTGGCGCTGTCGAGCTCCATGACCGTTTGTCTCCTGCAAAATAATGATTGTTTATCAGTTATGTGTCATTTTACTGTAATTCGCATTCGGTGACAAGACCTCAACCGAGATAGGGTTATTAAGGTTATATAGCTGACATACACCACCAAAGACCCTCGCAACAAGGTGACCGCTCGCTGCAGGCACGTCGTCGAAGAGCAGAACGCTCGCTGTCCACAAACGGCCAAATGAAGAGTAAGTCGCGGGCGGCGCGGCGGCGACCCGGCTACCGCTCACTGTCCGCGGGAATCAGCTTGCGGAAGTGGGCCACTCGCTCGAACGTGTAAATCTAGAGTGACTAAGTCCATATAACTGAATATCCTTTTCTGACCTAGAGCTGCAAGGGTTAGAAATGGGTTTATTCTTTTAAACTTACCTCTACTGGCTAGAGCGTCCTCAGGTCCAAAGCACCAATTGTAACGACCAAACCGTGAGAAACAAGAAATGTGAAAATATATTTGATCTCACCAGAAACACGTGGCGGTAACGGCGGCGCATCGGCTGGCTCGCTCCAGGAGGCGCGACTGTGTCTTCGAGTTTCTACTAGCTCACCATCAATGGAGTCCCTGTTGAAAATAATGTTATGTCATACACATCGATACATACAAAGAAACCACAAAGTTCTTATCGATATTTCTTAAGAGGAGGTCTTGTAAGACTTCAGAAGTCGCCAGACTTCAGTCTGACTGGAAGCGGGCGTGCCGATTTAGTCATGTTCTTTATCATGTTCTCATCGGGGCATTACCTATTTTCTCTCACAGCCAGTTCACAAGGCCGTTCTAGTAAATCGTATGCTGATACCTGTTGATGAAAGCAACAAGCCAGGAACAACTCACCGGTATTTTTCAAGAGGAGGTCTTGTGGGACTTCGCGGGTCTCCAGACTTGGGTCTGATAGGAAGCGGGGGTGCCGATTTAATCATGTTCTCATCGGGACAGTCCCTATTGTCGCTCACTGGCAGACTGCAAGACATGATGCTTTGCTGTTCTAGTGGATCTTCTGTCGAAACCTGACAAAATGAAAGTATATTGAAATAATGATTAAACGCTTGTATTTAATACAAGAAAGATTCTGCATGAAGTCTCTAATACCAACGGTTATGACCGTCATGTAGTCTATCAGTGAATCAACCAGTATTTTGAATCATATTAGATTACAGCTCGATAAATCCCAATTGTCTGTCTAGCATAATGAAACTTAAACGAAGTCTAATGGTACTTGTCAGTTGATCAGACCAGGGGATTCGAATATACCCCAGGGAACACCGTAATCAAAAAATGAACACCGCATCTATCACTTTTGAGTTTTTAGAGCAAGTATTCAGGGTAATTGTCGATAATTTTTCAATCAAACTTTGATGCGTTGACTTCATAACTTTTTTTTCATTTCTTACAATCATACTTTATCAACACACAATTAAATACGCGGTGGAATAAAAATAATTAAATATCTCTTTACTTCAAGGTATAGTTTCAGGATGGTACTTACTGGTTTGTCGTAAAGATGTCCTTCCTCATAATAGTTATCACCTTGTTGAATGCTTTGAGATCTCTTGTCTAACGCTGGCACTGGAGGCAGAGGCGAACTGAAACACAATGATTTAATATTATATTCAGGAATCTAAACGATTGAATGGATCAGTTAATTTCATCGAAAAGTTTCTCAAGTTGTTGAAAAAACTATAAGTGGACTGCCACTTGTTAGACAGTGTAAGGATGAGAAATTTATCCTAAAATTAATAATATGCTGAGCACCAAATCATGTAAGTATAAGTAAATATATTGTCCTCAATTACTTACTTGACAATACTTTCGGAGAGCTGCCGCCTGGCTCGCGCTAATCCAGGTCCCAAGTTTTGCCGCAGCTGGTTGAATCTTTCTACCAATCGCCTGTAAATAAAACAATTATCCGAATATGTATCACTTATTTCGCTAACCAAAGTTGGCTAATAACTAAATAATGCTTTGATGCTGGCTAACTTGAATAACTGCATACTGTAGGTGAAATATATGTGCAGTGCTCTCCTGGCCAAGTATGCCACCTACATTATTTTACCGCCGAGCAAAGTGCGCTCACAATGCTGTGCCAGTTAAATTACAGCAAATGAGCCAATAATGCCTCAAGAGAACCTGTTGCACTGCTAACTACAGTATTTGCTTATCAGGGTCACCTTGCTGGTTTCTTTTTGTAGCCTATGCTATCCCACTGCTGGGCACTCCATGCATCGTAGCTTATAACTGCAACCGATCACGCCTGCTTAATTCCTTCAGTCAGTTATGTTATATGTTCGTAATTCTTGTCCTCCTCAACGGCTTGACCGATTTACCACCTGGATAGTTATTACCCATAGTTGGACACGGTAACTATTATCGAAATTCAGAGCTTTTTATACCGTCGTATATACTCAGTGCCACCCACGTACACAGAGTCCAGTGCGTACAGCGCTAAGCTGCCGCTAGCACACAAAGTCAAAAGGTCAATATCCCAATCAGTAGTGCAACTCACCTATGCAATGGCTTGACGTCCTCGGGCGCTAGCCTGCCGTGCAGGGTCAAGCAAGCGTCAACCACAGCCAGTTGCGAAGAGATCAGTCTCCTCAGCTTAGCCGCCGCCCCCGATTCCCGCGGCGTCGCTATCTTGGCGAATTCGGACGTCAAAAACGCCTGCTCATATTTAGTGATGCCTCCTTGCACGTTTGCGTCGATGGTGCCTTGCAAACGCATCGAGAACGGGTTTATGTTGCGGCTCGGGTCCGCGGTGTATTGTGATATTAGACTTCTGAGCTCGCGTTCCGTCGCTTCCATTGTTTCGCACGCGAACTGTTCACAGAGTAATTATAGTTATAGTTCAGATAGTGACATAAGGGTGTAAAGGAGAAGCGTCTTGTAGTTTAGTTAAATAAAAGAATATTGATGGATATTTTTCACAGCGCCAGAACTAATCATGGCATGTACTGTGGGAACTAAATAATTGATCAAATACCTATTATTTTTTTGCAAATATAAATTTAACACACCTTGTGTTGTAACACCATGTTCAAAACAAAATTTTTGTTGCCAGTAAAAAGTTAACATGAAGGTAAATGGATAAATTCTAAAAAGAATATATATTTAATCTGCCTAAAAATTCTCATAATAGTAGAAAGTATAAAAAGGTTGCAACTCACTCATAAAATGAATCCAGCGTAAATGAATTACAAAAAAACTACACAAATTTGTATAATTATTACATGGTTGAAACTTACTTCGACTGGAGTTATTTCTTCAACAGATCTTGATACGACTTCGGACCACCTTAGAATTCCAGGGAGTGTGTTTTCCGTCACCAGAGTAGTCCTCTCAATCCAAAGACTCTGAAATAATTTCAGTTCTCATTACTTTCATGGACATTTAGCAATCAAGATAGAATATACTCGTATATTTATGTACACCATTATAAATTCAAATATGAAGAAGCAGTTACACTTTACAAGTGTCACAAAGGCCGGCCTTATCGTTAAAATAACTCTCTTCTAACCAACCTTTGGACTGACTGGATCAGTGCGGACAAGTAAGGACGGTGGCGTACTTAAGAAAAATAAAGCTTCATAATAGACTCAAATAAGCTGTGGATTTGTGTTACGTAGATCTACGGCAGTATGCACAAGCTACCATACCATCTAACCTCAGAATTTACTTCAGAAAAGCTAATCAAGGGGACCAGTGCTGCTGTCAAGGCAACCTGCAGACCACCCAATTCCTCAACAGCACTCAACAGCCATATCGTGTTTAGGCGAGTTACATTTGTCTTGAAAAGTAATGTAGCCCAAGGCGGCATACAAGGACTCATTGTAAAAGCTTGAAAAAAATTGTGTTCAACAAAAAAGTGTGTCATAAGTAATAAATTAATTAGTGCACGAGAGAAGCCTCTTTGAGAAACACTCTAATCCTTTTACCACAACGGTTCGAGGCTCAGTGACACGATTAGCAGTACTAAGGACAATGTTGTCAGAGTTGGCAAGATCTATAATAATCTATATAATCTATAATAAAGTCAGAACTGTAACAAAGGTCACCTTGAACTCGTTGTCCTTGTCGATGGGCGGCTTCTGCAACGGGCGGTCGCACAGGAACGTGTTGACTTCGTTGCACGCGTAGAACCGCTTGAGCTGTTCGGGCGCGCCGGAGGGCCACGCGCGCCGCGACGCCACCGGCTTCACGTTGCAGATCTGTATGTCTGCAACGTCATTACACAAGATATTACATTTATGAAGTAAACCTGTGTTTTGTGTATTTTTGGAACCACGAATTTCTGGTCCACAATTTTAGTATTATCGCGCATTTTTGGTTTCAAATTTCGCTGCGTTTTAAAGTTTTGTTTCATAAAAAGGGGCGGTTCTCTCACTTTGGTAATCTAAGTGCCATCTTAAAACTCTACTTCAAGTATTCAATACACGAACAAGTGAACTGATTCGAGTCTTTTGAGAATCGCTAGAGATAACTACAAACGCTACTGAAAGTTTTTGTTCTCATCGTGAAAATAGGTATTTTTTAAACAATCTTTTCAAATAAAATAAATATAGACAGTATATTGCTTACATTGTCCATCGTTAGTGATTATAGAGTCGTCTGGCGGCGTATTGCGCATGAGTATATGTGCGGCGACGTACTCCGCTTGGAGGCGCTGCGTGAACGCGCCGATGCGCTCGTAGTCGAGACCGCGATACACGAATTGCTTGTTCTGAAAAAAATGTGTATGCTAATAGTTACAGAACTAGAAAGATGGCACAACTGATGGCCAAGTGGTAGCCTCTGACTATACGAGAAGCAAATCATCTCAGGTCCTCCCCTATTTAGGTAAAGGAAATCTGTTAGTAGTATTGCGCCCGTAACTTGTAGGTTGAATATCTTTGTGCATATGTTCAAACAGTAATGCGTAATCGTAGTAGGCGTAAGTCGGTACGGTGGCAGTACTTCCCCGGAAGAACTTGGCACAAGTTCTAATGACTTAAAATTATCTAATTTAATGAAAGTGGTTAAGAGTGAAACTATAGCGCCTTTAGCGCATGTTATTTATAGATGTGTAGCACCTCTTCCGGTATTCCTTACTAGTAAGTAAGGAATGCCGGGTCTGTGCTGGAGTCTTGTTATCCGAGTTGTCTATCTGGGTGCATGTGTTACAAGCGATAGCGCGAATAAAAAAATACGCGAGTTTAAATGCCTCGTAAAATAGTATGTCTATGAAAAAGTTACACCTCCTTCCTTCTGCGGTTTAAGTCGTGAGTTCGATTCTCACCCAGATAAATCAACAAATCATCATAGTTCGGGCCTTAGCTGTTCTAATAGTAGCCCATAAATATTGCGATCCTATGATAGACTAAACGACTCTGGCAGTTAAGAAATCTGTATCTTGTGTCACACTCAAGGAAATAACAGTATAAAGCGATGACAATGAAATTGGTAGTGATTTAAAAAAAATCGGGCGTGCGAGTGAAGATATGTTGCGCGTAGGGGCAACATAAGGACAACACTTTTTGTTAACACTCGATTTTGCTCCCGGTCTCTTTGTGCGCCGTGAGCTATTTATTCGAAAATAGACTCTTAATGAGTATGGAGGAAACTCCAAAATACTTACTCTGACAAACAAGGGGCACCCTTTTCCGTAGAATCCGACCCTGAAGTACTCGGGCTCGGGTCGCAGCTGCTCCATCACGCAGTCGAGGAAGGTGGCGTGCGTCCTAAGGCAGTGTGACCAGCTCGCGTAGTCGCACAGTTTCACTTCGTACAGGGTCGCCAGCTCGCGCAGGAGGGGTACACCTTTCTCCCAGCACTAAAAAAACATTTGAATAACGTGACGTGATCAACTCCGAATTGTTATTCGTATGAATGTATGCATATTTTTATGTGATAAAGTTACGGAACAAGCAGATGAAGCAGTGACCTCTACTCATAACAAACATTTTTGTTCATATCTATTGGACACGAATGTTACATAATATATTAACATTTAATAACATATTTACAATTGGTCCTTAAAACATATTTGTATTAAGGACCCATTTATCCCGAAATAGCAGAGATACTGCGCACAGTTCTAACTATGAGGCAGTTTTGATACAATAAAGATAACTTAAGGGCTTATTAAAAAAATCGTGCGAACCGCGGCCCAGTATGATTGTGAAACGTTTATTAATTACACGTGAAACTGAACCCGATTCGTAAGAAAAAAAGTAATTACCTTCCCACGGTCAAAGTACTGAAGAGCTTGGTTGTAGATAGCTTCTTTGCGCTTCCATTCAGGTGTCTCTGGGTACTCAGGGTCCACTCCGATTTGGTCACTGTCCCAGCTTAGCGTTTCTGCGTACAACTAGGGATGAAAGCAATTTAAATTATACAGAGAATTGCATTCTGACATAAGAGAGCGCAGTAGCTCGACCCGACCCGAAAACGTTGAAGAAAAACGAGATGTCTAAAGAACTAAAAGTTCGAATCATATGTCAAGTGCACGAAAAAAGCTTCTGATCTTTATTATTTTCACCACTCTGGTTTCGAGAGCGCTAGTGCGTAAGATTAGTAGTAAAACCAGAGTTACGGGCGCATACGATGCGACTTGGGTCTTGTCGTACCTAGTAGGGGAGGACCCAAGTCGCATCGGTTATGGGCCGAGGTTACCAGGAGGTTACCGACCTTAACACCAGGAAGGCCGTCGGCTCGTTCCGTAACTGTATCAAATAATAATAATACCATCAACATATTGAATAACACTTGGACTCACCAAAAGCGTACATCCCGCCTCGACGAAGTTGTCCGACGCCATATGTAAATCGTGCAGTTTGTAAACGTAGCGAAGATACATTTCCTTGCGGTCTATCTCGTTCTTATAGAAATTCTGAAATAAAATGAAAATGGTATAGAGGTACAGAACAAATATCTATATTCGTCACACAAAATGTTTGTCCTTGGTGGGAATGGAACACACGCCCAACAGCGCAGAAGGAGGTTTTCTAGCAATAGTGCGTCCCACCCGTCCTTATCAGTAATTTTAGTATCCTGCAGAGAAGGTATGGTAGCTTCCCCGCCCTAACTGTACAAGACTTGCTCCACCAATCTGTAGACTTACGAGCAGATTGACAGTGGCGGCCATGCGCTTGTCCCTGTGTTCGGCGCCCTGCATCACGGCGCGATAGTCCAGCAACCGTTCGAGCAGCCGCGTCACGCAACCGACGAAGGCCGCGCCCGCTTCCCTCCAACCTTCGGTTGAGACTCGCTCCATCAATCTATTGATATACACATACACATTTAACTGTTTTTATTTTAATTGCAGTAAGCATAACGGTCAAATTGTATGAGGACACATACACAGAATTCCTACAACGGCTACTATCAAGTATGGCGTTCAATTTAGAGACTTCAGATTTGAGAAATAAACTTGACTGTGTCCAGTTACTAGACAAGTATGCTTGAAGACAATTTAAATTCTAATCTGTCGATTTGGTTCTTCATTTATTTACTTTACATCGTTTTTTTTTATAGTTTTATCGCTATTTTTGGGACCAATTTACGAGCGAAAAAGGTATAATACATTAACATGCTTTTTTCTACTTCAACTTTAGCAGGTACATTTAGTTTTCCTTTTATTATGTTTCGTTATATGGGCGAGTTAGAATGTTTTAAAACTGCAAAAAACAGGAACATTGAAAATGTATCAACTCTAATGATGTCCTAAATAACGTAGTCATCAATTGCAATCAAACGCAGATCGTAAAATAGACTAAAATTGTTTATACTTACACTGAACTCAAATGCTCCCTGTTTTGTAGCGTGAACAAGTGCAAAATTACATTAGAAAATTTAACACCATTACTGATAAAACGAAAAATTTTAAATGTGAAATTATTTTTGAGTTTTATATAAACATCGTGAAAGAAACACAGCACCGCCCAGGAACGATTGTACAAACAAAACGATAAGAACGCAAGTGCCAAAAATAATCATGTGCAGAAATTCATATATTTTGATAATTTTTAATAGCACCCGGCGGTCACCTGTAAAACTAAAGCACAAGCCGATCTCCTTAACGACCCAACTACAGAAAAGAATTGAGCGGAATGCCTTTACTTACACAGTGTCAAAAAGTCGTCTATAATGTTCATCCGCCTTGTTTTCCGCTACCAATGAGTCCAGTTTATCAACCAGTGCCGCTTCAGTTCTTCTAGCGGATCCTGTAGCGGCTCTTTCAGCGGCCATCAGAGCCACGAGAGCCGCCAAAGCAGGTCTTCGTAACGAGCCGACGAGGGTTATTTCTAGTAAAGCTCCTACAGCTCCTGGTAACATGTGGAGCTGAGCTGGACCTGTGCAAGGAAATAAGTTATATTTTTATATACTGTTCAAGCATTTACATAATGCACTTGTTCAACTATAGCGCATTTTTCTTTTTATGTATTCGTTTAGTGGTAGCTACTGTTTTCCTGCAATACAGTGTTAGAGTAACGCAGGAGATGTTGCTCACGTACGTACCTAGCATATTCCATGTGGAGAGAACCTGCATGCCGGCGGCAGCGCGCATCCGCGGCCGGTCGGGCCCGCGCCCCGCCCACCGCTCCGGCTGCAGCGCGCTCGACGTCACCAGCGCCACGCCCAGCTCCATGTAGCCCGACCACAGCTACAATGCAATTACACACCCCGCTACATTACACTATAGTTTACCACTTTTTGCACAATACAATATAATTAAAGTGTTTAGAGATTTCCAAAGTTAAATTAAAGTCACACACCAGCAACTACAGTTTAAACTAGTATTTGTTTTAAGAGTCTATGATCAGGAGTAGAATCGGCACAAAAAATTATCATTGATTTATTAATCTCAGGTCACCTGTGAGTCAAATTGAGGAGGCTCCTCTCCCAAGAACCTTTCCAGTAAAGGGGCCGACAAGTCTTGAAGTGCCGATAGGAGGACTTTACAGCTTTGCACTCGGAGAACCATCCAGTCGGCTGGAAATACCTGGATGAACACATAATTGGTTAAAGATCATTTATTTTCTCAAGAAGAAATAACAATTTCACTTACATGAGAAACACATTTCTGACAAGTTTTAAGCTTCGGCGTAGTCAATTTTAAAGATAAACTTATAAACAAGTTAACTTTTTTTTTACACTACCAGCTTTATAAATTATGATTCGTGCACAATGACAAGCGCAACAGAGACGGTTCAGTTCTACGAGCCACAGTCTAGCTTTAAGCAGCAGTATATCCATATATACATAGGCAAAGACAAAATAGTATACAACCATTATCTGTTCTGTTTGCAAATGGACTATTTTATTTTTATTTAACTTTAATACCTACTGTCGAGTTTTATTTTATTTGTCATAAAGTATAATATTGCTAATAAGCTTGTGATAAACCAACAAAATTTCAACTCATGTGTATATATATATATATACTATAATAATTGCGACTTGTTGGTAAAGCCCTTGTAAACACTGTCAAGGCCATCTGCGGCCAACAGCATAAAGTCCAGTCATAAAAAAAAAAACTTGTTGGTATGTCTCCCAGCATTAAAAATACATTAAAATACCATTGAAACTACAATTAAGAAAATTATGCAAGTATACGCCTATTTGTAGTTAAGTAGGCGTGTTTCCAAACCTTATTCGACCCTCCATGGGGGCAATCAAGAAATTCCCAAATGTTTCCTGTTTCTTAATTTTCTATTATCTTTTGGCCCTAAGAAGATAAAACCCAAGGGGGAATTCTATATCAATTCAAGTGTATTCACGACACATTATTATTTATGCATACTCACATCCTGCTCAATAAGGTGTCTGAAAACAAGGAAGGCTCGCATTAGGAAATCCTTCAACGGTTTCCTGTCGTGCGGATGCGGCGCTAGATGGCTCCACAGGCGCTGGTAGTGGATCGGCTTCAGGAGTTCCATTGCACCGAGTAGACCGGCTACCATCGATCCCTGCGGATATACTGAAATTGCTGATATCGAAGGCAAAATTGCAGGTCATAAAAGCCTCCTAAATTTGCGAGAGCAAAGTCAACAATTTATCTTTTACTTTAGGTACGAGCTGTGCAAAGTCTCACACATTGGAACCGTCTGAGATAAATCACTAATTATGTTTTTGTAGGAACGAGAAAATGGCCCAGCTGATGTTAAGCTGTATCCTCTACCCAAAAATATCAGTAGAACGCACGTACTAAAAATATTAGTCATAATGAATTATTGCATCCGTCACTTTGAGATCCGAAGATAGAAAGTCTCATAATTAGATTAATCTAGTCAATGCTATCGGGGTTTTTTTAAGAGTACTAATACTAGCGTTGAAATCTAATTTCATACATCCTTTTTTCAAATATTATCAATTACTATTTCTATTTTTCAATAAAACAAACACATAAGTACATACAACTACGTTCGACGGCATCTATTAGATTCAGTTCAAGCATAGCATGGGTCAAAATAATTTACTCTTTCTATATTTGTCGATCAACAAACGTGTTCAGACAGGGTAAGTAACCTATTACCTATTTTCAGGGTATCCCTATCAGAAGTCTTCTTTTTTCTTTAGTAAATTGACCAGTTCACTGAGCATTTCTGGGAATTGCCCATAAACTCACTTACCAACACGGGCGAGTTTCCTCCAATCAAATGGAGCACAGTTTCCACCAGAACATCCAAAGTGTTCAGACAAAGTACATCAACGTCCGGGTCTAATTCGTCAGGGTCAATCTCTTGTTCGGGGTCCTCTCTCTTCCACAGTAACGTGACCAATTCACCGAGCATTTCTGCGCACTGTGCTAATTCATCGCGTCGAGCTAGGTGGACCCGTAAATGGTGACACGCCGTGGTGAGAACTATGTTGCGTGCCTCTGTCGAATAAAATAAAGTCAATGACTGAATTATTAATTTACTTGTGATATCGTTTTCATATAAATAAGCTCACAACCGGATTAAAATAGGTCTGACGATATGTATATTTCTTTAATTGTATCGCTAACTTTCGAAATCTGTAAATCCGTGAATTTCATACTTATTGTATCATTTTTTTCGGAAAGCATGTCAGAATACTGGCAGAAATTGAACATTGATAATTTGGAAGATTACGTGATTCCTCTCGTGCGAGTCTGTTAGCAACTTTGAGCAACGCAGATACGCCATGGTAGTTTGCGCGTCTACACTATGGACTAAAGAGTGCTGAGGATACTGCCTTGGCTACGCTCGCTATGACCTCTCTAATTTACCTGGATCCTGTCCCAATGGTCCTTTCAGCGTCTCTTGTGCGGCCGCGAGGCGAGCCTTGGCCAACGCAGGAGGCGCGTTGTTAGCAGGAGCGTCCAACATCGCAGCGGTAACTCTCGCCGCTTCCACGGGACCGAGCGCTGAAGATACTTCCTTGGCTACGCTCGCCCATGACGTCATTAACGCTACCTAGGACAGATATTTTTTTGATTAGATTGATACCTATTACAACGACTATTATCCACCAAAGGCGAGCAACGCAGTGCGCACGTACATCCTTATGCTGTCCTCATACTGTCCGCTAGTGGCTAGTGATTGGATCGCTAACTCTCTAGCCGATTTACATACAAACGACAACAAACCTTACGCTTTTGTAATAAGAATGAACATTTGGCTCACTTGTGCCGGCGCCAAGTGTTCTCTATGGGGATATTGCGCAAACGCTCGCAACGCGTGCAACGCATTGCGCACGTCCCTCCTGAAGCTGTCCTCGTACTGTCCGCCGGTGGCTCGCGCGAACAGCCGCCTCGACCGCACCGCCAGCCGGAACACGGCGCCCAGGGAGCGCAGACACTTGCGGATCGGCTCCTGACCCTCGGCACCCGCCGCCCATTCCGCGCAGTGCTGCACTGATGACAGGAGACCCCTGAAAGAAACAGGTCCGATTCTGTATAAGGTAGATTAAGGATAAATTTATAAACTTATATTGTTAATAGATAAGCTAATTTGTGTCTTTTACGACCCAACAGCTTAGGTGGTAACTCTGCCTTCTGAGCTGTAGGTCGTGGGTTAGATTCCCTCCGAGGACAAACATTTGTGTGACGAGCATCAGTCATCTGGCTCCCATAGTAGAAACTACGATTATTTTGAGGCTAAATGGCTATTTATAATGTAAACATTGGTCCGGTGTGATTATGAGTATTGTTGGATTCCAATTACTCACTTGTAGACAAGGGCGGCTGAGAAATGCTCCTCGATATAAACGTCCAGGACCGGTCTGAAATGTTGGAATCTGGTCTCGTCTAGCAGACTGCAAATTGATATCAGCACCAGGAACACGGTGCCCGAATGTGGAGTGCTGAAATATTCATTGAAACTTTGTAATTGCATTATATTATAGTGATATAGATTAGCAGTCGTATTATCTCATGCGGAGGATGTAGAAAATATTATAGATCAAGTTTCCGGCGCCAGGAACTGAGACGAGTAAATTACGACATGACTCAAGCAAGTGTTCTATCCATTATATATGGCTCCCGTAGTAAAAGCTTTCCTTAATTTAGGGCTAGTTTGAGCTGTGTGAAATATCCAATGATAATTGTTTATTTAGACTATAATAATGTCTCATATTGGTAACAATGCTGTGGATTAAATAATATAGTATAGTAGTTACCACAACTAAGAAAAATTCGCAACGCAAAAGTGTATAATTTCCAAGTATGAGTTTGATTTCTTTTAATTAAGTCTATTTCACATTTAATTTCATCGATTTCCATATCTATCCACTTCCAAACCTAAATCAAGAACGAGTTATTCGGTACTCAGATAAGAGTTTGTACTGAACCCACTATAATAAAAATCCAACGCCAAGCACTAGATGGCAGGTCCGAGAACATCTTTAGTCTTTCAGTTTCCAATCAAGACTGCATGGCGCCACCTTCCGTTAATTGACTGAAAACTTTAGTGAAGACTATACTTATACAGTTTTCACTTAGTGAAGTATGGTGCAACTTCCGTACGTAGTCGAACCGCGTCGAGCATGAGAGAAACGCATTACCTGTTGCCATCTTCCGTAGAGAACAAAGCAAACAACGCATCCAATACGTCTCTCAGGAACTTGATCAGTTCTTCACAGCTCAACCCATCGCCGAGCCTCAACACTCTAAGCAGTGTCTCTTGTACTTTTTCCGGCCGCGCGCGCCATTGCAGCAATGCTAGGAGATCCTCTGTAAAATAGATAAACTATTAGAACATCAAAAGTAAATTTGTGACACTTATGGTGACATTTTAGTACACGTATTCACAGCACTTTTACAGATACGATGCACCATGCATCGAACAATCGTAGGACCTGCTTGTGCAAACAGATTTCAGAGCACTGAAATCTAAACGAACACGATTTTTCACGTTTGGAACAACAAAGACAATCTGGAAATAAGTCTAATAACACCTAACCAAGACTGTTAGGATAAGACTATATACGTAGCATATAGAGAAATAATAACGATAAGCCAGTCAACAATTCTCTTACCATTTTGCGTTAGTTTCGTAGAGCACAGCTGGGTGCTTATAGTACAGTTTTCTTTGGAACTTCTTTGGAAAGTAGGAACTACGCCGTTAGTGGCCGGCAGGCGAGCGGCGTCGCTGGCACACGACGGCAGCGAGAGGTAGCTAGCTGACGTCAACCTTACAACGAAAAACAAAACAAATCTCAAATCTGGTTCCCGCAGAAATTACACTTACAGAGTAAAAAATATTTAGTTCTGTTTTTAAATGTGATATATTAACATTTAAAAAGTACTTTTATTATGAAATTAACTGCTCCCTGCGGTGTAACCCACGGTGAGTAAGCCACTGCGTTTTTCCGGGATCAAAGAAGCCTATGTGTACGATGAAATTTGGTACCAGGACAAAGCTATCCTGGTACCAAATTTCATCCAAATCCGTTCAGACGATTAAGTGTGATTCGCAACCGACACAAACAAAAAAGGATTTTTTTATTGTTACTTATTCCTAATGTATCCCAGTTAGCAAAAAATGCAAAATTATTTACACACAGAATATCTACGATTTTATTATATGTATAGATTTAAAAAGATATCATGCTGAGTTTGGGGATAGATGACACTGATTTAAACAACCATCCCAGGCGGAGGTTTGTACCTAAGCAGTTACCATAATGTCACTGTGTTTCATAATTTGGTGTTGGTTTTGCAACAAAATCCCGCACAAACGCTGTCAAGACTCAACAGTTACAATTTTGATACAAGATAAAAAGCAAATAATGGTAATACGTGTACTTTAGCTGTATGTTATCTAAGATAACTGCACAATAACACTGCGAGAAAATATGGCTGAAAAAAATATAGCTATGAGTAGAAATCATCACTTACTTGGAAGGATCATCACATTTGTACACGTAAAGCTCGTGCGCGCCGTCCCGCAAGGTGGCGCCACTGGCCTCCATCAGTCGAGCGAACGCAAAACCGAAGAGCTTCCGCTCGTTTTTATCACGAGCTGAAATGATACCATTTAAGATTTACAGAGATTTTACGGGGTGCGGATTTATCCTTATTTTGTATAAAGAGAGTAACAATTCAATTAAAAAGAAAAGTTGTGCTGATCCATTCTGTATACTCATATTCGGATTTAGTATACATATAACCAGCCTGTTTATCAAAGGGGTAGGCAGAAATAACGGATTGCCACACGCTACACACCCTTTTCTCATCACTCACTCACATAAAATTCATCATGCACGCGAATCAATAACGGGTACTTTTTAAGTTTTCATTACAAATGCATATACAATATTTATTTGCCAACTAAATTTACAACAAGGTCTTACTGTGGTGATTAAAACTAAGTGGCCTTTTTCAGGCATTGCAGTATATGGGCGATTCACTGTACCGAAACTATAACTAGTTCACATTAAAAATCTAAATTCTGGAACAAACATTCAGTTTTTAGATAAACTAAGACTAACTTAGATAACAAAGATTTTTGGATAAACTTACTAGAGCAATGTCTGAACTCGATCCTGACGTGAGCGTGTGTGAACGTCTCGAGGGGCACAGTGAGCCGTAGCTGCTCGCCCCACGCCGGGCTGTTGTTGTGGTACAGCACTAAAGATTCGTATGAGGTACAACCGCTGCCGCTTGCGCCCCACACGCACTCCTGAAATACATAATATATAATAGAAAGAAAGAAAGAAGACATTTATTCACACACACACTGTATACAACAACGGCTAACATCACAAAAACACAAAAAGAACACTAACAAAACATAAAATAAAACAAAAAAATAATAATGTGGAACGCTGGTGTAATAAAGATATATATAGATAAGCCTCACAGCTCAAACTTATAATTGATCGAACTATATATGATATAGTATGAATAGAACCCACGGCCTACAGCGCAGAAGGCAGGGTTACTACCAACTGAGCTGTGAGGTTTGTCCAAGTAGATAGATAGATTAACTCTTTATTGCATACACCAGAAAAATATATTACTCAAAAAAAAAAATTAGGCACGGTAAAAGTGATCTCTCCCATGCAACCTTTGGATGGACAGGATAGAATGAAGTCACACTGGCGGTGTACATACGTAGGAATATTATATATATATATATGTGTGTATATGTTAATGAGTTAAAAGTTAGGAAAACACGTTAAATAATTTAGTACAACAAGTAGTATAGTATTAAACCAAATAATACTGACACTGATAACTTGTCCGGTGTTGTCATGTACGTTGACAGTAGCGAGCACGTTCTTGGCGGTGCTCTTACCCCCCCGCTCGAACTCCGCCCTCTCGAGGGTCAAGTAGAGGTCATTGCGGACGTCACCCGGCATTATGACGTCAGGGAAGCCGCGCTTCGCCGTGATCGTAGCGCCTGACGACACCGCTTCCGATATGCTGCCAGGGTTCGTTAGAAGACGGAGAGCTACAACTATGCCTGAAACATATTGTTAAAATAAAATAAATAGTAAACATTGATGGACCTTGCACACAGCGACATCTAGCCCCAAAGTAAGCTAAGTATCTTGTGTCATAGGAACCAGACATCTGATTTTTTTGTAAAGACATACATATCAATACCCAGACCGAACAAACACCTTTGTCCATCACACAAAGTTTGTCCTGGGTGGGAATCGAACCCCCGATCTACAGCGCAGAAGGCAGGGTTACTACCAACTGAGCTATGAGGCTAGTCAATAAAATAAATACTTAACAACTCATCCCGTAGGACCCAACTCAACATGAGATGGCAGCAAATCGACTCACCGTAATTTGGTTGACCAGGTAGAACGTTGCATTTGTTTGTCTGTTTACGTATAAGCATGTCGTGTAGTTGATGGAAGTCTTTTTCTTCACATTGGTAAACCTTAAACAAATAAATTAAGGCCTGTTACATTATTTTTAACGTTTAGTATTGCGTACATATTCAATATCATAAGTGAAGTGGATAATCTAATAATTGAAAAATAAGCCCGCTAACAGAAATAAAACAGACTGACAATAATTATATCGCGAACATATCGATCTCGCTCGCAGACGTTTGTGTCGATTCTAGTAATGTAAGGCAATCAAAATTAAACGTAACTAAAAATAATCTATTTCAAGACGACGATATAATTATAGACCAATATGGTGGAGCGGTTCTAACCAAATTAATTAAAAGTAACCTAATTCAGTAAAAAAAAAACCCACTAGATCTTCTAGCTATAGAAAACATACACTAACTTATTTCCTAGTCAAAAACAAGCTCAACCAATAATATAAATTACCAAAAATAAGCTCACCAACTATATAAACTACCAAAAACAAGCTCAACCAACGATATAAACTACCAAAAACAAGCTCAACCAATAATATAAACTACCAAAAACAAGCTCAACCAATGATGTAAACTACCAAAAATAAGCTCAAGCAACGATATAAACTACCAAAAACAAGCCCACTGGACATCCCCATACTCACGCACACCGCTTCATACTTCACTTAACCTGAAAGTACCAGTATTACCTTGAAAGTGTACTCCTTCTCTGGCGGCGTCTGCCCAGGCTGCCTCAGGAACTCGGCCAGCGACAGCACACCAGCGCCCAGCGGCCTCCTGGCGACCGGGCCTCGCCTCTCCCCCGTCCCGCTCCCGCTGCTGCCGGCGCCCGCCCACCGTCCCACTCTGACCACCCACGCGACCAGCCATAGCTCGCGAGTTAGATCCGTTGATGACAGATCCTGGAAATATGAACAGAATATTATAATAACACTATATCATGATAATTTGACGCTTACTCAAAGTCTCACCGAAAACTGTCATACGAAAACGAAAAAATGGTTGTCTGTAAAGTCGGTTTACTGACGATAGTTGAACGTGACAACGTCTTAAGTAAATGTAAGTATTAGCAGCTGTCCACGCAGACGCATCGCTCACTCAAGTAGGAGAGAGACGGATGTCGAACGCTGCCGAACGCAAAGGCCGATTGTGCTTCTTTGTCGCTCGTTCCGCGCTCTCGCTTGCACTTGCACAAGCCTTACATGGAACGCCTCAGAGCGAGGTAACGCCGCATGAGTCATGTTTTTTCGTGCGTGCAGCCGGCTCTATCGAATTATAAGACGTTGTCACGTCAAAAACGTAAAAAATGTATTACAGCAATAACAGGGAATAAGATAGTATATGGGTAAAATACATATTGGATTTAATAAATGGGTACTTATTATACTGAGAACTTATATCTAGAAGGAGTTAACGTTGGCTTCCTCATTAGGCTAGGCCTGTATTTAGGGAGCCAGAGCCATTATAATGTATATTAAGTATATTGTTAGCTTGTACTCCTAAAAGCCAAGATACAGGCTCAATCGCCTAGTTCAGGCATCGCTGTTACTCATAATGTAGAAACAAGTTCCATCATTAGGAGTAAAAAATTCTTTTCTCTTAAAAAACAATACATTACTTTTTGCCAACAATATTTATTAAAACATGACAGGCCTCACAGCTCAGTTGGTAGTACCTCTGTCTTCTACGCTTTAGGTCGTGGGTTCGAGTCCCACCCAAGACAAACATTTGTATGACGAATATTGATGTTTGTTCTGTGTCTGGGTCTTGTCTGGTTCACAAGCTATGCTTAGCTTACTTTGGGGCTATTGAACAATGTACACAAAACAAATGTGTATAATTAAAATAATAATAAAAATACATTTATTGTCTCTCACAAAACAAATACACACATGTAAAATTAAAAGTAAATACGAAATTTTAATAAAAACAAGTATCATTCTTAAGATGGCGAGCATATTTCGAAGCCGGCATGCGAACAAACCCTGCGGCTAGCAAATAACAAAAACCCTAATTCTTAATAAGCCTTCACATCGACATATTAAACGTTTGTATCAAATCACCTCTACAAAGGGCACTTGAGACAGAAAGTAAACAACTGGTGTCTGAGAAAGATAGCATCATAGAATAAGGTCAGCCAAGCCTCTTAACTCAGTTGGTAGTAATTCTGAACTCGACACTGCAGGTTGTGGGTTCAATTCCCAGGACAAACATTTGAGTGACGGACATAGCTTTTTGTGCTGTGTATGGGTGTTAATATGTTGATTGAAAAATTCTAAAGTAAATATAGACCAAGAAGGCCAAAAAGCCCTGTAGAGTTGAGAGATTCAAGTCATACATGATGCAACGGAATTGCCAAAATAGAACAGTAGCACTCACGCCAAGTTCGTCCGGGGAAGTACTGCCATGCCGCCAAGCAGTAACGCATTCGCGTTACTGTGTTCCGGTTTGAAAGGTGCGGTTGCCGGTGAAATTCCAGGCACATGAGACATTCCTACACGTCTCAGTCACGGGCGCATACGATGAGACTTGGGTCTCGTCGTACCTAGTAGAAGAGGACCCAAGTCGCATCGGTTGTTATGGGCAGAGGTTACCACTTAACACCAGGTAAGCCGTCGGCGTCGGCTCGTTCCCGTATTATTATTAAAATGACGTACCCAAATAAAGCCGCTAATTAGCCAGCATTAACAGTTAGTACGGCAGGTATAAAAATAGTTGAAACGAAAAAACCCAGAGGCACCTAGCTCAGGCGTGTCCTAATAAATCATGATCACTTAAGGTTCTAAATATTCCTCAGTTATTTTAATCATATCTAAGTGCCTCATCATTAAAATAAATTTATATTGTGGTGGATGGTCATCGCTAGACAGGCGGGGTTGTGCGAAACTGGTTCGGCGAGAATCGCCAGCCAACGTCTAGACTCTAGATCTAGACGAACATTCCTGTTCCGCCCACCGCGGCGACCGCACGCTGGATGGTCTCAAATATCTCACAAATAATAATGACTAACTGCACCCAGCGGTAGTCCCCGCGGTGAGTAAGTCAACCCACGGGAACACTAAACTTTTCCGGAATCTAAGTAGCCTATGTGTTAAGCCAGGATATAAACTATCTTGATACCAAATTTCATCCAAATCCATTCAGCCGTTTGAGCGTGAAAGAGTAACAAACATTCATATATACAAACTTTCACGTATAGAATATTAGTAGGATCACTCCCCGGACATCGGTGGCTGAGTTTTCAATAATGGAACATCGATATCCATGTCCAAATATTACCAAAAGTTACGTTGTAAAATATTTATGTCGTTTACAATTAAGATTTTTTTGTATATTTCCGGTGCTCACAATTAGTTTACTGTATTAAGAAATCATAATAAATAATTATTGGTGGACATTTCACATAGCGCCATCTAGCCCCAAAGTAAACTTACAAAAAAAATATAGTATTATATCAGTTGTCTGGCTCCCATGGTACAAGCTTTGCTTAGTTTAGGGCTTAGATGGCGCTGTGTGAATTGAGCACCAATATCATTTATTTATTTATCTATAAGCCCCTTTAAGGAACTACAGGGTATGTGAATAATCAAGGTGGGAACAAGTATGTAACCGTCTCAGAAAAACCTGACTGTTTACCCGTCTTCCCAAGACGGAAGTTGAACGGACAACGACCCGTCATGTCGCGATGGGACGATACATGGTATCGACTCGCAATAGTAAGCGATATTTCCAATCTTATTTTTCAATTACATGTTCGGAATTAGTCATAATGTAAATTATTAAGTCGGAAATATATTTTAAATGGTCATTAAAGTTTGTCGAGTTGAGCTGGTTATTTTTTTCATTGTGACTTGTACTATAAAAGCGACAATCAAAAAAGGGCTAAGCAAGATGTCGTCGCAGTAGCTAAACAAATAACAACACAAAATTGAATAAACATTTAAAACACAGACTTCATCGCTGATGAACGAGAATGATTCTTCTCGTATTTGGATGACATATTATTTCCAGTCATTTTGATTTAGTAACTAAACTACTAAACCGAATTTGATGAAATTTCTATGGGACCTGCCTGAAAGTATTATCTTCCAAATTAAATACGAACTTTCCAAATCGGTTAAGAATAACCATTGATAGTACTATAATAAGCTAGAAATAAATTACTATGTATAAGATAAAATCTATTCGTCTATTAGGGTATACCTATACATTTTCGCAATGCTTCAACACATGTATGGTACCTTCATAACCAATTTAAGCTAGCGGGTACGGTCAGCCCGACGGTTAACGAGGCTATCAACTGTGCAGTAAAAGTGAACGTCATACTAGAAATAAATTGCAAGACTCATTTATCATCAAACCTACCTCAATATTATAACAAGAGAATTCGCATGCATGTTAAAATAAAATAGTAAAACTGGCACTACACGGAGGTTACAGACACGAAAAATGTAAAGCTTAGCTAGACAGGAAGCATACGTAGCGCGCCTCAAGACTGTAATTACAACACAGAGACAACCACAGTCAGTCAGTTCGATTCCCGTACAGCAAAATATGTGTAAAACATTAGTAACGGAGTTGCTTATGTACAATGCAAATGAAATGTACTAAGTGGGGGACCAAAAACATTCTGCTTATGTTATGGGCAGAGGTTACCGCTTAACCTGGTGGGCCTTCTTGCTCGTTCCGTAACTTATTCGCATGCCAATTTTTTGACGACATGACAGAAATCGTTATGAGGTATATTTCATGTGACCTTGGGTCGGCGAAAATAAGAGCCATTCTTTACCTCGACTCGCAACCACGTGTAATGAGTCCTGGTTCATCATGAAACTGTACCTATCTCCTTCTCTCAGAGCTCTGTTTTCCACCAGTTTAATGCTACCTAGTTCCTATAGAACACGATAATTTATTCATATGATTCTTTCCTACTTGTAATAGTTACCGCATAACCTTACATAACATATACTTTCGCCAATCAGCATATAAAAAATGCAATCCCAATTGTTTAATTAAATCAATAAGGAACAACAAAATATTAAATTGACTAAATGTATTAACCACATAATTTCCTGGTTAGTACATTGTTGCCCTTGACTGCACTGCACTATGTTAGTGAAATGGCGGCGTTTCTCGCAAACTGACATTAGTCCCGACAGTTAATTGGAACCGGTATCGGTAACTTTGAACGTGTATCTGATACCGTCTGATAGATACCTTCAGTTAAGCACATACTTGTATGTTGAGAGAAAATTTAAACAATCTGTATAAATTTACTTGAGCATTCTTTTATTGGTTGACTGGCCTCACAGCTCAATTGTAGTAACCCTGCCCCCGTGATGTAGGTCATGGGTTCGATTCCCACTCAGAACAAACATTTATGTGACGAACGTTGATGTTTGTTTTGTGTCTGGTGTTAATATGTATTATATGTATTTACAAAAAAAGCACATGAGTATTATATCAGTTGTATGGTTCCCATGATACAAGCTACGATTAGCTTACTTTGAGGCTAGATGGCGCTGTGTGAAATGTCCACCAATATTTATTTATTTATTTATATTGGTCAAAAAAGTATGGGCGCAATGCAAACTTCTCAGAACAGTGCAGAAAACCATCGTGAGGGAACTGACATGTCCTAAACCAAAAATTCGGAGACTTCGGTCAAGTGCACGAATGGAAGTCTTAGAAGTACACCTAAATCCTTTCACCACTCGAGAAAAACAGTGACACTTTTTCAATTCACACAGCGCCATCTAGCCCCAAACTAAGCATAGCTTGTACTATAGGAACCAGACAAGTGATAGACTACATATTTTTTTTGTGAATACATTTAATTTATACATTTAATATATAGTAACACCCAGAAACAGAAAAACACCTATAATCGTGACACAAAATGTTTGCCCTGGGTGGGAATCGAACCCACGACCTACAGCAGAAGGCAGAGTTACTACCAACTGAACTGTGAGGCCTGTCACTAGTAGTAGTAGACCAAATATTGTGACATGACTTCTGCTATACTTAAGTTGTGCTTACATATACAGAAATGGATGAATGAATGTGGAATTAACAAGGAATGCACTATCTACAGTTATTACAGAAACATGAAACTAAGTTTCTGCTTCATCATCTAAGCAGAGTCAATGTTTTGAATTGTACACATCATAGTCAAAGCAAACTGAACTTTATAATCGTACCCAATAAGACTATGTTAGCGTGTAGTTGGTCTATTAGTAACCAAAGCATTATTAGTAACTCTGAATCGCTTCGACAGCGTCTGTCTCCTAGCAAGCTACGCATCGATTCCGCGCCATTTGCATACTAGCAATTGTACATTAAAGTAGAAGATAAAAAAAATAACACGTATTTACAGAAGATATCTTGGCTTACAGTTTGAGACTAGCCTTATATCTCAGCTGGTAGTAACCCTGTCATCCAGTTGTGGGTTCGGTTCGATTTGGGTGGGCCCAGGACGAACAATTGTGTGACGAAAATAGATGCTTGTTCTGTGTCTGGGTGTTCATATATATAATATGTATGCATTTACGAAAAAAGTATATAAGTATTATATCAGTCTGGTTCCCATAATACAAGCTATAATTGGCTTACTTTGGGGCTAGATGGCGCTGTGTGAAATTTCCACCAACATTATATTAAATAATATTATATGTTATGATATTCAATGCCTCGTTTCTACAGCGAGTGTCTTTCTCGTCTCGCTTTTGCTCTACTTCGTCTTCCATGTCGTGCGTTAACTCGCATTTAACATATGACAAGAGAAGTTATACCAACTTTTATACTCAAAGTGTATATTATAGGGTGCTAATTGAGTGCAAACGATCTATATAAAGAAGTCGTCCCGTGCTATTCAGAATCTGAAACAATCCGACAGCGGTCCATTTGCAGCATCGGGAAACCGCAGCAACACCTTTTCTTCGTATTCTATGTGAATAACTCGCACATTTGAGAGCAGTACAACTCTCGCCAAGTTCGTCCGGGGAAGTACTGCCACCATTCCCATTTCTGCCGTCACGCAGTAACGCATTCGCATTACTGTGCTCCAGTTTGAAAGGTGTAATTTCCGGTGAAATTACAGGCACATGAGACATTCCACCTACACGTCTCAGAGTTACGGGCGCATACGATGCGACTTGGGTCTTGTCGTACCTGGTAGGGGAGGACCCAAGTCGCATCGCTTGTTACGGGTCGAGGTTACCACTTAACAACGGGTGGGCCGTCGGCTCGATCCGTGAAAAAAAATACACAAAACATGAAAGGTAAACCAATATAACATACTTACAGCGAATAAGGTGCTGTTTGCGTGCAATCGATCCACATAGTTGGAGAAGCCATCCCGCGCTATCCTCACGCGGAATCTCTCCGAGAGCGGATGTCCCCTCCTGGCGTCGTGGAGCCACAGTAGGAGTTCCGCCTCATCACCCCCCGCCGTGTGGCCGAAGTCTCTCATGCTGCACATGAGGTGGTGTGATTGCACCGTGGTGCCGGTGGTTGGAGTCGCATTTGTGCTGGTGCTGCTCGTCAGGGTTCCGGAACTGAAACTGCTGCCTGAACCACCGGCGCGACGAAGCGTTCCTCGCCACTGAATAACACGTTACAGTCAGTTGCAGTAGATGTTTAAAACAAGGTAATATCAATAGATATATAGATAAAATCTTTATTGCATACACCAGAAAAACATTCATGTAAATTTTTGTGCTGTGTAGTGTATGCTACTAAGCTATGCTTAGTTTGATACAAGATATTTATTTATTTATTTGGTTTTATAATAGTCTGGTAAATGTACCGTAGATGTTATAAGACGGGCTTGAGCTTTACCTAACTAAATAAAGTAGGAACGGAAAGAAGAGAATTATAGTAGAAGTTTAACATTTCATATAGTTTTTATTATTGGTGAAAATATTTTCATTCGTTTATTCGTGTATAGTTTCAAGAGAATAAGAAGGTATATTTTAAATATGTTGCGAGCTCTAGCTAGGTCGCCCTGAATACGAATACGTTACAATAAAATATACAAACGACGTAAATACATATACTACATATGTAACAGAATTTGCAGACATTTGCGTGATTTATTAACATAATGTTATTGATGTATTCAAGCGCTCGCGGTCAATGTCAAAGTCGTTTATTTATTGAGCGACGCCCAACGACCAAATGCATATTACTCATAAATTATAAATCCCTGAGGATGATGAATTACCTATAGATTAATGTGATCCTTTAGATCTATACAATATATAACCTTTAGATCAATATATATATTAGTATATAACTATATAACGGTGTCCCAACTTCTGCCATTGATAGCACTGTTCACACGGCAGGATAAACCGCAAACTTGCGTTTCAAAATATATGTAAGCAACATACGCAACTTGACCCCATAAACTACCTGGCAAGTTGAGATAAAACGTATCATACGGTCGCAGCTTAAATGAGACGGCTAGTTGATACTTACTAAACCCGTAGACGTTATAGGGAGAGTTTTTTTTTCGAAATCAAGTTGAAAGAGTCGGCATTTCTGGATATATATATGCATACATACACTTAAGACAAACCCAGGATGGATTTTGGAGTATAGAATAGTAAAATGTTACTTTTTGAAAATTAATAAATAAATAAAAAATATATATATTTCCGAGATAATCTCCCAAACTGTTAATCTTTCTAAGACTTGGTAGGTGGTTAATTAATGCTGGCAAAATTTGGCAAATCTGTAATTCTTTTGAGGAATACATTTTTAAACCATAAAATTTAGATTGTGATATTAGAGCTTTTTAAGTAGTGAGTGCCGAGAAAGAAAATAAAAGGAGCGATAAGAAAGCTAAGAACATACGAGAAACCCCTAACCCTAGGGGGTCCTTTGGGGGTTTCTTTTATGTTATTCAAAATGGGATAGGGGTTGAACTTAGTTATAAGTAAGCGTGATCTAGTAATTTTAGTTGACAGTTTGTTCCTTAAAGTAATTAACAGCAGTCTATTGTCCATTGCATGTAGGAGTTTAAAATGGGGGTAATCATAGTGCCAGGGGTATGAGTGTCCGAGCGTTTGTGTGTTATCTGGATCTTATATTTTGTCCATTTCAAATAGGTCATAATAACAATATGTTTACGCATTGTACACTGGCTATATACATGCGCCTACAATGTCGCTTATCATATCTCAAGTAGTTCTGGTTTATAGAAACTTCGTCGTAATACATCTCATTAGAAGGATGTTGGCATATTGCTTAACATTATATTTGAACTGAAACTGAATTCAGTCATGTGAATTATACTTAATAAAAGTAGCATAAGTCTCCTCTCCTTGTAACATCAGCTATCTGCCAGTCAAAGTCAAAATTGGACCAGCCGTTTCGGAAATTCGCCGGAACAAACAGAAAAAGAGACAAAAATTTGAAAGTTTTTTTTATTATATGTACCGTATTTATACTTTTATATGCGTTTAGTAAAAAGCTGTTATTTTGACATTACAAACAGACACTTCAATTTTATTTATTTGAATAAATAAACATAGGTACTATGGGAAAAAGCCGGTGGATAATTATGTTTTTGAAACAAAGTATATTACCAAGATACAATGAATTACCAATGAGACACAGAACAAACAATTATGTAGGTGACAGTTTTTTTTTGTTCTGAGTGGGAATCGACCCCACGACTAGACAGCGCAGAAGGCAGAGTTACTACCAACTGAGCTGTGAAGCCAGCCAACACATATCATCATCATCATCTTCTTGCCCTTATCCCAACTAGGTGGGGTCGGCACAACATGTACTTTCCTTCCATTTCTCTCTGTCAGACGTCATCTCAGCACTCACTCCTTTCTTACTCATATCATCTTTCACGCAATCCATCCATCTTTTCTTTGGCCTACCTTTACTCTTACATCCATCCACATCCATATCTAGGACTCTCTTTGTAGCATGACTTTCATCCCTCCGCATAACATGTCCATACCACGCTAACCTACTGCTCCTCAACTTCTCCGTCACTGGCGCTACTTTCAAACTTCCCCTTACATACTCGTTCCTAATTTTGTCCATTCTGGTCACGCCACACATCCATCTCAACATTCGCATCTCCGCTGCATGCAATCTTCTTTCATCAATTCCTTTGGTGGCCCAACATTCCGATCCATACAATACGACAGGTCTGACAATCGACTTATATATTTTCCCTTTCAGTTTAAGGGGCATCCGCGGGTCACATGCTGTTGCTGAGACCTGTCGCCATTTCATCCATCCCGCATTTACTCTATTTCTCACATCCCTGTCTATTTCTCCATTATTTTGGATCACAGAACCGAGGTACCGAAAATCAGGGCAGACTGATAGGGGTACACCATCTAAGGCTATAGGGGAAAAATTGGATGACCCACCAAAATCGCAGAACAACTGTTCAGTTTTTGTTCTGCTGACTTTTAAACAAACAACACATATATCACTGCTTTACTCGTTTAGTCCAATAAGTATCACCTATCTTAATAACTATATTCATGGGTAAATAACTTGGAAAACTGTGCATACTGTCACGTGTTGATTTGTACGCTGCGCAAAACCATACAAGTATTATATAGTTCCACGAAAAATCAGACAACCGCCGCGCCGCGCCGCGCCGCGCCGGTCGGGCCGGGCGTGGGAAAGGTAAGCAACGTAACAAGTAGAACCCAGTGGCATTCCGGGATACAGCGTGAATAATAATAATAATATTGGTGGACAATTCACACAGCGCCATCTAGCCCCAAACTAAGCATAGCTTGTACTATGGGAACCAGTTAACTGATAGCATACATATATACTTTTTTTTGTAAATACATATAATACATATTAACACCCAGACATAGAACAAACATTCGTCACACAAATGTTTGTCCCGGGTGGGAATCGAACCCACGACCTACAGCGCAAAAGGCAAAGATACTATAAACAGAGTAGTTATTGCCATTAGCATAGTTAATTTCCATTAGGGGTTTCTTTCTGTTCTTCCCTATGGAGGGTCGGATAGGGTTTGAACAGGCATCAAACTTATCAATAAGTACGCGTGACCTTATGTTTTGAATAATATTGACGTTTCCAAGTCATTTCTTTATGAATCTTATGGAAATAAAAGTTTTGACTTTGACTTTAACTTTGATTGGAAAAGTTATCTTCTATGCACGTGATAAAATGTAAGCGACACCTTCAGTAGGATCCTGGAAACTCAAACTCATTTATCAATTGTCCTATAATAAATCCTGGTTCATGGTTCCAAGTTCCAATTCAAACAATTGGAACTTGGTAACCAAGCTATTTAATTAATATTCGTGGCAAGTGACCCAGCCGTTTTCATAATATTAGCTGTATTACCGATAAGGCAAACCCATGTAACCAGTCTGAGAACGAGAGAAATCATTTTTGCAGACTGAAGTCTATGTCATGTCATATAAGGATAATTGTGTCGAGGTATAAAACTCGCTTGGATAATATTTTATATTGCAATCTTAGGTTTTAGAAGTAGTTAAATAGCGGCCTATTTAGCACAAAGCCTTTTATATGACAGCGATTTATGACCCTATGTAATCAAGGTAATAGTTATTTTATTACTTACTCATCTTCGTTGATTTCACGTTTATGAAAGGAAGAAAGGAAATATAAGCAATATATTTGTTTGAAATAAATACGATAATATAATATGAATGAATTATATACCCTAATATTGAAATTAAAACAAAAAAAAATTTAGACTTTTTAGAATATTTAGACTAAGCAAAGCCCCGCGGGTTTTGTCACAAATTAACCGCCGACAGGGAAAACAATACTGCATACGACCAAAAATTCCAGTTTGTCAGTGGAATATATGAAACCTTGTAATACTTGCGATCTAAAGGCTGTTGAATCGCCTATATACTTCTATATACTTCTCAGAACATTTTATTGCACCAACCACAACATTTATAATGATAGGATCCTGAACACAACGAAATCCATTATACCTATACTCGAACTTATATGACTATTTTGTAATATTTGTTACATACCTGCTGTGTTAGATTTCTGTCATAGGTTGAACATTCTAAGCTTACTATTATCGAACCTTTGACTGGCCTCAGAGCTCAGTTGGTAGTAATACTGCCTTCTGCGTTGTAGGTCGTGGGTTCGATTTTAACCCAGGACAAACATTTGTGTGGCGACATAGATGTTTGTTCTGTGCCTGGGTGTTAATATGTATTTAAACAAAACGTATATATTATTTGTATCAATTGTCCATTTATATATAGTTCCCATAGTATAAGCTATGCTTAGTTGGGGGCTAGAGGGTGTGGTTTATTTTACTAGAGTTTAACAATTTATGAGCTCTTGGACTGCTGCAGCTAAATGATAAAACTGGTCAAAATCACAACATCCCTTCCGTAGTTAGATATTGTATAGTTAAAATCACACACTGCATATGGCTGAAATGCTATAAGAAATCCACACTGGAGATTTCGAGATTTCGTTATCAAATAACAATTTTATCAAAATAGAGTAAATTAACTGATTGGGCAAATTAAACAATAGTAAGTATCCAAATAGAGCAGTTCTTGTCAGCTAAATTGAAATTAATTGGCACCATCAATTGCCAGAGATTGTCCCAGAGGTCATTAGGTAGAGGTTTAGTTCAAAAATGTATGTCATTTGTGAGAAGTATTTCTGTTGGAGATCTAGGAATTGTTTCTCGATTTCTGATTAATTCGGTTTCTTCCAATTTCAGAACAAAAATGGAAAGCACGTCGAAGGATGTGGATTTGTGTAATTGAATTTTAAAGGTACAATGTCTAGGTTAAAAAGTAAATACAGAAACGAAAAATACTATGATATGTGTGCTCATCATAAAGGTAACATTTATATCCACACTTATATCCTCTATCGATTATAAAATTTGCCTGGCCTCATAACTCAGTTGGTTTTCTGCCTTCTGCGCTTAAGTCGCAGGTTCAATTCCCTCCCTAGATAAACATTTATGTGAACAGCATAGATGTTCTGTGTATGGGTGTTAATAAGTATTATATGTATGTATTTACAACAAAAAGTATGTGAGTATTCTAACAGCTGAGCTATGTTTAATTTGGGGCTAGATGGCGCTGTGTGTAACCATCACCAATGTTTATTATTTATTTACTAGCTGTTGCCCGAGACTTCGTCCGCGTGGAATTCGGTTTTATCACGCACCCCTATTTTACCCCTCGGAAAAGTCCCGTCAAAATCGGTCCAGCCATTTCAGATATTAGCCGGAACAAACAAACAGGCAGACAGACAGTCAGACAGATAGACAGACAGACAGAAAGACAGACAAAAATTGAAAAAAATGCTGTTTTGGTATATTCGCCGTGTATAAATCCATATGCACTTAGTAAAAAGCGGTTATTTTAATATTACAAACAACTCCAATTTCATTTATTTGTATATAGATAACACTACGCTGGTTACATCTAAGGCCACAGAAAAAAAAAGCTCTGGTCATTGGACGCTTTCGCGATTCCGACATCTCGCCGCGTGCATTTGTTCACTGGACATTCCAATCCTCTTACAATACCGCAAAAAAACCTCGCTCAGGCATGCAAAAGTGAATAAAAAGTGTGATACTGTTTTAGACTCTATAGTATCGGACATAAGGTTCAAAGAGGTTTGTAACTCACCGCGGCCGCTCTTTCCGCGCTCTCCACATGGTCCCTGTAAAGTTCAACGAGGCTGATGTCTTCGGGATCAACCGCTTCAGCCCCGCGACGCGGCACCAACTCCAAACCAAGTTTTCTGGAAACAAAGTCAATATGACATTCATCAGGTCAGGGGATTTAGAGTACGTTTGATGATAGTTTGGATGCCTACTGGACACAACTCCACTGAAATCATTATAGACATTTCAATGAGAACACACAAAATAGAAGTTAAGATATTTTATTATGGAAATGTTTTGCATGTAGGTATATTAATTGTGGATCATACAGGTAAATTAAAAATATGATCCAGTCTAAGTCAAAAACGTCCTAACCTTTTAAAAGCCAAGAAAATACATCGAATTTATAACAATTGGCTTCTAATTAATTATGATTATGTAATACTCTAATTCTACTTCAACTATTATAATTATTTGAAGGTCAAACCGACGGAAAGCATGTTATTGGGCCTAGAATGAGGGTTGATGTCATGTCCGTGATTCTATCTCTTATTATTATTATTTATTATATTATACTCAAGTCCTTGAACCGTTCAGGACAAAATTTGGACCAATTTTTTTTTTATGTGAATAGATTACGGAACGAGCAGATGGCCCACTTGGCGTTAAGTGGTAACCTCTGCCCATAACAAGCAATACGACTTGGGTCCTCTCCTACTTTGGTACAACAAGACCGAAGACGCATCGTATGCGCCTGTATCTGTGAGACATAGAAGTCAATATGTCATGTGCCTGTAATTTCACCGACACAGTAAGGAATGCATTCACTTCTTGGCGCAGATATTGGCACTTACTTCGCAGGACGAACTTGGCATAAGTTTTACTGCTACAAAATTATTATTTTTGTACTATTGTATCCAAGTCTAAAGACAAACCCGGTCCGTATATTCGATTTGAATATGGGCTTAATAGGAAACAATGACGAGCAAATATGAAACTTGAAAGTAACTTGAAAAAACCGTTGTATTTGTCATGACGTTTAATGAATCACGGCTAAAGGATTCTCAGAATAAATATCTACATAAAGTGAATACAAGCAACTTCGGTAAGGTAGTGATTTTTTACATCAGCAGAATTTGATGTTGAATTTAAACCGTCGTAACATGAGCTCATAATTTAGCGGTAATCTATATATTCGGCAGATGAGTTCCATTTTACCCTTATAATACAAAATCCACCCTGACCCTAATTAATGATGTAGGTATATTTGGCTTAAAATTTGCAAAGTATTAAGCAGCTATTCTTTGACCCGATAAAAAGCTCTTTAAGATAAACACACTGATTGGCGTTTGCAATTTAAATGTCGATCATCGTGCATTTAATTGAGGCGGGAACATCACAAATATAATAATGATACGTTACAGAAAACTAGTTCTATTATATGCTAAATTAGAGAGGATAATCGGTCACGTAACGGCCGTTGTAGTCTAAGCTTTCAATCAACTCACGTCGACCAAATACACCATCGAAAAATTAAATCTATCGTTATAACAGTAAGGTATAAATTTCGTTGAATAAGTTGTGCAGTCGTGTACACGCAAGAACTCATGTAGGCAAATATCGCGACTGATTGTGCATAAGGAAATACCTAGCGAAGATTTGAAATAACAAGACGAATTATGCGCAGCCATAACTTGAATCATTAGAATACCCCGTAGTCATATCGATGAACATTTACCTGCATTACTGCAGTTTGCTTTACTTCGTCACTTAAGGACAAGAAGCGCTTACGTTATACACTTAGCCATTCAAAGTAAAACGAATAATAAATCTTTTAAATATACACACATTCGGTATTTAAATCAGTAGACAAATATGATATTATTTGATCATCAAACAACATAAATGTCTTATTATATAAACATAGATCCACCATTTTTGTGCAATGTTTAGGCTACTATTGCTATTGACACATGTGTCATTATTTAATGGTCAATTTTCTCAGAAGTGTCAATCAGGTTGAGGTAATCGGATTTTGTTTCACTGGATTGTTTTTGTTCGAAGAATTTGTTTAACAAAGATGTTTACTGATTAATTACACTTCCTGAAAATATGTAGAAGAATAGAAGCGCTCACTGTATAAATATACATATATAAAAATATGAAATAAATATTGATGGACATTTCACACAGATCCAGACCCCAAAAAAAGCATAGCTTGTACTATAGGAACCAGATAACTGATAGAATTATTAAATTACTTTTGTTAATACATACAAATGATTACTCGTTCTTAAGTAACATAGATGAACTATGTTTGAACATAAATGATTGCCCTGCATGGGAACCAAACCCACAACAGCGCAGAAGGCAGAGTTACTATCAACTTAGTTGTAAGGCCAGTCAACTGTTTCATTTAAGTTCTTCAGTCATCTTGAAAAGTTGGTACAATTTTTGTCATCAATTCGTACAATCCTTCAAAGAGAAACAGAGGTCAATTAATATACTACCACCCAGGAATTGTACGATACGAACCGAGGATACATCGTGCGATAGAAATGTTTTATACTTAACTACTGTCCAACACATTTACAATGTGGCTGAACATTTGACTGACTTTTTGTTTAAAGTTTTGCAAAGACATTCTGACTGAATGTCTGAATGGCTGAATGAATGTAAAAGTGAGGTAAATCATTTTTTTTACTCATTCGGGCATTGATAGAGTTCGTGCCATATGGCCAACACGCACTTTTTATGTACTAAAGTTATGAAACGAACAGATGGTTTTAAGTGGTAACCTCTGTCCATAACAAACAATGCGATTTGGGTCCTCCCCAACTTAGGCAGAACAAGACCACGTCGCATCGTACGCGCCGGTAACTTAGAGACGTGAAGGTAAAAGTTCTCATATGCCTGTAATTTCGCCGGCATCCACCTTTCAAAACAGACGCGACGCAGTGACATGAATGAATTACTGCTTAGCGGCAGAAATGGGTATAGTGACAGTACTTCCCTGGGTGAACTTGGCATAAACTCTACTTCGAATGTCATCATTTCCTTGCCCTTGACACAACTAGGTGGGGTCGGCACAACATGTACTTTCCTTCCATTTCTCTCTTTCAGACGTCATCTCAGCACTCACTCCTTTCTTACTCACATCATCTTTCATGCAATCCATCCATCTTTTCTTTGGCCTACCTTTACTCTTACATCCATCCACATCCATATTTAAGACTTTACTTCGAATGTGTATACTAAAATGGGAATTACAGATAAATCTATCAAGAGTAACTGGTATACTCATGAGGAATTCAATTAGAAAAGTAACATAGGTATTTGAAACCAAACGAAAAAAGGGTCAAAATGAAACGACTTATTCCAGCTATTATAGCATGGTAACCAAGTCAACAAATCAGCTTTGCAAATTGGTTTTAGCTATTTATTTTCGAAGTCCAATATGTAAAGACATATGGACCCGATCGACGTGCATCATAGAAAGGTCACCAAACCAGTTGCGAGACAGGGCCTCATGTTTGGCCATTATTATGGCTCATTCACACTGCTGCGGTATACGTTTCAAAGCAAAGCCAGACAATATTTAATTTGATTCAAGTCTCCATTCTTTTTCCAGGCGGTCTATGCAAAACTACTAGGTTGGATTCGTTATTTTCTTGTAATATCCCTTTCTATCCCTACTTTGATCTTGGGAAAAGCCTTCAGACAGATGGCAAAAATTTTGAAAATGTATGACGAGTTCACATATTTTCAAAAAGATGATTGTAAATTTGGTTGGAAAGCGATATTTCAGAACCGCTAATTTGGAGGCCTTGCCTACGTATCAGGATTTTCTCCCATTTTTTTCCAAATAGAAACCTCACAGGCTCACACACTGACGTGAATAGTAATAGTATAGATACATGCAAATTATTCAAGCCACCTAATTGTGTTTCTTGGTGTGTATGAATCTTTAATTTCAGTATTAGTTAGTTCTTTGTATTAGTAGTATCGAGAATAGAGATGCCACACAGTAGGTATATTTTTTCTATCAACTTAAGCTAAGGTAGGTTTTCAATAATGCAAAACTGTTCATTCCAAAACAATGAATTTTCTGTATTGAGTGTATTGGATAAAGGACTCTTTCTCTAAGATACAAACATGTGTTTGGGTGTTTTGAGCATAAATCCCTAAAATCGCCGTTACTTTAAACATTTTACAAGAGAATTTTACACTCGTGAGCAGATGTTTATCTCCACTTGGTCAAAATAAAATACAAACGAAAAGATTTCAAAAGTGGTAAGGCGCAAGTGCTTACCTATAGAACTTTAGCAAACTGATTTCATAATTCAGTTTTGTTTTTATGTTTTTTTTGCAATTTTACGTGACAAATATTATATTATCAGTGTCTAATAAAATAAAATAATTGTTAATAGATATCAATAATAATATTTAATTAAAGTCGATATTTTACTACCAAGAAACGCGTGAAAAAATCCGCTCAAACAAGTTCTAGGTGATTGACCTGACAACATTATTTATGACTTCCAACCATTCTGATATCTCGCCAGGATTTTATTATACTTAATATATGACAGGTGAAACAGGCAAAGCAAAAAACTTGAGCGCATAACATTAATCTTACTAGCTTTCTCGCCCGGACTTGTCCGGACTTGCCCGGACTTGTCCGGACTTGCCCGGACACTCCGTTTCGACTATACGCGTGAAATACTAATAAGCAATGATGGGATAGCTTTTTATTCTCTCCAAATCTTTAGTTTACGGCAGATTCGTAACCGATAGCCATAAACAAAGCTTTGCCAATATATTCGACGAATCGGATATCGAAACGATTATGTACCTGCTTAATTAACCGTCTATTTGACTGGTCCCGATCATCCTTCCTTTGAGGTTCGAATCCTTCTACATGTACATATTACTATGGATACAAAAGGATTGGATGATTAAATGAATCAATTTTTAATAATAATAGTAATAACATGTATTGGTGGACATTTTAACACAGCGCCATCTAGCCCCAAAGGTAAGCATAGCTTACATCATGGGAACCAGACAACTGATATAATACTTTTATACTTTTCTTATGTATATACATACATATAAATACATATAGCGCCCAGACCCAGAACAAACATCAATGCTCTTCACACAAATATTTGTCCTGGGTGGGAATCGAACCCACGACCTACAGCGCAGAAGGCAGCGTTACTACCAACTGAGCTATGAGGCCAGTCAACATGACTCCCATCGATTTATGCTCGTTTGTTGTTTTTTTGCGACAGATCTACGAATGCTACGAAAATTCTTCAAACAAAAGACATCAACGAACTCTCAACCAAATAGCTACCCACGATTCGCCAAAGATATCTAATCTAAGATTACCTATTCGTTATCGTGATCAAATATTCATACAAGCATAAGTAGGCACAGACATTAAAGGCGGGGCCATTAACTATAAAAACTGTAGCTACTAGTAGCGCTACACATCCCAATATATCATGAGACGTTTGTTAAGTTCTGTACGAGATGAACTAACGATACGGTAATTTGAAATTGTAATTAGGACAGGTACAAACTACTCATAAATTTATAATTGCTACTCTCGCAATTGTCGTTGAGAGTTAGCCGCTGTGTGAACATTTCATTTGTGCAGTATTTATTTAAGACAGGAAAGGATAGACCGAAAGAAAAACCAGAAATACAACTACAAATATCTAGTTTTTAATTTTTAGATGAAAAATTATTAAGAGTTGTGACTGTATCTGAAACACAAACTTAGTAACATCGGTTGTAACATATTCTGTTGAGGAGTCAGCGCAATGGCAATACGGAATTACATTTACAATCTCGTGGTGCACAAATTCCTTCAGTCCAGCAAAGAGCCAGTATTAGTCACCAGACAGGTATGTTGTTCAGCGCAAAGAAAACAAAAGAAGATAGGTATAAAATACATCAAAATGGAAAAATAAATAAATGATTATGCTCCATAGACGCCAATATGGGTTCTCGAGCTTCCATATTCAATCGAAATAAAGCACCAAAGACCTCTAAGAATAGCAAGAAATTACTTCTGAAGAATAAACTGAGATGTCTTTGAAATTAACTTTTCTAGCCTGTCTGCTTTTATTTAACTGTGACGTAACGTGTAATCTAGTGAACGTTTTTAAATTGAAGACTACATTTAATAAAGAACTAATTCCAAAGTTAGCAATACTGGAGTTTTGGACTTTTATACAAATAAAAAATCAAAAAAATTTGCGTTCAATAACAAGAAACAATCCGTACAATTTGAAGTTTTTTTTTTAATATGAACCTTGTGTTATCTTCTAGCAAAACTGATTATTAATGAGTTAATTGGACATTACCTCAGTAATTCTCTCATAGGCCGCACTGCTCAGTTGATCATCACTCAGCCTGCTGTGCTGTAGATCGTGAGTTCGATTCCCACTCAGAAAAAAAATCGTGTGACGAACATAGATGTTTGTTTTATGTTACAAAGCTCGTAAACTAGTTCCCATAGTACAAACTATTTTTAGTTGGAGCTAGGTGTGTAAAATGACCATCGAAATTTATTTCGCTCAGACTTGTAATAATATTTATCCAGGATATATGTTTATTTAGGAATCATTTGCAGAATTCAATGATTAGCTGATCATTCGAAGAAATGCAATAGCCATTATGTATACCACAAGTCAATTTTATTTTCCCACGAAGGTTTAACCACACCCACAGTAAATCAAGTTTCATGAAAGCTCACCCTCCCTATTCCTCCATGGAGGTAAAAATCATTATTTCGTGGTCGTTTAGTGAAATGTTAAATTAAATATTGATAAAACCAAAGTGTTTCAGCAATTAATCAAAGAAAAGTATGTACAATCCATAAACCCGTTCAGTTTTTGCAAGGACTATTCTAATCATACAGGTAGTTAGTTATCTTCTTTGACTTAAACCACTGCAGCCGACAATGTGTTAATTATCAGCCGCGAGCTATCCTCAATCGTTAAAAACCTGCCAGAAAAAATAGCATGAAAAAGTGTCGGGCACGAAGAAAAGGCGAGACGGAGTCGAAGTCAAGACCCTCGACAGAACTCGTTCAACAGAGCTCGTCTCGGCTACTGTGCACTCCGTCCGAGCGAGAGCGGTGTGCGCGAGTGCGAGCGGGAGGCGCGATGCGCGCGCGCATTGACTCTCGACCGCGGCTCACTCGCAGTAGGCTAAATCGGCTATCCAGTTTGTGTTTTAGACCCGCGAGCGGCTGGCGTGTCGCTCGCACCCGGAAACAATTTGCCACTCGTTTTACCCCAATTACATTACCGACATCCCGAATAATAACATGACGTAAAATCATCGTCGCAGCTCGTTTAGATACAGTGATAGTGTTGTGTACGACATTTTCGAACGTTTAAGTTTAGTGTTAAGTTTAAAAAGGTAAGTTGTGTCACAAAAGCTTTGTGGATCGAGAAGCGCTTAACTCATATCGACGAGGCGAGGAATGCCGTCTGACAGCATGCATGTACGGGAACAAAAGCCTTGTGCATAGTCATCACGTTTCTTTTTATTTCACCTGCTTTCTTGTGAGACAGAAATGGCGGGTGTGAAAATATTCCTTCGACCTGATTTAAAAGTTTTAACTGACGTTAGTAAATTAAAACCGTTATAATTTGGCATTGAAGTTTCCCACACTCACAGGTAGCTTTGTCTCCTTTACCTGGCCGATATAGGGGAAGGGACGGGTCTTTATTACCGGGAACTATATTTGAATAGGATGGACAAGCTCAACCCTGAGAGTAATAAACGTATACAAACTACCAGTTAAATAATATTTTCTAGATTTTGTTTAGGATTATGTTGAAAAAAGGAAAATTTAATTACGGTTTGTTGGATTTGTAGTACACTACACACGTGATACTTTACGGTCCACGAATCTTCATTGAAGATGCTCCAGCCAAGGACACGATACATAATAGAATAAAAGTCACTACATAAATGCCAAATTCGTTTGACGACCATCATTGGCATACCAATGACAAAATGAGTAAATGAAATACAGCGAAATATGCACCATCGACAATTAAGCAATTTAAATGAGAGATATTAGAATTTTGACTATTACGTGAATACCAATCAAATTCGAAGTGCATTCTTGTCTTCAGAAAGAAAGTTTTTTCCGCAACCGTTTACCGTTGTTCACATTTGAATTTGAAGCCGCTCACGTCTAGGGATTGATCGGTTTTCCTCTGTAATGTGCGGTGTCACAAAAGGGGTCATCTTTAACCGGTCTGTTGTACGATTCCAGTCACGGAACCGCCGCGCCACCTGCATTGCCGATGCTACTAGCGCCCGGCGATAACCTTTAATAATACTTTGAACTTGCAAACTCGTTTGACTGTGCTATGGGTGTCCCAGGCTTTTATGAATTAACACGAATTTACAATAAAGTCATGTTTATGTGCGCTTGGGAGGTTCAGCGATTGAGCATAATATTATCAAGTTAATTGCATAATAAACCTAACGCAGTTCGGGAACGAATTACGATACTCATTTGTACGCGGCACACGCGAACTCAATTAGCCCGAATAAGTTTTACAATGCGTGTTTTGTTTACAAATTGTAATGTATCTTTGACCTCAAATGATAAACATTGGCCGGTGTTATCGGGAATGACCGCCGTAATCGACGTTACTACTGGTATCGTAGTTTTCATCGGCTCAATTATTAGCGCAAAGCTGAACCGCTTCGTAACCGCAGCAATGCATATCCGCATCACGACAACCAGCCATGACAGAAAGCTGACCATCGAAACACGCCATCAAAACTATTTGATTGTAAATTTCCGTGTGAAACACCACGTGTTGCAGTCACCGTTTCTCCGGCAAACAATAATGGTGTAATGCCACCGATGTTTAACGCAGTCAATGGGAGTTAATTATATTAGATGGGAGACGTCATTGCCCCGATGGAGCGGGCCAGACCGGGTAGCCGCGAGCGCGACCTAACCACACAAGTAAATTACAGCACAGGCGACAACACCGACCATTCACTAGCACGGTCTGAGTATTGGAGTTTTTATTTTACGAATTACGACGCACATTTTTTTCATTAGATCTTTCCAACAATTTGAGCAGTTTCAAGTCTGCCACGTTGACGAAACGTTAGTTAGTTTATAAATAAAGAATATCAATAAATATTGATGGAAATTTCACACAGCGCCATCTAGCCCCAAAGTAAGCTAAGCATAGCTTGTATCGTGGGAACCAGACAACTGATATAATACTTATATACTTTTCTTATGTATATACATACATATAAATACATATAGCGCCCAGACACAGAACAAACATCAATGCTCTTCACACAAATATTTGTCCTGGGTGGGAATCGAACCCACGACCTACAGCTCAGAAGGCAGAGTTACTACCAACTGAGGTGTGAGGCCACATTATAATATCTATAGGTGAAAATATTAAGTCATGTAGTGCGACGACAGAACTTAGCTCAATTACTGCATCAATCTCCAACGCGTGCCGAGCTATTTAAGATGATACCGTCAGTGGCCGGCGATTGAGATTCTTCAATCATGAAGAGTAATAAGAATACAATCTTCAGTACCAGTAACCGTACTCAATTGGCTAAAATGACAGACTTGATAGGGAAATCGAACTATTTATGATGACTGTACAGAGCAGCTTAGAGCCTTGAAATGTTCCTTCATAAAAATATTTATGGTGAATAGTATCGTTAAACCATAGTGCCATATTTGAAATATACGCTGCCGTACAATATACGTACGTCATAAACCTGTGGAATATTTTTTCGTCCCGAATATTTGGCCTTCCGTATTATCAGTCACCACAGCACGTTAACAAACAGTGACTATCCAAAATGGGTCACTATCTTACTGTTAGGAGACTTTAATTAAGCGGAAAGATTCTCAAGTTTTGTTAAATAATAATAAGGATATATCTTTAATTCAGAGACCTCATCCATATTTTTACATTTTTATAATATAATAATATCACTAGTAGTCAATAAAGAAACAAAAAACAATGACATAAAAAACAACACCACAAAGAGTACCTAAGTATGTTAAGTTAAATCAGTTTAACAACGGAATTCTGACATACATAAGTGGGAACAAATGTAGTTTTTTTTTATTTGAAAACTAAGCATGCCAAGACAAGTTCAACATATTAAATACCGCGGCGCGACACTTGCAGAATTGACAAATATTTGTCGTCGGGCAAACAGGTTTCCCCGTAAAATTCGCGTTGCTAAGCAATGCATCTGCCCAGGGTCGGTGGAGGTATAGCAGATGAGGGAAGGGGGAAAAGAGGGGGGTTCAAAACGCAGGAGGCGCACGAACAGCGGCGGTCGACGACCCGCCACATGCCCTGCGCAGGCGCACCATTCGCTTCAAACGCAGTCGATCCTAGCTGCTATTACGATTATGCTAGCAAATTCTTCAAGAGCGCAACGTATCGATTACATAATTTGACTCAATAAAAAATTAAGCGGTAGGAACCCGTGTTCAGTCTCGCAATTACGATGATAAGCTTAATTTAGAGCAATTTCATATTGATAGATTCACAATGTTCCAGAAGCGAAGTCCCCCGCAAGCGACCTAAATAACTCGGGCTGGCTGGACTATCTGACACCGCGTAGGAACGGCATCAAGAAGTCGTCAAGGCTAGACCGTTTGTCACAAATTGCCCTCTATTAAGATCACCTCATAACTCATACGCACATCCAGTCCTCTAAAATAATATGTACGAGACAGAAAACAAAGTCAATAACGTGGAACCCGTTCACACACATGTCAAGTCATGAGTGGTCAAACTGTGAAGAAAAAATATTGGTTTATAAAAAGCTTTGGAGCCGAGAGTTATTTTCACGGGGAGCGTGGGCGAGAGGTAGCCGCATCGTTAAATTATGTTTGAGGTCATCGATTGAGAGGACCGAGTAGACCTGTGCATTTACTTGATTCTCACTTAACGGTTCACTGAATTAACGAATTCAACGAGTTGGGAAACCGCGTTCTCATTCCCCAACCGGTAGTGACAGCACACATCAGAATTAAGACATCGAAGTACTTGATGCTCGCGAGCAGGACAGGACAGCTGTTGCACACATTGGAGTATTAAAGCACAGATAAAGTTTACAAGCTAAATTCTAATTATGGCCGCGTATGGCACTTGTCACAGTTACGAGCGTCGTAGTCGTAGATTTATATTTAGCGCCCCTTTTGTTTTCCGAAATAACGCTCTACCACGTATCGTTTTGTTCCAGATATTGTTGGTAAACAAAGAGATTCAAGATGGCATTGTTTGGAATGGCCTCCGCGGTGGCGGGCTTTGTCAAAGTCCGCTACCTGATCGACAAAGCTATCATCGACAACATGGTGTTCCGGATGCACTATAGAATAACATCTGCCATACTGTTCCTGTGCTGCATTCTCGTCACAGCCAATAATCTTATCGGTAAGTTGACGTACTTTTTTATTTGATAATAGCAGTTGATGTAATATCATGTTTAAACTTCGTTATCTTCGAAGTTTGCTTTTAATGATAACGAGAAATCCGTAGTTTTGCTCGCCTTAAACTTATCGAGTTATACCTGCTTCATTGTTTACAATAAGGGATCCTTGACTTAAGACATTTATTTCCATATTAATTTGCATAAAAACAATATAAAATAATTTGCATCGCCACAAAAACTACACATTAATATAATGGTCGAAAAAACTTCTCGAATATTATGACATGGTATGGTAGCTAGAAAGTAAATATTATTCAATGCACAAAGAGAGCCAGTGAAAGTTTGAATCATACACTATGCGGAGTTTAATTAAAGAAAACAGTAATGTCTTTCATGTCGGACTAGAATTGGCTTGATACTGACCCAGCCCACAGACACGTTAACACAAAGAGCCTACAGAGGTACACATATAGCGAACGCAAGTGTGAATACTTCTCAGGTCAACGTTCAGGGGAATCCGTAACAGTTACCCAAATTGAGTGATTATGGCAATTCAGCTTTACAAATAAATACCGAAGCGTGTTCTAGACAGTATAATTTGGTGTAGCAGATTTGTCCAATCTGTATTTCTAATTTATTATTATTATTATATAGGGTAGGACAATTTTACGAAATTTATGTTTGTAATCCATTTTATATGTGGAAAAAATGCAATGCATCTTTTCATACAAATAAATAACATTGAAATATTATTCTGAATTTAAAATAAATACTTTTCTGTAGTAAGGATATTTTCAACGCATTTTCAGAACTACTTTTTTTGTCCGATGAAAACGGCTGAATCAATTCTGACATGATTTTCAATGACAGGTAGTGGGATTTTTTAGTCAAGGCTCATTTTTGTCCCTGTGCTATTTACGATCGCTACGTTGAAATAACCGAAATGATATGTATATCTTCACATATTTCTTTATCTTACTGAACTTCTTAACCATTAATAACGTAAACGTCGGAATTCAATGTCCTAATGGAACCAAAGTTCGGAAGTAATCAGTTCGTGTATCAGCTAAATAATTCTTAATTGACTCTTCAAATTAAATGCCTAATTGTTATGAAACTTTTACTGTCAGTCGTACGTAGATTTTGTGCTGAAAATAAATACAAATTGGGGCGCAAATTCGGCCAACCCTATGAGAAAGTGGGAGCAGATATATGTTGTAATGTATGCGAGGAATTGCATACATTATGCGTTTCCCCTAATTAAGACGAAGTGCCCTCCGTTGATGAATTAATTGCTGTTAATACCACAATTAGCAACACACTCCCACGACAATCGGCACGGTCTCAGATATACGTGATCCATGTTTCAAGTGGCTTTGAAATGATCTGGAACGCGTTCCATAAATGCTGTTTATGTTCGTATTATCGCGTGCCCGTCGTCTGATGAGCTACAGGACTACTTATTAACTTGCTTATTTTATTACCTTACTACAGTAGTTGACGCCCAACTTCACATTATAAGTGGATGAAACTCACATCAGAGTTATTCCAATGAGCGTTTTCTTAATTCAGTACAATTTTAAATTTTTACCTCATTTTAACTACTTTTCGTCGCAGTGGTGTCGATTCCATTCCGGGCCAAATTCCTACACGATCTGTGCAGTACTCGTTGTTTCTAATATCCAAGATAGAAAAACAAACAGTAAACCTTGTGTGATACGGTGGAAAAAGTTGTCGATTTTTGTTATCCATTCAAATTATATTCCTTAAGTTACTTTTAGAATATTCCAGCGTTACCGAAATGTTTCCTTGCGTTCATTCATCATTCACCTACCTTTATCCTACATTAGGTGGGATCACAAAATGTATTTCAGAGCCATTTCTATAAATTCTATGGAAATAAAGTTTTTCTTCCAATTCCCTCTTGTCAGACATCATCTCAGTGTACCACTCCTTTTATATTCTTTATTTATTTCTTTTATATCTTTCACGTAATCCATCTATCTTTTCTTTGGCCTACCTCTACTCTTAAAGGTTACCTATAAGTAAATGCTAATTAGCATTAAGTTTGCCTATGTACCCGTTTTTCTTGTGAATGTTCGATCTACTCTTATATCCACCCTGTTTCCTTGTTCTGTAATAAACTAAGTAAATAATTATACTTAATGTGTACTTATCAGCTCTCTTAGACTTTCCAAAGAGTAACGAGGTGGTATGTTCAATTAACTGTACGCAGGTCATTAGGGCCCACTGCATTGTTGGAACTTTCCAATAAGCGTTCGTTTAACTCTAGGCATAAATTAGTTGTTTCTCATAATACGCTTAGTTAGTTATGTATTCCGAAAGTCCTGAGTAAGGTCTGGGGACGAATGAAACGTTGCAGTCCGTGATATATCGATACACAATAACCTACTTATCACATGTTTATAAATTACAAATCGTATTTGCACTCCAGGTGTATATAATCATAACAACTGTATGTGTGCGATATCGTTTATTACTATGCAGCGCAGTCACTAAGCATAATACTACTAGTGTCACAGGGTGGATTGAAGGGCGCTTCAAAGTGGCTCCTTTCTTTCACTTGACACATGTCTTTGTGGATTTATGACATGATGGTTTCCTCAAGATGTAATTACCAAGGTAATTACCTTGGACATTGTGCACATTAATATTTCTGAACTGAGTTTTTTTTCTGTACTACCAGGCCACGACACGCGTGGTACAACTCCCCTACTTGAAGTCGTAATAATATCTATATACAAAAATTTGTAAAAAGATGCAACATCTGATTGTAACAAGCGTATATAACAAACGTATATACAGGTTTATTAAAACTTAATAGAACAGTTGCCAATTAATTCTTTTGTAAACCTTATAATTGAAATTTTTTTTTATATTAAAATCACTTCCGTTGATTGATCGATGATTCACGTCATATATTTGATATAAATGTTTCTTTGAAACTGCGCATATAAGACATGTGTTAGTTTACCGCGACCTACTTTGGGGCGGATTGCAACTCTCGCGCGCAAACCTGCCATACACATGCAAGTTTTTCCCGTCGTTTCTAGTTTATTCAATCTCTCGCGTGGACTGTGACAATTGTTGTAATTATCATTACTGGACTTACTAGATGCACTGCAATACTGCAATACGAATTTGCTAATAACTAGCAATCAAGTAACGTCTTGTTAACGCTTTCTTGGAAGCCACCTACCTTGTAAGCAAAAGTTGATTAACTTAGTTTTGTCGTTGGTTTGGTGTTATGTGCAAATGTGCCTTTATTTAGCGTTGGCACTATTTGTAATGACGTTTTAGAGACAATAGATGCTCTTTATAGGCATAAACATGGCGTATTATCTGGGCAAAAAGGACATATTATGTTGTCTTAAATTTTAATATAGTTAATCATCTATGACGTATCGATACTAAATCGAAATAGGCGTAAATCTGACCCGACGACCGAAGTTCAATAACATACATTCCAGTATTACGGTGCACATCTGGTTCGCAAGGCGGCGATAAACGCGCTAACTATGCTAAATGCTCGTTATGGAGCGAATTAGCGAGCAGATGACTTCAATTTAATATCGCTGTGCTTTTTGTGACTCATTGCATGCAACTACGGGAATCACATATGTAATATTTTACGATTTTTACGGGAATTCTCAATACTTTGGTAACTTTACCGTAAGATTCCATTACAAGTAAAGGATGCAAGACATACATACCTACAGTTCAAGGAAAGCTGTATATCATTTGTCAGCAAATTCTAAACATGATTATGCTAATCTATGTTGTGTAAGAATAAAAAAATACTCATTTGGAGTAAGTCATTGCAAACCTGTTGCATTTGAAAGAATTCTAAATGACATCAATGTCTAAACATGGTCACTTTTGATCATATGATTCTAAATAGGCCGATCGTTTTCGTGTAAACAGCTATAATATCCATCTATTTGGTCACTCCCAGCATTGTCGGTGGCCAGTTTGGTGCGCTGTTATCAAACTAGTCCAGTGTTATATGAGCCGAAACTGCATACAAAATAACATTACGACATCATTCACCTAACAGTTTAATTTTTTCTTTCTTTTCTGCGTTTTTGTGTAAACAAAGATCCACTGTAAAACATTGCTACAACAGTTTTGGCTGGTTTTAAAAAGTTGCACTTTATTTGCAGTTATAATGAAGTAACAATTGCTGGTTCCTGGAGGAAATAGATAGCAAGAACAAACCACGCAATGTAATGTACAATCTGCAAATCATAATCATGTGTTGAAAAAATTATTTACATCCTGCTTCTACGGAAATTAACTGACCCATTTTAAAATCTATACAATGATTCAAATTAAACTGTAAAATAATTTTGTACGTAAAAAGGGTTCTATACATTATTAAATAATTGTAAATGACGGGTAAGATCGAAATTTTATTATTCTGATTCTCTAATAAATCATATAATTACCCATAGAAGTTAGTATTCAAATTTATAAAACGTAAAAGCAAAAACGCTTGACCATACAAACAAAATCAACGCACAAAACTTAGTTTATTTTGCGACGAAAACATGAGAACATTTTGAATACCCCATACATTATATTCTCCATGCGCGTTTCAGTCATGGCCACCAGAGCCGCAGGTAGAGTCAGGGGCGGCCAGCTGCACTGCCATTTAGAACTATATTAGCGTCATCCGCAATCGCTCCAATGTCGAGGGCATATGGGAACTAATTTATGTTATGAAACGATATACTTGTATCTTGCGATATAGGGTGATATGTTTAGCCCAGACTTGTGGGTTATATCTTTAGTGTATAATTTGTCCTGAATGTCAGATTCATTGTGACTGGAACTGAGTGTTAACTAAGTTATATTCGTGGGAAAATAATGATGAGCTTACCAGTTATCAAGTCTGCATTTCCACAATAGTTTTGTTAGATAGATAGATAGAAACTTATTTATTGCACAAGGTAAAAACAAGTACACGGGCGAACTTAATGCTTTATAGCATTTTGTTCCAGCTAACCTTTATGTAGTATGGACTGGATGTGATAGTGCATTTTGGTTAAAGTATAAAGTTATTTATACACATACTATATAAAACTACATAATTAAACTTATTATGCATATACATACATATGTACATATATAATAAATATACATAAACCTATATAAATACTGCTTAATTTATTCCATGTTTTGTATAGACAGGTAACGTTTATGTTTGTTACAAGTTGAAATGTGGCTCCTTCAAGCTGCGCCTACCACTTCAGGGAAAGATCAGTGAATCTACTTATTTACGTAATTATTTTGCCTGCCTATATATGAGCTTACCTCAGTGCATGATGTAATTATTATGTAAATATACGTTTCAAAATAAGGCAATGAACGTATAAATTACAACTACTTTTACGCTTAGGAAGGCGCATTAAGTCGTACGCGCCATTTTTATTCCGTCAATACAGAAAAACTGAACTGAAGGCCAATTGAAAAATACTGTGGTCATTATGAGATTGCACTTTAACAACCAACATGGTGAAAAATCATACCTTCGATGAGTCGAGAGTGATTCACCGAAATGAAACCCGCAAAAACAGGTATAGGTGACGAGCTAAAGACCTCCTTTGGTTTGCATAACTGAATAAAATGTTACATTTTCCTTAAAAAGTGTCTTTATTTTTATTGCAGGCGAGCCGATATCGTGTATTAGTGACGGGGCAGTCCCCGGCCACGTACTAAACACTTATTGCTGGATTACGTACACATTCACACTACCGGATGCCGGCCACCAGGGTATGGTACACCCCGGTTTAGGAAACGATTATGGAGAGGAGAAACGTATCCATGCATACTACCAGTGGGTGCCATTCATGCTATTCTTCCAGGTAAGAACTAAATTTAAAAGTTGCTAGACGCTTATTGGAGAAAGTTCGTTATGGCATGACCTTTATGAATTACTAGCTGCGTCCCGCGGTGACTAAGTAATACCACGAGAACACTGCACTTTTCCAGTATCAAAGTAGCCTATGTGTTAATCCAGGATGTAAGCTATCTTGGTACCAAATATCATCCAAATCCATTCAGCCATTTGAGCGTGAAAGAGTAACAAACATCCATACAAACTTTCACGTTTATAATATTAGTAGGATCAAGCGTCGACTGGCTGACTCATGATATCGAAGTCCGTTTTATCTTTAGTCTTCATCGAAGCTGGCCGGAACAAATTTCGGCGCCGCCAACTTCACTGCGAATGTCTTAAGTCTTGCACAAGCAGTAAGCACGACAGCAAATTACGTAAACCTGACGAAACTTTATGAATCGTGTTGCAAGACTAATGCTTGTTTTCAGGGCCTACTGTTCTACATCCCTCACTGGATCTGGAAGAACTGGGAAGAGGGCAAGGTCCGCATGATCTCGGATGGTATGCGAGGTACAACCGCATGCATCGCCGACGACAAAGGGAACCGTCAGGTAAATAATTAATCTATCACATATTATACCAAGTTAACTCACCATGTATAGCTGGACCACAGAAATGAGGGGTCTCTTCTAATACAGGTTTCTTTAAACTTTACAGAAGAATTCCCAATCCACCATAGCGAACAAAAAAAAACTCATATTCAATGAATGTGAGGAATTTCCGCCGTATATCCAACCACTAAGGGGCCTGCAGTCAGGCTATTTTCACATTGTGTAGCTGTTATCTTAGCTAGTAGAAAGGCGCAAATATAAATAGAAGCTGCAGAAACATAATGAGAAAGTGGCATAGAAACTCGAAATTGTCATGTAGACCGTCACGACAGAAGCGAATGAAGAACAAGATCCGAAGGCATTACTAATCAGCAGCCAATTAACCAGGGCGGGTTCAATTGGGAGAAGTCTAGTTTTAATGAATATTTATTACGTCCCTAATAAGACTATTATAACGGAAGTATAACGTAACCTATTAGCAAGGGATTCATATTATGTGCATTAGTGCATATTAGTGCACGACATGAGTTAAAATCGCACTTAAAATCCTTTCACCACACTGATTCGAATAGAATAGAAAGTGCATTTATATCTTTTTCCTCAAATCCAGTGCAGTTTCAAGCTTTACTTCGGATAAATACAATAATTTCTTCCTGGACTGTTTTAAGTGAAGTCGGCGAATACGAAGGCCAACACATAACCGAGTAAAGGACTGTGTGAATAACCTCTCTCCTCATTTAAATTTCAGAACCGTCTTGTCCAGTACCTGATGGATACCTTGCACATGCATAATACATACTCATTTGGGTATTTCTTCTGCGAAGTGTTGAACTTTGCCAATGTGGTAAGTGGCTTTGTATATATTTATATATAAAGTGAATTTATTCAGTTAAAGTTCCCACATTTTACTATACGTGAGATCAAAAGTAAACACGCAGTGTTTTATTTAGCGTAACTAGGACTTCGAGAAATAAGATATCCTCCTTGTTCTATTGAAGGCAAAGCGTAATACCAAGAGAATACACAAAAGTAGATAAAAAAGTTTCTTAAAAAAAACTGTTTCTCGTTATATTCTTCTTGCTGTACTATTATGGATATTTGAAGACATCAATAAATCTGTTTCTAGGTTGGCAACATTTTCTTCCTCGACACATTCCTTGGTGGTGCTTTCCTGACCTACGGCAGCGACGTGGTCAAATTTTCGAACATGAACCAGGAACAACGAACTGACCCTATGGCAAGTTTATAAGTTAACCAGTTTTTTACCCCCGCCCCGACTGGATCGCTCCAGTCCATTCCACAGGAACAAGCGTAAGGGTATAAAAACTATGCCTAGCCTGTGTCACCCTCCAATACCTAACTACCCCTATGCAAAAAACACGTCAATCGTGAAAGAAGAGAAATCCAACAAATATAGAGGCTCCTTTCGTGCACTTGACACATGTCTCAAGTATTGGTTCTAGTACATGTTGGTTTCCATGCAACGTTTTTTTTCACCGTTGAGAAAGTGCAAATAATAATAATAATAATAATAATATTGGTGGACATTTCACACAACGCCATCTAGTCCCAAAGTAAGCTAAAAGCATAGCTTGTATCATGGGAACCAGACAACTAATAATAATACTTGTTTTTTTTAATAAATACATATGATACATATTAAACACCCAGACACAGAACAAACAAATGTTTGTTCTGGGTGGAAATCGAACCCACGACCTACAGCGCAGAAGGCAGGGTACTACCAACTGAGCTATTAGGCTAGTCAAACATTTTTCAAAAACTCATTGATGCACGTCGTTTGAAATTCGAGGTCTATGCCACTATGCCACCAAGCTATTAGCGCACTTAATATTGAGAGCAATAGTAACAACGATAATGCTCATACTAATCATCTTTTGTTAAGTTGAAACCTAACTACTGAAACTTTCAAGGTTATAATTGTGTTCATATGTTTTCCAGATCGAAGTGTTCCCAAGGCTAACAAAGTGTACATTCCACAAGTTCGGTGCATCAGGATCAATACAGAAACACGACGCCCTCTGCGTACTAGCCTTGAACATCCTCAATGAGAAAATTTTCATCTTCCTGTGGTTCTGGTGAGTGCATGCAGCTATTTGAATATTTATTTGTGCGCTTTGTTATATACAGTGTACGTTATTCATGAGTTTGGAATGGATATTGCTCATAAAGCGACATATTATTACTTAAGATAAATAAACTTCTTATTGATAATCAATATGAAAACGATAATAGTCTCGATGAACTGGTAACAGAATAAACCTATTCTAACATACTTACATATGTATTGTATTAAATTACGTATCATATAACTTTCTTTGTCCACTTTGGATTGAAAGAAAGAAAGAAAAATATTTTTATTTACCTTAATAACTACTACACAATAAATTAAACTACATATGATACATATACACGTGGCTAGTGCTACGTGATTCAAAAGTTTGTGCGCAGCAGAGCTCAAGGCAAACATGGGTTTGCCTTGAGCTTGGAAATGTTATTGGAACATGCCTATTTCACCCTTACTCATTTTGTCCTTTATTATGTCATATAAAAATAGTTGTAAGCAGCTGAAGTTATATGAGTTAGTAATGGGAATAGAATAGTAGCGATGAGTGTACCACGTGTCCTGCCTAAATTCCAACGATAATGAAAAGCAGTGTGAAACGATGACCGTTTGTCTCTTCCAAAACCTTCGAGATGAAAAGTATTTTTCTTATATTACTTGTTTTACGTGATAAAGTTCGGGAACGAGCAGATGGCCGACCTGGTGTTAAGTGGTAACTTCTGCACATAACAAGCAATACGGGTCTTCCCCTACTATGGAGAACAAAACCCAAGTCTCATCAGATGCGCCCGTAACTCTGAGACAAAATGTAGGTTCATAAACATTTTCTGTGATTTCAGGTTCATCATTCTGTCTGTGGTATCAGGCTCGGCGATCATCTACTCAGCAGCCGTCATCATACTGCCAAGCACTCGCGAGACCATACTCAAACGACGTTTCCGTTTCGGCACCCCCAACGGTGTTGAGGCCCTCGTTAGGAAGACTCAGGTGAATATTACACAGATAGAATGTTATTTAAACAATTTGTAAGGAGACACTGGTATAAATGTTTTTAGGTAGTAAGAGGAAATTGCATGAGAGTGAAAGAGCTTTAAACTGATAAATGACTTGTTAAATTAGCTTCACGTTATTTATATATAATGCAGTTAGTAAATTTTTGTACGTGTATTGGACGAGAAAAATGACAAGAAAATTAACCAAAAGACTGATTAGACCTTTGTGCAGCAGGTGTTTGCAGGTTGATAAATATTCAGAAAGGTTTTTATGTGTTAGGCTACTTTCAGTGTGAATATACGGAAAACAAACTATGGCGAAGAAATAAAATCTCTATAGTGGAGAAATTAGTAATTCTAAAATAATGAACCACGCTACTTGCATAATGCAATATTACAATGGATCGATAGCACTCAAACAAAGATTGTATTTAACTCGAATGCGTAATGCTTTTACGATTACCATCGACCTATTTGCAAACATCGATAAGCGGTTATACATTGATGACTGTTTCAATTACTAGTCAAATAACAAGCACTACACCATACCGGCTATTCAAAAACTACTACATTTAGTGAATAAACTTTTTTCTTACGTGAAAAGTGTGCTCGCAATTCTGGAGTTAGCTGAAAAGCGGTTTGTTAGGAGCCATAGAAAGAGAACAATATATTTTAACCCCACACAGCTAACCTCATAGTTGTTACGATCTATAATGAAGTATAAAGTTTGTTGCGTAATGTTTAATTACATCAATTGTCATTTCAGGTTGGCGATTTCTTGCTACTCCATCTGCTAGGCCAGAATATGTCTATGCGTGTATTCGGCGAAGTCCTAGACGAATTATCACGGAGACTGCACCTCGGCTCCAACGCGCCATCGGCCCCTTCCACTCTGGAGATGGCCCCGATTTACCCCGACATTGACAAGTTTTCGAAGGAAACAGAAACGTAAGGATACCGAAAGAGTAGAGTACAAAATAGTCTAAGGCTTCTTACACCTGAAGTCGCTTGAATTGCCCCTTGAGACAGCATTTCTTTGCGGGACTCACTAGTCCATCATTATAGGAATAACAAACAACATTGAATCATCTACGAGTTTACTTTCGAGATGTTATCATTATTCATGGCACATAGTCCAAATTCAGTTGATATGAGTACTGATATCAATTGAATAATTGACTACTATAATTCTACTGAGAAGTGTCTGTTTGTGGGGCAATTTGTTTACATTTTAGATATTTTGACAATTTTTGACCCACCGCTTATAAAATCGGTTGGTATTGACGAACCATTATCAAGCGACTCTGGGTGTGGACTAGGCATTAGTCATAACTAAGATAAAGTTCTACGACTTTGAACTTTTAACGTTCTCGAATTTTTCTGCTCTCTTTATGATGAATTTTAAATTTGTAAGCAGCCTGATGAAATGTAAAATTATACATGCGTTATTGCGGTTTTAAAATAAAACGAGAAATCTACGTAAGTAAATGACTGATTTTAGCAAAAGACATTCCTTTATTATACCGTTTTCTCTTGTAATAATAAATAGTAAATGACTACTGTAGTTAACTATTATTTATGCATAATAATGTGAAGTTAACTACAATTACTACATGTGATTCCTAGATGGACGACAATTAAGTAAAACAACTGTTGAAAAATCAGATGTATTAAAAGACGTTCTATATACAAGAACTATTTTATGTATACTTTTACACATGTATGTAGTAGACTATAGTAATTTAGCCCCACTAAACTAATAATCAAAACATATCAATGCCAACGATGAATTAAAATCAGTATAATAAATAGCTAGATTGTGATAAAATGTAGTAATACTAGTTAGGAAACTAAAACATCAGACAAAAGACAATAAAATGTATCCTATTTAAAATCTTTTAATCAGTAACGTCACTCAAATATTATTTAGCATGCCATGAAACTAAATCATAGGACTAAGATCTCTTACACTGCGACCAATTTTGAATTGTTCTATGTATGTAGACATTTATGGATTAACACGTCGATACTTTCTCGTGTTAGGTATAAATACACAAATACCATTAGATTGTTTTGTAAGAATGGGACAAGATACCGAGGCTTGACGAGGGTATGATGAAACAACTAGTGAAAATAATAATGGTCTCGAAGGATAATCAAAAGTATAAGTTAGACATAGTCATGAAAACATTAGATATTATTTAGCGTAAGGCTCAGTGCACTTGTGAGAAAATCTGTTTTCGCCGTATGTGGATAAATCTCTATTTGGATTTGGATAAATAAATATTATTCAGTAGATAGGTATTTAAATATTTTTAGATAGTACTTTATTATTGTAGCAACATGTTTTCGTATTGTATAATATATACGATCATAAAGTCTATTAGTAATCGTTTGCATGACATCCAATTTTTGTCTTTGGAAACTATAAATGGTAGATGTAGAACGTGTAATCCATAATAGCATACATTCTATGAGATTTTATTAGTTTACTGGTAACAAATAGATGTAACAATCTTTATTTTGTTCCTCCAATATTATTTTAGATATACGCGTAAGAAATTGTAATGTATGCAAGGACAAACAAACGTAAAGTGCCATGTCGGTATTAATACTAAAAGTATACATTCCTTGTGACCATAAGCAGACTGTTTGAAAGCCCATCCATACTAGGCTATAAAATGTACTAACATATCGAATTGTGCACTTGTGTGTCGATGTCTTTAGTCGGAACTACGATTATACGATACAAAATGTGAACTAGTGTGGACGAGCCTTAATGATAAGCAGGCGAAGTATTTATGACACTCAATTAAAACTTCCATGTAAGATTCCCACACAGTACTAACAATACGAAACTAAGCGGAGCTCTCATGTCTCGATGTTCGAGTTTCAATCATTTCTGAAGTATACAATGAAGGAAGACTATTTATGTAGTAAAACATCCATGTATTTACGTAGTGCTTTGAATTATAAAAATAAATATATTAAAATGTTGTTTTATTTACACTTTACCATTATTTTATCGATCAGAGTTGGTACAAGATTTGTCCTAACTGACGGGTTATTGAGGAATTCATTACAGGAAGAAAGCGTAAGCAGAGTAATCCGTGAGAAAACAATGGCGGCTAGGAGCTCACCAGTAGTGACGTCTACGTTCCCACGATAGTGTAACCCAAACGGTAAAAAGTGGCCCAATGAGGCTCTGCTTCCGGTATAGGAGTGAGTTTATGTATATTTAACATCAAAAACTGAATACAGAGACATCCAAAAAGAAAGGTAAATGGGCAGATAGATCATGATGGAATCTGCTAATCAGAATTATCAAATACTGATTAGTATGTACATAAGGTCAGGTACGGTCAAGTTAATTACTAGCACAGCGATCGTAATCATCAATTATAGTAGGAATTAATTTGATAAATGGAATCATGATAAATCAGTACAATTTCACTTATGCGTCATTGAGCACTACAATTGTACTATTTTTAAGAATAAAAATGTTGTTGCGTTCGATTCTTATCGATCGCACCAAATCAAATGAGGTAAATCTAATCTAATATAAACCAACTATTGAAAAGATATCTTTTCAGAGACATTCCATTAACTTATTCCATGTTTCCTATGTGGAATTTCCTCATAGCTGGCCTGTTCAATGACCACGCGACAATTAAGACCAAAAGCGTCCAAAAGTCACCGAGGACAAATGTGTATGAAAACGTGTGTGGTTATTTTAAAAGCCCTAATTTTTTATATAAAAAATTGATCTCTGCGATATTTATTACTATCGTGTGGTGTTCGCGTGGTCTATCTGAACAAACCTACTACAGGTGGGTATAAAATCTGTTACAAGATTTTAGTGATTGATAGACAGGAGTGAAGCTTAGTAACATTGTTTTATTTTATATTTTTCACTTAAACACTTACGATACGTCACAACGCGGGGGTTCCGCCTCTCTTGACATTTTGTGGAGCACTACATGAATTTGAAATATAAGCAAAATGGTGCCAATTATATTAGTGTCAAACCAAACTAACTCTAAACGGCATCCTTGTTCATCGTAAAAGATACAGGAATAATCTTAGAGCTGTCAAAATCATTCTTAGTTTAGTTCGATACTACCAGAATCGACATCATAACGCACAGTTCAGATGGTCGTACGACGATGAGTGATCATATAAACGATTGTTTTGACCCTGGAATATCTATTCGCACTCGACTTGCAAGTCACCGACAGTCGCGTCAACATAAACCAAACCTTCTAATCGACCTTCGATCTAATTCCCCCATCTCCATTCTACCACTTTACATCCAGACGTACAGCATCGCGTCGCCCTTTCTTAGTCCTATTACCTCACACCACACGAAGCGTTTTGCTTCCACTTTCATAATGCGGACAGCCCAAGAGTGGAACTCCTTGCCTGCGTCTGTATTTCCCGAGAACTATAATCTGGAGGTCTTCAAGAGGAGAGTGAATAGGATTTTCCAGGCAAGCATCGTAGACCGCATCGTCCCTTAACATCAGGTGAGATTGTGGTCAAAAAATCAAAAAAAAAGAAAAACCTTATCATTAATGTTTCGTGCAAGACTCACCTATTCCCCCAGTCTAATTTTGCAACGAGCTTCAACCTCAAGGCCCTGGTCTGGTCTTGTGTGAGTGTTCCGGCGAGTAACGCGCGTCTTCCAGACAGGAGTTCCCTCATCACCTTCGCTACGGCGCTGAATCTGTACGTTTCTCGCTCCTGAAATGGTTCGATGGCATGACTGGCTTGGACTGGCCTCATAGCTCAGTTGGTAGTGACCCTGCCTTCTGTGAGGTAGGTCGTGGGTGCGATTCTCACCCAGGACAAACATTTGTGTGACGAACATAGATGTTTGTTCTGCGCCTGGGTGTTTATATGTGCGTATTTACAAAAAGTATTTAAGAATTATATTATTATTATTTTATTCCTTTTCTTATAATGAAAGATTTCTTAAACCTAAGTAGATGTCATCGTACATACGTGTCGCTTTCAATAGCAAAGTATGCAAGTGACGAATTTTGAACCAAAAATACAGCTACCATCATCTCGCTGTTATCAATTTAGTTAACAATAAAAATAGATATCGCTCATCAGCCGGAACTGAATTCAGACGAAGGCCCATGAAAATAAAAAACAGCAGAAAGATATATATGTGAGCGATTCAAAAACAATCATCCAACAATAGTTATAGTATATCAGTTAGTAGTCAGTAGTATATCAATATATCAGTAGTATAGTATATCAGTTGTATAAGTCAGTTTTAAAAGTAGAACTGTTAAGTTCGGCCGGGGAAGTACTGCCATCATGCCCATTTCTGCCACCAAGTAGCGATTGCTGTGTTCCCGTGGAAGGGAGTGGGTGACGGTGAAATTGCAGGCGCATGAGACGTAACATCCCCGTCTCAGGGTGATGGACGCAACGCAATGCGACTTGAGTCATCTCGTACTGCGGGGGAGATGACTTGAGTCGTATTGCTGTTGTCTATGGGCGGGGGTTACCACTTAATAATTACCACAAATAATAATTAGGGCCGTCAGCTATCACAAAAAAAAAGAGGAAAAATGCATGAATCTATATATGAATGTAACAGCGACCAAACATGTCATGTATACAGATTTTACTGAATAGCAGAGCCTTTTCTCGGAATATTCTGTAAGAGGAAAATGCATGAGTCTATATATGTACGTATAACAGCGACCAAACATGTCATGTAAACAGAATTTACTAAATAGATGAGCGTTTTCTGGGAATATTCTGTAAGATTACAATATGGAGGAAGTACGCTGTGATTCATAGCGTAACCGTTGTTTTCGTTACCTAAAAATAAAACAATTAGGGAAACAAGATAATGCTAATGAGCCATTATAGTCTGGGGAGGTAAATTTAAGAGATAATGATAAGCCCAAGGAGCGCAAATAGGAAAGGAAGGCGTGCAATAAGATATTCAACTTAATCATAAATCAGGAAGCAATTAAACAATCTGTTTCTTTTTTATAATATTGTGTTAGATTCTCGATTTCATATATGGGCCTAAGCTTTTTCCTGTATCACGAATATCAGAAATTTAAACAGCAAAATTATTCTGCACCGTACAATCGATATTTCGATCCAAGGTTCGTCACGAAGGTCAAAACGAATATTTTACGTATTTCGTCAAAATCAGATTTATTCTAGCATTTTGAAACGGTTGACAAAACAATGGGGGTCATTACGTCGACTCGCCCTGTAAGTGACCCCATGAGGTACCTACCTCTAAGTGAAAACATCGTGAATGTAAGCATATAAACATTAGTAAATTAACTACCAACAATAAGCAAAATGTGAACTTTCAATAGATAAAGGACTAGCGGAATTTCATAATGATGATGATATTCAATGACTCATGAATGATACTTTTTTACTTAGCAATTACGCACAGATTGCAGCCTCGATCGTCCATAAATCTGAAATTTCAACAACAGCAGCTGTTGCTAAGTTATTTTTGTATTTAATGCGTCAGTTACATCGCTTATACAAGCTTATACCGCGGAAGTAAGCAGATGATAATGGGCCTCTCTGTTCCGTACCAGTTTATACTCCCAGAATTATATACTCTTGGATACTGATCGTGTCACAAGCTGTCTCGAGCCAGTTTGGTGAAAGGACTAAAGTGCCCCTCAAAGAAGCTCCTTTCGTGCGCTTGACACATGTTTTCGAATGTTCGGAACAAGGGTATGCCCGTTTATCCTCACGATGTTTTCCTTCACTATTTTGAGAACGTGGTATTGCGCACATAGATTTTTAAGTGAAAATATTTCATTAGAGCATGTTAGGATTCGAACTAGCGAGCTCCGGATTAAAACTCGTGGTCTGTACCAATGGGAAATCACGCTCTCATGTGCCCAGAGACAAGTCTACTCTCGAAAAGGGATAGTGTTTGGGCTTTCATTTACCATGGAAGTTCAAATGTATCACTCAATGGTGCAAGACGAAACCGGATACTGCTGTCTCTATTCATTAAGGATGTAGGAAAGTATTTAGAAAATTTAGCAGACATGCTTGTCATTCAACGTGTATGCCTTGAGACAAGTATGTATGTATGTGTTTAGGAACGACCGCTTTAAACATGTCCACTATACTAATCAGTTTCTTCAGTTTTTTCAGTGTAAGATAATGTGAAAATTGAAGAAACTGATATCCAGTTGTTCTCGCAACTATAAATCATTTTAAATTAATGAATTTTTTTATTGTATAGAACAGAATATAATGTATTAATGGAATATATTATTGTAAGAAAAATATCTTCATACTTATAGCACAATGATTAAGATTAGGAGAAAGTATAGTATTCAAGTGGTTTAAATAATGAACAGATATAATCACACCCTATGTAAACCCAGCTCACTGTAAACATAATGTGCCAGATGTTAAACATTACAATTTTCGCACTGTGGCTTGTTGATGTTGTATTCTGGGTTGAGCAACTGCATGGTAGGAAATTCTAGCGAAATTACTTCTTTTGGTCAACTGAAACCATTCTAAGCATGTTCAAAGAAGCCAGATTGTAAAATAAAATATAAATGATACATAAACATACTTTATTCCCATCGAGCAGGATTTCTTATATTTGTGTGCATTACTGTAAGAAAAGGCGTCGCCAGGGGGGCTGGGAGGGGCAACTGCCCCATTACTACAACAAGTTTAGTCTAAAGCAAAACAACCAAAGGCCACTCACTTGACTTTCTATCATTCACATTACAATCGCCATAGAGGTAAGACTCGCACTATAAGTGCAAAGTTTCATATTCTCTTGACAGTATCAATAATTCATACTTTCCCAAACTCGCTGCCAGTATGTCTTTTATGCTTGACACAAAGAGACGAACACTCACCACATAGAGCTTTTTCCAAAGGCGAGCCCATTCCCTCAAAACACAGGCTATCTCCCGCACCAACGGGTCATCCTTCAGCTCTGCTATGGCCGTAGCACCTGATCCTTTGACCGTGCATGGCCGGATGGAGACCACGCAAGCTGGGAAAATACCCCAGGTGGATCGGTTCTTTGTGCTGAACCCTCTATACCACACTGAAACAATTAGAGGTATAATATTCAATATAATAATTATAATTTTATCTTAGTGAGGAAGGTTAAATAAATTTAATTTTTATATGTGTACAGTGAGCATATTTTCTGGCCTCTATATATACAGGTATATATAGAGGTATATACAGAGGTGATAAATAATCTTATAACGATATGTAAACAGTAACTGTGTAGTGGTGTAAACATTCTTACCTCCATTTTCTTCTAGTATCTGTACAGCTTCACCTATTTCAAGAGGCAAGCCGGACCGTACATCTCCTTTCCAGTTATAAACAGCTGAAATTAAGCAAGTTAAGTCTTATATTTTTTTAAATTAAATAAACATACATATTCATATACTAAAATTCATCTATTAATGAAACTGCAGCTACAACATTTGAATAATTATTATTCCACGTTATAAGTACAGATTTTTTAGTTTTTTAGCTTTGTACGTATATAACTAATAATTTAATTTAAGTAATAACTGCAGTAATCATTTATTGATAAATTACTGAGGCAATCATCCAAATATTCTTAAGTAAATACATTTTACAGATCAATCTCTGATTAATAATGGTTAAAATGCATAGGATGTTGTTGTTCTTCCGCTACAATTGGCAGGATGTCGCAGTAAAATGCTGATTGAATAAAAAACGTCAACTTACCGACTGCTACTTTTGCCGATTTCAAAGGAACCCACATCCTCACACAAGCAGAAAACACTTGAACCGATAAAAGTTAAATATTTGTTTAAATACCGATGATCAATTGAAACCAAGGCATTATTTATGTTGAAAATCAATCAATTCCTCAACAAAGCTCAGCTTCCGACCAAAATTTGACAGTTCTGTTTTTTTGTCTTCACATTGTCGTTTTCTAATCCTCTTACGTGACGACTATGACAGTTTTAGCTGTTTTGCCGAGGACTATTATTATAGAACTACTTACTATACAGTATGTACTGTGATATTCATGAGTACTGGAAAGTCAAATATTATTTTCCACCATATATTGATTTATTTATATACATTCAAGTATGCAACGTCGTATGTTATACAAATTACTATCTTCCATGATTTCCTCAACGTGCTGATTTATCAAAATATTTATTCAAGAACAACAATAAAGAAGAATTCATATAAAATGATTACGAAATTTCGAAGTGCAATCAAAAGGAAATTAGTATAAGTACACATTAAACAAATTGGTTCGCGTTTTCGTTCGCTGAATTAGCTTGGGCCATTGACAACCTGCAATGACAGTGACATAAATAGTATGTCATTGAGTGAGACATTATCAATGATATCAACAGCGACTTTGACAATCAGACTATAAATTACGGCATTGTCATATTTTCAAATAAAGCAACGATGACTTTATTCATTATCTAACACGCGGTATTGAGATTCAGAGTAGTGTAATAAGACTTATAGGGCTTTAATTTATTCATCATTCAGCCCGTGTAATTCATTATATAAGTTATTCGTTAAGATATTTAACCCTGCCAACCTTGAATTTAGTGTTGAAATCAACCGCTTTAACATAATTACGAGTCCCTTCAACCAGTTTGCAGCAGGGCAGTAAATAACAGACGTCGCATTATGTACATAAGTTATTAATTGAGTCATTGAGTCGCACGATATACAGTGAATGGGTTAATAATATACTTAAGACCATATGCGCATACTTACGAATGGACAATTTATTTTTGCCATAGTGTATTCCTAAGCAAACCAACTTTACAACCATGCGTAAGTTTGTAGGCGAACCCAAAATGACAAATTTTACTCGTAGCCCGCACGAGTGTCACAACTCCGCTCCGAGATGCTAGCTTTTAATAGCGATTTTTTTATGCACATGTTGATGCACTATGTTGTGCTGAATATATATTGAATAGTGTAGTAAGTACATAAGCTAGTTGGCATCTGTCACCCTGCCTGTGGCTGTGGTTGTATGTCTATAATTTTATTTGTTTTGATTCGTTGCTGCATAACAATTGTTTGGGTTGAATAGAAAACAAAATATTTTCAGTTTCACCATGTCCGACGATTTTATACCTCTGAATCAAAGTACACCTGTTCAGCGGCAGTGGAATCAAGATAGAAATCAAAACCAAAGTGGTTTCCAAAAAGATGGCAATCATTTCCAAGGAGGAAGAAGGCCCCATAAACAATGGAATCGAAATAATAACTTTTCACGCAACAACAGCAGTTTTAGCGTGAGTAGTTGTTTTCACATTTTTTACAGAGGTGCCTTAGGTTTAAAGTCACTGGCGCTGGCACCGTTGTCCCTTGGTTTTGTTCAAAATATGATGTAAATTTGCGGTCATAAAGATTACGTTGACATTATTATTATGGATTTCGATAGGGTCATAAGTTCTTAAGAAAACATCATGAAATGTTTTTTGTATATTTTTTAATATCAGTTTACAGCCATTAGGGATATATTGTATTAATTTCCCGTTTACAAAACTGTAAATACTATGTTAGTGCTAATAATAAGTGGCTAAAACAAGATGTAACAGGCTATTTTCAAAAACTAGACTGATTAAAAGTTATGATATTGCAATTAAAACTAAATTGCATTTACATATTACCCCTAGTAAATTGATAAATACAAAATAGTTAAGTAACTTCGCTCATAAAATAGTAATGACTATTTTAACAGCTGACTTCATAGTTCATAGTTGTTAATAACCATCTGTAGACCTGTAATAAACATCAGCTTGAATTACTGTGATGGTGGAATACCTCACACCTGTAATTTGCACTAACTGGTACTTGTTGGTGCACTTAGTACTCCTTCGGTCACTGTAGTCGCTACATCTGAATGTTCTGTGAGATGTACAATCACAGCATAATTTTTGTCTTCATTGTGTGCTTCATTTACTGCTGCTCAGCAGTAATGCAGTCATGGGAATAAGCCAACACAGATATACCTGCCGCTCGGCAGGTATATCTGTGTTGGCTTATTCCCAGATAAAGTGAGTATGATTGAGACTGTTGGAAGGGGAAAACCTCGGTGTACAACTTAAGACCAAATCTGTGACATATTGGAAATAGGCTAGGTGATGAGTACCCTAAACCAACAAGCATGCATTAATGTTATGAGTTATTGAGTGGATGAAACTAAAGACTGAATTGAAGCTGCTAATTCTCCATTTTGTATATTTAGTACTATAATGAAGTATACTAAAGTGAAATGAGGCCAATTGTGCATGCCTACCACTTTTAGACAGTTTTTAGAGCTTATGCATGTGTCTCCCTATTATAATGTCACATTATCTCTTTCAGAGTGATAACAGCTTTGCCGACAACGGTCACAAACAAAACAGACAAAGTATTGATGCTTACTTGCATCCTTCAATGCTAGAGGATCCTTGGGCTAGTCTTAGAAGAAAAATGATTAATGATAAGTGAAGTGACCTGAATTGTTTATATTTAAATGGTATCGGTGTTATTATTTATAATGGAATAACCCTAGTAATTTAATTCATTAAAAAAATACTACTTAAGTTATTATCAAAATACTGTTTCCATGTTATAGAGTTTTCTTTGTTAAGATGGTTTCAATATTTTTTTAAGAACCACATTTGTTATGTATAAGGTGAGCTATAAATGATTAAATAAAAGAGACCAAGGAAAATTTCAGTTTAATAAAATCAGTCTCCTGGGTAGCTAATATATTCTACCAAAATTCAATAATAAAAAAAAAATGTGAGCCGTCACGGGACGCCTGGCAGATGTGAAACATCGACATTATTTTGTAAGAAACTAAGTACCCCATCACTAATAATGTTTATGATTTGTCGTAACCTTGAACGGACCAATCAGCGCTCATGCCGTGGCGACGCGTCGCCAAGCCAGAAATCGGTTTTACGTGCGGCTATAGATGTTTCACATCAAAAGATTGCCACAAAAATTTGTACTAAATTCATCTGCTTAGAATATAAATAAAAAAAAATACTGTACCTTGTTAGCTTCATTGTAGTCTTGATCACAACTACGCGCAGTTTTTTGATGTGAAACATCTATAGCCGCACGTAAAACCGATTTCTGGCGTGGCGACGCGTCGCCACGGCATGCGTTGCATATTACTTTTACAAAATAATGTCGATGTTTCACATCTGCCAGGCGTCCCGTGACGGCTCACATTTTTTTTATCAAATTCATGTACAAATATTGTCACAATACTGAAAATAGTTCACATCAACAGACGCAAATAATCCGTTAAACTGCAAAATGGAAATGTGGTTCGTCCACACGAATGCTTGTAGTTTACAATACAAAGCTTCACTGCCGGATATTGCAGCGATGTGTATAATTTATCGAAAATGGCTTTTTTTGTTTTACGTGATTTAAAAAAAAAACAATAAAGTTGTTTTTATATGTAACACATATACACAGCTACTTACCGACTTATCATTACATTCTACTTAACTAACCTATGCAATGCTTCCACGAATTAAAACACTGGTTTTATATATCGGTTCTAATTATAACATTGAATTTAGAAGAAATCTTTCACCTCAAAAGTTTTCCGTCATGTCTATTTCTTCGCCACCTTCTCATGATGCCTTCATGTACTGCATAGCATTACACCAGACCCTCGTAGCAGTGGGACTGAGCTGTCTCCAAGTCCTGCATTGATCTCAAACCGGACAAATAAAAAAGTAATAAAAGTAAATAAGTATAAAAATAAATTACAATAAAAATAAAGTAGTACTACTACCTGTGACAGCTTATACCAAGCTGTCACAGCTACTACTGATTGTTATTTGTTGTGTTATATACATAGTAATTATTTTTGGGAAGAAGATTCGTTTCCTTATTCGAGCAGATAGCAGCCTACCGCGTCTTAACAAGGGATCGATTAAATATCTGATTGGTACACTTTCAAAGAAAGATTTATGGATTCGACGATAAATCAATAGACTGATTGAAATAATTACTTTGCGCAACAAAACAAAAACCGGCTTTGCCAATGAACGAAAATGATCGCTCGTTTTCTCGTAGGTACATGGATCACATATTTTTTCTAGTTACTGAGGTAGATACTAGATCTAAGGTATAACGAACAATGAAAAATAAAAACGAATTGGGAAATTTGTAACCGGAAAACTTGGTAGCCACGCCTTTCAAACCGGAAGACTAACGCGAATGCATTACTGCTTGGCGGCAGAAATGTGTATTGTGGCAGTACTTCCCCGGGTGAACTTGACAAGTTCTGCCTGTAAAAATGGCCTGTTTTCGAGCCTGCCAACTCGCATAGAATCCTGTAGGTTTCGTATTCCCGTAGATTGACGAATGTGCTCAGTTCCTGAATGTCAAATGGAAAAATCGTATAAGTGATTATTCATAGATCGATGACCTCCACTTGCGATCTTTTAATAGAGGTAGTAACTTATTATATACAGGTAGGTTTTTTGTCAGTTTGAGGAACCTCTAATTAAAAAGATGCGGCAATTATATTTTTTAAATATTCTAATAAGAACAAAAGTTACGCACGGGTTTTTTGTAAATATAAAAAGTGGATTCTAAAAAACTAGAATACATTTCATTCAATGCTCAGCTAAAAGAAGCGCGGAAAATTTTCTCAGTATAAACGGATGTATAATACATAATATATCTTTGTCATGTAAAGTGTAGCTAACTATCATGCGACTCAGGACAGGCATTGTGTCACCTTACTTCCTAGCAATGGGTCCAACGATAATAATATATATTCCTTGATGATCCCGAAAACCGTCCCTTTCGAAAAAAATAATTAGCTAACTTAGGTATGTAGTACGAATGGAACATTTAGTGCTGAATTGCCCTCAAACAATTATGTTATATTACACAATTAACGAATAGATTGTAATTGCTAAACTACGTTTTACGGTAAACCTGGTACATACGTATACAATTTGAACTATGCGGAACTATTAAGACTGTTGAAGTATGAAGTAGACGATGAAGGTAAGTACATATATTTCAAATGACTTCACAATATTGAGTTGATCCTGGATGGAGAAAATATCTCAAAATAGGTGGTTCACAGCTTTCACAAAACCCCAGGTCGTCAAACTGTAGACATTTTGTAAGTATTGGAATCTGGTTACTAGTGACATTTCAATAATTTCGGTGAAGGATTTTGTGTTGGAATTGATCGATTTAGTAATATTTACCACATACTCTGGGCGAAAAAAGCAGCATCGCACCAGCTTTTCTGGCTTCTTCATTCTTCTGGAGTTCTTTAGTAAATGTTCCATTATACTAAAAGTAAAATACAAATGGGATTGTGGCCCAGACGGAATTGTCATTAAATTGTACTGCTGAGTTTCCTGAAACGCGTAAGGTTGTAGGTTCCGTTTTCACGTCAGATTACCAAGTTTTCCCAAAGAAAACATTCGCTATCTCCCTATAGATTGATACAAGTATGAAATAAATAACAGTGTCGTATAAATAAACCATTTCAAGCTGATTATTTGCTCTGCTTCGTCATCGACAATATTTCCACATCCTGTAAGGTACGCATACAAATACGGATATCGCTAACATATTTGCTTACGTCACATCTAAGATGAACTAGCAATTACCTACAGTGCACCTACGAGTCTCGGAGATTCATAACCATTATTGTTATTATTCTGCGTAACTGTGTTACACAAATTAGTTTATTTACACAGATAAAAGAGTTGAGACAAGGTCACTCGATAAAATACGAGCATCATAGCGTTACTAATCACTCTGAGAGCTGGACGAATTGAAGATGGAGCTGAATAAATATTTGATCGTGTTCTTTGTGTTTGTTTGCCTTGGATATTGTGCGGGTAAGTAGATGGAGAGCGCTCAGTGTATATGAATGCTGATTAACTTGATAGAGCTGTTAACTTGTAGTGATTTGTATTAATAACTTTCGATTGAATTTGAAATTGACTAAATCTTAAGACTAACAGAAGTGATTTTGTTGACGTACTTTGTGTCTGTTTAGTACTCAACTGTTTAGTACAAAATTGTGACATTTAAGAGTAATGTGTCCCACATTAGGGTTTTCTTCTCTCTTCGAGTCACTGGTTCTCTTGAACTGTGGTGAAAGGATTTTAAGTGCGCCTCGTAGAGGCTCCTAGAAATAAAAATTGAGCATGCAAAATCTTTTCTAAAAATAATATAATAATATTGGTGGACATTTAACAAAGCGCAATCTAGCTCCAAAGTAAGCTAAGCATAGCTTGTATCATGGGCACCAGACAACTGATATAATAGATACTTATATACTTTTTGTAAATAACTACATACATTATAATACGTAGTAACACCCAGACACAGTACAAACATCTATGTTCGGCAGACAAATATTTGTCCCGGGTGGGAATCGAACCAACAACGCCGAAGGCAGCATTACTACCAACTGAGCTGTGAGGCCAGTCAAAAACAGTAAACGATTATTTTAAATAGATGTAGGTATAAAAGTTTCATTCGAATAATGAGGTTCCCTTTACAAATGTAGGTTAGGTACGAGGATTATGATAGTGTAATAATGTGAATACTACCTAGTTAGGTTCGCGCCTAATAATAAAATGCTCTTTGCTCAGCGTTTTCGCCTAGACTGAGCTTTTGTGGGAAATTCTCGGGGGTTTCTCGAGCAAAGCGCAATTCAATAGGTTTTATAATCAGATGTGCTACATTTCTCAGGTTCATGTGTAAAGCTTTGATAGGTAGTGTGCCTGGTACCTACTTAGGTAGTAGGTAGGTACTTTCCAAATACACAACCTACAACCTGAGCTAGGACAAAAATCCCATGATTAATGACAATACGAACAATGATGAACAGTACCTACATTGAAGTTCTTCGAGATCGCACATTCGAAAGCGACAAGTATGACTATCAGACCCGACTTTGTGCGTATGAACATTTATTCCCGCTAATGAAAGAAGTATTTATTGCTACATTAGGTAACTGAATCTGTATACTTACTGCTGGCTCAGCAACCCGAAGTGGGTTTTGGCATCCAACACAAGACTGCTCCAATCTCTGTCGTGAAGAAACCTGAATACTATTTATTTCAATTTACAGCTGAATGCCCATCCGGGGAGTACAATCCCGGTGAAGACTGCTCCTTCGAAGTGATATGCGGTGTGCGAAGCGCTCACTCAGCCAGGCGCCACTACTGCGATTGCTGGTGCAATCCTGGCCTGGCCCGCGACACGGAGACCAATGCTTGCGTGGAAAAGTGCCCATAATGTTCTCTTGTTTGTACACCGTGTAGCCAGCTACAACAATAGTCATAAGTTATACTGACTGTAGTTACAAGTGATCTGGGAGTTACGAAGTAGTCCGCTGCTGCGCCACGACATAGAAAAGTCCGCCTTTTATGTTATCTAAGTACATAATTGCGCTTATTAAAGTACGATGCATATTAAAATTACAGGCACATGAGACATTCCACCTACAAGTCTCAGACGGGCGCATATGATGCGACTTGGGTCTTTTCGTACCTAATAGGGGATGACCCAAACCGCATCGCTTGTTAGGAGAGGTTACCACTTAACACCAGGTGGGCCGTCGGGTCGATCTGTAACTGAAACATAAAAAAAACTATGATTTGGTTGGTTTTAGACTGTTATGTGGTGGAATAGTAATAAATCGGAATCGTTGGCTAGGTGGGTAGGTAAATGTTATGAGATCGATCAGCTGAACTTTATGTAAACATATCGGTATCTAAGTATTTATTAAGTACATTTTAAACAAAACGTTCCCTTCCATTGTTTGGAAAGGCTTAGAATAGACAGAGGTAAACTCGCCAGAGGTTAATTCGGTAAAATTGCTTTTGTGACACTAATTATAATTAAATATCAACAATTGTATAATGTTTAACGCTCTCAGACGAGATATTTAAAATTAAGTACTAATGAAAATAACCGGATTTTCTCTGGACTTCCCTTTTTTATAATAACAGTTTACCAATTAAGAAAACATGATAGGTACAAGTGGGTTAAATATAAGTACTTTTGTTTAAATAAATTAAAACACTTTTAACAAAATAGGTAAAAATAACGTTTTTAGAACTAACTACTAAAATAGAAACTAGTTTAGTATAATTAAGTATAATTTATCTATATCATCGTAAGCAACGATGATTTTTTTTTAATTTATATATGTGGAGTGTTGTATATTTTGTTATATTAACTGTTTAAAGGTAATCGAAATTTAAAAAAATTATCAATAATAAAACATAAGGAATTTTATTTGCTTTTTTTAACATTCGGTTACTATGTTCCGGTTTCGGTCTAAAGGTTTAGGTGCCGTTGACATGACAGGCACATGAGACATTTCCACGAACACGTCTCAGAGTTACGGGCGCATACGTTGTGACTTGGGTCTTTTCGTACCTTGTAGGGAAGAACGGACCCAATCCGCATCGGTTGTTAGAGGTGGTAGAGGTTACTTAACACCAGGTGGGCCGTCGACTCGTTCCGTAACTGTATTACATAAAAAAAATGTTTGCCTCGGCCGGGAATCGAACTCCCCTCGTTTTGGAGGCAGGAGTACTACCAACAATGTCTCAGTAGATTTATGAATATTAACAAAGTCAACGAGGTGGAATATTGATTTTATATTTCTGTTAGTTATCTAGATGTGCGTCCCACTTACACATTTAGGTATTGACGTCATTCTGTTACGGATCTATTCTAATCACAGTGGAATGAGAATGGTCGGGTTTGGTGAATGACTAAGATCAAACGAATTTACACTTTCAAAGTGAATTTCGGATCCTATGAACTGTACCTTTACGGTGGTAACTGTCGTAGTTGAATGCTAAAGGCCTTCTAAATTTCATAATGTCAGGATTATATAGCATGTCTAGATTTTTCTAGTCTAGCTAAAGTAGCAGTATAACTTATGCCAAGTTCATCCGGGCAAGTACGGCCCACATACCCATTTCTGCCGCCAAGCAGTAACGCATTCGCATTACTGTGTTCGAAAGGTGTGGTTGCCGGTGAAATTACAGGCACATGAAACATTCCACCTTCACGTCTCAAGAGTTACGGGCGTATACTATGCCACTTGAGTATTGTACGTGGGTACCTAAGTGGCGGAAGACCCAACTCGTATTGAGCAGAGGTTCTTAACACCATCTGATCGTTCCGTAACTTTATCAACTATAAAAGCCACACCAAGGAAGTATATTATGTATACCAGTGGTAAGAATTAATGTGGGATAGCAACTCTACACTTCGCATTGATGGACGAGGTAAACTCGATGGTTGCCGGTGAAATTACAGGCAATTGCGACATTCCACCTTCACGTCTCAGAGTTACGGGTGCAAACAGTGCTTGAATCTCGTTATACATAAGTAGGGGAGGCCCCAAGTCGTATGGTTTGTTATGGGCGAAATTACCACTTGTAAAATTTACATGAGGTTTCCGTTAGTATTGTGCATATGTAGCTTAATTATGTACCTACTACTACTACTCGACTGGCCTCACAGCTCAGTTGGTGGTAACTCTGCCTTCTGCGCTGTAGATCGTGAGTTCGATTCCCACCCTGGATAAACATTTATGTGACGGAAATAGATGTTTGTTCTGTGTCTGGGTGTTAGTATATATAGGTACATGTAACAAAATTTAAATTTGCATAGAAATTATTCGTGTATAAGATCGTTTTTAATGATTTTGAATGCCGTTTATTTCAAATTGAGCCCATGATTCCTTACAACTTTTTCTCTAAGACCTATTCCCCTACCGGTAAAAAAAAACCAAGATATTTACTGTGTATTGAATATATTCAGCATACGTTAATTCATTTCACCACCCTCATAAGATTTATTATATGAGTTCTTGATAGTAGCTTTCACCGTGTCATCACGCGGGTAGAAAACGAAACGTAATATTTCTAAATTGCCCTAATCAATCCCGGCGGGCGGAGGGACACCACGCTATTTCGATATTAAGGGCCTGCTATTGCATATTTTGGGGCTCCATACTCAAGTATAGAAAACGTTTTTTTATGGTAAGGACCCATAGCTGTGGTGCTCGGTTTCACTCGCACTTGGCCGATTTTTATTATTGTTGTTTTACTAAGAAACGCGTTCAGTATTATATGATGAGCGATTATTTTCGCAGACGGGCAACGTAACAACAACTTTTTCTTAACTCCCCATCTTATTTGCGTACCGCGGGCTGTATATGAAAATCGATTCTTAAGGTGTAAACTTACTTAATTATATAATATGGTGCTTGTAGACTTTCCTTAATTTAATTATGTTTGTTATGATATCCACCATAATTAAGAAAATTGTGTGATAATTTCAATTTACTAGTTATTACGATTCAAATGATAAAGCCCTTTAAAGTAAGACATACAGACTGCTTATAGGGTCCCAACGTGATACAGAACCACGTAGGTCCACGAGGAAACCTCCATTTTAACAGCTACGGTGTGAGCTACGTAAGCTCTACATTATCTACACCGATGAACAAGAGCTACAGCACGTGCTACAAAGGTTCTGCTGCGGTAAATGACTTTCAGCTATATATGACACATACAAAGATGCACTCCTTTATCCCCGAAGGGGTAGGCAGAGCTTCAGTGGGACACTTTACACCTTGCGGGAGACGCTATCGTGGGAACGTAGACATGACGAGGGGTGAGCTCATCGGCGGTATTGTTTTTTGTCGAGTAACTCGGTTAACTCCTTCCAGTAACTCATTCCTCATAACCTGATAGCTAGAACAAATCTAAGCTAAATATAAGACATGTAATAAACATTGGTAGTACATGTATTTAAAGGTTGCGTGGAAGAGATCACGTTTAGCGATAAGGCCACCCATTGTGCGTCTACCTTACTTTATGATTTATTTTCTCTGTAAATATTTTCGTTATTTCTGTGGTGTACAATCAAGAGTTCTCTATCTAAAGAGTATCTATGCACAAAAAACACTTCACGTAAAACGAGAACGATTAACAAATAACTCTTAGATATTCGTAATATTTGTAGGGATTTCTCGTGTTTAATCCCTATTCGCGGTTTCACATCAGTTTTTCTTTATGTGTTGTTGCACAGTTTTGTAACAAGTAATGTTTATGTTTGTGGTTTTAGTTGGTACGTTATTGTTTTCATATTTTCGTAATTCTCTCAAAGCGCTTGAACTTTCCATCAGAACTTTGGCACAAGTTGAACCCGTATGTGGTTTCTGGTCCCTTTGTTGCGGTGAACGGTACAAACCGTGCATCTACGGCCTTGCGTCTGACTTCTGCCCTTTTTTAATGATTATTACTGCCTCAATTTAGTATTACAGTCTTTTTCTTTTAATTATATAGATGTTAAGCATTTCAAACAAGGCAAAGATATATGTTTATGTGTCCGCGTGTCCTTACCACCTTTACACAGGGAATCCTTTATGTAAGAGCCGCCGCACATATCGGTTGCTTCGGCTCTCCGATCGGATGATCATCATAAGCTCGTTGAAGGTACAATCGGAAGTTCAAGTGCCCTGATTCGGTAACATCGGGTAAAGCGTTGTTTCGTTGTTAGAGACGAGCTTACGGTGGCCCATAAGCAAGTCCAGACCCATCAGGTGGCGCTGGTGGGAAGTGGTCACCGTCGCCCAAGGACATCTATAACACCCGATGCAATGTTCTCCAACGCTAGTGATTTAATGGCCTTCGTTACCTTACTATTCCTGTCCCACCGTATTTTTTTCCACGGTAGTGTAACTCTCAATGTAAGAAGTGATCCGTTAGAGCTGCCTAACCTGTGAAAAAGATGTCAATATATTTATGTTGTATTACTCCTTTGTATAACTGCGATTTTACCGTTTATTTATTAAAATTTTTATATGTGGAATGGTTTTCTGTTTCCGACTAAAAGTGTATATTGACTCAGATACAACTACGAAGGTACGTAGTTGTATGAGCCTGAACCCCAGCCGGCTTTAGCATCACCACTCACTGTTCGCTTCCGTTTGTGAGCCCCTTGTAATAATTACTAAGCAACTGAGACTTGTTAAACGAGTATTATATTAAGCTAATTAATTATTCAAGTTGGTAGAGATCTCTCGGTAGAGGGTTGTTTGCTAATTAAAACTGAAATCTCCCTTGAAAAATCATTACACCCTATTTTCTGCGTCTTTAAGTGTTAAGTTTATTTATAAGTCACATGATCACACAAAATTTTTAGTTTTCAACCCGCTCTATAGCGGACTCTATACTGGACTATTCCAGTAATCCTAAGAGTGTTGAAGGTACACATTAGTTTTTTCCTATATGTATTATCTTTGAAACAATAAGTATTTGTCATTCTAAGTATTTGCAAGTTTCAATTAAAAAAACAATACCATCGAATTGAAATAATCTCTGAACACCGTTGCGTCGATGACTTTAATTGTAATGGTGATAAATAATACGTCGGTAGGTAAGTTCCATTAACCCTTTATCTTACCTTAACCCTTTGATGAGAGACAGTGACCTACATTCCCGTGATAATGTTTGGCCCACATTGTATTGTGTTAAATCCGCCACCTACCATCGCCGCTCACCCGTGATGTCAGAATGCGATTAATAGGTCGTCTCCCGTCTCGGGTGCACCGTCAGAACCGAATAATCGCATCGATCGCCAAAAAACTAACCCACATACGCACTAGCAGCGTAGCCGGAATTATTAATCGCGAGGAGTAAAGGGGGAGGTCGGGTCGCGTCGGTGGCGGGCGGGGTGGCGCGTGGAGCAGGGCGCAGGCGCGGGTATCCAGCGGGCACTTCGCGAGGAAGGCTCGCGCGCTCCGGCCGCGTTTGTCGTCGCGACGCGATGCGGCTTCCGGCCCCGCGGCCGCTAGCGCCGCGCTAACCTGCACCCATGCAGTGGCGGAAACTTACCAGGTTGAAGTCTTCGCCGGGCGGACCCTCGCGCGCTCGGAGTATGCTCTGCTGCGGCCGCAGGAAGGTATGATGCGAACCGATCGATATCGCGCGCCGAAACCATCGCCCCTCCCGGCCCGGACGCCGACGCCGTTCGACGACCCCGTCACCTCGTCTCACCACTAACGGCTGAATCGTGTCCATAATCTTATGAGCTGAACCTTATTCACACGTCCTTGGGAGGCTGTGCTCGAGCCGATGCTTGATTTACATATTGCGTGCATTTCGTATTTGGTATCCATAGGTACGTGATCCAGTACTGATTCCACCACAGCTTTTCGCGGCTGAAAGGACTCTATTAATGGGACCGTACAAGTACTTCATCAGCTTTACTAAAGTTTTCGCTGTGTACCTATTTTGAAGCAACATCTATTATCGTTTATGTTTTCCTCCGCATGGTGAATGAAATCAGGTGCCTACCTTATAATAGCAGACCTTTGCAGACTATTCTTCCTCGCAAAGAAATGGAAATCATAAAAGTCACGATCGCTTCATCAATTAGAACCCTCTGTTACCTCGAACTTAATCTACAAATCTTTACGGTGATATTAAACCGTTTTTCTGATTAATCACAATGAAAATGTCTTCATTCAAGGCATCCATTAATTTAAGCTTTATAAAAATGAAATCTATTTAAAGCTTTACTTAGAGCCGTTTAAGGATAAAATAGACTACTGCAGCGCCGTTTTGCCTTATATTAAACTTCATCCTCCAAATAAACGAGGTTTATAGGTAGGTATTTTAATATTGGGATATCGTTGGTAGCTCGAATTTTACTAAAAAATCTTCGATTTTCTCAATGGTTGCATGCAGTGTTGAAATAATACATTTTATTTCATATAATCAGCAGCTATCATGGATGTCAAGAAACTAAGAAACTTGCCTGTGGCCTAAGAACACAGTATTACCTACTCGTAGTTTTTGACATCCGCGATTCAATGATTCCTAGAATACATGAATTTACTAGCAACCATGTGAAGTCATCCCACGGAAAACTGCACTTTTTCGGGATAAAAAGTAGTATTCTGTCTTATGTGCCAAATTTTATCCAAATCCGTTCAGTCGTTCAGGCGTGATTAAGTAAAAAACATCCATCCAAACTGTCGCATTTATAATATTAGTAAGATTACCGTCTGCCACCACGAACGGCCCCATGTGGTGGCGGACGGTAACACTGGGGCCTCTCAACGTATGAAAAATGGGGGTACACTGGAAAATATTAGTACTTACCATTTGCCATTGCGTTCTGCGCTACGGGGCGCCAGACGGTAACAATGTCCATGGTTGATGAGAAGTTTACTTTACCGTGTTATTTATATAGCTACGAGATGGCTAAGTTTGCTCGCTATGATAATGTGACTTCAGCAATGATGAAATAATTTTTCTGGAGACTTACGGACTAGTGAAGTCCGTAAGTCTCCAGAAAAATTAAAAGTAAGTACGAAAGTAACGGGGGGAGGCCCCCTTTCCCCCGTTACTTTCGTTTACCGTTAGTTTTATAATACCGAAATAAATTATTAGTGGATACCCCCGTTTCCACTAATTCCACTTATTTAGGGATTATACCGTTAAACAATCTGTAGATACTGGGACAGATAATTATAGGCGGTAGATAGGAGAGAGATTCACTCTTCTGTATGCCAGTTCGAAAGGTGTGGTTGCAGGTGAAATTACCAGGTAGAGCCATTCCACCATCAAGTTACGATTGCAAACTACATATGTGACTTAAGTCTTGTTATACCTGTTATACTTTTATGTGATACAGTTACGGAACGAGCCGACGGCCCACCTGGTGTTAAGTGGTAACCTCTGTCCATAACAACTGATGCAACTTGGGCCCCTACTAAGTAGGACGCTAATTAATACTAAGGAGTCGCATCGTTTGCGCCCTTAACTCTGAGACGTGTAGGTGGAATGTCTCATGTGCCTGTAATTTCAACGGCAGCCACACCTTTCTAACTGCAACACAGTAACGCGAATGCGTTACTGCTTGGCGGCAGAAATGGGCTTGGTAGCAGTACTTCCCCGGACGACCTTGGCGTGAGTTCTACTGCTCTTTTTAAGGCAGAGAGCATATATACGTATTACTTTGCTATGGCAAAAATTACCACCAAACACGGGGTGGGCCTTTTGCTCGTTGCGTGAATTTTTTGCATATAAAAAGATACAGGAGTAGGCACTTGACGGCGCCATCTCGCAGTCTTAAAGGTTTCCACAAAGCGGTTCGAGGCGCGAAGCGGAAATGGGTATTGCTTTGAGGTTATTTAGTTTATGAGCTTGTTTTAATTAGTATAATGAAGTTACACAGCAGTCTTACTAAGATTTAATTAAAATAGTTATTGAGAGTTTTTAATGGGCTCGTCTATGTAATTCTCAACTACAAGATTCCTTATAAATTCCGAGCAGGAAATTTCAGTTATTATTATATCCATTATAGAATAAAGTTTTTAACAGCTTTACCTAACATTGTAATAGCAATTCTATGGTATAGGTACGTTTTTGTTCCATAACAGTGGTAACAGAAACTGTTGACCTTTATGTCAATATTTTGACCTATTCTGTCTGAAAATCAATCTGTCTGACTCATAACTCAGCACTTGCATAGCCAACCAATTTTTGGAAATGAACGCTATACTCTCTACTACTACTCTCACTGTATTTTCTTGTCCCTATGTGTATGCTGAGTGTGTAAATGTTTTATCTATCTACTTAACTTATTATCTAGATATGTAACAATTGGGTCACATAACGTGTGAAATACATGCTTCACTATCCTGCCTCAATACTCGCAACCGACATGTATGCGGGTGGAATTCAAACCAGCAAACATCTTGAAACTTCTAATTACATAGTTTCTAGTTTTGTCATGTTATATATTTTGGCTATATAACATTTCTCAAACACTTAGTAGTTTAATCATCTATTTTACGTAAGAGGTCTCTGGTAGGTTACAAATAATTTGTTTGGTTACACACAACTTCAAATATTTGCCTGTAAATTTTCTTTCGCCCTCCACTTGATTTAGAGTCTACTAAAAAGAAAAAAATAATAAAAAAATAATAATAAATAAATAAATAATAATAATAATAAAATAATAATAAAATCAATAATAATAATTAATCTCTTTTTTAATACATAAGAAAACATAAATATTACTTTACTATGTGGATATTTATTTCAAACGCTTTAGTGACTGACTTCTTATTCTTATAATTGTACCGTCCTCTCTCTTTTGGTTACAATGTATTAATTTGTCATAAGTATTAAATTCTCCGGAGTTTACTGGCTCGAATCCGATGAATCTAAAGTGACGAGCTTTTAAACACAAACAGTGGTATTGTCAACTCTGACTGTATAATTATTGTACCTAACAGTAAATGTCTCTACGTGAAATAAATTTTCAGTAAATTATTAATTATTATCCTTTTAGAACAAAATAAGCCATTTTATGTCATTTTGAAGGAAGTCTTGCGCACAAATATACAAAAACCCTTGTGTGTAACGTGAGAGTGTGAAGCCAAATGAGACTACATTTTTTCACTGCACGTTTTCTATTAGTCGGTGAGTCAGTCGTGACATTCCTTTTATAATATACTAGCTGTGCCCACGGTTTAGGGGACTTCAATTTATGTCTATAAGGTAGCTTCACGGATTAGTCATAGGTATTTCATTGATTTGTGAATTTACCTTAACCTATAGACAGGCCTTTTTAAGTTCTACAACGTTTCTAAGGTCAGCATTCATGTATGTGTTAAGGTTAAGGTAGCGTTCGTAAGATACGCGTTCGCTCGAGCGTTTTTTCGTTGACTTAGTTGCTAAATAGGTCACAATGAAAATCCCTTTTATTTTAACGAAATAATATAAGCCTATGTACTCTTTGAAGGTCCATTCCAAATATAGGTATAATAGTTTTTGAAATTGAACACTGTTCCAAATATATACTTTTACTTTTCTTTACCGCCACTTGTATATTGGAGACTTAAATTTAATTCATATAATAAAAAAACGAAGATTACCACCTATAAACAAACCAACAAACTTTACCACTTTATCATATTAGTGTAGATGTTGATTAGTATGCAGGTTACGGTAAATAGGTCATCAGAGCCGTAGGGTGATCGAAGGACATTTTAGATTATTTATAAAGAACCACAATTTGATGTCATGAACTATCATTTGATACTTACATTTGATTAATTATTATTGGTTCTCCTATGGTATGTTTTTCTTTTTATGTTTTGTTGTATACAATAAAAGTGTTTATTATATCTAATGGAAAGAAAAAATCTTTTCAAAATAATTCAGACCTGCTGGTTTGATGGATAGACAAATAGATAACATGTCTTGCAACATGATTAATGTACTTTTGAGACAACATATTTTAAAGGATTTTTCATTAATAGATGATTGTATATTGTATGATTAGAATCATACAAAATAGATAAATCAATAAGATGAATAAAATAAGGCTACTGCATATGTTCATACTGTGGCGAGTGGACAGCAAACAACAAACAATTCATAGCACACTGACGCGCAATGAATTGAAATTTACCCACTTGTATTGCTTTTTTTTTGTCTTTTGTGTTTTATATTCATTACCTTATTTTAACTGGTAACTACGCTTAACGGCACATTATTTATATTAGCTTTATGTTCTCAATAAGTGAATTTGTAAAATTCTGAATGAGAAATAAATATCTTAAACCGTAGATTGGTGGCATTACAGCGAGCATCGTACGAAAAGTTCGCTGAGATTGTAATGTTTGTCTCTAAAAAGACTAGAAAGAGAGAGAGAGAGAGAAGAAGAAGATGGGGTGTAGCAAGATCTTTCGTTTTTATATGTGACACAGTTACTTCTTTCTACTGTTCTTCGTTTTTAGGAGGTAGCCTATCACTATGGACAATCCATTTCATATAGGATACTGAGTACATCGTGAAGGGGCTATCATTTAGGATCGTAATTAATTATCCTCACTGCAGCTTTTCTTAGACAAATGGTAGCGACGACCTCCTAGAGAACAGTTGACCGTGAGTCTGAAAAAGACTGAGCGTCTAAAACTAATGATGCGGGTTGCTTCAAATTCTTTACACATTGTACGCTTGGATCGCTTGTCTTTTTCATACTTGAGTATGTAAATTTCCTTGTTTCCACCTCCTCTCATTTCGACTCAAAAGCGCTAAGTGGGCAATATTTTGTGTGGAGAAAACGCCTTCCTTTCATCATTATTCTTTTTTCGTATTTAAATGTAAAATAAAATTAAAACATATTTACTTGTTTTTAAATTTTTTGTTTCCGAGCAGTGGTGCACTCGCATTGCTGTTTTCTGCTTGAAGACTGCTTAGATGCAGGTGAAATTACAGGCATAAGAGTTGATCTATCTTCATCATGATGAGGAATGCCAGTTATGATACATATATTCAGTCATTATATTAATAATTATGAAATTACTTTCTTCATTTCAATCAGCAAATATTACCGAGATCCAAATTTCACGTCTCTGTATATTACTACTTATCTTTCCTTACCTTTATAAGTCCAAGCAAGATTGTGTTGTTTTCACAATATATGCCTCACTTTTCAGCCAAAATCGTGTTTCTGATTATTAGTTCAGTTTTTTAGAAATTTTACTAAGATTTTTTTTCATATTTATATCTATTTCATTCAGAAACTCTGATCTCTTAGAGTTGTTTTTTTAAACAGGTACCGATAATCTTTTTATCATTAATTGATGTTAAAAATTATAAATATACTAACCCTATTAACATTTTATCGTTTTATGTTAATTAATCTATAACAAAATTAAATTGATTCCAAGATTAGATCCAACGTAAATTTCTTATTATGAAAAGCTGGTGCTTGAAGTGACGTCACATTCTCGACACTCATATGTAATCACTGAACTATGACCTGTTGAGATATATGTGGTTTGCTTTTTCATTCATGTACGGTTCGAGCTACCGAACTGCACGCTGCGAAAGTCCGTATGGTGCTTAACTAATATCACACGTGTATTTTGAAGTCTAAACCTGCGCGACGTTAAATGTGTGCGAGCAATTTGTGCGGCTTGTGGCACACTTTTCAGGATGCCACAACAATGCACTCGTTTTTGTAGCGTTATTAGAAACGTAGGCTTTTCACACTACATATAATACATATACATATACTAGTAGGGGAGGACCCAAGTCGCATCGGTTGTTATGTGCATAGGTTACCACTTAACACCAGGTGGGCCGTCGGCTCGTTCCGTAGCTGTATCACATAAAAAAACATGAGTTTTACATAAAGGGTTATAAGTAATAGGACAACAACCTCTAAGTAACGTCTGTACCTTCATTTATTGCATCAACAACATTTGCCTACGAATTTGAAAAAACTACAGTGTCATTCAGAACAAAAGTTTATGTTCTTCACACATATGTTTGTCCTAGGTAGTAATCGAAACCACGACCTTCAGCGCACAAGGCAAAGTTACTACTAACTGGTGTCAGTCAATATTATACTAATACTCGATAAAAAAAAAAAAAACCAGTCGTTGATTATAATTCAATAAGCAAATTTATACACTGCAGCTAAACTAGCGCTCTAATAAACTTGCATTATAATGTCTCAAGACAAAACATTGTAATAAGAATATCAGCATTTGCATCCGAATGCTTCGATAAATTCCACTAAAGCAACTGAAGATTTTCAACAAGAATAAGCGAGCGAAACGTGCAGTGTAATTCGTTGGATATGTAAGCTAACAGCCATGCTGTATCTGTGATTTAGAAATGCGCTAATATGACTTTACTGGCCTTCAACCGCGGCTTCGCTCCCGTAGTTCTTTTGCTCGCTATATCTGTCCCATCTGATCAGTATCCGGGACATAGGTAGCCCTTTTCACTCTCTAACCCATAGACTTCTGTTCCCTTATCGCATGAAAGGATAAAGAGAAAAAAAAACAAAAAAAAGCTGTTTATACTTCTTAAGTCAGTTTGCCTATAAAACAATAATGTAATTTTTATTATTTGGTAAATAATACATTTCAAGAAACCTAATGTAGGTATGGTTTTTGAATTTTGAACTACATATATTTTCAGAGTTTATATATAACATGCGATGTTGAACATGAAATATCGCTCATCAAACGTAAGCATCCACGTACCGCGGTGCATTTAGGCTAATGAAAATTTTCTTACATATTGCGAAAGTTCTGATTACTCTACATATTTTAAGAGAATCGTGTTTTATAAAATACTGTTTGCTCCCTTTTTCCCCAAAGGCCTCACAAGTCTACTTTTCAGATTGTGGGTTTCATTGCCGAAGGACAATACACACAGACATACTATCTAATGCTTATGATAGAAGATTGAGAAAGATGCCCACTAATTTGAGTAAGATTCATAGTCTTAAATATTTCTTATTCCTACCGCATAAAGACCAGCTATATAATATGTTTGATATACTATCTCGTGCGGGAAACAAGTCTAACACTCTTAGGGTTCAACGCAATAAATAGCACCAAGTCAGGTGATAAACCCGGTGTTATAATCATGGGGAAAGAAGTGTGAGTCACCGCAACGCCTCACACCGCTTTCGATTTGAGTCTCCCCACAGTGGTGGGCCACTAAAATGCTGCGCAATACGCTACACGCAGTTAAAAACAACCCTGTTAGACGTAGGACGTAGAACAAGGCCACTTTCCTACAAAAAAAACCCCAATAATTTCATATCACAATCCATTTCGATTCTTATCCTTCTTGGAAATAATTTCTAAGGGTAGATAAGGAAATTCAATGCAATTATTAAGTCATTAGCTTCCACGGAGTATTTCGATTTGTGCTGAAATGTGTTTGTTTTATTGATTTCAACACAATTCGAATTCGGTTAATCACCATGTTTCTAATTAATAGTATGGCATTTTAATTGTACCGTTATATTCAATTTATTATATCTCAAAAAAAACTTAATGAGTTTGCACCGAAGGTGACCGATTTAGGATATTGTTTAACTTAAAACACTTCTTGTTTACTAAATTACGTTTAGATGTGCGTCTAAAATAAAATAGATTTGTATTGTGATAGGGGAAGGCTTATTTGGCCAATAAGCTTTGTTAATGATTGTATCAGTACCGATAACTTGTTCAGAACACAGTAGATAATAATTCTGAGATTTATGATTGTACCTGAGCCTCGCACAGTTAGTATTTTGTTAAACCTATAACTTTACCTGGGCCTCGATGTTTCTACTTAAGAAATTTTTCATTGAGAAGGAAAACATCAAACTCTAACTTTCAAAACTTATTTATTTTAATTTAACTTAACTTCTTGTAATATTAGCAACGTATTGCACAATAAGCTGCGATGTTACTTATGTGTTGGAAACAACACAAAAACAGTACAAGGGACGATCGGAATAAGGCCAATAATAATTTTCATCCAAAATGAGAATAAAAAAGTAAAATGAATATGTGAGAGATACAAGCTATATATTATTTTTAATGACGGCCACACTACTCGAATGGCGAAAGTGCGCAGCGGCGCACTACTTAAACATTTCTTTTAATACCAACTCATACCAATAATGGAAAAAGAATTACCTGTTCAGAAACTAACCTATTCGATTTGATTGCTGATTCCGAACAAGCTTTAGTGTTTGATAAAATTAACTTTCTTGATACTAATTTAAAATGCATTATTTTTTCAATCAAGATTATGATCCTCAGGCAACATTTGTAGCAGATCTACGGCGTAGATGTTATCGTAGACTGTCTACACAGATTAATACATCTTACTTTCATTGACGGGATTTCAATTAAATCCAAACCTTTGTGAAACAAATGGCCACGGCGTTTGCCCGCCGATGCCGTGAAGGCTGGCTCTCCCAGCAATGTTTCTCGTAGATTAAATCTTAGGATTTTCTGTTAGAAGTCCTCTGAAACTGAAAACTATATGGACCTAGTTTGTAGATACCTAGTTTTATAATTTCTTTGTGTATATAATTCGTAAACCCTATTGCTCTCGTGATCAAGTGGAATCACCATTGCTGAACCAGCTTTGGGTAGGTACCCAAAGCTGATTATACTCAATGATACATTTTGACGACTGAGGTCAGTCGTCAAAATGTAACAAATCGACAGCTAGCCTAAGCCTACAAATGTCCCAAATGAACAGATATACATATGCACTCCCGAAAAATACGACAATCTGTGGTGATTCGGGTAAAAATAGTAGCGCTTATTGCTTTTTGGGACTAAATTTGTAGATGCATGTTCCGTGGTGGCTATTACTATTATAGCATCATTGATACGTATGAGTAATCAAAATTCTGTAAATTATGAGTTTCGCGAAGGTTCTGTTTATGGAAAAGCAGTTCGGAGCGGTGGTCTATTTATGTTGGCTTTGTTCCAGGAATATTATGTTTATCGTTTAACGAATCTTTTGTTGTTGGTAACGCTAAGTTTTTGTACGTAATATTCTTTTTTTTTTACCTTTCAAACATTATTTTTGTCTGTTGCTGAAACTAAAGTTTCTCAACAATGGTGGGTAATTTAGGTATTGTAAATGAATCGGCAATTGCCTGGAAATTTTTTGAAGCAATATTATGATATGATACAGAATTGCAAAGATGCGCAGCATGCGCTGATTTAATACCCGATGACGTAGGACAAACTATATAAAACTTATTATATCAGATGTTGACCTAGATGCATTCAACTAAGTCATAAACCGTTGTCTTCAATCGAAATCAGGTTACAACCACCATAAAAGTGGCTTTAAAATAGAACCGTGAAAATTCTATCAATACAGCCATTTGGCACTTGAAACTGACAAAAATACGAGATGTGGCCGCCTCGCTCTTATCACACAAGAGATAGAGTTTATTTTTTTTAAATATCTTTCCTGAACGTTTTCTAGACTCTTCAGAGTTCGAGTTGGCACCAAATTTTAGGTCTCAACGCTTCTCATTAGGCGCCGCTCAGAGACAGGCGAGGGGGAAGGATGGGGGTTAGTAAAAAGGGTGAAGGAGGCGCCAGACCGAGCGACTATTGTGATATAAGACGAAGCATTTTGTTCGCAGGCTCTTTGCTTTATTCGACATCTGTATATAGTGTTCGTGTTGGAGGATTTTGGGAAATATACATTGAGATACGTGCCATCTAAATAAACGGTGGGTGGTATTATAAGTTTTGTGAAGATTTATAGCATAAAATTTCTATCTTGTTTAAGCTGTCGGCTTAGCCTCGCCTGAGATCGTGGAATAGAAATTACATTAATTAGTGAAAAATAAACATGAAATCTAAATATAAAACAAGATTTTCTGAAAAACCATGATAAGAAAATTACAAGCTCAGTCCACGCCCCCGGCAACCATAAAACATTTATGATACCGTTCACAATTTGAAATTAAAACGATGTAATTTATGGTATGAATAAAAATCTGTTCTAAAATTTCTGACAAGGTTCCGTAGCACGACATTTTTTCGACGGCAATTAGTTTACCCCACGGGCCTTTCACGTCTATTATGCGTATTTTTATTGTACCTCTCTGAAATCAGCAAACAATTTAGCATTTTAGTATTTTAAATTCTGAAATATCAAAAATTTATGTCCAAACTTGTTATAAAGATTGAAAATAATTACACAGTGGTACCGTGATGATGACCTTATAGAGGGTGTTAAAATTGCACGTTACGAAGTTAATTCTACCCACATAAAATAACCAGGAAAACTAGACGATAACAAAGATTTCCACACCATAAATTCCATGAAGCCGAGTAGGCGTATCCGTCTGCCCATGACGCGTAGGCGAATATAATGAGCACTCACGACTCGTAATGTAATTTGACCTTTATTCACATCACTTTAAAGCCCACTTTGTGTCAGATCAAACGGAGATGAACCAGATCAGTATTGAGTTTCACATGGACTTTTTTACATTTTCTTGATGTTTAAAGAAACTTATAATAAGGCAATCTATCAAGGATATCTGATGGGATATCCGGTATTGGGAAACTGTTGGGTACGTTATAATTATTGGATAGAGTAATGTATACAAAACAGGTACTGTTAATGTTTACAACCTTTTAAGGGTAATAATGAAAATTTGTTTACATCATATCCACAAAAATTGTCCTGCGAGTTTTGAATATCTGAATAATTTCGTAAAACTCATATGATCCCTTTTAGGTGCTTTCCCCAAACGAGTTGCCGTGTAAGTAAATGTACAAGAAACTTTTTAATGGGGCAGACGTGGCCTGCGAGTGAAGAGCCTTTAATGGTTCACTTAGGTACACATAATTTAGTCTTAAGCTGTGACAAAAAGGTTGTACATGTCAAAATGTCCAAATTTTATTCGTTTATATGCCTCTCAAATTTTATGCGTTTCGCTTCGTATGTCGGTAAACGCCTTTCGCATGCTATATAATAAATCTCAAAACAATAGTTACGACAATACTATGTCGGTTACGAATCGACATTATGTTTATAAAGATGGCTACGATGCTACGACGGCAAGTTGCTATTGACCTTAAAGCGGTTTTTTAATTGTTTATAAGAAGTAGAATCCATTAATAAAAAAAAAAACAATTTAAAATGTAGATAGACAATTATTATATTAATTTTATGTTATATTATATTTAATTATTAAGTTCGTAGGGGTGGAATTTTTTTAAGATTGTAGTTCTTTCGTTAATTAATAAAATTTGTCATTACTTCGGCGATTTATTTTTGGAAAAGCTGGCTATCCAACCTAACACAACTTAGGCATGGGTAATGCTTTTAATGTTTCTAAACTCCCTTTCAGGGCTTCAATTGAATAAATAATGGACGGTGACCTTTTCAGTATTTAGACAGCCGATGAGGGCTAGAGGCAAATCTCGGAAACAAAACACTGAGCCCAAACCTTTCAAAGATAATACTTTGCACCTACAAGGTGCTCATACATAATTCATATTAGGCACGAGTACTTTCGACGCTCAGAGGAAGTAAGTAGTTACGTATAATATACATTTTTACAAATGTGTATAAAGTATCATATTTTATATTTTATGAAAATTTGGAATAAGTGCAATAGAACTCACGTCAAGTTCGTCCAGGGAAGTACTGTCACCATGCTCGCTTCAGCCGCCTAGCAGTACTGTGTTCGGGTTCGAAAGGTGTGGTTGCCGGTGAAATTACAGGCTCATGAGACATTTTACCTAAGCGTCTCAGAGTTCACGTCACGGACGCATACGATGCGACTTGGGTCTTGTCGTACCTAATAGGAGAGGATCCAAGTCGCATCGGTCAAAACCTATGTAAAATAATGAATTATATATTGTTTGCTTTGAAATGTGATGCATTGAAAAAAAACGTAACTGCACTTCAGGTGATTCAATGGCAGTGTTCAACTTAAGTCTCCCTTTGTAGATAATCCCTTCTTTACTGGTTTGTAAGTCTGAGTCATAGTGACTATAACCATACTCTTTGCATCATTATCAAAAGCTTCTAGGTATTGACTGGCCTCATAGCTTAGTTGGTAGTAAGCCTGCCTTCTGCGCTGTAGGTCGTGGGTTCTGTTATTTATGTGACTAACATTGATGTTTGTTCTGTGTCTGGGTGTTAATATGTAATTATATGTATGTATTTACAAAAAAAAAGGTATATCATTATTATATCAGCTGTCTGGTTCCCATGATACAAGCTGTGCTTAGCTTACTTTGGGGCTAGATGGCGCTATGTGAGATGTCCACCAATATTTATTTATTTATTTACTAATAGTCATAAATGTTATTGACTTTTTTGATTATTCCCTTTCGGGCCGCCATTGAGCATAATGGTTTTTCTTACGCTATTAATAATGATAGTTTTTTATTTACTTATCGGCTTCGTTGTTTCCATACTAATCCCCACATTCGTGTAAGTGTTTTTAATGTAGATATATTTATTTACTTATCGGCTTCGTTGTTTCCATACTAATCCCCACATTCGTGTAAGTGTTTTTAATGTAGATATATATCTGATATTTTTACATTTCTAGCGAACTTAATTATGATTATATATCATACACCCTCTGTACCTTTTATTTCGAATAATTTTTCTTTCATTTGGGCGTATTTTAAATACTTGTTTCAAGCCAGTAGGTCATCACTGGTAATTTATATATTATTATGTTAGTCCTAAAGATGCACGCCAACCTTAGTCACTACCGTAGTTGGCTGGTTGAATTTACTCTCAGCATTAAGCTCACCCCTTGCAACATCTTTTTTTAAGTACGAACATATTATAGAGTGAAAAATCAAATGTGAATGTAAAAGGAACGTACAAAAATTGCCTCATTTAACAAGTTAAAATTTTAAGCCTACAAGTAAACGCCTGTGACGCGAAATGTATATACACTTTAATACTTTAGAAGAACCTAAACAATTGAAGTCAAGGAAGCTGGCAACCCTTACATCAAAGGAATTCCTCCGAAGTTGGAAGTATTGTTAACAACATAGCCCTTTTGTTATGTAAATGGTTATGTCAAAGATAAATTAACGCTTCAAAGTATACAAGCAGCTTTTAGTAAGCGATTAATAACATTGTTAAACTAGGTAATGTTTGTTTCTCATTTTGAAGGGTAGATATTGGAAAAATAGGCGCATAGGCATCAGAACCCCTGAAGAGTATGTATGTCTTATTCAAATACCTATTATAAATTTAATTCCTCTCCACGTTTTTCTGGCGCCTTATCTGTCTTATCTCTATATACTTATCTCAGAAACTGCTGTAGGGATTATGATATGATTTTCAGTACAATCCATCACAGAGATCATGCTAAAGTAGCTTTATATTATGACGTAAGCTGCCAATTAACAAGGATTCCACTTGTTAACGTGTATTGAGTACTTATTTCACAAATTTTATTTATGTGACTCTCATCTCCGAGATAGTGATGGAGTTTTTGTTGGAATACATCATAATATCATTTTTTTTTTGACAACCACTCGCCTCTTTGGATGCTGTATTTTTGTAAAAACATTTTAGTTACGTAGGTTGAGAGTATAGGTACTAATATAAAAAGGCATAACATAGATGTTTGTTCTGTGTATGGGTGTTAATTAAAACACAAACAAAAAAGTATTATATCAGTTGTCTCTTTCCCATGACACAAGCTACGCTTAGCTTACTTTGGGGCTAGGTGGTGCTGTGTAAAATGTACACCAATATTATACAGAAATGGACAAAAAACAGATAAAAAATGTAGTTGCTTTATAATTTTGTCTCATGTTGCATGTTGAAATAACTGTTTTTGACAGATGACACTGAGAATTTGCCGTCTAGACTGTAGACATCTTGATGGCCTCATATTTTTTCGACGAAAGAACATGATTTTATGCTTGACAGGACTACAAAGCTACAACATCAAGTATATTCAAGGTTATCTTTATCAGTGTCTCGTGACAACGTTAGATATTATGACTATTATCTCAATATATTTACTATTTGTTGCATATTTAAAACCGTAACACTGTGATTATATTTCACTGAATGATTTGACTGTCTACTGGTCTACATCGTTAAGGCTACAATCAAAAGAAGTATACCACTATGATAAAATAAAGTGATGGAAAAAAGATTGTCGTTCAGAAGTTTAGTAGGCTATAGTACTGCAAAGATGATGAAACTGATAGAATATAAAGAAGATTACCAGAATTTTGGCCTCTATTCTGCATCCTGTCTCAACTTGCATTTCTTGATGCACTTCTTTAGTATGACTATGTCCAGTTGACATGTCAGTTTGAACGGCCTCAATAGCTCAGTTGGTCGTAACTTTGCCTTCTGCGCAATTGGTATATGACAGTATAATCTCAACTCTCAGACAATCTCACTCTCTACTGTCAGTTTTGAAGACTGTCAGAAAAATTAATTACATTTTCATGTCATTGTCAAAATCTTGTAATACCTATAATATCATTCAAGTGTACCTCCACACTTTTGTCGTACGAAATCTAGTAAAGCATTTATCTTCGGTCATTTTTCATGTCAAAGTATTAATAATAGTTGGTTTCACCCTGTTGAGTCGCGGTTTTCTAGACGGCGGACCGCCTTGATGGCCTCTTATCCTCATGGCGATGGGACTTCATCAAATGCTTGGCTTAGATCTACGGAGCTGAAAGCAAGGCAAGTATATCTTGAGTCAAGATGCCACGACTCATAATATGAAATATTTATTTTCTTACTATTTGAAAATGTTTCTATCTATGAGTTGATTATTTGTGTATGTATATCATAGTTCCGATTAGAACAAAATCTTTTACAAATATACTTATTGCACCTATAGAAGAGCTTATATAGACATTTTTAGAGGAATGAAATGGAGTCTAACGATCACTGAACTGAATTCACTCATTTTATTACAAAAAAGGTTTCAGTTTCTTTTATGATTTTATAAAATATCATAAGAAAAACAAAAACCACCGTGAGACGTTTTTAATAACATCGTTCACGTTAGAAAGCTGTTGAAGCTAGCGGTTAGGTAATTAACTGTCGCTTAGCCAAGATTGCGCCGGGAATTTACTTACTTAAGTCTAAAACCGAAGTTTTATTTACATGGTACATTATTATCTCATTTACCAACTCACCAATAATAAGATGGTAGTGATAATAACGATGATGAGTGTAGGTTAGTTGGTTATCTATTTTTTAAAGTGAAATGAAAGGCCAGTCAACACAACAACGAATGTCTGCCTCAGTGTCTCTCTGTTCTCGTGTGTCTGTAATATCACACTATTTTCTTAATCATATACACTGTCAACAGTGACCAATAGTACAGACTCTGTACAAAATTCTCAATATCGTGCAGATATGCATGCAAAATAAAAATATTTTTGTTCGGCGAAATGTTTTTGAACACAAAAAAAGACCTGAATTGGATTTAAAGCTGAAACGTCTCAAAGTAACCCGCCATTAAATATGATCTATAATTTTCGGATCGAAATCCCACGCACGCACATTTAGCTGAAAAATCAGTTATGTGAATCAATTATAATGGTCAATTATCCGAATAGCATCCTATTTATTATATTACCAAGGCGTATCTGAAGTCGGCTGGGAGGATTAATTAGTCTTAACCTGTATTAATTTTAATAATTAAGGTTGTGTAAATAAACCTAATATGTTCATAATAGGCACTTACCGTTAACATAAGTCAAATGTAAATATAATAATGCGTATTATGAATGTTATGTTTTAACGAACCTAATTTGCCATAACAGATTATATGATTCTCGTATATAACTCGATATAATCGTATGTGTTCGGCCCTGAACGTCCCTTGAAGGTACAACAGTCTTTTGGTTACACTTTGTTTCGATAACTATGGCAGTAACTATTAAATATAAATGTTGATAAAACGATTGGACACTCTGGGTTTGATCTATTTTAATCTCGTAAATGCCAGTATTCTGGTGGGTTTGACCGCCTTTCATTGGCTGAAACAATTTCAAAATGTCAATGAATACGTATTTTCGCTAAAAGGTCACACTGTTCACACTGTCACACTGTTTATTTAAATATGCGTATGTGTCGGTGTAATATGGTGATTGGTACCATCAAAGGTTTTTATAAAATCTAATATTTTTTTATCAAATATGAAGAAACTGTTACCCTGATTATGTACGCTGACTTTTACTTTTACTTACTACTTTTTACTTTTCTAAGTTCAGTGAGTGTACCAAGGAAATTGTGGTCAGTTTCTAACTCACAAAACCTTCGTTACACCAACCAATAACGTTAACGAAGATCATTATCATGCTGTATACGCCACTACAATCTACTATGCACCCTTGAGTGCAGCGACGAAGGTTGTTGCGGTGCATTGACTCCGATAAACTGAACAAATTAAAAATCACCGCTGCTGCTTTGCCGTGTTGGCACAAAAAGGCCTTTTCGCTTCAGTTGGATTATACATGGGTGGTAGTATTAAGCAACAGGTGTCATTTTTGCGCGTTACATAAGTCCGGCGGCGCGCGCACCCCATTGAGGCGGTTGTACGACCGTATCGATTAGGAGTACGTCCCGCCATCGATCTGAGAGACGTTGTATGCCGACCCGAACGTCTTTTGATGTACAAGTACGTCTTGAATTGTCTTTTTTTTTTTACTTGCAACTTTTAATTGGAGACCTGAGTTTACTCAGCTTGGCGTTGAATGTCTTTTTATGATTTTTGCACTTGAAAAACCTTGCCAAGAAAATGTTCAGAGATTTTGTGCCGCGCCTTTTAAACGATTAGCATATGATAGGTTTTCATCGTATAGGACAACTCACGTGGAGTGGAGTATTTTCCGGGGCGTCACCGCTTTGCTTTGAATCGAATATGCATGAACGAATTGAAATTGATGGAAGTGTTCGTGAAAGGAGCGCTTCAGCTCCTTACACAAGAATTATTATGGTCTGGTTTGGAGGGTAATAGGGTAAAACTTGCCATTATTTATCTTAAGCTATCCAATTCACGATTCGTGTTCCGAAAATAGTATATTTGGGAATATTTTTAATGCATTTTTTATGTAGACTAGGTACTTCGTTTCTTAATAAAATAAATTCATGTAGATAATTTATACAGATTATGATTCTGAAAAAAAAATCATTTTTTTGCTACTTTCAGTTTAGTAGATTTTCATTATCACAATTTGTAATTAAAACCAAGCGAAACAAACGCCTTAATATACACAATTTCAAGCTCAGTATCGACAATAATTTTCTTTTCGTTCCATTTTGTCACAACATATAATTTTCCCGTCACAGCGTGTATGTTTACGAGAAGTATCATTACGAATTAAGCCAGGGGACGAAATACTCATTACCTTGTAGTTGCTAGGCCCCTATTTCCATTGAACCAGTGCTTACCCCCTCCAGTCTAGACTGATGGAATGATTTATTCAGCAGTTACAAACTAACCCGACAGTTGAAGAGATTGGAGTAAACGATTGACCTAGATATTTACCTATATAGAGATTTATTGAAGTACAGTTGCTTTCAGTGTGGGTATTAGTCAGTCTAAAGTTCTTTATGTTGCTAAATATACATCATTTTGGAAATTATATTTTTATTTTTATAATTAACTTACCTATGTCTACGTATCTCAGAGTAAGTAAAAATTAAAGAAATTAATATGTTTTAAAATGTTTTCTCACACTGCTGTAAATTTCCAACGTTGCAGGAAGGAGGTGGCATTCATATATCACATAAATCCAAAACCCGAGAACAATTTGATCTTTATCACAAAAATGTTTACATAGACCGGTGCTCAAACCCGGAACCCTCGCCCGGAAACATTACGGTTACAACCATCTTCCCAGCAGCCAAGTTTTCACTGTATTTTTTTGGCTGTGTAATGTTATAAACATATTATCTATAATGATAAGATGGCCTGTCCAAACAGGCAATCTAATCATTATAGATAATACTTACGAACAATAAATCGTAAATTAATTATCTGCTAACGATATAATCTACTTAGAACTAAGCACTGAGTCCTAGTGATTGACTCCACTTATGACCAATTGAACTGACGTGTCATACAAGGCCGGACATTACACAAGCTGTTCCGGTTTGAAGGGTAAGGGATGAAATTATATGCACAAGGGACATCCAGCTTCATGTATTAATTGCAATGTACTTAAGGGAAACTAAATCGTTTATATTCAGACGTTACGGCTTAACATCAAGTGGGCCATCTGCTCGTTCTGTCACTTAACTACACTCTAGCTATTTTAGTAGCAAGGCTGTCCAGGAAACTGTTACAATTTTCTCTTTTAAGTTTTGCCAATTTATCCTTTTCCTAAGTGATATTATCTTTTAATTATAAACACAATAATATGGTTTTCATAAACATAACTTATGATTTACAGGCAGTTGAGTATATACACAAAATGACAGATTTGATTTTTATGGGACTGAGGTAACTAGTTCAGGTGCAAAATTCACAGTAAAATCTTATTTAGTTAATATGGAAGCATAGTTTCCCCTATATATTATCGACGTGTAATCATATACCTACCTACTCGATGTTTCTTGGCACAGTTTCTCACGAAAAGACGTTGGATGCGGTGACATGGATATCTGTGTCATGTAGATTACCTGTATGATACTTGTGGTTTAGGTACACTTCGTGAAAATCTCAGGTTTATATTTGCCTCAGAAAATAGTTGATGAATATATTTCGTATTTTCCTATGGAAAACATTACTGTTTACGACACTCATCGATGTTTGCCTAAATATAACTAACAAACATTAAGGATTATTTGAAAAAAAAAATGCATATACTTATATGAATCAACATTCTATGATCATTCACCATTAAACATTCACATCAAGTTTGAGAAAATGTCCCTTATATATGGCAAATCTTTATTTGCATACCGACTTACAAGATTCCAAAATGGGGTTTTAGTAGAAAACATATGTATTGGTATAAGATCCTTTAATTTTTACATTGAACGAAATATAATAAAACATGCCTAACAGCATTTTTTGAAGCAAATTTTTTTATCTGTTTTTAGAGAGTTTTCCGTTTTCGTTAAAGTTTATATCTAGGACCTGGGGATCTAAATTGGGCCCAAATCTGTGTAAGTTGCGCATGGTGACTTTTAAAAGGGCATAAAGATGACTTAAAAGGTTTTTAGTACGTTTAAATATTGTTACGTCTAGACGCAAAAATATTTAGGAGTCAACCAAAAATTCAACTCCTAAGTTCGAAACCTCAGTATATGGAAAGTTGAGTGGATTGAGTGATGAAATACAATTGAACTATTGAGGGGTGACAGGATAACGAGAGAGGTCACATTTTACTCGGTCCACGCAGGTGAAGCCGCGGGCGGGTCCACTAGCGTTTAATAAGTACGCTATAGCTAATTCATATTCATTACAACGGCCAATGTGTGCTTTGATGCGAAAGATTTGCATGATGGACGACAGAAAACTCTATTATCATATACAGCCGTGACATTGGCAGCAAACGTATTATTCACTTGTGTCACGTTTAGAAAAATGGCATTTATTTACTGTGGGGTGAGTTTGTTTTCCGCTGACAGGATAAGTAAGTTATGCCGCTTTCGTATGCAGCTACATCGTTCGTTACAGGATAGGGTTGCGTTAGTCATGTAATTGCTTTGCAAACTGAAAAGGTTGGAAAAGTCACGTCCGATGTTTAATCGGATTTTTTTCACATTTATTACAATTTAACGATGTAGCATAATCCTGATGGAATGAAACGGAAATTTGCAAGTAAATACTTTTGTGTTTACTTTCTACGGGCTAAGCGAAAATCCTTCTTTTGTTTGTTTTGGGCGTAATATTTGTAGATATCAAATACACACTTGTAAAAATCTGGTTTCTTTATAAATAAAAAATAAGTTAATGAATATTTTTTTAACAGTTATTAAAATATAACTATGTACCATAACTTGTATGAAATAAAATTAATTGAATTGAATTGAATAAATAAATCATTTCATTTTCAAAGAATGATTTAATGATTATTTTGTGTCTTCACTATCTGCAGTGCATATATTTAGAACTCGGAATGAATGATGTTCCAAAGATTCCGAGACACGTCACTGACACGCAATGTTTTTTTTTTTTTATGTAATACAGTTACAGAACGAGCTGACGGCCCACCTGGTGTTAAGTGGTAACCTCAGCCCATAACAAACGACGCGGCTTGGGTCCTCCCCTACCAGGTACGACAAGACCCAAGTCGCCACGTATGCGCCTGTAACTGTGAGACGTGTAGGTGGAATGTCTCGTGTGCTTGTAATTTCACCGGCAACCATACCTTTCAAACCGGAACACAGTAACACGAAAGCGTTACTGCTTGGCGGCAGAAAAGGGCATGGTGGCAGTACTTCCCCGGATGAACTTGGCTAGAGTTCTACTGCTCAAAAAATATATGTATGGTATGTCAGATAGGGATTGAATAGGAGTCAAGGTTAGCAATTATTACGCTTAATTACACTTACTTGATCTGTGTGATCTATTAATAAATAAATACTTGTTTAATATTACTTTAAAATTGACTTCATATACATTGCTATCAAGTGGCTTAAAAATAACCCTAACAAACGTGTTATTTTTTGTCGGGAATTCTGAGCATATATGTTTTATCAAAATATTAATAAACGCATATAGCTAAGTGATGTATCTTAGTAATGTAGTTATATTTTTAAAGGAACGAGCTTATTGCCTACCTGTGCTAAATGATAAAATCCTGCCTGTAACTAGTGATACGGATTACATCTTTCCTTAGGTATCAGCCCAAGTTGCATCCTATTGCGTCCGCAACTCTGAGACTCATAGTTTAGAATCTCGGGCAATTTATGTTGTGCAATGTTGGGTTGCAAAATTTTGCAATTTTACTGGCCCTCACACCTTTTTGAAACTAAAATACAGATATGTATGCGAATGCGTTATCGCTTGGCACATTGTGCATATGTTAGCTACGACTGCAATGGAAATCTTGCGTAGCCTAACTAGACCTAGTACTGAAGGTCTGTCGAAGGGTTTTAAAAGGGTTAACGCCCGAGCGGGTTGTATGTAGAGGACGAAATATCTAGTAGACAGGTCACTGGCACTTATATAATATAATCTGCAAAAAGAAAATCTGGCCTAGGCACTTTACAAGTCTGAGCTTTATGTATCGATCTATGAAATCGCAAACTTTTGATTTTGACTTCTCAATAGTAGATTTAGAAATTGGACAACTTTTTGTCTTAATTTTAAACTATATTTAGTTACGATATAATATATTTTTAAACACCTTTATTCAAATTGTACCTAGATAGCGATCCAGAATATTTCATAGTCAAAATGTAGTACAAAACTATGCACATTAAACGTTTTCTAAATTCAATTGTTGTGGCGTGTAATTTATGTCACTTTATTCCGTAGCTAACACTCATGAGTGTTGATAACTTGTAGTACTATTTATACTGTGGACAAGTGACCGAACTTGTTCTTTAGGAGTTTCGTAGCTCCCTACGAGTTCGTAGCACTCTACGAGCATCATAGCACCCTACGAGTCCGTAGCAAACCAGTGCTGCGAATAAAGTTAGCCAACAATGAGAGGATTCTCATTGTGAAGGATAGTAGTCACCCTGCGGTATTCGGGGGGTTGCAACTGCAGTACAGTGACCTCGTGCGTACGCGAGGGGGCGGCTTTGCCGGAACTGGGTCACGGCCCCCCTCGCCACGGCGTCCACGCCCGCCGTCTCCGCAATCGACCGCCAAAATTCTAACGCATGAGAAACAAAAATCGATCTCCAAGAATTTCAGTCTGCAAGTTATTGCTTGAATTATCAGAGCGTATAATATTAATAAGTTGAAATGTAATTATAGTTTGTCTGGGTTTTTGAGCCCCAAATAGCACTAGTCTTTTAACTGCATTTTCCTATAAAATCAAAGAACTGGTTTACCTAATTATTTGAGTTTAGAGAACTAAACAAGGCTAACTAAGGTATCCACGAATATATTTTCGCAATTATCAGCCATAAATGAAAATTTTCGAGAGATTTTCGAATTTTCGCATACACTATTAAGCGTAAAATGTTTATTACCCACGTTGAAATTGTAATCAAGACATACGTGATTGCGATTCCAATTGACCCACTCTGCCGCGGATGTGGCAATAATAAGCGGGGACGTAGGGAGGATAAAGTTTTGCCGTTTGATGCACTTGTTTCAGATTTAATGAGACTGTTATGGAAAACCACACACACAACTCTTTTTGATGTAAGTGTTTTATAAATGTCGGAAGTAGCAAATGCCCCGCCTCACAGCGGTATCCTCTGCCAATAAAAATGGCGGACGATTTACGAAGTCTCTTATCACGTTTAATCGTACATATTATTTCTCACGTGCCTGTATTTTACACCATATAAACAAAGTACAAAAAATGTGTACACAGTATTAATTTGTATCTAAAATAGGTAAAATTTCAGATAACTCCACAGAACAATTCTAATACCACTTTGTACGCAAACTTCTATGTACGACAGAAATGTTTATGATTTAACGAAATAGTCTGGGAAACTCCAGCTGTTGAAATAGTTCCAAACATGATTACAATTCGAGTTGACATATCTCGCATCGGCAGGATGTGGCGACAATGTGCTCAAAGCGGAAATAACCACGCGCTTCCTCGTGCCGGGGAATAAACATTTATTACACGGGGAATGTGCACTCCGTTCCGATTCGAATTTGGAACATATGGGTTGATAAAACTTACAGCTTGACGGGTCCGTCTGATAGTAATCTTGCCTTTCACATTTGCACATTGGCATTATGTGATTGATGCGCATGAAGTTAGCTACCGTTGCGTGTATAACCTGGGAAATGCTAATGTATACGCGATTGTTTCTTGTTTGTTCAGACTTCAAAATTCGGATTTATTGCATTAAAACTGCAACTACTAATGAGTATTTATTAATTGTTGTTGTGTTTCAGGCTATTACTCATTACTCAGAATAAGTATACAAGTATCGGTAAAATCCTAGTGATTTTTGAGACAGTTATCAATGTGATACTTATTCGAGTTGCCCTAGTTCCGTAACGGCACGATTTAATGCCGATACGCTGGAAGCGGAAAAAGAACACACGCCTTGTAATGTTAAATTAATAAACGTTTTAGTTCACAATGTATATCGGGCCTCACGGCTCAGTTGGTAGTAACCCTGCCTTCTATGCAGGTCGTGTGTTCGATTCCCACCCAGGACAAACATTTGTATGACGAATATAGATGTTTATTCTGTGTCTGAGTGTCAATATGTATTATATGTATGTATTTACAAAATAAAGTATATAGGTATTATATCAGTTGCCTGGTTCTCATGATACAAGCTATGCTGAGCTTAGTTTGGGGCTAAATGGCATTGTGAGAAATGTCCACCAATATTTATATATTTAATTTTTAATGTTATTTTAATTAGCGTTAGAAAAAAAAAACGACTTTTGAAATAGTGCTAACGCATCGACAGGAAGCAGACGACGTCGTTACTAATTAAGCTGTTCTCGCTTTACCGATCAGGTGGAAAGTTATTATTGAGTGATGCACATGATAATAAGTGACGTTTGTTTCCAGGAGAACGGGCGCGCGGCGCCGGACTTGACGGCGTCCCCGGGTCGGGCTCCACCGCCGCCCGGGCCGCCGCAGCCGCCGCGCGCCAACCACGCACCACCCTGCGTGCTGCAGCCGGACTTCCGTAAGGTACGGAACCATATCCGTAACCATACATCTGGTTCTCGAAACACAGTGCAAAACTACGTCGAGGGTCAGATGCTTCGAAACGTTATTGTACCAACCATTATGTCAATAAATGAACTTTATTATTATTATTATATCCTACTGGCCTTATAGCTCAGTTGGTAGTGACGCTGCCTTCTGCGTTGTAGGTCGTGGGTTCTATTCCCACCCAAAACATTTGTGTGACGAACATAGGTGTTTGTTCTGTGTCAGGGTGTTCATATGTATTTACTAAAAAAGTATTGAAGTATTATATCAGTTGGCTGGTTCCCATGACACAAGCTATTTACTTAGCTTACTTTGGGGCTAGATGGCGCTGTGTGAAATGTCCAACAATATAATATTATATTATATTATTATTATTACTATTACATCCGGCACGTCGGTACCTTAGCAGAGCTTAAATTACTCCCAGCACGTCACTCCCATTACGAAGTATCCATTGGAACCATAACCTGGAATTCCCCAAGGTATAAAGCCATAACCAACATCCAGCACTTCGTCGGTCTCTTGACTGAGTGTAAAGTGGAAAGAACCTGCTTCCAGCACGTTGATCCCTTAAAGGAGTATACGCGTATAGTTCATAGTTCAGTTATAGAACGGAACTGTAAACTGTGAACCTGAACTTTCTGAAGGTATTATGGTACCTTGACTCACATCCACCGAATCGATCTCTTCTCATGTCTGAATTTTCTTTGATTACTGATCACCTGATTGTAAACGTTGATGGTTGAGCAAGCGACAGCTGGATTGTTTGGATTCGGATTATTTTTGTTCACAGGTTTTTACCTTCAGCATGGTAGCTATTCGAGCTTTCAGTATTATTACTTATATTATTAACTATTCAACAAAAATTTTGAAATGTATATTGTTTTACCCATATTCATAATACTCGTGGTAATTACCAGGTAAACAGTTTAAAGTGGAACTCTAAACTCTTCAAGATTATTTAAGTAAATCATAGTTTCCTTCTCCAAAACAAAAAATAATAGAAGTTGACAACGGCAAACAACTCGATACCAAATCGAAATAGTAAATTTATTTGTTATTTTAATATTTTCAACTTTACATTAATTTTAAATATCCTACCGAGGCTCCAACAGGAAAACCAAAGGAAATGAGACTACACGACGCACCATTGCAATTTCCCCGACCTCCTGCAAATGTTAAGTTTACATCGCGTTTTTTGTTTTGTTAATATTTGATTCATTCCAGCAAATACATCCATGTATGCTGACAACCGCAACCACAGTGCGCGTGTTCACGACAGGATTAAATTTATGTTTTCCGTTTATTTTTGGCTGAACATCAAAAGTTGGTTGGTTGGTTATTATGCAGCAAAATTAAAAACTCTCTGAATTTAAAAATTATAACGCTATAAAAACAGGTTTTCATCCCAAGCCTAATCATAAAAACGTCACCTAAATTCAAATTACTGAAGGATATTTGCATATTATGGTTTTTGGTCATTAATTTTTATGTTTTGCCCGCGTTAGCTGTGATTAGTACAAGCTACGCACTGCTGCCACCCAGCTTTATTTAATAAACCACTTTATATAGCAGTATTGTTAAATTTTATATAAATTACTAATGTCATTCTGGAAAATAAATATATTTTCTGTGGTTGCTAATTAAAGATGTAAAAGGTAAACATGATGATACCCGAGATCATATAACGCTTTCTTCGCAAAAAAAACCAGTTTTTATGTATTGATACAGTAGAAGCAGCTGTAACATGACTGAGGCAAAAATTATTTAGCATAAAAGAAAGAATAGATAAAAAATTGTTTATAATAATCCTGTGTGTATTCATCATGATAAGAATAACCCCAAGTGTATCCCGATAGCCTCAATCAACTTACGGTATTTTACGAATTGCAGGTATCAGGAGTGAGCAATGAAATATTCAGGCAGATTGAAATGGTCGAAAACGACCACGACCAAAACACGGCAGCGGCGCTCGAGGTTAGTGCTGAATTTATACCGTAAATATTTGTACCGAATCGAATGTATTCGATAGCTGGCGTGCCAGACATTCCGGCTGAGTTATGTGGCCAATGTAGCAAATTACTTGGGTACTTTGGTAAACGAGCTCGTGAGAAACTTTTGAATCTACAGATTGTACGAAAATTTTTTGGGATGAGGAAAGTGGCCTAAAAGTCATAATATTTTTCGCCGTTATAAATTATTTACGAGATGTATCTACGTTTATCCGGTAATGTTGGTATTGTCAGGTATTTTTTGAACTGCCTGCTATAGGTACTCCATATACCTAGCTTGGTGCAGAGCGGCGATGTTTGGTTAAAGACCGCCCCAGTTTGAAATCTCGTAGCACTTGTTATGTTGTCTGATATACGAGATACATATAAAACTCGGCAGCCTGAGTAACCGCACCCTGCACCGCACGTTATATGTGGAATGTCTACAAATTTATCAATAAAATATTTATCGACATTTAACTTCCTGTTTTTCTAAAATAATTTATTACTAAAGGGAAAAGGAAAAGATACTAATTCAATAATGAACTAATTACGAATCGTGAAAAAAGAATATTCAATTACCGTGACCTAATAATATTATTATTATATAGACTGGCCTCATAGCTCAGTTGGTAATAACCCTGCCTTCTGCGCTGTAGGTCGTGGGTTCGATTCTCACCCAGGACAAACATTTACGTGACGAAAATAGGTGCTTGTTCTGTGTCTGGGTGTTAATATGTATTATGTATGTATTTACAAAAAAGTATATAAGTACTATATCAGTTGTCTGGTTCCCATTATACAAGCTACGCTTAGCTTACTTTGGGGCTAGATGGCGCTGTGTGAAACGTCTCCAATATTTATTTATTATATTAAATGTAATACACTCCTTTGTTAGTTGTATAAATTAATAATATTTAACGTTGGTCTGTCCGTAGGCGGTGGAGCGCCGCGGCGAAATGATCGTCCGGATCCTTGAGCTGCGTCAGGTTGGACGCAACAATTTGGAAGCCGCTAAAAAGTTTTTCGCACTACATGTGAGTATTTGGAACACACTTTATTTTGTAATAGTAAGCCCACCCGATGTTAAGTGGATACCGTCAACTATTGCAACCCTAGAGTGCAAATACATTACTTACCCGAAAGAAACTGCCTTACATTTTTTTATATTACAAATGTCGTAACTCGTCGGAAAAACTCAAGACGGAAGCTCATTCTTAAATTGACAAGTGTTAGACAGGAAGGAGTGGCTTAATCTAAATAGACGTGCATTATTTACTCTTAGTACTAGTAATAGAACTATGTGTAGTACACACTTACTAATTACTTACTTAATTAATACTTACTAATTAGGTTCACTGCTGTTACAGTTTTAAAGTAACTGGTACAAGTGAAATTGCAGCCAAGTCTCAACGTGATGTTTGAAACTCGATACGACTTGGTCTTTCCATACTTAAGTACGGGTTCAGATCATTTTGTTGTTGTTATAGGCCGGGAATTATGTTTGCCATGAGGTGAGCCATCAGCTAGCACCGTAATTATATTAAAACAAATCATGAGTCTTCAAGGGTGTCAAAACACTTGATCAAATTACACCATCATGTATACCATGAAATACTTAACCAGTATTTTAGAAATTGCTGTTAGTGAAATTATTTTGGAATGTGTCTTACATAAAAAATATTACGTTAATATATTTATTTCATTTCCACTACTAACTTGGAAGCTAAGCAATAAATCCTAATGTTATAAATAATAATAATGTCTATACGTAGAGACCTTTATCCATTCTTATACAATCATTTGTCAAACTACCTATGTTGTGTCTATCTACTGATGTGGGCTTGATAGACCATTAATTATATTACAACGGCTGTTGGCAAATGCCAATTATCAAAAGCCTTTTACGTGAGGGACCAACCTGCCGCTACGAGTCAATTATGTAATAGTAGCTGTCAAGTACTTAAGTCATTAATAATGCTGATTTAGACTAGAAGAGTTTCTTGAGTGATGAGGGCGAGACGGTATGCCATTTAGTGTAATCTATCGTTAGAAATTGTCACATAAATATAGCTAAAATATTTAGTCCATTTCTGATAGCGGAGCTTTCGGCAAGTCATATTAAGTTCACTCAAAGATTTAAGCTGTGTTATATTATATTTTAGAGTGCTTTCCAAAGTTGTTTGTGTACTAGATTGTGCGGTATTTTTTTCTAAAAGATCTTCTGATCCGCAGAGTAGAGCGGTACTTAAATTTAATTTGATGTATTATATATCATGGTAGTATGGTAGTACTCTGACATACGCAGTCACGCCTAGGTCACCCTTTCATCTAATTATCTTCCCTCAAGCAACCAAAAGTATGTTTCTGCAGCCTCATTCAATAACTAATATAGACGTTGGGTGCAAATGCAAGCTACATTGTCTTACGTTACGTCGCTCTCACCTAAGTGGGTCGCGAGTAACTCAATAAGAAAATAAGAGAAAATAATAAAAAAATAAAACCAGATAATTAACTATTTATCCAACTTTAATAATTAATAACAACAATGCAATTGAGATCTTTTTACTGGAAAAGAGTCGATTCAGAAAAGTTTGCTCGCTTGTTCAATTGTCAATCAACAATTTAAATTACTAATGAGAATGTAGGATATCACTCGCTCAGCGTCAAAGCAATTTGCAAACTTTACATATTTATCATCGCCGGTATTGCTTCTTAACATGCGCATAGCTTGAATATCAAAAGGGCAATTTTAGCTTTCATCTCGGTAATAGGAATATTACGCGTAGTAACTGATATTTTGTCTGTGGTGTTACATAAAAACTGTCGTTTCTTAACCTAATTGTCACAAATTTCAAAGAATGTGAGTGTGACAGGCATTTTGACTATTATATAATAATTGATTTTTAAATATTGTAGTAATCAAATCTAAAAAACATATTATACAAGATAACATATTACTAAATTTTTTACCAGTTCAGATTTGAGCTTTATTAAGATGAAAAGATAAATTAAAAAAGGTTAGCGTCAGCTCACATGCTTGCCTTTATGCATTCGCGTTATGCGGGCCCCGCCTGAAAACCAGCGCTGCGCTCTCTCTTTCAGGGTGTGCAGCACTATGCTGAGGCAGGGACCCTTTTTGCCTACTCAACACATTCCTTTTACTATGTCAGTTGCGTGAAATAATATTCTGTTTTTAGTTTTTAATTTGTGTTTTTGTATATAATTGGCATTGTTGTTTATGGCAAAATAAATACTCTTTCTTTCTTTCGTGTTATATAACTACTGTTATTACTTGAATGAAAACTCAATAATATACTGTGAATGAAATACTTAACTGCAAATCAATTTATAAAATATACTAGCTGAACGTATCAGGTAATTTCCCCGCTTCATTGACCTTAATATAAATAGGCTCACAACCTAGTACGGGACCCTGTGAATTAAAAAGAGCGCTACTCCCAACACTATTGTTTGCTGGCCTAGATCGCTGGAAAGCGAACGCAATTTAGACTCGCATTGTTGGGATATGCTGCAATAGCGGCAGCGTGTAATATCGCTATAAGAGATTCCATTTATCATTCACCGATATACAGAGTGAGTCCTGACTGGTTATTTTAAAGAAAAATATAATATGTAATGGTGGACATTTCACACTGCGCCTATCTAGCATAGCTTGTATATAGGAACATAGGAACCAGACAACTGATAACTGAATACTTACATTTGTATACAGTAACACCCAGACACAAAACAAACATCTATGTTCGTCACACCTCCTGGCTCGCAACGCCCCAAGCTGAAGTCCGTACATAAGTGGTGGTCGTTTTGAATATTTTCTAAGTTTTACCGGTTGAGAGCCGTCTGCTCTCACCAAAAGCTCGTGTAAACGCTGTCAAGGCCATCTGAGGCCAACAGCTAAATAGTCAGTCATAAAAAAGGCCACCGCGACCTACAGCGCAGAAATCAGGGTTACTACCAACTGAGCTGTGAGGCCAGACCAGAGGTAAACTTCATTGGTAACAGAGGTAACTTTTTGCACACTCCATAAACTTAATTCTTTATACATATTATATATCTAAATAATAAGCATTCTATGAAAAAAATTGTCACAACAAATATTGATAATATGAACAGTTTGTGAACTGTTTTCAACGAATCGTCAGACAGTTTTCGAATCTTTGCAGATTTATATCATTCCCCTGATAATGAAGAAGGCTTCCGTTCTGGGGTTCTGAATGCCTGTTATTTATAACACTTATTCTCAGTGGTCTTACTAACTACTCGTCTCAGTTCATCGATGACTTTTTAAAAGTCCTATCGATCCCACTATGGAAATGATTGTGGCCGATGTGAAAAGTATTTATTTTAAGTGTTTTTTATTTTAAATCTTTTCCCCCAGGACTCGCGGCACGTAGTCCAACTGGTTGAGATCGTCAAACGCCCCGGTCAAACCCTGGGGCTCTACATCAGAGAAGGCGACGGCGGCACCCGCACTGATGGCGTCTTCATCTCCCGGATAGCACTGGAGTCCGCCGTATACAACAGGTTTATAACTTTTGCGTTTTATATCAAACCCAAAAGTCGAAATAAAAAAAAAACATAGAATTCATAAAAAATATATAAATAATATTGAAAACGTGATCTCCCGAGGACTTATACCTAATTCTGACGACTGTTCAAACCCTATCCGATATCAATTGTACAACCGGGAATTCTCGGAACGTTTTGAACAAATACCATCTACGTTATTTTTATTCATTATGTGATATTCGAAAGGAGCCTCTTTGTGGCGCACTTACAATCCTTTCACCACTTTCACGAAGAAGAAGAAGATTATGTGATAAAATTACGGAACGAGCAGACGGTCCACCTGGTGTTAAGAGATTACCTCTGGCTATACAAACAATATGACTTGAATCTTCCCCTACTTAGGAACGACAATACTCAAATCGCATCGTATACGCCCGTAACCCTAGATGGAAAGGTTGAACGTGTCAGGTGCCGAATTTCACGGCAACCTTTCAAACTGGAGCACTGTAAAGCGAATGCATTACTGCGCGGTGACAGAAATGGGTACGGTACGGTGGCAGTACTTTACCGGACGAACTAAGGCAAAAGTTGTACTGCTATTTTTTACGCTAATTTAAGTGATTCGTTAGCTTACCTCCATAATTGCATTTTAATCTCACAGTGGGTGCCTGAAAGTCGGCGATGAGATTTTGGCCGTCAACCTGGTGGATGTGAGACGGATGTCGCTCGATGACGTTGTGATCATCATGTCGATACCTAGGAGATTGCTGCTTTGCACCAGGCAGCGGAAAGGTGAGGGTTACTTAATACTTACATAGATGGATTAGACTCCATGTGTATGAACCTGGACCTTAGTCATATGTCCGATTGTCATGTTAACACATGTCCAGGTAAAGCAGGTCCCGGTTCGCCGTCGATGCCGCGCACCGAGCACAAGCCGCCGCCAGTCGTCGTGCTCAAGAGAGACTGCCGGGACGAAGATGACAGAGAGAGGGACAGAGTTGACGGACTTTACTCACAGTAAGTGTTTTGTGACACTAAAATCTATCAACATACTCGCAAACTGCTTGAAGCCTTTTTACAAAAGCACTTTGCGTTTTCGTGAGTGTGAAATTCAGTGACTCACTCTTTTGCCTCTAACTACTAATAGTTGACTCTACTACAAACACTTATTTCAGAAGCAACTGAAAATAACATATGAAAATTCCATCTAAACCGTATAATATCCCTGAACCATATACGTGGTTTTTGCAAGAGGGTGGCAGGTGGCATGTCTTAGGATTCCACACTTTTAACTTGGATATCACTTTTAGCACACTTTGTACAGATACTATACGGCAGCAAACCGGCCAGAATGGAGACGAATAGTCCAACAGAACGTCTGAACGCCTATTGAGGACGAACGAATGTAAACTTAAAATAAGCTGCCTTCATACATTCATAATAACTTTGTCAGCGGTGTACTGATATGCACCCTATGTGAAGACATTAAAGACCAAAATTGGCTTCTCTAGATCAAGGAACTCAGGAACGACAAACTTACTAGAACTAAAGTCACCGTAGCCAAAATTGGCTAGGAGAATACACAAAGGCAAAACTTAGGTACAACAAGCACTAAGCTAATATCTCTGTGGCAATAGTAGTGCATCACAATGATGTGAAGGCTATCCCCATTTGTAGGATGTGGTTTGGTGAATGGAACATGAAAACTTCAAGTCTCGGAGGGACAAAATTAGGTGCAATTTAAGACTTGTCATATCTTAATAATGAAATACCTAACGCGTAGTGTTTATATAGGATATTGCTTAGTATCAGGCCTGTTGCTCATTCCGACACTAAAATGCTAAACCTGCTAATTAGACACGGAACCCTTCGCTCAACGGGAGGTCCAGGCAGCAGCGTTCGCCCCGTGGGCGATGGACGTGAGGAGAGGAGCCGCCTCGCTCTTGGCCCCATGTCGCCTGACTCCAATGCTATCGACCTTTACTATAACCCGAGGCCACCTTCAGACCATTCTTGGAGGTAAGCAACTTCAGCTCAGTGTCGTTCAAATAATTTACAATAATATCTAGGCTGCAGTCTTCTGGTTTCAACGCTATCCATATTTAATATAACCCGAGGCCACCTTTAGACCATTCTTGGAGGTAAGCAACTTCAATCCAGTGAACGTTTTGGATTCTACTTACAAATTATTCACGCAAAACTGTAAAATTCCTTATGTCCGTACCTCCGAGTATATTATCTGAATGAATATTTCCTTTTAGACATATTAATTATAATTTTCAGTATATTGTTCCGCATAGCTTATATAGTCCCACCATTAACAACATACAGATATGATCCTCTTATACATCTTAAAAGCCTTTGTATTGTGTGATACGTAGACCTTCGAAATATTATGCTTCTTTTGAATGATATATCAATAGCATTGGTAAAACCTATTATAACGTACATAAAGGAAAATTTGGGCATACTTTCTGTGATCTTTTTTGACTTAATTCCAGTCTTTGTACGAAGGGTTTATCATTGGTCTATTATTATTTGTGTTTTTCCTTAGCTTACAAGGAGCTCCAAGTATTGAACGCGGTGCGGGCTACCGAGTTAGAGATTATCTGTTTTCAGTCTCACTGCATTTGTCACTGAATAACAAATGCATTAATTTCTAGAACTACATCCTGTTACAAAGTTAAAGAATGACTTGATGACTTTGTTTCAGCTACCGCCCGCCCCCACCGGTAATCACGGAGCAGCCCAAGTCATCGACAACGCACTACATCCCATACGAAAGGTCATATCCGAACACTTTGGACAGCCTCGCTGAGAAAGTGCACTCGTATTATCCTCAAGATGGCAGGTATGATCTTCAAACTGTCGTGAAACTGTTTTATCGTGAATAACCAAAAACCTAAACAACTTTAAAATCATATTTCTTAATTTGCTTGCAACATAATTATAGATTTTTTTGGAACTCGTAGTTTTTGCCGACAGACAGACAAAAATGGTAAAAAAAGTTGTTTTGGTATATGTACCGTGTATACATCCATATGCACTTAGTAAAAATCGGTTATTTTAATATTACAAATAGACACTCCAATTTTATTTATTTGTATAGATTAATCCTACAGCTAGTAAAATTGTCATACCAACTAAATTACCATAAAGTTCTCGCGGAGTTATCGAATTTAACGACCTATAACTGACACTGATCAAATATAATGTAACGCCACTATTTTCTGCGCATTCAGTTTTCAATAATATTTCAGCACAAGATTTGGTGGAAGGGTACCACGGTCAGGATCGGAACAACAGCTGCCACGAGCCGAGACGCATTCAGACTTCGGTCGCCATTCACTGCTGAGGTCCAGCTTGAAGGCTTCAGCTGCTTCTGGTGGTAATAAAGACTGTAATTACTTACTGCTGAAGTTACCTGCCCGCGGTTAGTCAAATAACCGGTCACCATCTGCGTGGAGCCCACGAGTGAAAACCGGAAGATCACAAATGTACCGAAGGGTATCACGGCCTTGCAGAGCGATGATCTGAAAATGTGTAGAACGGCCAAAGTGCCGTTTTGGCATTAATAGGGCACTGGCGTTGAAATTTGGAATTTTAATTATGTATATACAACTCTATAAATATGAATCGGGCAATTTCCGCATCACTTTATTCTATGTGTCTCGCAGATTTTGTAAAGTACAAACAAACCCAGTTTTCTATCCAAAAACAATTCTACTTTAATGTATGACTTGAAGAGCATCATGACTGATAATATTCTCTTCTCTTTCCAAGAATTCTCTCACATTAATCCCTTAAGCTTACTGTGCTCAAATATGTTTGTTTCTCCAGCCAGCCTGTCGCGGTACAACCAGCGATATGGTGGCGTAGGCATGACGACTGGCATGGCCTCTGGTATGCCTTCCGGCATGTCATCTGGGATGCCAACTGGCATGTCGTCTGGATTGACAAGCGGATTGGGAAACATGGGAGGGGCCGGTGGAAACATTGGTCTACCTTCAGGCTTGTCTTCGACTGGACTCAGTGGATTGACTGGCTCGAGTTTAGTCGGATCTGGCCTTACTAGCTCGGGTCTAGGCACAGGTGAATATTTCAAGTTTATTTTGTGGCTGTTTGGAATACTCAGTCATTAGCCTATGTTTATCAAAAGAAAAAAGTAAATTCCTCTTACCACCTTGTTCTTTGAAAATTTGGAGTATCGCTTCCACAAATTTGAACAACAAATCAATATTAAATTGAGATTGTCACTGTTTTGTAGAAAAGGGTCATATTTAGAAAAACATATCGTCGAATATTATGTCTGATTATTCTGTATTGCTTTGTGAATCAGGCATTTCCTTCCGATAGGTTTATCAGGAACCGGATTGACGTCGGCTCTTGGAGCCGGATATGGCACAACCGGATTGGGTCTGCCATCGTACAGCAGCAAGTTTGGCACAACGAGACGGAATCGATCCTTAGACTACTCATCAGACACCGAAGCCACTGCTCCGACGAGAACACCGTACTACTCAGGGCTGAGTGGATACAGAAGTAGTACACTTGGAAGAGACATAGGATCTAAATTCAACTCTTTACCTAGAGATGTTAGAGGGACGGGACAAAGGTGAGCGTTGCTATTTTGCCAACAGTACAATATATTTGACGATGTAATTGACTTTATGAACGAAATAGGTTGGGATTGTCGCGGCGAGCTGGCAGCGTGTTGCAAGACGAACCAGAACCACTGTCCTCGCGATTGGATCTTCGTGCTTCCAGAGGTATGCTGTTTTTTCTGTAATGTTACATAGGTATATTTAAGGACCTCACTGAGTTACAGTTTGTCTAATCTGCCACATATCGTCTAAAGTCCACTTTTTTATTGGTTTTTATTTGTCAGCGGACTATAAGTCAGTTATCATTCCCAAGACAGAGTGTCACAATCATTAACAAACTTATAAATTATGCTAGTTTGTAACAATAGAAATGATTTTCAAGTTTACGAGCCAGCCAAAGAGAGGAGCTATATTCTTGTGTGTCAGTTTTTATATGAAATATAACAATCAGTTGCAACTAGGTGATATGATAGTCAATAAGGCGATGGCATTGTGATGTTGAAAGTGTCAACTTTTCGCTGTTATTCATTTACGGTCCATTACAATGATTTTGTAAACATGGACTAGAGCTGTTATCAAATATGGAGGGCCGCTTGCTGATAATTAAGAAATTTCTTTATAGCTAGCTAGCTAGTGTTGAACGCTTGTAAATTCATATTTAACGAACACCGTAGCTTGATAAAATTCTTAATCCAAGATTGAGTATGTTAGTCAGTTGTGATTTAGCTCTTCTCTCTATAGCTATAAGTCTGTAAATCAAATGTCATCAGGTCGTTTACCATCATCACCTTCAATATTCACGTCAGATGAGTACCGAGCGTGGCTGTCGCGAGCGCCGTCGACGAGCGCTCTGTACGAAACATTGCGCCCGCGCTTGCCGACCCACTACTCGGCGGAAAATATACACGATGCGCTCAAAAATGTAAGTCTTTTTTTTACTAAATAGTATTTCAGTTTCATTCAACATTAGTATTAAGATTAAGGTGTATTGTAAATATTCGTTTGTCGAAATTCGGATTTGTGTTTGATTAATATCAGGGTAAATTATGAAGACGATTTTTTACTGTATTTTTAGATGGTAGCCAGAAAGCTTTGTATATTGGATTCTTATTTCGCTTGATTATTTTTTCGCATTATTTCCATCATTTCATCACCATTTACGAGTGATCTTGTATGTGAGTATTATCAGTGATGCAATATGAATGATATGAATATTCAAGACGCATTAAGACAGATTTTTATTCCAAATCTTATTAGCTGCACGCGTGAGTTATTGTACCAGCTTTTTCCAAATTACAATATGCCATCGTGGCAGAAAAGTAATCGTTCACGTATACATATTAAACTTCATAAGGGGTTCACGGTTAAATCTATTTTGATATTATAACTACTTTACTTCTTCCTATAATTGCACCATTCAATTGAAGGTATTTCTCAGATCCACACCAACATAGGACAAAAAAGCCATCTTAAACTACAAACTCGAGAAAAGGGGACATTAATATCACAATATTTATTTTCTCCAATCCAGATGGAAAGCGCGAGCCGGTTTGGTTCTTCCCTCGGGCTAGCGCGCCGGGTTGAACGACCTCGTCACCTCCCCGCGCGTTCGGTCTCCTCGCAACAACTGGGAGCCACGGGGGGAGGTGCGGGGATAGCGGGGGGATCACCGTCTGCTCGCCGAGTGAGGCAGTTGCTTGAGCTGGGGTCGAGGTTCAACTGTCCCAATCCAAGTCCAGTACCGACGCCGGGCTCGAGACATCAGCGACACCTCGATTTTAATCCTAGTGGTGAGTAATATTAGGTCTAGTTTTGTTTCCACTGGGGCCGCGCAAGTGTGATTCCCGCGTGCCTGTGGCTCTAGCAATAGACCGTGGCTCTAGCAATAGACGTTGAAGAGACACCGTGAGATTTTTTGCTGGTGGGAATCTGGCATAATTCTTTTCTCGTTCTTGCGATGAACTGATACCTACTAATGTGTGGTCCACAAAATTCGTTCGACCAGTCTACTCTCAGTCTCCTGCACTCTTATGTCATATGTGTGATGCAGTTAGGTTTAAGTTTCTACTGCTCCAACGTACGCGTTCACTACATGAGTTGTAGCAATACAACCCGAGATACACTGACAGCAGTTCACTGCTAATACGTTCTCCTATTTAAGAATTACATAAGTAAACAAAATCTTTATCTCTTTAAATATTTGGAGGGTGGATTATAAACCTGTGCTTTTAAATTTCAGAATACACAAAATACAAAGTGGAAAAGCCAAGCGCTGGTCTGTCGGCTTCCATGACGGGTCTGTCTCGGATCGGCGGGCGGGTATCCGGCATGCTATGGGTCCACCTTCTAGCGGGGCGGGGTCTCAGGGTGGGAGGTGGTGGGGGGTCCCCGTCCTCCCCCCCGGGGGGGATGCATTCACACCGCGACCCCCCGACGGCGCCGCGTGATCTCTACTGCGTGCTAGAGTGCGATCGTGTACATAAAGCTAGGACAGTGGTGAGATTATTTTTAAAATTTTTGTGATTAACCTCGTCGTCATCACCAGAAAACTCTCTATTACTGTTATTACACATGCCCATATCCTTTGAACCGAAACAGACTAATCCGAATGTGTCACTGGTTTTGGCTGTAACGATAGGTATAGTCATAGTATTCTCTGGAAGAACAATGCACAGAGTAGTAGTAGATACTAGTTAAATCTTCAAATATTTTCATTTGCAGCAACTCTATTTGTCTACTTCAGTTCCGGCGATGGATCTTATTCAACTGAACTCTGAAGTTAGTTGCATAAGACTAAATTATATTGATATCTCTTTCCGAGCCTCCTGTAATAGTCCTTTGAAAGACAAACACTTTTGCAGCCTACTTCATAGCCTACCATATCCATCTGCCAAAAGTGTACGCTGTGCATTTAATACATATTTTATTCCAGGTCCGTACTGGCGAGCTGCAATTCGACTGGGATGAATCTTTCGAGTTGGAGCTGGTGGATAACCGACAATTGGACGTATTGGTGTACTCCTGGGACCCTCAACATAGGCACAAGCTGTGCTACCGAAGCGCTGTCACGCTGCCTGATCTGCTGCAGCGAGGACCACAACATCAGCTGGCTCTCAAGGTAACAATAGATACATTTCCAGATCTAGTTATTATACAGACTCCAATCTGAGTAAAAAATATGTTTTGAGTTGTAGCTGGTCCATGGTGGGACCCTTAATAGCCAAAGCTATACTATCGAAACTGTAATCCCTAAGAACCTAGGATACTTTTCTTTGCAGATAGTGTTACTGTAATTTAGCTATGGTACCGCCAAAGAATACTTGATAGATAAGTTTCAAGATTTGGTGATCAACTGGATTTATTTAGTCCTAAAACGTATGTAAAGAAATGAAAACCAAATTTATCCTTGATCACAGGATTCCCTCACTTTAGTTCCTCAGAATATTGTTGTGCATGTACGTATATTTTTGTTATTGGAATAAAAACTATGAAGAAGCTAACCTTCCTACTCCTATATACTCTTCCTAGCAGTTGTAGAACTTTCATATCTGCCATCATATAACGTAGTCCGTAGCAATCTCGTACAAACCACAATTTACCTTCCAGATGGAGCCCCGCGGCACACTTTACGTGCGCGTCCGCCACACGGAACCGCCCGAGTTGTTCCGGAGGCGCGGCACCGGTGCTCGCGTGTCTCCGCCGCCGCTCTTCGGCGCTGAACTGGAAGCGGTCGTCGCGAGGGAATCCAGCAGGAACGACAGACACTCGCCGCCAGTTCCGCTTATTGTGCGCAGATGTGTGGAGGAGATTGAACGGAGGGGTTTAGATATCATAGGTAACTACTTGACTACTTGACTTTGTAGCCATACCCGTATTGAACTGATTGACATTCCCTGCTTCTTCCACTTAAAGTCGACAGAGGGGATTACGTATATAGTTAGTACTTCATATATTTAGAGCAACCAAGAAATGGTAGAGTAAACGAGTTTCCGAGGAGAGACCGCTAAAAGGCTAACGTAGTGTAGTGTTCTGTCGTCGATGATGTTGTAGATACCAACCACTACCGTTGTGCTTTTTAGCTTCCTTTATTGAACCCTGAAATGATTCTTATTTGATATTAAAATGTGAACGTGAATATTGCGAGTAAACTATGTTTAGTAGTTTACATATTACTAATAAAGGCTAAATGTAATCTCAGACATGTTATAATAAATGCTAGCGAATTTGATAGATTTGCTCTCATTGCAATATTGGAAGACCCGAACGAACTGTCTGAGCCAAGTGATAAAAAACATCGCGTTATTCGATCTCGATTCTAGATAAGCTCTTTTCCAGTCTAACGTTCCTCGACAGTGTTTTGGAAAAAGGCGTTAAAACAATGAATAAAATATTTAATTTTGAATAGAGGCGGTTCAGGTATATCACTTTTTTCTTTTACATTTCCAGGGCTTTACCGCCTCTGTGGTTCGGCGAGCAAAAAGCGCATACTCAGAGAAGCGTTCGAGAGAAACGCACGAACGGTGGAACTGGCGCCGGACTCAGTACCAGATATAAATGTTATCACGGGCTTGTTGAAGGACTACCTCAGAGAGCTACCTCAGCCGCTGTTCAGCCGATGTTTGTATCAGATGACGGTTGATGCTTTAGGTAAGTTTATTCTACGTACCTGTTAGTAGCAACTTTTGATAAAATGCGACAGACTGTTAAAATGGCGCCAGATTTGAAAACAATTTTTCAGAACTGACCTGGCACACGACAACTGTCATTCAGATAAGAAATTTATCTCACTGTGACAAAATGTATTTTTCGATGTTTAAATTGAAACCTTGAAATGTAAAGTCTGCTCTTATCTAATTTTTTCGTCTACCCACAGTTTTAGACTGTAAGCACGGGAATCTGTGATCACAGATATATTATCTGTTGGTAATATTTATTAATTATTCCGCAGGTGTCTGCCTGCCAGACGACCGGGAAGGCAACGCGCGCCTCATGGCGTCCATCGTGGAATGCCTGCCGCGCGCCGCCCGCGCCACTTTGGTTTTTTTACTCGACCACTTAGCTTTAGTAGTCGCTGCTCAAGATCGTAATAAGGTAATTATGTCTGTTATTTTTCAGGTAGGAGTATTTTTTCTTTAAAGAGTAAGCGCCCATACGCTCTTAAATACAACGAGAACATACTGAGCTAAAAAATAAACGTTACTTCCAACTCTGCCTCTGCCATACCAATTCTGCGGCCAGGAAGTAATACATTCGCGTTCCTTTTTTCCGGCTTGAAGGGTGGCTTGTGGTTGCCGGTGAAATTACAGGCACATAAGATATTCCACCTTCACGTCTCTAGAGTTACGGGCGCATCCGATGCTCATGTCGGATTGCTTGTTATGGTCAGTGGTTACCACTTTACGCCGGGTGGGCCAACAGCGCATTCCTTTACATTGCCACATAAAAAAACTCACAAATTAAGTTATCCAGGAATCGAACCCGAAACCCTTCCCCTGGCTTTGAAGATAGGCGTACTAAAAACAACTAAGCTATGTAGCCTTCAAACGTTTACTCATAGCTAAAGTAGTAGAGACAGCAGTCCTGGATTAGATTACAACAAAGCATTTGCTAGCGAATCCCGTTTCGTTCAATAACTAACGCGTATCCTTCCACAGATGTCTCCCCAACACCTGGCAGTGGCTCTGGCCCCGCCCCTCATGCTGCACAGCCAGCCCGGCATGGAGCTCGACTACCAGCGGCCGATCCACGTGTTGCAGTGCCTCTTGCAGATATGGCCCGCGCCTAAGCGTTCAGGTAATGTCATCTCCTTGGTCGGTGTCTGCTGCGCCAAGCTTGGACCAATAGACAGCCCTTTAATACTAGATATGCAGAATCTGGTGTGCGGCTCAAATTCCACCACCCAATCCACGTGCTGCAGTGCCCTCTTCAGATCTGGCTCGTATCCAAGCGTTCAGGTAATGTCACTTTGGTTTGTTTGCGTGGCCACGGGAAATGAGTCCAGTGAAGAGTTGCATTATAATAAAATTCTGATGGGTTTTGTCTACCATATTCATAACTACTATTGGAGTAGATGGTGAGTTATGGCGCGGTCTGAAATAGTCGGATCCTTAGAGGTTAGAGACAGCACTTATGTCTGTGAAATATGAGTGCAAGATTATTGATAAATATATGTGGTGCTAGATTTGCTTCTGTATATATGAGTCCTTCGAGTTTTTTTTTTTGTTATTACCTACGGACTATCAGACTTGTCTGTAAGATCTAACCGGCATGTATGGTGATATAACTTAATTACGCCTTCATCAAGTTTCAGAATTGAGCGCTCAACTTGTGAAAATTAGTAATGTCAAGAACATGACAATACGCGAGCGTCGACTAGCACTTGACGTAATAATTTAATATATTCTAAAGTTGGCTTACAATAACGCTTGCAGGCTTTAAACCCAAAGTTATTCAATTTGATCCAAATCCTTCCCATTATTCGAGGCTTCGTTCATTGGCTATTTAAATCAAAAATATAACTAGAGTAGGTAATTAGGATTCATAGCTGGTAGTGCAAAAAGGTCTTGCAGTGGGTCTGAAGTGGGCACGGAAATATTTTAAGATCTACAATCAAATTCTTTGTCGGCCTTAAGTTCTGAAACACATAATGCATAAAATGCAAAATGACATGGATATATATAATTGATGAAATAATAATGAACTGATGAATTGATTGGATGTAAAATTAATAATAAATTGTAAAATTTACAAATTTTAATTGAAAATTTGAATGTAATAGGAAGTTGGATCCAGTTGAAACAATTCAAAGGCATAATTCCGTAAATAATTAAATTCCCTTTGGAAAACCTGAGAGACCTCACGCTGAAACACCGCGCGACACCGCGCAGTGTTCTATAACAGCTTGACATGCATACAAAACTGGGCGCCGCATTGCTTAGCAACAAATCCAATACGAACAACTATAGAATGTTGTGTCCCAATTCTAATGTCTCCATGTTCACTTCAGGCGTCGGAGATAACAGACCAGTAATCAACTAGCTGTTAGTTAGTTGTGCGTCGCCGAGTGTCGGTGTGCCGGCTAAGCGGTACCTTAACGCATGTATGTTTGTAGACAGTTCGGCGCGGCGAGCCAGTAACCGTGCCGCGTGGAAACAAAGCCAGTGCGTCTCCAGCGGCGTCAGCCATCCACCCCCAAGGTAGGTCCTGTTCTAAACCTAGTTTTTTATACTGGGTACTAGGTATGTATATTGTCATAAAATTCATTACTAAAATCATTTATCTAGTACCCATATGCTATGCTTAGTTTGGGGCTGACGGCGCTGTGTGAAATGTCCTAAAGAAAATACTTGCAAAGAGACAATAATTTCATTGCAGCTAACTTTAGAGTTGACGGGATCAAGCTAGAACTGTAATGGTATTCTTGTTTCTCATTTTTGGACATTCCACCTATTTCTGCTGCATTGCAATGCATACGCATTACAGTGTTGCGGTTCGAGGGGTGTGATTGCTGGAGAAATTACAGGTACGTGAGACATTCCACCTTCAGATCTATAAGTTACGGGCGATATGCTTCAGATATGCGTCGCGGTCGTCCCATATCTTAGTAGGGGAGGACCTAAGACGTATTGGGAAGAGACCTCTGAACATCAAGTCGGCGATCTTGCTCGTTCCGTAAAATAATATTCACAAAAGATCATGCGGCAGTGATGTGGAATATTGACGTTCCAGGCCGAATTCCGCCCTCAGCCAGTCCATATCGGCCTCCAGCGGCAGCATCGGTAGCATCTCCGCCGCCAGCTCTCTTGGCTCACACCGCGCCCGACCGCTCGCCGCCCGCACATGTGAGTCTGCCCTTTACTTCTCTATTGGGGAATACTTCCAAGATTCCAAAATTCATGGAGCACTTGCTATTTCATGCTAGTTCATGATGTAGATGCCTTCACTCTCTCATTGCATGGCTCATTGTCTCTCATTGTCACTAAATGGTAAATATTCCTGCAGTAAATACGCACACTGTTGCTTCCAGGTTCTCTCATCAGTCAGGGGCGGCCAATATCGTCCAGCGTCGCCACGGGCCGCAGTGGGGGCGCCCGCGCGCCGCCAGGTGACAGTCTCTTCACCCGGCTCGCGCAGCAGTAGCTCCGGCAGCCACAGCCCAGCCGAGACCATAAAACATGGAGGTAACAGAACAAAATAGTCTAGCGACGACAACGACCAAATTTTTGTAGCGCCAACTGGGAAACACAAATTCCATAAATATGTAAATAATGGTTTCACAGTGACGAGCGCAATATAAAGTGACTTCCCTAAACTCAGTATGGGAGGAATTTAGTTGTATTGCTGATTTTATGGGCATGCAATGCTTGCTCTTTACTTAGTGAAATAAGTAACACTAATGGATTAACTTAACACTTTTTGAAAATTATTAATTAAGGTTATATATATTAATTAATCAATTAAGGTTAAAATAACATTTTTGTATTATTTTGTATTTGTATTGTATTATTTATATGCGCCAAAATTGTTTTTCTACCTGACTGGCTGACTGGTAGAAAATGCATTTGCATTAAGTCCGCCTTTTGTACATTGTTTTTTTCTGTGTGCAATAAAGTATTAAATAAAAATAAATAAATAAAAACTTGGTCTGGAAAAGGGCCAAAAATAGGCCCACGTTTTCATACTTTAAGATGAACTTAGTACAAAGCTAAATGAGACAATATTTATGTCAGGATCGGTGTCCTCGATCCTGCGGCAGCCGGCGTCCCCGTCGCGGGTGACACCACGGAGCTCCCCCAGGGCGTCGCCCCGCGACTCGCCCCGGAGCACCCCGCAGGGCTCCGCCATCCCGGGGACCTCCGCCGGCCTGGCCGTTACGCTCAACTCAACCGGAGCGCTGAGCCCGCGGTACAACTCGTCAACCAACCCATTCTTGCAGCAGTACGACGCTGAGGCAGAGGCCGAAGTGTGGCGCTCCGCGGATATATTCTCCACGCACGCATAGTGCTAGTAGCGAATTGAATCTAGTCAATTTTTTTATGAATCGTACGGTTCTGCTGTTTATTATTTGTTCAGGGCGCAAGCTCGTGCGGGGAGGGGGCGGTTGTATGGGGATGGTTGACGATTGATACTCATACTCAGTATTCGACAAATTGAATGTTTGATTGAATATGATATCTAGATTGAAGCTGAATATTGATTGACACTGATTTGTGGGCGTATGAGATAGGGGTACTCGGTGTTATTGATCAACTATTGATTGATAATAATATGAGTGGAAAGTGTAGAATAGCCATATCGACTGAGATGTAAAGTCATTTAATTGACGAAGTCATTAACACAGGGATAAAGTTGTCATTACGGCAAATCATGCCAATGCAACTGATTGATAATAATTTAGAATATAAAGAAATAAACTAACTGCAGCCTTCACAAAACCTTCTATAGCAACAGATATAAAATTAATATTTACTATAACACTTTCAGATATGAATCAATCGATAGACTAATATCCGTTGTCAATCCGATGCCTGTCCAACCGTTCTCAACTCAATGTTTGTTATATATAGAGCGAGTTACATAATGTATATTATTGTGAGAATGATATGTTGCCGCGGCTGTCCTGCCAGTAGCACTATACTATATATCTAGTTTATGTTATTGTACATTGTATATACTTAGGTACACCCGATTTTGTGCCGAGGGAGGACAGCAGCGGGCGGCCGAAGTGCTACACACATCAATTTATTCCTGCTAGACTCTTCTTACTAACATTTAAACTTAAAACTTTTTTTAATCATTATCGAAATCTGAAGTGTAACTTAGGCACAACGATAAAAGGAGTTATCCAAAGTAAATTGTAGTACTAATTAATACCGAATTTATGTGTGATTGATCTCGACCGCCTGACACCATATTGGTTGTTCGATCAAAGTGCGAAATAATTTGCATATCAATAGAATTCAGTGAGAATCGGATTTTAACCTGTTAAATGATTTCGTCTAATTACGCACAAAATGCATTAACCATTTTGATTCAGTGTTGTTTCTAGCGCCTAGGACAGAAGTAGACTTCTGATTGATGAATCTGATTGATGATGACTAATAATAGTCTTTATCAATCAGATAAAGTGGAGAGATGTCTAGTCGGAATAGATCATACATAATCACACATAATCCCACATATCAGGGACTTGTGTACGCTGTCACACACGTTTATGGTTGTTCGTTAAAACTGACAAAATATAATTATCATTCATTATTATAATACTAGGACGTTTTAACTACTAGAGTGATATCTAACTAAATATTAAAAAGTAAAACTCATATGGCACAAGTTCTATTTAAAGTAAAAGAATACTTTACGTAAATATCAATTTCAAAAAATATGCTGAATGTCATTTAGTAGTTGAATCTTTCTAGAAAACAAATATGTTCTAGTTTTGTATTAATCAATTCATTAACAATGTCCAGTCCAGTCTGTTGATATTCACAATTTCTTGTTAAAGAGACTTGATATTATTTAATCAAATTATACTAAGATTATTAATTAGGTAGTTCTGCTAAATAGTACAAAATACGTTTGATCAGTCCGGAAAACGAGATAAATTGGTTAAGAACGCTATAAACTGGCTCCAGAAATGAGTAATTTACATAACGGTACCTACGAGTACCATTCCCAACATAAGTCAGAAGCATATGAAAATAGATAACTACTTCATACAAGTAAATGATGGTAAAATCTAAGATATAATGCAAATTCAAAGGGAACTTAAGGCAATTTGAAAAACTAAAGGTAGGTTAGTGAGGGCAGTGGACACAAGTCAGTAGGCTCGAGTAGGGAGAGTGTATCATAGATCAGACGAAACGGACTGTCTTGAGACTGAGACCATATCAGAGTAGCGTAGCCCTTGCTCGAAGGACATCCGTCGTAGAACCAGCGATTGAGTCATACCAGCCTCTTTTCGCGCTCAAGTTAATGAAAGAGTTGCTACCTAATCTACAGTTTTTGCCTTATGCCCTTAAGCTGGTGGGTATTACAAATAACATAATTAAAAAAAGCTCTATTCTGGTTCTCAAAATGATAACCTACTTTTAAATTTTAAATTAATTCCTGACTTTCGTGGCCTGACATGCCTTAACCTAATATTAGAGAATACGAATCTACTCTATCACTCACTTAAGCGTGAACTGAGGCACATATTAAAAATATAGCAAATTCATTACTTCAATGTTACGAGTAAATTAACTATTTAAATAATCTTCATTAATTATTAATAAAACATATTGTAACGGTATTATAATATAATCTAATAAAATAGTGTTTAGAGCATTTTTACGAGTCGCTAATTCTATGAAGGAATGGATACCCGTTCGTTAGGCGATCGGTCGCATTCTCAAGATCCGAGGTTCTATGTTCAAATTTAAATTTGTAAACATTTCATCGGTATTGACGTAAATTTGAAAGTAATTTGAAAATGGTACCTCAGTTCTTAAAACAAAGCGTCTGTTAGACATATATAAGAGTGGAATAAATCGACCAATGACCGCACTGATTGCAAATTTCACTGCCATTGTTGGTCCATTTTATAGTAAAATGTATTAGAGTTTACACTTGTTTATATGTCTGTCGGAGGCTACACGGTTATTTATCACTTTTGAGCGACACTTCAAGACGATTCTGTTAAACTGTTTGATAAAAATAGCATTGCACAAATAACACGACTGATATGGGACACAAAATGTTTTTGATACTTTTACTTTTTACCTTAATATTCCTATTTTTTACAATTGAAATCTAGGATGTTTGGTATGTTCACCTTTTTTGGTACAGCTTTACATTTTTACCATGTTAGTCATACTCGCGTACGAATTCCGTGGTATGTTGAAGATGAAACTGATCGAAATTAACTTTATAACAAGTCATCTTTCGAGGTCTGGGTTTAGTTGCACTATAAATTTAATATGCAAGTTTAAGTCAGAGGAAACTTTATGACAATATGTAGAGATAAAGTGCATATTGTTAATATAGAGCGACAGTTTCCTTAAGTCATGCGAGGACCTAATCATCTTGGTGTAGAGCACGTGTCAAATAGCATTCTTCTCAAACATAGACCCATTTAACAACTTTTATACTCGGCCATGTCTTCAACTAGCTTTTGAAATTATTCAAAAATTGCAAAGACTGGTATAGAGGTAGATTTTTATGCAGTTGTGTATGCACTTGTGTTTAGAAAAGCATCCATGTTGACGATTCGATAGGTACTGGCTTTCCCATGACTACGCTACGTTTTATTGATTGTTCCTTATCTACTTTAAAATTTATTGTGGTTTAATTGCTATTTCAAATAGTTTTTTTTATTTATTACATAATAAAAGTACATTTCAGATTTTAAAATAACACATCTTAAAAACTATACTTAGTTTAAGATGTGAGGAAATTCCTCATTAATTTAAATGAATACCTTCGTGCATTTACAAAGTAATCATGTTACCAGTTACAATATTACAAAATGTTAACTGTTTATGCTTATTATTATTCGCCTAAAGGATGAACTGAACGAAATACACTTATATATCTACTACGAGCTGGAGTAAATCAAACTTTAATTATTAAAACTATATCCATACGGTAGTTGAAAATGTATGAATGTAGCGTAGAATGCAAAAGCCCTTGAGTGTGTGGTGACATTGTAAATAATCACAATCATGTTTACTGACGATAACAAATTAAAAGTAAGTTTAAATTGTTACATACAACAAATTGAAAACAATTTACAGGTTTTATATTTGTAAATTAAAGGTGATGTATTTGCATTACGCATCTTAAAGCAATTTTTTTTATCTTGCAAGTGGTAATATGTTACCACTCTATAGATAACATATCTGAAATAGATTTCTAAGTTCAGTGCAAAATTGTACATTCAACTTTTATTCAAAGCCGTTCCTTTATCTCATATTTTTGATGTACTATTATTTTATTCCCAACATTGAATTAATCTAGTTTACATAGAAATTTGGTAAGTATAAGCTTATAACCAAATTATTTTTTATAGGTTTATCAAAAATATTTTCATTTGCTAAAACTATACTGTTTGAACTTCTGAAATCAGAAAGACAGTTATTATGTTATTATGTTTCATTCTTTCATTACCTAGTTCAGTTGACTCAAATACTCTTTTTAAGTCATCCTTCCTTCCATTCTTTACACGTTTCACTTCTGCTCATCGACTAGGCTGACTCAGCCACGAACTCATAAATTATTTAATGCTAAAGTTTTTCAGTAACGCTACTTAAGTACTTAAGCTCAAGTTTATTTAAAAACTTTATATGTATTCAAACTCTATTTATTCGTTTCCTGACATTTATTGCTGCCATATATGTTCAAGGAGCTTTTGGACTTTTTCTTTTTTACAAGCCGGCACATTTACACTCAAATTATTCTCATCTCATTCCTTGTACACTTAAATTGTATCGTCGGTAAACTGAGTAAAATTACCATGAATTCATTTAGACATTTGTTGTAGAGGCTTGAAGTGTCGCTCGACAGGGTTAGGCCAGGTGTAGCTGTCTGTAGTGTGTAGTGACTACGGCACGCTTCAGTGGCTTAGGAAGCGGCAATGGTTATGCGAGACATACTATATATACAATATACTCATTATATATTACTGTTGACGGCATAGAAGTTATCTGTATCGATGAAAATCGCACTTGTTAGAAACTATTGAATGTTTACATTTTGTTGGTCGAGGCCTAAGGAATTTGCAAACCGTTTTTTGGGTGGAGTGTGTATGAATGTGTATGTAAGAATATAGCTAGACTAATTTTATTGCTTGTAATTTAGCTTTAAAGTTCTCACAGAACCAGTGCCGCTGTTTGATTTGTGTTGCGGGCTCGGTCCCTCTGAATACAGTATTTCGAGAATTTGGTAAAGGTAGCGTTACATACGTGTACTTAAAGTGACATGTACCTACGCCCCGCGTCTGTAGCGGCCGGCTCGAACACACAACAAAATAAATAAATAATACGACGTTACGATTTGTCTCATTTCATCTGTACACCTCCTTAATTCAATACGCATCTAGCTGTTTCAATGACAATGGGCACCACGAAGAAATACATCATTCTGTTTTAGAAGAGAGAAAGAGAAAACTGTGGCCAAAATAATCTGGGTATAAATTATTAAGAGTAATATTAAACTAGTGACCTGTCCCAGCTTTATGCTTGCCGCATTGGGTATTTTCGAGAGACTAAAAATTATAATAGGCGCGAAGCCTCATCTGTCTATTGTGGAAAACAACGTTAAAAGATTATATGTGTATTACAGACTACATAGCCCGATCTATACATACAGACAGAAAACACTGCAAGCACATAATTTACAATACGTAGTGTTGTAAATAGATACATAATTATAATACATATATTATATTCATACACCCAAAGACAGAACAAACAACTATGTTTGTCAAACAAATGTTTGTCCTGGGTTGGAATCGAACCCGCGACCTACAGCAGAAAGCTGTGTTACTACCAACTGAGCTGTGAGGCCAGTCAATTAGCTTGATTAGTTTGTCAGTGTTATAATTTTTCTGACAAGTAGTTTTGATTCAATCAAAAAAGCTAAAATACGGATTCACATTAAGGAGCTTATTAGCTAAACAATCTCCAATTTAAGTTTCATAATATATTTTTAACATAAATGTAAGATTTATTTCCTTATTCTTACATTTTTCTAATTCCATTCTTCAAATGAATACAATTCGTGTAAATCGTATTTCTTTTACCAGAGCATGAAAGCGGGATAAGCGAGCAGGTAAATTGAAAAATGAACACGTACCGTACATTATTTCGTTAGCTTTTGCAATCACACGCCTATGAAAGAAAATAAACGAAGCGATAAAAAGAACATAAATTGTTCGTTTTCAGGCAAAGCTTTGATATAATAAATAATAATAATAATAATAAATATTGGTGGACATTTCACACAGCGCCATCTAGCCCCAAAGTAAGCTAAGAATAGCTTGTATCATGGGAACCAGACAACTGATATAATACTTATGTACTTTTCTTTTGTAAATACATACATATAATACATATTAGCACCCAGCCACAGAACAAACATCCATGTTACAAATATCACACATATGTTTGTCCTGGGTGGGAATCGAACCCACGACCTGCAGTGCAGAAGGCAGGGTTAGGTTAGGAATGAGCTGTGAGGCCAGTCAATATTTAACGTCAGTATTTATAAAAAGATTATATTTCATTTCTCACTATAAATATCTAAAATATATATTGAATAGATATTTGACAAATAGTATCCCATTTTTTTTATCTTACATTTTAAACAGTCAGATGCCGGTCCATCCATCATCTAAGAACATTACTCTGGAAGTATTTAATAACGAGCTGGGCTAGTCAATTAATCATACCGAGTAGAACCGAGTCGCCGTTTAACTATTGTTTTCAAAGAAATACGGCGGTCATGATCACTTTGTTAGGGTTGTCAAACCAGACAAAATCCGATACCTATCTTATATAACGGATGCCACTGACCTACTACTACTAATAATCGTATTATTTGCTACGAACGTTTAACGTTACGGCGTTAGCTATATACACACGTGGCCTAAAAGGCCACAAACAACAGTTTTCATCATGTAATTTTTTTTTATACACATTTTTTATATCGTTCCTGTGGAATTTGTATAACTTTATGCGGAGGTGGGGCGTTTATGCTTGCGACACAGTAATATACTCCTGCAAGCATCATCGTGTCTCTATTTAAAATGTATATTGTTACTATTCCAAATAAATAAATAAACATTATTATTATTATTACACTATTATAATTAGGATAAATGACATAGGTCAGTCACCATCATATTATTATTATATAGTTTTCAATATTAATACCCCACAACCTAACCCCCAGTATCTGAAAGCTAACATGCATGGCAAATCTAGTAAAAGGTCGAAAAACCTACTTCCTCACAAAGGCATATCATCAAACCCCCGCGCGAAAAATGTTTTACCAAACTCCATTTATGAGGTTCTATCATGCCTTCTCAGCAGCAAATAATGTCCCCCAGAAAGTTTTCATTTCTGGCCGTTTTCCCGAGTCCTCTATCTATTTGTATGTAAGGACAGTCACAGAGAAAATTTAATGGATTATGTTTAATCCCCTGAGGAATTGTACGAATCGTTTAATTGAACCTTTTTTATATTTTTTTATGCTTCGCAACATATTTTTTTTTAAATATCGGGATTACTATTTATACTAAATGAATGGTTTGTGACTGAATTCTTATGTCCCTAAGCTACATCGTACATTATTCTGAATTATGTCCATAACATATAGAAACTTCGTTTTTGGAGAATTTTATGTTTCAGAAATTATAATTACTGGAAGAAAGTTTGAGCTAAGTTATTCGAAAAAGAATGCAATGAGCTCGCCGCTTGTCGCGTCTACTTTTCCAAGAGAGTGTAACTCACATGGTGAAAAGGCTTGGCTTTTGCAGGCTCTTCCTACCCATTATTATAAAAGCTTGTGTGAAAAATAAAAATATTCCGTTTTAACCATTTCTGATGGGAACTGTACGAGACCCCTGGGGATCTACGCTCAATTTTATTTCCTTTTGGGCTTTTGTCCCAAACCCCAAGTTTCAAGAATGTTTTTTTATCACCGCTATATTATTTTTGTGACTCTTTTTCAATTTGCTTCGCTGAGTGTTCGCGTTTTGGGAGATCTTGATTGAGGAACTAAGATTTCTCGGTTGCCACTGATTTATAATAAAATTTTATTACACCATGATCATATAAAAAACTTAAAAAGAACCGCAAATATAGCTTTATTTTATAATATAGTTACTAGTTATATATTTAGACAGATTTTTGGCGTTATAATAATATTATAATAATTGTTAATAATGCTGTAATGGTTTTATAGAATTATCAACACAGGGCATAGCACATCTATGTATAGTATTTGAATTTTACCCTTGCATAGAAATTGAATCAACAATGCAAGTGTCAAACGAGACTTGAAATTCATTACTCAGACGTCTCGGAACAAATAATAAAAAATTGTTTGAAAACTAGTTGAAGATTGAAGATTGAAAGGTCTTATGGAACCCTCATTGTGATGCTTCTGCACAAGATTATATGTGCAGTCTTCTATTGATAATTAAATCAGGAAATATGTATAATATAAAAAATCACTTCAATAATACTCATTCCTTTTCAGCACTTGATGGATATTAATTGAAAATGAAATGGTATTACGGCAATATTACGACAGATGGGCGGGCGGGATATCTCCGATGCGGGCTGTGGGCGGACGTATATCAATAATGAAAACTTTGAGGCGCGCTGTGAAATGACCAGCGGATTTAAACTGGTTGTTGATAAATTGAAATTTGAGAGGTTCGTTGGATTAAGGGAAAATTTAACCATTTTTGTCAATTAGTAAGTTGGTTTGGGTTTCGATGAGTTGGAAACTTCATGCCCCCTTGGCAGCGTATATGCACTTCTCCCATTATAACTGATAGCACAGATTTAGCTAATAGTGCCACTGTGCAGAGATTGAACAAGAGAATGAAACCACCATTCCAATTTCTTCCGCTTTCATACTTATTTCTACGTTGGCCTTCATCTTCATACAGCATAATAAAAATGAGGACTAGTGAACTAGAAACAAAGAGAACAATAGTTACTCAAATGAAAACTTTCAATTTTAGAAAGATGAAAATAAATTAAATTAGTATTCATATATAATTCCAAAATTATTAATGTCAATGAAATAGTAACTAAAACAATTGTATTAACTAATATAACCTTTCGGAATCTAATAATTTGTGTACAAAACTTTTGACGAATTAACTAGTCTCAATAAAATTATTAAAACGAGATATAAAAAAGTTCTGTACGTTTCTAGATCAGCAGAAATAAAGTCTTTTTTATTTTATCACTTAGGTATAATTATTACTTAATGGTAATTTATTGCATTGTTTTGAAAACTAAGTGGTTACCCGGGTCTGATTATAAAATACTTACGTAAAATATAATTGAAATAAATCAAATATACGGGCAGCATTATTCTTATGTGCCGATATTCTGAATATCGATTGAGGGCAAAACTTGCTCCTTTTTTTACAGCAACTAAGTGGTTTTTGAATTTTTTGGAACAACTCCACTCTCCAATCTTTTTATTGACAATGGCTGTTCCAAAAATGTCAATCACTCGTGGCATGAACACACAAGTACAACAAAAACATGCATGAACGATTCACGCTAACCACATAAATCTAGCCCACCGAACGACTGAACTTAACCTCTGGTCTTGCTGGCAGGCAGTTACTACCAACTTAGCTACGGCCCCGTAAAATAAAGCTACAACCCGTTAAATATTTCAAGTTGGTTTTCTAACTGTGCCTGTGGGGTGTATATAGATCGACAGTCGAGCATACGATCTCACTTGAGTTGCGTTTGAATATTCATGTGACAGACTCAGCAATCAGGCTCACGCTAATTCACTTTAGCTGCAATTCTGTATGGTACTGATTGGTTTAATTTGTGGTACAGGACCAAAAAACGGTCAATTTCCTCTGAAAAGACAAATCTGTGATATTGAGTTGTGTCACTCCTAATTCAGTCACTACAATTCTTTAAGGCACTTGATGGTCTAGGACTTTGCACTTATACATTATAAATTATTCAGGAAATGGTATAATATTTAGTACACCTCTGCTATCTTTCTACTATATTCCCACAAATTTAGCATGATGAAGAAATACACAACAAGTACATGGAAGATCGATAAGGAGTCGTAAGTAGCCTACTAGATTTTAGTAATACTAAGTGCTTAGCTAACAGTTCAATATCCGGCCATGTACACGTAGGTGTTTTTAATGTTTGTTTAAAATATTAGCTGTCTTTAAAATTCACCATTTACTGCAGAAAAGTTTAAAAACATTGTATTCGTTAAGTACAAAGTTGTAGCGTTGTCCAATCATGTAATGTTACTCAACTAATTGTCTATCTGCTTCGAGTAGGTTGCTTTGATGTCACTTATATAATCTTGCTCCATCAATCTAAAGATGAAATAGACATTGCTTTCACCCCCAGATAACTCTAAGATATATATATATTTATCTCATGTTTTTGTGCATGAAGCTTTTAGGCCGGCATCGTGTGTATTTTATAATGCACTGTGGTCTAGTCGTGTAGTCGTATTTAATTTATTTACTTATTGTGAATGTATAAATTCTTTAGAACAATAAATCGGTTACCGTAAGTGAAACAGCTGTTTGGTATCTTGGTCCCACGCATTCGACTATGACGATGAAAACATAATAATTAAATTTGTGTACATCGCCTTAAAAATCTACCTTATTGTTCAATGAAAATATTTTATTATTTAGGCCAAATTATAATAATCACTGAAATACTTCAGAATTGTTATAACAACAAATTGAGAGACGTCGTTTTTTCCGCAATTATCAAATAAATTTCATTTAAGGGAAAATTGTGAAAGATACCTCTTAGAGCACCCACTTGACCTTCCGGGCTACCTTTTTCACAATACCACTTTGCGACGCGGTTTGGCAGTAATCGTGACACTATCGTGATCTTTTTTTACAAAAAAGTGTCTGGGAAATTAGACCATAATTCCAATGGGTAGAGTTTAAAATATAATTATAGCTTAAGGACTACTTAAGAATTTTCAGGATAAGACTTCCTGTTTTTGCATTTGTACATAAACACAACAAATAATATATACGAGTAAGTGACATAAGATTATTCATAGTTTTTTGTGTGTGCGGTAACTGGTTATGCGTCTAGTTTTGTTCACATCATGTGATAACCATAGAACTAAGTTACAAGTACTTTAGCTTATTTGGAACTAAAGACAAATGATACATAAAGCAATAAGGAAATATGACTACTGCAAGTTCGATTTAACTGTGTAGTACATGCAGCGCCCACCTCCTTAACCAGTAGGTAAAACTGGTTCCACAGTTGTAAGATTAAATTAAAATCTATAACAATACTTATTTAATATACACAAAAATAAGGCTGACAAAAAGTACTAACTATGTCATTTGAAGAACGAAATATGACAAAATACAAGATAAGAATGAAAGACTTTCCATAGAACTCTAAACAGTTACTGAGCATTTGAGCAATCTTGATTCCAATTTGTGTTTGACTGTATTATTTATTATATAGGTAGTAAGGTAGTCTTTAGACGGAAAACTCTTAAACTTGTATTCCCAAATTCCATGAAATTTTAGGTGAAGATACCTAAATAAAGTAAACAAAAATTGTTTAAGTATTTTTGAAAATTTATCCTCCAAGATAATAAGCGTGAATTATCCCTATCAAAAGATTAATGTCTTATGTGTTTAGCCCATTTTAAATCATTCCTGTGCAATTATACAAAATGAGTTTTGTTATGTGCTGGTTGTGGGATAGTAAACATTTTTAGGGCCTGATGGTCAAAACTGAAAACTAGCTAGACTTTGATTTGTTTAGCTTCTGAGATTACTGATGTCAAGAAGTAGACACTGTTATGAGACCACTGCATTTACTTACTCTACTACGCGGGCAAAGTCGCGACGTGGCGTGGCCGTCTCAACGCAAACTCTAGTAATTTAATATAAAAGGGTGTATATGTTCGTGGCGTAGCATAATGTAGTTCACGGTGACATTAACCGTAGTAAAATGCTACGGCGTAGAAGGAGACTTTCGGTGTACTTCAAGAAGTTGTGAGCATATTTAAACTCGACTCTGTATATACTCCATATGCTTATGTGTCTGAAGAAGAAGAAGAATGACGATAAATTGTTGAATTGAATAAATCAATACGGTCTGGGTGCCCGTTGTAGATAAGTGGCAGTATATACTAAATTATTAAAATCAGTAAAAGTATAGTATTATCGAAGTACCTAAAGATTTTTGAAACGGTTTTCAGACAGTTCAGTTTGTATATTGCATTTTGTAAATGTTATTTCTTCTCAAAATATTTAATTCAATAAAATATGTTAGTCTCAACATAAAAAAAAGAAAACTATGTGTATCAAAAACAACTTCGGTATTTTTTTAATCTTATTTCTATTCCTTTATTTGGTAGGTTAAATACGGTATATAATAAATACTTTTATATCGAATAAAAATCACCACAATTCATTATTGCGTACAGATTTGGTTGGTTGGTTACAAGAAGTGATGGGAATTATGTCGATGTAAAAATCTATATCGATAAAAGATATTTTGCATTTTTGCGTTTCCCTGATTCTCAGTAGCGATTTCACGAGTTAAATGTAATTAAAATAGTCATTTCAGTTAACTATATGTTTTTAATAAACAGAAAATAAGTTCAATACATGAAACTTAAGATGAAAACTAACTCTGAATATATTTGGATAATTTCAAGGCGACTGGTTTCCGACGATAGAAAGTTAGTATCACATTGACTACGTTAAACTTGTTAATTGCGTTTCTATTTCTGTGATCACTTATATGTGATTTTTGGCGTTTTAATTATCGACTACCAAATGTATCGATAAAAGCCCCATCCTATCATCATCCTGAATTATTTATATTCAATCTGGCCGACGGCGCTCGTACTGTAGTGTTGCTATTTATGTGCCATAAGGTTTTATGTTACATCTGAGTTACGGCCAGCTGCTCACTAAGCTCTATCGTGAAGTCTTGTGGTTAAGTCTTATCTTTAGAAGCTTTCAGGCAGTGATAGCTCAGGTCGTGATATTGGATTCTAGCGTCTAGCCCAGTAGTACCAGATATATCAGTCAATATTTTTTTGTCGGAAACAGTCTGGTTGATTTGAAGTTACACATAAACACCCCCATCTCGCCCGCATCTCTGCTATCTTGTTTACCTATACAGATTTCAGATAAAATTATTACATAGCGGTGCTAGTTTCCTCGACAGCTAAGTAAATTTAATACAAACAAACTTCATAAACAATTTAACCAGTGTTTCACAATGTGGTGGCCGTTAATTAAAACAGTGGCCTATATACGGGAAACCCGGGCGTTGGGTCTAGTGCCCTCAGTTGCTGAGGTATCTCGGCCCTTTACCGGAATACACAATGACAGTGGAAATGGGTGTGGTACCAGTGTGACTTCCCCGGACGAACTAGGCATAAGTTCTACTGCTACTAAAATATAAAAAATGTGAATCTGAAATTAGATAGATAGATAGATAAAAACATTTATTTCAGCACAAACATAGGAAAAACAGTACAAGAAAAAGCAAAACAATGAAAACACATTAAAAAATGAGTCCCTAAGCGCCTTGTGCTGAAAAAAGGGATGGCTCAGTATATACTGAGAATACTCAGCGCTGATTTTCAGCCAAAAACCTTTACAGCTGACGACACGGACAAGATCCGGCTGTCTTTTAATACATGACATAAAAACTAATCGTATAAAATATAATAACAAAAGAGTACTTAATGCTAAATGTGACTTATAGTATAATGATAAAAATTTGTAGAAAAAGTACAATAAGAAAAAAAAAAGATTTAAAATCATTTATATATAAGCCAACTGAAAAAAAGACGGTAATTACACTGGTAACATTAACGGATAATTAGTTCCCCATATGTGATTACATAACTATAAACGTAAAAATTAAAAAATTACGTGTGTGTCTGTTTGGATATACATATGTTTGAGTACCACTGGAATGTTTTGGTTGATTTTTACCTGGTTTCTAAAAGAAAATACACCTTTCAAAGCAATTCCCAAAAACCTATTTACCTAAACCTCCAAATTCCTATATTTTCAGTACAATGACTTTCAACGGAAGACTCTACTGGAACGCGGTATATTTCGCCTCTTCTTGGTACGAGAGCGTAGCCGAGTGTACCGTAGCGGATATTCTGAAGCCGCGTATCCGAACGTACGAGATGGCGTTGTGATTTGATCGTTTCGTATAACAATGTGTCACATATTTTTCTGATAAGCTGAAAATAATAAACTGGAGAGGTCAAGTTAACGTATTTTTATTTTTACTATTATTATTTAAGTACTATTAACATAGTTATTATGTGGTCACTAACATTTTATGGATTACTTTGAACGAAAAATAAAAGATTATTATTATCATTAATGTGTGAATGCATGCAATGCTCTGTTAAGCGAATAGATCTTTACACTGTAAATTAATAAAAATAAATAATTATTGGTTAAAATTTCACACAGCGCCATCTAGCCCTAAAATAAGCATAGCTTGTACTATGGGAACCAGGCAACTGATGCTAACATACCTTTTTTACACACATAAATAAATATGAACACCCAGACGCAGAACAAACATGTCGTTACACAATTATTTGGTCTGGGTGGGAGAGTCCAATCACGACCTATAACAAAAAATTACATCCAATTTCAAAAAAGCCTTTCATTTGGTGAACATAATATTTTAGTAAAAGTTGGCTATGTCTCGTAAGTATTTAAATTTCACGCGACGAAAGAATGGGAACAATTTTTGAAGTTAAAAACAATTCGTGTCTGAAACTTTTTCGGTTACGATACCAATGATTCGGAAAAACAAAATGTCTTTGAATTCGAGTAATTAAAACGGTAGGAATCCTCCCAATGTAAGGGTGTAAATACACTGGATACAATGAGTGTGCAACCTTCCACAAATCATGTCACTGGCTCCCTCAAAACCATTGTGGTGAAAGGATTAAAGTGCGCCTCACTGAGGGTCCTTTCGTGCACTTGACGTGACTTAAAATTTTTGGATCTAGACCAATATACAATTACCACACAATGTTTTCCTTAACGTGGTAAAGGTACAATTCTCAAGTGAAAAAGTCATTGGTGCGCATTAGGATTTGAACTACCGACTTCAGAATTGAAACTTGGGCTTTACACCACTGTGCCACCATGCTTTCAATGCAACCTAATATCAGTATATTATTTTAATAAGCTGAAAATAATACGAAATAAATTTAACAATTGTACGAGTATATCCTACTAATATTATAAACGTGAAAGTTTGTATGGATGTTTGTTACTCTTTAACGCTTAAACGGCTGAATGGATTTGGATGAAATTTGGTACCAAGATAGATTATATCCTGGATTAACACATAGGCTACTTTGATCCCGGAAAAATGGAGGTCCTCGTGGGATTACTTATTCACCGCGGGTAACACCGTAGGCCGAGCTAGTATTGTCATATTCGTATCATCATTTAGAGTGGTTGTTTGCTGGTCGAATCAATGTTGACAATCCAGGTAAACGGCGTGTGTCAGTCAGCGCGACTTAATATATAAAAAGTATCAGATTCAAAACGCTAAGACTCGGTTATCTTCTATGAGGCTGAAAGAAAAGTGCAAGGATCACCTCAATCTGACACAGATCACAGAAACGCCCGTCCCGCGCATTCGAAGGCGCCTTTAATGCTGCCGTCCTTTAACTAAAAGGCCATTAGCCCAAATTGTTGTTTTCGAGATATGTTCAGTTTTTGTTATCTTTTTAATTCCTTTTAAATCCGTCACTTAACGGCCTACAATTTGTTTTATATCTCCGGAACTAATTATGATTGAAACGTTTCTTAGATAGAAAGATAATTTTGAACTGTATCGCTTCCTATTAAATAGTCAAAATTGACCTTTTGAGGGTTAAAGACTTTCTAGTTAAAGGACGGCAGAATGTGCTCGGTCACGTCAAGTTCACGTCCTGCCGACGCTTCCACGCCGTCCCGCCACTATGTGGTATTTTCAATGAGTGAGCCAGAATCTCTAGTGTATAATGGCCTCAATACACCCGAAACTCCTTCGGGCATTAGGTGTAGTTAGAATTGTAAATCAGTTACAGACTCATGCCTCGGCTTTTACCCAAATTCGTAATCACTTAATTGAAAATCTGGTGGCCGTGGAGAGACTTGTTTCAAAATTTCAGCTGAATATATATTGTTATATTGATTTACACGAGTGTTTTGATAAATATCTACGTAATGTTCTGCCTATTTGAGTTGGATACTAGTGCTGAAAAATTGCTTTTTAAAATTATTGTCTGTCTGTCTGTTTGTTCCGGCTAATCTCTAAAATGGCTGGACCGATTTTGACGGGACTTTCACTGGCAGATAGCTGATGTAACAAGGAATAACTTAGGCTACTTTTCCGAGGGTAAAATAGGGGTGCGTGATAAAACTGAATTCCACGCGGACGAAGTCACGAGCTAGTAATTATATACAAAATCCTTTCTTTTGAAATTGTCCATCTACTGGTGATAGCATCAATGACAACAATACAAGGCATTATGCCTACTTCGCCGCGAAGCAGTAAGGCATAAGTACTCGTATTACTGTGCTCCAGTTCGAAAGGTGTGGTTGCTGGTGTAATTAAGGTCCCTTGAGAAATTCCACCTTCACGTCTCTTAACTAACAAGCGCAATAATATGTAACATGGGTTTTCCCGTACGTAATTAGGTGAGGACACAACACGCTTTACTTTAGTTATGGACAGAGATTACAGTTTATATTCATACTTGTTCTATAACTTTTACACGTAAAATAAGATTCTGAGATGAACACCACGTAGGCCATCTGCTCGTTTTGGAACTTTAATAGATTACCGGATTCAGATAAAATATATATTTTATTGAAAAAGAAAATCACAGTTGTACCTGATTTGGTTACTAAAATATAATTTAAACAAAATGGGAGCTCTCAACGAATAACGAGCATTTGAAGTATCGTATTCATTTTAATGTTAGGGTTCCACAGCAGGACTGAGTCATTACGCCCGGTCATCCATAGAATATTCTACGAGGAACGAAATGGAGAGGTGGGCTGGGCCGTGCGACACCTCAAGTCTTCCCATTTTGGCAATATGTACAGGTAGAATACATTAGTTAAAGGTAGTAATAGCTATAATCCGTTGAATATAATTTATTTTATGTTTATTCCTCTTTATTGTACACAAAAAGTTACATATAAATTATTATAAATAAAAAGCATGTACAAAGGCGAGCTTAACCTTAAAAAGGTTTTCTTCCAGCAAACCTTTGAGGCTTGAAATCGGTTGTGAACGAAAGATGGGTATGAAGTTTACACTTACTAATCTAGAAGTAGTTTTTAGAATATGATTGATAAAAAAACCTACTTCAACATATAGTACCTCAATTAATAAAATCAATAACCTATAGATACCATTGTATTTTTTAATTAAAATTTATTAAATTTTATATACAAAAAAAATATAAAAATTTTAGATATCTACTACATCACTACCTGTACGTAGGGAACGTAGACGGACCTAGTGGTGAGCTCATCGCTCTCAGCCAACATATTTTTGCAGAAAATTATTATCTCAATGTCCGATGTCTGGGCCTGATCCGAACAAAAATATTACCAGATTGTCCGGGCAAACAAAGAAATATAATAATTTAAAGCCATAATACATATTTCAAAATACAACGCAACCAATAGAGGTATCTTCAACGTGATGAATTGGATTAGTGAGCTATTAGATACAGATAAGTTTGAATCGGACTTTACGAAAGGCCACATTTCTTTGGAAAATATTAATTATTATTTATTTGGCTGTTATCTGCTTAAATCAATTTCTCTGCACCTGTCTTCTACAGACTTTATTTGTATGCAAAATAAGAGAAAAACGAGGCTGGCAGTGTAAAACTCCGAATGAGTGAGCTTGAATAATTAAACACGGTCGTCCACAACGCGAGTGTTGCTTGAATATTCAGAAGTTCATGTATGTTTGTATTAATTCATGTATAAAAAATAAAAATTGATCTTAAAATGACTCGGTTTTTAGGGGCCCACATTGCTCGCGTCCGTAGGTACCATTGTATCCCTACACGTGTCCCCCGGGTGGTGCGAACGGAGCAACCCAAAGTAGCAGTAAAACTTGTGCTAAGTTCGCCCGGAGAAGTACTGCCATCAGGTACCACCTGGTAATCTCATGCGACTCATCAATCAATGCGACTTGACTCATCTTGTACATTGGTGGAGAGGACTTGAGTCGTATCGCTGTTGTCTATGGGCGGAGGTTACTACGTAACATGGGTGTCTTAAGGTGAGCCGTCAGCTCGCTCTATACCATACATTACATAAAAAAGTGATAACGTTACTAAGATACATTTTATGAAAGAAAAAAAATTAAATTTAAAATTAAATTAAATTTATTAATTGGCTTGAGACGCTTACCCTTATTAAGCACAATTCATACAAACTATTAAAAAAAGTTATGAGAGAAACTCATATTTTGATCTCCAATACTAAGGTACATTCTTTACATGGGGATAACTATTTATAAAATATCTAATTCTCAGCTGGCAGATGAAAATATCTTTCATAAAAATGTAAATCAATTTTCTATTTCTTAAGTAGTATTTAATGTGTAATACATTAAATAAAAGTTACAAGTTACATAAAAACCTAGCTTATTAAACGTCATGCCACAAACAGCTGCAAGTTTTGTGAGTAACGGAAAATAAATTGAAATATCCTACAACCCTTATTTCGAAGACATAACAGCTACCACCCGGACTCGGCACACGTGGTAGATTAAAAGTCCATTTACTTGCATTTGTTGCCAGTAGGGATGTGTTGCACTGAGAAAAATAGCGGCTATATGGTTTTTAATCCCAAGTCGGCGAATATCACTATTGGAATTAAAATCAACTGAAAATAAGATTCAATCTATACATCTGATGAATCTATATCAATACAAAGATTAGTTTCTTAACTTTAACGAAAATATGACACAATCTGAAACAATAGAAAATTAATATCTAAAGTACCTATCACGTCGTAGCGAAATCCGAAATAAAGAAAGTTCAACGGCACATGTATGACTTATCCTTTAATCTCCTTGCCGTTATCATTTCTATTCGCGATTTATTGGCAATTTAATGCGTTATAAATTTTTATGTTCACTGTTTAACACATAAATTGCATTCGCGACTGCAATATTTCGATAGACTGCGCACGTAACTTTCAAATATCTACGTCCACTACTGAGGTACAAGCTGATGGGATAGCAGGCGCAAGAAGATGAAACGAGTATTAACTCGTTTCATCTTACTTAAATTACGTCTAATCTTCTAGACTACCATTAGGTAGTCTAGAAGATTAGACGTAATTTATTTTATGTTGTGTGTGGCTAGCGGCCATGAAATAGAGAGACTAAAACAGAAACACATACAGCTTCATTCATTCATTCACAGTGATATTTAGCAATTATATTATGTAACTCATTTAAAAAAAAAACCTTCCTATGAGTTTACTTATGACCAGGCATGGTCCAACAAAAGCAATATTTACTGATGCATATATGTAGATAGCGTAGTTACGAGCAAAACTGGTATTTACTGGACCGACTTCTAACGCTAAGGTCACTGGTTTAGTTCAGAATATGCCACGTTGAAATTGAAAATAAATAGGAATACCAAATTACAACACGGATTTTAATGAATAAAGGCTTTTTAGGAATGTACTCTATGGAACCACAATTGTTTGCACAAAAATAAATAATCCCTCCTTTAGGGGTTTTATTACTGTTATTTCCGAGTATTTTTTAATGACTCTTGATTCCTAAATTTGTATATTCTTTCTTATTTCCTCTTTATCTAAAGTTACGTAGCATGTTTTCCGAATTTAAAGTCCAATACTGATGAGCAAACCAGACGGCACCAGGACTTTCCTGCAAATTACTTGTTTCATTTCCTACTAAGAACAGTGGGATTTTAATCACGCCATATTTTTCCCTTTGAAGACTTTTTACTGTAGGGGAAAAAGATTCGGATTTATTCTTTTTATTTCAATGGGCGGCCTGACTAAGTATATTTCAAATTTCTTTTTTATGCGGATTGCCGATGAGAAATAGACGGTGGAGCTATATTTTGCATACAAGTAGATACAAAAGATAAAATGGAATAAAAGTAACTGTGACTCACAAAATGAGTGGTAGGACTTTTCAGCATGACATTTTAGCGGTATCTATTCCGTTAATGCCAGACTAAACCAGAGAATCAATCTTGCTCTGTTTTATATGAAGTAATTGCAATATTTTTGGATCATCAAAAACAATTACACTTAAATACATTTAACACTTAAATACTTTTTTTTGTAAATACATACATACATATAATACATATCAACACCCAGACACAGAACAAACACCGTTTGTCACACAAATGTTTGTCCTGGGTGGGAATCAAACCCATGACCTACAGAGCAGAAAGCAGGGTTACTACCAACTGAGCTATGAGGCCAGTCGGTAATTAGTAGGTTTCCCAAACATATAAAATTACTGTGAATTTCAACTAATCAAGTGGAAATAGGTAGGTACATTCATATTGTCAGAACTGGGGAGCAAAGTTCTGTAATAACATTCAAGATGCATTCAGGAATTCCTCATACATAGAGGATCAAATCAAACGCTTCGGTTGGATTTAATATACATCCTGCGTAGTGTTAGGTTCGTCAACAACGTCTCGACTCTAATTAGGAGGGGCCACTGAGTATGGAACAATGTGTTCAGCGCTTCAATAGATCGGAATCTGTAATACCATTCTTCGGGTCATGGACAACCTAAACAACATATTAATAATAATCTATCCAAGTATTTAAACAGTGAAGGAAAACATCATGAGGAAACCGACATGTCCTAAAAAACCTAGTAGTAAAATAAACAATTGAAGAAATGTGTCAAGTGCAAAGGAGCATCTTTGAAGCGCATTTAAAAACCTTTTAAAGTGTCTAAATAAGTTGGCGAATAGAATCAATGATGATTTGAAATTTTGAATATATGAGTTTATTATTTTGTGTTATTTTTAAATAAGTTTTATATAACGTAACAATTAAATACGTCTCTATCAGTGACAATAATTGAAAATGTTATTTTCTGTTTGGTGATCCATCCAGTTTGCCAACTCTCTATTAGCTTTATTTACCTTTGCAAACAAAAGGTATATTGTATTGTACTGTAAATGAGCAACGAATATTTAATTCAATCTGATATAAGTTTATGTAATTTTATTCAATCGCTTATTTTAAATTAGCTCTTCTATACGTGACTAATGATTATTTAGATCGATGTTACACTTAATTATTGATGAAAGAGTTTATGTTAACTTTGAATAATTGAAATAGAATAATAGTAATAATCACAATAACTACATTTAAATTAGTAAACAATAAACTACACGTATATTACTTTTAAAACGATATGTATAAACCGTTAGCAATTTAACTAACCAAACCTAATGGAACCGAAATGAAACAAACTAAGCCGAACAAAACTGTACCAATTATACTCATAATACATGCAATACTTTTTTATTTGATAAAATTACTGAGCTAACAGATGGCCCAAGTGTTGCACCTAACATCAAAAGATATATATGTTTTTTATTGATTTATTATGTTAGTCGTGATACATATCGAACTCCTGCCCTAGTGTGGACGAGCCTTTAGTAGAGTAGTAAGTCGCTTCCAGCAATAGAAAAAATAATAGAGGACCGGTAATAATGATGGAGATTGTTAATGAGCGTTAAATGTGCATTTATCGTTCATTAAAATATTCCTCCATCATTATTTTAATCAACTATTCATTAGGAAATTCACTAATTAGAAGGTCAGAAAGTAAAGGGCGTTAGAGGACAATTGAGAGTAATGGTCCCTGCCCAAGGACGGCGCTTTTCGCTTTATCACTGTTTTGTTGGACAATATTTTGTTTTTTATGTTTTTTCTTGGGATAACGGCGAGAGGTCTAGGTCATTTATAACGCTTAGGATTTATTTCATTGGTATTTCTCAAACTTTTCAGGCTTTAGTTAAGTTTGAGTCTAATTAGGTAATTTGCGCTCAATCTGTTTAGACTCAATTTAAAACTCATGCATAAATAACTAAAGTTGTATGCCGGATAAACTCTACATAAAAGTTCCATATCATTTATTCTTCCAACCTATAATTAAAATCAAAATGAGATTGAGAGATTTGGTGAGATATATTAAATTTCACAATGTTTAAAGCATGCCACATACCACGTATCTCACGTCCAAACCACGGTATGTGGGTGTTCCGAAAGTCAGTCAGACCCAATTCAGGAATTGTGAGGTACCACCGACCATATGACACGCAGTCACACGTAAGGCTATAAAAACGCGACTTATTTCTAAGGTTGCCAGATATTATTCACCTCGATCTGAATTCTACTTTATGGCGTATGCACTGCACAAATTTAAACTCCAAATCGTCAATTTAAAAGCTTACCCAATTGAAATTCAAAAGCACACATGGCAAGTGAGGGAAAGTTTAATGGGAAAACCGTGTTTGGGTCTCGGGCTGACTGGGTGCCTAGTTGATCGGTCGCCGATTATCTGAAGATCACCGGTGAATTAAAATATGAACTGGGTAGTTTACTCTACGCTATTCTACGCTAGATGTGTTTTTATTCCAATATAGTACTACCACTACTCGAGTCATTAGCTCCACTTCACAAGTGAGTAATTCAAGTCGGCCGAGTCTCAAAGTGACTCCTCTCATGCGTTCACTTTCATGTCACCGAAGTTTTGGTTCTAGATGTTTGTTCTAGACGTTTTGAGACGTGGTATTGCATATGATATTGTCACTAGAGAAAACTCTTGTTTTGACACATTTATTTAGTAGTAACTAAATGTGTCAAAACAAGTATGTATGTATATTAAGCTAAGCCATATATATTCATGTTCACAATGTTTAATTTTTGAAGCAATAAATCCCTATACAAGTTAAAAGAACGTGAAAAACTGAAAGAGTTTGTTACCAATAAAAACAAAAAGTTTCACATCTACCTTCAAAGAGTTTGATATGATATACCGTCGATTGTGGAGCCAGATGCATAAAAGTTGAAAGTACAACAATTGATAAAGTTCTAGGCCAACTACTGCCAAAGCGCTTTGTATTTAACGCAGCATTATAGTTCTAACCCCTATATAATACTCGTCTGTATAGAATCATCTACCCATGTCCAATTAGGTCCACGTTCCGTTACGTTCCATTCTTATAATTGGCGATCTTTTCAATGATCGCAGTGCCCATAAGCCTGAATGCATTCACCCACGAACAAATTGCCCATCAGCGGTCAGGACAGAGGTATAATACATAAAAAGTAGGGCGGAGGGTGAAACCTCTACGCCCTCATTACCGACTGCGTGGCTCGCATTCATTCGCATCCAAATACAATTCACCTGAGAGCTATATCCTATGCTAGCTTCACATAGCATACTTCCAATATATATCTAATAACTAGTTTTTTGTGTTGCGCACGCTGTGAGTAGCACGCGTAAGTGATTTTCCAATTTGGGTACCCAAAAGCTCTAGCTAAAAACTAAATCGAAGCACTATGGTGATTTTATCGGCAAAAACCAACTTTTTTTGATCTTTTCTTTTTTAAAGATGGCCACCATGGCCATGTTTAAAAATGGAGATAAAAAAATTACACCGGATTTGGAATCTGCACCCTGAAAAACTTCCGGTTGCCAAATTTCACCCCGATCACAGCAACTTTTTTCTCGGCCGCCATTATGATTACCATTATGATTATGAATTTGAACCCCGATCAGAGACATGTTTAAAAAACCTGCGTAAATATATACTTATCAAATATGCGCTGAGTGGTCGGCCCCGTGTCTAGCCACACACACTACCAAAGCAAATGTATGTGAGGGCGGCGGCCGGCTACTAACTCTACGCATAAAGATCGTTGGAAACGTTTTGAAAGCTCAGTTGAGGTTTTGTATTTCGTAAATTTGATGTAATTTGTGAATAAATAAATTAAATAATATAATAATAGTAGTAAATAAATTTACTAATAAAAGGTAAGCTCCCGAATACATTATTATAACTAGGAGGTGAAGCCGCAGGCTGCAGTTAGTCCGTGCTAAATTAACCCATTCTGAAAGCGTTGTTAAAGCGAAGGGTCGTACGGAATTGTATATGCAAACTTCTACAAAGAGCTAAGCTCTTAGCAATAAAAATAGCGGCGCATAACTTCACAGAACAGGGACGGCGAATTTCCGTATAAAAAAAGGTAAATCAATTCAACATTACGGATATTGATTCTGCGGTGAAAACTTTGCCGGCCACAAGTAAGTTACATTTGAACGTAAACTTTTCAGATAACACTGGACTGATAGCCAATAGTGTAGCATATCTCTATAAGTTTCACGTTTGTTTTAAGACCTTATGTAATATGACCGAGAAAAAGACTTATCGACAGGTGAATTGTGAAATTTTTGTTAGAATTCGCACTTTACAAACAGCTATCAAAGGGCAGGTTATAAAAAGTAAAACCACAACTATAGTACCAAAACCAATGTGAATGAAACAGCTAGTACCAATTTGTGAAGAAACAAACACTGAAATAAAATATTCAATAAGTATCATACTCATCAAAAACTTACAACCCATTGACCCTTTTCCGTGCTCTTCTATCAGCATAAAACACACAAACACCTCAATGGAAAGTAAACAACACTTTCGGCGTTGGTGACTAGGGTTGGCAAAATATACGCATTTTTTTTATGGTTGTGATCCTTATTCAGGTATGCTTTACAACACCTTTTTCTAAGACTCAATAGCAACGCAACGCCATAGGCGAAAAAATGGTTTAGGAGGCAGAAATGGGCATGGTGGCAGTACTTCCCCGGAAAAATTTGGCGTGAGTTCTTCTGCTACTAAGATTCCGAAGCCAAAGCAACAAGCCTGTCATCAATAATACGAACCACAACATTGTTTCAATTGGAGATTTTATGAATTTAGATATATAAATTGTTTTTATTTATTTAGTGATACTCCAACTTCCAACTTTCAACCTTATGGTCATGTAATCGTAAGTAATTTTAAAACTAAGGTTTCCAGTGAGTTTTATTTCATATGAAATGTACTCTAAAGTAGAGTAAGTCACAGTTGTGGAGGAACTGGTCTAAAGCAGCTTGTTACCCAAACTAAGTTATTTCAGCTTAGATCTGTAACGATCCCAACTCTGTTGTACCACCAAAATTTCTAATCAATAATCAATCCGAGTATTTTATTTGAAATCAATGTATTTTACTAAAACCTTTTTCATTACTTTGCATTAAATACTTTTTACTCCACATAGAAAGATGACAGAAGGCTACAGGAAAAAGAAAAAGGTTTTGACAGGGGATTCGGATTGGAATAGCGAGCTTAGATGTGTGAATCGAACAGATTTTTATTAAAATATTATTGATTTTGCAAGTAATTATAATAGAAATTTGCATTAATATGCATAGTTTTGTGATACACATTTAATAGTGTAATTGTTTCCACCCATAAAACAGTTTCCGTGATATTTCGTGAATGCGGGATTTTGTAATGCGTAGTTGCTGTGATGACGTCTTAGAACGTAATATGTTAAGTGCGTAATTAGTGTGGATTTTATGAAAATGTAGAAGATTCTCTTTCCTAAAAAAAAATGGTTGTCTGTAAAGTCGGTTTACTGACGATAGTTGAACGTGTCAACGTCTTAAGAAAATACTGATGGAATGGTAGCATTTTTCAAAAGAAAATTTTAATTTCATTTGTTTAATAGATTTTTATGTATATATGCACTTGATACTCGATCAAAACATGTAAATGTAAGTATTAGCAGCTGTCCACGCAGACGCATCGCTCACTCAAGTAGGAGAGAGACGGATGTCGAACGCTGCCGAACGCAAAGGCCGATTGTGCTTCTTTGTCGCTCGTTCCGCGCTCTCGCTTGCACTTGCACAAGCCTTACATGGAACGCCTCAGAGCGAGGTAACGCCGCATGAGTCAAGTTTTTTCGTGCGTGCAGCCGGCTTTATCGAATTATAAGACGTTGACACGTCAAAAAAAAGAAATAAAAGAGAATTGTTATGGCTTAACCATTATATTATTTTGTTGTGAATATTATCAATATCTGTTCGATGAATACCAAAACCCATAACATGGTTTATGGTCTGCTGGCCTGATCCTCACGGTGTCAACGAAAGCCAGGAGTCAGGGATTCCCTTGTTAGTTAGGCCCAGGCAATTTGAGCGAACTGGGTGTTGAGTTTTCCCTTTGTTGGGCTCAGCAAAGCTCCCACATTGGTTGTTTCCTGAACTTGGATAATGGGGACTTGTCGAAGTGGGTCATGCCTTCAGCACCCATAATAAATCTATTTTCAGGATCCATTTGATGTGGTCCCTCACACATCTCGCGGTACACGTCTTAATTCTGCTGTCTTTGGCTACGGCCTGCAGGAGATAGACCTTAGGGCTGGCACTAGGAATACAAAGTCGGGAAAGCCAATCTCGCATACATTAGTCAGAATAGTTAGAAAGGTACACATTTGCAAACTCTTGTGCTGTTTGTACCTTCATGCACAATTAGAATTAAATATGGAGTAAGGGCGCGACTCCTTGTTTTGCTCTCACACATATTTGTAGCTAGTTAGGTATCTAGGTACACAACTGATCATTTCAGAGTTGTATACAGATGTTCCTTTTATTTATTGATGCTGATTCTACTGACTTAAATCAATGATTCCAAGAATAGTTGTGTTGGTTTTATGTTTTATGTTATAAACAAATATTTTATAAATAATTTTACACTTATTTAATACATTAGAGTATCTCAAAGATTAGACGTAAATAAAGTATTTATTTAATAGACGATACAAATAATGGCTAGATCCGCTATTATCAGTAAAGGAGCTCCATTGTATAGATTAATGCCTTCTGACGATACATTCACAGTAGTTAGTTGGAAATGTTTTATATTTATTATATTGAAACAACTTGGTCCACGTTACCAATCTGATGTGCACAACAGATCATTTAACCTATCATAGTTTATATTTTAGTATAAGATAGAGTGAAGATGTAATATCCACTTTGTATTAATTTAATGAATTGATTTATATTTGAATGATGGAAATTGGTTCACAGATGTTGATACATTAACACTTACTATGCTATTTATTTTAATTTGCTTTTTGCCGGCTTGTTGAGCACAAAGGTTTATGAATAAGTATTTCTATCAAATTACAATGTTATGATATTACTAAGCTGTGTCTAGTTTTCGTAATAGCTTTCCAAAGTGAGACTGGTAATCATCCATTATTATCACTGTTGCCGAACCTACCACCTACTCTTACTTTATTTTACCGGTACTGATATATTGGTTTGAGAAACCCAGATATCTCACGGAATTGCTAGTTAGGCTATGCGGTCTGGTCAAAAAGGGGTACGACTCCACCTAGCTGTAATACCTAAATGGTCAGCGTATTGGTTTGTGAGATCTGTAACCACCTCAATTGATCAGTTTTGAATTATTGTTAGGGTTGCGACACATTGCTAAGTACTGTCATTTATTATCATCTTATATATTGATAATGTGCTCTGCTTGTTCTGCATTATGACATTATACCTCAGTTGCAATCTCAGTACGAGTTTAGAAACTTACTGAATGTGAAATACATTCATTAGCATAAGTGAGTCAAGCTCTTATTTATAATTTAATTTAAATTACTGTTACAGTACAGTAAATCATTGTGGATATAGGAGAGTTTTATACTCTTTTCATCATTAACTCTTGCTCGTATGCTATACGAGTTAACTAAATCTCTTCGGAGAATAATAGGACCTTTCCTCTTCTTTTGATTAAGGAGGGTTAAGTTCCGCAGGTTCGGTGGGATAATACTTTATTATACCACGAATAGAGGATTTCCTAGACGACAAATCCTAGAGTTGTCAGGAGTCGAAATTCATAGCATGGCGCGGGGAGGGGCGTCGAGCCATAGTTTGTGAAGATGCCGTTGGCCACAAACTATGTTCGTGGTATAAAATTAATAAGCTGCAATTTTTACAGCAGTATTAAATAAATTTGTTATTCACTTTTCATTATTAAATTAGAGTGTGTACTATTCCATTAGTTCAAACTTTTGATTAATTATAACAATCTACTTTTGTAATAGTACATTTATAATTCTCCAGATCTAATATTTATTCTTAGGGACTTTCTTCACTACGCTACCCAATACCATGTCTTATGTCTGCTACCAGCATACCTCTTAAAGAACCTACTACTTAACGGGTTACTATGAAAGACAACGTACAGTCCTATCACTAATTCGATCACATTATTGGCCATTATAAATATTAAGATTTAGAATATATATTCGAAAATTTTTCGATCTGAGTGTTTTATGACGGATGGAAGGGGGAGGTCCGTTACAGATCGAGAGCTAAAGTAACATAATATTTAACTAGTGCGGCTACCTCACAGTATGTTTGTATGAAGGTGACTGAAGTAAGCTCTGACGTAGCTTAGTTCTCGATCTAGAACCAGCATACGCTCCGTGGAGCAAAAGCTTAGAACATCAACATCAAACTTGAACTCTTTGGAGTTTATTTCTTAAGAGTCGATTTTAATCAAAACCCTTGGTAAGAACATTTAATGGTAGTAAAATCGAGCGCAAATCAACCACATGGTGAGAAATAAAAGATTCAAATGGACTAAAGAAGTGACAGATTGATGTCCAAGCATAATAAAAAAAAGCAAGGTATACAATGTCAAAGATGGGAAGACGATATTCGGAAGATGGCTGGGGTCAATTGGAAAACAAGAACGCAAACTTAACTTAACTTTTATGGCAAACTTTAGGGGAGGCCTATGCCAGAGGGCAACTCAATTTCGACACCAGTGACAATTATATATTAATTTAAACTAACTTAATTAGCATAAGTAACTAGTTTGTAAGATTGTGAAATAAAGGCCATTATTATTATTAAAATCGAGTGTAAACAAAAAGCGTTACGACAAATGTCATCGCACTTAAAGAGTAAACTCCAGTCGCACGTCGGAACTGACATATGTATCTATATAAATAAAAATGAATCACCCAAATATTTGTACGCGCATAACTTCCAAACGACTGCAACAAATTGGATAAATCTTTCTTTTATGTGTTCTTTATTGTCAGGTTTGTATGAAAAAGAAACATATAAAAAAAAACATTGAAATAATTATTAAAATCTTAAACTTTAGTATTGACGGCAAAAACATATGGCGGTACGAAGTTCGCCGGGTCAGCTAGTATTTTATAAACAAGGTCCAGGTATCAAAAAGCCGTATTATAGAGTAAGCACGACTCTAGGGCGAATAGGAAATAAGGTTTTACATTGCAAACTGCGAACGTAAAATACGGTGTCGCAGTTACCCGATTGGGATAACAAATGGGAGCGGTTTCCTTTGTTTTGACCGTTGTGTTGCCATCAATCGCCGAGTGCGCCAGATGGCATATTCCGCCCTTGTGTTTCGTACGAAGATACGAGGTAGTAGGTATTGTAATGTATTGTTTTAATTTACAATTTTTCGTTTTTATTTCGTTGGTGTAAACTTTTGTTATATCTAATCTATTCTGGATGTTGGTTTGTTTAGTAACGATTTTCAGAAAGAAAGTGGTAGATGAGTTAATTGCGGGGGCATGTTAGCGGGGATGCGCTTGGCACTTATGTGTTCTGAAACCCATCGTTAAGCAAGGCCCAAAAGTAAAGTAAAAAGTAAGTAAAAAGTTAAGTTGTAGTTGTTGTTTTAAGTTGTAGCTCTTCCTATCAGTTTGTAACTAAGTAGTTACACTGCCTTCGAAGTGGGAGTAACTGGCTCGATCCCCGGCAATGTAATAGTGTCCTTTGTGTTTTGTATGTGTAGGTATATGTCACCTGCGACAAAGGGAGTCCTGTGCAGGTGATATGGACATGTATGATTGCGCGTTATATTTATTCAGATAACAACAAACCAATATAAATAGATTACGATTTTATAGCAATTATATACCACCATTAATACCGTTTACACACTTAGGGTCTTACTAAGAAAAGTAACTTAGTTATTAATTAGCTAAGAAGTGATTTGTCTGTTACAACTTCATTAAAAATTACTTGTACACAGAAAATGAGAGAAAATAGATAACATTGGTAAACAAATATATTCGTAAAATTATGTTAGTGTGGTCCAGGAATTTTGTGTCTAAAAAACTGATGCATTCAACCATTTACTCAAACAAATTGGATATGTTTTTTGGTCAGAGTGTTCCAATAACATTAATCGTGAAGATGGTATCTCTCATCAAGTTGAGTACCTCCATAACTCGAGAGACCCTCAGGAAGTTCTAAAAAGGTTTGGGAATTCTTTAGCTGAAGGAATTCCAGAGAAACCGACATTGTTGTCGAAATAAATTTGACCTTTACAAACACAAATATTCGAAGTACGTGACCTCGTTATACTTTATAATTATTTTCGTTATTGAGAGTTCCCAGTCGCATCATTCTAAAATATTTTTGTTTAGAAGACTAGGAGAATTCAGCTTAACGATCCTATGCTCAATAAAACGAGATATCGCGCGCCGTGCACTGCGAAATTAGTGTCATATATATAGTTTACTAGCTGCGCCCCGCGGTGTTACCCGCGGTGAATAAGTCAACCCACGGGAACAATGCACTTTTCAGGGATCAAAGTAGCTTATCTGTTAATCCAGGATATAAGGTATCTTGATACCAAATTTCATCCAAATCCATTCAGCCGTTTAAGCGTGAAAGAGCAACAAACATCCGTACAAACTTTCACGTTTATAATATTAGTAGGATCTACACATTCGTCACCCGAACGAGAACCAAATCTCGATACTAATCAAACTAGAAACTCAATAAAGAGACGTAGTGGTACGTAATAAGTGACATTTTCGTATATCAAGGTCAACAATTCGTTAAGTAAGCCGGGCAGCGTCGTTGTTTACGTATCTTATTCGGTTCTCACACATCTCCGAGGAAATAAACCTTCCAACTGGGGCGTTTACTTTCCACTGTTTGCACTTTGGAGACTGATGTAAGAGATTATTTTACGACGTTTCAAGTTAAGCTTGTCTTAGAAGTGGAAAATATGTGTTGGGTACATCCCGTGTCACATACCCATTTCTGCCGCCAAGTAGTATTGCATTCGCGTTACTGTCCCGGTTCGAAAGGGTAGTTGCAGGTGAAATTACAGGCATGTGAGACATTCCACCTTCACATTCTTCTCAGACTCATGGGTGCATGCGATGTGAGTAGTAGCATTGTTTTTTTTTTATGACTGGACAATTTGCTGTTGGCCGCAGATGGCCTTGACAGCGTTTACACTGGCTTTTGGTGAGAGCAGACGGCTCTCAACCGGTAACTAGTAGCATTGCTTGTTATGGGCCGAGGTTACCACTTAACACCAGGTGGGCCATCTGCTCGTTCCGTAACTGAATCATATAAAAAAATGGTTTTTGTGATCAACAAAAGTTCGATTTTGAATGTTGGTTATTATGGTATCGTTTAGTACTCAACAATTACATATTATTATATAATCTATTGTTGTATCCTAGCATCTAAGTACGTAAAATTTATCACAAGTAAAGATCAGTACATAGCTTACATAGCTTTTATTCGTCTGAAAAAAGGTCAGACGACGTAATTTAATAGTTACCTATTCGTTCTTACTGTCCAGTAACTGTAATATGATAGAATTCTGACCAATTTTCCGACGAATCGTTTATTGGAAGAGTTTTGGAGATTAGAAATTTATTGGAAAAGGTCTGAGTCGAAATCTTAAATTGAACCTTTTCACCTACAACCATTCAAAGAGCCATATTAATATCACTATGGGTCAAACGTATACGTTCAATACCGTGACATGAGGAGCGGGATTACGAATCGGATGATGTATTAAGAAACGATATTTTTGAAACGTATCATTTTTATTTTATATTGTTTATATGAAAGTTCTTATAAGAAATGTAATACTCACAGTATCTTTATAATATTTGATCAACTGGCCTCACAGCCAGTTGGTAGTAACCCTGCCTTCTGCACTGTAGGTCGTGGGTTCGATTCCCACCAAGGACAAACATTTATGTGACGAAAATTTATGTTAGTTCTGTCTGAGTGTTAATATGTATTACATGTATTTACGAAAAAAAGTATATAATTATTATATCAGGTGTCTGGTTCCTATGATACAGCTATGGTTAGCTTACTTTGGGGCCAGATGGCGCTGTGTGAAATAACTACATGCTTACGGCTATTTTGATCAGTAGTATCAAATATATTATAGCCACTCACTTAAGCGCTATGTTCAATTCTTGCTCTCATGTTAGGATATAATGGAATTGTGCTGTAGCGCCTTCAAAGGTAATGGTTTCGTGTAGGCAAGGTAATATCTTTGGGCAAGGCTTAAACCCGAAATACCCGGATAATATCAGCTTGGGTCAGTTATGTCAGGTATCGCAAAAATCTATGAGTGACCTTTATGAACGTATATGTTTAGTTCAAATTTTTGACCCAATTATTTTTGTGGACCGTGAAGTGATCCGTGAGTGAAGCTACGGGTTTATGTTATGAAGTTACGGAACAAGCAGATGGCCCACCTGCTGTTAAGTGGTAACTTCTGCCCAAAAAAGCGAAACGACTTGGGTGCTCTCCTACCTATGAATATAAGACCTCAATAATATCGATAAAATAAGGTAGAATGTCGTGTGTCTGTTATTTCTGGCAACTACACCTTTCAAACCGGAACACAGTAACGCGAACGCATTTCTGCTTGGCGGCAAAGATTGATATAGTGACAGTACTTCCCCGGACAAATATGGTATAAGTTCTACTGCTACTATGACTATATGGGAATAACTAGTATAATAATATAATAATAATAAGCAATGCCATGCCTATCCTTGTACCTAATTATAACCCTGTACTTAATTATCGTAATTCAGATTAAAAACAATGTCTATTGTATTGAAAACCAAGCATCCTAATTTAGTCTTATTTTTACAGGCTAAAGAACTTGTATCAAACTCGTCTGGGGAAATGTAGACTATTTCTTCAATAATACTTTATTGTGATCCGGTTTGAAAAAAGTGGTTGCCGCGGAAATTACAGGAATGAGACTTTCCACCTTGACGCACTTCAAATTTACGGGCGCATCAATGCAAAATGCGGCCTTCCAGTACATAAGTATGGGGGGGATACCAAGAAGTATTGATTTTGTAATGGGCAGAGGTTACAACTGAACATAAGGTTGGACCGTCTAGCTCGGTCCGTTACTCAGGCAAATGAAAAAAGCTGCATGTAACTCTAAAATGTTTTTTCAGTTTCTCGTAAACGACTAACGAATGTTTCTTATTCTCGTTAGACGTCCTTTCGATTCAGTCTTTTGTTCTGCCTGATGTATTACAAAATGACGTAAAATGCGACGACAAATCTTTTATTTCCCACCCGTGGTAGCAGAGACCGTATTTTCAACAGGTGACATAATACCTATACCTCTAACCACCCAATTTTTTTTATCGAGTAAATACCCAATGGTCTTATAAACTTGTTTAATGCTTATGACTTAGTCTTTTTCAGGCTTCTCACTTGAGAGAAAAAGACTAAGCCAATAAATATCCAATATAAAGTCCAAATAATTATTTGGAGGGCGCTTAGTTGCAGAATACTTTTGTTAACTAGGTAAATAGGTATAATTATATAAAGTTTCACAGTTGATATTAGTATAAAGTTTAAGGAGATATATTCGTGTGAGATATCACACGTCTCCAGTTGAGAATAGGTAAGACACGAGGGCGATGCGCCATTAAGCGGAAATTAAATTGTCCGCATAAAAAGGAAATAACATTTTGATGTGACAGGCGATACGCCTCGAGTAATTCCAGGCCATTTATGAAACGTTAAAAAGTATTTTTTTCGGCATGGCCTTCTTTAATGTAATTGGAATCGTTGGAATGTATTAGGTTCGCTGAGTTAAGCGGGCCGCAAGTCATGTTATTCGTTGCGGTATCTTTAGAATGCGCCACTTTACCAATTAATTTTGACTGATAAGTAATAATAATATTAAAAATAATAATAATGGATATTTCCCACACCGCCATCTAGCCCCAAAGTAAGCTAAGCATAGCTTGTATCATGGGAAACAGCTAACTGATATAATACTTGTATACTTATTTTGTAAATATACATAATTAATACATATTCACATACAGAAACAGAACAAAACATCTATACGTCATACAAATATAGGTCCTGAGTGAGAATCGAACCAACGACCTACAGCGCAGACGGCAGGGTTACCACCAACTGCGCTGTGAGGCAAGTCTTAGGTAGATATGGATTACAAATTTAGAACTGGAAGATAATTTAATAAAATTAATAGTTTGTGCATGTTTAAATTTAGCATACAAATTGAGAATCTATTATTGGCACTATGATATTTTTGTGTAATAGAAATTTGTTTCGTGTATATTTTTACAGCACATTTTATATTTTTAAGTATTATTAATAATATTTAAGTGCTTTGATTCTACAATCATGTAACAAAAGAAATAACAAATCAGTGCTAAAAATCACCGATTAACAATTTACATTTACTGTGTCACACGACGTTACTGTGTATCATTACTTCCTATGTATAAGGACAGAGCTACTTTACAAATCGCACAAAAGAATTGGGCTTATAAAATAATGCCACTATAAATCATGACATAATAGTTGTTTTGTCGTGTACAAATAGAAAATGTATTGCTCTTTGGCGTTGGGAAAGGTTGGAAATAGGAAAAAGATACAAAAAATTCGCGTAAATTCACCTATAAAAGATAGAAATCTTGTTTGGGTAAATTTATACGATTGGAATTCAACCAAGGTTGTAAATTTTGTGTGTTACTAGTGGAACCGCTTGCAATTCGTATATGTGTAGTAGTTACGAAACATGCAGATGGCCCACCTGGGGTTAACTGTTAACTGTTTTTTTTAATTATTTTTGTGTATAGTAAATAATATGTAAGGAGTAGTACATTAGAACAGAGGCCCCCGAAAAAAACAGGCTTATAAATCTAAGCCGTTAGAGGGACGGGCCATTGAACGTGCTATAACGAGTTTTCATACTAGTCCTGGAATTATTAAAGACATACAGCAAATGAGGGCGGTCAACGGAAAGCGGTTAGGCAGAATGGCAGTCCGGCCGTGGACAGAGGGACAAAGCAGGGGTTGATTTATATTTAGATCGTGCCCATTGAAACGATTTGAATAAAAACGGTCTAAAGGCTTTCAGGCCATACAAAATGTTGCGTATATTATGAATATGTTTTTAGAAGGCTGAGTAAGATTGCGATTATATAACGTGCTATTGAATGCATAAGTTCGCAAACGCACGCCATTTGACTGGCCTCGTAGCTCAGTTGGTAGTAACCCTGTCTTGTGCGCTGTAGGTCGTGGTTTCGATTCCCACCTAGGACAAACATTTGTGTGTCGAACATAGGTGTTTGTTCTGTATCTGGATGTTGATATGTATTATTATGTATGTATTTACAAAAAAGTATATAAGTATTATATCAGTTGTCTGGTTGCCATGATACAAGCTATTTACTTACCTTACTTTAGGGTTAGATGGCGCTGTGGGTGAAATGTCCACCAATATTCATATTTTATTCATTTGTATAAATGAATAAAAAACGAATATTGGTGATGGTGAGTATATACTCGCCATCTTACTTTTTAAAGTGAAAAACTCATTGGTGCACGTCAAAATTTGAACCAGAGACCTCAGGACCGAGTTCACAAATCACCGCCACACTGGTTGCATTCATTATAAATTCTTCAGTAAATGTTTAAATAACAAGGTGAAAGTATTACGTAGGTATATTTTGAACACAACCATTCGATTTTCATATTTATCGATTGTTGGTTTAACCCGCCACAAGGCTTTGTAGTGGGGACCTTTTGTCCTACGTAGCTGGTCATACGGTCGACGGCTGTGTACTCTGAATCCACAAGATTATCGCAAGGGGCTTGTTAACCATGCAGGTTGTAAATTATCTTATGATAATATTGTATATTGTACAATAGAATAGAATAGAACAGAATAGAAGAGAACACATGTTTATTTTGTGTCTGGGTACAATGTATTTCAAACTGTATTCTTATGGTGTCTGGTATATAGTACAAGCTATGCTTGATTTGGGACTAGACGACCTATGCGAATTGTCCACCAAAATATAAATAAAAAACGCATGGGTTGGTATTAGAGTTAAAATGTTAAAATTCCTCTAATTACTAGGCGCATGAGACGTAACATCCCCGTCTCGTGGTGACGGACGCCACGCAATGCTACTTAGGTCATCTCGTACTTTGATGGAAGGACTTGAGTCGTATTGTTGTTGTCTATGGGCGGCGGTTAACACTTAACATCAGTTGAGCCGTCAGCTCATTCTATCACCCACATCACATAAAAAAACCTTTACACGACTTATCATATTTCACGTCGCAGTATATTCTTCCAATAAGCTGCAACATTATGCTGCAACACTGCAAGGAAACACCGCAAGCTACTTATTATTTCACTCTCCATTCGTGATAACGTATTCAGCGACACCTGTAGCGTGCAGCCAATTACAGGATTAGGCGGCTTGCAGACGGGGCCAGCTAACTTGCGCTCGTTTTTCCTTGTATGTTTGGTATTTGGCTTTTATCACATGCTGCCAACCAATCGATGATGGTCACCATGAAATACTTCAATTTGATCTTGGTTCTGATTATGCATAAGCGGCTGCATAAGGCTGCCAGAATATACTGTTAGATGTTTGACATATTTTAAACCTGCCTCACCATTAAACTTTAGTTCGAAACTCAACTCAATATTCAGGGAAACAAAAAATAAGGTATAAAGTGAAAAATAATTTTAAAATTACAAGTAGCAACACCTATTTGGCCTTGCAATGAAAAGACAAAAATTACACGCGATAAAATTACTCACAGGGTTGCTTAGTGCTTGCACAAGTTGCTGCGTCGTCTGCTACCGCTTTATACAAAGTTACGAATATTTGATTCGAGTCCATGAAACGCTTGACGTACCTGCATAAAAGTTACGAGCTATAAAATGTGCAGAATATAAATGGCTGCTTAGATAAAATAAGTGTGTGTAATAAGTTGTGACTGGAGCAATATTTCTCAGAGTATTTTAGTTTCTTTTTTTTTCTCTGATTCAGTCACGGAACGGGCCGTCGCGTCGGCCCACCTGGTGTTATATGGTGGTAACCTCGGCCCATAACAACCGATGCGACTTGGGTCCCACTAGGTAATACAAGACCCAAGTCGCATCGTATGAGCCCGTAACTCTGAGACGTGTGGGTGGAATGTCTCATTTGTCTGTAATTTCATCAGCGACCACACCTTTCAAACCGGAACACAGTAACGCGAATGCGTTACTGCTTGACGGCAGAAATGGGCATGGTGGCGGTACTTCCCCAAACTAAGTTGGCGAGAGTCCTACTGCTCCTAAAGGAGCAGAATCCTAATCATTTCACATTATGCTATGGTATTGCTTGACATCTGTTTCTCTGGTCTTATTGTATTTTATTTTATATGAAAAATTTAGGTACGTCTAAGATGGCCCACCTGATGGCCATATGATATGGAAATACTGCTGGTATGGCTGCTAGTTTCATTCTTCACGCTTGAAGGGGTCAAGTTCTTTAACTTAAAAATAACATTATTCATAAACCGTACATTTATTTTATTATTGAATTACCTTCTTTTTAATAAATTACCCTAAAATTATCATCTTTTAAAATTAAAGTAATCTACTTATAGTTAAATAACTTTATTATTATTGTGCCATTGTTTCAAAGCAACTATTTACGAAGCTGCTCTATATTTCCACAAACTGGAAAACACCCCACTAACACAATTTACCCGGCACACTGTCCGAAGCTCAAGCAAATTACCGAAGTAGGAACATTTGCCCCTAGGTCATATTAGAGCTCAAAGCTGGGGTAAAGCGATATTACGACGCCCGGGGGAAATCGGACGGCGGAGGACATGACTCCACAATAAGGCGCACTTGGACTTTTAGGATATTCAACCTAATACATTTTGTTAAGCCGGTTAAAAATCGTGCCATACGTGATATGATTTACTTGGAAGCTAAGAAGCTTAATAATATCGTATGCATAAGCCAATTCGTGTGAATTTTTTACTGGCCTCATAGCTCAGTTGGTAGTAATCCTGAATCTCTGCGCTGTAGGTCGTGGGTTCGATTCCGACCCAGGACAAACATTTGTTTGACGAACAATCTGTTTGTTCTGTATCTGGGTGTAAATATGTATGTATTTACAAACTAGTATTTATTATATCAGTTGTCTGGTTCCCATGATACAAGCTATACTTAGCTTACTTTGGGGCTAGATGGCGTTGTGTCCACAAGTTTTTTTTAAGTAATGTATTTATTTTAGTTTTTGGGATATATTATGGGTATTGTAAGTATATTAATATATTGTGTTATCACCTACGGAGGCGAGCAACGTAGCCCCCCAAAACTGATTAAAGACTAGTCATTATTTTTAAAACTTAAATTCCTAAATCTTCAATTTCACTAGACATTAAAGAACAAAAACATTTTTGAAAAAATTGTGGCTTGTGTTTGTGAATATCATGATCATACTCGTTTCATGATCACGATGACAGTTTAGATGAAGTTTCAAGTGATTCGAAATAACGTCTCACCATTTTGTTCCTACTGGGTTTTTAATCCTTGTTACAGCTAAGTTTAATGGGGGATATTTTTTTCCCCTAATTCAAAGTGACCCAAGATTAGAAAAAGCTTTTAACAAAAAATACCTCCCCAAATCACTCGATTTTCCTTTCCAAATCAAAAACCGAACACCTATTTACCCTTTCACGTCTTATGAAAGTAAAATAGAGGCAAAGCAATTTACGACTCCGCACGCAAACCTAGAACAAGAAATATTCCCAAAAGTTAGGCTAGATTTTAGTACATATGACATAGTAGTAATACTTGCGTAATAAACTAACCTAGTCCTTTCACTAGCTCTCTCATACGTAGGTGGTGAAAGGATTCATGTGCCAGTTTCTTCACGACGTCTGGTTAAAGCCTGGATTGATTTGAACCTTCGTTCTCCTCTCCACGCTCTCAAGTTTATACTGAGGAACTTCCTTATTTAATTAACTAGCAAACCATATGTATAGCAACTAACCAACTGTACAAACATAGTTCGTCCGGAGAAGGTGCCCCCGAACAGGTAACTCTCACTACGAGAAAATACTACCATTATACTGCAAAAAGTTTGAAATAGCTTAAACGTTTAATGATCAACTATTTGGAGTCACAAGTACCCGACAAGTTACAAGTTACGACATGAAAACACAGAAATTAATTGAAATATGTAATATTGAGGGACGGGACGGAACACGCGTGTGGCTGACGTTTTGCGGGCATTTCGGGTAAGGTTTTGAGTTAAACATTTATAATTCGTAATAGAAAAGAAGTAAATAAAGTTCTATAACTAGTTTTATATTTATTATTTTTATTTCGACTGGCCCACAGCTCAGTTGGCAGTAACCCTGCGTTCTGCGCTGTAGGTCGTGGGTTCAACGGACGAGGAAAATGTTTTTTAGATTGCGCTTCAATCACCTGCCTTAAAAATTCAATTTCAGAAATTAATGGTTTCAAAATTGTATCGCGAAGAGAATGCCTCCTAAAGAGGTTGAGCACACATAATTTCGTTCGCTCGAGTGCTTTTTGGTAAGTGGGCGATATGTGTGATTGATTGACTTCTCCCATATTTGGCGTCGTTGGATCCTGAAACCACTTACGCTCAGTCAACCGGAAAAATATTCGAATATTTTCATGAAAGCGCGCATGGATACCCGAGTACTGGAACATAAAATTTCGTGTGAAACAAAAAACAGTAGTGTGATTACTGCATTGATTTTGGGGGTCCACATTGCTTGCGTCCGTGATAACCCATCGAATCCCTGCACGTGTCCCCCGGTTGGTGCAAAAGGAGCAACCCAAAGTAGCAGTAGAACTTGTGCTAAGTTCGTCCGTAGAAGTACTGCCACCACACCTGGTAATCTGCCGCCAAGCAGTGATGCACCTGTGTTGCTGTCTTCCGGTGAAATTGCAGGCGCATGAGACATAACATCCCCGTCTTGGAATGATGGACTCAACGCAATGCGACTTGAGTTATCTCGTACTTTGGTGGAGAGGACTTGAGTCGGATTGCTGTTTTCTATGGGCGGCGGTACTCAATAGGCAAACATTTGTAAAGTTATTTTCATCCCGATAAAACACTCATTCATACAATATTGGCATCATCGTTACACAATTTAGCAAGCTGTTTATTGCAGAATTATAATAAAACTCTATTGTTATGGTGGCGTAACGCCAGAATTACTCCACATTACAGGGCAATATATTTGTGAACCGTATAGTATATTTGCTGGTAAAAATTAGTAGGTAAATATTATTTATATTTACCTTCCCTTTTCCTTAGATTCCCTAGATTCCCTAACTTTAACTTTATTTTCATTGTTGATTTTTCAAGCAGAAGAACGGAAAATTGTGACATTAATTAGGTAAAAATATATCTCGTATTTTAGAAATACTAATAATACAAAGAAACATTTTTTTTGTCCGCGCCATTATCCCGCTCGAAGATTTCGATTCCCGGTTGTCAAGAGCTTTAGATCCGGGCTGATTAAGCCCTCTCGTTACTGCAACGTCACTTGTTAATTGTAACGAAGCCGCTAAAACTCAGTGGATGAAAGTATAATAAAGTTTTCTGACGAAGATATCGATATTTCCGAAAATAGTGCGGCAATGGGTTTCATATCTTGTCTAGTATAAAGAACCGCTATCTAACTATTTCTATTTCTCTGCTTACTTCTAAACCACGCAACGGATATTGATATGGTTTTCAGTAATAGAAAGAACAATAAATGAGAAAGGTTTGTGTAAATAATTTTGATGATTGATGATTGATGATTTTGAGAATATTATTTTATTCAAAATGGCTGAACAATGACTTTATATTATAAAAAAAAAACTATTAATAAAAAAATTATTTTCAATATTAGATAGTAAATTGTACCCGTGCGGAGCCTGGACGGATCGCTAGCGTACACCTACATAACGCGAGATTGCAGGCGCATGAGACGTAACATCCCCGTCTCGGTGTGATGTGAACGCAATGCGACTTATCTCGTACTTTGGTGGAGAGGACTCGCGTCGTATTGCTGTTGTCTATGGGCTACGGTTACCACTTAACATCAGGTGGGCCGTCAGCTCGTTTTGTCACTAATATGATATACAAAAAAATGATTCTGAATATCCCGTTTGGCAAATTTAAAAATTTGGTGGGTTACACAAAAATATATCCTTTTATTCCCACAGGCACGATATACACTCTATTATAATTTAATACAATGTATTAAGGTTCACAAATTTCACAAAACAAGCTCAAATCGAACCACTGTAACATCACAAGATAACCTGTCAGGTTAAAACATGCTCATTTGTTGCCTCCATCCCTGGAAGGTATCCGCTAGAAATGCTATAATTGAGCACATAATAAAGGTGAATGTCTAATCTCATACCATCATACAGATAAAGCATGCTCAAAATGAAAAATAAAACTAAAAAGCGAGGTAAAACACTACCATTGAAAGACAATTGTTCGATTTCCAGGTTTCGCAGACTCCCCGAATGATCTGGAGCCGATTGGAGTCGAATCGTTACCGCGACAACATAGCTCGTTAATCTTAACGAACCGGCTGATCCCTGCGTCGGTTGCGCAACTAAGCCGCTGCGCACGTAGACACTTTAACATGTCACGGAGTATCGTTATATTTCATCAAGTTAGTTGTTGGAAGCCGGAAGAGGATTCCGGTTTCCGCTGTTCCTCTCAACAAGATAGAATGTACTTAATATACCACAGGATCCCAATCCACTAGGAGTTGTCACATATCTCAGGATCTGTTTTAAGGCGTCGGTTTCAGTTTTGAGAAGGTTTTAATGCCTACATAAATTAACGTACTTTAGTGGCATTAAATGAAGGTTTTATGCACTAAATGTACTAAAACCTACAAAAATATATAGATAGATAGAATACTCTTTATTGTACATCACAATATAAACATAAACAATGATATAAGAAATAAAAGTAAAATGTGAAGTACAATGGGCGGCCTTATTGCTTAAAGATAGATAGATATTATTATTTTACAGTTATTATGTGCTTTTAAGTATTAGTGAGAAAAGCCAGTGGCTCAGCAAGTAAGTTATATTTAATCTAAACTTTCGACATAATTTGAGAGCAGCTTTGTCAGCGTAAAATAATACTAAAAAATATTTTACCATTCTGCAAAATTTCGTGAATCCCACTCACAACTTTGGTTACACTCTCACCCTCTTTTCACAGCTAAGTTGAATTAATTGGATCACTTCAGAGCTTTTTCCCAAAGAAATGGTGGAGATAGGAGATTTAAAAAACTTTATTTACATATCGCTACAGACCAACTTAAACTGACAAAATATCCTTAAATGTGGGTTCGTGTATGGTTAAACTAACGTTCAAATTAGTACCATGGTAGGGTAATACATTGCGAGGCATACTTTAAGCTTTTCAAGTCTTCGCATGAAACAGTATAAAATACTACTTTAGTAGAAACTATTTTCCCGGATGAATTATGATTTTGATGATGGCCTTTATATATGATTTTGTAATTAATTGGAAATGTAGACAGCAGACGCTGTAACAGATGACCGGAGATGACAAGGTAAAGTTAAATAAATGAAAGAAAAATATAAATAAATTTGTTAAATAAGTTTATTTGCTACAATGTTTACTCGAAAAAAATCAGATCCATGAAAAATTTTCGAATTTTGTTTCTTTTGATAAAACAATAGAAGATATTGAGTAATCCAGCTGTTCAGATGGCATCCAAGAGGAATACTGCTAGCGATGTAATTTGCATGTTATTATAGGTACGGGAGCATTTCAATTTTACCAGTTCATAAGTTCTAAGCAATCAGCTCAACTCACACCCTCATTAAAGTTGGCCTGACATTCATTGTAACAGAGACGGATTTAAAGTTAAAAAATAGAGCAAAGGTCTCACAACAATACAATGCCCAATCTCCAGTGTTTGTGAATTCTATATGCACAGGCACATCATTCCGGAGAATTAAAGTCTCACTGCACTTTTTTTTTGACTGGACAATTTGCTGTTTGCCGCAGATGGCCTTGAAAGCGTTTACACTGGCTTTTGGTGAGAGCAGACGGCTCTCAACCGGTAACTATCACTGCACCTGTATACTATTTCGCTTTTAAGGTTGGGCGACAATATTACAGGCATATTTCATATCCATCTCTCTTTCTCCTCTCTCTCCCCACCTCCCTCTCTCTATCTCTCTCTCTCTCTCTCTCTTAGTGGCAGACGGAATTCGACGAAAAATACTTGGGTCTGCATATAGAAAATGAAGAATAAGTAGCATTTATGGTGGTATAAGTAAAGGAAATTTAACATCACTAGGGCCACAAAACATTTACATGGCATTTTGTTCCATGAATAAATTTCCTATATTATGCTAGTTAAGCATTTTTTTATACATCTAAAAAAAATATTTTGTCTCAGTGCGTTTTCATAGCTAATCTTGGTATGTTTTCATTGATATAAAATTGGTTCTTGTTGAATATTTATTAGGGAATTAATTATGAAAGAATTTGCTTCATGAGTTATTCATGTAAAAGCAATATATATAATTTACGTTACCTTACGATCGTATAACCTAAAGAAACGACGTCATTGAGTCTGCTTAGACTCATGGGAAAAAAAAGACGTATCGCTAAGCCTGTCTCCTATAATTTGTCTTTAATTCGTCTCTGTCTCGTTAATTCGGTGGTTTCGTCAGGAAGTTCTCGCTTTTGCAGACTTTGTTATTCTTGTAGCGAGTCCCTTTTCAAATTGACTTTCTACCGCATCGTCCATATTAATCGAACGAGAGAACGAACGCTACTGGTATTATTTTAAACTTTCAGCTTATTTTGATTTAAAAAAAAAAAACAGAAATTTTAGAAGAGAATGGTGAATAATAATTAATCGCATCGCTCGCGGTAAAGTTTTGTGAACATAATATTATAGACACTTTTATATTGATGTAAAAATATTTGTCTTTGAACGAAGCTGGGTGAGCAAAGCCGAAGCAAAAAAATTACCACATGTTAAATTGACTGTTTTATTAGGAATCAATCCAAGGTATATGATCAGTGAAAGAAATAAAAGGTAAAAATGTCTAATTTAATTTAAAGTCCTGCGTCGATCAAGTTACTATGTCATCTTTGACGCAGACAATTATTATCGCAAGAAAGGAGTAAGCGCAAAAAACTAAAACATAGTAATACCTTATAATACGTGTTCGAAAGTATTGCTTCCGTAATTGGCGGATTTAAAATTATTCCTTATTTCAATTATAATGAACGAACGTTACTATAATCTGCAATGTTCGTTCGATTGGTTTTTCTTCGAGTCACCGGTTCTGTCGAACCAGTGTGATGAAAGGATTGTAAGTGCGCCTCAAAGAGGCTCCTTTCGTGCACTCGACACATGTCTTCGAATTTTTTGTTCTAGGACATGTCGGTTTCCTCACGATGTTTTCCTTCACCGTTTTAAGAACGTGGTATTGCGCACATAAATCTTTCAATCGAAAAACTCATAGGTTGTCGTCGGGATTTGAACCGGCGACCTCCGGATTGAAACTCGGGGGTCAGTACCGCTAGACCACCATGCTCTCAATTCGTTCGATTGGTGCGGGCCGGTAACGAAAACGTCAGTTTTGAGCCAATAATCTCGCCTGAAAGAAAATGATAAACGGGCCCATTATTGCCACATAGATTACGGTTTAAGTCAGGTGTTAAAGTCTCAGAGTAGGTCTGACCCTGAGACTGACATGAATATGAAAAGTGTGTTGGTAAGCAGGTATTAGGTACTCTATACACACTGAAATTTGAAGCGTAAAAGCGTTATAACATTACAGTTGAAAAATCAACTGAATGTCAGCCTCTGTAATATTGAAATAGGTTTTTAAGCAAAAGATATAAATAATATATATTAGATAATATGCTTATTGTTATGGACTTATTCTTTTGCTATTATGAGCAAAGATTTCCACTTAACATTAGATGGGCCATCTGCTTGTTCCAAATTATTCATATTAAAATCTACGGGCCAAAATATACGAATTTTAATTAACTTAGCGAAATAGTGGTTGAGTTGATTCAAAACTGTCACCGGGGAAAAAATATATAGCTTTTTATTACAAATACTTTCACAAGTAAGGCGCTAAATAACGAAATAAATTGATATTAAAAATATGAATCGCTTTCTATTTTGACTGTTGTTTTCATAATTAGGGGGCTATTTTATTCGTAACAATGAAGACAGGTATTAGAAGTCGAAGCATTGTGCAGTAACCAAACAAAAGACATGAAATAATATCACCCGCTTTCTTTTGTTGCTGAACATCCCCTGTAAACCTTTGTGGCAAGCCTCGGAGGAGCACTCGACCCAGTCACTTCTAGACTTGTACTCGACTTACCAGAACTCGAGAACCCTTGGCAGCTCATGTTTCTTTATTGCTGAATTTTAATTCGGGTACGATGTCGTTAACTGTTTTGTCATAGGAGCACCCACTTATTTTTAATCACTCTTCAATTTCTTTTAGTTTTCTGTTACCAATTTGCGTGATATTTTTGAGTGAAAATTGCTAGCCCCTCTACAGTTTCAATTTTTTTATATTGTCGTCTCAAGTATTCAAGCCCGACACTGGCAATTTTGGCCTGAACAGTGTTTTATTTTTGTATTGTGTGTATTTTGTTTTCATTATAAGTTCTGGTTAGTGATGTCATTAATAAAAGTCAATAAAAGTATTCCTTATTTCCATATGTCTTTTAATGTGTAAGTCTTAGCAAAGATATCTGTCTATCTACCTACATATTGTTATTATACCTTATAAAGTTTCATGTGTGACGCCTACTACTACCTATGAATAAATTTATATTCGTGGAATTTTACACAGCGCCATCTAGCCCCAAACTAAATATAGCTTGTACTATGGGAACCAGATGACTGACAATACGTATATACTTTTTTTTGTAAATAAATACATATAACACCCATACACAGAAAAACATCAATGCTCGTCACACAAATGTTTGTCCTAGGTGGGAATCGAACCCACGACCTAAAAAAAGGTTATGGATAGATGTTTCACTCCAGGAGTAGCAAATATTTAGGTTTACCGATTAAATCTAGGTATAGATAAAGAACTAATGATCATACAGTAAATTGTTAACTCCAGAGGCATTATCAGTTAATACGCAAATTAAATTTTATTTGGAAATTATTTACCAACTATTTACTCTAAAACTAACCTTAAATTTTTTATTTTTATCATTACAAAATCCATATACCAAACAACATCTAGTATTAAACTACATGAAACAAGTTATTTCGTATACATTACATAATTAAAAAACAAGATTAAAAAACCCTACATCGCAAAATTAACCTAGAAAAGTATTATGTATTAAAAACGTGCAACGAAGCGCCTCGTCCGCGCTGAAGTCCAACTTCGATGACAACGGGCTTTTCATGTACTTTATATGACATAAATTTTCACTCATCCTATTGAGGGAAGTTAGGGCGTTCTCCCAAAAAGTGAATACATTTTGTTCAATGGCGCTCAAGAGTTTGTATTAAGTTTTCAGTCTACACGTAAGGAATTTCTGTAATAGAAAAGTTGTTGTATTGATGATATTTTACCTTTAGTACGCACGGTTACCAGCACATTAAAATAATTATGAATCTTTTGTGTTTAATCGTGTAGAAAATAAGTTCCTTTGATGTATCGTAAACGCAGTAGCTCCGTCAGTAAAATGAAGTTAATTTTGTGTCTATACAAATAAATAAAATTGGAGTGTCTGTTTGTAATATTAAAATAACCGCTTTTTACTAAGTGCATATGGATGATGTATACACGGTACATATACCAAAACAGCATTTTGTTCAATTTTTGTCTGTCTGTCTGGCTATCTATCTGTCTGTCTGTCTGTCTGCCTGTCTGTTTGTTCCGGCTTATATCTGAAATGGCTGGACCGATTTTGACGGGACTTTCACTGGCAGATAGCTGATGTAAAAAGGAGTAACTTAGGCTACTTTTCCGAGGGGTAAAAATAGGGGTACGTGATAAAACCGAATTCCATGCGGATGAAGTCGCAGGCAACAGCTAGTGACACATAAAATAAGATACCTAAACTCTACAATTAAATCCGGAGCATAAATGCACATTTTCAATGCACCTACGAAGTATGTTCACCTTTCTGGAGAAAAGACAGGAAGAAAAATTCAATATTCTCAGAAGCAAAAATTTTAAAATAAGATCTACTGAGCCGCTACATAAATTCCAGGGGAAGAGAAATTCATTTGAGCCAGCTGGTGTATTAGCATATTGGAAGAAAATAATATTGGTGATGTTATGAGACCACTAAAAGTGACCAACATTTTTGTCTACTGCTATATAATAAATAATATATTAAATATTTTAGCGGTCATATTTGAATCAGTACATAAACATAATTCATATTTTGTATGTATGAACTATGTGCTAAGAGGATCTATGTTTTGAAGACTGAGACAACTGAGACCTTAAATAATGAACTATATATAATAACTTTTAAGCTAACAGTATCCATTGGTCGTTACGATGACTAATTAGCATATATAATAAAACTAAATACAATTTCTGATTAGCTGCTTATAACAGCGACCACGTAGTCTTCAGTATCACGTAATGACTAACGAACGTTATTACACAAAAAAAAAGACTTAAAATCCGTAACTAAATATCGACGTTGCAGAATCTAGATAAAAGTATATAATAGAACTAAATACGATAATAGATTTTGATAAATATGCATTCATACGATCACACAAAGTGAACTACGAGATGCAAAGAAACACACAGAGGCCTTATCTACCTGTAAGTGGATAAAACTGTGAATCTATGTAGGTAGTTTCTGCCCGTGGCTTTAAACGCGTGGTGTCAGGATAACAAGTTAGCTTATGTTTTTCCTTTTATTATCAGTGTTCGAAACCTAAGTACGTTAAAAATTTCAGCCATATTCGTTTTTTTTCGCGTGAGGGCTAACAAACATCGAAACAAACTTTCCCCGTTATTACTACGATGTGGATATACCTGTCACAAGTACGTGTTTGAGTGTGCAAGCAGCAAGCGGCCCTTCCTAGGGGCAATCACTTTTATCGAAGTATTGTTTGCACAGTGGCTATGGCGCACCCTATTTTGCCTAAACGGTGAATTCCATTTGTAAATTATTTTACCTGTGTTTAGTATTATTTATCTATAATTTTTTGTTAATATGTGTCTGATTTTGAATATGTTTTATATGTATTCACAAATATTATATTCCGGTATTCTATCATTTGGCTGGTTCTAGATAACACTTGTGAAATATCCATCAATATTTATTTTATATTTTATGGTTTTTCTCGTTCTATAAATTACGTTGCAAATAAATATTGTTCTATTCTATTCTTTTATAAACGAGCTTACAATCGACTAGCCCGCTCCTAGTATTAATTCAAAGTATAAAGTTTTGGCGGTTCTCAGATAATGTAGCGTAGATATGTGGAGTTGGTTACAAATAAAGTTTGGTTTAATATGGTAACACGCAACTAACTTGCTTTTCTTCGATTTCTGACTGTCTGGCAAGTTTGGATATATTCTGTCTGACAAGTAGGCAAAATCCTTCCCATTATAGTAGTTCCAAATAGCATGGGTGACATTGTGATTTGATAATTATGTGTGATGATGAAATATCGAGGTAGTTTTGGGGAATAAGATATACGGTATGTTTGTATGAATAATCGATTTATTACTTATATCTGTAAGTAATAAATCGATTATTCGTAAAACCACACGGCCTTAAAGGCCTTTAGTCAGACAGTTTTTTTTCTGAGCGGGAGTCGAACCCCAGTACTGCACAGTAGGCAGATTTACCCTAAGCTATGGCCACTCAATTGGATAATTTACCGGTATTCGGTAACATTACGTGTAAATATATTTTTGCTGCAGCGTCTAAGCAGAAATATTAAAATGTATAAATCCTAATAACGCGATTCAAAGAACGCGACTTACGGCTCACAAAACTATGCTGTTTGAACAGCGCTGAAATAAAAATTATATGGTGTGGGAAAACTGGAGCGACGAAAGTAAAATACTTTTTCTGTTTATATATTTTTAATTTGAAGTTAAACAGATGAAAGCATCCTGTATAACGCGCTTAGAACTAATAACGAGCACCCACGCACGCTCAGCTTGCCAATGTAAACTAATATTAAAATCAAAAATATCCAAAAAATTGTTTAATTAACCTTTTATGTTTATTATTTTTCTATCTATTCACGACATGTATCAATACCCCCAATACTGTATTACTGTCATGACGTCAAGATCTGAAATGAAGAAAATGGGGTGTAAATAATGAGGAACCAATGTACTCGAATTAACTTGAAAATTAATGTTTCGGCTTCGAATGCTAGAAGTTTTAAACGTAGCTGGATGTTTCAGGATTCATTAAGATATATTGGAATGCATTTAATAGTTTCTCTTTTTGTATTAAAGCTACTGATAACCTACTCAGGCTGAAAATATTTAAAGGTTTAAAACAAATCTCACAATGATTTTACGTTCCCAAACAAGCTTCACTTTAACAAACTTTTTTAACACACTAACAAAACAGTCATAGACGAATGTGTATAAGGATTAACGAAGGATGAATATGTTAGACATTACTTCATAAAAAATGTTCCTTTTACAAGTAGATAATTAAATCTACACTGAGCAAAATGTATATCTACGAGTATTTAGACAGTGACATTATCACAAGTGTCTTTTCTGACACTATGGACGCATTGGAATTCGACACTATTTTGCTCAAAATCAAAAACAGTGGCAGCCCTATATTTTAAAATTGGAATCATATTAGGCGGGAAAACCGCTGCGGATATCTAGGCCCGTCGCATCTGTGAGCCCTGGAGACGCGCATCGAGCTGGCCACCTGAATTCCCGCGCCCCGCGCCGCAGTCGGTGGCAGCGAACCGTGCGGATAACGCGTGTTACGCCAAGGGGCGCGAAATTCAAATATCGAATCATTAATTTATGAATTAAAAACAATTAAAAAATAACATTAAAACCTCTTTTCGAGGTTCCCGTGAGTGTGTCGTGCCTGTGAGTTTTTTCTGGAAGTTTTCTCTGAAGGTGGTAAGGGGTTTGTTTTTCAGCGGCTTCCTTTAGGGTGAGTTTTTTTATTCATTGAAGTGATGAAACGAGCTGACGGCCCACCTGATGTTAGGTGGTAACCGCCGCCCAAGGACAACAGCAATACGACTCAAGTCCTCTTCATTAATTATCCAGTCCAGAGTTATTAATAAAAATATTGTTATCATATGCCATTAAATTTTTATAAATGTTAAAAGAGAATTTTCTCCCTAAATATGTTTGATTGCTACGGATTCTGTAGCCTTATTCCGTAGCAATTTTTGTAGCTCTCTCTAACAATACGTGCGTGTAATATTTCCGCAAGCGTTAGATGAATTTTTCTTCTGTCATTGTTAATATAAATTAAGACTAATTGTTATTTTTATTAACTAGATATTATGCTTCATCTGTGTGAACATTTTGTTTCTGTGTGAGTGAATTAGAGTATAGTATTTGGGTATTCTGAGAGTAACATATAGAGTAATATATTCATAGAAATTTTTGAAGACCTATATTTATCTGCGTGCTTTTGTTTTTTGTGTCCTAAGCTTTGTTTTCTGATATTTATGTGCAGATTGAAAATAGCGCTTATCGTACAATTTTAACTTCGGTAACATAATTATTTTTTGAACTCTTTTTAATATGATTAGGATTTTCGTAATTTTTTCCTCTGCTCTTATCAGAAAATAATGTTATGATAATTACTTGCTTATCGTTAAATGGGATAAAAATATTTCTATTATATCGTAATCCATTAAATTTCCCAGGAGATTATCAGAATTCGAAGAACTGGTATATTTTTTTAAACCTATACCATTTACCATAAATCAAAACTGATTATCTTGATGTTTCCCAGGAGATAAGCAGAATTAGAAGAACTGGTATGGGATTTTTTTTAAAAACCTTTTGGTGATGATCTTGATAAGTTACTGGTATTTACTTTAGGTACCAGGGTAGTAGTTTACGTCAGTATTGTATCCTCAAGAGTCAAAGTCAAAACTTTATTTCCATAGAATTGATAGAGGCTTGGAAACGTCAATAATGTTCCAAACATAAGGTTACGCGTAATTGTCACTAAGTTTGAAGCCTGTTCAAACACTATCTGATCATGGAGGAAAAGACAATAAACCTCTAAAGGAGAGATTCCTTTTTTTAGCGAGCACTTGCAACGATCATAGTTACGAAAGTATGAAACCGGAAGTCGGTAGGTCAAATTCAGGCGTCAACCAGTATAATTTCCGCTTGAACAAAATATGTGCGCAATGTTCTCAAATCAAACTCGGTCATCTCGACCCATTAAACCAGAAGGTCCTATCTATTCTCAGAATTTTGCTCTCGTCAAGTTTGTTCTAAAATACTATAAGAGCAGTAGAACTCGCGCCAAGTTCATCCGGGGAAGTACTTCCACCTACAAGCAGTAACATTTGCGGTACTGTGTTCCGGTTTGAAAGGTGTGATTGCTGGTGAAATTACAGGCACATGAGACATTCCACCTACACGTCTCAGAGTTACAGGCATGTACGATGCGACTTGGGTCCTATCGTACTTAGTAGGGAAGGACCCAAGTCGCATCGGTTGTTTTGGGCCGAGGTTACGACTTAACACCAGGTGGGCCATCTGATCGTACCGTAACTGTATCCTACTAATATTATAAACGTGAAAGTTTGTATGGATGTTTGTTACTCTTTCACGCTCAAACGGCTGAATGGATTTGGATGAAATTTGGTACCAAGATAGCTTATATCCTGAATTAACACATATACTACTTTGATCCCGGAAAAGTGCAGTGTTCCCGTGGGATTACGGGGTGCAGCTAGTTACTTATAAAAAAAACTACTATCACATTCAAGATCGTGAGTAAGATCTCGGGCAATTATCTATAATCATAATGACGCTTCAGTAGATGCTTTTCTTTCATACTTATACTTGCAAACAAAACGGCACATTATCAAACTAGGTAAATAGACTCCCGCATACGTTATCGTGCATAACGTCTATTGTCTAATAAAACTAATGCCAGTTTTAGAAGGCTTTTAAGGCTGATTTAGACATGGAGAGTTTCCTCGTACAATGCGGGCTTAATACTCTTATGCGATTGTTGTATCCGAGAGATCTCTTTATCACTAATTTTTCAACTTCAATTGTTCATCTTGACTGGCCTTAGTTGGTAGTAACTCTGCATTCTGCGTGTCGTGGTCGTGGGTTCGATTTCCACCCAGGACAACATTTGTGTGACGAAGACGTTTGTTTTTTGTCTGGATGGTAATTTGTATTATACACATTCTTTGTAATAATATATTTTTATTTTATAAACAAAGACTACAGATCTTACAATAAATAAGTGAACTCTTAAAATTTATCATACAGCCAATAACAGATTCATTTTTTTTATATATATTTTATCCGATGTTTGCAGAGTTACTACCAACTGAGCTGTGAGGCCAGTCAACCAACTGAGCTATGAGGCCAGTCAATTGGGTCTTTTGTTCCGTCACACTAAAACTACGTAGGAATTGGCTGAATCTAACGAGTTATTCGTAGGTAATTGATAACCAGGAATATAATAAAAAAACTTTGGTAATTCTTTCGGCATATTCTCACCTGTTCGCTTTGAGAAATTCTTATTGTGTTAATCAGCCTTTAGATAAGTTAACACGCTACGCTACACATGGTCAACAATGTTATCAGTTGTCAATAGTAGACGTTGAGGCAAATATTTGCTATTTATCTCAGAGCAAACATTTGCTGAGCACGTTGTTTGCAAATTTTAAAGCAAATAGTGTCATGGCCTCCCACTTTTCCTAGTTTAATTGGTAGTAGGAGTTTATTGTCGTTTCAATTAGATCTTAAGATGGATCGTTTCTATCACGTTTTTACAATGTTTGATGTCAATTTACGGCTGCAAAAACGTAATATCATTTATTCACATGTGAATTGTTATTCAACTGTAATTGATTAGACTGGCCACACAGCTCAGTTGCTAGTAACGCTGCCTTCTGCGCTGTAAGTCGTGGGTTCGATTCCCACCCAGGAAAAACGTATATGTTTGTTCTGTGTGGGTGTTAATATATTAATAGTGTATTATATTTATGTATTTAGAACAAAAAAGTATATAAGTATTATAATCAGTTGTCTGGTTCCCATGAAACAAGCTATTTTTCTTACTTTGGGGCTAAATGGCGGTATGTGAAATGTCCACCAATATTATTATTATTATAATTTGAAAGATTCCAGGTTACATAGTTAAATACATTTTACTGTGTTCCGGTTTGAAAGGTGCGGTTGCCAGTGAAATTACAGGCATATGATTATTGTCTTACCTATGTAGGGGAGGACCCAATGGGTTTTGCTTGATATGTGTAGAGGTAACCACTTAACACCAGGTGGGCCATGCTCTCTTCGTAACTTTATCACATAAAAAAGTCTAAATAATAAAGTTAATTGTTTCTGTGAACAATGTATATTTAATGTATGCATTGATATTTGAGCTGTTCTAGAATACCTCTTATTTTACGGTACTATTTTAAAAATCTCCGTTTTGATTTCCCGGGGAACGTTCGCGAACCAGATTCGATATAAGTATTCAAATTCATCCGAGCTGAATAAATTTATCAGTAGCATTTCAATAAAATTTAAAACGGCACTTCTGAATAGCAGAATGGAAACTATTTTACAGTCGTCTAAGAATCTGACCTCATGACTGCCTTCATAGCTCAGTTGGTAGTAACTCGTATGTGAGATTATCATAATGTGCTATATCTACAAATCTGAATTGGGTACTCGTGCTTGAAATTAAAAGGTCACTATTCTCACTGGTCCACAGTAGGCAGTGTCCTTCAGTAGCAATATAAGAGGCTGTTACTTTAAAATTATGAGAAACCAACAAAGATTTGAAAATAAAAATATTTCACAACATTTTGCGTGCGGCAGTTACGAGTTCAGATTTAAAATATTCAAATCGAGCAGAATGCCTCGCTTCATATGATAAAAAGTTCATTGTGAAACATAAGGGAAGATAACTTGTTCCGATTGCATAGTAAGTGGGCCATATCTGAGATGAATCGTTCACATACATCCGTAATGAGACAGTGACGTGACGGGGATTATTCGAAATAGCTCCATGAAGGAAATATTATATGTTGAACTTAGGAAATGCGGGTGTTTCAAATGGGAGTTGAAGGGTCGGTCGGGGTATATACGATATGTACTGTATGGATATGATTTTCACCAATGGACGGAATGATTTATGAGGAATGCTTATGTCTATAATTCATAAAGGTTTTATGCAAATTGGCTGAAATAAGACGATAATTGTTGAAGATGTCGGAAAAAATCATGCTGATTGGGATCGTTACTGGTTTACACCCAGACCAAAATCCGCATGTTATATTTAAAATAAATTAGATGTTTTCTTCTTTTTAGGCTACATCCTTTGCTATGCGTGCGAAGCCGGCGCGGGTCGCTAGTTTGAAATACGATGAAATGTTGAGGTTTTATTTAAAGTGCCATAAAGTTCCCAGGCATAAAAATTATTTTAAAAAAGCACATTCTAGAATTTGACATTAAAAATTGTTAGTACTATTTTCATGCCAAAATTGGTGTTATGTCAGTCAGTCAGTTATTTGTACGAAGTACTCAGATTGTTTACTTTACGTCCTTGATACTGCCCGTCTGAATATGAACAATTTTATGCGTAGGACGGCTGAGATACAAATGACGTAAATGAATATTAAAATATACTATTAGTGTAACATGTTTCAAACCTATTAAAAATGCTGTGTTCGAGTGTTGAACCGGAATTGATGTACTTTGATAGAAAGTTTTCAAAATTCAATGTATTTAGTAAAAAGTCGACTGTCTCAGTTGGTTAGTAACCCTACCTTCTGCGCTGTAGGTCGTGGGTTCGATTCCCACTCAGAACAAACATTTATGTGACATTTGTAACATTGATATTTGTTCTGTGTCTGGGTGTTAATATGTATTATATGTATGTATTTACAAAAGAAAAGTATATAAGTATTATATCAGTTGTCTGGTTCCCATGATACAAGCTATGCTTAGCTTACTTTGGGGCTAGATGGCGCTGTGTGAAATGTCCACCATTATTTATTTATTTATAATTTTGAAGCAATGGCTACCTTGATAGTGACTAGCGTAAAAATACCGGGATCGCTAGCTACTTCTCTCAAGTTGAAAATTTACCGCCAAGCCTCTAACGGTGAATTCTGGTAGCTTCACTTGAAAGCCAGTTTCCATTTCAGGCGTTGCTAAATAGCTTTTAACAGCTTGTTCAGAGATAAAGAAAGTCCTCTGTTACAGAAACAACAAAAATGCGAAAATTTAGTAGCTGTATAACTTTTTAGAAAAGTTTGTCCGGGGAAGTACCGCCATACTCATTTTTGTATTCAACCTGGGTCGCTAGTGCAAATCTTACTTATACTTGGCTGGTTTATTTATGTATATGTGTACCTTGATAACCTACTGAGAATGGTTTTAAATCAAGATTCATCGTTTGCCAGTTACGCAAAGAAAATATCCATTTTCCTACCGTGATAAATTTCCGAGCGCCAGTTAGATTTCCGGCTGATGATTCTCAATGCGCCATTCACGGCTCACGGCGGTAAATTGGAATGGAGAACCAACTGAATGGAAATAAGATTATACCGAAGACAAGAGTAACGGTGACTGTATGGATTTAATAAAATAAATATGAACTTTTTATTTTTAAATTCTTGACATTTTACTATAAATATATTTCAGTGTTAATGTGTTAACTAATTGGTGAGAAACTAACTATTAATCAATATTGCATACTTGAGTCGCTGAATATGGCTTACCTGTTGTAGCATAATTATACCATCTGTCACACTCATGTTACGCAATAAACCAATATGAATTTGAACTAATACCCAGTTCGTCCAGGGAAGTGCCGCCATCATACCCATTTCTGCCGCGAAGTAGTAATGCATTTGCGTGACTGTGTTCCGGTTTGAAACGTGTGAATGCCGGTGAAATTATAGCCACGTGAAACATTCTACCTTGACGTCTCAGAGTTAAGGGCGCATGCTATGCGACTTGGGTCTTGTCGTAACTAAGTAGAGGAAGACCCAACTCGTATTGTTTGTTATGGCTCTGCCCATATCACTTAACTCCAGATGGGCTATCGCTCTTGTCTTAACTTTACAATATAAAAAACCTAGAGCTTCGTTCGATTCTTTGTTCATTTGGTTACGTATAATTCATGCAATTATGCCAGAAAAACATATATTCTGAAAGTTTAGTTTTTACGGTTAGTAAGGAACGCACTCAGTTTATCTTTCTGTTTAATCCAGTCCATCCAAGTTGCTTTAAGCAATAAGGCCGCCCGTTGACCACACAAAGACATACAATAAATAGTTTTCCATCTTTCTAGCTTTATTAACGTTAGAGTTTGTGAGAGTCAATATCGTTTGTAGAAGCTTTATTTATATGTAACATGATGAGCTAATAGATGAACTTAAAATAAAGCTCCTTGTTCCCTATTAGCTCCCTGACGTGAGATTTAATATTTAGTACAATATCAGCCAACCTAGAATTATTAGCTTAAAATAAAGAAAAGATTGGGGCTTAACAATTTTACATAAGTGTTTTAATTTTATTAGATGTAAGTGAATAAGTTGCTCACATATGATTTGGGAATAGGGCCTTCTGTAGATCACTAAAACAAATGACTGAACTGAATGAGGTGGGAATCTTCTCTCAACAACATTTAGCAACGACTTCCGCTTAAGAATGCATAAGTTAGAAAATATAGAAAAACATATTATGAATCTGAACTACTTTATTATTAAGTAAATCTGTTTTTTTTTTAGAGAAAGTATAATACTTAATCTAAATTATATATGCACTACACTAAATACCCCACAGACAATAAACACCTTAAAAAATAACATACATAATAATAAATAGATACGAATATGAAGTCCTTCTATCCTGGGACACTAAAATATATGGAAGTAATATGGAAATGTTTTGCCACCTGTCACTTACGAGAGTCTTCGTTGATTTGGGTCAGTGCAAGGTATGTAGGTGGGCCAAAGTACACAAAGTAAATTTCATATTATATAAATACACAATTTTATATTATATAGAATCGATAGACATTATATGATGCCAGCACGGCTTCGGCCGCGTTGACTAAGTAAATAAGTGCAGTGCGCTTCACAGTACTGACTTTTACAGTTTCATTCGCTACATACCACGAGACATTTTATGCCCTTATAAAAAATATATAAAAATCTAAACTTACTTTTGATTATTGTTATAAATAAATATTGAGTGAAATATTGGTGGACATTTCCACACGCCATCCAGACTAAGCTAACCAAACTAAGCTAAGCATAGCTTGTATCATGAGAGCCAGATGACTGAAAGAATACTTTTTTTTATTACGTACATATAGGTAATACATATTACATATATATATTATAATACACATCATAATCGCAATAATACATTTCAGAATGTTTTATGCAACATAAAACATATAATTATCCATTTAAAGTTTCCTACAAGAGATGCTTAAACGTTGGCTTCTGTTTGTGTGATAATTCGTGAAGTTTTCACACCTCATCGTTTATGAAACGCAACGATTCGGAAGAGATTGTGGGAGAGTGATTGACTAGAAAGGATATTGTGAAGTGAGAATCGTCAGTCATAATAGATAATGGGAATTTACGAGTATTAATGCCACTCAGAATGTATAATATATGTAATTCACAAGTTATACTTGTTTATAATTCAGTCACTTGAACTAATGGGTTATAAGTTAATTATATTTCTACTTGCATGATAACTTACATTAATAATCTGAATTAGGTACATCTTAATGATAATATAAATGCGAAAGTTTGGATGGATGAATGTTTGTTACTTAATCACGCCAGAACGGCTCTACGGATCTGTATGAAATTTAGCACAGAGATAGATTATAGTACAGAGTTTTTTTTTATCCCGGATAAATGCGGGATTCATCCCTTTCCCGTGAGATGTCTTATTCAAAGGGTAACAACGCGGAGCGCAGCTAGTTTTTAAATAAGTTCTTATTTATTTTTATGAAGTAAGTCTTAAAATTAGCACTGCATATAGGTTATAGATAGGCGCATAGATCCATCATTATTTAATATTTTATTAGTCATGGCACTGAGGTAAAACATATATTTCTCGATAGATTTCATAAATAAAATACGAAGAAGTTACATAATAAATAAATAAACATAAAAATTGTTAACTCAACATCTCACCAAAAATAAGATTCATTCATATCTACAAACCACTAGGTATGAGTGATATTCCATTGGGTATTATTTTCCATGAACGAACAGGAGGGAACAGCTGATCGTTGGAAGCGTTGCCTACTGCTATCTTAAAACAAAGAAATGTAAACATTGTGATTAATAACATGCTGTATCACGCCGCGCCGACCAGATGGGAAACATCTTAACCAGAACATTTTTGTCAGGCACTGGGATTACTAACTAATCATTAAAACTAAGAGTTTTTAATTGGTTTTATTACAAAAAAAAAGTTTAAACTTCATTCGTTACGATTTCGTTATTCGTTATGATTATAATTGGCTGATGAGGTAAATATGCAACTAGTACATTGTTTTATTCATATTATGACATACAAGGAGTCTAAAAATAAGAAAAAATGTTTTGGCAAATATGGGGCATCTTCGTTTATTGTGAAAGAAACAAAATGAATATTACTGTACTTTCAAAACTAATTTATAATGGCACCATTAGATGAAACTTTCCAATTCTTTAATATTTTGGGATTATTTTTAGCCAGTATCTCTGTGTAAGTCTGGCGTTTAAATAACAGCAGATATTTTCGCTTAGATCAAAAATGTTTTGTGTTTCATTTCAAAGCGTAATAAAACAACTTTCATGTACTGCAATAAAAGCTAAAAAAACATAGAATTACCTTTGCCGAGGTGTGAAAGCTTTGTTTATTTATTCGTGATACATAACTGGTAGGCGGCCAAAACTGATAATTTATGGATGTCTTTGAAGTTGAAAATTATTCGAGGAAACAAGATAAGCGCATTGAGATTAAAATTAACCAAAGGAATAATAATAACAAGTAATGGTATTGAAATACGAAGGCAAGCGGTAAGTAAACGAAAGCTGACCATGATTAATATTAATAATTTAGATTAGATTAATATTAATAACTGGCTAAATGGACATCTTAATGGTAAGTTCAGATGGAAGCACGACGGCTCTCGTTTATTGCGCGACAAGGAGTGTAAGGTCTGCTTACTTTTTTATGTGATAATTACGGAGCTATCTGATCGGTGCTGGAGGACGTCTATCATTTATTTTTTAGCATAGTAATAAAGTAAGATGCCATGGTAATCTTGTTTTTTTTCTCTCTTGTTTCTTTGTTTTGTCTATTAACGATGAATTGTTACTGACAGATGGAACCTTATGTTCCAATCCAGAACCATTTATGGTACCATCTAACTATGCTAACTATTACGCCTTTCTGTAAGAAATGGTGCACACTCAAGACCTAAATCAACTATAACGATAAACACAGAAATTTTTATGTTCATAGAAATTTTAACCGTAATATTTTTTTTTGCCTTGGTCGGAATTCCAACCAAGGATCTGGATCGTGCTTCGTAGATTGTTATTTCCGTGATTAGTAGGTCAAACTATTTATTTTCGGAGACTTTATGCGCACGAATGCAGCGTTTTTGACTGGTTTGAGAAATTCAAGGATAAAAGTAGAAGTAATAGGTCAAGAATCGGATCATAAATAAATAACTTACACTGCGATGAGTCACAAATTAATGTAACGCAGATATATTTTAATTATTTGATCACTCTGAATAATAAAAAAAACAAAGGTCATATTGTGTTTGTTGAATTAGAGCTACTTTTTTATCACAATTGTGTGATGGAAAACAGAATATTTTAGTATCGGTTTTGAATTTTAAATAATTGGGAAACGCGATCTATGTGTGTGGGTAGAATTACGTACTTGTTACTATTGTATTATATACTTGGTTCAAATGAATAAGCTAAATGTAAAATTTAAATTAATTTTAAAAGCCCGTGTAAACGCTGTCAAGGCCATCTGCGGCCAACAGCATAATGTCCAGTCATAAAAAAAAAAAGGTAAATGTAAATAATATAAGATAAAAATGGACTGAATTATCTTAACATAATTAATGTTTTTGATTAGGTTATACCTAAAAACAACATGAAAAAGTTAACTTTTGTTTTTGTACCTTAAATACCACCAATATGGTGGATTTTCTCACTATACCTAACGTTTGTGTTTTAGTAAAGTTGTAGGTAGTCATATTATGTAAAAATATACATCGTTAAATATCGTGTTCTAACTCATAACATAACTCCTTAATTAAGTATAAAGTAAAACGTTCAAGTGATCGATAAATTGCTCTAGCTGTTTGGTAACGAGCGAAGAAAAAAATCTCTGCGAAGATTTATCCCATTGAAATTCCCCTTGTAATTCTCCAGCTGCGAACTGCGTCGATTAATTTAAATTACCTGATTTGGTTTGTTATTTGGACGAGTCTAATAGGGACGTATTTGACTGGGGTCCGTGGGTTACAAACAAAAAAAATTTATTGAATAAAAAATATTTTCAAATATCTGTGGTCATTTGACACAGTGCGACCTAGTCCTAAACTAACCATAGTTTGTACCATGGGAATTCAACAACTGATAGAATACTAATACTAATCTATGTTTTATTTCGCAAAAAATGTTTTTTTTTCCTACTAACACTATACATAAAAACATCTGTGCAGTCCACCCAATTGGTTGTCCTGTATAAGTATCGAAAGCTCCAACTATAGCACAGAAGGCAGAACTACTAACATCTAAGCTGTGAGGCTATTCATATTCAGAAGTTTTTCAATTTCATGTCACTCGAGAGTTTACAATTTTATTGTAACATTCTGTCCTTGAGTTCTTAAATGCTGTTTAAGAACTCAAGATTGATCATTGATATTTAACAACCAGCGGAATAAATAACTTAATAATTTAAATATTCATATTCGGATTAGCAATACAGCTGTGCTGTCTATAAGAAAATTAATCCGTAATTTGATGCTTTGAGGCCTTTAAAAACGGTATTTAAGCTTTTCTTACATGAGAAGTTTTAAAAAATAAAAACAACTTTTTGTACTCTTTAAAATGTAAAATAAAATGCTGGACCCTTTTAAGATTTATTCATACGGAGCAAGTTCTAGCAGCTAGACTTCTAGTGAAGTAACTCGCACATTGTTACGCTACTTACTTGCTGCTAATTCACTCACTGGCTTCGAGTAGGTAAGCGTCGCGCTAGAATTATGCATCTACAATGTGCATGTGAATGAATTCGCGTGAAATGCACTAGCTGAGAGCCTGGCAGTGAATTGTTGAACATAGTTTATTTTCTACTAGATTCAGGCAGTTTTTTTAATAAATATATTATTTTTTTGTTTACTGAAAGTGATGTATTTTAATGTAATTTTATTTTTTGAGAAATATTACACCAAAATGTATACCGAAAATGTTAACTAGTATTTCAATGATAGTAACAAACTATTCGGGATATCCGAAGTGATATAATATCAAAGACTTTCTTCGACATATTCTGAGAAAAAAATCTTTTGTAAGCCGAGTCAAAGCCTAAACAAATACATTTCGCTCCAACATAAATTAGACATTGTACATCCTTATTTTCCCGTATTTGGTACAACATTTATCTTCTGCACTATGATAAAGCTCTAAATCTTTTCTAGACTGATTTTGATTAAAGTTAATAGAAAATTGTTTGAAATAAAGTTAAAATTCAATCGCTAAAAGCGAGATTTGAGGGCCTACGAATAGTTTGTTCACTTGGCTACTTTGCTTTCTACATTGATGCAACTTGGAATCATTTGTCTTTATGTTTCAATGAGTAAACATGTGCGAAGCTTTGATATAATATTTATCGCCACAAATTTAATAACCTTAAGTATATTTTAAGAATAATCCTAAACACGTAAATCGTCCAGTTTCCTAGGGCTGCAGCCTGAATGCAAATAAGAAACTGTGACCATTATTTACAACCTAAATTTCGTTCCAAAATATTCGGAATTACTAGGAAATAAAGCAAATCACCCGGTTTGCGATAAATGGGAGAAACGTGAAGCCATCCTGTAATAAATTTCCTGAAGTTGTTTCTTTTTTCATTCTCTGAGAATATCGCGAGCGCCTTGAGAGAATTTTGAAAATTTATTGCTTTATTTCAAGAAGTTTTTAAAATAAATATGTAGTATGGTAATTTCAGTCATAATGTATCTAACTCCCATTAATGTAGCTAAATCAAAATAATTACAAAAAATAGATAGAACAAAAAATTCATAAAAATTGACCTTGAAAGGACAACTACAGCTTTATGATGATTAGTAAATTTCGAGTTTAATTTTACTACATACACATTATTCGTGCAAATGAAATTATCATTAAATAATGTCTTATTAAGTAAAATAAACATTTAAAATAAGCATTTCTGGAATTGAATCAGCAATCTCGGGGTTGAAAGTCGGAATCTGTACCACTGGGTCACACCATGCATTGCATCGCACACTGCTGCTATAAAACAGTCCTATTACGTTTAATGTAGTCGTAGAACTTAATGTCCAATTGGATGTGAATTTGACAGCGTCCTGACTTTTATGGCTTGGTCATGGTGCAATATAAAGCTGCCACAAAGAGCTGAGCTTTTCGTACAAAAAAAAGCCTGTAAAATTTTATCGTAGTGCTGTATCTTCCATACAAGAAATCTGTCAAATTAATGTCATGGTCTCATATAAGTCACTAGAGGCCTGTTGTGCCAATTAACAATGTATAATTCGCCAACTTTGCTATCCTACCTACATAGGGTAGCTACAGGTGAGAAATATTAATTAAGCAATGAACGGATTAACGCAGAATCCTATGGGACCAATAAACTAATGTTATCTCAAGGCAAAGTTCAACTAAGTTTCAATAGGTTTAGATTATAACGGATTTGCATCTGAATCGTGCAATCTGACATCCGACTCAAATCCAATAACTTAAACTTTAACTATTGGGTTTGCGTATAGCATTTGAGCCCTTAGATAATATTAATTCCCTATTTTAATATTTCAATAACACTGCACGTTACTGTATTACGACACATATAAATTCATCTATAGTACTAAATAGATATTTAAAAACTGTTTAAGGATAGGTCTTCATTGCAACCAAATATGTTGTTATTTGGAAGGAACAATGAAGTAAAACTGCATATCCTGCCAAAAACTCAAAGACATGGAGACAACTCAAACAGGCAGTCAGACAATGCGCATGTATAACGCGTTCTCCTGTAGCCGTGGAATAGCACCTGCGTTGCACTTCTTGGATATTCTAATTTGTAATGTAACCAAAAAAAGAGTACCCTTGCCATATCCATGTTCAATTGAAAGAGTTGTGAAGATGAGTCAATGTATCTCCATATCTCCGTATCTCCTCGACTCATCCTCACAGTTTGCAATGTGCCAAGATTACTGAAGCGGTGTGTAGCAAGTTGGAGAACGCAAAAAACTATGTAATGTTACTCGTGCAAAAGCACAAGAGCAAGTCCATTAGTGCTACCTACTAAAACAACTGAAAAGTCTCTTCCTCTACCAGATATAAACTCTGCTTGCGGAACTAAAATAATGCGGATGATAAAAATTCAACTACTAATATGGATTGGTCACTTGATTAAACGACCATTCATTAAGTTTCGTTTCTTTTGTCAAGAGTAGGCCTATACAGGTGAACATTTGATGCTAGTATGGAGAGATTACATTGCTACTTTCATGCCTCAGGGTGATGGGCAAATAAGACTTAGATCTTATTCTTCACTGAATTTTTTGGTCATGTTTTCTATCATTTCTCAAAATAAGGTCGGTATAAATAAATAAGCTGGCCAGCAAAGCCGACCGCATATATTATTTACTGGCGCACAGAAACTACGGACCTCTATTTATACCTGGCTCTATTTATACCAGGGCCTACTCCGTTTAATGTTTCACTCAGAAATTCTGGCCGCTGTATTGAATCTTTGATACAGTAGTTAAAGAAATGAAAGGAAAGTAAAACAAAAACCAAGAAAATGAAGGTTTTCGTTTGATTCATCCACATAAGGTTCCGTACAAAAAACTGTGTTCTCTTTTAATGTATTTGGCATTAAGGGATTTTATTATTCGCTAGTTTATTTTAGTGTATTCGCAAAAAGTTTTACGCTTCAGTGCAGGTATATCGTTTTGTGTATGCCAAGAGAAAAAGAAGTTTAAAAAATAAATTACTTGTATGTACTGTAAAGAATTCGGGCATAAAAATGCATATTTTTTACTATTTTAACCACTTACCTATCACAGGTGAAAAGATACAGCCCTTTAAAGGTAAGAAACTACTAAGACACACAAGATGAACAGAAATAAGGCTTAGTAATACGACGCTATCCGAACTAAGTAGGTACCAAACCTTTCAAATAAAAGAAGTTGATTGTACAAAAAAATATCTTCGGATATACCGCGAAGGTATTGTCGGAATATTTATTTCATTCAGTGTCAGTGTGTTTTATATAAGTCAATTGAAACAAAGATACGAATTGACGACATTAACAAAAATCGAATTTCAAAAGTGAGAATGAGGGCTTTGTGATGTAATTCATGTATTTCTAATGAAATAATTTAAATAAATATTGGTGGACATTTCACACTGCATCTAGCCCCAAAGTAAGCTAAGCATAGCTTTTATCATGGGAACTGATATATAAGATAATACTTATATACTTTTTTAAAGACATACATATAATACATATCAACAACCAGACACAGAACAAACATCTATGTTCGTCATAAAAATGCTTGTCCTTGTTGGGTATCGGACCCACTACCTACAGCGCAGAAAGCAGGGTTACTACCAACTGTGCTGTGAGGCCAGTCAAAAATGGTAGAAATCATTTATTTTCATTCTACCAGTGCTCACAGGCTATAATTTCTTCGTAGCCACAGTGATCATCAATGAATATGTTTATTCGATAATACTTCGTACCAGTAGTTACCTGTCTCCTGTCATGAACGCTGCAGAACCACGATATTCTGCATTATGCAATATGAATTTCCATTACAGCATAACTTGTAGGAACCAAAATCACTCCTTATTCCTCTCAAAGTTTTCTAATTAGTCGGCTTTGGGATAAATTTCCAAAGTGGTTTCGGTCCGAAAACTTTCTTACAATGCTTTTAAATAGCCTCCTTTTTCGGTTGATCGATTATTTTGGGGTTTCTTTTGATACCCTCCATTACGTTATTAAATATTTGATAAGACCTCAGCGAAATAAAGCTTAAGAAAAACTTTGCTGTACCAATCTACTGCGTTCCGCTTTAGTGATCGGCCTACTGTTGAAGACGGCTGAGCTGTATCATTCAATCTGTATTTTGTGACACATTTGAGTTATTGGTACCTACAAAAACGTTGGTTCTCCCGTTTTATTGTGGCGTTTATTTATAATATGTATCGAACTCATCAAATATCTCAAAAGTTTAACCTCTACTTGAATTATTATAAAAATTTGAAGAGCAGTAGAACTCACGCCAAGTTCGCCCGCGGAAGTACTGTCACCATGCCCATTTCTGCCGCGTAACGAATACGCGTTATTATCTTCCAGTTTGAAAGGTGTGGTTGCCGGTGAAATTACAGACACATGAGCCATTCCACGTCTCAGAATTACGGGCAAATACGATGTCACTGGGTCTTGTCTTACCTAGTAGGGGAGGACCCAACTCGCATCGGTTGTTATGGGCTGAGGTTACTATTTAAGAACAGGTGGGCCGTCAGCACGTTACGAAATGTATCAGATAAAAAAATGCGCGTCATCTCATACGTTATTCTTCAGATTAAGATTCAGGGCCGAAAACTATCACACATTTATTTTATACATACTTCTACTACTAAATGATTATGTGATTCACAGCCTATCACTATTACCGCCCTTTCTACTTTGTTTTACTTAAGTTTATGTGAACTTGGGATGTTGTGAATTTTAGTAGTTACTAAGATTTCGTATACCTAACTACAAGTGCGAAGACTTTCCGGGAAATACTGCCACTGTACAAGTTTTGCCGACCAAGAAGTACTACAGTTACATTTCCCTATTTCGGTTTGGAGTGTATGGTGCAGGATAAATAAGAAATATTTCCCCTGACGTTTTTATATCGACTCATAATAATAATTGCTGTTCTTAGCAATATCGTGGACAATACAAATATAATAAAACCACAACGCTATCGTGCTTGAAACCTTATATACAAAAACGATTGTTTCCACCTTTTTTCACTGAAATGCTAGAAAACTAAATTCAACGCCTTGTACGATATTTCGGGCTCTTTTCAATCAGCTACGGTATTTGAATATCGTAAATACACAACTGGATGTACATGCTTGAAAGCTTTCATCGGCGCTCTTTAGTACATCTGATGTTCTCTAATTGAAGCACTCGAGCCTCTAACGAACATCTTCAATACCTAAGAGCTCTTATGAGTAGGCATAGGAATGAAAACGCAAGAAGCGAATCTCGTTTCTGCTTCTCCGACCTGCACTCTCTAAAGCCTGAGGCTGATTTGCATTTGAAACATATTTCGTTACAAACATGGATACATAAATACATACATACATACATAAAATCACGCCTGTTTCCCGGAGGGGTAGGCAGAGATCATGGTTTTCCACCTGCTACATTCTGATATACCTCCTTAGCTTCATCCACTTTCATCACATTCTTCATGCATGTTTGGCGGTTTAGGGCACTAAACATGGATAATAATATTATTGCCAATCAAGTAATAGTAACTTATAGATTTGCACGAATTTTGGGTGGGTTAATTGTCTAGTCTACTTTATGCTATAAATAACCGTTAATAAGAGCGAAAGAATGTACAAATCTGTTTATATATTGAAGTACTTATTTTTATCATATAAGATTTTCCTCTTATATTTAGCAATTTGGCATAAAACGCATAAGCGTTTTATGCCAAGACCTAGGCTTGAATTTCATAGAGATATTCGATTCTCTATGTTTATTCTTTCTAGCAAATAAGTACAAGCATCACTTATAGCTAAGTAGAGAATTTATGTATTTTGTACGTAAGTAGATTTGTACTTAAGTATTAACAAATGAACTCTTATTTATCATAATAGGGGTAAATTGTTTGACTTATCAAAGTAAATTCAGCCGAGTAGCTTTTAGCAAACACAGTCATATGCCGTTGATACAATTTTTATTATCAAATATTGTGATTTTTATGTTTGCCTAAGCATTAAAATGTTAACTTTATTTATGTTTATATTAAAAAAAGTTGTGTCTTAGCACACTTGCTAAGGAAATCTAATTGTTAAGTTTATTTACACACACTTTATTTTTATATATTTATGGTATAATAACATAACAAAATCGAACTTAGTTTAAAAAAAATTATAAACAGTATGTAAAAAGTTTGTGAAACGACATGCACTTTTCACAGCGTAAAGAATTCTTATATAAAGAGCGTTCATTGTAAAACTAGATCTTCCAGCATCCGTGATATCCGGACCTATTTCCAGAGCTAAGTGTCATCTCCGGTTACAAAATAAATCTTCTGTCAAACAGTACAAAGAGCCAAGTCGTTCGAAAGCGGTTTTATACGATTCGCAGAAAAACTGGCAAAGATTTATAACTCGTAGAATGTATAGTTATAGAAATGGCCTGAAATAGCGCTATTAATTACTATTGCTCATGCGTTGAAAAGGTTAAATATTTATATTTGTGTTTTTTATTTATATTTAGACTTGGTTTTGTGAGTAAAAAGAATAATCATGTCGCAGCTGCGACTGATTTCATAAATATTATTTATTTTATTTATTTATTTATTTATAAAACTAGGGTTCACAGCGTAATTACTTAAAAATGATGTACTATCAAATGATAATTGTCCATATGCCAATTCGAACCCTCATTTTGTATCTTGAGGTTGTGTGAAAAACAGAGTAAACGAGATTTTTAAATAAAAAATATGAAAAGTATGGAACGCTAATATAAAAGTAACCATATTAAAAAAACTTATAATTAGTTTAGAAATAAAAAAAAGTAAAATTAATTATTAACCTTAAGAAAAGAAAAATAATAATAATTCTTGCATAGAATCAATCTAGTTTTACTTATTGTTTGTGTCTGTTTAGTATGCTGTGTGTGTGTGTATGTGTGTGTGTGTGTGTGTGTGTGTGTGTGTGTTTGTGTGTGTGTGTGTGATTGTGTGTGTGTTTGTGTGTGTTGGTGTGTGTGTGTTTCAAAACGCATAGGTATAGCTTCGATATGCATGTAGGTAGTCAGTGAGGCGAGCGAGACGTGTTGCTTGGCGTAAACAACCATTTTATACATTAAAATGGTCGGTATGCGTCTTCTGACCTAATAAATATATGAAATAAACGATAATTAACTCATGAGAATGAGATTAAATACCCAATTCATTCAAATCACCTGTTATTAACATGATACCAATTATTACAGAACAAATATTAATTGTATAAAAAAATACAATTACTTTAAAAAAATAATTTATTATGTCGACTTACAGCCACCATATTGAAATGTAAGATAACTTACGAAAGATAATTCTATCATCTTCCTATGTAACTCTCGTATCTCTATGTAAATCTCGTGATCTCATCAAAATCTGTCATTCTGTTTAGGCTAGTCGAGTTTTCCCAAAGTAACCGAAAAAACCCGAAAAACATAACCCACTCCCTCTGAGTAGTCGGTAAACTTGAAATACAAGTAGTTTCCGCTACACCGTGAATGAGCACAGAGATAAAACGTTAAATGCGCGTAAAAAATCTAATAAATCTCTCTGTATATATCTTAAGAGCGTTCATTGAAATCGGCAAGCGCTTCCATCGTCGTAATATCCGGGTCTATTCACAGAGCTAAGTGCTATTTCCGGTTAGAAAATAAATATTTTCTCTAGTGTAAAGATTCAAGACATTTGATAGTGAACTGGTACTGAAGTGACTGATGTGTGAATTTGGATAGAAATATATAGCAAACTAGATGTGCCTGCGACTTCATCTGTGTAGAATTAGTAAATATTTCGAATAGCCTATTTTTCTCTCCAAGCGTTCAGCAATCTCAGTACAAAATTGGTAAATACTTTAAAAAACGAAGGAATCTTCACTTAATCAACTTGGTTGGTCAAAAATGCAGAAAACATTCTTTATTTTTTACCAAAAAGTATAGTTTGACGAGTTTTATACCCTTACTTGAGAAAATACTGATTATCCATAAAAAATAATCCATTGTTTTGTCCCCTTCGTTTTATTTTTGCGTCAAATTGTTGTCCATATCCTCCAAGGGTCTATCTCTTTACCAAAATTCATTAAAAATTGGAAAAAATATGTCAGCCAAGTAGGATAAAGAAGAAACATTCTCGTTTATTGGTGATGAAGTCTGTTTTTTTGTTTTGCTGCACAAAATAATTACTGTTAACATTTGATCTGACCCCACATATAATTTTTGTACCGCATGCTACATATGATAATCATTTATTAAGGAAAACTCCAAAAAAATGATGCGCGACAGTTCCGTCACGCGGCTGTAGTTTGAAACAACCTTTCAGTACAAGATGCGTGAAAATATTGCGCGAAGCGGTATTTTTTAATCAAAATATTACTATAAACAAAAGCTTCCCTTCATTAAAATCATATATACAGTGAGTTTTATAAAATAAACCCTCTTTATAAAACTTCATAATATTCCAGTAAAAATGTCTCAACTTACTTAATTTATGAAAATTTGAGCATTTCAAACTAGATTTTTGTGATTACACATAATAGTATGTTTATAAAAGTTGACCTCATTCCAATAGTTTACATTTCTAAGTGAGTGCTACTTTGAGCAGTGAGTTACACTCTGATGCTCATAACTCATTGCATTCCCGACATTTGGTATTCCAAACACTCCCGTCCAGTGCAGACATCAAACTATACGTAAACAGCTCAGTGTATCTCTGCAACCGTAATAAATCGTCTATAAATACGTTAAAACGAAATGTAGTATTATATGGTAGCGACTAATTATTAAGAAACTGGCGTGATTGTCCTGGCAACGAACTCAAGTAATTTTAGGTTCACACAAGTAATTTTGTATGGGACCAATCTGAAAGTATATCCTTTCAAATAAAAAAAAGAATGTTCTAAGTCTGTTTAATTAAATTGAATATATATATAAATATAATAATAATTAAATGACGGAGATATGAGTTAACAGACATAAAAAAGAAATAAAAAACACAACTGAATTGATAACCTCCTCCTTTTGAAGTCAGTTCAGAAGTTTAGAGTAAGTTTACACGGCGCCATCTTTGACTACAGTGATAAGTACTTAAACAAAACACTGTAAATTAAAAATTACTCGTATCAAAATATACAACAACTACCTATACCAATAAGGCCTTTATCATCATTGGTATTGATTATAATCACTTTATAACGCGACATATAGTGCTTCTTAAAGTAGTATTGTTTCAAACCTGTCTTTATGATCACGTCAAATTTATCCCCGAGTCGACTGACGGTATCCTAAATCAGATATAACACACAAACCAATAACCCCCATTATTCATGTATCAAATACATAAACAAACCCTTAACGAGTGGAAACTCGGCTGCAAAATGAACAATGGCTCTCTAACGTAAACTTTTCTATTCTATTTTGGTTTTATATACATGCGGGTTCTATGATTCATTGCTTTTACCGTACTCGCGAATTTATTTACAGAATATTTTTACGTCCGCTCACTCGTGTGTTGCAATTTTGTGATATTCTTGGCATTTCATGTAGTTTTAGGGTTCCGTATTTTAAAAACTGTACTAAGCCGTGGACCCGACCTTTATGATGAACTACTTTTGAAGTTTTTGAAACAATAATGACTGTTGATAATATCCCTGGCTGCAAATAGGGGTTTGATCCCCAGAAAGCATTTATGTGATGGGTGGCCATTAAGTTGAATCTTGGATATTTGTGGTACGATATCTCTACCACGGATGTAGGTAAAGAATAAAAAAAACGACAGCTATTTTGAGAAATACAATATTGTATTTCAAGAAATCAAAAACTATTCTTCGCATTGCACGTTATTAATTTTCCATACATATTCGATAACTCAACTGTTCCCACTTGTTGTGTACCGGCAGAACGAAGCTGGTGTCCCGCGATCGATTACCGGCCGGTGACAAATTTGTATGTTGAGCATTAACTTTGGATCTTGTAACTACGTATCTGTGTATAAGTCACCTAGAAGAATCAGTTATTTTCACTAACGTCGAGAAATTTAAAAACTCGTTCAGCTATATTAACTACTTTGAAATAATAATGATTAACTTTCAGAGCATTCAAGAAGAAAAAACCTTATGAGAGTAATTTTCATTTTCAGTAAAATACACAACAAATGATTTATTTCGCAAATGTAAAGCTTTCGCGTAATGTACCTATTGTGTTTATATTCTGTGCCTTCCAATAATTCACAAGAGAAACAACTTTTTAAAATTAAATACATGGTGATTTTGTTTTGCTACTTGTTTTGTACTTGCTAATGGTTGCATTTGAATACATATTACTTAATGGTAATTATTAAAGTAGCTAAAAGCTTAAATTATGAACTGGTTCTAAAATAAGGCTTCCAGAATTGGCGGCAGATTTTCAACTTAAGGATGGTAGATAGCCAGCCGGACATTTACCCCACTACGATATCGTTTTCTCACGACGTTTTCCTTCAGTGGAAGCTCAAATTCATTGTTTGTTTCGAACCCACTTTACGCTGATGAGTTACTTTAAACTAATTAACGGATATATAGATAACGCTTGAGCCAATTATCATCCAAAATTTCCTATCGCTCGTTGCAATATCCTGCACCATTGCTTACGCATAAACCATATAAAACAAATTAGGTCATCACTCTGACTACATACTAGACTCTAGACTATGTCGATTATATAACGAATTAAGTTTTTAAAATCAATCATTAGATATAAACGCACGATAAAATGGCAGTTCTTAAAACAATATTATACCTAGCTTTTATTTCTTCGACAGACGGAATGAAACCTTCTATCATCTATTCAAATTTTTATTTAATTATTCTGAAACTTAGATTTGGGCGTCTTATAATTTTTAAATATAGTATGTACATTTTTCTGTAGTACCAACGATGTTTTAATACATGTTATGACTACCTGCAAATAAAATTATGTGTTACTAAAAACTAAACTAATTATTGGCTTCTACATGTAATTTGGTTGGTGATCTTAAATAAATAAACCCAAGACTGAGATCGGGAGTCGACGTCACTAATGAATCGTCATCGCTTAATCATCCAAGGACAAATTTCTCGTTTCGTCACAATTATCTGCACATTTGCTTCGCACACATGTGGCGGACAGATGTTCAAAATTAATCGCGCCTACTAGTCTCAATAGAGATGACAATGACATAGTTCATATTAGTTGGTAGTTGGAATAACACACGTCATATTACCGGTTGATTACGCTTCAATAATATGTGGATCACAATTACCATATTTATGTTTCGCGATTATTCTTACTTCGTCCTACATTTCAATGCCAATAGTCCTACAACCTACAACGCCGCTTGCGTGGCAAACGTGACGATGATCTACGTACGCATAGACATTCCAAACAGTCAATACAATAATATATGTATATTCAAATTATAGTTTCATGTCGCTCGTAAACCGCCAATAGCTAAGTAACTTTCTCAGATATGCTATGACAAATATCTCGCCGTTAATAAAATAGTCCTTGTTTCTATGTGAGTTAATGCGTAGGTGCTTTTATTACAAGAGCAAAACAACTTCCCTGATTAAGTACGCTATTACATATATTCTTCATGATAACATTCATATTTTCACCGCACGGACAGTCTGTATTTACAATTTAGTTAGATGGATAGATTTAGTGTTTATATTTCAAGTCAAAGTCAATAAACTTTACTTACCTTCCATAACCTTCGATAGGCCCCGGCCGATCCCACTCGTAAAATTTCATTATCTGCTAAATAAGAAATATACACATATAATTTAAAAAAATATGTAACAGTACTTAAACAGGCTTTTTGTTGCAAGCTAAATTTTTTTACAAATTTGTTCTACATATATTGGTAGAAAGAGATATAGAGCTCCAAGGAAGGATTCCTTTTTTATGTCAGCATTATACTGTAGATGTACATTGTGACCGTTATATATATAAATCCATGAAATATACAACGATGAAAACTCAACGCCAAAAAAATGAAATCAAAAACTCTGAAAACACAAAATCATAGTATATTTCCGGAGCTCCGTTCGATACGCGCTGCAATTGTTATGGAATTAGGTCGAGCGGTTACAGCAGCATAATATTGGCATAAATTTTACCTCAGCTAAGCACAACAAATTAATGAGTTAGGGTTTAAGTTTACTTATACTACTAATTACTAATTACTAGTCTCACTCGAACCAATGTGTTGAAATGATTAAAGTGAACCTCAAAAAGGCTCCCTTTTTGTACTTGACACGTGTTTTCCAATATTTCGGTCCTACGAATTGCTGGTTCCCTCGCCATGTTTTTACAAGCTTTTAACTTGCAATATATGTATTTTTATTTAAATCAAAATTTTCAACTGAATTTTGAAACTGTTCTCGTAGCCCGAATAGGCTGAAATTTGGTATTATTACATTACACTGATGACCTCTGGACCTCCCAATTCCTCATGGCTTAGACAGACATGTCGTGTTAGGTTCGTTAAATTTGTGTTGAAAAGCAATAGGTATAGTCCTCGGTAACCAGCGTCTGATTGTAATAGCTTCTCTTGGGAAAAATTATATTCCTCCATTTTGTGATCGAACATCGCGCACATACAATTTTCAAGCGAAAAACTCGCTGGCGCCGTGCGTCTCTTAATAATAATAATGGTGGACAATTCACACAACGCCATCTAGCCCCAAACTAAGCATAGAGCTCTCTCAACAAGACTACTCTTTAGCCAGGTGGCTTGGCAAGCGGTTGCGAAACGAGAGTACCGGATTCGATCCTCCGCACAGGGCAAACGTTTTGCGTTGTGAGCATTAAGTTTGTTTCGGGTCTTCAATTATTTTATAATTATTCTATTGTGACCATCATACATTTAACTTGGAGTCGAAGTTTTATGATAGCATTTCCTTATTCGTGGTTCTTTTTTTATGTGATAAAGTTACGGAACGAGCCGACGGCCCACCTGGTGTTAAGTACCTCGGCCCATAACCGATGCGACTTGGTATTTTGTGACTATTTGTAAATTGTATGCGATGTTGTTGAGTATTTTGAATACTGCGCTGAATTAAAACTCTACATAAATCTCTTTGTCTCTGAGTTTTTTTATCTAGCTAAGCTAATATTCTAAGAATGTAATATAACGTTCACATTATACTTGTATGTATAGCTCTAGAGCTTCGCGGTTAATAGTAATTATTGGAAAATTAGAACGTGCGGTTTTCACTACACGTTTAACGCAGGAACCCATTGAAGTCTCTGGTAGGATGGATAATTTATGCAGTAAGTACAATTAACTTGATTATTATCAATTTGTTAATTAGGATTGTTTCCAATATCTAGTTAAGTACCCGGTTTGCTATGGATATTTAAACAGTCGTATATACATAAACACATAAACAGTCGTACCTTTTGCAATAGGATTCTCTTAGTCGCAGGTAGCACTAGAACTTATGGGTCCTCTGGGGAAGTATTGCTGTCATATCCATTCCGGTTTGAAAGATGTTTGAAATTACAGTCACTTGAAACATTCCATCTTCGCTTCTCAGAGTTACGGGCGCATACAAGCGACTTGGGTCTTCTACCTAAGTAAAGGAGAACCCAAGTATTATTGCTTGTTATGAGCAGAAGTTACGACATAAAACCAGTGAGCCATCCTAGGACCTTGATTTCATCACATAAAAACGTTGCATGTCAAAGATCCGAAAGCATAATGCTTATCACCTAAATGTTTGTAACTGGACGTAGTTCCCAATTCACAGCAATTAGGCATAGTGTTACTTATAACTATTATTTGTATTCAAATGTCACTTTGAACGAATGAAGTGTTCATTGTGTCCCAACTCCTTGTAATTTTTCCATTCTTCTCAGTGCCAAAATGGAGCGCAAATGATCAGTCAGCCTTATCGACCCTTTTAGGCTTTCATCAAATCGTGCTATGATTCCCATTCATAAATAATTCGATTTATTTCGGACTTTATTAGATTGTGAATTATTTTTCGACGCTTTTGTGTATTTTATTTTTGTGAAATTGAGTTTCTGTCGTTGGATAAATTGGATTATATTTACAGTTACTGAAAAAACAATGATGGACAAACGCTCTTTTGTAAATATTATTTGTTTTAGAATTTCGTTTCAATACTATAAGTTAATTCTAGTTTTGGGTTTTCTAACATTTTAATAACCAAGCATAGTTTAAATAGAAAATGAAGAAGGGTATTTATGATGAAACAGTTAAAAGTTAAAATCAAAAATCATTATATTTTATCCATTTTGTTTATTCACGGCTCAAATATGAATTGAATAATCAAAACTTCTCGTGAATCAGTCTATCTGATTAAGAAAATTTTATCAAAATACCTACAATCGTTTCTAAGATATAAAAATCTTACATCCACCCAGTCTGACTATATGGATATTCAAGTAAACACGTAAATACTTGTTTTTCTGAAGCAATGTCATAACGAAAGATGTCATTAGGCAAAGTTCTCAATATTTATAGACCATGAGCTCTTTTCGCCCCACAGTCATAAATTAAGCCCAGAACATCGAAAAGTTGATGCCGAGCTTTTGTAGATATTGTCGCTGATAAACTGAGCTTTATTCATGTTAAAATATTCGAAACTGTCTTCCTCTTCGAAAAGTAGAACAGCAGGTGTTCTACTTTCACTATAATGTGTTTTTGTAACACGATATGTATGATATACCAACTAAACCATTACTACTAGTTGTGGTACTGGCTAAATGAAACTAGTGTGTTGAAAGGATTGTATTATAGTGCGCCTTAAATGGTGCTTTTTTCGTGCACTTGATACATATTGTACACTGAAAGGGTTTTAGAACATTATTACATATATGAACAATTTTATACCCCAAGACGTAAACAAATATATCAAACGACACCTGAAAGGAAATTAAATTATAATTGACGACTCGCCCTAATTTGATGAGGCGATCGCGTGCCCGCTCGTGTGAACGGGCCATACTATTGTCAAAGAAGAAAACACAATTTACGTCCTTATGCTAATGTAATACGGTTGAAATTGGCGTAGAATTTCCCTTTGTAGGCATTTTATCCGTGAAATATTGCTGGTAATGAACCGGGGTAATGTTTGTGAGCCGTTAATGGACTTTTTATAGATGTGTTTAAGCGCTGATTTATCGTAAGTAGGTAGTAAGTAAGACCCAAAATTTACTTATGGAAAGGTATGAATTAGGCAAGGATAGGCATCGAGAGACTACCTTATATCCTTATGGAGCTAAGGATAATCACGTTTATGACTAAGCTTAATTCATGGAATGCCTTCAGCAATAAAACTGAACAATATAAAAAAGAAATCATAATATACACGTGAAAATTCGTGTCACTCCGACATGAAAATAGCACGACTCGGCCAAAAGGTCGTGTCACGACCCCGCTAACATGAAAAGCTTTTAAAAGTTATACAAAAATGCGAAATGCATTGTACACTGAAATTTGGCACAATGAAACACGTTTTTTACGTATTCTTCTTTTTATGGTTAATTTAAACAGACCTAATGAGTTCAAATTGATCAAGCTCCTAGTTTGATTATACCGGTTATCTATTTCTGATCGAAACAGTATTGTAACGAAGTTATGGCGGCCATTTTCAAAACAATATGTATGTATAGAGGTAAATTACTGTTAACGCTCAAACTGGAAACATATTTGAATTTGTTTAATATTTCACGTAGCAACAATTAGATATTTATTCATGCTTTCTGTCAATAATGTAGGCGTCCTACAAAATCGATAATCAAACCTCAACAGAACGGTTTGATGGGAGTCTGAAAAAAGCATCATGACTTGGGTCCTCACATTAGGTATGGGAAAACCCAAGTAGCATCGTATTGCACATGTAAAATGGAGTATTACATGTCTGTATCGCCCATCAAACCGTAATACTTAGCGGAATCATGGGTATCGTGAATTTTTTCCCACTGAACTCTGCATCTAGTTTGCCGCTATCAAAGACACGGTAAATCAAAGTCAGAAACTTTTAATCCACAGAATTCAGAAATGGCTTCGAAAAGTCAACTAGTACGCAATATTAATAAATATAAGGTCAAGCTTCCTTAGTACTTATTGCTGTTTGAAACCTGTTTAAAACCTATTCGACTCTACTTGAGAAAGAACATATAAGGAACCCATAAAGGAAGGATAGCTTTTATCTTGTGCTTCAAAGAGGCTCCTTCTTTGAAGCACACACTAAGCCTTTCATCTTAGTAGATAAATGTCACTGACTCTCTTTAACACTACTTCAAGAGTCAGTGACACGAGTAGTAAGTAGTGGTAACTTCAAATGCCAAGCCTATTTTTCTGCCCTGGCATGACAGACAATAATTAACTATGGCCTACTCCGAATCATTTGGGGATAAGCGTGCTCACCCAGACACACCTGTTGCGGACGCATTAATATCGATCCACCGCTGAATGGCGGCCTATGGGCGGTTTAATTCTATCTCCTCTATCGGGCGCTCCCCGAAATTACGCATAGATTCAAAATTTCGCCCGGAATCGCTGTTAATAATGAATCGTTTGTTAAAAATTTGTCTTGTAATACACAATACAATAACTCTTTATTGCAAACCATAATACAAAATATTATTTAGTAAAAACAATGGCAGTCTTATTATACTACTGAAAGAAAAAACTAGATGAGTTATGCGGCGGAAAATAATGGTGTGGAGTTTCCATGAGTCCGCTAGTCAGGTCTACGATTCGCCGACGATTAAACGTTGGAAACATGTGGAATATGATAGTAAGTATTTTATTAAAATTCACATACTAACGACAACGCTGGGAATGATCCTAAAAGTATTGAAATCTGCTCGTTAATATAAAATATTTTTTTCGAGTATGATTACTGAATCATGATAATCCTTGGCAACTTATATGAACTGATATTGAACTCTTTTGATATATTTTGGATATTTCATATTTTACTGATTCGCTTATAAAGTTCCTAACTTTTTAATATAGGTCGCCTCGCCACGGCCTTTTGCTGAAAATCAACGCTGTAACTCGAGTCTTTTTATACATACGTTTTTCATAATTTATTTGTACATTTTTATATTGTTGTTGTGTACAGGTTGTATAAATAAAATGTATTCTTTCTTTCCATTCCGTAGCAGCAATTAGCAATATAGAAAACCAAAATCTTATTTTAAAAATAAGTGTGATATTAATGGAATACACATTTTAATTGATACACTGACCAAATTTGTAACCACGGAAAAATCCAAGTATTGCGGAATTAAACAGTGCAAGAAATCAAAATGATTTTTACACGCCTGCAGCGCATATCAGCTCATGTCGCCATTTTTTTGAAATTGTATATACCTACTTTTTGTACTGTTAACTAAAATACGTTAATTTCAGCATGATTTATTGTTTTAAGGCATAGCTTGATCTACCTGAAACTTTGGTTTCCATCCGAGAACTTGAAGTTTAGATCCGGACTAAATTCCGAAATACTTCGAGTACTCTTGAGCAGAGTACTCGCTGTGAACGATCGCGATAATGCAGTATTGGGAATTCGATACGGAACTTTACATTGCAACTCAACGAATTATAGATTCAGGCCCATTCGATTTTGAACTGACGCTGAGTAAGTTACAATTGGTGCGCTGATTGCTCGGTTAGACTTACTATATCAATATATTTTGTAGTGTAGTGTATACTATAATACTAAGTAGCCTAAAATAAATAAATTATTAATATACAGGCCTCACAGCTCAGTTGGTAGTAACTCTGCCTTCTGCGCTGAAGGTTGAGGGTTCGATTCCCACCCAAGACAAAAATTTGTGTCACGAATATAGATGTGTGTTCTTGTTAATATGTTTGTTTTTATAGGAAAAAAGTATAAATGTAGTCTATCAGATGTCTGGTTCAAGCTATGCTTAGTTTGGGGCTGGTGCTGCGTGAATTGTCCACCAATATTATTATATTATATTTATTAAAAGGACTACTGCAATTTTAAAATTGACTACATGTCAAGCCTTCGCATTGTAATGTACAACTTGATGTAAACCTCAAACGTGAGCATTAGATACAAACAATACACGCGAAAGCTCTCAGTTTTTATTCTCTGTTATCTTACGCACATGTATGCAACAGATTTTGGAAGGACTTCCAGAGTAATGTTTCTAACATCCCCTATAAATGCTAATCGGTACATATCTGTTAATATGATATTCATATTTTGCTACCGCAAGTTTAGATTTTGTGAATAAAGTTTTTGTGATATGAGCGACATTTTGCGAGAGTTTAAGAATAAGGTAAAATAATCCATTTTTCTGTCAGACCTTAGCTCAAAAGCGCTTTAATTATCCTATAAGTAGCTAATATTATTTCAACAACAATACAAAATCTTACCGAGTACAAATCTGATATACGCAATCGACTTATGAAATAATCTTTATGTTTATAACATCTTTCTTCAATTCGAATTATACCTCATTCGATTATTACGCTCTATTTAATAAGTTTATTAGAAATTAGGGTAAGATAAACGAACATCCTGGAAAATAAATGGGGCTTTGTGTACGCATTAATATTGGTCCCGAGCTATGGATTGAGCTTAGTTGGAATTAAACATTGAAATAAGCAAATCCTTCATCGTCAATATCAATACTCAGTCAATGTATGAATGTGAAATAATTCTTAGATTTATGGGTAGGAACCGAGTCAGGAAAAACTCAAATCGACCAGTGATCGAGAGGAATATAATGAGTAATGAGTAAAAGTTTGAACTCAATCAGTGAACTTAATAGGTTTGTTAATTGATTTTCAACCTCAGAGGCATTGTTCTAAAATACTTAATTAGTCTCATAAATATTCATAACTGTACAGTCTGTAAACTGAATTTTATTTATAATAAAATTTGTTAAAATTCGTTGTGCAGAATTTATTTAATACTTCATGATTAGCGATGTTGGATTAAGATTTTAATTACCTTTACATGATATCCCCGTCCAGATTCAAAATGTTGAGATCTCATACCTCTTTAAATTTATTGATATTTATGGAGTGTAAAGCCTAAAAAAATTTATATACACAATTAAAATAAACAAACACATAATTAAAATTTGTATACCCTTTTAAGCGAACCCTCTCGTGATTTGAATCATCGTTTATTATATTATATAGGTATTGGGTTTAGTTCTGATCTTCAAGGCTTCAAAATATTTAGCAGCCACGCCATACACAACATTATTTGCCCATGTCAGTTCCAAAATGAGCTCAAAATGCAAATTTTATTTGTTTTAAGAGGGAAAATCCGCCGTGAACACTTTTAGTACATTAATACTTAAATATTGTGTACGTTGGCATAAATATAAAAAAAAACACATATTTTCTTTGCTTTCCAAGGTATTACACCGTTTTATTCGATGCACCTTTTAATTCGAATATGAACGCTTTAAGGGTTGAATTTATTATTTTCGTAGTGTGTACAAGGAATACATCGTAAAAAATTCCGTCACGTGGAATTAAAATGATAAATGATGCTCAATCATGGAATTAGTATGATAAATGATCCTAAAATAGTTTAAAAGTTTAATTATTTGTATCGAATTTTTAATATCTCAGTAAACGACATATCTACATCGTTCCATCAAAAGTAAAACTCACTTCTTTACCATAGGTAGCGGCAAAAATGTTCTTTACATTTTGAAATTGGTTTACCCGGGTAATTCAATTATCTATACACTTTTACAGGTAAGTGTCGAAGGTAACGGCTGGCGTAAAATATGAGAAAATGTGAGCCTGCCGTAAAAGCATCGGTAGCTACAGCTTAAGCAATATTATGTTTACCGTTACTCGGTTTAAGATGGCTTCGTAGGCTATTTGGTATCGTGTCTACAAAGGGGTCTCATGTTCGATCCCTGCTCGGGGTAAACTTAGCGTGATGAGTGTATTTATTCATCATCCGGGGAAGTACTGCCACCATGCCCATTTCTGCCGCCAGAAATGTTCTGGTGGCAGAAATGAGCATGATGGCAGTACTTCCCCGGATGATCTTACGTACACACGTGCAGTAGGAGTGATGTGGCTGATGAATAAAGATTCTGTTCCAAAATTAAAACAACAATAATTTAATAATTATATACTATCTGTATATGCAGTGTCCGTCCGGAAAGTGCTGCAACCATACCGATTTATATCTGCCACCTAGAGTGCTCACGCATTACTGTGTTCCTGACTGACACGTGTGACGCTCTATGTTCAGAGCTCCTCAGGACAGAAGCTAAAGTAAGTGAAGTCATAATAGCTTGTTAAGTTGGCGTACCTTCCACATCATTATTCCGCCCCTCACTTAAATGATTACAAATCAGTTATGCAAATTTTTGTACCAAGTGCTTTTGAACTATGATTTAAACTCTTGGTAAGGCGTTTATACACAGTTTTCTGATACCAGTGTGGCTGTAGCGTTGACAATCAATCAGGGGAAAGGCTGTATTGAGTCTTTGAACCTGTATATCTATAAAGGCGAACATCTGCGATTATGGTTATAACTAAAAATGTTCAAACACTAAAGTTTATTTACAGGATTATTTTCTGACTTCTGATATTTAGTTGGTGAAAGTAAATAATAGAACATGGATATTGATATTTTAGACATATTTTAAATAAGCCACAAATATCAGAAGCTCTTCATTGATAGAAAATTCCTATTGATATGCAAATGAAAGTGACGTATAAAGGCTTACCAAAAATCTAAATTTTGAACATTAGTGTGTCAAAAGCCTTATATGCCTATAGTTTTCATAGCACGGTTATTAGGAGCGTGACTCACGATCTGCAGGCACGCGATCCGACAGTACCTATGTACCAACACACGGCAAAAACTCTGTATGCCGAACAAAAAGGGGCCAAAACTAGAGACTAGGCTCGCTGTACACACGCGATGTTAGTTCGTACAAAATTGATCTAGACAGAGTGAATAAAACAAACGTATTAAGTAAATGGTGTTTATACGGTAGCTTGGTAAAAAAAATTAACTTTTGTTTATGACAAATCAATATAAGTAAAAATAAAATAAATAATTAAATACTAAACTCTCTTCTTGTATGTATAAATATTTATACATACAGGGGTAGGCAGAGATCATGGTTTTCCACCTGCTACAAAGTCAAAGTCAAAGTCAAAACTTTTATTTCCATAGAATTCATAAAGAAATGGCTTGGAAAAGTCAATATTATTCAAAACATAAGGTCACGCGTACTTATTGATAAGTTTGATGCCTGTTCAAACCCTACGATCCTGACATACCTCCTTAGCTTCATCCCTTCTCATCACATTCTTCATGCATGCTCGGTGGTTTAGGGTACTCTTGACCTGGCCTTTTACCAAAACGTCACCGATAAATAACTAGCTGTTGCCCGCGACTTCGTCCACGTGGAATTCGGTTTTATCACACACCTTATTTTACCCCTCGAAAAAGTAAAACGTAAACGCTTAGCTGAAAACTGTGTTGCTACTTCGTGCCAAAAACGACCAAATGTATGAGCTTTTAGCAAGAGTTATGCGCTCGCCTCTAATTCTGTAACTGACTAACAATGTTTACAGGTGAAAAATGTGCTGGATATATTTGAGATAACTGAGAATTGTATGTTAGTAAAATCCTTTTTTTATAGATATGATTTTATAACCTTGGATAGTATTTCACAATATTGCTCAAAATATTTGATTTAGGGAAGATCTGAAAGTGAGTGCTTTTTTTAACTTAAAATGCTCAAATCATAAAAATCTGATCTTTATACCCACTAACTTAAGCTGCGGCTTTGCCCGCGTATTACCGGAGAATGTTACAGGTGTATCTTGTAAATAAGCACATATAGTATCTAATGATAGGTTTATTCTACGGCACTTACTCTACATAGTTTGCAAAAGAAAGAAAGAAACTCACGTCAGTCCGTTATACCGTTAATGCGTGAAAGAAGACAAACGAATAATCATACTTGCGTTTTAGTAATAACTTGTTTTCTTATATTTTTAGGCGTGTATGCTCTACTAGCCGTCCGAAACCAGGGTCGCTAATGATTAATGTTTTGAATTCATATCATGTTTATGGACAAAACCAAAATAAAAAAAATGGGGACTTTATCACACGCGCCATTTAGCCCCAAGGTATACTAAGAATAGCTCGATACATGGGAACCAGATAACAGATACAAACTTTTATTGTAAATACATAAAAATAATACATGTTAACACCAGACACAGAACAAACATCTACGTTCATTACACAAATATCTGTCCTGGGTGGAAATTGAACTTACGACCTTAGCGCAGAATGCTATGTTAGGCAAATAAAGGAAGACAAAATGTTATGGAACAACCAGATAATATATTTTCTTGTAATGTAACTTAAGTGACGGAATCTATCATGGGAGCTTATTCCTGATTGGCAGATGTGACTTGCCTTCTAAAGGTGACACAATATACCGTTTCACGAGATTAAACCAAATTTTAGCGCATAAAAAGGCTTAGTTTTGCTGATGTCACTTCTTTGCAGAATTAATTAAACCTTCTGACGCTGCGACACCAAACGGTAGGATTACGACGTACGTAGCGAACGACTGGCGAATTAAACCGATGTGATTAAACGAATAGTTGAAAAATAACAAGGAATTTTGTGTGAAAAAAATTATTTGATGTACATTCGGCTGAACGCCTATATCGTTAATATTTTTTTTCATTTTCTCTTGTAAGAAACTTGGAAGTTAAAGGCCTGATACACGTTGTAATAATAATTATAAAATAATCAATGTTATTTACCTTTTGACATTGTATGATTTGAATTGCAAAAGTGATCAGATTATTATTATAGAAAGAATGAAGAAAGAAAGAAAAACATTTAACAAAGCACTTAAGACAAAAACGAACATAGGTACTGTTGTAACAATAATTATATTAATAGGTACATCAAACAAGTCATAATAAGCCCTACCTACTTATTTCGTAATAGCGGTCAAATGGGTCGATGCTTCAGCAATATGCCGATCTCAGTTGCGCTGAAACCGACGCTGGTTTTCAGGCACGATCTCAGGGTGACAACGGACCTACTTACAATAACTTATGGAACAAGTGATGACAATTTAGATTATACACTTAGGTATACGAAATAGGCAGAGGGTGACTTGGGGTAATACTTTTGTGGAAACATAGACTTGATAAGTGCTCTAGAGCGCCATTGTTACCCGAAAATAACTCAGCTATATAGGAAGATAAGTAATATTACCGTATTAAGTGTTGTGGTCTTGATATTGTGACTAATTTTCCTGGAAGTATCATTGAAATATAGATAAGCAGTAATTGTATGTCGTGCCGCTCATAAAATAATACGACTATGTCATTTGTATAATTCTGGATGAATAAGTCATGAGCTGTAAGGGAGGATGAGTAGGTAAATGTAATTTAATTCACTAAACCCTATTTAATTCTCATTTTGATACAATTACAAACCTGAAATAAGAAAATAGAGTAAGAAATAAGAGTCCAATTGGAGTATTTTGGGGTTGTTTACAAAAATTTTGATTGGGAATGCGTAATTATATGCATTATTAGTAATTATGAATTTAATACTAAACCACCTGAGTAGTAGATAAATATGATGAATAAGAAATGTAAAAGAGGAAAATTTTGACCACTCTTCCTGACTCTTTCTGCACACTTCTGAACGTCTGAAAATTTGGATTGGGATTCCTTTCAGAACGTAATGAGGCTTAGTAAGGCGGGACTTCGGGAATTGTTGATCATTTCACATGCAGGGTACTTACCCTGTTAGTTAGTAGTACTACTAACTATCTAGTACTACCCGATATAACGAAGACGAGATTTAATTTTGTCCATTAATGATTTGATGAATGACTGTTAACACTCAGTACAAGTAACTTAAAAAAAATTATGTGACGGCCGTAGTTGTTTGTTTAGTGTGTAGGTTTTAATATGTATTGTATGTATGTGTATATAAATTGTAGATATATAAGTTTTCTATCAGTTTAAGTTCCATAGTACAAGCTATGCTTAGCTTGGGGCTATATGGCGCTGCGTGAAATCTCCACTAATATTTATTATTTATAATGACGTTTCCATTCACATTCGTTCGTGATATGCTCAAGTTACCAGCATTACGTGAAACAAGAGAGATAAAACGTCGCAACGTAACCGTGTTACCGCCAACAAAACCAGAACACAGGCCACAAACTTGAGTATTAGGGAGAATTTAGGGAGAATATCATGTGGGACGAAATGTTTTTATATATATTTCACGAAATACTTAGTTCATTTTTATCATAATTATACGACTGTTGTAATAGATTCCTAGGTAGGTGATTTTTACTGTTCCTACTTTATATCATAAAGTTATACCTACCTATATGCGAGAAAACTAAAGTTAGGATTATAAACTTTACTTATAATTATTCTATAGCACATTATTAAAGCTTCATACTTTGCGTGGCGATTACTGAAGATATTTTAATTCTATGAGTAACAATATTTATTTATTTACAACAATAGTTATTATGAAACTTATTGCAACATATTTTTTTTATTTTCTAAGATTATAAATATATCTGATTTACTGAATATCTTCCAATTCGATATTTCTAAAAAACATTGTAAAAACAAATAGTTATTCTGAGTATTTTTCAGAAATTTATATTACATAGAATACTGGTTAATCAAAATCACCCTATTATTACTCTCAAAGAACAGACATTCCGTTTGTAAATACAATAGAATGTTGTAATATAAACGAAGTAAAACACTGATAAGCCTCATTGTGCTATTCAAAGTACAAGCACTTGTAATTGTTGCAAAAGGGTTTAGGGCGGGCGGGCCTGAAGGGGACATGACCCGAAGATAATGGTTAGATAATAATGTAATGGTCACATTGTTGCCTACAGGGAATTTGTACGTCAGTATTTTGACTCTAAAATAATGTACGTGTGTTATCCCTTCAATATTTGAAGAGATTTATCTCAATATTGCTTTAATTTTTCAAGTTAATAAGGAAAATATATAATGCATATATTTGGATACAATATATACGTTATTTCGTGTTAGTGTACACATCATACCCACCTTTCGTTGACAACCGAGCTAGCCTCAAAGGTTTGCTGGAAGAAAACTCTTTTTAGGATTAAGCTCGCCTTTGTACATGTATTTTATATAAGATAATTAATTTTGTGTACATGAAGAATAAGGAAAATACTTTGGAATATATCAATTAAACAATGATAATGAACACAAATTCTTAGCCAGGCACACTTTGTATACTGATTCGATTTATTAGTTCGTTTCATTGACCGGAGGGCACAAGCACAGTTCAGGTTGACCGGATAATTACTCGTGTATTCTAAAGATAAGATAAGATTTAAGTTAAGATACACAGATAAGATTGTCACATTCCAGTACCCTGATTGGGTAACAACATCGGGAAATCTTAAGTGATTAGTCAACGTTTGCTGTCGGGCATACGTCTCTGGCTTTCTGGTCCCAAAATATATATTAAAGTTTCCTATACAAAGGTAAAACAGCAATAAATTTTCGTGTAAATGAAATCGTTTATTACAGTTGTTATGGACTATAAAATATGAATATATAATAACATACCTTATACTTTCTGATTTTTAAATCCGTATTATTTGTTAGTAGTCTTTGGCGTGATACAAATTTGCAATAAGAGTTAAATACAAATGTTGCATGGAAGGGATAACTTTTAGTGATAATGCTGCCCATTTTGCTTCTACCTTATTTTGTAATGCAAATTTTGTGAAATGTTTTTCTTTGGTATACAATAAAGAGTTAATCAATCAATCTGTAGGTATAACTTAAATCTTTGGGTTATCCTGAAAAAGTAGGAACTAAACTATGTTTAATGAGTCAATTGCCTTAATAACTTAAGTAGTTGGTTACTAATTTATCTTTGGCTTTTGAATCAAAAGCTGTAGACTGAACTATTAAATCGTTCCAAGCTCTCTCATCATTCTCTAGCTCACATTTCATTACAAAAACAATAATAATATACTATATATATCGTAGAAATCACAAACAAAACTTCATTTGTTTGGAATAAGACTTGTGGAGAAAATGCCTGCCGACCAGAAGTTATAAGGCCTTTCTCAAATAAAGCTCTCACGAGATCTAGGGCCCAATATAACAGAAATATATATTTACTTATTATATAAGCCATACATGATGTAGTAAAATGTGTATTTTTTTATCATGTTGATTAAAAAATGTCACTGGTTCTACACAAAGATATTGTAGTATTATATTGACATTATTCTCCCAGTCGTAATAAAAACGGAATAGGGAAGACAATAGAATATTTCCCTTCGCAATTCTACACATTTAGGGTAATAGGCGTCTGGTTATGGCGTGCGAACGCCGATCGATAAGAATGCGTGCAAGCTACAGGTACTTTGGAGGTTTTGCGAATTTATATATTTCCCGACGAACAGATACGTAACATTTTTTTGTCCTGTTTTATTTGATACAGTTACGGGACGAGCCGAAGGCCCATCTGGTATTAAGTGGTAACCTCAGCCCATAACAACCGGTGCCACTTGGATCCTTCCCTACTAGGTAAGACAAGACCCAAGTCGCATCGGATTCGCGCGTAACTCTGAGACGTGAAGGTGGAATGTCTCATGTGCCTGTAATTTCACCGGCAATCACACCTTTTAAACGGGAACACAGTAACACGAAATCGTTACTGCTTGGCGCCAGAAATGGATATGGTTCTGTGCTGGTTATGTTTTGCAATACTAATTTCAGAAATTTTCCTTCAAAAATCAACTAATTGTAAATTTAAAATAAAGATTTCAGATATCTAACAGGGATAATATAAATTCAACAAAAAGAAATATTTTCGTCAATGGCAATTGTTAAAAGCGCCGTCCCAGTCATTTAAATACCTAATCTCTTTTCATCTCTTTCAATGGTCGTTACGGATTATTTTGTTCGCAATATGAAATACAATCTCATAATTTCATTTGTGATTGATGTACTGAAATATAATATTAACTTAATTCTCAAAGCCTAATTGAAAAAAGTTACCTCAATCAATGACTTATATAAAATTACGTTGTTATGTTAAAGCGATCGAAAATATTACTTACACTTATATCATTCAGTAAACAACAAAGATTTATATTATTAATGGACATAAATAAATGGCGATATCTTAGCAATAAATAACCTTACTTACTATAACATATTGCAAGTGCACTAGTGATTGTAACGATATATAAAAAAGATATACAAGTTGTAGTATAGCAACATCAATAAACTTCGATTTTCTACATTTTCTAATTATGATATTTCATTCTCAGATTAGGAAATTCAGATGAAAATATGAAAAAAGATCAAAAAAAAGAAACAAAAAATTCATTGACAAACTGCCTTCCTAAAGCAGTCTGAACGAACATTTGGCATTCCGTAATCCCTGTAACACTTGGTCTGAGTCGCTGTATCTCGGTTTCACAATATTCGCTAATGAGTTTGCCAACTTATAATGAGAGCAAAAGTCATGGTGAGATTGTAAGTGGGTATAACTTCTGGAGATTGCAACGTTGTTGGATACAATTTTCTTGGAAGTTACTTACCGAAGTTATGATTATATTGTAAATACATACTGTTACGGACATCGTTTCTATGTTAACTGTCTATTTTTATTCTAAGATGAAACTGAATTTATTTAAAAATATTAAAAAATATATAGTGCCTGTTAAAATAAGAATTCAATAAAATGTTGTTTCATAAGGAAGACTGAAAAATATCGGTGTCTGCTTCAATAAAATGTTTAGTTTAACTGTTACCGAGCCAGTCTTTATAAGAAAAAATATATAGGTATCTGGTTCAAAATCTCATTCAATACGCACTTTAGAAAGGTAATGAAAACATAGTTTCAGCCTGCCAGATAATAATGAATAAACCAACGACACGTAACGACTCTTAGAGCAAATTCAATATTAAACATGTACGAAAAGCCTGAATTGACGAACGATAGAACCTCGCCAGAAGTGCAAATGGCAGTAGGCATTCAAATATTTAAACGACCGTGTCAAACTTGTGCGTGAGTAATTCAGGAGTCGGCTCTTGGCGCGAATACTCACAATTATCTCGTGAATTATTCATCACATTCGTCTGAAAACTCCACAGAATGAGTAGTCACAGAAGATACCTAATCTTGGTAAACCATTATTTATAATTAATAAAGTGTTCGCCTTGATGTTTATTATGTTAGCTTTGTACTAGTTGCTTGCTTCGTAGTGGTACTAGTTTCAAACATAAAAATCGAATGCGGAAAATGGGGTGTTCTTCTAAATCTGTAATTTGAAGACGATCAAAACTAGAAAAAACGATGAGACTCCTAGACTATAACTTTAACATGGAAAATAACCTAAAATCAAGCTGATTGACATCAACAAGCTTGATCAAAATTAAACTCTAGTAACATGTTAAAAATGTCAAATTCCCCCATTTTTGCCACATCGAAATACTTCTTACAAATGGCAAACAAGGACACACTGCCATAAAACTTGCTCATAAAACTTCGAAGGCATTCAAAATGCACTTAAACTTAGTGAATCGGAAAGGCACTTTATGTCCTTTTAGTTTTATTTCGTTAAAACAATTTTCCCTCCGCAGCTGCGGTTCAATTTCTGCTGGTTCGTTTGTGGCTCCCTGTGGTTGGTTAGATATTTTATGCTGTCCTTTAGTACGGTTTAAACGCATTCATTTAGAAACCCTATTGGCTTTTCGTGCAGCCGCTGCGCTTTTTATTTTATCTTTGTTTTCGGATGATCTTGCAAAACCTGTAGCATGTATCATTGTGTGAAATTGGGTGCAAATGGGTGCAATGAACTTTCAGCGTGGATTATTTTATAATCTGAACAAAGCTCTGTGCGCTTTATAACTTGCTCAAAACCACGAAACTACAACTTAAGTACATAAATACCGTAACCACCTGGCCGACGACTTCCGCAAACTTTTGTCTACGTAGAATTACTAAATCGGATAGCATTGAAATCATCCCCTTATTAAGTTGATTGGTCCAAAACGCAAAAACATTATGTATTTCTTCCCTGACATATAATTATGATAAGTTTTATATCTCTTACTTGAGACATGATTGATTCTCCATACAATTTTTTATCCTCTATTTCTCCCCCTTCAAGTTTGATTCAATCGTATTGCTTGTTATAGACGGAGGTTACACCTTAACTTCAAGTCAGCCATCGCATCGTTCCGTAATTTAAAAAAACGTAAAGCAATGCGTCGCAACTTAACGATTTATCCGGATTAGACATATTCAAGTGGCGTTGCAATGCTACGCAGACGTATTAGCGGATTTTCCGTTGGGAACACCACAGCTGCTCCGCACGAAGCAGCTTTGCAACCAACTTTACTACACAAGCTTTATATGTAACCTGAATACTTGCTATCTCTAAAATGGCTTATACAGCGAATAAAAAGCATTAATAAGATAACAGAGCTTTATTAAAACCACGTAAGTCAGCATTGTTTGAGTGTCAAACTATGAGCAAATCGAGTATACATTGGTTTATTTTTGTATTGTTTACTATTTATTTACTATATTAAGTAGACATACGTAACAATCTATGGTATAGAATTTCAAAGCGAACAATACAAACTGTCCTATAACGTGCTATCAAGACATATCTTCAGATACCTAAATAGAGAGAGACACTGTCAATTCAATGTCTTTAGAAATTGGCTGTACCTTCGTCAAACCTCGCAAGCTGTTTGTTATTGCCGAGTCGTTTGAACCACCTCTATAATGGAAAGAGTCATGTGGAATATACTCTGTAAAAACCTTGTTACATTCGCGTATAACGGATCGATCGCATCAAAAATGTACAGCATCGTTTATAGCAAATTGAAATAAATTGCGTCGTTTTAATATATGTTGAGTGCGAGTGTGAACTTACAAGCCAAGATACATGCACGATATGTGAGTCGGTATCGGCACCGATATTATCGGCCAGTGAAAAAACACTAAAGGTTCAGCGTAGAGTAAATTTCATACGAAAGTTAATCGACCAGTGAGATTAATTTTACTAACTTTATACCTTTTTAATTAATGAATTGCGCGATAAACACCAGGAGTTGCGTGAGTCAAATGATAATTACTAATTTAGTACTTTTGTATGTTTTTCCCTACTGTAATTGAAAGATCTCAAAATACTTGTATAATTTTAAGTAAATTTATATTTAAGAAGTGACGAAATATGAGCCGTTTAACGATTGATTGTGTCGCATTAGCACCAGTCCACATAATCTTCCAATTGTTTTTGTGCTAGTGAAGTGACGGAGTGAGCTAGCTTTAGTAAGAGTCTTTTCGACATCAATAATTTTCCAACGCGATTACTCGATGCCTTCAAAAGTAATTATTACAGATAAGATCTCAGCGTTATTATCAGTAATATGGTTGATCAGATTATAACGGATTTCCTCATGTATTAGCATGATAATGCAATATTATCGGAATTACATTACCACGGATTCAGAATTGCTTATTCACGCAGTGAGCTTATAATCTGAAATATATTCATGACTAAGAAATGCGTATAAAGAGATAATGTAGGGGTAATGGCGGCTCATAGCTCACCCCAGTGTACTACCGAGCTACGTCAGCACTATGAATACCATTAAACATTACTTATTGTATTTCGTCCGCACGCTAAGCAGAAATTGTTCCGATATCTAACGAACGCAGGATTTTATCACGCACTTCCAATACTATGTTTCCATCACAACATCCAAGGCCTCACAGCCTAGTTAGTAGTAACCCGCCTTCGGCGCTGTAGGTCGTGGGTTCGATTCCCACCCAGGACATACATTTGTGTGACGAACATATACGTTTGTCCTGTGTCTGGGTGTTAATATGTATATATATTCACAAAAAAAAAGGTATATAAGTATAATATCGGTTGTCTGGTTGCTACAAGCTAAGCTTAGCTTAGTTTGGGGCTAGATGGCGCTGTGTGAAATGTCCACCAATATTTATATATTTGTTTCAGAATGCCGCGGGGTGGCGTGACCAGCGTGGGGTGAGGCGAGGCAAGTCGAAGCGATGAGCGCGCCAGAGCCGGCTGTGTTGCAAGCGCTCCAGGGGTATACGCAGCAGAGCGACAAATGGCCGGGCCCGCGCGCCGTCAAGATATTCCTCGCATCTGTTTACAATGGTATGTTTAATCACTTTGAGGCTTACAGATAAGCGCTTCAGTGGAAATAAGCGGCGCATGGCCCGCGCTACGCGTTATTAATCAATTTTAATCACTTCCGTTTATAATGATACGACTGTATTGAAGTGACTTTCGGAGATACGCACAACAGTAGCTCATTTTACACGTTTTAGTAGCAGCATAACTTACGCCAAGTACATCCGGGGAAGTACTGCCACCATACCCATTTCTACAGCCAAGCAGCGATGCATTCGGTTCGGTTACTTTGTTCCGTTTTGAAAGGTGAGGTTGCCTGTGAATTTACAGGCACACGAGACATTCCACCTTCACGTTTCACGGTTAAGGACGCATACAATGCGACTTGGGTCTTCTCGTACCTAAGTAGGGAAGGACCCAACTCGTATAGCTTGTTAAGGGTAGAGGTTACTACTTAACATTCGGTAGGATATCTGCTCGTTCCGTAAATGTGTCTAATAAAAAAAACATACGTGTCTTCTTTTGAAAATTATGTCAAGTCCTTCGAAGGTACGCAGCTTTTTACTGAATTTTGAGTTATGCTTGGCATTCAAAAAGGGTGTTTACCTATAATGAAACTGATTTTTCAATTGTTTATTTATTACAATTAAATCTATGACAGTAAATCTAATAATTTATATATCTCTATTTTAAACAAGACACTCGGCTGATTTATATAAATTTTATATGAATCGGATCAATAATGAGTTCAATGTCCAGTTAAAATTTTATATTTGATCTTTTGTTTACATAAGACAATGCTGTTGAAATTAGACAATTTATTGAATTGAAAGTATTGATAATTATGACCCATGATCGAAAAATAATTTGGGTTACATTTTCGTAGATCTGACAGAAATTGCCTTACTTGAGTTACTTATTTACAAGCTATTTATTATTGTTTTTCACCGCAGATTTTCGTGAAGAAAGGCGTCATATTCTGGAACTGGTTGGCCCTGAACTGCAATCCACGTACGATGATCGTTATATCGAGGTAAATATTTGAGAAGCTCAATAGCAACATTATCCCATTTTAAATGGTTATTGCGAAAAACCGTAGTCAAGTCAAGGCCTGTTTCCATAGAGCAGCTCAGAGAGATTTCTTTTTATTTATTTAGAGATTTTTGCATGTATAAAAAAAGAGATTTTGATCTATCTACGATATTTTTTAATATTGTCATTTATACAGCCTCTTGCAAAACTAGCAGTGCTCGCGGTCATAGTCATTTTTAATCATTTTTTTAAATAACCTTAATAAAAGAACCTTAGTTCTTATAACATCCACTATCTGCCAGTGAAGTCCCATTACAATTGGTAATGATGTTTTGGAGATTAGTCGGAACAACCAGGAAACTAAATATTTGTTTTTTTAATAAGTACTGTATATCCTTACATAATTATGTATTTAGTAAAAAGCTATTATTTTGACATGACATATATACACAAAATCGTAAAACTTCTTTGTAATGACAAATATACATAATAATATAATAAAATCTTCCAGAGTTCCAAACTAGGCAAGCCTGTATCATGGAAAATATATTTATTAGATGTGGAAATTAATCTCAAAATTGCCATTACTCTACGGGCCGGCCTATGGAAACAGATCCCAACTCTATTGTTGTTGGAACAAGATAATACTGATTGGAACGAAAGAAGGAGAACAAAAATTACCAGAGTAGAAGAACCTTTATATTAATAACAAATATGTGTAAGTTATCTTAGCCTTTGAAAAACTAACGAAAAACACCTACGAACGTTAATTATTTGCTATTTCAATCATTAATACAAAATATTAAAGGAAAACAACACGTTTTAGGACAAAAATGTACGTCATGTCACTGAACGTTAATTTTCAACTGAAGCTAAGCATCCATTATTTTATTTATTTTATCAGAGCTGTAGGTAGTGTACGTTCTACCTACTTTTCCTACCTGTTTCAAGGCAAGTATGAAATATTGTATCCGTCCCGGACGAGCGGCGTAATGAAATAACTCCGGTATTACTTTCCTACATCAGATGTCGCATTACGTGACATTCTCACTTTGATAATAAATAGAGTTATAGTTCAGCAACTAGCGACATCCCAGCATAGGTGTTACGATCCGGACTCAAGTTTAAAACAATAATCGCCTTAAAGAAGCTTGAATTTAGAAGCTACATACGACTGATTTTTTTAGCTTACTTGGTGACCCAGACTTCAATGTGAGGAATCGCAGATATGAATCTTGACCAGGATATACATTTGAGTTATGAGAATGTAGCTTACGGGAGTTTGATGTTGTTTTGTGTTTTGTCACCATGAGACTAATCTCATGGTGACATGTTTTAGACGCGACGTAGAAGATTAGTCGTAGATGTGTTAAAAGATAAGTTTGACACTACAGAGTTATACACTTCACTTGTCATGTCGATTTTCTGTTCCGAGAATAGAATTTCCGGGTAGTTCTCGCTAACTATTTACAATTTTCAAAAGTTGAAAATCCATCGCTGCTGTTTCCAATCAAGTTTTGATTAAGGTAGATCTGCAGTTAGAATTGCTAACTGTTTTTAATTGGATTCCACGTAGGATCTACAGGCTTCGACTTTCTTTACAGAGATACAGTCTGATTTTCATAATATTTTACTTCGTATCCCTCGACAGAAAATGGACAAAAATGCGAAAAAGGCGTGCTGAAACGTCGTAGTAAAATTGGGTAGTGATTTTGTTATTTCTTAATATTCGTAGATACCTGCTACGAAACGGCTACGAAGTGGCGATGGTTGCGCGATATCGACAGCGTATTTTTTCAACGTATAAGTCATAAAATCATTTCAATACCTTAAAATTATTTTAAAGGTGACGAAAAATAAATGTCAAATGGCGTTTCTGTCAAGTATTTTTATGAGCAGAGGTTACAACTTATCACCTGGGCCATCTGCTCGATCCCGTAAATTTATTAATGATATGAATATATACAGACACCATTTAAACTCCCGGTTTCCCTCCATGCATATATCAAACGTTGCAATACCGAATTCACAAATTTCCAACAAGCGGAACGGAATAAAGTGAACTCTGACAAAGGAATCACATACAAACGAATGCATGTTTTTGTGTTTTCACTCCACACACGATGCGCCACGTTTTGATTCAAACCTTTTGTCTGTCGGAGGGAGCATGGTTTTAGCAATCAAACAATTTTAAAAAGTAACGTGAAATATGTTCAGACTTAAAAAATATTGTGACAGATATTATCAATAAGTTATGTAGTTCATTGTTATATTTTTGGACAGTTATGTAATTATAATTAATGAAGAAAAATAAATAAATACACTATTATTGCGTTAATTAAGATTATTTGTACAACTTACGTGTGATAAATGAAATAGATATGGGGGATAACGGAATCCCACCGGGAAAATTTGTAACATCTACTTATTTATATAGTTGGCCATTTGTTCGTCCCACAACTTATTTATATGAAAAATTACTGATTTTTGTAAATAAACTTGGAAATATCAAAAATATTAATCATACTTCGAAATCCTTCAAATATCCACTAAATAATTGTAATATTCCTATTTTGTCGCTTTAGGCTATAGAATAATTGTATTGACTAAACTCACAGCTCAGTTGGTAGTAACTCTTCCTTCTTTCGTGGGTTCGATTCACAACCACGACAAATATTTGTGTGACGAACATAGACATTTGTTCTGACTCTTGGTTGTGATATGTATTGTATTTTTTCAGTCACCCGGTACCCATAGTATGAGCTATGCCTAATTTGGGGCTAAATAGCGTTGTGTGAAATGTTAATCAAAATTTATATATTTTATTTACTATAAATTTATGTTCTAGATTGAATTCGTGGATATGCACTACGGTACCGACAGCAAGGATGACACGAATCCATCCCAGCTTTTCTATCACCTCGAAGAGATAAAATGCTGCAACGAAACATCTAAAGCAGGATATTTTCTGGTAAGCTACCTAATAAAATAAAAATAATACCTTAATCTACCTAAAATACCTAAATCTGTGCAATCACTACAAAAAGCGTTCTGTGATTTATTCGCGTAATACAATGAAAGAATAGGCAGAATCACACAGCCTCTTTCCACTGTGGGTTTAAACATCATAGAAACATAGATGTAACAAGTAGCGAGCTTCATAAGCTAACATACTTTCTTCCAATTAAAGCATTTCTACATAAACATAATCTCACCATATTTTGTTATCATACTATCGCGTGATCGCACAGTACAAGATGAAAAACGGCGCAACAAATAAAACTATAAACATGTCAATATTTAGGAGAAAAGGCGAAATCTGTATTATGACAGCAACATAAAATCACCACATTTTCGTGGAAACTAATCCTTTCGGGATTCTCGATACCTGTAGCTTTAGACGACAGGTTGTTTTCATAAATTATATGACCGTTACTCCAATTTTGATTAAATCTAGCTTAACTAATTGCCTAGACTAGGAAATTTGTAATTGCCTAGAGAACACTCACTTTTTTGTGGTATTTTAGCAGTTACTGGATTGAAGTGAGAATTCTAGAATCATTTCAAGCATTCAGATATGTGAGGATAAGATTTAAGACACTGAACGAAAAAATGTGAGCAGTCACGGGACGCCTGGCAGATGTGAAACATCGACATTATTTTGTAAAAGTAATATGCAACGCATGCCGTGGCGACGCGTCGCCACGGCATGCGCCACCACGCCAGAAATCGGTTTTACGTGCGGCTATAGATGTTTCACATCAATAAAGTGTGAGGAATTTGGCTTTAAAAGAATTAAAGTGAAATTTAGAACTTTTTTTTTCTACAGCGCAGAAGGCAGGGTTGCTACCAACTGAGCTGTGACGCCAGTGAAACAGTATATATCTTGCTACAAACATTAATGCGTTCCCATACCTAGAACCTACATTTTAAAACATCCATCAATATCAACTTTTTTGACAGTTCCAAGCCATTTGTGAATTATACGAAATAAAGTTTTAATGGCTTTGACTTTGACATTTTGACATAATTATGTACTATAAAAGAATTATCATCATAGCTTCACAAATACTGACTTCAAATGTCTTAGAACTTAGAAGTGAATAAGTCGGGTGAATCAAAATGAATATCAGAACTACATTGCAGTACCAAGCCTTGCATCAACGAAAGTTTGATTGCTGGACATATAAACTCGATTCAAACTCGATTCTAACTATGAACACATTAGAACTGTTCGTAACAGGGCGGCCTTTATACTGGGTCGCCTCAATAACCTCGTATGCAAGAAGAGTAAAATGTCCCTTGGCAACAAGGTGAGACTTTACAAAGCTTGCATACGCCCCATCATGACATACGCCTCCGTGGCTTTCGCTCATGCTCAAACCCGCCCCCTACAGCTTATTCAAAATCGTTTCCTACGGAAAGCCACGGGCGTTCCCTGGTACGTACGCAATCGCTCCCTCCACCGAGACGCGCGTCTCGAGTCTATTGCCCGCTTCATGAAACTCGCCTCCCAGCGATATTATGTTTCGGTCGAGTCCCACCCGAACCACCTGGTTCGCACCATACCCGACTACTCGGTTGTCCCCCCTACTAGGCGCTCTCTCCGTAGACCAAGACACGTACTTGGTGACCCCCCTGACGAGATAACGGCCGCCTATCCGGAGTTATTCCTATCGTCAGCCCCCCACAGAGAAAACACTCAACCTTCGCACCGACCCCGCCGGCGGGGTCGAAGTATCTCCGTAAATGCCCGCGCGGGGCGCATTTTCTCCAATTCCTCCCGACTCGCAACGCCCCAAGCCGAGGTCCGAACCTAAGTGGTGCCCTTGGTGACGTTGTGTATAATATTAAGTATTACCGGTTGAGAGCCGTCTGCTCTCACCAAAAGCCCGTGTAAACGCTGTCAAGGCCATCTGCGGCCAACAGCATAATGTCCAGTCATAAAAAAAAAAAAAAGATTCTAACTATAACCATAATCTATTCGCTCACAATTACGTTCGACTATTCAGTATTAAGAGTTTACTCTTCGCCTTTGCAAATGAATGAACACGCGATAATTATTCAAAGCCTCTCAGGGGTTCAGGCGCCTGCTCGTCCAAAAGAGGAACCTCAAGTTATGTATGGATCAGTGAATTTATGTCTGTCGATTATATTCTAAGCCCTGATCAAATTTATTAGGTACAGTTCCACCTGATAGGGAATTTGATCAGTCTATTATAGACGATGGCAAAAATTTTCATATGGATTGGTCAGCAGTTGAGTCAAAGAAAAATTTTTCTTTCTATCCAATGTGCTCTTCATTATGTATGTTTTAGTCAAATATTATTATCTGTTCACGAATTGTATCTGTACTTTATAATCTTTCAGAAGAACAAGATCGTATCTTGAAAAAAAAACTTAGAGGCTCTTGATTGCATAGGGCCGGATCACTTTGCAATGCAAATATTTTCCTTTCTGACTTTTATTTTGCATAAGTTTAGGGTTCGAAAATGTGGCAACTACTTATATAAAGTTGGGAGTTTCATTTATATTGAAACCTCAACAATTTGTTACATACCAGTAAGAGAAGTATTCGACTTCATAAAATCAAATTCGTATTTATTACAACGCATCTTCATTTACAGTGTTTCGTCGGTGGCGAAGCGACATCATACCAACCCGTCTTGCCATTCAAGATTCCAGCAGAAACATTTGAGGAACTGCTCAAGTCGGAGTCAGGACAGGTGGACCTCGTCCGCAAGTACTACAAACTGGATGGCGACGGTAACTACCACCTGGAAAGAAATGGAGCCAGATGGTATGAAATTATAACTGCTACTACTACTTCAACTACTACTCGTAATACTACTACTAGGTCTTGTTATATCAAATACACAAAGCTATGTTTTATTTATAATCAAATAAATGTGAAAAATTGATATACGGAAAACAAGGCTAAAAAGAAATAAGTTCATAAATCCTGGAAAACTCGAAATATCAACGAGCGTTTTGTGTTTGCAGAAGCTTCGGGTATCAAACAAATAAAAAGTAAAATAACCTTATTCTGCTCACGATTTCATGGATACGACCGGGCCCACGCAGAGTGATATCGAGGTATACCGAGCGTATGATGACAGAGTATGATCTGTTGCTTAACAGTGTCAAATTAAATAATTGTTTTTTTTTTTTTGCATATGAACACATAATAATTGGAAAATAGTGTAGAGCTATGTTTGATTGGAACTAAGTTAAACCTGGTAGAAAAATACCTAACCTAAGCCAAGTCTGAACATATAAGGTATAACGAAAATACTGAAAGGCTCGACAGATTTTGACAATAACTAAAACACAACAACTTGTTATTTGTTTAATAAAGTCATTGTTTTAAGATCAATATAAATTCAAGTAGATCGGTAAATATGCGATAAAAACTTTCACTGTCAAATGTCCAAATGTAATTTTATTCCAGACATAAGTTTTGTTACATTTAGCTAAAGTAATCACATAAACAAAATTTCTCTGGAAAACTCTGACAGTTCCTTTTATCAATAACTTTGATAAAAAGTGCGTGCTATCTGTTTGTTAAGATAATTTATCCATTGTGAGATCCATGCTTGCAGCGCTGTTGTGCGATAGCTTCCTTCTTGTTTATCTGTTCTTTCATGGCAACGACTTGCCTCACGTATTACAATAAAAGATAACCTGTAGGTCCTTTGGATCCAAGTAAAAATGCAGGAATATTTTATGAGAGGGCCTTTCCGTTCACAATAAAGTATTTATTTTACGATCCCAGTGAGTAATCGGATCTCGTCCGAAAGAAACGGCCGTAAAGTGTTAGGGCCCGAATAGATGAGAAGGTTATAAAGATGACAAAAGTCCTCTTATTGGGCCATTGAGTAGGTTAACGATACAAATATAAATCTCTAAAGACAAGTATTATAATCACATATAATGTAATTGTAGGCTGTTTCTTAATTTATTTTATTCTTTATATGAATAACCAAAGCAAAAGACGAGATTTTATATACATAGTATGTCTTAATTATGTGTGACAAACATAATGAACGTGGCTTGCGCACGCCGAATCACGTTCTGGCCTATCAGCGAGGGTTCTTCACACATGATATGATTACAAATCTTTCATATATTTTTTGATCGATGAATGACAGGATTTCATGAAAATAAGCACAGATCATCGATCTAACTACTTCTTAACTTGCGAACATTGCAAATATCCCGCTTATTTTTGCGCAGAGTTCCCAAGCAAAAGGAGCGCATAATTAAATCGCTAATGTAGTCACAATACAATAATTTAGATGCGACTGTCTCGCTAAGTAATTCGATAACATTGAGCAATCCGAGACACATTGTTAGCTTCGGTAATTCAATAACCAAACTCCTGAAACTGAACTTCCAAAAATAGCCAGTGGAAGTTTCTTCTGAAGTAAATTTTCATTTATTTAGAGTGATGTGAACAAGGAACTAGACTAGAGTTCTGTCGTAAATTCTGGTTTCGTAAACAGAATTTACTAACTTTAGGAACAGGTCGGAGTGCTTATTCTAAAAACAGTTAAGTTTTTAAGTTAACTGTTTGTAAATGAACAGGATCATTTCTACTTCTTGTTTTATACACTACTGATGGTCTGAATAAAACTGGCCAGCAAATATAACAAACAATAACTTATGAAAAAATTTATAATAACTAAAATTAATTTCAACTTGGGGCTTGGGGCTAAATAAATAATCCAGTATACATAATAACACATATAGGTGTTTCAAAAACACGGCAAGGAACTTTAGACGACTGAAACTGGTACTGAAAAGTTTTCTGTAAAATATTATTCTTGTATAGAGGAATCCTACAAGTATCTTCTGAAATACTGTGACACTATTCGGGCCTTATAAAATTACCTTATTATTAAAATTGGCAACGAAAACGTTAGTGGTTTCGCAAACTGGGGTTCGGGGTGACCCATTTGTTAGTTCCGAAGTGTCTGTAAACACGACTGCGACGTATTCAGTTACCTACGAAGCGAGTAGATTCTAGTCGAAAATACATCTGCCGTTTGATTTGGAACGAAATAGTTTTATTCTTTTTTTAGTTTAAAAACGTAATGTGATATGATGTAACAAAATTAAATACTCATTTTATAATTTTTAATACGTTCAAATTCTCATTTTAGTTTTGTCGTAATTTTTTTACCTTATAGGTGGAAGAACTTTTTCTATTCCTGGATTCTGCATTGAGTTAATAGTTTTAGCACCATATGTCTTTATTTTCTTTGAATTTTTCAAGATTAAATCTGTTATTAATTGTTTTTCCAATAATGGTCGTAACATTCCAACATATTTAGCGGCTTTTTCATTTATCAGGTTCAACAGCCTGACAGAACGCGACGAAGAAAGGAACAATCTGGCAATTGTTCAAAAGGCCTTCAATGTCATAACGTTAGAAGCTCACGACAGAGGTGTGGAGGTGTCTAGCCTGCTCCGAAGTCCTGTGGAGATCCAGTGTGAACTAGCTATAGGTAAGTTTAAATCTAAAATCGAAAGCCTACTTTGCCCGCGATTTCGTCCAAAATTGCAGTCTTTATAGCAATTTAAAAGGTGCGGTTGTCAGTAAAATTACAAGCACTTGAGACATTCCACCTGCACTTATCAAAGTTACAGGTGCATACGATGCGACTTGGGTCGTGTCGAACCTAAGTAGGAGAGGACCGAAATCGCATCGACTGTTATGGGCAGAAGTAACCACTTGACACCAGGTGGGTCGTCAGCTCATTCCGTAACTGTATAACATAAAAAGTACATGTTATACAGGTCATGTCACATCTTCGAAAGCCTCGTCACTTACCAAAAAAAAAACAGTCAAACACTTGTCTGTTATTAATGAAAAGAGGCAAAAACCTTCAAACTAGAATTCAGTACAAGTATGTGTTACTGATTTAAAGCAGTTATAGTGGAAATAGTTTCCCGGACGAACTTGGCACAAGTTTTACGGCCCGTAAAATGGTGAATCTTGTTTTCTAGATAAAATTACGTAGGCATATTACCCCTCCACTGTTTAACTGCTCCCTGATCTGATAAGGTTATTCTCTTTATTTATATTCCGGGGTATAGGGTATACGGGCCGGTGAAAATATAAGTTAGTACATGATATTACAGCTTCATATCTCAGGATTACGGGTCCTATGTAGGAATACGAATTAAGTTCCATGAATACTCTTTAGTTTACTGGAGACATACTGTTCATAATGATATGGGTGGCTAACGTAACCTAGATATATACAGATAACCATATCTGATGTATTAAAGTGAGCTTTACTATCACAAAATATAAATGAACTCAAAATTTTCATGCATTTATACTTCACAAGGAAATTGCTAATTACATTCGTACATACAAAGAAAAATATTTCCATGTAATTAAACTTGGACCAAGATCGTCCAAGAGTGTACTGCAACCATACCTAATTCTCTCGGCCAGCAATTCTCTAATCGCTTTACTGTTTTTTGGTTTAAATGTGTGGTTGCCGGTGAAATTACAGGCACATGACAATTTCCATCTTCATGTCTCAGAGTTACGAGCGCGATGGTATAATAAAATACGTGACTCGGATAGTCCGTAAGTAAGAAATTGCGTTTATTATGGCAGAGTTATCTCTACCTGTAACTTATTCACGTAAAGAAAGAAGTTGAAGTTTCATCTTGACAAGTAAAAATTTTCTAGCAGACGTATTTTCGCTTGCAGTAGATGTTAGTCCTGATATTAAAACGAGCTTCAAAGGAAACTAAAAACGAGTCCAACCATTGCTGAATTCAATTACACAGAAACAAGGCAATGGGAGTTTTCGGTTCTCTCTTTTCTGCAATCTACGCGCAGCCAATAACAGTTCCTAATTGCAACAGTGAAATGTTTTGGGCTGTAGTTGCTCATACCACGAGTGTTCCGTACTCTCTGGTACAGACTTCCTCACTTAGACGACATTTCTACTTCTTCACTTTGACATATTTTCAAAAATACTTTGCTATTCACGGATGAAATTCGTAATAGTTCAAATTATTGCATGCTTTTTGTTTTGTTTTATTACACTTATATTATATTTTATGAATACATAATTATATCTTTATTAATGAGATAAAATTATTAAATAATTAATTATTCATATTTTACATCAAAATGCCACTAATTATTCTACTAGTCTATTGTTATCACATATCTGGCCCATCCAAAGGTCATCTGAAAGAAAACGCTATTAGCGATAAGGCCGCTTTTATTACCTTAGTGTAATTAGATTTATCTTTATGAAATTTCCATGTTCGGTGATCAATACAGTGTTATCTATTTATCTATTATGTATTAAATACACAAAATATTTAACAAGTAATTCAACTGCAAACTTTGGAATTAACTTGATTTTGGAAGCAGATTCATGACAAATAAAGCAATTTGTTTCGCAACTAAATTACGATGAAAAATTGCGATACAACAGTTAGTTGTTGTTTTGATCATAATGCAATTCTTGTTTTTGAGTAGAGCCGGTAATAATCTCATAAAAACATCGACTCATCAAACATCGAATCATATGTTGAACTGAACTGTCGTATCGCCTCACTGACATACAAATCTCGCTAACCGTTAATTAGTTACCCGCAGACCTCAAGTAATTAAACCTGTTTGCGTACTATCAAAGCGGGCGGGGAATCAACCTAGTTTATGATTACTGCCATAATTGTTTAGTTAAGAGATAATTAGGAATTAATTCCGGTCGAATGCCCAGCATATCGCGAATACGCTTTGCGATGAAAATGGATATGGTGTGAGTGCTTTCCCGGAAAACTCCGTCACATTAATAGCAGAATTCCAGTAACTGAAACCACGGCATTCATGATTGTAATAATGGGAGATAATATATTAGTATTATTTCGAATAATATTAATTATCTTTATAACTATATATTCTGTGACATTGTATCTATAGTATCACCTACCTATTGAATTATTGAATATCTGACGCTTACAATTTTTTATTTAATTTTGTAATATTTAATACTATTCAATTTATTTTCATAATAGAAAGAAGTTAAATAAATTCAAATGATAAGTAAACATTAATTTATGTTGCATGTTTCTTACTATATTAACATATAATAGATGTTATTGATACTGTATTTCGATTCAAGTCGAATTAGCTTACATTATTGATTATATAACTATGAAACATATACTGTAGGATACATATATTTTACTAGCCAACGAAGCAAAGCATTATAAAACATTCATGCTCCGTTTATTTATTCAACAAATATGAAGTCAATAAAAATACAACACAAAAGTTTTCAACGATCAAAAATTCCATCGCATAATAAATGGGAAGCAGTTTGTTTACATTTTGTGGAGTAAAATATTTTTGTGATGGGCTTTTTCACAGTAGCATTATAATACTATTATTAATTTTGAAATATTGATACAATGGAACATAAAGTTATGTGGGTGGTGTACTAAGTGATTGGGGCTGTAGAAAAACAAGATAATCCAGTCCCTTCCTGTCGGTGCGAGAGTAGGTACAACGCCGCGCTAGCCTCGCAGGCCCCTCTCTGATCTCATCCCCCAACTACGTACTGAGGTATTTGGTCTGCCGGTAACCGTATTCCTTTTTTAAATTGTATGTATTAGATGGAAAACAATGAAATGATTGACACTGATGTTAATATTGTTTAGAATAGAGGTTTACTGGAGCAACGCGGCAGCCATTTTTTTTCAATCCATTATGCATAATTTTTATAAATATGTATATTATATGTCTATAAGGTATTTATTAATATGGGGCCAATGTATTTTATGTACCTACTTAGTTTTTTTCCTTCGCCGGCTCTATTTTTTACTGTTGATTTTCACACTAATGCTTATCTTACAGAACTCCTTTTAAACGGCAACCATCCAAAAGGGCTGATAGCTGTGCTACGGGACATTCCGGATCCTGAACCAGAGGAATCGAAGCTGGCTGTATTAGCTCAAACTAGACTACACGAGCTGAGGAAAAAATTGGAAGACACACTGCCGAGTAGTCACATTATACGGCTCGAGTAAGTGTTTTATTTTTTGAACTTCTGCCTTTATTTCTCTTTTATTCCGCTGCATGCGTATTTACTCGTATTTTATGATCAAAGTGAGTGTTATGACTTTTTTTTTATTTATGTTACTGCGTTCTATTAACGGTAAGGTGAAAATATATTGAGGAAACTTGTTCGTCAAACAAAAAAAAGAAACATCGCTAGGTATGCCTTGGCGGTAAGTTTTCAACTTGAGTTTAGTAACCAGCCGGGCATTTGCCTAGTTCGTCGCTTTGATTTCCTCAAAACATTTTCCATCACCGGAAGCTCAAGCAAATAAAGGATTCGAATCCGCGACCTAAAGATCGTAAATCGACATCTACCGATCTTCAAAATCACTCAGTCCGAACATTTTAAGATGTGCTGCGTTAATTACAGTTTTACGTATTACAGAATTTTGGTTGAAATTAAACCGGTCATATATATACACAGTCTTAGAAATATTGATACCAACACAAATGGATATAACGTCTGATAAATAAATAACATAAAAAAACGTATCAAATTATATGTTCCAATAACATTCCAATTATTATTTGGTATCACCGGATAAAATTAATTGGATAGTTACAGATATTAACGCTGATATATGGAAACTAAGGAACCTTTCAGCGTAATTCCGCTTCGATATTATTCTGATATATCTTATAAAAGGTAAACAAATAGCATTTGCAGCGAATAATATTTGACCTGTATTATGAAAACACAGCGGCAATTCTATACAAATAAGTAAAATTGGAGTGTCTGTTTGTAATATTAAAATAACCGCATTTTACTACTAAGTGCATATGGATGTATACACGGTACATATACCAAAACAACATTTTTTTCAATTTTTCTCTGTCTCTCTGTTTGTTCCGGCTAATCTCTGAAATGGCTGGACCTATTTTTTCGGGACTTTCACTGACAGATAGCTGATGTAACAAGGAGTAACTTAGGCTACTTTTCCGAGGGGTAAAATAGAGGTGCGTGATAAAACCGAATTCCACGCGGACAAAGTCGCGGGCAACAGCTAGTAATTCCTATGTGGCGGAAAGTCCGTGCACGAATCCTATTTATTTTCACATTGTAGTGGAACACTTAATTTCCCAATCTTACCTCATAATTTACCCGTATACAAATTAATTTACCAGGAGTTGTGTTCGGCTATAGATGTAATTAAATTAAACACCCAAATTTGTTTATTAACTCAAATATTAAATCACTCACATTTGAATATAACAAGCGCTCATTATTTTACCCTAAAATGAGGCAATACGATGATAAGTATCAAGTATTCAAGCATTTAATTCAATCAGTCAATATTCAATATGTTTTCATGATATCTCGAAATATTCTCGGTCTATATGTCATATATTGTTCTTGGGCTATTATCCACGAAACAGTACAATATAGTCGAAAGGGCAAATATATATTCCCTTGAGCTAATTATAACTGAATCTTATATCAGGTTCATGAGACGTTCTTAATTATAACATTATATTTATTATTTTATTATGATGTGCGACTTGGGTCTTCCTGTACATAAAATAGCAAACTGTGGGAAAAATCTAGATTGGACTGATGTTTTTTACACTTAAGTAAATTTACCTTTTTTTTAACTATAAATTTATAAAGTTCTGAAAAGAAATCATACATTTGACTGAGCAAGTTTTTTTTCTAGAGCCAACTCCGCAGAGTCATCAAGGACCGAAGGAGCCTCAGACAATGAAGAACAATTATCACCATTTAGAGAAAAGGTTCAGGCTGTAGTAGGTACACTAATTGACGACAGCCTTAGCACAGAGCCCGATCAGGGCAAAGGAAGAAAAAAGACTGTACAGGTAAGAACTTAAAAGATATTTTACAATAATTTTATTGTCCATATATGTTATAAATTAACTCAAATCGTTTCAGGAAGTATTTCTGGAACACATCACTCATCTAAGGATATGTATAGAACATAATCATTTGTATAAGGTAACCGCTAAACAAATCGAAGATGCCGCCGAAAGTATTATAAATAGCATTAAGGAACACTACGACAGCAAAACACGGCACCCCCCTGTGCTAATATACGGGCCAGATGCTTCGGGAAAAAGCACTTTACTTACCCATTTATACTTCAACTGTGGGAAAATTTTCCCTAAGCCAGTACTAAGGGTAATAAGATTCTCGGCGGCGACGCCTAGATCGGCTTACAACTTGGAACTTCTGAGAGTGATGTGCCAACAGATATCTATAATACTAAACATTCCCGAAGGTTACCTGCCAAAGGACGCGAGTTTTGACCCCTTGTACATAAACAACTGGTTCCAAAGCCTATTGAAGCGGTGCGAGGATATGGAAAATGAGATTCTCCTGATATTCATCGATAATGTTCATCGAGTGAATCCGTTGGAGTGTGACATAGTGACGGGGCTGTCGTGGTTGCCAATGTCGTTGCCGAGGAATGTGTTTCTAATATGTACCTCTGCGGTGTCTCTAGAACAACTGCAACTGACGCCGTCACAGAAAGAAAAGTTCAAGTCTCAGAACAGCTACTACTTATTAGACACGGTTGAAGATTCGCTCGCAAACAAAAGCCATTCGAGTTCTATCGAGAAAGCGTTCGATAGACTGGAATATATATTTGGCCAAAAAGCTTTCAGTAAATTGGCGAGTAAGTATTTTTACCACCATTTCAACTATAATATATGTCATTATACTAATTTTGCTGAATGGGAGATAACTTGAAATATGTTTCGCCTCCTCTAGCGAAATAATTCAAACAGTGTCACAGAATGTGTACTGTTTAAACACTTTCATATTGTACTTTGGTTCTCTCGAACTAGTGTAGTGAAAGGATTTTAAGTGCGCCTCAAAGAGGCTCCTTTCGTGCACTTGACACATTTCTTCGAATTTGTAGCTAGGACATGTCGGCTTCCTCACGGAGTTTTCCTTCACCGTTTTGAGAAAGTGGTATTGCTCTCATAAATCTTTCAAGCGAAAATCTCATAGGTACACGTCAGGATTTGAACCGGTGACCTCCGGACTGAAACTCGGCGTCAGTACCACTACACCACCACGCTCTCAATACGGAATAAATCATTTATTTTTGATTTTTTTTAAATGGTGGACATTTTACACAGCGCCATCTAGCCCCAAAGTAAACTAAGCATAGCTTGTATTATGGGAACCAAACAACTGATATAATACTTATATACTTTTCTTTTGTAAATACATTCATATAATACATATTAACACCCAGACACAGAACAAACATCAATGTTACAAAATGTCACATAAATGTTTGTCCTGAGTGGGGATCGAACCCACGACCTACAGCGAAGAAGGTACGGTTACTAACCAACTGAGCTATGAGGCCAGTCAAATAAAACAAAAAAAAACTGATATCAATAGCAACAATTGCTGTGAGTTTATTAACCCCAATTATTGCCAGTAACAAAGTAACAAGCTCTCTTTTCTAGGTTACATAACTTGTTCGGAGTTCGGTCTTACCGAGTTGGAACTATTGGAACTTTTGATGCCGACGAGCAACAGCGATGCCGTGATTACTTTGAAGGATGCCAACTTCAACTTCTCAACTCTTTGTGTCGCCAAATACGTGATGAGTAAGTGATAGTTCTGTTCTGGAAGCGTCAAAGTATTCTCGGTATGGATATGAAAGAAAAGGCAGAATAATCTGAAATAATTTTATTTTTCTATATAGTCTCCTGCAATCTCAATACACTTTTTACAACGCGAAATCATCTTTTCAATACCCTCCAAAAAATAACTTTCATCCTTCTCTAAAAAATTATCGTTTATGGCTGCCTTGAGCTCTTCATCGTCAGAAAATCGCTTTCCTCGAATTTCTTTTTTAAGCTTCGGGAACAAAAAGTAGTCACTAGGTGCCAGGTCTGGGCTGTAAGGTGGATGATTGACTTCTTGGAAACCACACTCCTGAATAGCAGCCTTGGCAACGCGCGCCGTGTGAACCGGCGCGTTGTCGTGGAGGAGCAACACACCAGTGGTCAGTTTTCCGCACCTTTTTTCTTTAATTGCTGCCTTCAAATTACGCATAGTGGTTGCATAAGCCGCTGCGGTTATACTTTGACCTTTTTTGGTATATTCAATAAGCAAAATCCCTTTCGAGTCCCAGAATACTGTGGCCATGAGCTTTCCGACCGATTGCGTGACTTTGAACTTCTTCGGAGGTGCTGCACCCTTTTTGACCCACTGCATCGACTCGTGTTTGCTCTCCGGGTCGTAGTGACGAACCCAGGTTTCGTCTCCGGTAACGATTCGATCGAAAACACTGGTAGGATTTTCACCACACAGCTCCAAAAACTCTTTACAACATTCAATTCGCGCTTGTTTCTGCGGTGGTGTGAGCATTCGTGGCACCCATCTTGCACAGACTTTTGAGAGGTTCAAAAAGTTATGAAGTATTGAATGTATGGTACCCACGGATAGTTTGGTCATCTCCACTAATGACTTGATTTTTATTCGAGCATCTTCGAGTACAAGTTTCTCGACTTTTTCCACGTTTTCTTCCGTAGTGGCAGAAACAGGACCACCTGATCGAGGGTCATCTAAAATGCTTTCTCTGCCCCTTTTAAATTCACTTGACCATTTTTGGATAGTAGACAACGAAGGAGCGAAATCCTTGTAAACGGCCACCATCTCTTCCTGGATGTTTTTTTGAGGTTTTCCTTGCTTCGTGAGGAATTTAATCACAGCGCGGTGCTCAATTTTGGTCAACATTTCCACGTCGTACATTTTTTTGCGCTCGAAGCACGATTGTGAAAAAACTAATAATGGTAAACCGGCAAAATTTTGTAGTTGTCACCTTGGATAATATCATAAGAGAACCATAGACAAAAACTACCCTCATAACTAACAAAAAAGTTCCAATACCGAGAATACTTTGAACTCCCAGCGTAGATAACTTTACATAGTGGAGTTTCAGTCAAGCTATATCATTTATGTTCATTTTGTAAGGTATTTATCTTGAACTATTAAAATTTATGACACTACTGTCAAGTTTTATATAGGAGAAAATTAAGAAGAAAAGATTGAATGAATACAGAAAAGAAACGAGGGTCACGGAAAAAAGATGGAGGAGACTTTTACCCAGGGCTAACATATTAAGAGAAATGGACCCCTATTATAATAATAATAATATTAATAAAATTTGTTAGCTAACAAATCTGAAATTACACATAAAAAAATTAAGAGAATGGAATAAATAAGAAAAGATGGATGGTTTGCGTGAAAGACGATATGAGTAAGAAAGGAGTGAGTGCTAGGATGACGTCTGACAGAGAGAAATGGAATAAAAAATACATGTTGTGCCGACCCCACCTGATATGGGATAAGGGCAAGAAAATTATTAATAAAAAGGGAATAAAAAAAAATATGAGGAATATTTACGCGTGTTTTACACTCAAAGTCCCAGGATGTACCGCTTTTATTAATACATATTACTGACACAGTTTTTTTTATAATCTGAATTGTTGATCGACCTACATCTTCTATAGCCACATTTTGTTCAAAAATAAAACTCCATAAATAAAACTTAAGGGCTGGATGTTGGTAAGCGCATCACTTGAAAACAAATGGACCGATTTAGTAAATTTTATCTTAAATGTACATATAATATAATAATAATAATATTGGTGGATAATTCAAACAGCACTATCTAGCCTCAAACTAAGCTTAGCTTTTACTATGGGAACCAGACAACTGATAGAATACATATATACTTTTTCTGGTTAATACATACATATGATACATATTAACACCCAGACACCGAAAAACATTTATGCTCGTCACACAAATGTTTGTCCTGTGTGGGGAATCGAACCCACGACCTACAGCGCAGGAGGCCTGTATCATAACTGGATATTCTTAAGCTTAAAGTCTTCATCCTTAGGGCCTCTGATCACTGTGGTGGTGGTGTCGGGACGCAGTACTTGGGTGTGGCGCGTGGCGGGTGCGGGAGTGAAGGCGAGACGTCGCTACGTTCGATCGCAAGCCGCACTGAGGGACACACATTCAGATCTGGCCGCTTTGCACTTCTCGTCATTCCTTAATGATGGCGATGATACGGACAACTCTGACGCTCAAGAACTTGGTAAGCGTTATTGTTATCAATTAAGGCTTTCATCGCGTCATGGATTTGTCCAACCATTGAGGAAACACTTGCCTTAAAATAAGGTGAGAATTCTGTTTCTGTCTGAATTCTCACCTTATGTTTAGCGGTACTCTCGGGTAACAGTTTTTAAAGTATGTTTGGTGAAGGGAATTCATGTCTTCGAATTTTTGGTTTTGGGAGGTCAGTTTCCTCACGATGATTTCCTTCACCATTTCGAGAACGTGGTACGCGCACAGATTTTTTAAACGAGAAAACTTCTTGGTGCTCTTCGAGGTTCAATCCAGAGGTCGCCGATTCAAGCCCCGACGTGCACCTATGAATTTTTCGATTAAAATATTTATGTGCACAATACCACATTCTCAAAATGTTGAAGGAAAACATCGTTAGGAAACCGACATGTCCTAGACCAAAAAAGTGTCAAGTGCACGAAAGGAGCCTCTTTGAAGGGCACTTTAAATCCTTTCACCACACTGGTTTGAGAGAACCAGTGACTCGAATAGATAGATAGACCCTCAGATTGTTAAATACCGATTTTGTATGTTGTCTAAAAGTGCAACAATTTATTTCGATTATGCTCCAGTTCAGTACAACATGTCCCGAATAGTCCTGATAATCCTCCATTGTTTTAACACAGGTGCAGTAGACGATGACGATGCCCTCCTGGACTCAACCCCGTTCCACTCGGCCAGTAGAACAGCAGCTGCCTTCACACAGCGGCATGTTGAGGAGTCCTGGCTCCACTTACTCCTAGCCGGAGACTTCGCCAAGCTCAAAGACCTGACTGTTTGCAACTTCGACTTTCTGTTAGCGTCTGTAAGTATAATTTATTTATTTCTTTATTCATAAATATGTACGTGTACGTACATCTATCCTTACGGGCACACCCAATGCAATTAGATAATAGAGTACCTTATATTCTAGTCTTATCTTAATAACAATAATAATAATAATAATAATAAAAATGCTTTATTGTACACCATAGAACATTACAAATAATAAAATAAAAAACTTTGACTTTAGAAGTACAATGGGGCGGTCTTATCGCTATAAAGCGATCTCTTCCAGACAACCTTGGGATGGAAAGAGTATTTAATAGCTAAAGAGAATTAAAAACTGAAATTGCAGGCGCATGATACGTAACATCCCCGTCTCGAGGTGATTGATGCAACGCAATGCGACTTGAGTCATGTCGTACTTTGGTGGAGCAGACTTGAGTCGTATTGTTGTTGTCTATGAGTGACGGGGTGGGCCGTCAGTTCGTTCCGTCACTAATTTCACAAAAAAAAAAACTAACTAAAACGAATATTATTTACATCCACTAATCTGTAAATTATGAGTCCTTTGATGGATTGGATTTGTCACTTATACATTCTTAATGTGTTTTAAAAAATTGAAACTATGCTAATTGTATAAACCTGAATCTGATGAAAATTAAACTGAGAGTACCAATATAATTCATTCTCAATTAGCAATGATAGCAACACCGTTCAATAAAGTTTCGGCAAACTGGGGTTCTTTAGACTACCAATTACAAATTTAACGGCTTCGGCGTCGTAGAATACGAGCAATTACTCGCCGTGAATAAAGACCCCACCATTCGCGAGCCAACATGGTGCCTAATGACGTAATCAAACCTTTTACCTACCATTACCGGCCGATATCGTGCTAGTTTTGAAACTTGGCCCGTTAGGCGGTGACACAGCTCCCATGAAACAGCTGCATAAGTCCTATTTGAGTATTCAAAGAACTAGCATGGAAGTAATAAAGGCTATCAAAGAAAAAATCGAATGACTTCCAACTGACTTTACTGAATAAATGTTAATGGGAATAGAAAATAATTTATTATCTTTATTGTACACCGTAAGAAACACAAAAATATTGCTAAAGACATAAAAGTGGCACAATGACTGCCTTATCGCCAAAAGCGATCTCTTTCAGGCAACCTTTGGATGCACAGGATATTTGCGCACAACTACGAACGTTTACATCAAACAATGTAGTGAATATGTTGTGCAACAACCAATAACTGTTTATTTTTTTATTAGGACTGGAAAATTCTTGCAAAAGCCATATTTCTTTTTTGTTTTATATTTTTCTTATGTGTCTTCAGCCGTCCCACCACTGGACAATTACCGGATTAGTAATCCTGAATTCTAAAATAACCCAACTATCAAAGTCATGAGCTGTAACCAGTGACTTCACAAACTGTAAGAACTTGTGAACGTTAATTCTACCCAAAATACCAAAGTTTCACTATTAGCACAAAACTACTCTGTGCATAACTGTGTTTACGTTATTAATCGTTTTGTGACTTTGCATTGGTAAATGGGAATGTTTTTATGCGTTTTAATGTGATGAGTTCCAGGATGAAGTAAACAAAGTTTATTTGTTTGAGTTTGGTTATAAAATTTGTAATACCGGTTAGGTGACTGCTGTTTTCTGAGTCCTTTTGTACTAGAGAACCTTTTATGCTCCTTGCTGTATCTTGTATATATGTAAAGCCAGAAGGTATCGCTGCTCGCCCAGCTGTCAGGTGTGAGATATAAACAATATCAACATCGAAAAACAACACGCAGAATTTGAACTATGACTGTTCATAAATTTGCACTTGCTACCTTTGCATGTTACTCTGGTGAATTTAAAACTTCTCAATTAATATATTATCTACGTATAAAAGATTTCTCATTATTATTATTATTATTATTATTACGTTGTGTGTGTGTGTGTGTGTGTGTTTATGTTGTGTGCGTTTGTGTTTGAGTGTGAACGTGTGTGGGCGTGTCTATGTATGTATGACGCGCTTGTGCGTAAATCCTATATTAATTACCCTTAAGTGCAAACAAACTCCTTACAATTAAGATAAGGGTGGATTTAACACATGTTGCTTCAAATAATATGGCAATATTCAGCGATATTCCAACTGGAATTCCACAAATTTTTGCCATACGCTATGAATTCCTGATGAATGTGGACATACGGTGGTGTTTCACAGGAAACTGTATTCCGCTTACATTTTATTCAGTATGTATTTCAGTATTTATTTTTTTATATTTCTGAATATTTCCAGTTACAGTTTAGTAACTAACTGTTGTAACGATAATGTATTTTATTTTTGAACGATTATTGCGTGAAATAAGCTCGGTGTGAATAAAAAAAAAATGGTCTTACTCTAGCTTACTCGTTTCAATTTCAAATAAGCAATATACGAGTTTTTATTATTCTTTCTGAGACATGTCGGTTTCACTGTGTTTTCTTTCATCGTTTTGAGAATGGGGCATTGCACACATAAACAAGGGAACAGCATTTCTGATTAGCGAGTTACCTAATTATTCGACCTAGCACATACCTAGTGCGAATACTATTGTTATTATACTATTTTAATAACGTTACTAACTAGCAGACAGTTGATGACCGCAAGCCAAATTTCATTCTGAATTCCATTCATTAAAACAATAATATCTGTTATTCTGCTGTCTGTACTAATTAACCACACTTTGATAGGTGAAAATTTGTAGTAATGTTTATATACAGATTTCGTCTCGTTTATATCTCCATTTATGAAATTTCTACTAATATCATAAACGAAGTCACTACTAAACTTATTATATACTACACTTAAGTATATTTTACATAAAAAACACATAATTTGTCTAGTATATTTTTATCTAATTGTCACAGCATTTTATTTATGAGCTAAATTTCATTGCTTTGAAATGCTTTTGGTTTATTTCATCCCCGCCCGCACAGCGCCAGTGTCCGGAAAAAAGGTCCTCAAGATCGTCGACTCTACCCGTTCCCTTAACGAGTAAACCCGCAGTATTATTTCTCTGACAGGTGCAAACAGTGACCATTTCGTACCTCCGCTGCATACTGGAGCACGTCCGATGCTACATCTTGGATCGAGATGTGGAATTGGTGTACGGAGCCGTGAGGAAGGCCAGCGATATCCTGACGCGAGACCCCATGCAGTTAGGAGCACAAGTCAGTATCTAACTACTTTAATAACTAATACTAAAGCGTATACATATTTCAACGTTTCGATAGGTTTTTTGACTGGCCTCGTAGCTCAGTTGGTAATAACCCTGCCTTCTGCGCACACATTTGTGTTGCGAACATAGGTCTTTGTCCTGTGTCTGGGTGTTGATATATGTATGTATTTAAAAAAGTATTTAAGTTTTATATCAGTTGTCTGGTTCCCATACAAGCTATTTACTTGGCTTACTTTGGAGCTAGATGGCGCTGTGTGAAATATCCACCAATACTTATTATTTATTTTATTTGGCGGGCTTATTATGGGAACCAGATGACTGATAGAGTACATGTTTATATATATATATATATTTATTTGTAAATACATATTAACGCTGCAACTTCTGTCTGTAACGCCTCATTGCGTAGTTATGGCATAGATAAATTAATCCATCTTGTTTAATTACCAAATTGTAAGCTTCTTCCGTGTTAAGATAATATAGCCTATAAAAATTAAACGGGAAATTAGTCTATAACGTTCAAGTACTTGTATTATATAATTTCGACTGGCCTCACAGCTCAGTTCAAAGTAACCCTGCCTTTTGCGCTGTAGGGTTCGATTCCCACCCAGAACAAACATTTGTGTAACGAACGTAGGTGAATTTTCTGTGTCTGGGTGTTGATATGAATAATGTGTATGTATTTACCTAAAAAAGTATAGAAGTATTATATCAGTTGTCTGGTTCCCATGATACAAGCTATCCTTAGCTTACTTTGGCGCTAGATGGCGCTGTGTGTTTCTTTGTAAATTGTTGTGATGTTAATAAATTGTATACCCTCGATCGAGAAGTGGAGTTATTACACGGAGCTGTACACATGAACAGCGATATAATGATGACACGAGATCTCGCTGTCTGACCTGTATCACTACAGCTACCTACTTTTATTAAATTTTCTCTGCCTCTAAGAAAATAATTCCAGATAATTCAGGAGAATTTCATTAATTTTTTTCTTGTCGCTTTTTCGAGAGAAGTTACATATAAATTGTTTCAAAAATGACATTTCAGCCTTTCCAAAATAATAAACTTAATCACTACACATGTTTCTTTGTTTGTGGGAAATAAAATTCCCCGTAAAAACTTTAATTTTTCTGCAAACTTCAGATAAATGTTTGTTTCTTTTTGGTTTATTATTTTATGACAGCATTGTAAAATTTCGTAGAAAAATAATGATTGCAGTATTATCCTGGTACTACATACCCTATGGTACCTATTGGGCTACTTTTACGCTGAATCTATATATAAAACTATATATATTTCATTCATGGTGACCGCTACGCTAATTCATGCAATTTTCCAAAATTCTTAATATTTTTCCATACAAATAAAATCGATAAGCTAGAAAATAAAGAAAACTTGGATTAAGAAAGATTTTCTCAGCAGCCCTATTGTTACACGAAATGTTACTCGCCAGAAAAAGGGGCACAAATATTTGAGCTTTCGAGATTTCACAAATATATACTAACTAAAGCCAGAGAAAATAACTTCCACACGCAATAACTCGGCACCAGTCATGGATAAAAAGGCTTACGGGCTTACTAGGCGGTACTGTCCCCAACAGCACCGTGGAATTGTGACAACATATTGATCAAACCGGTTTATTAGACTGCCCTTGTTCAACATCCATCAATTTCAGCCTTTGTCAGCAGGACATAAACCCTTTAACGAGTTTCGATAAAACCCCGTTCGGGCATATCTATACAAATAAATAAAATTGGAGTGTCTGTTTGTAATATTAAAATAACCACTTTTTACTAAGTGCATATATATGGATGTATACACGGTACATATACCAAATTAATATTTTTTTAAATTTCTGTCTGTCTGTGTGTTTGTCTCTCTGTCTGTCTGCCTGTTTGTTCCATCTAATCTCTGAAATGGTGGGACCGATTTTGACGAGACTTTCACTACCAGATAGCTGATGTAACAAGGAGTAACTTAGGCATCTTTTCCGAGAGGTAAAATAGGGGTGCGTGATAAAACCGAATTCCACGCAGACGAAGTCGCGGGCAACAGCTAGTAATACATACTATTGTTTGTGCTACGGCTTGCTGGATTGAATGGAAAATTTAATTAATACTTTTTTAAGAATTTTGTGTCGGTTTAAACGGATTAATCATCGTGGTAATTTCATTTATTGCGAACGAGATATAAGTTACATAATAAAAGCTGGTTTTTTATGAGCCTGTAATTGTCCAGATTCCAATTATATTATCTAAACTCAATGAAACAAAACTAAAACAGACTGCATCAAGATTATCAGTGTCCCCGGTGTTACAGAAACTGAAAAAACACACATTGACGACAGGAGACATACTTTATGTTCATCACACAAATGTATCCCGGCCGTGAATCTAATCCGGGAATTTCACTTCATAGACGGCGTGGCTACAAACTTAACATCAGAATTGTAATAGTTACAAAAACTTTATGTATTAAAAAAAATGGAAGTATTTTTGTAACATTATGTTATATATGTTAGTTATTTAAGGTATCAAAAATATGACTGTATTTTTCATAACTGTTCAATTTTTTCGGCCTCAGGTTGTGAGTTCGACTGCCGCCTACGACAAACATTTATGTAACGAACATAGATATTTGTTCTGTGTCTGGGTGTAAATATGTATTTATATGTGTTTAAATAGTATATAAGTATTTAATTTAGTTCTTATAGTATAAGCTGTGCTTAGTTTGAGGCTAGATGGTCTATATGAAATTTCCTCCAATATATTTTTATTTAAATATTTTTTATCTACACAGATCATTGCGTGGCTACGACCCGCCGTAGCGCGTAGAGGCGTCCTAGCTAACCTGGTCACCGCTGCTATGGCTTGGTGCGACGGATACGACAAACCGCTACTAGTTCCTTTGAATGGGTGGTAAGTCATAACTATTGAGGTGTTAGTAAATTTAACTCAGAAGATAATAATAATAACATATATTGTTAAATTATGACTGATCTACAGGATCACACGAGCTTATACGATTCTCGTCTCGTATTGGGTTTCGTATATCTAAGCTTGCAAATCAAGGTACAGTGATTTTCAAAAGCTTTGAAAAAGTCACTGAATGCACCAATCGAATTCTGTGATTGCATTCCTGTATTTTTTTTACACTATCATGATAATTGATAGTAATAATAATTTTATTTCATATAATAATCCATATACAATCACAAATCCAAATCCTAATATATGCCAATCCAAATTGATAACTATGAAATGAGGTGTTCTTATGAAGTGTGCCAACAATTGAATATATCATATTATTTTCAAAGTTTTTCTTTATCGGGTAATACTGATATTGCTTTGTAACTAGACGGGTTTTAGACATTTCCAGACATATAGAACGGAGTTTTGTTGCAAACGGCTGCATTTTGATTACGATTATTCAGCCAGCGTCTTTCTAAAAATGCGCCTTAAGCCTGATTTAGACAAGAAGAAGAAGGTTCTTATCTAAATAGCCTTAAGGCGCATTGTGTCCCCCAAAACTGAGTCTCAACCGTACCCATACGAAAAAGATAGATCACTCTCTCTTCTTTAAAACTATTTTTGTATACTTCGTGTATTTTGATTATAATATCTATTAGTGCTACCAACATAGATACTATATATAATTTAAAGTAACTAACTGTGGAACCACTGCTTACTAGTTAAGGAAGTGGGCGCTGACTGCTACACAGTTAAATCTAACTTTTGCAGTAGTCGTCGTTCCTTATTGTTCAATGTATCATTGTGTTTCGTGCCAAATAAACTATTTGTATTTCTAAGTTCCTACATATACAAAACGCACAATAAACATAATGAACGTAAGCATGTTCGTATATTACACAAAATAAACATTTTATGTGAGTTTACCAAATAATACAAGCAAAACATTCCCGTTACACTACAGTTGTACAAAATTGTTTGTTCCTATCAGGAAAGTGGCCAATTAATTCCCAGCACGTAGTTAGTTGAAAAGATCAATAGTTGAGCTAATTATGAAGGTAGGTAATATATAATTCAAAATGTCGGCCAAGGCCATAAGTGTCTTAATACAAACATTCTCCAATGTAAAGCGTTAAATATTAGTTTCCAACGTAGGTCTTATATTGTCATGAATTTATTATGAAAACCGGAAACTTGAATTCGTTATTGCGAACGCTATTCAAATACAATTATTATATTATAGATACTATATTATAGAATTCATAAACTTGGAATATACGCTTGGAAACGTCATTATTATACAATTTATTGATTCTGTTCTACATTTTACTAAATAACCGCAAAATTGAAGTGCTTTTTTCTTATAATATCAAAATAGCTTATGCCTGCGACTTTGCTCGCAATTTATCCGGATTCAAAATTAGTTTAATTATACTCTTCGGCCCATTAACTATCTCAATCGAAGAATCAAGACGAAGTCGTGGGCACCAGCTAGTTAAAAATATAAAACTTTGTCATGTACAGGCGTGAATTTATTTGAGATCAAAATAAAAGAATTCAGTAGAGTATAAATTTAGAGAAGACTGTAATCAAATATATTCATATCAGAGTAATATTGACACGAATTCCCGCTTCGCAAGCTTCGCATCAACAGTTTGTTCATCAGTTGGCTAATCTTCGTGTTTATCTATTCAATTGAGCTTCGTCCCGTAATTCTTGGACGCTTAAAAACTTTTCGTGTTATCTCAAATGAGATTCCAGATTAAACATTTTTTCCTGATCTGGAAAATTGCAACTTATCTGGATGTTATTTATTGTACGGGTAATTTACGAAAACACAGTTTGGCGATAGGTTACAATTAGTTTTTAGGGAGTGTATCTGAATTGAAAGACAAACTTAGAATTTCAGGATTGAATCCCCAAACCCAGCAAATAATTGTGTGATGGGCTAATATTGTATCCGTGCCACCTCTAGTCCAAAGAATTCTAGAGCTGGGTATATAAGTAGGCGAATTTTATTTTTTACAATGATAGTTTTTCTATTATTATCTATTATTGGTGTCAAACCACTTTTATAAAGATCAAAATACAGAGCTTATAAATTAAATATTTTCAAATTCGACTTAAAACTTTTAATTTGATGTCAATGAATACAGACACAACTCTTGTTATTATTTCAGCTTTCGTCACAAGTTATTCATAATGTAAAGAACCGATAAATACCCACAATACTTTTAAAATTTCTTTCAATTTCGAGCCCGTACTGATATTCCGGGCTCGGTATATCCTTTTATCCACAAAATACCATAGGCGGCGGTTACCATTTAACATCAGGGGGCCGTCAGCTTTTTACAACAACATGATATTAAAAAAAGCTTCACATTCTTATTTTTTTTGTAACAAATGATCTGTGCTTTTTAAAATGTTTTTAATTTATCGTCGCAGGCTCCAACCACCAATAGCATCCACGGTCCGCGTGGTCTCTGTAGCGAGTCCTGGCAACAGTGCGTCCTCGGGTGTGAAGCTACTGCAGCTAGCTCCATCGGGGCAGCATCTGGTGCTGTGCCCCAACACAGGGGACCCGCAGCTGTGGCATGTCATGTCCAACTCAAAAGTTCACACGTTTAAAGGTTAGTGCTGAATACTAATTGTTATAAGACTCCATTAGCATTTTTCAAAAATTAATGGGAAGCGCGGCCGTTTCACATCTATGAAAGCTGCTTCGTAATGTATATATACAAAAATGTACAAATAATACACAATTCAACATAAAAATTTCATACTTATATGGGTAATAATATGTTTAATAACATAGTATTTAAAAAGTATATAAGGATTCTATCAGTTGTCTGGTTCCCTTAATACGAGATATGCTAGTAAGGGGCTGGATAGCGCTGTGTACAAATGTGCACCAAAATTTATTAATCGTCATAGGTACATAATATACATTTCAGACACCTTTTACATAACAATAATTTCCTGCGTGCTATTTTGATGTACCCGCCACCTTTAGAGAGGTTAGACAACACCCGAACTGGATTGTGATTTGATCCTATATGCATCAGCCTACCATTGGTATGCAATAAACGAGTCATTTTGTTTGAGCTAGTGGCTGATAAACGAGAGTTAAGTAGTTGAGTGAGCGGTTTGAGCATGTGGTCAAATCAAACATTATTCTTTATTGCCAACCCATAAGTTATCCTAAAGCAACTTCAGTGTAATTTTATTTAAACAAATTTATGAAAAGAAAAGCAAAGTCATGCATGTTTTTGCACCAAATATCAAAATCGACGATGAATATGAAAATGTTGTATTAACATATTGTTACAAAACGCAAAAAAGGTCGATTTTTCGTAAATGTTCATATAGTTATTACCTACACAGCTTTTGATTTCTGTCTTAACTGCATCAGGATGGTTTAAGAGATTATTGAATTGTATAAATTTACAAAAAAAAATATTTTCATATAGGCTTCATGTGTTCATTTGTTATCGTATTTCGTATCCTTATAGTTCAAAGATTATTTTTATTTATAATAAAGACTCTTTTGTGTGACTACCATAAAAATGATTGAATGATTTAATTTAAAGCAGTAACAGCTCAGTGGATAATTTTGGCTTACAATTGTCATACGTTGGTTCGATACGCGCAGTGAGTTTGAGCTGTCGGTGACGGAAATCATCATGACGAAATCAAACCATGGTGCTAGTGCATATCATTGCTGCCTGACTCTCGCTCATCTGTCACTAATAGCCTCCCACAATAATAGCTAGCTAGAATCTAATAGCCTCTACACCGAACCCGTCAACTCGCCGACACAGCCCAGCGACATGGCGTCCGCTACCTTATTTGACAGAATCATGTCGGGGGTCACCCACGCGGGCTATAAAAACTGTCAGTGAAACGCTTAATCAAAATAAAGTACGTGTAACAGAACTAAACAGAAAATATATTTATGAAAATTAGAAAATATTACAATTACTTCATACAAAGACCAACTACCAAACAAGATTTGGCCCATAACCCATTTTACTATTAATCATAAGTTTCATAATCCCAAAGCTTGGAGCTCCGTTAGTTGATAAGTTTTGGTTTATTTTCATACCCGAAAACTACAACTCTTGGTGAGTAAACAAAACAATAATGAGTGTTATGTAATCTCACAAACATGTCACACGAAATTATTAATTATATTCGCGTTAGGACGGAGAAAATGGAGCTGAGTAGATTTAGACTACCAGCAAATTATAGCAATGCAAATAATAAAGAACAAAGAATGGAGATATGATAACAATACAATTTAAGATTAAATTGGTAGTAACCGCAGAATACAATATTCTTGTACGAAAGAGAGCTTTCGGGTTCGAATCTCAGTAGCAGTTATTTAGGTTATGATCATGTAAACTTAGATTTTTAAATATTCTCATTCATCAATATATGTGCAGTGTATCTGTATGTGTCTTTGCCACCTGCGACACAGGAATTCTTAGTGCCGGTGTGGGTTTGCAAGTGTGCTACGGTCAGTGTATAATCCAATATATATCGTTGGTTATGATTCACAGAAACCGTTCCTTAGAGGTTGTTTATTGGCAACTACCTTTTATACTGACATAATTAGAGTCACACCTTTTTTCCTGATATCTTAGGCATGAGTAGACGGATACTGAGGAGAGTTCTTCTCTTTCTTCCTCTATCCTCCCGCTGTACTTGATTATTATTATAATCAAACACAAATCCTACGGCCTGAATTATATGTCCCTAGCGTCCTTGGACTTAAAGCCCTAGTACGCTTAACCTAGTAGATAAAATGTATAATATTCTCGTGGTAATGCTGCCGAAGTCTGTTGTCGAAGATATTTAGTTCATAAAGAGATAATACGGGTGGACATTTCCCACAGCGCCATCTGGCCACAAACTATGCATAAATTTTACTATGGTGGCTGGATAACTAAGAGTTATAGATTTGTTGTTGTTGTAAATACCTACATATATGAACACCGAAACATAGAACTAACTTCTATATTCTTAATTGTATACCAACGAAATTCAGTCAGGGCTTGAACACTATTCCCTACTTCAGTATAATACATTAATTTAAAAACAGGAGTATAAGCAAAAAGCTCAAATTTATTGAGCATTATATTTTCACCGCTACATAACTATTCATATAAAAGAAAACATAAGCTGCTCAGCTCACATGTGGCCTTAATGGCATCTACACAGATTAGTGTGCTTAGTGTGAATCACTTTTGTGAGCGTCTCGGGACAACGGTGTTTATCTTTCTGTTTCGTAAATATAGTTAATTCTATTCGTGCCAAAACGCGGAGTACATTTGTAGGTCGTTCTCGAGTTTATTTTTTCTTATCAGAGAGTTTGAATATATTTATTTTATATAGTTGAAACCACTTGGTTAAGTTAATACTATACCGTTAGATGCTTGTGGCTGACTTTCCAGTTGAGGCTAATGAGCTTAATATTTCTACCACCATAGAATTAGTTCCTCCTGCAGTGGCATGCGTCATGTCTGAATGCCGTTACAAATGTAATTCCCCAGGTCATTCCGGCGTTATATTCTGCATGTGTGTGACGAGGGAATCTCAGTACCTGCTCACTGGCTCTGAAGATACGACTGTCATCGTCTGGGACCTTCACACTCTCGCAATCAAGACTAAGATATTGTGAGTACTACACCATGTTTGTACAACCCATAGTATTGAGAACAAATCTCTGTTACGGCTCTGCTACACAGTTAAATCTAACTTTTGCAGTAGTCATTGTTCCTGTGTTTTATGTGTCATTGTGTTTCGTTCCAAATAAACTATTTGTATTTGACTGATGTCTAACAACTGAAAACATTAATAAACTTGTTTTGAAATACTTAGATTTTGATGGATCAACAATTGCAATAAAAAGAGTACCTAACATATAAGTTTGATTTTTGGGATACAATATATTTACCTCACACATTATTGTGTAAACCTTCTTGAAACTTTACAAATCCACAAACACACGCTGACAAATGCCAAGTGTTTTCTGCTTTTCCACCATACACGAATAAGATTCAGAGAAGCAAAGAAAAATAGATATATGGATCGCGTCACTGCTCTAACTTGTCTCAAATAATCCTCTTTCCTCGGAATGATTTGAAATACAAACCCCGCAGTACATCTTGTGCAGTCGACATAAGATAATCTTTGAAGGATTTTAAATAAACCTCTTCGTAATATCTTTCTACGATGTTTATTTATTTTACAACATTCTCTTTTGACTTGGCGGTGAAGTAAAACATTTAAAGGAAACTGTAGCAGTATAAAAATGCTAGTCAATTTTATAGTTGCAGCTCAGAATACATAATACTCCTTTCAAGTACTAAATATAGTTTGACGTCCTACAAAATAAACTGTGATGTTTGATTAACCTCTTTGCAAGAAATTCAATTAGTGCTGTTCTTCATAGGTAGCAAATAGGTTGTTTATTTATTAACAAACCTCTTTGTAAGCATAGAGTTTTAAGCGTTTGCTGTTCATTAATATTTCTTTCACAAACAAAAAGGCCGAGTATGCAAACCTCGATGGATTCTAAATTTTGGTTCATAAGTTATTTCATTCGCAGGGAGCATATAGCGCCAGTGTTGTGTGTGGCTGCAATCGTTAATCGATCGTTGGTAATAAGCGGTGGTGAAGACTCGTCCATCATTGTCACATCTCTCGTTGATGGCGCTTTGGTGAGTGCATTTCTGTATACGGAACTAAGACTTAAGAAAACTTAAGTTTTTATCAAAAATAAATGTATCTTGTCTTCGTTTTAAACTCAGGCAGTTTTCAATTCAATTACAAATTGGCTAGAGTCCAGTTGGTATCCAACAAAATGTAATATCAACCCGTTTCAAGAATAAGAATTATTAAGAAGTTACCTACAAAACTTTTAACATAACCCAGATAATCTTCACGGCTCGAAAGCCTAAGATAATAGAAATGCTAATTTCTTTTCAAGATCTTCTCTTATTATAGAACTTTCTGAAAATATGATGTTGTTACTTGGACAGACCTTTTAGATTGCATCTTTGCATAAGATACAAGAGTTGCCTAAGATAATTCGGATGCAAATTTTTCTTTGCGAGGTCTTCTATGTCTTTTAAACTAACTAAAAATGTGATTTTGTTACTTGGAAAAATGTTGGAGATAGCAGCAATTTCATTACGTCTATTTATTTCATCATATATTGGTAAATAACTTTTGAAAAGTTTTAGTTTTTATACATGTTCCTGGATGGCCTCAATCTTTGATACGAAGATCGTTGGTTCAAATGGATATTGAAAATATACACGTAAGGGATTGAAAGAGATTTGCACTGAGATGTGCATGAAATACAAATTTAAATTTTGTAGGTAACCAAAATTGACCACCATCGCGGCCCAGTCACCGGAGTGAAGGTTATACAAGACGGTGAAATAATGGTGACGTGCTCGCAAGACGGCACGGTTTGCACGTGGAACGTGGATAACTTCACTTTACTCAGCACGGTGACTGTGGGCGTGCCGGTAAGCATTTCATATTCCGTTATTGCTTCATGTGAAATATTTGTCAAGTTTTATTTATTTATTTACCATTATGAATTATAAAAACAGAAAACTATTAGCCACTAAAAAACCACAGAGGTTTGTGAAAGTTCACTGTGATTTGTGAAATGCTCTAAACATTGCATGGATTGCACGTGAAATATTGACAACTTCACTTTTTTTATGTGATTGAGTTGGCGGAACTATCTGACGGCCCACCTAATGTTACGTGGTAACCGCCGCCCATAGACAACAACCATACGACCTCTCCACCAAAGTACAAGTTGACTCAAGTCGCATTGCGTTGCATCCATCACCCCAAGACGGGGATGTTACGTCTCATGCGCCTGCAATTTCACCGGCACCCACTCCCTTCCACCGGAACACAGCAATACGAATGCATTATTGCTTGGCGGCGGATTACCAGGTGTGGTGGCAGTACTTCTCCGGGCGAACTTAGCACAAGTTCTACTGCTACTTTGGGTTGCTCCTTTCGCACCACCCGGGGGGCATATGTAGGGATCCAGAGGTATTATCACTTACGGACGCCAGCAACGTGGGCCCCCCACACTTTGCTCAGTACCATGGATCTAGATGTGCCGCTGATTGAAAAAAAAATTATTAGTGTTGGATTCTTTTAGCTAGCACTAGCGACACATACGAAAGTTTCTGAATCATAAATTAATACTTCATATCACGTAAGCGTTATCTATACATCTATACAAATATTTAAATTGGAGTGTCTGATTGTAATATTAAAATAACCGCTTTTTACTAAGTGCATATGGATGTATACACGGTACATATACCAAAACAACATTTTTTTCAATTTTTGTCTCTGTCTGTCTGTTTCTTCCGGCTAATCTCTGAAATGCCTGGATCGATTTTGACGGGACTTTCACTGTCAGATAGCTGATGTAACAAGGAGTAACTTAGGCTACTTTGCCGAGGGGTAAAATAAGGGTGCGTGATAAAACCGAATTCCACGCGGACGAAGTCGCGGGCAAAGCTAGTACCTAGTAAATAAGTGAATCTGAATCTGAATATAAAATAGAAGAAGTTTATATAATGGGAATCTTCACCAGGTACAAGCGATGCAAATAACGGACGACAACGTATTCCTGGTGACGCTGCAGACTGAGAACGAATTGCACGTGAGGACTTTCATTACCGGCACGCACTTGCACGTACTGAGGAGGCATAAGGGCAAGGTAAGGAGCACACCATACATAATTAAACTGGCCTCATAGCTCAGTTGGTAATAACCCCGCCTTCTGCGCTGTAGGTCGTGGGTTCATTCCCGCCCGGTGTGACGAACATAGATGTTTATTCTGTGTCTGGGTGTTAATATGTATGTATTTACAAAAAAATTGTATATAAGTATTATATCAGTTGTCTGGTTTTCATGCTTGCTAACTTTGGGGCTAGGTGGCGCTGTGTATACCCACCAATATTATTATTATTATTTTTCTGCTATTCAGCATTTTTATTTATTGAGAATACGCTTTTAAGAGCAGTAGAACTCACGCCAAGTTCGTCCGGGGAAGCAACGCCACCATGCCCATTTCTGCCGCCAAGCAGTGGCGTATTCGCGTTACTGCGTGGTTCCTGGTGAAATTACAGGCACATGAGACTTTCCATCCACACGTGTCAGGGTTACGGGCGCATACGATGCGACTTGAGTCTTGTCGTACCTAGTAAGGGAGGACCCAAGTCGCATCGGTTGTTATGGGCAGAGGTTACCACATAACACCAGTCCACATAACACCAGGGCCGTCGGCCCGTTCCGTAACTGTATAACATAAAACACGCAGTTCATTCTATGCTATACTATTCTGATATTTACCATTTTTATTTATTGAGAAAACGCCCTGAATTACGCTGGTCATTCCATTTTTAGTGCACACTACTTAAGTCCAGATGTTTTAACACAGCTTGACTAACAGTGAAACTAACTTCTATGTTAATTTTATAGAATTTATTACGTTAAAATATGCAGTTATTGTTGTGACGTTAAAACGGGAGATGGAAAACGAGCATAGGGTTGCTCGCTACAAAACAGATTTAGTTAGCAACACTGAACAAGTTGTTTCATATGCTATAACCGTAATTATGTAGACTTGCTATAACTATTATGATATGGCGATCACACTCACACACTATAAGATATAATATCGCAAGCAAGTATGCTATAGTCGCCCGGACTTGTAGGTAATTTCATTGGTATAAGATTAGTCCTGTCTGATTATATTGTGAATAAATTCCTGCAGTTTGCTGAATAATTCGTTTACGGCGATAATTACCCCATAGCACGATTACGTTCTTAGGATATTGTAATCCATCAGGCAAAGAGTGGCCTCTTTTAGGCTCTGCATACCCCTTCGATGATAGAGGCGTGATTGTTGTAAAAATGAACGTTAAGCTGTGATGTTCTTTATTGTTATGTATTATACATATTAGAGCCTCGTTTAAATTGGTACTAGTCGTAGGCGTGCATAGAACATTCCTTGATGAAAAATATCATGAGCAAAATTGGTGCTAATATCACATTTTTTTTCCATCCTTTCTATCAATTTTCATCCATTTCGAATGTTTAACTTGTGAGCTGTTGTCTTCAAGAGACTCAGTGGCTGAGCAACTTACCTTATATTTCTACAGCCTTTGTTCAAAGTCAAATCTCCATGCAGGCATTGTTGATGCCTATTGTATTGGCTACAAGTCACTTAACATGAAACGTCATGAATTCGATACCCACCATAGATAAAAACCATTTGGGTAACCTCAGTATTGTTTAATTTTAATAAAACTACTACCTGAAAACCTCTTGTAAGTGAGATGTATGAGTTGGACCAAAGCGCGACGTGCAAAGCGAGCTGATGTAATGTTGCTACTTTATTCATTACTTATAACCACTAGCTTTGCCCCGCGGTGAATAAGTCATCCTATGGGAATACTGCACGTCCCCAGAATAAAAAGCCTATGAGCAAACTATAATCTATCTCTGTGCCTTATTTCATACAGATCTGTTCAGCCGCTCTGGCGTGATTGAGTAATAAACATCTATCCATCCAAATTTTCGCATTTATAATAGTATTATGATTTATGTCAATATTGATACAACTTGCATATAAATATAATAGACTCACGGTAGTTTGCATTCAAACCAAAAATTTCTTAAATGAAACCATTAAGACATTCCTGAACTGAAGATACCAACAATGTTTACTGATTTAAATGTATTTAAAATCATACTTTTTAAGAATTCGTAATTTAAAAAAAAATACAGTAAGCGTCGTTACTATCAAATAAGGACATAATTAAATTTATTTTTGTATTTGAATAATTATTTATACGTAGGCTTTACGTAGGTAAAATATTAAAAACCATTTTACATTCATAGTAAAATATTAAAATTTTACATGAGCAGTAAATACATTTCAAAATATATTCCACGAATTTCAAAAAGCAATCTTGTAGAGAAATAATCCAATTTGTACTATCATAAATGGAATAATATTTCAAGTTAAAATATAGATATTTCATGATGAATCGCGGCCATGTATTGTGATTAAATGGAGCAGACGCAAGAAGATTGTGGGACGTAAAAAATGCTAACAATGATCTAGCGAGCAATACAATGGGTTACGTGGTACGCGATGTGCTACTGTGAATTCTTATTAACACTACTAATAAATTTCATACATGTGTTTTTTTATGTGATACAGTTCTGGAACGTGCCGACGGCCCATCTGGTGTTAAGTGGTAACCTCTGCCCATAACAAGCCATGTGACTTGGGTCCTCCTCTACTAGGTACGACAAGACCAAAGTCGCATCGTATGTGCCCGTAACTCTGAGACGTGTGGGTGGAATATCTCATTTGCCTGTAATGTCACCGGCAACCAAACCTTTTAAACCAGAACACAGTAATGCGAATGCGTCACTGTTTGTTGGTGGCCGAAATGGGCATGCTGGCAGTACTTCCCCGTACGAACTTGGCGTGAGTTCTACTGCTCTTAAAGTTTGCAGTTACGTTTAGCATTAACTTATTTAAGAGCGAAGTGACTGTTTTTCTATCTGAAGCAAACTGATTGTACTAGTACCCAGCCACCAGTGGCTTTTTTCGCTCAAAAGTGTAAGTTTGTGCTAAATACCATACAAGTTTGAAGGCATTTTTACAAAAAATATAGTTTTCAGTTTCATGATAAGCCGCAACAGATTTTGCCATACAAAATGCACTACTAATTATTTACTCTAAAACTGCGATTGAATCCAATATATATCATAAAACTAAACATTGTACGAGTTATATCTGAACAACATCTGTTTCTCGGCGAAAATTCAATATTACAAGGCAAGTAGCCTAATGTCCTATTTATTTTCGTGCAGAAAAAATAACTTTTAATATAAGACAAAAGTCCACAGAGACAATAAAGTTTTCGTACCGAAGTCCCACTACGCCCCGCTTACTTTGTCTAGCGACTTTGCACCGGAACAATACCTCTTCATTTTCTTAGAATCGGTCGTGTAGATATGCGCGCCCATCTCTATATTCAACGCTTCATAATAATAATAATAATTTATTTTATCATCAAGATTCTATAACATCAGTAATTTCATACTGTTAGTTTTAATTTTATAAATACTACTTAAAAGTTCACAATCAGATTAATAAAGCCTACGTTAGCGGCCATCTGTGTATTCAATTTTCTTTGTCTAAAATTATAATGGTCAGTTTTGATTTTGAAACAAGGGTCTTATGAGCTCATAGATAAATCCTGTCATTTTTTCAAACAAGAGAGCGTAAATGTTTTGAAAGGAAAAAGGTATTACAGTAAAAAAAAAAGTTTTCACTGAATAACAATTCCAGATGAAGAACTTAAAAATGTTACTTAGCGATTGTTTGTCAGCGTTGTCTGTCTTTATGTCAGATAGTTTTGAATTCAATTGAAACAGACAAAACACTGCTTAGCTAAATAAATTAATTGTAACGTATGTGAGTAACGCATAAACTGAATTGTTTAATTCTTCAATACAAATACGACCAGATATTTTCAATTTAATGAGCCGTGTTGATCATACTCGTAACATAATGTAGTCAGATAGAGTAACATTCTAGCTATTCTAACTATTCTATTGAAGATTACCAATATTATAGACACAATAGAATAAATGATCCTGTGTAGATTTTATGAATAAATTATTTATTATAATTAATAGAATAGTGTCTATCTTACAATCAGAACTCATTTTAGCAAGAACAATAAACCACCAAATTTAGGAAATAAAAATAGCTGAGAAAAAACGTTGAGCTCTTGGGAAAAACACATCAATCACCAGAGACCAACTGTAACGGACAGACATGCACTCTAAAAGGATACCTACTGACTACTTACGTAGCATGTCACCTAAAGGCCCGTTCAAATACAACTTTGGTGAGCCATTAATCTATTATAAGTTTATGTAATATCATTATAACACTGATTTCATTTACTTTCAATTATGTCGTTGAATAACACATTATGGAATTTATACTAAATCAAAACATAATCAAAAATATTGACATAATCTTTATGTATTATTACCTAATTTGCTTGTCTTTAACGACAAATCGTCCAGCTCTTTAGTATAACTGGAGAACGGATCGAAAAAGGAGACAACGTATGACACAATTCATCATTGCTTCATTTGTTTTAATTGAAATTGCTATAATAACTACAAATCAAATTTTGACGGCAGTGTTCGCACAATTGTGGCTTAGTGCTAATAATATGCACTGGTAGCCAAACATTGCGGCTAAGTGCGTTTAAACACGGATAAGTTTACGACCACAACTACGGTTGATCTCTCGTGGTTCAGTGCGTAAAAGCCCTTAAAGGCCCGTATACGAGATCGCCTTCTCGACCTACTCTAACGTAATTGAGGACCACTAAATTGGTTAAGCTCGCATTTATTCGTTACAAGAGGAAATAGATTACTAGCGATTTCCGCTAAGTGCCCTTAGAGCCCCGTTCTTATTACATTACCGGACCACCGGTACTAACCACTCACATTTATGGTATCTACCATGTATATACAGGGTGTAATAAAACAACAATTACTACTGGATCAATATACCAAAATTATTTTACTTATTTTTCGGACAAAATGTTGATATTATTCGTTTGTTTTGTTTTATTTGATATTGGCCTCACTATGTATGATGCTTAAGATTTCAGAAACTCTGATGCTACTTACATTATTTAAGGTCTGTTGGATTCTATTTTTCCTGTATGAATGGTGACCTTGAGTCTATTTCAAAATTTTTGTTAGGTTTACACAAAACAATATTGATATATACTGTTGAAACTATAAAGCACTGATTATATTTCAATTTCAACTTACTCATTGTTATAACTTAATTACTGATTCGAGAGTTCTTAAGTACCTTAGAATGCAAAAGTAAAAATTGTATGCAATATGGAGAGACAGAGTTTGAACAGAATGTTCAGTTACGTGGCATTGACAAGTAAGTTTTCGGTTTATTCTAACCTGGCAAATAAAAACTTTTTTTTCAGTTAATAGCATATCAAATGCTTGTTATTTTCTTAGTATACATTAAATATTTAAAATATGAAACTTCGTTAACTTTTGCTTAGGGCCGTAATTTTAAAGCTACGCAAAATATCTAAAAGGGCTTTATTATCTGTTAATTTCGACTTTTGAACTTGTTGGTTTATTTTGAAAATTAGTCAAATGGAGTCTTGTAGGCAAAGGTTCAGGGAATTAGGTATAATGACATTCACTGGAGAATATATATATCAAAACCTCTTGTATGCGAAATTAAATATTAATAATCTTAAAGCTAATAGTGATATACATAATTACAATACGAGAAATAAATCCAAACTTGTTCTCCCAAAACACAGACTTACCAAAGTAGGTAAAAGTTTTTTATGCATAAGCATCAAACTATATAATAAATTGCCTAGTGACATTACAAATCTTAATTTTAGGGAATTTAGTCTTAAGGTCAGAAAATTATTACTGTTTAAGTCTTATTATAATATTGACGAAGCACTTGCTGACGAATTTAGTGTAGTTATGTGATGGAAGAAAATTGCTTAAATCTATATGTATATAAATTGTGATATTGTTAGTGACGTTTCCGAGTGTACCATAAATGTATGAAAAAGGAATAAATAAATGAAATGAAATGAAATGAAATGTCCAAAACTTCGAAGACAGGTCAATAACCGGCTTATAATAAACTTACATTTTACTTGTAATCGAATAACTTGGTTGTGATTCAATGCCATTTTTACACAACAGTTACCTTTTTATTATGATCACTATCGCATTTTATAGAGAACAAGAGCTTTCAATAAATCTGATAATGGAAGCAATAAAAGCTTACCGGTATTAGATAGATACAATTAAACATCCTGGAATATATTACACTTGTTTTGAATTTTATGAAATGATTTCATTAAGGAACTATTTAAAGTTTAAGCATTTGGAACATTCGCCGGATAATATTTTATTTAAATTATTTAATAAATGTATATTAATATTACAAAATATACAAAAAGTTCAATAACGAAACTAGGTTGTGATTTACATTGACTTGAAGGAAAACGGCATTAGAGGTGAAGTGGGGGCTAAATACTCGATTCGACGGTAAAACTTGGTTTTATTTGTTATATTTGAAGATTTTGTTATCCTGAGGGCCAAAATACGATAAGCTTACTAGTACTATATATCAGACAACTGATATAGTAATGTGTACTTTTTGTAAATACATATTAAACACCCAAACACAGAACAAGTATTTATGTTCTTCACACAAATGTTTATCCTGGGTGGGAATCGAACCCACGACCTACAGCGCAGAAGGCAGAGTTACCACCAACTGAGCAGTGAGGCCAGTCAATATACAAAAAACAGTGTCCTTGAATTTTATTCGTTTCTTTAATGGCAACACATATTTATGGCAATTCGCTAGAAATTTGCATATGTTTCACTAGAAAAATATTTTTCAGCTCCTTTTATTTTCATTTTTATTCCGTATCCTTTCAACCTTGCAAAATTTACGCTGTGCTAGTTTTTTATTTACATAACTTTTGTATGCCTTTATACGCCTGAGTGCATTAAACTTGGCTGCATTAAATAAACGACTCCCAGCTGAATTTATATCTGTATTATTTAAGTTGAACCATTAATTTTGTAAATAAATTAAACTAAAAGAACCTGAACCCATAAATTTGAATATATTATTTGTTTTTTTTTTCCATGAACCTACCTTACCTTAAACTAGTTTTGTATTTTTAAATTGATGTCCATATAGCATGGCCATCACGCTTTCCGAATATAAATCTATCTATCATTTACTGATACAATATTAAGAGAGTTAATAAAGTCTCGTGCTAAATTAAAGGTCGTTATTCTTCCTTGCTCCCCGAGTTTCCATCTGGAGGTCGGTGCTTCAAATCCCGAAGTTCACCAATAAGTTTTTTCACTTAATAAGTTTATGTACGCAATACCACGTACACAAATCAGTGAAAGAAAACATCATGAGGAAACCGACATGTCCTAGAACCAAAAATTCGTGAAAACGGAGCCTTTTTGAGGCGCATTTAAAATCCTTTCACCATTTTCTCTCCTCACCAGGTAAAATGCTTCTGCGTGGCGCACGATTCCTCGCGTATCGCCGTAGGCTGTTCCGACCAAAGGATCTACCTGTACAGCCTGCACACTGCCCAATTGATACGCACCATCGCAGTAGCACACGACTTAGCAGCCTTAGCTATAGCTGATAAAGATCACTTTTTACTGGCATCCGGTAAGTTTTCCAGAATTCCAGAAAAACTCATATTTTAAACGTAGTAGAGTACCCGAGATCCCGAATTTCAATCGTTATTATTGTTTTCATTGGTCATTTCTTACGTCTTCCATTAATTAGTTCTTGAATTATCTAGAAAGGTCTCATTTTCACTAACCTCTACAGAGATTAATATATTAGAGATTCGAAGTTCCAGTATTATTTATGTTTATTAAGGTTGATCTCCATAAAACTGTTGGAGTTCAAGTAATCAAACGTGAAAATATTGCGTTCGCACTTACAATTACTTTGCTGAGGCGATAACATCACAATTACATGGGTTCTGTATGTTGACAGGTGGGCACAGAGTGACTATCTATTCATTCCACACTGAGGATCACTTGACGAATTTCCGGCCCACCAAGCAACTGAAGAGGCGGCAGACTAAATCGAAAACCAACATCAGTATACTGCAGGTATCATTGAACTCCATCCACCTACACACTCATCCTATTCATATCCTATTTTACTTCAGCTCGTCAGATCAAAATGGAAATGTTTGCCAATGAAACTTATTTGTGAGATTTCTACTCACCGGCAAATAATTGAAGATTTCAGTTTGAATTGTGAATTAGTTATCTATTTTTAGTGACTTACACATCTGAGTTAAGTGTCTATAATTTTTTTTTTGCTTATTTTTGTTCCTCATAACCACCTAAAAATGCTATGTTTTTTGGTTCTTGTTTAAATTATGGAATAGTACTAAATTCATAGTAAATATAGTAACTGATAAATAAGCTGCTATAGTTAAGTATTTCTTTTACCTGTAATAACAGAAATACTACAAGAGTATTCCCTCATACTTTAAGGGCATATGGAATTACTCAAGCGACAGTGCATTGCAAAGATCTCCCTATGCGATTAAGATGAAATGACTCATGTTTACCTAAAGACAGTTCACATGCTTCTCATGGTAGACTATCAAAACTATGGTGTTGTTAATTAAATACCTGACAGTTAAATTGGGCACTAGTTCTGTGGCACTACAAGGTACCGAATCAACAACATACAAAACTGAATTATCATTTCCTAACAGGCGGAGCAAAGCGAACTGATACCAATCAGCTGCCTAGAAGTGTCACGTGATGGCCAATTAGCAGCCAGCGGCTGTGCCAGGGGGCTGGTTCGTGTGTGGCAGCTTTCAACCCATAAACTGCAGGCCACGGTTACCGGACACATGGGCCACGTGACTTGTGTCACCTTCTCACCAAACAACTTGTTGGTGCTGAGCGGATCGGAGGACAAGAGGATTGTGGTATGGCAGTTGGCGGATAACTCATCGTCTCTCATTTATAAGGTAAATTGGAGCAAAGTGAGCTGATACCAATCAGCTGCCTAAAGTGAATCATTATGATTGATGCAGCAAGTGGCTGATAGTTATCAGCCACTTGCTGCTCAGAATAAATAAGTGAACTCTTAAAATTACTCATACAGCCAATAACAGATTCATTTTTTTATCTATCCTAGTATTACGACAATGATTCAACTGTGAGGTTCATCAGGTTGCCTTGTGTTAGTTTAATGTTATTTTCTTTCATACGTGTTTAGGGTCACAAAAACGCCATTCAGTCTCTGCTGATGATGTCTGACGGACGGCGAGCGATGTCCGGGGACAGGTCCCGGAACGTGCACGTGTGGCTCGTGGATTCTGGAATCGTGCTTCATTCGCTAACTTCAGCTCCCACTGCCAGTTTGGAAGTGACCTTGAATATGAAGTTCGCTGTAAGTGTTTAGTCTGTTCTTAATTTCTCTTAATTCTGATCTGCTGCTGTAAAATAGTTGCTGACCGGAATAAACCAAGATCACAAAAATTTTTTGACTAGAGCTTCTCAAACACTTAGCTTTTGACAATTTAATTTTATATTATAATTAATGAGATTTGATATATTTTGAAGACAAAATTGGTAAAAGAAAGGTATATTTAGCAGATAAGGAAAAAATCTATGTGGTTGTAGTCAAAAAAATGGCTCAAAAAGTACTTTGGCAGTGATTTTAAACGCTACAATAATAAAAGAGCGATAAAAAGATAGTTTTTTTTACATTTTATACTAGCAACTACAATATTTTTTATTAATTTTTATTTACACGTTTGACCGTAATACAAATATGTGAAACAATACGTGTAGGTACACTTAACGAAAACTAACAGGTGCTGTCCGACGGAGACAACTCGGTGCGAATCTGGACCCTAGCCGGTGGAGATAGCGGCGAAGAGAAGCGGCAAGTCTCTCACGCAGAACGGATTACCTGCTTCGCTCTGACAGCAGACTCGCAGCATGTCGTCACGGGTTCTATGGACATGTCGCTTAAGGTGTGGAAGCTGGATGGAGGGAAGCTATCTCAAGTAAGTGGTACAATGTGTGATTGAAAAAATATGAAATTATGAAGAAATATTTAAATAAATTGGGTAAAAGTCTTGGTTTCCTTAATGCATCTATTTATTTTTGTTCCAAAATTTAGATTTTTATTGTTTATTGTGTATTTTAGTGTGAACTAGTTTTAGTGTTAGTACAGTGGAGCGCCCATATAAATTTGCAATGCCTGAAAAAGGCAACTAAGTTTTAAAACCAAATTATCTATAAGACCTTATTGTACACTTAGTTGGCAAATAAATGTTGTATTTGTCAGGCCAGGATTGTGTTTATAAAATCTATATAATATTTAAACCCATAATCAGGTCGCAATATCAGTTTGTAAAAAAATTCTTCAACCCTTAAAAGGTTGAACACTTCATTTTGGAATTTAAAATTAATTTATTACTGTCAAATCATTTACCTATAGCGAAAAAAAATTGATTGTTTTTTGTTATTTTTTGTTTTTTGTTTATATATTGATATATTTGTAATTAATAAAAGAATTTAAACTTTAAAACTTTAAACCTTGCAATAGACAGTAATATTTTCTTCTTTGAACTAAAAATATTATTGCGAAGCGTACAGAATTTACTGACAAAATCTCCATGCAATTTAAAAGTGTTTACCGAATAAACACAGATAGAGTGTTCCACTTTTGAATTTAAAAGGAAATACGTATTGAATTTGTCTGTGTTCAAACGTTGTTTTTAACTACCTACATCAATTATTCTCAGATTACGCGTTTTGTAAAAAAATATAAACCAACTTGCTTTGATTAAATAGTATAAGTTTTCCGTTCATTTAAAAGTTTCTATAGCGTTTATCTAAGCCAAACCGACTGGGCTGGGGCAAATTGGACTTTGAGAACTTTTATTTTATTTTTCACTGCTTAAACGTTTCTTTGCAAGTTTCTTGATATAAAAGTGATATAAATGTGATATCGATAGTTGATAATACGCGTGATAGAAACAAATCATTTGTAGAACACAAGCATTAAATGCAGGGGCCATCCACTAACGTATTTTTTGATGTCCCAACTTCGCGTCACAGAATTAGGGGCGCATATACGACGTCACGACCTGGGTCTCTTATTCCTACTTAGATAGGGTAGGACAAAAGTCGGATTGCTTGTTATGGGCAGAGATTACCACTTAATACCAGGTGGAAAGCATAGCATTGTAAATTGCCACTCAAATAAAATATTCTCTTTACCATTAGGTGTTGGTCGGCCACTCAGACATAGTGACTTGCGTGGCTGTCTCCATAACGAACAAGACCCAAGTAGTATCGGGTTCGTGGGACTGTAATCTGATCGTGTGGGACATCAACACTGGATCAGACTTGCATCTGCTATCCGGTCACCTGGGCAAAGTTACGTGTGTGAAAGTCACCGGTGACGGAACTATTGCCGTTTCAGGTTAGTTTTACCACCACCATACCCATTTATTGACAGGCCTCACAGCTCAGTTGGTGCTAAAAACTAAGTGTGTTATTACTTCTGCCAGTTGAAATTGATTAGTAACTCTTAAGTGCAATTTAATTAAATAATTACTTTTGAAACCAAAGAGAAATTGTGTTATCAAGTGGTGAAAGTATCATCAAAGTTTTATCTGAACGCTGTAATTTCATTGTTAATTAATCAATAGTTTTATGAGCTAATATTTGATTGATTAATGATGATCTATAGTTAGATAACTTTACCCTCACTTATAACGGTTAAGTTTGAAATTTCAAGCGATTAGATATTCTCAAGAATTTTATAACTTTCTACTCATTACGAGTACTTTTAAAACTGTGTAAGAACAATGGTTAAAAAGCTTTGGTACTTAAATTTTCAATATGTTTGTTTTACTTTGATTTTAACACAAATTTTAATTAATTACGTAGTAAAGCGTTTATTTACTGTGGTACTAATACTATTCGAGTCACTGGTTCTCTCGAAGTAGTGTGGTGAAAGGATTTAGGTGCGCCTCAATCAGACTCCTTTCGTGCACTTGATACGTGTCTTTGAATTGTTAGTTCTAGGACATATTGGTTTCCTCACGCTATTTTTCTTCATCGTTACAAGCTCGTCCAGGGAAGTACTGCCTCCATGCCCATTTCTGCCGCCAAGCAGTAACGCATTCGCGTTACTGTGTTCCGGTTTGAAAGGTGTGGTTGCCGACAAAATTACAGGCACATGACAATTCCACCTACACGTCTCAGAGTTACGGGCGCATACGATGCGACTTGGGTCTAGTCGTACCTAGAAAGGGAGGACCCAAGTCGCATCAGTCGTTATGGACCGAGGTTACCACTTAACACCAGGTGAGGCGTTGGCTCGTTTCGTAACTGTATCACATAAAAAAAACCGTTTTGAGAACGTTGCATTGCGCACATAAATATTCCAAGCGACAAAAAATGGTATGCGTCAAGAACACAAAAATTTGCTAATCAATCGCTAATTCAAGGCTCCTAATCTACCTTCTCCTGATAAACTATTCCTAACACAGGCGCTGAGGATAAAACTCTTATCATCTGGGAGACGAAAAGAGGTTTAGCACTCACGTCGTTGGCTCTACACGTCCCACTCCTGGGCTTTCAGATCACGAGTGATTGTGCTAGGATCGTCGTACACCTTTTGGATAGAGGTAAGAGTTTAAATTTACATTTCTCGGTTCTTACCATCAGTTGACACCTAGTATTTAAACTGTTGACTGACTGATAGCGAAAACTTGTATGTAAAAAAAACATATTCATATTATGGTAACGCGTAGTTTATTGGTAAGTTTGACGCTCAAACCACAAAATAATTATTATTGTGTTATAATTTCAATTTTTTTTTATGCAGGTTGCCTTCCAATAATCTGTCTCCATAACACACCAGCTACATACGTCAAAATACCAACTTACACTGCGCCTACTAAGGAAACTGACGGTAAAAATTCAAATTAGCTTATTGAATGAGCTTGATGAATGAAATAATATATCATAACATAGGTCAGGTCAATATAGGTCATAGAGAGCCTTTAAACGATATTCGAATGAGAATCGATTAAGGGTAGTAGAGAAAAAACTTATTGCATGGTCATACTTTTGTGTTCTGTACGTAGGACACGAGATCAATGATTGTTACCATTTTTAGAACTTCGTCCATTGGCTCCAAAGAGGCCAATGAGAAGGCTTCTCAAGAAAGAAGTATCCCTAGACACTTACACTTGGCAGAAGAAATATGGACATCTCACTTCTGCGGCTATGATGGCTCAGGTGGACGAAAGGCTTAAAAGAAGGTACGTACTTATCATCATCATCATCATTACAATCTGATGATTATTGATTATAATGGTAACCATGATATTAAATCAACACACCACATATCCCGGTCATTGGCTCACCACATCCACTTTCTTAAATGGAAAACACTATTCAAAGATCCAATCCCAGAAAATAATTATGCATCTGTAGATATTAAAAGTTTCAATACAATTAAATCAATAACTTCCGCCAAAAAAGTGGTTTAAGATTGAATCTTTCTGAGTCGGTTTGTGGTTTGAGATCAGATCATTCAAAATTGATTTAAAACGAGCTATCCAATTATTCATTTGAGGTAGCGCTTTGGCCCGACAACAACATTCATTCAATATAATTTCTTTATTATTACTTATTTACTACTAAATTTAACAAAAATTCTTATGTATTCTTCTGATGTATTTAAACAAGTATATATGTATTCTATCAGTCATCTGGTTGCCATAGTATAAGCTATGCTAAGTTTGGGGCTAGATGGCGATGTGTGAAATGTCCACCAATATTATTATTGTTTATAGTATCTGACTAACCTCGCACAGCCATGCTCTCATGCCGTCGCAAAACAGAGAGATATCACAGAATTCTTTTTTTATACTTAATCCGCAATCTTGTTATAGATTCTCAGTATCGGCTTCGATGGAGGAAATATCGAAAATACAGGAGGCAAAGAACAAAGACCTGGGTTCACAGGTAAATAATAATATGAGACGTTTAACATATTGTCACGTTCCCACGATATGTACTCACATGGGCACCTGATATTTTAAAGAAACTTAGATTAAAGCAGACATCCGTGCTTCACCCACACTGGCTCCATTGGAAGACCAGCGCAGGGGTGCCTTATGTGACCTAGCAAACGCTAAGTTTGGTGCCATTTATTGGCATTAATTGGTCTTAAGCTTTCGAGGCACACAAATGTTCCTCAAATCAAATGACCATTCGTACTTTTTTTTTCTTGTCTTTTTCTGTCATTATTTTCAATGTTATGTGTCTCTTTTGCCTTTGAGTAACGCTGCTCTCTGGGCTGTAGGTCGTGCGTTCGATTCCCACCAAGGACAAACATTTGGGTGACGAACATAGATGTTTATTCTGTGTCTGGGTGTTAATATGTATCTATATATTTACAAAAAAGTGTATAAGTATTATATCAGTTCCCTGGTTCCCATGATGTGCTATGCTAAGCTTATTTTGGGGCAAGATGACGCTGTTTTAAATATCTACCAATATTATTATTGTTCTGTCCAAATTATTGAGTTTAAAAAATCTTGTATTACTTTAGGTGAGCCTGGGTCCTGAACAAGCTGCCATAGCACAATCACAGCACTTTGATGAATTAGAATCTCTGTGGAACAAAATATCACCACCACGGCGCCGTTCCAACAAGGTAAATATGTGACTAAAAACAAATATCGACTATGTTTAAGTCTTTAAGTCTCTCTCTCTCTCGAACCAGGGTGGTTCCAGGACATAACGGTTTCCTCGTGATTTTGCCTTCGCAGAATGTGGTATCGCGCACATAAATTTTCAAATGAAAAAACTCATTAGTACGCGTCATGTTTTGAACCAATGACCTTTGGATCGAAACTCGGAGTCTTATACCACTGGACCACCAGCTCTCATCAAGGTCATTTAAGCCTAAGTTATAGAATACTAGAAGATGCTTGTCAGAATATTTTCTTTTTTATAGTCTTTTTTTATAACTGGTAATCTTTCAACGTGTAATCTGACTTACAAGAGTGCTTTAATGTTCCTACGGTAGTAAAGAATACGAAACATACTTACATAAATGTAGCATTACTTACATCCACTTACATTACGTTACTTTGTATAGCGAAAATCAAACTGTATGATGAATGATAAAAGTTGTTCTAGAATTGAGACTACGAATATTACGAATTCCACTCCTATTTTTTTGATTCAGCTGAGTAATTTTTGTACTATATTGGGACTCCCCTAAATCTACTAAATCAAACTCGCACTAATATGCACTTCGGGATTTATATGTACTCGTATAAATGTGTTTTATATGTAACGTAGAACATGAAATAATCAAAAATTAGAACATGTTAATACATATACTTATACCATTACATGATTATAATGATACGATACCAAATGATGTAGTTATCTAGTAAAACTGTTTCGCAGTTGACAGTGCCCGCATCATAATATCTATTACTAATTGTACATAAACAAATTTTTGTTGTAGACTCTTACCAAACAGAGTTCCCTGATAGAAAGTCGGTACGACTCGTCTGATGAAGAACACACACCAGTAGATGAACAAGGTACGTTCAGAACATCAGTTACCTTTTCTTAATCGTCTACCTATCCTTTACCGATCCTAAAGATCTTATGATTAATTACGGAACATTTTCAAAGTCACTTGTCTTGAGTTTTAGAATCAATTCTTTTTATTCGATTCTAGTTTTAGATGAGATTAGATTTTAGAAAAAAGCATTTAACAATGTAATATATTATTGTTTATGAATTATATTGTTTATTACTAATATTTTAGTATGGACTTGTCTAAGTGCGTATATTTATGTCGAAAGATTAATAAATAAATACAATTACAAATATATCTCAATTATCACAAACTCTCTTTTAACTTGTATGGAATTATAACCAATGTCACTTCAAAATTTTAAGCCTCCATTAATCAATTATTTCGGAATTCTCCAATAGTACTTCCATACCAACGATATGCATAATTAGTCAAACGTTCCGCCCACATTGTTAGTAAATGCAAGCTCAACCGAATACCACTAAAAATACTTTTTTCTTCACAGAACACATGGTCGAGTAATGGATTCGTAGAAACAGTTTCACGTATCATTATTTATGTTATTTAACTTCTTAGAAAATCTCCGTACTTATTAGGAACTCTGATGGAAACTTTATTTTATATGATTATGATACGATGTTTGTAGCTTTACAGTGATTTAGGCGGGTTAACATAAGAACGCAAATTCTGCTAAATGACCACTGAATAATCAAATTACAATTGAATTGTGGAATTACTGATGCATATCGGACAAACCACAAATTAAGATGAAATTGCTTCGTTCTACATAATAATGTTTATTACAACCTACAATTTTATTCTCGAAAAAATCTCATTTGCGGCTTTCATAAGGTCTGATGATGTTTAAATTCGTAGTTAGCAGAATTGGCTTTTTATGGTCTGCACACATTATGGTTTAGCGTCAAACTAAATATGATGCCACCTGTCGACTACCGTCCAACCCTCCAACATATCGTTCAACGTTCGATGTATGGAATGTGAAAATGAGTAGATGATCGACAATAGATCTCTAAATACCGAGTCCAAGCAGTTACAAAATGTTCGCAAATACAATCAGATTTGGATTTCACTGAGCTTGACTTCTGTACGTCGAGAACCGTTTTTTAAGGAACGCTTCTTCGCGTATGTTTGACGGAAGAACGTTTGGAGTTGGCTGGTTTGACGATAATACAGTCATCTAGTGTCATTATGAGAGTAAGCTGTGAAAATTCTTTCTCTCTCAGTATCAAAACACAGTGGTAAGATATGGGATATTAAGCTCTGTCCTTTATACTTTTGTTAGGGCAAGTACGAATTATTTCAAATGACAATCGTAGTGCTGCATGACACTATATAAAATGCTTTCCAAAATCTAACATTTACAAGCATTTCATACGGTTTTTTATCATTGCAAAATGTTCTTAATTTATATTATTTTGTATAAGATGTTATTGCAGTTACTAGGTAATATATCAGTGCATCTGCGGGATTAAATTTGTCTTATCAAGGTGCGTTTAACGCTTTCTTTTATGTTTTCAAACGGTATTCATACCTGCCCTATAAAAGCCACTATATAATTTATTTAGTTATTATATCTATTATAATATTACTGCACACGTTCTTAGCATGTATTATGTTCCACAATAATATCGTATCCGTTTATTCGGTTTTATGCTACGTTTGACGTACTTATGTTACCAACGAACGTTTTCAAGTTCGGTATTATATTTATTCTGAATATTATACATTATGTTGATACTAGATTAAATAAATTAAAGTATTTAGCATTAGATATTAGCCTCTATGCAATGTGATCTTCTAGATGTAGCTTCTATAGTTTCGCAGGAGTACCTTTAAGATTTTACGGATAATAGTTTTAGAAATAAATAACAATGGTTTGCATCTTTATCTTTAAAGCACTATACTTTGGGGTTATAAATCTTTTGTAAACTCATATTTTCTAATTAAGTTTATTATATTAAAAATCACGTGGTACAACGACACAAAAGATTTTGTTTGTAATATAAACTGATACCATCTGAACACTTTTTACAATTTGCAAGCTGAATTTATTTGAAAATACATTTATATGGTTTTAATTGTAGAAGAATAATAATTCACTTAATCAATTCAAAATTAAATTCATTTTTTTTTCCTGCAATGTTATGCTGATTACTTTTATAAATTAAAATGATATTGTGCTATTAACGAAAGCAATATTTAAGAATACTTAGCTGACTTAGTGACGTAGAAAATGTGTATAAAATTTTGTAAACGGTCTTGTGCAACAGTAGACAATTTTTTCGCCAATAAAAATGCTTAAAACTGGAATAGGTTCTTGGCTATACTTTATTATATCAAACTCATTATCATTTTTTATATACCTTTCAAAGCGTTTTTAGATTGTTCACCGTTTATTTTATCCGCTACATATGTTTACTGATAAAACTGTAATATCGTGTAATTATTAGCATGCGCTTAAAACCAGTCGCTTATTTTTTCAGTAGAACTTTGCGGAGTGACTTTAGTACGCTGTTGAACAAGTTTAAAAACAGTACCTTATGAACCAAAAACAAGTTCGTATGCAAATGCAAATATAAAATTTTATAAATTTGGACGGCGTATTTTAGCTGTCGCTTTGCCTACTGTTATTTATTTTAAGCTTCAAATATTAATTTATATAGGTATTCAACCTACCATGTTACAATCAAACATTTGTCTGTTTGGAGTCGTAGGATTAATGTGCAATATTCTGTCTTATACCGAAGATAAATATTTTTATTTTACTTTTCAGTGTTTTGAAATTCATTGTTGAACAAATAAATTTGAATAATACCATAAAATTATCACTTTTTATCTTATACATGGTGAAATAGATTTAGTATTATTATATTTAGTATTTTGGGAATATAATTTAAGATTGCTGTAAAAACTGTAATGAATGCATTTTGACCTAACATGCAACGATTTAATCATGTTCGTTTGGATGCAACTAGGTCATTCCAGATGTTGTATTGTGTTATTTATAGTTATATCTACATATTTTTCCTTACGCTTAAGTGATATCACTTTAAATTGCTAAGTGCTAAAATATTTAGATCTACTTGTAGTTTCCCCGATACATGTATCGACTAGTGTTTTCCAAACTGTGATCCCTAATAAAGACTTCTATATAAGTACACATTAATCGAAACTGTAGGTATGTTGTCTTTATAATAATTAGAATAATGTTGTTAATAAGCACCCTGTACTTATAAAAGTTTATATGTAATCACATTTATAATTGATGATAGAATTTTGGAAATTAGAAATACGTGTTGTCGTGCAATTCAATAGGACATTTTTAAATTGAAACTTTGAATATTAGTTTGGATTATTAATAAGATGGATGTTTAATGACAGTTTCTATCAGAATCCATGAGAGATCTAATCAGTATGGTATATTCTTGGTTCATAGCTGATATGTTAAATTTGGATAGTGCGAAAGCTTAAGTGTACACAGCAAGATGGATTTAAAAAAGTTCTCCGAAAGTTGGGATTAGGTCCAGCGGTTTATGAGGACTTTAGTGACATAACACGTACCGAAGAATTATATACATAATATCGTTAATACAGTATTCAGTAACCGATAATATATCCAATTTTAAACCTTTTTTTTAGATACTGCCATTAACCATCTACTTAAGCAACAATAAGTAGAGAGTTGTCCTTAAAAGTTGAATGTTGTGGTATTAGACCTTAAAAGTTTAGAGATGCAATAATAATTTATAAGTAGATGCACTTGCTCGTAGTTAAAATTTAATTCCTTTCAATTTCACCTTGAAAATCTTGTCTTGGGTTACTAATTCCTTGTGTCAATGACAGAAAATACAATGAGTCATAATATATTTATACAATCAATACTTTTCACCGTACAGTATCTGAAATTGTGCAATTCAGATATTTTAAAATATTTTTTATTTGATGAGCATTTTTAATTCTAAATGAAATAATTAGAGAACCTGTTACGAGACATTATCACCTTGTTAACTATTTGTATAGAATTTTACAATATTTATCCTTTCTTATTCCTCACTAATGTGAGCTTTATTTTTGACCTCTCGTGGCATTATATCTGAAATATATTATCTGTGTTTCTTAGCTGTTGTTTCATTTCAATCGACCCTATTTAACTATTTTTTTAACTCCTAGTTACGAATCAGAATCAACGTCTTGTTATCTGATTAACCTAAAACTTTTTACTATCTAGACAGTTATATTTTTATTCTTAGACCATAAAACTACGTTTACATTATGCCATTTGTTTCAAGATAGTTAATTATTTATTATTAATATATTAATCAGGTTCTAGAATGATTCCGAGCTTATCAGTAAATTGGATTCGAAAGAATTCTTTCATTATATTACTGTAACTAAAGATTTTTAATCTTATTTATTATTATTTTATTACAATGAAATAAATAGTATACATAAATAACACTTTAAAATATAAATTCAACATTATCATTAATGTTCTATTCAATTTACTTAGAAATCATTTTTTAAAACAGTATAATCTAATTACCAGTTATTAAACAATACTTCAGTTATTAAAATCCTAATAATTTAATACTTCGTTCAGTAAAATAAATTTAAAACAATCTGAATGTTTCATGTTATCATTTAAACAACGACTATCACAGTCGTTAAAATGATAAACGCCGAATATTAAATCAATATTTAATCAGCGATATCTACACAACAGAGTAGAACTATTTAATTAGAGTGAGGTTGTGTTTTGATAATAATTGCTAATGTGGCTAAAAAAATTACAACTACTAACACACTGTCACGAAAACAAAATTAAAAAATAGAAAGCCGACGAAAAAAGAAGCAAATGAAGAAAATGGCATTGCAGAAACGTCGCAAAAAACGAGATTTTAAAGAAATAGACTGCAACGAAACATCTGAAACTACAAGAAATTAAATAAAGTTAAATTCACGATGAATTTGGAACTGGAACAAGGAACTTTTATTATCGTGCACAATAATGGAACCAGTAATTTTGCTACAAAACTGACTATGATCTTAAGTAGTTTTGGAATAGCCCTCTCTACTTGTGCATTGCTACTTCTCATCTGGACTGCGTTTCTGTTGCAAGAATGGAGAAGGAAACTAAAGAATAAACTCTTAATACAATTCATGTTATGTAGATTTTATTACACAATGGTTAGATTTTATTTCGACATAAGAACTGTGGCTAAAGCGTGTTCCCGACGGGACTGTATCATTTATTTAGATCAAGTCACGATGGTCTACTCGGAATTGGCCCTTATTTCGTGGATGTTCATTTTCAGCCGGCACATGTACAACAGTTTAGTGAAAGTGTTTGAAGTGAATAAGCCAAATATATGGTTAATATCTGTGGCAACTTGGATAACTCCGTTGGTTGTATCAGTTTTAGTGTTTCTTAAATTTCGATATCAGACCGGTAGTGACTTAGAAATTTTCCTCATTTACCTGGCCACAATTAAATGGCCAGTACTGATCACCAATGCTGTCACATTAGTTTTGGTACTACTGTCAATAACGAAGAAGAATAATAGTAAAGTGAACGACAATAAAAGCAATGCCCGTTTAGTTATCATAATGAATATACTGATATGGACATTTTGTTTTCAGCAATTGTTTATGGACGTAACCAAACTACTATACATTTTTAGGTATGTGCCATCGCAAATTTTGGTGTCAGTTAATATAATGACAACTTATCAATGTGCATTTACGATTACGTTCTGGGTTTTGATGAACGCTAACACTAGGAAAATGTGGAAAGAACGTTGTTCTAGAACAAAAAAACAGACTCCTGTATCAGTTCAGTCGTCTAATGAACCGCTCGCGTAAACATTTAAAGTTGTCGTTTACCTATATGTAAAATTTGTATATTTACTTTTAATTTGAAGTAAAATTAAAATAAATAATACAGCATAAAATAAAACGTAGTTTTTTTAATACATATGTGATTTGGGAGGAAAGTACTAAAATTGGTATGTCCTCATTTTAACACAAACCATATTATATATACATAACCATATAAACTACATTTTCAGATTGTTAGTGTACTTCAGATTGTAATTGGTGCCGGAATTTAATAGGGGTTGGGGTGGAATGTCATGAGATGTTCCAAATTACTTGGTAATTAGTCCTTCATTACCTACATCGTCAAATAGCCTAGGCCTCTACGGTAGTTCATACAAGTGACAAGCGACTGTGCTTCATATTTTCACCGTTGTTGATACGGTGTATTGGTGTTTGAAGCCAATTTTCTTATGTTTTGTTGCTTACAACCATCACTCACAGAAACGAATAGTTGCAAATAAATTATTATTATTATTATTATATTATTATTACATAAACTACTTGTTAGTTTTGTTACTAGTATATTACATCCGTTCAAAACCCTAGAACTTATGCTGGGATGTAAAAGGGCTTGGGGAATCAAGTGTTCCAAGTTGTTTGGTAATTAGCCCTTTATTACCTTATATGAAATAGCAAACGCTTGTACGGACTTAACTAAGCCTTCTATTTTCAACATTATATTTTGCGGCAATTTGGCGTCACCTGGCAATGTTACCTACTACTATCATTAGTTACATAAATACAACAATATTGGAATGATAAAGTCATTTTTAAGATTAAAAGACGATTATGACGATGAGCCATAAGCTTGTCTGATAAAAATTTAATTACATACTACATATTATCATCGCAAAAAGATATAAACAATTTCGTTGGTGATACCTAAGTACAAGAGATACTATAGCATAGATATGATTAGTTTGTGCATGTAAACATATCTAATAATAAATGACCTATTAAACCTACTTTTTTACAAGTTACCACGATATCCATAAGTACAGTTCCATTGTCGTTTTAAAGAGGACCAAAATTATAGTCCAAAATCACGTGTTCGAATGACTTGTAAAACATAAGCTGTAAAATTAAAAATAAATTATAAAAAATACATTTTATGAGACTAAAATGCACAACCGTTTTTTTTTGTTAGTGATAGATATACAGCTGACGCAATATAAGGCTAATATAATATAATATAAAGGCATAATAAGTTGATTATAACTACAATTGATCGAAATGATGGACATATATGTTAAAATCGTCAATGATAAAGAGTGTGATATTTGTGTGAACTACATTTAAAAAAAACTGTTAGCATTACTGATTATTCAAACATAAGTAATATTAAACAAAATAATATTTAAAAAGGACAAACTGAGGATGCAGCTTGGCTGTGAGATTTGTCGGTTTTTTTTCAGGTGAACGAAATTCAGTCTATGAACGAGGAAAAACACGATACCGTACATCCTGAGATTTAATTGGACGTCACTTCAGACTTCAATGCTGCTGCTGACGTCGCTTTAAGAGCTCTCGATCGACGATACGAGTACAGGAGATAGTCTACAAACATATTTCAGATTACATACTTTAACTGGATAATAATCTGATATATTTGTTGTTTAAGAACTTTACCTCAATAGAAATATATATTTCACTACATCAGATATACTAAATTATAATTAATTGTAGTGTCAAAAGTACGCATTCATAAATTAATCTCAAACCAATAGATATGACATAGTTATAATTACTCATATAAGATAACACAGAGTACAATAGATGGTAAATATTATATATTTTATAAGTTATTACTTGGCTTTGTAATATATTTATGTACACAAAAATTTACAAAGAGCAAAGACATTTAGATGAGGTAGGGGACGGAAGTTATTAGATTTTTATCGAAAACAAGTGTAATTTTCACAAGCCCTCTTGATTCTACTGATCCAAGTAGATATGGGTGACGTCATACCAGATTCAATATGGCTGACCATAACTGCTGTATAATTACTCCAAAAAATTCATAAATGGACTAAGACGGTATTAAAATATGATTTAATATAATTTAATTGTAGTTTCAAATAATATTTCATGTTATGAGTAAGATGATAGTATATTGTAACAGGTACAAAAATAATTAACTCAAAAGTTCGCAGAGAACCGGAGCAGAAATGACTATAAAAAAAGTAATTATCGGGTTATAGGTAGTACAAGAATACTGTTTCAGAGATTTTTTGTTCTCGTCGTAAAATTACATAATCAATGTAGTTGACCTAAAAACAAATGTACGTTTTACGTTCTCAAAGCTATGTAGGAATATGATTAAGGTCTAAAGTACCCTACATTTTCTAGAGCCCCTTGAAGATAATTATGTATCAAATGTATGAAAGGAGCTTCTTGGAGGCGCTCTTGTATCCATTCACCGCACTGGTATCGAGAGAGCCAGTGACACGAGTTGGTGGGTAGTTATTTGATTGACAAGTTGAAGCCGACACTTCGAAGTCTGAAACCTAACGTAAAGTTTAATTGCACGTCACTTCATCCGTCAATTATGGTACCTACTACGTCGCGAAACAGAGCACTTGATTGAGGTTACGTTAGCGGGGAATGGATTTCAAATCCAATTAAATACCGTACAGTAATAAATAAATTAGAGAACAATTCCTACTGTAATAAATTAAGCTTAAAGTAAGTTATTTCTTATGGAAAATATAGTTTAACTCATTGAGGCTTCAAAATGGATGGTGAGTAGTGTTTTTTTATTTGATACAGTTAAAAGTTATTGAATGAACTGATGACCACCTGGTGTTAAGTAGTAACTTCTACCCATAACAAGCAATGCAACTGGGGTCCTCCCCTAATAGGTCACGACAAGACCCAAGTCGCATCTTATGCACCCGTAACTCTGATACGTGTAGGTGAAATGTCTCATGTGCCACAAATCACAACTTTCAAACCGGAACACAGTAACGTGAATGCTTTACTGCTTGGCGGCAGAAATGGGCATGCAGTACTTCCCTAACGACGAACTTGGCGTGAGTTCTACTGTCTTAAAACTGTTCAATTGACATATACATCTTAAAAGTACACGCAAACTGTCTAATTCACATCAATTAATTTAGATATATTAATGTACTTAGTGAAAGCTATATTAATCATCCTTAATTACTCCCTAGGGCGCGAAACATGTAATTACAAAGAAAAAAAGAAAATACAGAATCCGGGTGAGCCTATTAATCTTAATAATAACCGCTGAAAATTTAACAACTTCAATGAGATGTTATTTAATAGATGAAAGTCAATCAGTAGGTTTTACACAAAAGTAAAGACTCAGAGAGACAAAGAGACTAAGAAAAACTTTAAAATATTTATATAATTGCTCAGTCGGTTGTAACCCTGCCTTCTGCGCGGTGGGTTGTGGGTTCGATTCCCACCCAGAACAAACATTTGTGTGCCGAATATAGATGTTTGTTCTATGCCTGGGTGTTAATATAAATAATGATGTATTGTACGTATTAACAAAAAAATATATGTATATTATTATATCAGTTGCCTTGTTCCCATGGTATAAGCTAAGCGTAGTTTGGGGCTAGATGGCGCTGTGTCAATTGTCCACCAATATTATTATTATATATGTCGTCCTTATGCTATTGCAGCTATTAAGTGTGGAAAAATCTGCAAAAGCTGACCAGTATTTTCTACAAGTACTCGTACATAGATTATTTAAATACATACCCAAGTGACATAAAGATTTTCACAAAGTTTTATTCCTCATATACACTTACTGCTTAAATGCTAACTCAGTCATCTAATATGACGCACATGTATTTTTCTTATCTAAGAATGTGATCAATCAATGTCGAACGCAAAAACAACTATCATTATTCCAGTACAAAGTTTGATCACTCAGACAGCCGTTTAAACTTTAAATGGTCTGCATCGTAACCTCAGTCATTTATGTTCAGTGGAAGACTTCAGTGAATTTAAGTTATATTGTCTCACTTCACCTAATTTTAACTGACTTTTGTTCATATACGAACCTGAGGTAGTTACCGTATAAGAAGGTTAATTACATTTAACATACTTAACTTTATTGAAAACGTATTCCATTGACAAAAGTTTAAGGTTGATCGATAATAATAAATAAAATAATCATTTGCACTAGAAAAACTGAACTTCCTGCTTTGAGAAGTTTTAAAATGTATAATTTGTGCGAATAATATAAATATCTACCAAAATAACATTGAAAAAAGTCATGTTAACATGCTTTATGTGAAAATAAAACTAATCGAGTATTGTTAACAAACAATAACATATATACTAACATAACGTATATAATAACATGGTATAAATATTAACAAAACTTATATATGCAACAAAATTGAAACTTTTTTTGAGATCCTTAGCACAATTGTGTTTGATTTAAAAATACCGACACGTTTTTCAATCTAAGACAAAACTGAAAATCGAACATCTATATTCTTGGTGAATATCTCATGAAATATGGAACTATAGTTAGTTATTTTTCTACTAAAATTAATACACCCAAGTACTTATCGCATTTTATCTTATTGATTATTTCATTTTTACTTACTCATAATCTTCTTTAAATTATAAGTATAATCTTTTGACAATAATCTTCTTCAGAACCGCAATAATACCAATGATAATGCAATTTTTTGTCAAATGTATTAATATATAATTTATGTAACTATGTTGTCCTATCTGGTTAGGTTGAATCCAATTGAATCTTTTTTTAAAAGATATTTTAACTGTTACATTACCCACGTAAATTAGAACCTTAACACCTTCCATTTCTGACCATACACGACATAAAACTACTTCGTTACCAAAACACTTTTGAGTTTTGGGTGAATCCGGCATATATAGCTAAGCATCATCAGTATCATGGGAACCAGACAGCTGATATAATGGCCAACTACTGCAATACAACAGAAAGAGTCCCATCCATTGCTTTTAACAATAATTTAACGCCACCTAGGGTAGGGTTACCAAAATTCCGACTTTTTGCAGGCTCTCTATGTATTTTGTTTTTTGTAAAATTCTATGAAATGTTATGATTACCTGAGCGATCTCGTGTTCTTTTTTGAGAATTATAAGAACACTAGCTCTTACCCGCGACTTCGCTCGCTCCAGATATAGCCCGTAGGAACTGTGCATTTTTATTGGCTCCAACATTTTGTCTTTTGCTGCGTGAATGAAAGAAAAAAGGGAAAAAATTCTTGATAGCGGACAAAGAAACAACAAATAAAATAATATATTTATTTTCCAATAGCACCAAAGTCACAAAATCTTAATTCTGACTTTTGCTTTACAAAACGCTCTATCATAGTACAAGTGAGGATGTGTGGTGTGCACACATGATTTGTGTTATAGATATAAGCTACTCCAAGTTCCATGTTAGGTACTATAAAACCTAGACACGATACAAATTGCAAATCATCCAACTATTGTACGAATTCGTGACGTTGTAATGAAAACTTGTTCACCAGTCTCTATAACTGAATTATATTTCGACGAAGACGACGTGATCGATATTTATGTCTTTGTATAGATGTATTGTTTTTAATATTAATGTATTAACACTTAATTCGATTTGACAGTCAAATTAACTATTACTACAAGAGGATAGGTCAGGGATCGATTGATATCAAAAATATCCTAACATCACGATGACGCTATAGAATATCTACGCCTAGAAACCGTATATATAAAAATTATCATTTTCATGCCTTTGCGAAATCCAAACATTCACAGTTCGATTCATTTTGTGTTCCGGCGACCTCACTCCTCAATATGCCGTCATACAATTCGCTGAACATAAGTTACCTATATATAAATTAGCAGCCACAAATTTTAAAAATATCTTCTTTTACACCTGACAATAGACTAACGAAATTAAATACCTTATTATTGCTGTGGTTCATTTATGAGTTTTTAGATGTTCAAGAGTTCCTATTTCAACTCTATCTTTTAATTATGTTCCTGGTCACCCCATTCAAGACAAATAGCGTGTTCGCGGCCCAAGAGATAATGAAAAAAATAATTGGACGCCATATTTCCCGGCCATCTAATGTTTTCATTGCAGCTTCTGTTTGGCGTTATTCGTGTTAATTAATATATTTGGGTTAATTAATATTGAACAATATTTAAAATATGGTTAAAGTTATTTGCTGTATTATATTGGGATAAGTAAAATATAAATAAATATTGATGGACATTTCACACATCGCCATCTAGCCACAAACACACAGTAATTGTAATAGTTTTAACGTTGTAAGCCTTATATGTATGTGTCTCTTTTTTAGTTTTATTATTATTTTATACCTCCTTTATTTTCTCATCTACAAATCTTTTCATTTTGACTAATTTAATATCTGCGTTATCCATTTTTCAATTGTATTTTCTATTATATTGTTCTATTGTATTTTATATTGTTCATTTACGTACTTTTTGTCCGTGATATCACTAAGCGGCCCTACCGGAAAACCAGCGCTGGTTGCTACACACAACCAGCACATGCTGAGGTAGAAACCGTTTTGCGACAATTTATTACTCTATTATTTCTATATTGTTGTTATTGTTTTCATTTAACCTAGAACTGTAATGATTGTTGCAAATAAATGTTATTTTCTTTCTTTCTTTCTTTCTTTCTTATATGTTACATACCGTAAAAAAACATTCAACCATTATTTTAAGACTTTCATTTTAGTATTTATTACGCGATGTGTGCGTGCAATAAGCTGTACTGAATGCTAAATTTTTTACCTCGCCCCGCACAAATCATAATTCCAGGCACAAGAGAATAAAATGAAGGCAAATATTTGATAACATGCCAAATAGATTGTCTTTGCACACCTGTCCTGAAACAGCGGCCGAAACCTCAGCCGACCCGCACAAATTATGTAAACAAAGTCTGGGACGAGATTTTGCAAATGAACTATATTTTTTATTATATTTCAAGTGTTTCTAAAGTGTCATTTGTTTCATGTTATATACATTAATGGATGATACGTTATGAAATTCGGAAGGAGTTAATGTCTATCATACAGCATTAGAGATTTGGGTATGAATAAACTTCTCAGTTAAAAACATTAAGATGTGCCGTGATCGATCAACCGATTTCGGAGTTTATCAACTTCATACATATTTTTATATACTGAGGGAAGATAGTACCTTTAAAGGTACTCGCCTCTTTTACTGGCCTCATAGCTCAGTCGGTAGTAACCCTGCCTTCTGCGCTGTAGGTCGTGAGTTTGATTCCCACCCAGGACAAAAATTTGTGTGACGAACATAGGTGTTTCTTCTGTGTCTGGGTGTTGATATGTATTGTATGTATGTACAAAAAAAGTATTTAAATATTATATCAGGTGTCTGGTTCCCTTGATACAAGCTATTTACTTAGCTTACTTTGGGGCTAGATGGCGCTGTGTGAAATGTCTACCAATATTTATTTATATTTACTACGTTTATTTACAAAGCAAGTTCTGTTTCGTGTTTGACACAGCACTAATACAAAATTTTATAACCGTTCTACAACTTCAGTATTGCAATATCACTATGGCAAGAGAGCGTGGTGGTCTCACTAGACCACTGTACTGTCTCCGAGTTTCAATACGGAGGTCGCCGGTTCAAATCCCGACGTGCACCTATGAGTTTTTCAATTGAAAGATTTATGTGCGCAATACCACGTTCTCAAAACGGTGAAGGAAAACATCGTGAGGAAACTGACATGTCCTAGAACTGAAAATTCGAAGACATGTGTCAAGTGCACGAAAGGAGCCTCTTTGAGGCGCACTTAAAATCCTTTCACCACACTGGTTCGAAAAAACCAGTGACCCGAATAGAATATGGCAATTTTAACCTGCACGGCACCGATGAAATATTTCATTCCCCAAGTGGCTCTGTCGACCGTTAAGTGAGCCATTCCGCAGTGTGCAGCAAAAACTAGGTTATTCAAATGTTTTATGATAGATAATATTTGCTGCCTTTCCTTTTGCAGCCTATCCAACATGACTAATTGGCATGCATAGTAAGCTAGCATTTTAAGTAAATGATTTTAAACCCATTCTGCAGCGTTTCTCTAAATATGTCTATGAGTTTAGTTAGGAGACTAATTTCAAATACAATAATCCAATCATATCTAATGAAACCATTTAATAAAAAGCATTCATTTTTACCCCATCCCTTAAGCCAAAGTAGGGAGTTGGGTTTATCAGAGAAATTGTCTTTCACCACCGGTTCAATGAGCCGTATACAGGACTATTAAAAAGTTCAACACATCTAAAGAAAAGTTCAGCATAGACGGAACTTTTCTCATTTCCGTGCGAGCCAGTCACGGATACGGTTGTGACAAACATCAGGTAAATAGAAGTCTTAGAAGGTTCAGTTGAGTTTTCCTTAGCTTTTCATGAACTTGAAAGAGAAAACTTTACAGGTTATACATATTATTATAGTATACATATTATTCTGGTTTATTGAATCTATACTAATATGAAAGTTGAAGAGTTTGTATGTTTGGAAGAGCTAATCTACTAACCGTCAGATTTGTAAAAAACAAGTTTTAGCATTTGATTCTTGCGGTTCTTGACAAATAATATAGTTTTTTTTTACATCACCCTTAAGAGCAGAACAAAAACACAAAAATGGCGGGGCACATCAAGTTACATACATTTTAGGGATAAAAATACTTTTATAAGTCTGCCAAATGCTAAGTAGTTTTATAAAGTTAGTAAGTTGGGGACTGACTTCAGCTCAACTTCGGGCCGCAATCCATCGGTTTGATTTATAGTCGTCTTTGGAAGTTGAAAGCTGATCTATTGCTTAACTTTTAGTTTGCAGAATATTTGTCTTGTCAATGTAAGTGTTCGATTCTACTTCTAAAGTCATTCTAAGTGATCAATCTAAGGCCTTGATAACGCTGATGAACATGATGATACTATAATATATTTATTAGTTTATTTCTCTTACAATATCTCTACTTAAGTTAATCACAAAACAAGATAGGTCAACTAAAATTGTGTGCCTGGAATAAGTATGTATGAACTTGTAATTCTATAACCAGCCTAAACAAAAACGGCGAAGGTAATCATCGCAAGGAAATCGGCATGACTTAGAAACAACAATTCGAAGGTATGCAAGAAAGAAAGAATAATAGAGGAAACATATTACCAAACTGGATTGGGCAGATACCTTTGATCACTTGTTAATTGAACACCTGTAACTCTGTAGAGTGAATTTTAGACACATTAGATGCTGATATTGATGATTCTATAATTAATACATTACTTATATTATTGTATATTCCAAAGTTTGGATGTATGGATGTTTGTACTCAATCACGCCAGAACAGCTGAACTGTGATGTTAAAGAAATTTGGTACGAGATTATAGTCTGGAATATCACAAAGGCTACTTTTATCCCGAAAAAGTAGTATCATGTAAGTGAACTGTAAATGTTCTTTTGAGAATAAATTTCTTTAAACCTAAAAGTACAATGTCCCCGTGGGATGACTAAACTTAATCACTGCGTAAACTTAAAACTGTAAATAAACGAAAAAACGAAAGGAATCAATTACTATTACGCTCATAAAAACATCACCAATAAAACCTACTCATTCACCGGGTTACAAATCAACAATCAATGACACGTGAATTATGTTAACCAATCCTATCGTCAGCGCTTCAACTTGAAAGTTCTACCAACAGAAACTTCGCTAAGCTTTCCCGCTAAGTTCCAATCCAAGTCAAGACGGTGGGTAAGTTCTGGGAGTCGCGGTGTTCATTCCGCCGACTAATTTAAAGCACACGAACTGGAGTCTTGGATAGGTACTAAACTTGGCATCTAATTAGCATATCTTATCTATCAAACATAGATCTTAGGTAATTTCATTGGTATTTTTTTTTCCAACGTGCATCTCAAAAGTGGCTATTCGATTCAACGTTAATAGAGTATTCATCTCAGTCGGGCCGGGTGAGCAGAAAATCATCTTTATTTCTCCTTTATTCAAACAACTGCTTTGATAGCCGAGTTCTGAGTACAATCTTCCCTTCATCAAATATTTACTCGGGCTTTGGAAAGATACTTGGAAAATAACTGATAAGCCGTAGGTCCAGTCAGTTTCCATTGTTTAATCTCCGATGGGTAGGTACTATTATTTACACGAAAATTAAACTAATTCATCTGGGTTTACATATTTCAATGTAAATAAAACTTCGTTTCCCAAATCTGTATCATTAATCTAGGGTGAAGTCAAACGAAAGTATTTGTGTGAATAAAATGCCCGCAAATGTATTTATTGTATCTAGTTTATCAGTAAAACAAGTAATGGGTTATCACATCCATTCAGCAACACTCCGTTTCCTGGTCACCGTCGCCAACGGTAGTATTTTCCAGTGTTCATTTCTGTATACTGTGCACCTCTGTTGTATCTTATTCAAAAATAAATAAATTATTATTTTTCATTAAAGTTTTTACAAATACATGTTTCACTTTATTGGAAAACAAAATACTTGAATAACCTTTGAAAGTGGCCTGGTATTGCATGCGGTCATTGTGGAAATATTCAATTAACTTGAATGTTCAGGCAAATTCCCTTTTGCACAAAATTGCTAATTATCCGGCACTTTTCACCTGCCGCGGTCCAATTGAAGATATTAAGTACAATCGGAGCAAGTCAGAAGTTTCACTTTGAGAAAGAGTGAAGGGTTACATAATAATGTACCTACTACTGTGTCACTGGCTCTCTTTCGCAATAGTTCACCCCGAAGAGGCTCCTTTCGTGCAATTAACATACTTCTTGAAATGATTGGTTCTGACTAACGGCAATAACGGACGTGGGTAGGTATGATGGAACGACGCCCGCTTTGTTTTATTTAGGTTTTAGGCATTTAAATGTTTAAATGCAAGTGTAATTTTTAAACAAATATTTAAATGTGGTAAACTTTCTCAGAAAAACATCGCCACTGGGTCTGAAATGTTAATCGAGTTAGGAACTTTAAACCAAACAAAATGCATACAATTTGTCTGTGCAAACATTACTATATGAATCGGAATTTTTCGTTCGACTATACCACCCGATTCGATTGCTGAAGGAGATCGAATAAATTATCTAAATACGTAATCAGCGTCAAACGATTCGGTGGTTTGGGGAAGAGATCTTGGTGATTTAGGTAATACAATTTCAATTTAATGGTTCTCTTTAGAATAAACCCGAGTATTCCAGTTACAAATAAAAATAGACGAGGAATGAAAGCAATATCTACTGAAGTATTCCAATTTGTACCTGCAAGGTAAATTCTTGGTCAGTTTTGAGTAGGAGTTTATGAAAAGTCGTAGCTGTAATTTTATCGCAATGTTTTTATTAACTACCCTCAGGTATAACATCGCTTAATACAGAATGATATACCTGTTTGTGAACTGTTTTTAATAAATATATAACCGCAATATCTTTCGCCTATAACAAAATACAATTACAAAAATAACAAACAATAAATAAACGAAGTAGAATATAATATGTTATCTGGTTATTAACGAAACTAAACTTACTGAAAGTTTATGAAACTGTATTGAAATGAAATAGGAATACTTCTTTTTATAATAATATAATACTACGTGCCTAATTCTTTGTAAACCACGTTGAACAGAAGAGCAGCCATCTTTTAAGTATGAATAAAGAGAGAACGAATAGATGTCTCTGCCCTTTACCGACAGCAATGGAACTTGGGTCCTCCGGTAGTATATTAAGAGAAGACCCAAAACACACCATAATACCGTTACTCGGACGTAACGATCCGAGTAGTACATGGTAGTTCTCAGCCCGTGAAAACAGCAAGGCCTCAGCAAAATCCCTTTATCAAATATACTGTTACGTCATATGTATCTCGTAAAAGCCGTGTAATCAGGGTTTTTTGTTTACCTCGTTTGTGTCGGAACACAGGCGTGGATAAGCTCCGCATTTTATGTCCTTTGTAGAGAATGTGGAGTTTTCATACAGAGAAAACTATAATTGTATAGTCGTACAATGAAAATATGCATTTTTACAAGACACCTAATATTCATGCTGTCTTAACTTTCTTAACGAGGTTCTTTAAATACGTGTATCTTAATGATCCAGTTATATACCTGAAGGATTTTTCTTTAAATCACAATCTCTATTACTTAAAAGTAATCATACCGAAGTGTAATGAGCGTCATGAGTTTTAATGAGTGTCATGGTTTAGGCAACACCTAGTTTGCAAATCGTAAAATAAAAAAAAAACATAATTTCACCGTCATATTGTTGAACAACTTGATGACTATTTCTTCTGGCATCATATCAAATTTATTTGAGTTTTTTTCTTCCCAATGGAGGGTCGGATAGGGTTTGAACAGGCATCAAACTTAGCAAAAAGTACGCGTGACCTTATGTTTGAATATTATTGACGTTTCCAAGCCATTTGTTTATGAATTCTATGGAAATAATATTTTTGACTTTGAATTTGAGTATTTTTTTAGAAAATCCAGTACCAAAAGTATATGATGTTAAAAATATATGATTCTGTGAAAATTTCATCCACCTACCTATTACGGTTCAAAAAATACATCCCTTTTAATATAGGGCGTAGAGACGGATGATGTATACTTAGTAATAGGGTCCCGTCCTTTGAGTATCCAAACATTAATTACCTGTCCTTAATTTTCGTCTGTTAAATGAAATAGAATTTCAAATATCAATCAATGACAAGGCGAAGCCAGTTAACACAATGGGGCAAACTGTTCAGAGATTTAGACCGTGCACAAGATGTTAGAAATTGAAATCAATAACCGTACTGTCATAGGCGTTTTTAAACGGGCCTTCTGTCGCGGGGTAAAAGGGGCGCGAGGCAATTTACAGGCACCGCAGAGGGTTGTGAGTCACATGCCTTATTCCCGCAACCAATTATACACTACCATCTCAACTCATGTCATGCCGCAAGAGAAGTTACGAGTATATGGTTAACGTACAGCTACACTTCTGTACTGGTTATCTATTGTTCTTCTATATTAAAATACTCTTTGATGCCTTCCTATTATGCCTTCTAGACTAGCCTAACAGCTCAGTTGGTAGTATGTACCTAACTCTGCCTTCTGCGCTGTAATTCGAGGGTTCGATTCCCACCCAGGACAAACATTTGTGTGACGAACATAGGTGTTTGCTCTGTGGCTGGGTGTTGATATGTATATGCAAGTATTTACAAATTATTAGTATTATCTCGGTTATCTGGTTCCTATGATACAAGCTATTTACTTAGCTTACTTTGGGGTTGCGCTGTGTGAAATGTCTACCAATATTTATTTTATTTATTCATTTTATTCTTCATACAATCTTTCCTATTCTTTAGTTTGACTAAAACCAAACTAAAATTAAACTCAATGGCCTGTATATCGACCGGTTTCATGCAAACTATAAGATACAGCAAAAACTTAAATAATCTAAAACGTGTATTCTAATTTGATAGTAACAGAATCAAGTCTGTAGTTATTATATTTATTATAAAACACCTAAAATTTTCAATTACTAACATAAAGTATTATGGGCAATGGGACGAAGACACATAAATTTAACATGTCGAACCTGAAGTAACCCTAAAATCGTAAGGTTTTGTATGCTACACCGTGCCCTTAAAACGATTCGGTGAGCTTGCGATAAGTTTGAGCCCGAGGCAATGAAGCGTGCTTCCATGTTTTTACATTACCTTCAATGGAAGGATTATATTTTTTTTGTTAAGTTTTTCAATCGCCTACTTTTTTGTTTTATATTAGTTCTTCATGATTTCACTGAGGAAGGTTATGTTGAACCCCGAATTGGAAATGGATACTGAATTTGAAAAACATATGAGGTAACTTTTCCTTTCTTTCAAATTATGTGACACCTTCCAATCTTCAATAAAATAACTTTCAGTCACAAATACCCTGTTTCGGGGAGAGATTAAACTATACAAACTCAGTCATTCTATGAATTCCTATGAAAATTCGTCAAATTTAGGGTTTTGTTTTAGGTATTTGAAATATCACTTTGTTGACCAATTGTGGTCTGGGATTCAATTACCTTATATTTATACAGTTATACCAGTGCTATGAACAATATCTGTTGGGACAAAGGAAATTACAATGTGCTTGATAATCGAACAGGGTCACTCTGCTACCGTAGACGGTATACTAATTACATCAGCTTCTAAGAACCAGACAAGAGGTAGGTAAAGAGAATATATTACCTTGGTTTTCACTCAACAATTCCAATTAGGTATCGTTTGCAATTAATACAATAACCGATTTATCTTGCTCCTTTTAGTTTCGATTCGTAAAACTTGATTGGTTTTTAATGTCATTTGTATACGCAGCAGTCTGGATGATTAAAAACTACTAATTCAGGACGATTTTTAATTATTGACGGTTCGGCGTTAGGTAGATAGAGATTAGATAATGTTATATGTACACCAAATTGAATTATAAACTTTTGTTTATTATTCCTTTATCTGAATTAGACAATTTCTTTCAGACAACAAAATTTACGAGAGAGCATGGAAATTACAGAAATAGACACCTAATTTGCGACAAATATGCAATTAAGTTTTCTCCTTAGCCGAAGCTTAAGATAGATTAATCTAATATTTTAGAAATTAGGTATAATATCGGCAGAAATAGAGATTATCCCAAAGAAAAATAGTGGCTTTTCCCATGTGAATTCTCTCGTGTCTCGCTATGGATTTCATACAAATCCTGAGTGTACCTACGTCTTACGTTAGATGAGTTGAAGTAGCGTCGGGTTAACTTGAACGGTCCTCTGAATATTTTCCCGAGAACTTGTCTCGTTTGTTTATCGAGTAAACAATATTCATTTTATGAGAAAGACGACTGATATAAAAACTTTATCGGTTAACCGTAGCCGCAAAAAGGCCAAGTTTTAATGAGAGTTCAAAATCGTGTTTTGAAAAGTTTTCCCATAATGATTCAGACGTGTAGGTACATAAAATACCATAGAATAGTGCTTAGCTTTCCTTTTGCATTATATTAAGAGGTGCATTCTGAACTTGTTCCGTTATTTACCTCATCCTCCAACTTCTCTCATTTTTACCAACCATGAAGAAACAGTGCCAGCAAACCTTTGAGGCTAAGGAAAGGCTATTTTATAAAGATAGGATGGTACATAATATAAAGATAGATGAAAACTTAATTTTAAGGCTTTGTTTGCCAAATTGAATATATAACTTATACTATATACATAAATTACTATATAATTTATATAAATAAACCATTATTTATCATACAACCGCATCACACCACATTAATTTAGTGAATAAACTAGATCAAACATTACTATGAAGTTCTTTATACCAGCAGGTCATTTCAATATAGGTGGAAAGTTGTCTTAATATCATGCATCTTCAGCCAACTCCTGGAAAACAGCCACGATTTATATTCGCGAGGTGGCAGCACCAGTAAATCAGCGCTGTTCTCCCGGCTTACAGACGTCTGGAGCATTCTGCGCGGATTACCGGGCGGATTCCTCCGGGGCTAAACGGCGCTGCAGCTTGGAATTAGTTTCAGTTTCACAAGTTGCTCCGTTGGAGTTTGAATTATTGTTCTGGAGAAAATTTATCTCTAAATTGGATTTATCATGCTTGTTATTTTAATGTTTGCTGGGACGATTTGTTTATTAGTGGTAATGGATTTAATTCAATGGTGTACGATTTATCTTGGTGATATTTATTGTGAAGGCTTTTTTTATCTGGTCAATTTACGGACTGAGCGGTTGGCCCATTTGGTGGCAAATGGTAACTTCCACCCATAACAAGCAACATAAATTGGGGCCTCCCCTACTTAGGTATAAAAAGACCCAAGTCGCATTCGTCCGTAACTTGAGGCATGAAGGTGGAATGTGTCATGCTTAAGTATTTAATGTTATTTTACAATATAATTGTGTTGATTGGGTTAAAAAAAATATTATTCTTACTTTTTTTTCTTTCATGTGTTTGTAATCTCACCGGCAACCACACCTTTGAAACAGGAACACAGTAACGCGAATGCCTATTGATGAATCATTGGCTTGGCGACAGAGGTGGGTATGGTGGCAGTACTTCCCGGAAGAACTTCGCATAAGTTATACTGCTGCTTAAAGCACAGTGACGAGAGCAAATCTTGTTTCATACACCTATGCGAGAATAATAATAATAATTATATATTATATATTTTGCAGGACTCGAGCCTCAAACACCTACAGCTAAGTTCAATCGCATTCATTCCCAACGGCTTACCAGACAAATCAACTAAAGAAACGGCCAAAAAGGTATTTAATTTGAGCCTTTGTGCCCTCGCCTGCGAGATGAGAAAAGTCCCTGTGTCAAAAGAATTCACTACAGAGGGAAGAAACGACCGTCTCAATTTCCCGTTTTAGAGCAAAAAACTTCAACAGGTTGACGCTGAGATCATCTTGGAATTGTCTAGCTAGCTTTGGAATGTGTTGCCACTTGAAAAGAGTAACGACATTTTCTCTACTATTGTACGGAAGTTTTGACTTTGAACTTGTTCGTAATTTAATCAAACAACAAGGATTTCCTTATCAGTATGAAACTATATTGTTTGGGATATAATATTACGAGCTAGCAGCCCATGTTATGATGTAAATAATATTAAATAAACCTTCAAATATAGTTTAAAAAATCATAAAAAATATTGAACAGTCATAATAAAATATATCTTATGAGGAGAGTTGAACAGTACAACTTTCTTATTTTTCAGAGATATGAAATGAAATTTACCCTCGACAAAAAACATTATTAAATATAATAATGCAGTAAAATAGCTACCTGTGTACAAACTACAAACAAATACATTTGTCATTTTCAATTGTAAAAACATTATGTACCAATGCCCTCCGCCAGATGAGGTGAATATTACTTGATGAAACATTTCACAATATAAATTGCATACATACGTTATCGTTAAGACCAATTCAAAGGAACATCCTCGTTCATGAGACGACAGAAAGCTTGAAAACTCATAAGAAGCGTACGGTGCGATGCAGCTAATGAAATAGCTAATAGACGCATTCAAGTTCCAACTGTGCTAGCAACGAAAGTTTTGCAGGGATCGAACCTTCCGGGTTCAATAACCAACTTGCTTGCAACAATCGATGGAGACAACAAATATTGGTTCCAAATTTGCAAAGTGCAACGGTATAGACTATCCACCTAACGCTTACACTCACACAAGACACCTAACTTATCATAAACATACTATAACAGTGAAACATAAAATTTAGACACTTAACTAAACTTCCCGTTCATAAAACCTTTAAAGCTTCGAATATTCACCTAACCATTGTAAATGGGTCAAGTTCCTTTATGAGGGGCACATTGTGAACGCACAAAGAAAAGTGAACACGTGAATGAGCTTCAGGATTCTAAAGAGCTGAGAGCCTGCCCGCACCTACTTACGAGAGTAGCGCAGGGGCTGAAATGCTGAGTGATGGAAATTACATTAAAAAAAAAAACACTATGGCAATCAAAATTGAAAGCCATACACTGGTAGGAACTGACCTAAACAGGCCTATGAAAATCATTACCAAGTATTTAATGGAGTTTTTATTTGTTATGATTAGATAACTTATGCAAATAATTAAATCGGTTAAGTCTAGATATATTTTCAAGTACTTAAAAATAAATTCATTTGACTTAGGAGACTGATCGTGCAATTGTAAAAATATCTGTCTACAATTTCTACATCAAAACATATTTTTCGCGTCACATAAATAATTTAGGATAATTCAAAGTCAAAAAGTGGCAAATAGATTTTTTTTATTGCGCCTATCAGAAAATTGATGGAAAATATATTTTAGTCATTGCCATGATAATTATATTTTCCGCTACGGGTACAGGAACCCCAATCTATACTCGTATTATTCGTTACCCAGTCCATTTCAATATACGGTTTGGTAGTCCATTTACCTGTATTATTCTTTTATTCATATTTCTTTATATAACTAAATTAAAAGAAACTACGGGGCAAACAATGTAGAATCATTATAATTATTTGGCAGGTCGCTAGCTTCCGCGAGTAATGTTGCAGCTGAGTGAAAAAATAAATATTTTAGCTAGTTACACGGACTGGAAATCCCCTCTCAAAGCAGTGTTGTTTATTTTATTATAATAAAACATTTTACTGACTAAATGGTGTCAAGAGGATGTCAATGACTCCCAACTTTCTATTATTATAACGTTCGTTCCATTTTGTACTGATAAATGTTTTCAAAGAAATAATACAGACAAGGCGGGATTAGAAGCAGTCGACATATACAGGGTGTGGCGTAATGAGTGGATAATAGGGTACCTGCGGGTAGGGGCCATTGTGGCGGTTCAGAAAAATATTTGTTATGCTCAGTAAAAGTGCCTCGGTTTTCGAGATATTCGACATTTTCGAAATTTAAGAAATATTTCACCCTTCGTCACTATTTTTGGCGCCCAGACTGCAAATGAAATTTTTTTTTCTATCTGTTTTTTGGATAGTATTCTTGGATAGATGTGCTGTCGAATGGAAACTATTATTTTTATAACACAAGCACAGTTATGTTTTTAAAATAAGATTTCACTAAAATTTTACTTGCTTTCGTTTGTTTTCCTGACCTTTACCCTTCTGTGGTGTAAAAAAAATGTATGGTCACTTGAATGCCAACGTTTAAAAAAATTAGCCTTTTTCATCGAGATTCCGAAATGGTATATTACATGGTATTTCCACAAGTTGATTCAAAATTAATTCCTATTAAAATGGGTAGAGCTAATTATTATAAAATTACAAATAGTACTAAAATTTACTTCATTACTTAAAATCACCTAAAAACATTAGTTTAAAATTCGGTAATGAAATAAAACGAAACAATAAATTTTAAATGCATTTCATTTATTAAATTTACTATCACAAAAGGTGTTCGAAAAGTCCACCACGTGCTCTGATGCATGCTCTGCACCTTTTGATAAAAGATCTTTTAATCCTGTTCGCAAATCTTTGCTCTGTGATTTTCTGAGCAGCTAATCGCACACGCTCCCGTAGCTGGTCCACTGTATTAATTGGGTCTTTATAAACCTTTTCTTTAAGACATCCCCAGTAAAAAAAGTCCAATGGGTTGCGGTCTGGTGAACGAGGTGGCCACAAAATTGTCCCCAAACGACCGATCCATCGTCGACGATATGTTTCATCGAGGTATTGTCGAACATTTCGGGCGTAATGAGCGGGGCAACCATCGTGCTGCAGCCACATTCTTCTTCTATCTTCTAATGAAACATCTTCTAATAAAAGTGGAAGTTCGTGCCGTAAAAAATGTAAATACGTTTCTGCAGTCAATGTTCCAGACAATTCGAATGGTCCGATGATTTTGCCATTTAGAATTCCAGTCCATAAATTAATTTTGAACTGGTACTGGGACCTGTCTTCTCTGGCCAAATGAGGGTTTGTACGCTGCCAACTGTGCAGATTGTGCATATTAAAATACCCATCTTTTTTGCACGTGGATTCGTCGCTCCACAAAATTTTATCGAAGAAATCGGGATCAGCGTTCATTTTTCTCAGCATTGTTTGGCAAAATGCAACTCGTGCAGGGTAATCTCTTGGTTGCAAACATCGAATGGATGAATGAATCAACTTGTGGAAATACCATGTAATATACCATTTCGGAATCTCGATGAAAAAGGCTAATTTTTTTAAACGTTGGCATTCAAGTGACCATACATTTTTTTTACACCACAGAAGGGTAAAGGTCAGGAAAACAAACGAAAGCAAGTAAAATTTTAGTGAAATCTTATTTTAAAAACATAACTGTGCTTGTGTTATAAAAATAATAGTTTCCATTCGATAGCACATCTATCCAAGAATACTATCCAAAAAACAGATAGAAAAAAAAAATTCATTTGCAGTCTGGGCGCCAAAAATTTGACGAAGGGTGAAATATTTCTTAAATTTCGAAAATGTCGAATATCTCGAAAACCGAGGCACTTTTACTGAGCATAACAAATATTTTTCTGAACCGCCACAATGGCCCCTACCCGCAGGTACCCTATTATCCACTCATTACGCCACACCCTGTATATAGGATTACATTTCCGTATTATTACTATTTGTTATTATTTTATAACTAAAATAATTAACAAATCGTATAGAAATGGAATTTTTCCTACAGAAAAATGGCACTACGCGAATTTTGGTTGAAATGCACATTGATTTACTTATTGACGTTGCTTTGTTTTTATTTCTATTTTTATTGAATTGAAGAAATACTATGTAAATATTCACATAAAAAAAGAATAAGTCTTTTAAATCACCTTTCATTCGCCTTAATCTAATTCATTGAATTAGATCTAATCCTAGCATTCCATAATCCTGTACAAGAACACGAAAATCCGTAACCTTTATTAATTAAATTTATCACAGCCCCACACGGAGAGTAAACAAATTTAGGACGAAACATGCATGATTTAAAATGCGACCCGTGAATTTCGCGTGTCGTGCTCATAAATTTCTTGCGGAGCATGAAAAATGAATGATATATATGGACCCTGCTTTTTCATATTGGTGGAACTTTTGAATTACTTGGTGCGTTATTTCCGTACCTGATATCGACGTTTGTGTTGCTGTAATTATCAGATTTTGTATACACATTGCGGCTAGCATAATACAGTTTCATCATTTCTGTAAATTCGGTTATAGCACAGCTTGATTAAAACTTGAAAAATTATTATCAGCCATCAGTTACATTCGATTGATATCAACTTTTCCCTACACAAATACTCGAAGCGCTGCAATTAAAGGGAAGCTCGAAGAGTCTCCTTTAATAAGGTAGTTGATAGCTAACAAATCTACCAACAACAGCTCTTGGTACTCGTAATAATGAAAAGAACCCCAGGGGAAATATAAAAGCTCATAAAGCTCCCTCCCCATTTGCAGTTTGAAGCGATTATTAGCGAAACTGGGGCGTGCCATCATTATTTAATTACTTACTCTAAACTGGACTCTAATTGCATTTACGTGTTTTTTTTTTTATATTGTTAGGCCGCACCGTACTGTCTACTGCGTAGCTGCTACGCGTTCTACATTGTAGAAACTCTACATACTTTTGAAAATAGTGAAAAAGAATGTCATTACATATTATAATAATAGTAAAAAATAGTTAACTTATGATATTATTTTCCTTAAATCTTCAATTTTCCGTGTGTACAAATAGTATCAAAAAAGGAATAAATAAATGAACTTCAATTAAAATTAATGGTTGAATTTCAACCACCTGGGCGAAAACTATTACTGTTTATTAGACCTGTAAAATGCGACCTAATTGTTGTAAAACGCGAGTCCATTCCACGCTGTCACATTACTAAGGGCACAGTAAAACAATTTAGTAATTAGCTGCCCGGCGGGAGTCCCCGCCATTAGTGAAATTGAGTCGCGCCGCCCCGTTATTCCCCATGTATTATGAATAGGGGCTCGCAGGTGCTACACTCGGAACTCACGTCTAATGCATTTGCCGTGCACGCCTTGCTCGTCTTGTTGTTTTAGTAATGTAATGTATCATTTTTAAACAGCCAGTATTTCTAATGTAAATTTACTATATACTTGGCAATATTAGAAAAAATCGTTCAACTGGCCTGGCAGCTCCGTTGGTAGTAACCCTGCTTTCTGCGCTGCAAGACGTGGGTTCAATTCCCACCATGTACAAACATTTGTGTGACGAACATAGATGTTTGTTCTGTGTCTGGTTGTTAATGAATAAAATGATGAAAGATTGAATGATTGATTGATCCATAAAGTTCAGAATTTCTTGGTATATCAATGCAAAACTATTGATCTACAAATGATGATCTAACATTTTCAGGCTTCACATCCTGCAACGGTGAGCCAGTCACTTGAACTTCCTATCGCCGGCAGCCACCCGGAGGGAACAATTTCAATATGACGTAGTTAGTTTGAAACTTTTGCAATTATCTTTTGTTACGATTCTTCCGAAGTTCGCCAAAAGCTCCTGTTCCGCCGTGAAATGAGCTTGATATACTACGGATGGTTGTTCAGTAACTTGTCTTCTCTAAGGAGTGAAGTATTAGTCAGTTTCGAGAGCCTTCACGGTATGTATCTATATTCAAAGTCAAAGTCAAAAACTTTATTTCCATAGAATTCATAAGGAAATGGCTTGGAAACGTCAATAATATTCAAAATATAAGGTCACGCGTACTTATCGCTAAGTTTGCCGCCTGTTCAAACCCTATCCGACCTTCCACGGCAAAGAATAAACACGAAACCCCTAAAGGAGGGCTTCCTTTTTTTCGCGACTACGATCCTTGTAACAATCTGAGTACTTAGATCTATGTTACATTTATGACTACATAAAATGCTGATATCAGATATTACTAATGTTTTGTGTGTCGTTGAGCGGAGCGACATCAGACCATGGGAATTTATCATTTATATAATCGCATAGCATTTATATAATCGATTTATATGTCGCCCACTGTTCCTAACCATTTATAATAACCTTCAACTAATCGTATCATTGGTCTTCTCGAACCAGCGTAGAGAAAGGACTAAAGTGCGCCTCAAAGAGGCTCCTTTCCGGCTTTCGTGCAATTGACACATGTCTACGAATTTTTGGTTGTAGGACATGTGGGTTACCTCACAATGTTTTTCTTTACCGTTTTTGAGAACGTGATAGGTATTGCACATAAGTGGAAAAACTCATTGGTCAGGATTTGAACCAACGACTTCCAGATTGAAACTCGGACTCACCACTGGGCCACCACGCTCTAATGATTTATTTATATGAGCCCCACGGTGAATGTCATCCCAAGGGAACACTGAAATTTTCCGGGATATAAAAGCCATATGTGCTATAATCTATCTCTGTGCCAAATTACATACAGATCCTTTCAGCCGTTCTGGTGTGATTAACTAACATCCATCCATCCAAACTTTCGCATTTATAATTATAGTAAGAATTTACATACTAATATGAGTAACCGACTATATAAACTGGATATTTAATGTAAAAGGTGTGGTTGCCGGTGAAATTACAGGCACGTGAGACATTCCATTTTCACGTGTCGAACTTCAGGGCGACGCGGTCTTCTGATAAGTAATTAGAAGACCCCAAAACGTATTTTTGCTCTGGATAGACAGAGATTATCCCTTAGAGGTTATCGATGGGACAAGACATATAAAAAAATAAAATATTCAGTTTGGATAAATAGCTCAAGTCACTCAGATTTTAAAAAACCTCTTACACCTTACGCTAAAGCATGTTTAGAACGAGGAATCAAAGAGCAAACACATACATCAATATGAAAAAATAATTTATTAATAATATAATTAATGAGTTAAATTATATATCAAAATTATTTTACAATAAAATGTGAAGAGACAGTGAATGTCGCCGAGTGTTCAAAAATTTAATAATAAAATCTGGCTCACGACTTTTAAAAAAGTGGATGATAAAAAAAATGATTTTTTATTTACTTATTTCGTAAATAATTACGTGACTGATGTATAAGACAGTGTTAAACGTGGATTTTCAAAGCAGTATGAATGCAACTTATCGTAGCTCAAGTTAGCGACAGATATAGACAAGAGATACAGAAAAGTCATACTTAACTGATATGAACCGAAGTGATACTAATTTATTTGCATTCAGTTTACATGACTACCGAATAATGCAAGTGGAAAAAAGTGGCGACTTACTTAGAATAGTTTTGTTGACTCTTTCATTACAGCCATCTCTTCTACTTGTAATGAAATAGAGATACATGACGTTTAGTTTGTTTTATCTAGCACTTACAGATTCGGTAACATTATTTTATTAATTACTTGTAAGTTGCCTTTAGTATGATGAAGTGAACCACGTAGCCCATGGACGGCTGTACTTTGGACACAACTTTTTACATGGTTAAGTTAAAAATTAAATGGCGGTTAGTCAATAATGCCAAAATTCTAAAATCTTTCATAATGCTACAAATTATTTTGTTCTCTTTTAATCTATTCGAAATGAATGGTGTCCACAAGTACAGCCCACTGGTGCAACACTTGACCCTACAAAATATTTGTGATACAGTCATTTCTTCTAACCATGTTCTCTGCTGTTTTATTGCAGCTAATATATAAAAAAAAGTTTTTTTTTTCTAGTCAGAATATCACTATATTCTGAATTACATATCAAAAAAAGAAACTACAGCTCAATAAAAAAAAAAATGGTATTCAAAAATCTGCGTTCAGGGAATCACCATAATGACTACAAAATAAAAATCAACCTAAATAATTTATAATGTTTAAGCTTTAAATAAAAATATATTAACTATCACAATAATGGTCTTCAGAAAACCTTTTTAATCTCGTATTCACATTATACATATACAACATAAATATACAATAATAATTATTATGTTTACATAGTTATGAACGAAATCACAGAAATTATCCTCGAACAATATTATACAAAAGATAATATTTAATCACCGTTATCCCTTATATCGCCTTGAATTTTGTGTAATCACCAATCACAAAATACAACAATTACTTTGCGCAGCAATACGAAAAAACCGACTTCATTAGAACTAGAATGATTCCTCTTGAGGACCTACTTTTTCTGAAGTCGGTTCAAATATATAATATCAATTACACAGGCACAATCTAGACAATTTTAATTATTCAAGCCAAACTTACAATTAAACATTATATTCATCCCTACCGTAGCTAACTAACCGTTCCATGTTGTAATTGTCCTTGCACTAGATATTCCAGTGCGTCTACTTTTATGATTTGCAATACATCAGCTTACATTCGTTTTAAAGCATACTTAACTATCTACCTTACACCCATAGATATAGAAGTGAAAATTAAAAAGTACCCGTAGTTAAAACAGTGCAAGAGATGAAGCTGAAGAGTGAAATGGGTGTTTGAACTTTCAGAAAGAAACTTATTTATTAGGTTTTTATTCTGAGAGTTCAATAATCCCTATTTCCCTCTAGAAATTTACTATGAATTTCTCAAGTTATCTTGAGTAAGGTTAGCATAACATATTGCTATGATATATCTTTAGCTGATAGTTGATACTATTATAACGGATAGCAGTAACTACTGTGACGTCAATTTTGAGAGATTTGAGCTAACAATTACTTTGGTACAATGACATAATCTGCAGCCTATCGGGAGGTAACTGTCCCAGACAGTACACGATCATTCTCATATGATAAAAGATCAACTGTAAACTCACACACTGATTCATAGATCAAATCATTGTAAATAGAAGAGGCCACGGCTAGCAGTAACGGAACGTAATTGATGTCAATACTAAGAGGCGTCTACCTGTAGCTGATACCATATCGGGTGGCCACTTGTGGCGTGTGAGTAGATGCCACGGCTAGCAGTAACGGAACGTCACTGACGTCAATACTGAGAGGCGTCTACCTGTAGCTGATACCATATCGGGTGGCCACTTGTGGCGTGTGAGTAGAGGCCACGGCTAGCAGTAACGGAACGTCACTGACGTCAATACTGAGAGACGTCTACCTGTAGCTGATACCATATCGGGTGGCCACTTGTGGCGTGTGAGTAGAGGCCACGGCTAGCAGTAACGGAACGTCACTGACGTCAATATTGAGAGATTTGGTGAGAGTAGCGATGTCACAGAAGTCAGTCGACATCAACATGTCCGCTAACGTCTTGGAAATAACGCAAAACTCACGGAGCTTGCTTTCTACGAAAGAGAGACACTGAAACAAAGGGAATTATGTTAACATCTTATCATTTGAATTTCCCCTATCAAAAATGAAAAATGTTTAAATGCGTCCATTGTAAATAAATTTATGAAAAACATTTTACATATGTGCATTTTATGCTATTACATTGGTAACGACAAGGGATCAAATTCGGGTCACTGACATTTTCCAGTCACACTAAAAATAAATAATAATAGATATTGATGGACATTTCACCCAGAGCCATTTAGCCCCAAAGCAACTTAAGCATAGCTTGGAATAGTATCATGGGAACCAGACAACTGATGTAATACTTTTTTTTGTAAATACATACATATAACACATTAACACCCAGACACAGAACAAACATTTAAACACCTATTCGTCATACAAATATTTGTTCTGGGTGGGAATTGAACCCACGAACTACAGTGTAGAAGGCAGGGTTACTACCAACTGAGCTGTGAGGCTAGTCACTATAAATCATATGTAGCATCTGTAGGTTGGCAGTTACTTGGGGAGCTGGAACTTTGGCTTTCCACATGGCATGTACTGCGTCCAACATAGCGCCAACAAGTGGAGACATTCCACTGGTGCCGCACTCCCTCCCCACCACTCTCACCTCCCTAGAAGAGTTACAGTCATTTTAGGTCATTAGTATCGAAAGTAAGCAGCCAAAAACGTGGGCATCTTGTTGCGTTGAATCACGAAAGAGGTGATCGATAATAATTACTTTGCGCAGGAAAACGAAAAAACCGTCTTCATCGCCATGAACGAGAATGATTCCACGTTATATAATATATATTTCAGTTATTTTGATTGAGAAACCAAACCACTAAACCGAATTAGATGAAGTTTCTGTGAGACCAATCAGAAAATAGAACCTTTTAGATGAAAACGAATTTTACCTATGCGACTTGGGTCCTCTCCTACAAGGTACGACAAGACCCAAGTAACTTCGAGACGTGTGGGTGGAATGTCTCATGCTTGTAATTTCATGTACATTCTGTATGGAATGTGTGTCAGTTCAACATGTTTCAATTTGTTTTCTTCCCGTTTTTATTCTTAAATAGATATCACAGCTGCTTTTGGCGGCCAAATTAAATTACCACGTGTTCGTATCTGCGATGATAGCAACGGCTTGGAGCGGCGACTCCGCGCTCCTGTTGAGATACGAAGTCAAGTCCAAGTCACGTCTCAGCTCACATTCCCAAACCTCTGGTTTCGCTAGAGTGCCTGAAAACGACAAAAACAAACTATTTATTTACCAGAAAACATAATTTGTCTAATATGATAAAAAAATATTACAGTTAGTCAAATCTAAAGAACTAATGGTAGCTCCCAGGCCTAGTGGGGGCACTAGGCCTGTAGAAGGTGGAATATAACACTGTGACTGTAATTTCACCGGCAATCAGACCTTTCAAACCTGATAACAGTAATGCGTATGCGCTAATGCTAAGCAGCAGAAGTAGGATACGGTGGCAGTACTTCCCCGGACGAATTTGGCCCAAATACTCTACCCACACAAAAAACACATACTGGCGGTACAAACATTTTTTTATAAACAACTATATTCCAGTTTTATTCTAAGCAAATAAAGATAATATTGTATTCTTAATGTAAAACTTTATCGTGTATAAAATAAATATTTTCTATGTATATACAAGCTTACCTATGTCAATATGGATATGATTGCTAAAAATAATATGACATTTGCCTTAAGTAAATCTGTTATCAGCACAGCGATACTAATTTGGCTTTCTACATATCTACACTTCTATGTACGTCCAACTTTAGAGTTTCCTTATTTTTGATACCCTCAATCGTAACCTAATATCGCAACCAATAATAGTAACCATGACATATGACCGACGACAAGCCATTACCTCGCTCGCATTCTTCGAGAAACGCTACTTTTTTTTATGTGATTGGCGTGGCGGAACTAGCTGACTCTAACTAAAGGTGTTTAAGACATGAAATTGTAACATCTCCGTCTCGGGGTGATGGACGCAACGCAATGCGACTTAGGTCGTCTTATATTTTGGTGGAGGGCTTGAGTCGTATTGTTGTTGTCCATGGGCGGTTACCACTTAACATCAGGTGGGCCGTCAGTTCGTTCCATCGTCTTAGTCACATAAAAAAAAAATAGTTTAACTCACCTTGTAATATTAAATCAGGTACATAATGATCGGTGAGGCCGCCCAGTAACGAGCGATGGAAGCCAGCCTGTGCGCACTCCGTCGCACACATCTTGGGAACAGGAAACTCTATCACTTGTCTCACTTCTACCGTCTTGCTGGGCACCTGTCTGCGCGTGCGCCGAATTTCAGGCATTTTCAGTTCCAAAACAGTCGGCTTTACCGTTAATTTCGATTGACTCGATGGAAATTTAGAATTGATTGCAGATATTGTTGAATCGACTGGATTTGCTGATGACGTAGATGTTTCGCTGATTTCCTTTTGCTCATCGGAAATAGCAGTGGTTGAATCGTATGATGCTGTTATTTCTGATGAAACGGCAAATTTCAGTTCGTTTGATGAAACTGTGTTTAGTTCAGCAGAAATTGCGGATATGGGAGTTAATGTGTCATTTGATGAGGCTGAAGTTTTGGATATGCGGTGTGACGATTGTGATAACTCATTTATTGAGGCAAATTTTGCATCGTTTGAAACGTTGAGCTTTAATTTGTTTGAGGAGATATTTGTATCGCTCGCATGTATTCTCGGTCTCGAGTCATCATTTGATGAATATTCAGTCGGACTGTCCACTAAGTCATCCAGTGGAACCAACAAATTCAAATTTCCCAAGGATTTTGTAGCTTTTAATTTTGTTTTTAAAATTCTACTATGCTCTCGTTTATTTCCTGATATCTGAGCGCCTGTTTTATATGAATCTTGTGTAGATATTTGTGGGATTTTAATAATTGGTATTGTGGGCATTCCTTTGTCGCACAAAATGTCTGAACACACATCAGTTACTACTGTCTCCAAATTATCTTTCGTTTCAAGATTCACTTCCCCATCTGACACTGATTTGGTGTTAGCTAGATTGACGACTACAGTGTTGTCTTTCCTCTTCCTCACGAAGGTCTTGGGCGACATTTCCCGCTTGTCCGTTTCCGTGACAAGTTTCCGGTTGGCGTACTGCGGCTCGAGCGCGCGAGGCATGTCGTTCATGTACTCCATTTCAGACGCGTTGGTCGGCGTCTGCAGCATAAACTCCATTTGACACTTGTCACAAGTCTCGCACCTCTCCTCCTGGATCGGCGGAACGACAGTGGGGTCGAACTGAAAGTTGTCCAGCTTCAAATTCCCCGGTTTTCCGATATAGTGCCTGTCTAGTATCTCCAAGTTTTTGCTCTTCATATAATTAGTGACTATTTGAGGGTACTTATCGAACTCGAACTTAAAACCGGAATGTTTGATTGGCTTGGAATGTTGAAGTGTTTGCGAACAGCACTTGGACGGGCTGTCGACGCCGGCGCACGTTTTGACGCACTCTTTCTGTTCGGCCGGCTCGTTGGGTTTGGAGGATTTTTTGACGCTTTTCCCGCCGTTTGATTTGTTCTTCAGTCCGACGAGTTTGTCGTCGTCCCCCAATACGAATAAGACTTGTTCAGGGGCGGCTTCGTCGGAAGTAGTGGAGTTGAGACTAGAATCTGAGGAGGCTACCAACGAGTGCATCGTGGTATGATTTCTCCTAAGACCGGAGGTGCCGCCCGACTCCGAGCTAGAGAGCTTCCGAGTGAGGTTCGCGAGGGTCGTCGACCGCTCGCAGCTGACTTCACTCACTAACGTCCTGGCACTATCACTATGAGTATTGACTGGCACTTTTGTCACGACGATGGTTTTCCCTTCGTCGATCGGAGAGTCTTGGTATTTGAAGACGTTTCGTGTGACGTCACCGCACCGCATGAAGTACGTGAGGACAACGAGAAGCCTGTTTATGAACGGTGAATTCTTCTCCCCGCTGAGTATGGTCCTGGCGGCGCGGGAGGGGTAGCCGATGCTTCCGCACAGGTCGCCGAGTTGCGCCCACATCGCGTTGTAAGGGACCTTCCTCTGGTTCGAAGAGTTTTTGTGGTCGACGGTGTCGTAAGGGCTAACGGTGGTCACCCATCCGAGGTGGTACGTCAGCACGTGCGTAAGTAACGCGCTAACGAAACTGTAACGAGAAAAATACGGGTAAAGTACGACAGAATTCTAAAAGTATTTTTATTAATAGATTTTTATTATATTGCCATGCTCTGGATGAGATTTAAATTATTGGTCAAGTTTCAAGTTTAAATTGTGTGAATGTACTGATATAATACTTAAATATTGTTTTTCGTTAATGTTTCTGATGTTTTAATACTTATTATGCTATTCGGGGCGGAGACAAATCCACCAAATCCCAGATCATAAAAATCGGTCAACCCGTTCTTGAGTTATAAATGGTGTAACCAATAATCCGACTTTATTTTATCTTATATAAATATACAAATTAATAAACCTAGAAAAACTGTCAAGCAAAATCTACAACTCGCATTTTCTCACAAAGAACGGGGTATCAATATAATCAGCATAACAAATGCCGATCAGCTGTTAAGAAAACAAAGCAATTAATGAGACATCCGGTTATAACATGTGTAATTTCCACCGCCCACGGTTGCACAACAATGTCGAACGATTTGTTTACGTCAAAACGTTAAAAAAAACCGTTCGTATCACGTGAGTAACGCGTAAACATAACGCACCGAAATAGACAACGTACCTGTTATAAATAACGCGAGACGGGGAATTTTCATTCACACATTTATATAATAGAAACGGCGTGCGAACTCAGCATAAAGTCCACATCGTAGGTGGAATTACATTTATGCGGTGTGGATCCAGGGGGAAATACCAGCTGATTTTTATTTCAATGATGCCTCAAGGATAATAATAATAATAATAATATATTGGTTGACATTTGTTTGTCCTGGGTGGGAATCGAACCCACGACCTACAGCGCAGCAGACAGGGTTACTACCAACTGAGCTATGAGGCCAGCCAGTATAATAATTGAATCAGTTTTTCGCAAATAGTGTTTTTGGGACTGTTAAACATAGATTATTCTAATATTTAGCTTATACTCACTGTGCCGGAAATGATCAGTGAAAACCTAATATTTCGTCGTAAAAAGCTCGCGTTGCTTGTTGGCTCATGGGTTCCTCCTAATGACTCTGAAAGCGTCCGCGACCACGAAGAGTCAGTGACGCATCACGGCAATGACATTGACTTTACTATGCGATCGACATAGCAGGTAAGTCTATGTCAAGACATTTTGAAATGCCTCTAATGATACTTAAATATGCTAACTTGTCTAGCTAGAAGAAATGCGTCTGACACATATATTAAATTTATTATATATTCGAGAAATAATAATTATATATTTCAGTTAACATCCACAATTCGTTTTATTACACACATTTCACAGCTTCGTTCAACAGTCTGTTTTAACAAAGAGCGGTAGAACTCACGCCAAGTTCGTCCGGGGAAGTACTGCCACCATGCCCGTTTCTGCAGCCAAGCAGTGACGCATTCGCGTTACTGTGTTCCAGTTTGAAAGGTGTGGTTGCCGGTGAATTACAGGCACATGAGGCATTCCACCTTCACGTCTCACAGTTAGGGGTGCATACGATGCGACTTGGGCCTTCTCGTACCTAGTAGGGGAGGGCCCAAGCCGTAATAAAAAAAAAATGTGTGCAATAAATATGTAGAAACATGAAAATATTGCCTATAAATTAACGTGATAAACATTTTTTTGATAATGTCACAACGTTAGACAGATGAAGCGATATAGCCTTTGGAGAAATTGGATATTTATTTTATATTTTTATATTATATCACGCGGTCAAATAGGATAATCCCTACGATAGTAATTTGGGATTAGCGAACGTGAAATAAATCTATCCTGCGATTAACCTCGCTTATAAACTAATTAATGTCGAATAACACATCAGATCTAATCTCGATAATCTCGGGCAGTCGGCCACCAACAAAGATGATGAAAAAAATAAAACATAAAACTATTTTCTTTTAGAATTTCGGATGAATATCTTTACTTTAGCACGACTTGTTATGAAATTGGACGCAACGCAATGCTACTTGAGTCATCTCGTACTTTGGTGGAGAGGACTTGATTCGTATTGCTGTTGTCTACGGACGGCGGTTACCACTCAACATCAGGTAGGCCGTCAGCTCGTATTATATGCTTTATTTAATCCTTCGTTCACATGCAGCTACTAAAAAGTATTGTAGACAGCTGTGGTCCCAAAGCAAAGCGGTCATATGCCACTTGGTCCCAAAGCTAATGATAGCTTACTACTGTTAGAATGAATAGTTTTGTTAGGCTGGCTAATCTGACAGAATCGACAGTATTATATTTAAACTGTCGACTAAAAGATACAGAGTGTATTCAATGCAAATAATAGTCATGTGACGCGTGACAGTTAAAACAATAGTTGTAAGGCGGGTCACGTATGCACGATCATGTGATAATCCTTTGTGTTTACCGCTATTTATAATGAGTTGATTAATATTTACTGAGTAATGTTGAATATTACCGATAAGTGGATTGGCCCGGCAAATACTTAACCGATTACATTCTTGAGGAACATCTATACAAATCAATAAAATTGGAGTGTCTGTTTGTAATAATTAAAATACCTGCTTCTTACTAATTGCATATGGATGTGTACACGGTACATATACCAAAACAATATTATTTACAATTTTTGTCTGTCTGTCTGTTTGTTCCGGCAAATCTCTGAAATGGCTGGACCGATTTTGACGGGACTTTCACTGGCAGATAGCTGATGTAACAAGTAGTAACTTAGGCTACTTTTCCGAGGGTTAAGAGAGGGGTGCGTGATAAAACCGAATTCCACGCGGACGAAGTCGCGGGAAACAGCTAGTTCGTACATAAATAAATATACGTGGACATTACACACAGCGTTATCTAGCGCCAAATCAAGCGTAGCTTGTACTGTGGGTAACAGACAACTGATATAATATATATACTGATGAATAATACTTATATACTTTTTTGTAAATATACTGTATATATTTGTATATATTTGTACATATAATAAATATTAACACCCAGACACAGAACAAACACCTATGTTCATCACACAAATATTTGTTGTGGGTGGGATTCGAACCCACGACCTACAGCGTAGAAGGCAGGGTCACTACCAACTGTGGCATGGGAACCAGAAAACTGATATAATACTTATATACTTTTTTTGTAAATACAAACACCCAGACACAGAATCAATATCCAAGTTCGTTGAAAAAAACGCTGCAGTATATGTTTTGTGGAAAGACGAAAGATATTACTTACAAATGTGTGGTCTTCGTATCACCGACAACCAACACGGCACTCAGATCGCGCATCATCGAATCGGCGAGTCTGTGCGTAGCGCGAGTGTCTTGCGTCACCAGACTCAGCCACACCGGCTGCAGCCGCGGCCCGTAGATCAGATCCGATAGCCTGCGCCAACACAAATGAGTTATTGAACATTTGCCCGGTTAGTTGCCGGGTATGTGAACATTTTTTTATGTGATTGATGACGGGACGAGTTGGTGGCCCACCCAATATTAAGATTTCCCATAACAACAGTGGAAACAACAGTGGAAAAAAATTCTTAAGTCTTCAAGATGGACCGACTCATTTGCCTATAATATCATCATAACACACACCCTTCAACCGAAATACAGTAACGTCCAGCAAGTGAATTCAAAAACAGAAAGGCACCAATGAGTTTGGTACTTGAAAAATACAAACACATGTAGCATCCATCCAATAGATCAGATCCGACAGCCTGCGCCAAAGAGAGCCATGCCATGGCACCTCTTCCTTCTCAACAGCTGACATGACATAGGAAATAACAAGATCGTACGAATGTATTGAGCTCACCTAAATAAAATAATACATATTGGTGGACATTTCACCCAGCGCCATCTACCCCCAAAGTGAGCTAAGCACAGCTTGTATCATGGCAACCAGACAAACGAATAATACTTATATACTTTTTGTAAATACGTACATATAATACATATTAACACCCAGACACAGAACAAACATGTATGTAAGTCACACAAATGTTCAACACATACAGTATACATATATGCAAGTGTGTACCAGAGGGCGGCGCGGCGGGCGGCGCGATGCAGCGTCGAGACGAACGCGCCGCCGCGACTCGAGAGCGCCGCGACGCGCAGCCGACACACTAGCGCCTGGATCTGCGGCGAGTGCTCCACGCATCTGCGCACTACATCCCTACACACAAACACACAAATAATTAATAATAAATATTGGTGGACATTTCACACAACGCCATCTACCCCCAAAGTAAGCTATACAAACCTTTTATCATGGGAACAACTGATACTTTGTAAATACATACATATAATACATATTAACACCCAGACATAACAAACATCTATGTTCGTCACACAAACGTTTGTCCTGGGTGGAAATCGAACCCACGACCTAAAACGCAGAAGGCAGCGTTACTACAAACTAAGCTATGAGGCCAGTCGGTAGTAACGCTGGTAGTAACGGAGCCAGAAACCAATCTTCAGCTTTACTGACTAATGAATAAAGTGTACACATTTATCACTCACATTCACAACAGAGCCAACAACGCTGTCGTTATACGACGGACAAAATCGTTTTAGAACAGGCAAGTTTGCACTCTAAAGCCATAATTAGAAAGCTTACATTAGTACTCACATCTCAGCCGAGTCGTTGACGGTGATAAGAACAGCGAGCCCCAATTTGTGCTTGCGCTGCGATACGCCGCTGCCGCTGGCGAGGCTGTCCGCGGTTCCGCTCGTAGAGCTGTTGGTGTATATCTGATGCAAGAATATATCTTTCAGAAAAACTAATACACTAACAATTGTTATATTATATACTAGCTGGGCCCCGCGGTGAATAAGTAATCCCACGGGAACACTGCACTTTTCCAGGATCAAAGTAACCTATGTGTTAATCCAGGATATAAGCTATCTTGGTACCAAATTTCATCCAAACCCATTCAGCCGTTTGAGCGTGAAAGAGTAACAAACATCCATACAAATTTTCACGTTTATAATATTAGTAGGATTAATAGGTTAGTTTGTATGTGGAAGGTAATCTCCGCAACTAAGTACTGAGCCAATTCTGAAATTTCTTACACTAATAATAATAATTATTTATTGGAAAAACATAGGTTAGGCTTAATACATACGTAGTTTGCGACAATTGATGTGTATCCAATAGTCGGTCTTATCGTATGATACGATTTCTTCCAAACTACCTTAAACTAAAATAAAAGTAACTTAATACTAATATAAGAACTACGCTGTTGAGCACGGAGGTAGACAATTGGAGGTATACACTGGGGCCCGAACTAGTATGAACTGTATCTCAGGTGGCACAGTGGCTATCCCCAACGTCCAGAACCCCGCGTCTCAAGAGCATAGCCTTGTATGTGTAAGGAAGCTATCCCTGAATGCTAGGCTATCAATTTATTCTAATAAAGATGAGTTCTGGCCGTAAATACTTATCGCTACCCGAGCGAAGTCAGGCCGCGCCGGTAGTACACGATAAAATAATATTAATAATGATAATAATGATAGTAAATATTGGGGGACATTTCACACAGCGCCATCTAGCCCCAACGTAAACTAAGCACAGATTGTATCATGGGAACCAGACAACTGATATAATACTTATACTTTGTCCTTACAAACTTAAATAGAAATAGCTAGCCAAAAAAGGTGTCCATTAATAGTAAACATAATATATTTATTACGCTGTTTATAAGTAAAGGACATTTAACCGTCAAGAAACTAGGTTAGTATATTGGCTACATAACTGCGGACTGGCGTGAACATAAGGCAAATCCACCCTTAAGCCTATTATTATATCTGCCTCATGTTATCAGCTCACATGACACCGGTCACTCATGTTATGTACCACGCGCTCTGCAGTGCTGATAATGTTGTATACAAACATTATCTACTATAATAATATCCAATCAATATTACTATGTGAAACAACTGACTGGCATATGGACTGCTTAAGGTACTTTTTATTTAAGGGTTTGCGTAGGGAATGTAATTTCTAAAACAAAAATCCGAAATCCTCTAGTCCGGAAGTATATTATATAAATTTTATTCATGACATCAAATTTATATATTTGTGTTTCTACAGATTTCATTTTCAGCATTATAAAGAGTCGTAGATCATGAGCTTAAAATTTAATTAGGTGAACTGAAAGATAATTTGAGGGCAAATAAGAATTTTATAAACAACATGAAACTTATTCATATGGAGATTTTGATTCCTAAAGGATCTTTACCTTTTGGGCGCCATCTCGACTCTATTCTGTGGGAGACCATTATGTGTGTGTTCATCATTTCATAAGCATCACATTGACACAGAAGGTATATTTTTGTTTATTTAAGTATTTTCGTAGACTCTACAGCACTTTGATACAAATTTACAAACGGCAATTTGTAAGTAAATCTTAATTCCAATAATAAATTCTCACTGTGTATGTAAAAACATATATAATTAATTCGTCATCGTCACATCAATAACAAAATTAACGATATATCCTTGAGGAAAGAACGAAATTTCACGCCTACTACTTTAGATACCATGTAGAAGAGAAAGAGCACTTGTTCACTAAACCTACATTACATCTTTATCACCAATACTGAAATAACGAAAATTTGGGAAAATACAGGAATAACCTAAAAATTGCGACGAAAAGTACGCGATTCTCTATCAAATTCAACAAGTGCCACAATTTAGAAGAATTTACATCTGCGTCGTAAAAGAGTTAACGACCGAATGTTCAATGTAAAAATGATTTATCGTTTTGATGATAAAAAAGATCACTAGAAAAATATCATTCAAAAAAAGTTTGCATAATCTGTAATCAACTACGAAAAATAACGAGGTTTTTTTTTTACATATAAACTACGAAAACAAACTAGAATATACCAACAACATTCTTGGACGCACTCGTCAATTCGTCCAAGTGGCACTAGATTATGTCAACATTTTAGACTCATACAAACTTTAAAACTGTAATAGGAATCCTATGGAAATTAAAAGTAGAATTTCCAATTCAAATATTTCAGACTCTCAGATTCGATAAGTATTTAAATACTTTATACTCTTTTATAAACATATAAATTAAAATGCGTATCATAAGACCACTTCGCAAATATCACAATCAATATATGTTGTTACTATGTTTTGTTTATCTAGTGAAGACTACCATACGCTGTGTACAAATAAAACTATTGGCTCCTAAATTTACACGGGCAAACCTAAATATCCTAAAAATAATGAATTATCGACACGGCAGCAGAATAATCGAATGAGATGAGAGAACACTTACCTGCGAATCGCTACTGGTGGCATTGCCAGTCGGCAGACTGAGTAGTTGCGACGACTGTCCTAGGTCGAAACGCGTCGCTATGTTTTGGGAAGCTCTCCGCTGCCAGCTTCCATTGCTAGATGTGCTTAGCTTCCGCCCCGGTAATGCTACCAATAAAACAATAAGCCTTTTGAAACTATGCCTTCTTTTATTTAGATCTTAACGCAGCTGCAATGGATTTTTTATCCGATGAAGTTCATCTGGACTTAGGTATTATACGCTATAACGTATTTAATTACACTGAAAATAAAACGATACGCCAGCTACGGTTGGCCAGAAGGATGAAGTAACTGCATATGTTAGAAACCGTGAAAGTGAAAATGGTGAAGAATACTGAAAGTCTTGTCAAACAGAGGAATTTAAATGTGTGAAAATTCACTTGACACAGTTACTTAACGCCAGTAGAGTCGTTCTTACCATAAAACATTATATTATTTATGTCAATGTATCAAACAATCGATTGGTTATTGCCAAAGGCTGCATAATAATGGTAATAATTAGCTTATCGAATCCCAGAAGAATGAAAGCGTAAGAATCACTTACAATGAAAAGAGCAGAAATCCTCCTGTGTTTCATTCCCATCCCACGTCTCGAACATTGAAAAGTAGTCATAAGTCGAACTGACGCTGCTGTACGGTGAATGATCACCGCAAAATCCTGAAAAGATGCCTTTTGTCAAGCATTGACCTGCCTTTAATAAGAGACTTCACTGTACTTTAGTAAAAATACAATAGAAACAATACTGGACCGAGGATAGGTCCTTGTGGTACTCGGTTACGCGTCATATTTCTTGTATACCCTTTCACTGTCATGTGACCGGACCTGGTAAAGTTGTAAATCGTTATCAATATACTTCAATGTTAACAACATAAATCAATGTAGTACAAGATAATGGGATATAATCATTGATTTGTATGTGGCCATTGCCAATCTTAAGTTCAGATACTACCCAGCAACATAGGCAGAAAACAACGTCATCGATAACGAAACTGGGATACGGTTTCAGACTGTTATTTACATTTATATAAAGGTTTTGGCAGAGATATTATATGACAGTTTTAGGCCTTTTCAAATCAAATTAATTTATTTCAAGAAAAACCTGTATTATGATATTTAAAGAACTTCTTCCATCCTTCTTTACTGAAAATATCATACATTTGAAGACAAACAAACCTGAATCTCCTCTGTCCAATGAGAAGCTAAGTGAAACTCCTTCGCTCGCAGACGGCACGGTCAGCGGTTTAGACGCGCTAGCGCTAGTGTCTAACCGGTCGCTAGTCTTTCGTTCCACTTTGCTGATGCGGCGCGACACAGGCACGCAGAACAATTTCGTACACATTAACCTGATGACAAACATAACCTATTTGATTTACTTTACGTATAACACATATTTATCCTCAATGTTTAGCCTTGATAAATTGAGTTAGTTTCATATTTTTGTTTTGATGGTTTTAAACTTTATTAACTGTCTCCAATTTTTTCTCGTGTAATTAGAATTAAGTAATACTATTTGGACACCCGTGATACAGGCTAGCCCTAGTGCGGGGTCCACAGACATGTTATTTACATGGCAACTTTTATGGAAAATAAATGTTTTTTTTTTTTTGATGGCTTATATTTTATCGGTACAACAACACCACAGACTTACACCACATTTTTTTTTAGTTTTTTTACACTCGTCAAGCCAATTTTTACCTTCTCGGTTCATCCATAATATGAATTTTCAATGAGACACTCTTGCAGTTCATGGCGACAGCGCCGAATATCATCTCACCGAGAACGGTCGCGTCCGCCTCCGGTCCCTTGTACTGGAACAAAACAATAAATAAATATTGGTGGACATTTCAGACAGCGCCATCTAGCCCAAAACTAACCATTGCTACTTATAAATATATAGTAGCACCCAGACACAGAATAAACATATATATTCTATGTATCTTGTACTGGGTGGGAATCGAACCCACGACCAACAGCGCAGAAGGCAGGGTTACTATCAACGGAGCTATGAGGCCACTGATGTAACAAAACTAATAAAATTTTGATTTCGTGCGCAATACTAGGCTAAAAAAGTTCAGTTATGCTACGCTTTCGATACTGGGAAACCATATCAAATCCAAAGCTCAGGGTATATAATGTATTTGACACTTCAGACGTCACAAACGGAGTGTGGAGTGGTGGCGTTGACAATTTCACTTGTACATTGCACTGCTATTAGAAATCACGCGATCAATTGCTAAATATAATTTTCCGCTATGCAAGTACGTCATGTCTAGAATGAAATTCCCTAATGATGTCATCAGGAATCTGGTTATGTAGTAATAACGGAAATAACCTTTGAAACCGGAAGTCAATGCAAAATTTGTATCCTGCACGATATTGATCGTGACACATATTGATGTGTGATATTTGGAATACGAATTTGTTTCTTGTAATAGATTATTATAGCCTTGACTTACGTTAAGCAAGAGGTCACAGATACATAATACACCAAGTCTTAAAACCAAAAACAAACAATGTTTTTTTTCTTTGGTCGCAACCTTATTATAAATTATATTATGATAGCTCAGGAAATCGGTTGACTCATGAAAAGGTGCGTCCGCCCACCTTGTACGAAGCACGTGATTCTATTCCGAGTACCTAGTATATGAAGATTCAAGATCACATCGATACAAAAATAACAAATGTGTACCTAATTTTATTTCTAATGTAACACAAAATAAATATTTATTCTTTCTTTCTTTCAAATGAACATTGGATTTCACACAGCGCCATCTAGTCCCTAAAGGAAGCATAGCTTGCATCATGGGACCAGACAACCGATATAATACTTTATTTTGGTAATTACATAACAATATAATATTAACACCCAGATATAAAACAAACATCTATGTTCGTCACACAAATGTTTGCCGACTTTGCGCTGTAGGACGTGAGAATCGAACCCACGTCCTACAGCGCAGAAGGCAGAGTTGCTACGAACTGAGCTAAGGCCAGTCAATTTTCCAATATCATCAGTAATAAACTAGTCAATAAAAACTAGATGAAGATGCTTAATCCGCGAGCTCATAATCATATTTTACAACACATCGTAACTAAGAAATATTTCACGTGATCGACTATAAATATATTTGTATGGCTAGCTACGCCTACGGAGGAAAAGCGTTGTATTCTTTTTGCTATAAACACCATTCTTATTAAATTGAATGACCTGTTTTCTAAAAATAAGGTGATATTTGCAACCTCTTTTTGACGTGACAACGTCTTATAATTTGATAGAGCCGGCTGCACGCACGAAAAAACATGACTCATGCGGCGTTACCTCGCTCTGAGGCGTTCCATGTAAGGCTTGTGCAAGTGCAAGCGAGAGCGCGGAACGAGCGACAAAGAAGCACAATCGGCCTTTGCGTTCGGCAGCGTTCGACATCCGTCTCTCTCCTACTTGAGTGAGCGATGCGTCTGCGTGGACAGCTGCTAATACTTACATTTACATGTTTTGATCGAGTATCAAGTGCAGTGTAAAACTATTAAATTGTAAAAAAAAAATTGACATAATTGTATTTATGCGTACAAATAAATCTAACTTGATCAATTTCATTGTGATTTCCAATTACCTCCTTCTCTATATACATACAAATCTATTAAACAAATGAAATTAAAATTTTCTTTTGAAAAATGCTACCATTCCATCAGTATTTTCTTAAGACGTTGTCACGTTCAACTATCGTCAGTAAACCGACTTCACAGACAACCATTTTTTATTTATTTTTAGTCACTTCAATTTCTGTATTAGGTGCAAATACATACGTGTGCTATATTTAAGAAGGCACTTATCGATTCTCGATTAGGAATTGTTAGGACGCTAGGCTGTTTGCCATTTGAGGACGAGATGTTAAAAGTTTGTGTTTATATTTATAGATTTGTACGGTTGGCAAAACATATTGCTTTGGAGTTATTTCATTATACTGAATTAATATAATAAGCACATATCTCGATAATTAAATAAATATAATAAATATCGTGATCTATATAATAATTGAGATATGGAACTGAATCGAATGTTATATCAAAATAAAATATAGCCTACGTTACATATGGGGCTTTCTATTAGGAATTAATTTTTGGACTCAAGTAGTTTCAGACATAATAATAATACCCTACATACGAACAAACAAAATTTAACCAATTTATATTATTAGTATAAGTATATTTATGGGAGGTGCTAGTTTAAAAAGCAAATCGATCTTTATTTACATTTCACTTCGCAATAATATCGTAACGAGTCTCAGCTTAATTGAAGAGATAAATATAGAATTATACAGTTACCGCGGCCATTAACGGCTGTGTCATGCCTGTTAATTAGAAGCAAGCTAAAATTACAGTCCCACGAGTGTATGCTCCTAGGAAGAATTACCCTCGTGGATGTGCAAAGCGGTAATTTTCGCTTTTAACTCGCTAACCACTGGTTGAGTAGCAAATGGATTGGTCGTGGATACTTGGGAAGATAAAACAAATTAGCGATAAATCTTCTATTCAATAATGAGACTAGGTTAATATTTATTTCTGACTATGTTTATTCTCGGTATTTTGATCATTATTTTAAGTAAACTGTGATTTAATTTGATTAATTAATTATTATTAGTTCAAATTAAGCAAGTTGATACTTTTTATTTTATGTTTTCTAATACTATTTTTTTTAAGATAAAACAAAGAATAGTAATGACTCTGTTATATTATTTGCCACAAATAAATGTAATCAATAATATAATCAATATTAGTTAATTATCCACAAATTAAACCCTCAACGTAGTAAGACACAACCTATACTTATAACCTATACCAATATCTACCGAAGCAGACTCATGACGGCAGCAATTTGTCTCAAACACAGGCTAACCAGAACTAATTTATCGTCCAGTATTTTTATAGTTCTATCGTCAGAGCCATTGTCTCTTGAACGGTAATCAAAAAGGCTAAGATCTCAAGTGGGCTAAATATAGCCGGAATGAGTGCGAATAAAACTCACATTGAAAGTCTTGTGACCGCACGAGTATCAACTCAATTGAAGGGTTATTTTTAACAACTGATATGATAGAGATGAGAGAATCGGTTTTAACGGTTTATTTAAATAGACGAGAATAGTTTGCATTAATTAGTCTTAAGTTACTTTTATTTTAGTTTTAGTTTAAGGTAGTCTGGAAGAAATCGTATCACACGATAAGACTGCCTATTGGATACACAGTAATTTTCGCTAACGACGTATGTATTAAGTACCTATCTTTCCAAAAACGAATTATTATTATTATAGTTACGCAATGTCGAACATTTTCTTTTTTGAATAAGGACGATGCTAAGTAGCCTAATTTTTATTGTTATGAAGTTCCGGAACAAGCAGATGGCCCACCTGGTGTTCAGTGCTAACCTCTACCCATAACAATAAAACGACTTAAGTCCTCCCCTACAGATACATGAACGAGTCACATCGTATGCGCCCGTAACTCTGGGACTGAAGGTGGAATGTCTAATGTGCCTGTAATTTCACCGCAACCATACCTTTCAGACCGGAACACAGTAAAGCTGCTACTGCTTGGCGGCAGAAATGGGTACGGTGGCAGTACTCCGTCCTATTACAGGCGATATTTCATAGCCGCGGACTACGGTAATGAGGCAGTCGCGTGACTGCAAAGACTTTTGTCAATCATGTGATGATGATTCGTTGTAGGACGTGGATTCCGTAACCATCCTTTTGAATTGATAAAATGCTACAAAACATACCGAACTCACTATCGCAAAAAGAATTTAGGATGCTTATCCTAGTGATAAATAAAATGTTTATCGTATATTGATTCATAAGAGAAAACTAAATACTACATGTACTACATGTAATATTTGATACTGTAGTATTTGATACTACATGTACCTAATACTTTTTTATGTTATATAGTAACGGAACGGGCCGACGGCCCACCTGGTGTTAAGTGGTAACCTCTGCCCATAACAACCGATGCGACTTGGGTCCTCCCCTACTAAGTACGACAAGACCTAAGTCGCATTGTATGCGCCCGTAACTCTGAGACGTGTAGGTGGCATGTCTCATGTGCCTGTAATTTCATCGGCATCCATACCTTTCAAACCGGAAAACAGTAACGCGAATGCGTCACTGCTTGGCGGGAGAAATGGGCATGGGAGCAGTACTTCCCCGGATATGTCGTGAGTTCTATTACTCTTAAAATAAATCTTAATTAAATTGAACCGTACCTACTTTTTTTGGCATAAGCTACCGCATATATATATATAGGCATGTATGTATAGATGGTCGCTAGTGAATCACAAGACATCAGACAGTCATACAAACAAGGAAAACTAACGTTGCATAGAAATAATAATATCGCCGAACCTCACGATTTTAATTAGTTTAAAATACTTTAAATTAAAATTTATCATATCATATACCATACGACTTCAACTGACATCTTAAGTCAATTATATTTTTAACAGATTGTCATTTCTCTCTTCGGATATTTGGCACAACGAAAGGTACATAATGATGCTTAGAAATGGTTCGTTGACTGACGGATGACTGAAACGAAAGTGTTTGAGACTAATGCGTATTGAAAGTCACTCTAGTAGGTGACGAAAGTGACTCGCAAGCAGACATATACATTTATATACATGTACATAGAAGCGAGCAATGTTTGTAAGATTTAACAATTTTTCAAATTCATTATTTATAAATTCATTTTAAAACTATTTCACTATTAATAAATAAATAAAAATTGTTGGACATTTCACACAGCGCCATCTAGCCCCAAAGTAAGCTAAGCATAGCTTGTATCATGGAAACCAGACAACTGATATACTACTTATAGTATATAAGTAGTATATCAGTTGTCTGGTTTTTTGTAATAATGTTTTTTGTAAATAATACATATTAACAACACAGAACAAACATCTATATCCGTCACACAAATGTTTATCCTGGGTGGGAATCGAACCCACGACCTACAGCGCAGAAGGCAGGGTTAGTAACCAACTGAGCTGTGAGTTACTATGTTCCGGTTGGAAAGGTGTGTTCGCCGGTGAAATTACATGCAAATGAGATATTCCACCTTCACGTCTCATAGTTGCGTAAAGGATGCGACGTGGGTCTTACATAAGTAGGGGAGGACCCAATTTGTATTGCTTGTTATGGGTAGAGGTTGAGGTTGAATAAACACTATTTAAGTAGATGGAATTAACTGTCTACCCTACATCATCATGTTATTCAATCACACTAATATTATCAAAGGTGAAAGTTTCTATGTATGTGTGTCTGTATGTATACTAGCCTCATAGCTCAGTTGGTAGTAACCCTGCCTTCTGCGCTGTATTTCGTGGGTTCAATTCCCACCCAGTACAAATATTTGTGTGCCGAATAAGTGCTATGTGAAATTTCCACCAATGTTATTATTATAATGTTTGTTACTCCTCCACGTTCAAATGGCTGAATGGATTTAGATTAAATTTGGTATCAAGATAGCTTATATCCTGGATTAACACGTAGGCTACTTTGATCCCAGAAAAGTGCAGTGTTCCCGTGGGATTACTTATTCACCGCGGGGCGCAACTAGTACTAATATTTCTTACCAAATAAGTGTATCCGTCTGAAACCTCCACAATACATGGGGCTTCATCAGTCTTTCGTGTGGTGGGTTTGTCATTGTTCCCAGCGGGTACTTTTTCTATGGCAGAGGAGTCAAAGAGAAGCCTCCTGCCTCTCCAGTCGCACTCTTTGAACAAAAGCAGACGCACTTGCTCCGGATTTATCTTGCAGGACCTGAGAAGTTATGTTTAATTAATTATTTAGAAAAAAAAAAAAAAACTCAGAGAAAGTCTGGACTTGGGCTACTAGATGGAATCCCTTTTTAGAGGTTTCTTGTGTGGTCTTTTCGTATGTATGATCGGATAGGTTTGAATGTGATATCAAACTTAACTTACTTAACCGTATATATTTCATTTACCTAATAACTGTAGTTCGAAGTGGTTTAGAACCCATTTCTTTATAAATTCTATGGAAATTAAGTTTTTGACTTTGACTTAGATGCATTTACACTGTTATTTGTCTAAGTTTTTAGAGTAACTTTTTTGTTTCCAGATCTAGTAATGACCAAAAAAAATATATTAATGTACAAATCTTTTGAGTATCTATCTATCTGTAAGAGGTAAATAAGTTTTAAGTTCTAATTATTTCAATAAGACCCAAGTGTACACTTAGTTATGCAATAAAATATCTTGTATCTAGTATATCACTTAATATTACATTCACTGCAGCATTACAACTGAGCCAAGACCTAAGTCTCATTTCCCTCCAATATGAGAATGAATCTTACCGACCCACCAACCTCAGTCTACTCAGAAACAAAGAAAAAAGATAAAACACTATATGATTGACATTGTGACAATCACATGGTAAGATGCTGATCTGATGACTTTTCAAAACTTATTTTCATTCTTTACAGGACTTCCAGGTATGGTATTGGCAAATACTTCTTACAGCCAATGAGTTATCGCTTTAATTCGTTTTCAAAATGTAAGACCAGTAAGTTGTGTTGTGAAAGAATAACAAAATATGCTCATTTACAATACAGTTATGATGCAAGTGAGCAGATGTTGAAGTAAAGACATTAATCATGCAAAGGTTTCCAAATATGACTGTCGTAAAGTGAGCTATCAATTCAAGCATACTTATAGTAATAAAATCATAATCTTCTCTCTTATGTCTTATGAAAACAAATCATTCTCATTATTATAAGTGAAAACTATTATTTGTGAAAATTATTATTATATATATTATAAGTGAATACAGTTCAATTGGTAACTGGAGAGATATAAATGAATGATATTTGAAGAAGCAGCTAAAATAAATATTTAAAAAGCTTATAAAATTGTATTAAGATAAATTTTAAGATTATGTTTTAAACAGATTGACTTCATCTTTAAATCATATATAAATAAGTCAAGATATCAAATAAATGCAAATGTACTTTAGTATCTACAGGGATTCAACATTGCACTTAATGCATGCATACTGTATGCAATGCAATTTGTATGAGAAGTAATGTTCCGACTTTCTCCTTTTCAATAATGCATCACTGATTGATTTTTGAGTTTATGATAAAATTCTTATTTTCTGTTGGCAGCAGAAGAATCAATTGTAAACATCATCCAGTCTCAAATGAGTACCATCATCAAACAACACAGAATACTTGTATCTTAAGTATAACCAGTTTCACTCAGTCAACACTTCCTGTCAATTAGATTAATGAGCTGAGTGCCACTGTTAGATTAGTTGTTCATATTCCAATAATGGCCTAATAATGGTAAACAAAAAGTAATTATTACCCAAATTTCATCTTATTTCATGCTCGCATCAGCTGTGCCCACAGCTGTTGAAAAGTCAAAACAGCTGAGGTTGCAAAGATGAATCTGTCACACGATCACTGCACATTAAATGCAACACACAGTAAAGGGTTCACACTAAATGCCCATAGACAAGCGTGAAACTACTATCAACCGTCCGGTTCCGGTGGAATGTGCTGGTGTACTAGCGACTAGCCTAACTTACAGTGTAAATAATAAGTAAACATTGAGCGCGACCCGCCCCTCGGTGACGCGGATCGCTCCCCGCAGCCCGCACCCCGCGCAGTCGTCACATGCTCGCGCGAGTCGCCGACCCGAGTGCGTCAACCAACACTCCAACGCGAAGGCCCACCCAGTGCTCTCCGGGACACCGTGCGACACAATTCACAGCTCCGTACGTCAATGCTAAATCACGCCACATCACTCCAAAATAGAATAATGAATGAAAAGCATTCCTTTATTGCTTACCTGCCCCGGTCTCTCGGTTCGCAATTATCCGAGTCAAGTCTTCTCTTTAGAGAGAATAGTTTGTCAAACAACGCCATCGCGTCGCTCGGATCATTTCACGATACTTCATGGAACTCTTTTTCTGTGTATCTTTTCGTATGAGGAATATTAATATAGAAAAACTTCGAAACAAATTTGTAAATAAAATTAATTTGACAGATCACGTGCGCAAGTCATATGATTCGCCATAGACATGAATTTTATAGATTTTTATGAAGGTCAAGGGCAGGAGAAAGTTGGTCATTGTGTTATTTTTCTACAATTTCTTTGATTTTCTGCATCTTAAAATTAAAGTGAGTGTATATTTTGTAATTTTAAATGAATTCAGAACAAAGGAATCTGCATGGATGGAAAAACACCATAGACAATAAAAAAACATCTCGTTAAACGCAGCTTCATGCACATTCAATTAACTCTTCGTATACCTACTATAGAGATGACGTGCCCTTTTAATTTTAGAATGAAACGTAAATGTCAAAAACATATGATTGAGAAGAGAGGTTAAAATAATATAAACAAAGCGAATTATCGAGTATTCACAAAATAATTCCTATATAGTTTCTGTATTAGAGTGAATTATTTTGTCAAATGGCTTTAAATGTGGATATATTCGACAAAATAGATCAACATCGATCGAAAGTTATAAGCTCATTGGAAGAAATTACAGAACTTGATATTACCTGCAAATCGTTACTAAAGCGATATCTGGAGAATACACAGTTAATAAACGCCACTGCTGTGATTAAAATCCAAGCTGTTCTTGATTACATGTACGAGCAAGTAAATATCGGAAACTGGAAGGAAGTAAAACTATTCTTAAGAAAAACAATAACAATCACATCATACTTGAAGTTGCTGGCTCACATAAAGTGTTCAAAGGAGTTTTCTGACGACATTATAAAGGAGTCATTCAAAATCATTGATATTGGCTTGTTATTCGGCTGTCCACTAGAAGCTGTACCAAAACTTTTAAAAATATGTGCTTCCGAAATCAATTCTAAAGTTATGCCTTCAGTGAACCTCCAGAAGACTGAAATAAATAAAATTGATAGTGTATTACCAATATCAATAAACGCCATTAATTATAACGCCATTCCATTGCAAACTATCGCATGTCCCACTATGGAACACTTTTACAAAAACTACATAGCAACAGAAACACCAGTAATTTTAGACAAATGCATTGACCACTGGCCGGCTCTATCAAAATGGACAGATCAAAACTACTTCATTAACCTCGCTGGATTCAGAACGGTTTCTGTTGAACTTGGAAGTAAATACACAGATACTGATTGGACACAAAAATTGATGACTATCGGTGAGTTTATAAAAAGCCATATCTACCAATCGAATGGACCGACTGGTTACCTAGCTCAGTATCAGCTGTTTGATCAAATCCCAGAACTGCGAGACGATATATCAGAGCCCGAATACTGCTGCTTCTCAGAGAGCAATGAGCCTGTAGACATAAATGCTTGGTATGGACCTAAAGGCACAGTGTCCCCATTACACCATGATCCTAAAAGAAACTTACTCGCGCAAGTTATTGGTGAGAAGCAGGTGTTTTTATTTGGGCCATCAGAATCAGAATTCCTATATGCGCATGACCATGAATTACTGAATAATACTGCACAAGTCGATCCGAGGCATCCGGACTTGGAAAAGTATCCTAAGTTCAAACACGCTAAGGCCCATTACTGTGTGTTGAAACCTGGACAAATGCTATACATACCACCAAAATGGTGGCATTTTATTGAATCCCTATCTATCAGCTTCTCCGTCAGTTTCTGGTGGGAATGAGAATAGGATTGTTTTAAGTATAAATCTATATGTAAATATATTATTATTTTAATTATCATTTGTATTCATTGTTTAGGGCTCTGCCAATAAGCATTCTTCTGACTTCGGAGGTGCCTGCGCCGATTTCGTACAGTTTCGCGTCTCTGAGTATCCTGCCCGTTGGGTAGTCATTAATGTAACCGTTTCCACCTAAAATTTAAAAAAAACTAGTATTAAACACATTAATTAGATGTCTCTCATGATAAGCAAAAAAACGTATGATAAAAAAGCGACTGCCAGACGAAAACTAATGTGCCAGTAGGCCAGGCAGGTAGGTATATTATATATACTATACTATACTATTACCTACCTAGTATTTGAATAGCATCTAGCGCAAGTTGTGTGGCCTTTTCTGCGCAGTACAGGATGACGCCAGCACAGTCCTTGCTGTTGACGTGGCCCTCATCACAAGCCTTGGCCACGCTGTACAGGTAGCTTCGGCAAGCGCTCAGCGTTGTGTACATGTCGGCCATTTTACCCTGGAAAATAAAAGTACCTACCGTCAACTAGGTACCCACTTAAACTTGACTCAGAGTTCATTTATAATGGGAGGAGGAATACATTCCACGGCGTTTTTTTATATGGTTATAAAGTCGAAAGGACCGACGTGACATAGGACTGGATGAATTTTTGAAAAAAATTCAATCCATCTTTCAAAATTACATATTAACGTTTATACAAAACTTTATTTAAGTTTTAATAATATTTCTTTACAGACTTTTTATAATTTGTGGTAATAATCATACGAATATATTATGTGATGTAGGTGATAGAACGAGCTTATGGCCCACCTTATGTTAAGTGGTAACCGCCGCCCATAGACAACAGCAATACCACTCAAGCCCTATCAACTACAGTATGAGATGACTCAAGTCGCATTGCGTTGCGTCTATCACCCCAAGACGGGGATGTTACGTCTCATGCGCCTACGATTTCAACCGGAACACAGCAACACGAATGCATCACTGTTTGGCGGCCGATTACCAGGTGTGGTGGCAGTACTTCTCCGGGCGAACTTGGCACAAGTTCTACTGCTACTTTGGGTTGCTCCTTTCGCACCACCCGGGGGACACGTGGAGGGATTCAAAAGACTATCACCTACGGACGCGAGCAACATGGCCCCCCAAATTATTTATGTGGAGTAGTCCGATTAGAGTAGCCATGTGCAGGAATTTATACCTGTATGAGCTGGAACTCTCCAATATTCTTCCCGAACTGTTTCCTAGTGTGGGCGTAGGCAAACGAGATATCAACGGCGGCCTGCATCAAACCAACCGGGCCGGCCGCCAGCACCAGCCGCTCCAGGTCTAAGCCGGACATCAGCACGTACACACCTTTGTTCTCTTGGCCTAGAATGTTCTTGGCTGGCACCTGGAAACAAATAATTGCTCTAATCGATCCGCTAAACTGCTTGTGGATTGGACTAAACATCTTAAAAAAATATGTCATAAAATATACCAGTATTGTAAAAACGTAACTTGATTAATTAATGAATATTGGTGGACATTTCATGATTTCACACAGCGCTATATAGCCCCAAATTAGGCTAAGCATAGCTTGCATCATTGGAACCAGGCAACTGATACAATAATCCTTTTTTTTGTAAATCCATATAATACATATCAACACCCAGACAGAACAAACACCTATGTTCGTCACACAAATGTTTGTCCTGGGTGTGAATCGAATCCACGACCTACAGCTCAGAAGGCAGGGTTACTACCAATTGAGCTATGAGGCCAGTCAGATGTGAAATGATTAGTGATTTCCGTTTTGTCGCTCTTACCTTACAGTCTTCAAACACAAGTTCCCCGGTATCTGATCCCCTCATTCCTAGTTTGTCCAGCTTCTGTGCGGTGGAGAATCCAGGGAAGTCCTTCTCAATGAGGAACGCAGTGATTCCGTGCTGGGGTTTGCTTGATTGGTCTGTTTTTGCATATACCTGCAAGGATAATATTAACTTTTATTTTCATGTGTTACTTAACTAACTTTCTTCGAGTTGTGGTGTGGGTTCGAATCCTACATTCATTGGCACATTATAATATCGGTTACACAATAGGATGAATAGGAGGGTCGGATAGGGTTTGAACAGGCGTCAAACTTAGCGATAAGTACGCGTGATCTTATGTTTCGAATATTATTGACGTTTCCAAGCCATTTCATAATGAATTCTATGGAAATAAAGTTTTTGACTTTGACTTTGACTTTGGATACCTATCGGACGCAGCATTGACTCCACATTTTTTTATCTTGTTTGTTTTTTTTAGTTCATTGCTCTTTTATGTATTTGTGCCCTATGTGCTGAATAAATGTGTTATCTATCTATCAGAACTCAAACGTCCAGGGCCCCCAACAACTAACTCTGTGCACAGAAATGTTTGTCCGGCTGGGATCGAACCCGCGACCGCTCGCTTTGCAAGCAGGGTTACTCACAACTCTCTACGAATCAACGAAGCGATTACCCATCGGTTTATATAGCTATCCAAAGAACTGTTAAAACTATTGGAAAAATGTTATAACTATTACCAAAAACCATACGCTGATTAAATTCAACTACTGCATCTGAGTTGTACCTTGTAATATCTTACAGGATATTTTAACTATCTTAGTTTAGGTTTCAATTGTTCTCACTTAAACTGATAGGTACTTGACCTATCTTGAGTTTTACCATTTTAAGTATTATGTTACTTAAAGGTGCAAATACAATAACATTATTATTCACTAAGTCCGTTAAGTTCGCCCAGAGAAGTACTGCCACCACACCTGACAATCTGCCGCCAAGCAGTGATGCACTCGTATTGCTGTGTTCCGGTGGAAGGGAGTGGGTGCCGGTGAAATTGCAGGCGCATTAGACGTAACATCCCCGTCTCGGGGTGATGGACGCAACGCAATGCGACTTGAGTCATCTCGTACTTTGGTGGAGAGGACTAGAGTCGTATTGTTGTTGTATATGGGCGTCGGTTACCACTTAACATCAGGTGGGCTGTAAGTTCGTTCTATCACATACATCATGCTACATGCAGCTCGTTCCGTAACCCGAATCACATACAAAAAGGTGCAAATACCATAACATTATTAATTAACGAAGTCGTTACCACTAAAACGTCTGCAATAGGGCCGTTAGTGATCCAGAATTTGTTTCCGTTGAGTATATAATAGTCTCCTTTCTTGTCAGCTTTCAATTTCATGGAGACGACGTCACTGCCCGCACCCGGTTCCGACATCGCCAGCGCCCCTATGTGCTCACCGGAGCACAGCTGAACAAATACCACACCATTTGAAATTACTGAAAATACGGACAGGTTTCGATGCAATTCATAATAATACATTATTTGACTAGCCTTACAGCTCAGTTGGTAGTAGGTAACGCTGCCTTCTGCGCTGTAGGTCGTGGGTTCGATTCTCAGGATAAATTGTGTGACGAGCATTGATGTTTGCTCTGTGTTTGGGCGTTATTCAATAAAAAAGTATATAAATAAAAGTATATAAGGTACCTCATACAAATAAGGCCTACGCTCAATTAAGGCCTGTAGTGTCGAAATGTCAATTAATATTTATTTACATCCAAAATATTGAACACACGCATAGATGACAGTTCCGTGGATCGGCAAACAGTGCGAGAGCGACCCGTTTGCGTTCTAATTTGTCGAAATTTCCATCGAATTTTAACACGTATTTTGAAGTTTTGTTTCAAGCAATAAATACGGATCATAATAAAGCTCTTTAAAATGTTTACTATGACTCTAAATTGTAATTTATAGAATATGAACGTGTTATTGCTATTATTGAATCGAAAAACTCAAAGTTGAAACACATGAGCAGTAGAACTCTCGCCAAGTTCGTCCGGGGAAGTACTGCCACCATGCCCTTTTCTGCCGCCAAGCAGTAACACATTCGCGTTACTGTGTTCCGATTTGAAAGGTGTGGTTGCCGGTGAAATTACAGGCACATGAGACATTTCACCTTCACGTCTCACAGTTACGGGCGCATACGATGCGACTTGGGTCTTGTCATACCTAGTATGGGAGGACCCAAGTCGCATCGGCTGTTATGGGCCGAGGTTACCACTTAATACCAGGTGGGCCGTCGGCTCGTTCCGTAAATGTATTACATAAAAAAAAAAAAAATGAAAAAAAAACTGTGAACTCGTTCTTCTCTTAAGCCTAAGGAAGAATGTTATGTGACACTTACTTTGGGTAAATATTTACTTTTCTGTTCCTCCGTTCCGTTCCTATTGATTTGATTGACGCACAGGTTCGAGTGGGCGCCGTAAGATAATGCAATGCCACCGCTAGCTCTGGAAAAAAAAACACCGGTTGAGAGCCATCTGCTCTCACCAAAAGCCCGTGTAAACGCTGTTAAGGCCATCTGCGGCCAACAGCAAGTTTTCCAGTCATAAAATAAACCCTAGAACCTATTTCATGACCACAGCAGTCTGTTTCAACGAAATTGTTCAGGCATTAGTTGATTTATTTATTTTATTTATATAAAAATTAAGTTATTAAATAAACTCAAGTAACATTGTATACGCTAAATATTACTATGATATCACTTATTTATATAACATAGTTTAATCATTTTGTAGTACAGTTAGTTATATGCGGGAAACATACAAAACAACACACTATAAAATAATACTTAATCTAATTAAGGTTCTACTATTTGTGCTATATTCGTCCGTGGAAGTACTGCCACCATACTGGCACCAAGCAGTAACGCATTTCCATTACTATATTCCGTTTTAAAAAATATGGTCCCCGGTTAATTACAGGCACATAAGACATTCCACCCTCACGTTTCAGAGTTAGGGGCGCCCCAAGATTCGACTTGAGCCTTCAATTAGCTAAGAGAAAACCCAATTCGTAATGCTTTTGTTATATTCAAATATTCTGATGGTATCGTGGTTATAAAGTAACCCTGTATGCAAATACCTGGGTTTATCACCTGACTGGGACAAACATTTGTGTGACAAGTCTACAGTTTATCGGGTATTTGGCTGTTGTGTATTTGTTGTCCATGCCAGCTGCGGCACAGGGAATCCTAATGCAGGAATAAGAATTTGTAAAAAAACGCTGGCCTCACTCAGTTGGTAGTAACCATGCCTTCTGCACCGTAGGTCGTGGGTTCGATTCCCACCCAGGACAAACATTTGTGTGATGAACATATATGTTTGTTCTGTGTCTGGGTGTAAACATATATTATATGTATGTATTTACAAAAAAGTATATAAGTATTATATCAGTTGTCTGGTTCCCATGACACAAGCTATGCTTAGCTTATTTTGGGGCTAGATGGCGCTGTGTGAAATGTCTCCAATATTATTATATTAAATGTTAACTTACCTTGAGAGCTCCTCCATAATGACACAGTGGTCGGTATATTTTCCACCTGTACCGCCATAATCTGGACTAGCAGTTATTCCTGAAACAAATAAAGTATGAAAACAATTATTGACTGGCCTCACAGCTCAGTTGGTAGTAACCCAAAATGCAGAGTGGTGCATGTCCAGATTTGAATACGCGACCTGCGGATTAAAACCCGGGTCTTTATTATATATAATGAAACTTTATAATTGTATTTTTAAATAATTATTCAGTTTTGGGCTAGCATTCAACATTCGATAGTTTCTATGGAAGTGTTCTAAAAAGTTAAGTTCTGTGATTTTTACGAACTAGAGTTACATACAACGTAAAGGCAGCAGTAGAACTCCAATATTTCCTTTGGGTACGGAACCCCAAGTTAGCTACTTACTTATTTGGTAGACATGCCACACCTTGTGTAGGTAGGTACATAGCAGGTCTGGTATTGAAAAGTAGTAGGTATCTCATTATCATGAGAGACAATAAAAACTTTAGGTACGATCTTACGATCGTTAGTGCTTATATAATAAGTAATCAGCAAAATATTCAAAGTTAAAATAGTCATTCTAACTGACCTAAGACACCTAAATCGCCGAGTTTCTTCCAGAAACTTCTGACTTCTTTGAAATTATTCTCCTTATCGATGTCCGCTGCTTTCGGTGCAAGTTCTTTGTTTGCGAAGTCGAATACAGTCTTTCTAAGCTGAAATTGAAAATAGTTGGTGTCTTATCATGCAAATTAAAATTACGCACTTCTATAGATTAATGTTCCCTAGTCTCCCCTGCTCTTATTAAAGTTTTTAAAACGAATATAAGCTAAACATCTAGTACGGTTTTGATTTATAAACAATTTGTTTAGGTAGAGTCTAGAGTAGCTATGGTTCCCATTTGAAATAATTCAGAAAATGTGTTTGTCTTCATGTTTGGGTGACGACAATGCTAATGAGGACAGAACGTCATAAATGACTTACAAACGCAGTAATTAGCAATTAAAATTTAGTAAACAACAAAGACTGTACAAAATACTTCAACCTTAGGCATTGAAAGACAGGTTACGAAGACTACTTACTACCTACTAATCGTGTCACTGGTGCACGTCGGGATTTGAACCAGCGACCACCGGATTGTAACTCGTGGTCTGTACTACTGGGCCACACGCTCTCGCTTATGAAGATAAAGCTTTGCATCAACCAGTTAGCAAGTATATACAAACAAGTTTCAATGTCAGACGATTTCAATGAACTGTAGATATACAAAGGTAGATAACTATATCTACACAAGTAAAGGACATATAGGTAGGTATATAATACGGGTATATAACGGCAGCGAATGAACGATTTCATTCGTTCGATGAATTGAAAGTGAACGTAGGTACGCGGCGAATGATGTAAGAAGTTGTTTTACTGACGTACGTAACCATTCGATAACACTTAATATTCCATTTTCAACTGTAGTTACTAAGACACATATTTGACGTAGTTAAATTTGAATTAACAATCAGTCTTAACAAAATATATTTAGCCTACTTTGTTAATTTAAATAAATACTCGTTTTGTTATTATACATACTACCTACGTCTTTATTCGTAATCAGCGATAAAACAGTTATTTAGTCATGATTTTCAAGTTATATTTTTCGTTAGAAAAAGACATAACGAAAAATAAACTCATCTGTCACTTTGAATAATAAGACCTGGAATATTTTAAAGCAGGCTTTTTAAGTTATACTTATCAGTAAAGGTACATTTACACATTTCAAAGGCAAATGTTAAACCTTCAAATGAAACTAAAGTATATAGAAAATATCTTACCAATTGTTGTTCAGCGGTTAGTCCAAAAACATGCTCATCTATTGGATAGTGCGAAAGACTTCTGATACTAGCACAAGTACATTTTTGTACTGCTCTTTTGACGGAGACCAACATTATGACTTACCCGCTGGGCCGCCAATCAAATACTAACGAAAACACGCTTGAATCAACAAGATATTTACATACTCATTGTAAACTTTATACTTAATCTAATAAAGACCATTTTTCTGTGACTAACATGCGAGCATGATAATTACTTATTTGGACTGATAAGAAAATGAGATATTATTATCAATGTTTTTAGCAAATGATTTAATCTAGTTACAGAGTACGTATTTTCACTGAAGTGAGACAAATCCATTTTATTAAGCAATTTAATTTATTTACAAAAGCCGTATTCTCGGACTGATGTGAGATTAACATTGTATTGAATTCCGCCGACTGTGAAGGTTATTAAGGTTGAAATTATTATTACCTTAGTAGGTTTAAAATCGCTTTAGGTATTTTATTGTCATATGAATAGACTGGTCACACAGCTCAGTTTATATTAACAAGTGCCCATAAGGATAAAATGTAACAAATATTACGTCTCGCACAGGGCCGGGAATTGGGCCTCTGTATTAGTTGAATTATTGTAGTCTCGCAAATAAAATGCTGTATCGTATTAAGTAACACAGATGTTACAAAACTACTTTTTTATTTTAATTCGTGAATAGCAATCGTAAATGAATCAGATTTTTTTACACAGCGCCATCCAGCCCCAAACTAAGCATAGCTTGTACTATGGGAACCAGACAACAGATAGAATACATATATTTTTTTTTTGGTAAATACATACATGTAATATATATTAACACCTAGACACAGAACAAATATCTATATTCGTGTCACAAATGTTTGTCCTGAGTGGGAATCGAACCCACGACCTACAGCGCAGAAGGCAGAATTACTACCAACTGAACTGTGAGGTCTGCCAGTTGAAATCCGACTTTGGTCCACCTGGAATTAGGTGGATCCGCGATGGTGGAATGTCTCATGTGCCTGCAGTTTCACCGGCAACCACATCCTTGAAACGGGAATACACTAACACGAATGTGTTACTGGTTGGCGGCAGAAATGGGTATGGTGGCAGTAATTCTCACAAGTCCTACTGCTACTGCAGGAATATAGTGGTGTCAAAATCTATCCCCTGTTTTTAGGAAAGATACGATCTCTCACTTCTTCTTTCCAAAGGAAATTTTTCGGCATTAGTACGTAAAAAATATAATTAAAAAAATTGGCAGATATAATTCGTTTATTTGTATAAAAAATCCATCAGCTTTACAAGCACCAATATAATAATAATTTCAATTAAACTTCTTAATTATTAACAATATGTCCCATCACTAGAATAAACATTTATTACAATGTAAATAATACATATAATAATTTCAACGTACATTATGCGTGTCAGCTATGTATAAGAAAAAAAAGTTTCTACAACTTAATACATTAGCATATAAAATTGTATTCATAAATAACATATTATATCGTTTAAACGATATTATCACATAAATAATTTAAATAATACTATAAAAAAATTAAGTTTAATTTTCTGATAAAGATTTACATTATTGTTTCAAAATCGATTGTAACGATTACTTATGCTAAGATATCATGATATACCAATATTCGGTTATGAAATAGAATAAAATAATAATTTCATAAAATAAATACACAAATGGAATGTGCATTTCTCTATAAAGACTGGCCATAACGAATTCGTTACAAAAGACAAATGGGGAATAACGACAAAATCTATAGAACTCTCTTTTGACAAGTGTTAGCAAATCTAAGATTTCTCATAAAAGTTTTGTCAGTTCTCATACGATATTATGGATACCAAAGTTATCTTCTGCAACGAAGATGCTATACGATTTAATCCCTCGCGAGCAGTTATGCACTAGCCTTCGTTATTTCTTACTGAATGGGAATGTCATTACTTACAATAATATTGCTAAAAAAAGATTGCATAAATATTAAGTACTCCATCATAAATTGATATAGTTGCTGCACGCTAGGAACAAACGTACATATAAATTAATGAAAAAATTACAAGTTAAAATAAATAAAAGTTTCACTAACATCGGAGCCTCATCTCGAGAAATTTCGAAAAATAAAGAATGTGCTAACAATTTACAGGAATCTTAAATAATAAATATATCGTAAAATAAATTTTGGCTACTATAATAGGAAATAACGATATGTCTGAAATATGATTAAAATTCATAAAATTAGTTTAACATCATGATTTGTAATCTTATCGCAATTTTAGGTTTGAAATTTTTACTAAAGTATAAACGCTTCAACACTAAACATTGCCATAGTTAAGTAGTTTTGACATAGGTAATCAGTTTTCTCAATTTGATACCTGGCAGAAATTTAATTTTCGTCATAATTACATTTCTCAATTCAATTCTACTGTTACTTACAAGTATTATATATGTAATTTTAACTCTATTGAACTATATTGAAATCTATGTTACATAAGTAGGTTAACCTTACATTAGCTTTAGCACTGAAGACTGGTAAATAACTTGGCAAGTTATGTCCAGTGTCCGCAGTTTGTTTACTGAATAATTTAGTTGGTGTCCATCTTAGTTTTGAGTGACTGGTAATATTCTGACAGCACCTTCCAGGCGCTCGGCGCCATGAAGCCTTTGGGCGGCTCCTTGCCGGATTTAGCCAAACCTGTCAATGGATAATAATATATTGTCAGAATAAATTGAAATAAGTTAACACAGCGCCACGTAGCTCTAAACTAAGCAACGCCTATTATTAGACAACTAAAAGAATATTTATTTCTTTCGTAACATTTATTTATATTGTAATACGAAACGAGCAGATGGCCCGCCTGGTGTTAACACTCAGAGAAGTGAAGGTGGTATGTCTCACGTGCTTATAATTTCACCGGCAAACACACCTTTGATACCGGAACACACTGTTTGGGCGGCAGAAATGGGCATGGTGGCAGTGCTTTACCGGACGAACTTGGCGAGTTTGTACATAAATTATTACCTTACATAAATTTAAACACAACAAAAATCTATTTTCGTCACACAAATATTAGTTCTGGGTTAAATAATCCTGAAACTTACCTCTCATCCTAGTACCCGATATGAAATCAAAGTCCTCTTTCCTCGTGGGGTCGAAGAACGCCATTTTGCCGAGTGACGTGTCATACGCGGCCACGCGGAACGGGATGATCTGAAGAAGAGAACATCATGAACATTGAGATAACACTAATTAAACACCTTTTGACTTCAAGTCACGTGCTGTTAAGAGCTGAAGCTAACTGGAGGAGAACTCCGAGTTTGAATCCGGCGGTTACTGGTTCAAATAAATTTTGTTATAGCCCTGGTTTCCGAGCTAGCGTTAGCTGTGCGTAAATTGCATAAAAAAAAAAAAAAAAAAAAAAAAAAAAAAAAAAAAAAAAAAAAAAAAACCGGCCGGGTGCTGGAGGCCGGCCGGGTCGCGGCACCACTATGTAGTGGAGTACAGACTGATGATGCTGGTAACTGACCTCTAGCTCGTTGAGTCCGGGCGCGTGTTTGAGCACGATGCCGCCGTGTCGCGGGTCGTACAGGTCGCCGCCGCCGGCCGGGTGCGGGAGGCCGGCCGGGTCGCGACCCACTATGTAGTGGTTCGCACCCGCGTTCATGCGGCTTTTCGCGTGCCACTGCACCTGTAAAATACAGTAGGTTTTACTAATATTCTATGACACTTTTACTTTTGGCTTGCATTCGGTTGGCTAAACTTACATAATTTTGTGCGAGTTATTCTCAGTTCAGTATAAAGCCAACTTTATACAGGTAGATTTAAAAGTCAATTTGGCATGCATTGATCTCGACAGACCCAAGTCACTTTAAAGGCGAGGGGTATTGAGCAGGAACAGCCGTTTGCAATGCAATAACGACTTTTCATAGGTAAATTTAAGAGTTAATTTGGCTTGTACCTCTGCATGCCCAGCTTACATCATTTTTGGGAGATCTTTCTTATTCAGTGTAATTACAACCTTATTTTAGGTAAGTTTAAGGTATAATTTGGCAGTTACCTCGGTGGGGCCGGCGTACATCATGGGCGAGGGGAATATAGCCAGTACAGTGGACTGCGGATCTAGAACGCGCTCGTTCAGTACCGCTTTGTGTTGGTTGATCCGCGTCTCTAAGGGCACATCGTCATCTTTGGTCCAACCACCTAAGTAATAAAAATTTGTATTTTAATACCCATTTTTTTCTTGTTTATAACATAAATCTTGATTTCCAATCTCAAAGATCCTTTTTTGTTTAGAGCAGTAGAACTCACGCCATGTTCCTCCGGGGAAGTACTGCCACCATGCCTGCAGTTACTGCCAAGCAGTAACTCATTCGCGTTACTGCTTGGCGGCAAAAACGGGCACTTGACAAAAATCTTTTTATTTTATTTTCTAATTCATCGCATTTTTTTTTTGTTTTAAGTCAAAGGTCTTATTCGGTAGTATGTAAGTAGTAGCTGTATTACCTAATGGGTGTAAGAGAAGCACTGGTTTCTTGTACCCCCTCTCGGTGAGTTGGCGATGTGTGTCCTGCATTAGAAGCGCGTGTCCGTTGTGGATCGGGTTCCTCAGCTAAAAACAGTAACAATAATGAACGTTTATTTCAGACAAATGTTTGTCCTGGGCGGGAATTAAACCCACGACCGCGCAGAACGCACTCTCTCCAAATAAGTTGTGAGGCCAGCCTAACAGGCCAAGTATATACGTCTCATAAAAAAGTATATATAAGGGAATGGGTGCCGGTGAAATTGCAGCCGCATGAGACGTTACATCCCGGTCTCGGGGCGATGGACGCAACGCAATGTGACTTAGGTCATCTCGTACTTTGGTGGAGAGGACTTGAGTCGTGCTGTTGTCTATGGGCGGCGGTTACCACTTAACATCAGGTGGGCCGTCAGCTCGTTCCATATATAACCTAAAAAAGATCCCGTAGTACAAGCTACGTTAATTTTGGACTAGATGGCGCTGTGTGATATGTCCAGATGTCCACGAGGAGAGACAGTTACCTGGAATGCGAACACAGCATCAGCGCCCAGTTCCCGGAACTTCTCCCTCAGTTCGTTTGGGGTCAGCCGATACGAGTCCAGCCCATCGTGCCACCGCGTGCGCTCGAACACCTCCAAGTTACCACCCACCAGCCACTCCCCGGCTTCCTTTATCATCTGGAACAACATCATAAAATCTATACAAATAAATAAAATTGGAGTGTCTGTTTGTAATTATTAAAGCCACCTAAGTTGGAATGTCTCATGTGCCTGTAATTTCACCGGCAACCACACCTTTCAAACCGGAACACAGTTACGCAAATGCATTAATGCTTGGTGGCTGAAATGGGCACACATAATAATAATAATGTTTATTTCTTTGGAACAGTTACAATGTAACATATATTAAATAGAGACACGATGATGCTACTGTGTCGCAAGCATCAACGCCCCAGCGAATAAAGTTGATAAATATTACCTTAATATAAGGGTGTTCCGTGTGGTATATCCCAAACTGTCTACTGCACCGTTCTTCCTTCCTGTGCGGGTAGAACTCGGGGGCTCTGAGTAGCGCAATTGGTCTGCCGTTGTGGGTAAGCGCGATGGCCGCCGTGCCCGTGAGCCGATCCTTCGTGGCATCGTCTACGGGTAGCACTATTGGTACAGACTGGTTGACTATCGATCCATCGGGAAGGGTTAGGCAGTTGGAGTGGAGTGCCTGTTTAATATAATAATTATATTTAGATAGATAGAAAACTCTTTGTTGTATTTTACTGTAATAATAAACTTTACTTGAATTTTATCCAATTTTTAATTTGTCTCAGAAAGAGACAGTGATAAGTTTGCTGTTTCTAGTATTTTTATAGAATAAGAAATCAAAAGTCTTACTACAAAACCTTTTTATAATCTTGGTGGATACAAATGTGTTAGATAATTTCGTTCAAGCAAATAGGCTGTCCTATATCCTACGGATCCCATATTACTAAATTGTTCTGCTGAGTCCAAAATATAACCAAACGCAATCAAATATGTCCTAATAAAACTTATAAACTGGGTCTACATTTGAAAGAGTTTTTTTATGTATATAAGTTACGGAACGAGCAGACGGCCCACCTGACGTTAGTGGTAACCTCTGCCAATAACAGAAACAAAAAGTCTTAAGGCCTTACTAAAGTGACCGTGACTTCGAGACGAGCTGGAGTGACTAAAGTGCCCGTAATTTCACCGGCAACCACACCTTACACTTACTTGCAAATATTCGTATTATAAAACTACACTTACTTGCAGATATTCATGCTCACGCATAAATCCCTTTAGTGGATACGCCCATCCCTCTGATAGGACCTGCCAAAAGATAAAAAAATATGAAATCTTATCGAAACATCGAAAGTTAATAACAGGAAATCGCTTCCTGCTATCTTTAACTAGATAGCAGCAACTTTGGCTTACATTACGTAAGCCAAAATTATTGCTATCGCTATCGCCAACAAATAGATAGATTAGCTTATGGATTGTTCATAACGCCAATATAAGTTGAAAAACACTTGTCTTATACATACATAAATTTGTAAGAAACAACTTCAATTTTAACCAAATATTTCATTGAGTCGAAAAATTTAGTTCTAAATAATTGTCGAACTCAAAACCAAACTGAGCTATCCGAAATGAACCACCGATTACTAAAAAATTATAGTTCTTTTCAAGGACTTAAACTTAATAAGTAAATGAAAAGCTCGTTCTAGAAGTAGGATGCGAACCCGCGACCAGTGAGTGACAGACATTATTATTATTATTATTAATTTGCAGAAGTAAAAATGAATTGAATTATCTTTTAAGTAATTCAAAAATAAAGATTGATCAAATCATAGAAACAGAACAAACATGTACGCTCGTTTGTCCAGGGTGGGAAGCGAACCCACGACCTACAGCATAGAAGATAGAGTTACTACCAACTGAGCTATGAGGCCAGTCTAACGTTTTTCCTCAATACAGTTAAGTAGTATAAATAGTAACTTGACAAGTAACCATTAAACGCTGTTACTCACCTGTACCCATTGCAAATCGAGGGTAGTTAGTTCGATTTGCGGCAGACGCGACGCCTCTTCAATAGCGCTGGTTAATCTATTGCCATATATGAATAGTTCTTCAACGCCTGTCCTTTTGTCCTCAAAACAGGGGATTATTCCCTGTAAAACATAAATATATAAATAAATATTGGTGGACTTTTCACACAGCGCCATCTAGCCCCAAAGTAAGCTAAGCATAGCTTGTATCATGGGAACCAGACAACTGATATCATACTTATATACATTTTCGTAAACATATGCATATCATTCGTGTAACTAAATCTCTTCGAATCAGTGTGGTGAGAGGAATAATCTGCGCCTCAAAGAGGCTCCTTTCATGCACTAGACGCATTTCTTCGAAAGGTTCCAGGACAGGCCGGTTACCTTAAAATGTTTTCTTTCACCGTTTTCAGAACGTGGTATTGCACACATAAATATTACAATTTAAAAACTCAGTGTTGCTCGTCAAGATTTGAATTTCAATCTTCGGATTGCAAGTCTGGGTCTGTACCGCGACTTGAGTCGTCTCGTACCTTTGGCGGACGACTTGAGTCGTATTGCTGTTGTCCATGGGCCACTTACCACTTAACATCAGCTGGACGGTCAGCTCGCTCAATCACCTAAATGAAATTAAAGAAAAAAAACTCACTTGCGACTCGAGCAAACGGACAACTTGCATCGTGGACTCCTCTATAGAATGTCCCACGGTCTGTACCACCATCTCTGGCTCTTCTGGCCTTTCGTACACTTGCGTTATGCCAGTGAAGCCCTGAAATTAAAAGTAATTAGTAAATAAAGCTTAATACACTGTAAATGATTATTCAAAGTCTAAAACTTTCCCCATCCATAGGGATTTATGTTATACAAAAAAAGTTTTTAGGGGTTTCTTGTCTGTTCTCCCCATGGAGGGCCGGATAGGGTTTGAACAGGGGTCTAATTTAGCAGTAGGTACGCATGACTTAATTTTTTTTTTATTACTGATGTTTCCAAACCATTTCTTTATGAATTCTATGAAAATCAAGTTTCTGACTTAATGGTAACCTCTGCCCATAACAACCGACACGCGACTTGGGTCCTCCCCCACTAGGTACGACAAAAACCAAGTTGCATCGTATTCGCCCGTAACTCTGAGACGTGTAGGTGGAATGTCTCATGTGCCTGTAATTTTACCGGCAACCACACCTTTCAAACCGGAACACAGTAAGGCGAATGCGTTACGGCTCGGCGGCACAAATGGGCATGGTGGCAGTACTTCCCTGGACGAACTTGGCGTGAATTGTGCTGCTCTTGATACTCATGCTACTGATATATTACATTTAATCAAATTACAGCAAAGTTATAAAAAATTCCCTTTTCAATATCCTTAGAGTTTACGTATTACGTTGAACGTCATATGTTTTTCGTACCTAATCTAATCGCAATGTAGTTCGAATTTCAACAACGAAATATCACGCAACGTTCGCATTATGTCTTTTGATAATCTGATAGATAACAAATAGATTGAAGTAATTTGTAAAGATCATAATACTTACAATAAGCAAGATAAGCGGATTACTTGTTCTACTGTCAACAAGTAGTATTATTTCTTAACCGCTCATAGATATAATTTAAAAGTGAAACGTTTGAAAGAGTTTTAATTTTTTATTTTGTGTTCATATATTTCTATATAGGCTTTATGTACTTATTTTTGTGTTTTAAGGGAAGTTTTACATTTCGTTAAGGATTTTGGTTGGTGGTATTATGTAGGTGTGATTTATCAGATGTCTTTTACAGCCGTTGAGACCCTGGGGGGTTAATCACTTTATCTTCATCGTATCGCAATGAACATTGGAATGTATGGATAGCGCCAGATACGATAAGACTCACTAAATATAGGAAAGTTTTTAGTGACAACTGATACAAATTGTTAGGTCTCTTATAGACAATATAAGTAGAAAAACTTTATTTCCATTGAATTTTTGAAGAAACAGCCTAGAAGCGTCATTTAGTCAAGTTAAATTAATTATATAAAAATGTAACTACTTAATTTCTGGCGGTGGATTGCGGCTATGCTGAAATTAGCTACCAAATGCCACAATATATTGAGACACTTCAAGAAGACTTGACTCGCATTGCTATTGTCTATGGGCGGTGCGCTTAACATCAGGTGAGCCGTATGGCCGTTCCGTCACTAATATCACATTAAAAAAAGACACGAAAGACACTACTGCATAGTGCAAGACAAACCCTTTTGCAGCTATATTCAGACTTGCCAACATCCATAGCCAGCTTTTTTTTTATTTATTTTTTTTTGCTTGCTGTACAATTTGCTGTTTGCCGCAGATGGCCTTGACAGCGTTTACACGGGCTTTTGGTGAGAGCAGACGGCTCTCAACCGGTAAAACTTAAAAATTATATACAAGGTCACCAAGGGCACCACTTAGGTTCGGACCTCGGCTTGGGGCGTTGCGAGTCGGGAGGAAGTCCATAGCTAGCGTAAATGTACATACAGTATTTATACATACCTTGATGGATCCTTCTCTGGCTTTCTTGTAGAGACCCTTTGTGTCCCTCTGCTCGCATACCTCCAGGGGTGTGTCAATGAACACTTCGAAAAATGGCAGGTCCGAATCTGTGTGAATTCGCCTCGCAACTTCACGATCCTGTCAAAGTTATAATTTGCTTAGTTTGGGGCTAAATGACGTGTTGTGAAATTTCTACAAATATTTTTATATCATAATAATAAAAATCTTTTTTTTTTTTTATGTGATTAAGTTACGGAACGAGCCGACGGCCCACCTGGTGTTAAGTGGTAACCTCTGCCCATAACAACCGATGCGACTTGGGTCCTCCCTTACTAGGTATGACAAGACCCAAGTCGCATCGTATGCGCCCGTAACTCTGAGACGTGTAGGTGGAATGTCTCTTGTGCCTGTAATTTCACCGGCAACCACACCTTTCAAACCGGAACACAGTAACGCGGACGCGTTACTGCTTGGCAGCAGAAATGGGCATGGTGGCAGTACTTCCCCGGACGAACTTGGCGAGAGTTCTACTGCTCTAATATTTGTACGGGCCTACTTTATTGTTCTGCGCTTTAGGTCGTGGTTTCGATTACCACCCAGGACAAACATTTGTGTGACGAAAATAAATGTTTGCTTTGTGTCTGGGTGTTGATATGTATTAAATGTAATAATATGTGTGTACATTCACAAAAAAGTATATCAGTTGTCTACTTCCCATGATAAAAGTTATGCTTAGCTCACTTTGGAGCTAGATTTTTTTGATTTGGGGCTGTGTGAAATGTCCACCAATATTTAATTAATAATTAATTTAATTTTTGACTTTTAATTTTGATTTTTGAAAATTTGGTTGTCGTGAATCTAATAATGGAAGAAACGAAAGGATATACTTTTATCGGTTGAATAATTTCCAATAAATGTTCTTGAATACTTTGAACCAACAACACAAAACGACAGTTTATTGAGTCATGTATTAATAGAAAGTAATTATTATTTTATAATTATGTATTTATTGTTGTATTTGATAATTAATCCGTATTAATTGAATTAAATGACATAAAAAATATTTTAATAAAATAACACGATAACCACTGAAAAACTCACGACATAAAAATAATGAGGTATATTGTTTCGTGAGAAGAATGAATGCATTATTCTTTGCACAATGTTTGCATTTGCATACTTAATTATAATATAAGTAAGTATATAAATTTTGTGTGTATAATGGGCTCATTGTTAACGGAAAGAGTTTAATATAACAGAGTAATTTCACTTTTAACTTTCCACTAAATAGGAAATGTTATATAATAAATATTTTATATATTTTTAAATGCTGTCTCGCTGTTCTCTAGTATAACCGGGATATGATAGCGTTTTGTTTATAATAAGCATTATTTTTTTATAATGTACAATCGAAACGAATTAGCCCGGTAATCTTTTACAGCCAAAATGATGACAACGAAAATTAAAATTGTAGCCGCTAATAACAACTCGTATTACAAAATAGTTATTATAAGTAACAAATTTGTGATTTGAATAAATAAAGTAGGTAATAAAGCAATCAAAACCAGATGTGTACAAGTATGTCTGCATCTGACATTGAGGCTGGAGGCTGGAGCTTAGGGTCAGTGTTATATTATTGTGATTATATATTATTGTGATTATATATTATTGTGATTATATATTAGTGTGATTTGACGATATAATATATCACATAAAAACAAACAAAAACAATTTTTGGGTAGGTACTATATTTTTTTTCTATTTTGCGTCCTTTAAACCATCTTTCTACTTTACATGCTAGTAAATTTTGTTAATTCACTATTATTTTAAACTATTTTAGTGCACGAAAGGAGCCTCTTTAAGGCGCACGTAAAATCCGTTTACCATACTGGTTCGAGAGTACCAATGACTCGAATAGTACAGAATAGAACTTTTCATGCTAAGATTATAGACTGAGTCATGCGCGAATGACCTACTCTCTGTTTTAAAAACAGCATTATTAAACATATAAAGCCTGTGTTGCAGTAATTATCAGAAATTATTGTTAATTTACTAATTGCTTATTTATATTTTAAAACAGCTTTATCCCCAACAATTACTGAATGACGTACAAAATTAAATAATTATAATACTAAAAATAATTCTGAAATGTATTATGCCTATATGAAAAATAAAGGAATAAATTAAATTGAATTCAATGATAATTATTTCAATGAGCAATCCGGTTAAAATAACCAGAATTAAGCGGTCAATGCATTCGAATTTACCTCTTTATTATTGTATATAATTTGTCCAATTATATTTTTATCCAATCTTAGATGAACCACAAAGCCCCATATAAAGTCCAGTATTTCTTGTCCATCCCAAGGTTGTCTGTAAGAGATCGCTTTATAGCGATAAGACCGCCCATTGTTTCACTTTTTTTTTTTTGTACTTTGTATCTGATTGTTGTTATTTTGATTTTGTGAGCAATAAAGTGTCATCTATCTATCTATCTATCTATTGTAGAATACAGTTTTAATTATTTAAAGCTGGTGTAATGTATAGTTTTTGTGAAAAAATTAGTGATTTCATCATTTTTTTCCCATTGCCAGTCCGGTTTGCGATAAATATATTCAATACGTAATTAAAAATGGAGACAAACTTATATAGGTCAGTACCAATTCGGTTTATTTACTTTGATGTTATCTAACAAGTACTTATTCTCATTTCCATGTCAATCAAGAGTCTATGAACTTTTGTATCGGTCTATTATGTCGGACGTAGAGTTATGACGGGTACCCGAAATTTTCTTTGGATTCTTTCCCCTAAGGCACAAGATTTCCTAGTTTATCATGTTGCCTTTTATTAGATACTTAGCCGCAAAGTTAATCTTAGCACTAACTTAATGGATCAAGGTTTATTTATTTACCGTCTAGAACCTCTTCTTTAGCTTCCGAGGAATTTTCATGTATATAATTTGTAAACATTTTTTATAATAATTCATTGTAAAAACCCTAGACTAAGCTTACTACTAAATAAAATAAATTTCATTTCATTTCAATATATCACTGAACAATGACGAGCGTCAAAAAGGTGTTCCAGACCAAAAATTTAGTACTTATGCATTTCTGATTTCTTTTTTTGAACTTTTTTGATATATGTTTTTCCGTAGTCGTGTTACAATTTTTAAACTTTATTTTTTATCTTTATTCGTAAATTGCATCTTCGCGAAGCAGGGGCGGGTCGCTAATCTACATAATTTATCACTCAGTGATATACAAATAAAGATTCATCTTGAATAAAATTTAAATTACGATAGAATACCCTTAAATTACACATAATATATATGTATAGATTTATGTAGCGTTTCGATTTACCTAATAAACAAAGGCATCTTAGGATGTAACTTTCTCCTAACAAAGGAGGTACCAAATCTTTCTCCGTAATATACTGGTTACAAATGGATTTTCATTTTTCTATCAGAGATCATTTATGGAAAAGAGTGTTCCCGATATTATTTGTCTGTAAGTATGAGAAATGTAGTGTTTCGTATTAATTCAATTTCAAACGAAACATTATTTTGTGTTCGATAACAACGATTTATGGATTGATTTTGAATGTGACTAATAGTTTACCTCGGCGAAAGGCGACACAAAACTGCACAGGCAGACGACTCCGCTGTCCGCGAACAGTTTGGCCACTTCGGCCACTCGCCTGATGTTCTCCTCGCGATCCTCTTTGCTGAAGCCGAGGTTCTTATTCAGCCCGGTTCTGATGTTGTCGCCATCGAGCCCGTACGCTGGGATACCTGGAGGTTAAAAGGGGGATATATTATTACATTTTATTCCATAAAGTCACGATAGAGGAAGCAGAGACTAAACAACATGTCTTTTTTTAATGTGATATAGTTACTGAACGAGCCGACGGCCCACCTGGTGTTAAGTGGTACCCTCTGCCCATAACAACCGATGCGACTTAAGTCCTCCCTTACTAGGTACGACATAACCCAAGTCGCATCGTATGCGGCCGTAACTGTGAGACGTGCAGGTGGAATGTCTCATGTGCCTGTAATTTCACCGGCAACTACACCTTTCAAACCGTAACATAGTAACGCGAACGCGTTACTGCTTGGCGGCAGAAATGTGCATGGCGGCATTAATTCCCCGGACGAACCTGGCAAGAGTTCTACTGCTTTGTTCTACTCTCTTGTTTATTATATTGTTATATTCGAGTCACTGGTTCTCTAAAACCAGGGTGGTGAAATGATTTTAAGTGTGCCTCAAAGAGGCTCCTTTCGTGAACTTGACACATGTCTTCGAATTTCTAGTTCTAGGACACGTCGGTTTCCTCACGATGTTTTCCTTCACCGTTTTGAGAACACATAAGAAGAACACCTTGTAGACTTCATATACATTATACATCGATGAAGGCCAAATCACAAAAGGTACTGCGTTCTAAACGTAGGCTATAACATATTTAAATAGCTACACATACAGATACCTAGTCGTTAAATACACAATAAAAAATTGAAACTTTATCAATTAGAATGTTCTGTACATTTCCGTATGCCGTATTGTTGTATGCAACTTTAGTTTTTGGTTGCAATGTCACCCGATTAATGTTTCTAAAATTGCTAGTTATGGTATCTGTATTAGACTGATTTTATAGAACAGAAAAACCGTTCAATTGCCTTTTTATCATAATTACTTCAGATAATACGAAGAAGGCTGAAGAGGGCTCATCACGAAAGCGTTTTCCATTTTGATGCTACAATTATATTTTTATGATTACATTACACACCTAAGAATATAATATCTATATGTCTGACTGACATACAGATAACGCACGGCCTTAACCACTGGTCGTTTAATTAGTTTAACATTGAAACTCACTTCTAAAATATTCTATAATACTAGTAAATTTTTTTTTACTGAAGCACCAGCAGTTAAAATTAGTATGGTTACTTTTTAATACGTGAGCGCAGAAAACTGAGTGCCAGTGTCTCGCATTGCGTATTTCTTTATTGAACGATATTTCTGGATAAACTGATTCATCGGGACATTTTTTTTTTTATGTAATACATTTACGGAACGAGCCGACGGCCCACCTGGTGTTAAGTGGTAACCTCGGCCCATAACAGCCGACATAACTTAATCTTAACTCATCTCAGGTAATTCATATAATAATAATAATAATATTGGTGGACAATTAACACAGCGCCATCTAGCCCCAAACTAAGCATAGCTTGTACTATGGGAACCAGATGACTGATGGAATACTTATATACTTTTTTGTAAATACATACATATAAAAAATATCAACACCCAGACACTGAACAAACCTATATTCGTCACACAAACGTTTGTCCAGGGTGGGAATCGAACCCACGACCTACAGCGCAGAAGGCGGCGTTACTACCAACAGAGCTGTGAGGCCTCAATTCATCAAAGGTTTGCTGGAAGAGAACTTCTTGGGGCTAAGCTTGCTTTTGTTGCCATGTATTACCAATACACTTATGTGTATTTTGTAATCTGTGTACAATAATAACTAAAGTTAATGAATCCATGAGGATTCATTATGATACCTGCTGATACCTGCTTCGCTCTCTATGAAGAGAGCGAAGCAGGTATCAGCGTTTCATGCAACCCGCATTTAAACATCGTCATAACCACACGTAATAGCCAACCCTGAGTTTATTATGTATAGCAATCAGAGCACACGCCACTGTAATTTTCCAAGCGAACACTATACTAAAGATGCGAATTAATTAATGATTGCATAAAAATAAATATTAAACGACTTATACTATACTAGTGACCCTCCCAGGCTTCGCACGGATTCAATTTACTATAATAAAGAATATGCGGAGTGCACAAAAAAAGTATTAATTAACAGTTTTATTGAAAACACACCCTCATAATTCAGGCATTAAGTAAAAATTTTTTTTTACATATTCTATACAAAAACCTTTCTCGTTTAACGCTCTTTCTATTAGTGAAAACCTTATTAAAACCCGTTGTATGGTTTAGAAGAAGTAAACGGAGAAACCGATTTAGGGTATACCGGTCAATCTCAGTAGTCCAGGAATGTGTAGCTGTATAAATTTATTACTCATTTTTGTCGCATGAAACCGGGATCAAAAAAGTTCCTCTCTTGCTGTAGTATCTTCAAGCCATACTATAGTGCACTTACTAGTATACTTATCTAGTACAGTTTAGTGCGCCTTGGAAGCACAATCCTTAGAGCAAACTATTGTCGTACATGGGTATCTATAATTTTCTTATTCTCTCGTCTAACCGGCACTTATAAAGTTTTACGTTTAGTTGCAACTAGCGTTATTGCAACTGCATAAATGCATTTGTGTACTTGTGATGTACGCAGTAAACAAGATCGCGAGATTATTAAAAATGAATTGAATGTTTAATTACAGGCAATAACAAGTGTGGTACTAGTTATGTAGGTCACACTACACACTGTTGTAACCGCACTTTATTTAAAACAGGTGCTAGAATTATGTGACGCACAAATAAACTCGAGAGCATAGAAATCGCACACCCCCTACATTTTCGGTTTTGTCACAAATATTTTTTTCAATTGAATGTTAGTTGCAAATATAACTTAAATTAAAATTTAAATAAACACTATTAGCTTTCTGAAAACACATAATGTCATAAGTTATATTATAGATGTTACACGTGGTTTCGCGCTTACCAGGATTGGTACCTCTGATGGACACGAATGAAAATCAATTGAAGGCTCAGTTGGTAGTAACCCTGCATTCCGCGTTGTAGGTCGTGGGTTCGATCCCGCCCAGGACAAACATTTGTGTGACGAAGTGTTCGTTCTCTGTCTGGGTGTTAATATGTATTATATGATGTATACAGTATTATATAAGTCGTCTGGTTCCCATGATAAAAGCTATTTACTTAGCTTACTTTGGGGCTAGATAGCGCTGTGTAAAATGTCCAACAATATTTATTTAACTATCTAGTATTTTGTCCTTGGCGGAGACAGCGACCATACCTTCGGGTTTCTAATAAGCTTGAACTTTTAATTTTTCGTTGCTCTACCATTTTCCGACACGCATAAGTTGGTACATAATATTTGTGAGCGTAAAAAATATTCCCATATTATCCAATCATGAGAGTAAATACATGTAGGTTAAAGTAATGGATCTCTAAAATCTATTACTACTACGAGTGGTAAATATATATGATAGATGTTGACAATATCTAAAATTAGCGGACTTTATCAAAACTTGAATAAAAAAAAATGCAAAACGGAATAAAATTATGAAATAAATAGTTGTTATATTTGTATATGATGCTTGTATCTGTCAACACTACGCATGAGATTGCGTGCCTAATAAATTGAATAATAAATTTCAATGTCAGCAAAACAATTTCATTCATAAATTCGATGAATGATATTGTTTCGTTAGAGCAGCATTCTTTAAAAAGTTCATTACACCGAAGAATACCGAAATGATCTAGTGATTGGAATTGTTTACAAAAGTAAAGTACGTGATATTATTCTGCTACAGCAAAAGTCATTTATAACATCGGAAGGCCGGAATGAAAAATCTCATACAGGCTTAGCTCATATGAACTCTATATTGGATTTATCAAGGTACTAAGAATCTAGGCATACGGAGTAGAACTTTGACTGGTGTATCCAAAACAAATATTTTTTCCAAGCTATTTCTTTAATATCCCAATGGAATATAAAGTTTTATTGAATGTTCTATCTATTGCATATATGAGCACAAGACGAACTTCTGAACATTCTCGTCCCAACAGAACAGCTAGACTCTACCGTTAATGCCTAATTGACCATTGTACCTACATAGTCCGTTAATATTTTCAACTACCTGCCAAATGGAAAGAGAAGAATGCCAGGAAAGACAGAATGTATGAACATTCAACTTAGGTATATCAACTGTCACATCTTTTAATAACAGATAAGCTTCCATGCAAAGCCTATGCTGGTCTTCTCGCACCATTGAGGTCGGTGAACCAAACTATGCTGCCTCTAAACACTACTGAGATGAACGCAAATCTGTTTAGGTCCTGGTGATTATTACCTTTGGAGACGAGGTATGCCTCCAACGCGAAGGCAATGCTGGTCTTCCCCGCGCCACTGAGGCCGGTGAACCAGACAGTGCTGCCTCTGAACGCTCTACTGCCGAGAGCGCGACTCCGCTTCGCTCTGGATACTTGGTGCTTCTGCTCTACGACGTTTGTCGCCACCTGGGCGCACTGCGACAAGGAAAAACTATGTTATGAACTATGTAACTCGTTTTGGTTATCGTTACAATGCTAGAATTTACAAAAACTCTTCTATTCTACTTTTCAAGGTATGGCATATCAAACGGTCTTACCAATATACCTTACAACCAACCAGTTGATGGTAACACAGTTCAACCCATAGACATCTTCGCAACACTGCAGCGAATGCGAAGGCTAGACCGACACACAAAGACAGAAAATCTCAGGCGTTTTAAGTAACCGGCACTAATACTCTTCAATACCAGAATAAAGTAGGAATAAGAGACTATTGCTTGGCGTTAGACAGTATTTCTATGGAGGCATAGATTGTATATGATTTTAAAAAGCAATCGAGTATGGCCTTGCACCAAAGGCCAAGTTGGGAAATGTTAAAAAGAACAAATTGAATGATTCAATCAAATCGAAACACCTTCCTCTTCCTATTGTAGGTAGGCAATCAACAAACCATTATCATCTTTGTATGATTTTAATAAATATAATATTTTTCGCTCGTTTTTGGAATAAAAATCATTATTGCTGGAATAATTTACTTAACTTTAACTAGCTTACTAACATAGCTAGCTTTAGCTATGTTAGAAGTTGTGAGAAAGTAGTTTTTTTTACGATAATAAAACTGTTACATTGATAAAAATATTGCATTTTTTAACCATAATCATAAACGCGCATTGCTTGGAGACACATTAAAATGAACGAACTATACGATTGTACACACAATTTACTTGGTATTCGTATTTATTTATCGAGAGGTCGGCTGTGTTAACTATGGAAAAATAATGGCGGCGGTGAGCTTATCGCTTGTCACGTCTGTATTCCGATGAAAGTGTAATAATGCAGAAAATAGTCCATTTCAATAAAGAGCTTAAATAATATTAAAACAGGAAAAGTTTCTTTTACACGAACGAATTGTTTGATGCGACTCATAAATTAATCAATGTATTTAATCTTAAAGTTGTGTTGTTCGTTTCGCACGACACAGATTGTGGATGAGTGGATGCGGAGAAAGTAGAGTGTTTATGTAAAATTATTTCTGTTCGCGTAACCGGTGAGATAATGAACGATTCAATAGTGGAATAACTTGTTTAGTAGCTTAACTATCGTAGTACGTTGCTGGCGATGCGTGTTGCTAACTCTGAATTAGCTTTTATTTATTTCCCCTGAAACACAGGATTACCTAGTCCAGGCTCTCGTGTTATATATACCTATGTCTAAATATGTTTTACGATTTGTTACATTTACCATGTTTTATTTGAATAAATTTATTATTATTATTATTATTATTGGCCTTTTTTTTATGTGATGAAGTTACGGAACGAGCAGATAGCTCATAAATCAACTTCTGCCCATAACTAACAATATGACTTGAGTCCTCCCCATCGTATGCGTCCGTAACTTAGACGTACGGGTGGAATGTCTCATGTGCCTGTAACTTCACCGGCAACCACACCTTTCTTCAAGTCTTTTCTTATAAATCAATGTGAAGAATGTACCCCACACCACACAACTTGTGCAGTATTGTGGCAACTCTTCCTTCACTGCAGGTGAATCGGCATAGATCATGAAACACTGCTAACCGTCTCGGCAGAAAAGCACAGACAAACTAGACACTATAGAGTTGTTTCATATCAAAACGGAAGCATCTCATTGAGTGCCTCGTGCTAATTCTTGTGTGTGACTGGTAGAGGATATGAAGCGACTAAATCGTGTATGTCTCGACGTAAGAGAAAAAAAAACAATTGCAAATAAAATCATAATACTATTTTTTTCTTATTTCGTTTTTAGTCATTTAATTTTTAATTATTTATTAATATCGGTTTTGGAAAATTTATTAAATTCTGGAAAATATGGCAAAACTTACTCCAGTTACCTTGAAAGTAATATTTATTTTATTCTATTTTTATTTTTACATTTTTAAGAAATCTTACAGCTAGCTTAATGGATAGGTTAACAAATTAAAGGCTTAAGGCTGATTAAAAGATTCCACAATATTAAAGTAGATTAGTTTTTTTATTTGTACCTTTTATTATCTTTCCTTTATTTTTTTAGGACTTTTACTCAATCGTTGACCACACCCCTTAAGTTAAATCAACCACTCAGGTACATAATAGTATATAGAACATAAGATATACTAAAAATTATGATTTTAACCATACACCCATTGTCCAATAAAATGTTGAGTTATGTATGATTATGTCACTATTATTTTGACATGGCCTACGTCAAAATAACAGCGGTACAGGTAATCAGCACAGTACACGGATATTCAATGTCAGAGATTAAGTTATATCGTTAATCTATTCTATACAAGTAAATAAAAATTTGAGTGTCTGTAATATTAAAATAACCGATTTTTACTAAGTGCATATGGATGTATACACGGTACATATACAAAAACAACATTTTTTACAATTTTTGTCTGTCTGTCTGTTTGTTCCGGCCAATCTCTGAAATGGCTGGATCAATTTTGATGTGAGTAACTTAGGCTACTTTTCCGAGGGGTGCGTGATAAAACCGAATTCCACGCGGACGAAGTCGCGGGCAACAGCTAGTCATTTATAAAAATAATACCGGGCATATCTTAATACGAAAAGGAAGTGAATTTATGTTTGAGTTATTGTAAACCCATCGGACATATTGTTTCATTTTTCATTTAGGTCAAGTGATAGAGCGACAAGTGTAAATAGCGATAAAGGATCAAGTGCGAGTTTGTGAAGTTCACTAGGAACATAAATAAATATTGGTGGACATTTCACACAGCGCCATCGAGTTCCAAAGTAAGCTAAGCATAGCTTGTATCATGGGAACCAGAGAACGGAAATAATACTTAAATACTTTTTTAAATACATACTTACATATAATACGTATTAACACAGAACAATAATCTACGTTCGTCACACAAATGATCGTGTGGTGGGAATCGAACCCACGAACTATAGTGTAGAAGGCAGGGTTACTACCAACTGAACTAGTGGGCCAGTCAAACTACCACAAAGATAATAACATAATAAATGGTAGTAAAAGTAGAGGACTGGAAACCAAAATCTTTCTGTAAAGAATCAAAAATAGTTGGATTTATTAAATGAGCAAAATTAACCATGTTTTTTTTACAAATCTGTACAATGTAGTTTAGAACACGCAGATAAACATACATAAAAGAACCCGTCTATCTTGAGTCAACGTAACATTGTACCAACATGCAAAGTTAGTATGTCAGGTAGAGACTTTGCAGGAAGTAATCTTATGACGTGAAAGTAAAACTTGAAATTAAAACTTGCGAGAGTCACACATTTAAATAAGTTCTAATTTGATCTCAGTTTTAAAACTAAACCTTTGTAAGTATTGTATTATGGAGGTTGAGACGTACATAAAATCTATAATAAAAGAGGTACCAAAATGCATAAAAAAATACGATTCAATTTAAATTTAGGATAAGGATTAGCAATACGATGTAAGTATGATCAGATCTCTTGATAACCAAAGAAAAATGATTATGGGTATTGTTAGAGCTTTCTTATATGACAACAATACTGATTTACCCTCGAACAGGCTAGAGACACAGATACATAGATACTAAAGTGTATACTCTTGAGGTTACTACTCTCAACAAGTGTAAAGGAAAGTAAATAAACAAACCGTTCGTATATTCCCGTTACCGTTGCCCCACTGAGCGATATTGTACTTCTCGAAGGTCTCAGAGACCTTCTTGTTCCTCTGCTCGAGACTCATGGTGAGTGTAATATTTACGCGACAAAGAACGATAAACTGGTAAGATGGTAAGCCACGCGCGCCTCTCACGGAGCTCTCGCCAATACTGACGGCTGGTGGTACGATTACTGTATTATAAATTGTTGTGGGCGCATTTTAGAGAACAATATTTTGTTACATTTGAATATATATTTTCACATGGTTTAATTTGGGACTTGCTTTAGAAATGCAATGTTTTATTTCAATTTAGCTTTCCGACAGACGTATGTGAATTATTTAGAGGGGGGTGATTTCTTGTTTTTTTTGGTGAGTAATTAATGAAATTACTATGAATGAACTTGGCACAAGTGTTGTACAGCCTTATAATACTGATAATTTTTCGTATCAGAACGACTTACGGAATCTTTGTTAGATTCTTTTATCGGAACGAGCAGATGGCCCACCTTGTGTAAAGTGATAATCTCTGCCCATATCAAACAATACGACTTGGGTCGTCCCCTACCTAAGTAGAACAAGAACCATGTCGCATTTTATACATATAACCCAGACACAGATCATCTACATTTGTCAACACAAAAGTTTGTCCTGGGTGGGAATCGAATCCACGATCTACACCACTGAAGGCAGGGTTGCTACCAACTTAGCTGTGAGCCCAGTAAAAAATGCTTTATTTATTAAGAATCATGTTTTAACAGGAAGCGTAAAGGCTTTAAATAAACAAAATTGTCTATTAGCGTTGTTCATGTATCTTTTGAAAGTAACTACACAACCTATGCTGTATTTAAGTTTTTTCTCTTATTGCTCCAAAAACTAGTGATTGCTTTTGCGTTCACCTTGAGAATTTGTTTCAGGTGCTGGTAAACGACTAGATTGGGAACTGTACGCTCAAGGAGTTCAATATGTCCGTCACTGGGGAAGCTCTAGTTTATTTAAGGATTCTCGCCCACGACCTAACATAATAATAATATAACTTAATAAAGTTAGTAAAATACTGCGGTTAGTACACGTATGTACTGGAAAAAAAACATATTCAGTGTTTGTTCTGTGTCTGGGTGTTAATATGTATTATATGTATGTATTTACAAGAAATTATTTAAGTATTATATAAATTGTCTGGTTCCTATGACACAAGCTATGCTTAGCTCACTTTGGCAGATGGCGCTGTGTGAAACTTCCAGCAATATTTATATTAGGTATATTATTATTATTACTATATATATTTAATTTGATATAGTATTTTACTTTTAGATACTTGCCTAGCATGAGCACAGGAAAAATATACCATTATTAACTTCTGATTAAACCGTATTGATTATTTTTAATGAACGAAGGCTCATTACTATAATATGAAAGTGTGACAGGATACGATTTAAATGAGAGACTATCATAATAATAGTAAAGTTCAAATATCACATTATTATAGTGGAAGTTTACAACATTACTCCAAAAATGCAAAAAATATAGAAAAGTTGCAGTCAAACTTAGGCCAAGTTAGTCCAGGGAAGTACTGTCACCATAACCATTTCTGCCGCCAAGCAGTGATGCATTCGCGTTACTGTATTCCGGTTTGAAAGGTGTGGTTGCCGTGAGATTAAAGGCACATGAGACATTCCACCTTCACGTCTCAGGGTTACGGGCGCATACGGCCCGACTTGGGTCTTCTCTTACCTAATTAGGGGAGGACCCAATTCGTATTGCTTGTTATGGGCAGAGGTTACCTCATAACGCCAGGTGGGCCATCTGCTCGTTCTAACGTTATTACAGGCACATGAGACATTACTGACATTTACTGGCCTCACAGCTCAGTTGGTAGTAACCCTGCCTTCTGCGCTGTAGGTCGTGGTCTCGATTCCCACCCAGGACAAATATTTGTATGACGAATATAGATGTTAATTCTGTGTCTGTTGTCTGGTTCTCATGATACAAGCTTAGTTTAGTTTGGGGCTTGATGGCGCTGTGTGAATATCCACCAATATTTATTATTATTATTACATAAAATACTAAAAGGTTTCAAAAAATTCGAGCAACTATGTTGTGTATGCTGCCAGTCAGCATAAATTTAGTTTTTGGATTTATTATAAAAGAATGATGATTAGTCCATTTAAACATCTGAATTAAATCTGAATTTATTTTTTCTACAGCTTCAGATACGTTTGAAGGCTGGAATGAATAATACAATTATAGGGCATCGGCATAAACATGATATATACAGTGCATATGCTTTCTATAATGTCAGCTGTGTAAATGATAAATAAGAAGAAAATAGCATTTTTTATTTTAATTATGGTGTTTATATTTTGTTATTGAGTTAGTAGTAGACGTAATTGAGTAGACGTAGACCTTATTTGTCAACCATAAAATACGATTAACAGAATTTTTGAAGTCGAAGTCGAAGATGAGGATGATAATAGAATATTATTTAAAAAAATCATGTATACGAGCAAACGGTCAAAAACGGGCTATATATACCATATTAAAGTAGGCTGTGTAGTGTATTTGGTGCGTATGAAAATAAAAACCATTTTATTAATTTGAAACTTATTGCTGCTGACATTTAATGACTTATTTTCATCCAGCGGTATTGTGTAAAACCTACAGATGGCTAATGATAGCGAATAGAGTATATTCAGCTAGCGGATGCATAAGGTTTCGTTCAAAATAATAACCAAAACATCGACTGCTAGTTCCTGGGTCTGACAACTCCACTTACTGAACGAAAACTGGCGTATGACAACTTCGCGCAAGTTTTAATAACATTTAAAATTTTATTGTTCCTTGTTTTTACACAATAAAACGCTTATTCATTTTCCGACTTAATTACTTTAACAAAAATACTTGACCATTCTCTTTAATGGCCTTGACAAAAGAACAAAATAGGTAATCAAATAATTTCCTGGCGAGTGAATGCTCAGGTCAGAATTTATTTAGTAGGTATTGGGTATATTAGTCACTGATCATGATTTAATAGATAAGGCCCAATACGTCACAGGCACAATGAGCTGTGCGAAATTAAGTTATCGGTAAAGTTAAAGGAGTTCTGACTTAAATAGGTTTAAGTTGAAATCTTACATACCTCCTTTGTTTCATCCACTCTCAACAAATTCTTTAGCTATTTAGTGTACTCTTGACGTGGCCTTTTTTCTAGAAGTCACCGATTTGGTCTAAGTAGGTACTGCAAGGTCTTCCAACTATCCCGTCCATTCCGACCTTATGCACTTGTTTCGTCAGTCTTCTTTCATTAATCCTCACTACATGCCTAAACCATCCAATCATACCTTTCTCAATCTTCATTGCTACATCTGTTTTTCTCTCCAAACTTCACTCTTAATCGCTTTATCTTACAAAGTTACCCTGCACATACTTCGCAAAGCTCTCATCTATTCTACCATCAGAGTCTAATGCCTCTTTCACCTGGTTTCCAGCATATACTCTTCTCTCAATATCATTGTCATGCTTCTGATCTCTGAACAAAGTTCAGAAAAAAATATTAAATAAATAATAGCTTACAATTGATACCCATAACATACTGTAGTTATGCACTAGTGTTTAAGACAGTCAGCATATTGAGCTAGAATGGGAATGCAAGAATTAACATAAATCGCAAACTTAAGCATGTTTTCCATAGGAGTTTCATCATTCAAACTAGGGAAGCAGTTTGATTAAAACATCGTGTAAGTAATGGAATGGATAAATTGCCAATAATAAAGAATTTCTACATTTGTTGCAAATTAAACAGTAACTTAAATACTCCAGTACTATTACCACTCGCATCTCAAACTAGTGTGGTGAAGGAATTAAATTCTTCATTGAAACTCCTTTTTTCATGCTTACTGAGCATTATCATAACCTATCACTGGCTAATAATACATGACAAGTAACTACTGGTTGTCAAAGCTTGGTCATACTGCATTGTTGATCTTGGTATGAAAAGTAGGTCAAGCAGTGGTGAGACAATTTGTGTCAGAAAGGCTTATTATTAGGCCACAAACTAACAGTTTTTCAGTCAACAATTATTAGGTTTTTTATAAAGTCTGATAGGGGAGATTACTTATATGAATGGGTATGAAATTCAAAGAATCTGGTTTGGTTATATGGGCTACTGGGTAAAGTGCGATAATTTTATTAAGAAAACACATTATATATTATCATGTGTATATAATAAAAAACTGTTAAATGTTAGTTGAAATTTAATTTACTCACAGTTTTTAGTTTCTTCTTAGGGCCGGAGGGTCCATCAATATCCGCGGCATCCATTTTATTAGGAGAGATATGAATTCGCTGCTTCTAGTTTATTTCACCAAATTATTTATAAAATATCTATCGGCGTTTTTACTTTTAATACTAATTAGAAAAAATAAAAACAACAGACAGGGCGAAATGAGGCCGCATCACAATGTTGCCAGATACTCAAGACGAATATAATGTATGTGGAAAACACGAATCAGCTGATTGCTGTATTATATATAACTGTGCTTCTTTAATCAACGTAGTAACATTTTTAACCCTTGTTCATGCGCTTATTAATGTTTTAATTGTTTATTCATACAAGGACAAGGGAAACGCCTTCACACTCTGAAGGTTGCCATCTGGCAGAACTGCTGGACTCCTGCTGCACAGGGATGAGGAGGAAGAGCGAAGGCAAAGGCAAAGTTATGAAGAAAAATTTGCTTGACATTAATAGCGACATCTACAGTATAATTTTGACAGTGACATATTTTGCTGATGAAGTACCACGGAGCGTCCTAGTGATGTACTCGATAGTGATTAGATACAAAGAAGATTCCATGTACAACAAAAATTTATTTAACTGATAATAATAATTCTCAATACAACCAAATCGAAACAAAACAATAAGACATACAGTCCAACACGGCTAGTAATGACAATGTTTGTCATACACATAAGAGATTATCCAAGTTCAAACCATACAGCAACGCGGGCACCGACGAAGGATTGTAGCAAAATCTTAATGACTTATTTGATATTAAGTTCATAAATTTATAAATAAAAAGCTTTTAACCGCGGCTTTGCTTGCATTAATGTTGATTTTGTCAACCAATTCTGGTTGTCGATTGATCCCGAAATCATTACCGAAAGTACTATATTTCTTTAGCCTTTACACTTCTCTAGGGTCCCATCTAACTTTAGAATTCATTATAATCGATTCAGTGGTTTAGGCGTGAAAGCGTAACAAAGAAACTACTTTCAATATTTCGATCTGAGGTAAAATATAAGCACGTGTAGGAACCTAGTTTTCCAGATCAACTTTTGGGTATAATATGAATCGATGTAGAAATAAATACCTTTACCTCAGTATAAGTTCGAATCGGTCTAGTTAGGCTCACAGAAGGCAACTACATCCCTATTTCCTTTGTATCTTTTTTATGATGGTGTAGACTGTAGAGTTTATTTAATGTTTCGTATTGTCGTCAAAAAGTATGTAAAGATGTTTGGTTTTTTGGTCCTATTTCATAGTTATAAATCAAAATGAGCAAACACGCTTCGATGATTACGTGTGAGTTCCGTAATCAGCGTTTGTAGGTAATCTAATCAGTAAACAAGTTCATTTCATACAACAAACATTAATAACTACACCGAATATGCCAGCCGTAACTTCTACGACAGAAGAACAAGATGAAGCTGAACAGAAGATGTGGAGTGCCCTCAAGCGGTATATCATACGGGAGAGGCAGAGGAAGAAAGAAGGTAAACCAGCTGTCAACATTAGGTGCCAATTCAGGTACCAAACCAAACACATCAATTACTGTTTTGTACTAAAAGCGACTAATCAAAAGCGCAATGTATTTTTATTACAAAACATTACCTACCTGTTCTCTTCGAATGTGTAGATTTTCGAGCCCAAATAGTAGATGGTATTGCTGCTAGAATAAAGTTTTTAAACTTGTTTTTACAGAATATGAAGCTGAAGTTGAGGAAGAGAGACTCAGAAAGGAGAAAGAAGCCAGAGAAAGGCAGGATGTTATGACACTTGGTGAGTTACAAAACTAGTCAGGACAAACATTTGTTTGCAAATATAGATATTTGTTATTTCTGGGTGTTAAATATGTTGTATGTATGCACAAAAAGTCTATAGTGTTCTCGCAGTTCGTTTGTTGCCATTGTACAAGCTATGCTTTGTTTGGGGTTAGGTAGGGTGCTGTGTGAAATGTCCAACAAAATTTAGTATTATTAGTGTTTGCTACATGGTTGATATTTGACAATAATCATTGTTGAAAAATTGAGGACACTATTCGCAAAAGAAGAGAAAACTTTTTTATTATTTGTGACAGGATAACATTTGACCGCAGTCTCACCTGATGTTAAGTGACAATGTGGATTTATCATGCTTGCCTCGAAGAAACCTATTAACTATAAGCTTACAGACTTCCAGATTAGAAAAAGAACTGAAAACTGTACTTAACTTGTCTTAGAAAAACTTGCTCCAACATAATTGATGTCAACATTACAGCTCGCCAATAGTTACTACACATTACTCAAAGGAAAAACTTCATCACTAATGAACAAGAATGATTCATCATTATCTTGTAGTTGGATGACATATCTTTTCCATTTATTTTGGTTTGAAAACCAAACTACTGAATTTGATGAAATTTCTACGGGACCAATCTGAAAGTAAATCCTTTCAAATAAAAAACTACTTTTCCAAATCGGTTTATAAATAATAGAGATCTGAGGTAACAAACATAAAAAATATACAACTAAATTGGCCACCTCTTCTTTTTCTGAAGTTAGTTCACAATAAAAATGTTACAAAACCAAAGAAAAAAAATTGTACTTAACTATGTTCTCTTTGCCTATTTATATAAAGATAATTGTTAATTCATACAAAGTAGTTGAAGGAAAGTTTGCATATCTTACATACTGTTTCTAATTAAATCCTTCAACACCAATTTTCAGAGGAGACAACTAAACAAATTGAGCAATTGGAACAGAAATTGAAACAGTTGGAGAAGGAAAAGCAGCAACTGTTCATGCAACTCAAGAAAGTGCTCAACGAAGATGAGATCCGGAAGAGAGCCCAACAAAAAGAAACCAAGTGAGTATGATTGATTTGATTATTCATTTTGTTGGTTTGCTGTTTATTTTGGTTTAAATTAGTGGAAACTTCAAAGTGAATAGAAATGGCCTGGTGTAAGAGAATGAAAAGAGAAGTAAGAGAATTTATTTTGCAGTAGCTTTTGTCCATGGTTTCCCATGCATGTAACAGGTTGAAAAGTAGCCTATGTGCTCATCCAAATCATATAATACTCATTCTAATGTTATGGAAAAGTATAAAAAACATACATCCATTCAAACAGGGCATACTATAAGTATTAAATTGAGACTTGTGCTGGATACTATGAAATTTTCTACGTAGCTTGGGCAATTAAAGGGTTCACAAGTATTCATTTGAACAGACTAAATCCACTATCATACGTATAATATGAGCCAATTAATTTACAAAAAGGTTATACATTTTTTATTTTGCTTTTTACATTTAATTTCCGTTTACTAACGCTGACACGTGACTCAGTGACCTTTGCAGTGACATGCAACCAATGAAGATGCAGCAGGGACACATTCAGATCCCAATGTTCTCAATGCCGAGCTCCACCGGGCAAGGGGAGCCCGCTCCGAGTCAGGGCAGGCCTCCGCTCTCATCCCACATGTTAAACAAGGTAATCTTCAAGGGTGACATATTAGTTTTTACTAACCGTGGCTTTTGAAGCTGATAAGAATGTAACAAGGGCATATTTAGAACTCATTGCTCTCTTTGCTGACCTACATGAACCGTTGAGGGTATTAAAAATATTTCTGTGGCATGGTAATTTTTTTTTATAGCTGTTAATATTTTCTAAATGTGTCTACGGCACAAATAAATTATTTCTTTCTTTCCTTTACAAAATGTGCTTCTCTATGAATTTGTCCGGCCAAAAAACATCCGTCTCATGAATTTGAAAACTTTAATTCACTGCATTATTGATTCTATTTAACTGCAAAAACAGTATTATAGTTATGAATGCTTATTAATTCCACATTGGCATTGTGTTCCTTCTTATGTTTATTGATTTATAATAATGCAATTTATAATTATATAAATTGCATCTAAGAAGTAAGAAGTTTTCCGTCATAGAAATCGGATCATTTGAAATAGCAATTCTTTCACTCTTTTTAGACCTTCCACGAGTTTTTCGATGAAAATGTACTAAAAAAGGTCCAAGGCCTTAATTAAGATATACCTATATGTATCTACACGTTTCTATACAAAACGTCACGTCTTAGATTTACATGCAATGCGACTTGGGTCTTCTACTTAGGTAGGGGATGACCCAAGTCGTATTGTTTATCATGGGTCTCACCAGGTGGGCCTTGTGATCATTCCGTAACATTATCATAAAAACAAAAACACAGTCCGGTTTAAAGAATATTAATTTTCTCAAAGAAATTTACATTTCACTTAAAGAGAATACTTAAAATTTAAAGTGAGCGTGCGGTTTAAAATACTTTAACTATATAATTTTTTTAAATATACATACTTATTTATTACTAATTAATATTACCTTGTTCATCTTACAGCCTTTAGTCCGCGGGCCTATACAGGCTGGTGTGAAGCGAACTCGCAGTCCGTCGCCCACCTTCGCACTGTACGCCCACCGTCTGCATCAACCCATGAAGCATCAACCTGTATACTCCGACCACAGTGAGTTTTATCAGACGATCTACAAAGTAAACATAATAATTGGTCGCACATATCGACCCTTGACCGCCGACTTATCCGAAAACTTTTTTGCCAAAATACCGGAGATAAAATTATTAATTCATTCGTTTAGTAACTGTTTCCAAAATACTGAAGGAACCGAAACATTTGCTGCCAAAAAAAATTAACTGAATTGGGAACCTGCTATTATGAAGTCGGTTAAAAAAAGATGCCATTATTGTTTGATATTAACTTAGTAGGTATCTAGTTGGGAAATTATTCGTAATAATCTAAACGACTAATAATATTGATACGAGATGTATACATATATTTATTTATTTTAAGGTATTATCTATTGCGTATTTATGTGTTTTTTACAAATTTAAGTGTAATTTTACAGAAGTTGAGGATGGGCGAATGGGACGACAAATGGCGCACCGCGCGGTGCTTTGGAATAGTGAGTTAAATATCGTATTATAGGTGTTGCCACTATCGCTTACCCTTCATACCAGATATAGAGCTTTGAAACACACCAACTCATCTGCTTGTAGAGTAGTCGTAAATCAGACTCATTTATATGTTATTTGTTCCGGGATTATGAAAAATACAAGCAATGTTTGAAAATTATAAAGAAAAAATATTTCGTCGCATATTTTCGTAATGCTGGGTCCTCTTTAATTAATAATAAAGCCTTACCAATACTAAACAGGTTCGGTATTCAAATTCCAATAAAGTACTCTAGTAGCTAACCTGTGCCAAGTTCATTTGTGGAAGTGCTGCCACCATAACTATTTCTGCCGCATAGCTGTAATCGTCCGCTTTACTGTGTTCCGGTTTGAAAGGTGTGGTTGTCGGTGAAATTTCAGGCACATGAGACATTCCACCTTCACGTCTCTAATGTACGCGCATGCATACTATGCGACTTGGGTCTTGTTGTACCTAAGTAGGGTAGGACCTAGAACGTTTTGCTTGCAGATGTAACCACTTAACACCAGGGAGGCCATTAGCTCGTTCCGTAACTAAAATGTATCATCGGTGGCATGTTCAAGTAAGAATTGTGGCGTAGTAATTAGTTATCTTAATAATTCAGTTATGCTTCCCCTGTCATAAGTTTACCGTGTATGTGTTCCCATTTCTGTCAGTAAACACCCCTCAGTGGATTTATCATCGCGACTAAGTGTTACCTGTTTTGTCATTTGGTGTGTTTCAAACTTTCATTTGCCTATCTTTTATATTTTTACCTCGATATGTATCTATGCTGTAATTACTACTATAAACTTCTCTATGTGATCTTAACTACATAAGTTCATTTCTAACTATTATTTTTCACCAATGTATAATATACATAATGTCCATACTTATCTCTACTGCCACTGCTTTACTGATCATTCCCTAAACAACGTTCTAAATAAATATCTTAGTTTAATTGAAGTCTAGAATTGGATCAATTTAGGGTCATATTAATGTAATAATACGAATTATCACATTTTATTATATGACATTGACAGTTAAATAAGTTTTGCAGTTTGTTTTTACATATTGATGTAGATATTTCCATCCACAATGACGCGGCTCACTCTTCTTCCTGATCGCTTACAGTATAACTTTGTAATATTCCGCTAGTGAATTATATCGTGAAAACTGAAAAAATTGCTGAATGTTACATACTGTAAGCGATTAGGAAGAAGAGTGAGGCGCGTCTTCTAGGATGACAATATCTATAATGTGACAGCTTCATTTAAATTACATGCAAGTGATAGTAAAGTACATACATACAAAAAAATACAAAATACAAAAAGTTTATTTTCTTTAACTTAATATTAAAAATTACAAAGTTTTGAAACCACATTTAAGTATGAAATACAAGTAATAAGTGGTTGCGCTCTTTCTTACATGATTAATTAATTTAATTATAAGTGTCTTACGCTAATGTCTATACATACATACATACATGAAATCACCCATGTTTAGGTTTAGGCCACCTGCTAAGTCAAAAAACTACATAAAGTTATATTCCAAACATAAGATCACTTCCGCTAAGTGTGACGGCTGTTCAAACCCTATAGAACCCGACACACCACTCTCACATCGAGTGTAACATGTACAATTTGTATCCACTGTGAAGAGTGGGTGGAGCGAGAGTAACGTGTTAACACATACAATATGTACAGAGCAACCGTCCCAGTACGGTCAGAACGTGGGCAGCAACTCGGTGTCGTCGGCGTCGTACTACATGAACAGTTCAGGCGTGGTGGGCGTGGGCGTTGTGGGCGAGCGCCCCCCTCCCCTGCTGTACGCGCACCATGCGCACACGCCGCACACTCCGCACACGCCGCACACGCCGCACCACGCTAACCTGATGTACGCGCCGCCGCCGCAGCCGCAGCTCTACCTCGACATTATGAAACGAGATCCCCAGCATCAGGACAACAAGAAGGACCAACAGGTGACACAATTGTATAGACATTTTACATATCTATCTTCGAGTCACTGGTTCTCGAAACAGTATGGTGAAAAGATTTTAAGTGTAATTGTATGTATATAAATATGGGTGTTAATATGTATTATTATTATTTTTTGTTGTCTGGTTCCCATGATACAAGCTATGCTTAGCTTTCTTTGAGGCTAGATGGCTCTATGTGAAATGTCCACCAATATTATGATTATAAACGTTAGTATGTCCAGCCGCAGGTGCTGATAGGGCTGAGCGAGGCGCACCCGGCGGTGAGCAGCGGGTACGCGGCGCCCGTCAGCCGGCACATCGCGATACACCCGCCGCACCACAACGCTATACAGGTCAGTTACCACGATACCACTCACGTAGGAACAAAACACGAGGCGTAGCTCTGCGTCGTAGCAGAGCTACAGCAGCTACACCGCTCCAGGAGTCTATCTGCGTCGTAGTAGAGCTACAGCAGCTACACCGCTCCAGGAGTCTATCTGCGTCGTAGCAGAGCTACAGCAGCTACACCGCTCCAGGAGTCTATCTGCGTCGTAGCAGAGCTACAGCAGCTACACCGCTCCAGGAGTCTATCTGCGTCGTAGCAGAGCTACAGCAGCTACACCGCTCCAGGAGTCTCGTTCTAGGAGTCTACACTCCGCCGGGGCTGCGGAGGAATATTCACCCGCACCCGGAGCCCCGGAAGCAGACGAGATGGTGGCCCGAAGGATTTAGCCGGTAGGAGTCCGGCATAACCGTTTGTTGCCCTCCTCCGCAACAGAGTATCTAAAGAGGATTCCCCTCGAATAAAAAAATGAGTCTACCCTCTACATCGCCATACACCCGCCGCACCACAACGCTATACAGTTCAGTGACCATGAGCCCGGGCGGGGCGAGGTGCACTCCGCCATTCTACTACCTACCTCGTAGCAGAGGTACACCACTCGGCAGCTACGCCGCTCCAGGAGTCTAGACTCTACGATCTAGTCGCAGCAAGCCACCCTGCACTGACACCGCTCCAGCAGAAGAATAAACATTCAGATTTACACTAAAAGTCATACTCCGTAGACAGTATTCCTTACACTTAGGGACAAGATAAGATACATCTGGGTAGTTTATTTTCTTAGCAGTACTGACTTCTTACTTTATATTTTGGTACTGTATAGTTCCGACAAGACATAAAATTTGGCACTTGCCTCCAGTACCTCAGTAATCCAGATGTTGGCTCGGTGGGTAGTATCGGCGGCTCTATATAAGTCTTAGATTCGAATCACACCTGGTGTTAAGTTGTGACCTCTGCTTATAACAAGCAATCCAACTTGGGTCCCGTACTTAGGTACGATAAGTAGTCGCATCATATGCGTCCGTCACTCTGAGACGTGAAGGTGGAATGTCTCATGTGCCTTAAATGACAATAATTTGACTTTTTCTTTCAAAGGATGGTATACAGTTTAATTATTTTGTTACAGACGGCGAAGCCAGGCAGCATCACTCAAGGGTATCCAGTGCAACAGAACAATCCGAACGTCACGCAAAATATGTTCCCGACCCGTCACCGATACTAGCCCCGGTCTCCCCTCTAATGATCCAGTGATAAGTTCATTCTGAAAAGGGTATTTTTTTAATATTAGTTATTTAGCTGTATTACCAACGAAAAAGTAAGGAACGAGCGTATATTAAGTGGTGACCTCTGGTGACACTGTAGCAATTTTAGCAAGCGGTAGAACTTGCCTGTTTCGTCCGGGGAAGTACTGTCATTACACCTATTGCTTACTGTTAGGTTAGGTATCAGTTGTTATGTAATGAAGGGAGATATATAATAGAAAAATTATGTAATTCATGTATTCAAAGTTATTGGTATTATAATTGATTTGAATAATTACAATAATTGCGATGTATAGATTTATGTGTAAGTGAAAGTATTCTATGAAGTTAATATTATGTACATTGTATGAGTAAATGTGGTTTTATATTTCATGTTTGTTTTAATTTGTGACACAAATGACGAAGTAGATTTTGTACTTATAGTTTTGCATGTAGTACAACTTGTGCCAAGTACGTCCGGAGAAGTTTTTTTTTTTTTAATGTAATACAGTTACGGAACGAGCCGACGGCCCACCTGGTGTTAAGTGGTAACCTTGGCCCATAACAACTGATGCGACTCTGTCCTCCCCTACTAGGTACGACAAGACCCAAGTCGCATCGTATGCGTCCGTAACTCCGAGACGTGAAGGTGGAATATCTCATGTGCCTGTAAATTCACCGGAAACCACACCTTCAAACCGGAACACTAATGCGAATGCTTCACTGCTTGGCGGCAGAAATGGGCATGGTGGCAGTAATTCCCCGGACGAACTTGGCGAGAGTTCTACTGCTCTTAAAATTACAAGATTTATTCACGCGACGTCACTGCATTGTTCAATGAACAATATTGTAAACCTACGCCATCTAAGCTTGGATGCATGCAGTTGCAAATGCCATTATCGATCACTTAACCAAGTGACTACCGTTTTACCTTACTGAGCTAATTGTTAAAAAAGATTTGAGATTATTTTTAACCGGATTCAAAAAAATATTCTATTTACTTCATATCTGTCATCTGTATCAACCGATTTGATAAATATTTTTTTTATTTGAACGGATATCCTTTCAGATTAGTCCCATGAAGTTAATAGTTTTTTCATATTCAAATTCAAAGCATTTATTGTACCATGCTGTTACAAAGATTTTAATATATTTATAGGATACAAACAAACCCTGTTAGGTTAAATTAAACTTTGGTTTTTAAATCAAAATAATTGGAAAAATATCATCCAATTACGAGATAACAAGGAATCATTCTCGTTCGATGAAGTCAGTTTTACGTTATGCTACGCAAAGTAATTATTAAGCTATACTTTTTTTGAGCTAGTGACGTGATTCCAAAATAGTATTTCGTAGAGTAGCCGTAGCCAATCTTCCGATTGAGTGGTGGGGTGAGTGGTCCTACGCGTAGCCCCCGAGGCGTAGCGGGCGGTGTGGGGCGTGGGCATCGTGCACGATCGATGCGGCGCCAGCGGTGCATCTGAGATGATAATTTTATAAATACATTATATAAGTTGTGCATGTTTTATTATTTACCTACCTGCAGTAGGTTATCTACCGACATTACATTTTCTTATTTCACTGTGGTAATTACCTATTAAGGGTATCTAAAGTTAATTAGTAATTGATTTCAAGCACTAACACATATTAAGTGGAAAATTTGGCAAAAAGTTATTTAGCCGGCCCACAAATTAGGCGTTTAGTAGGACTTTATTAATATGTATCTAACTTTAAAGGTTTTTATCCATCTATAATTAGCGATAAGTGCTAAGGAAAGCTAAGCTGTGAACCTATTTTACGTTCTAAACACCAGAAACAAAAGCGAATTAAATTCAATGAAGCTTCCTAATAAAGTTGGTAGAGTTGGAGCTATAGCTCTTTGTTCGAGCCTTATTGAAACCGTATCCAGAACTCTTTGTGTGAATTATATTTGATTGTCAACCAAAATTCAACCTTGCGTGGTACCAATGCGGTTGGAATTCAAGCGGGCTTTGAGGTGTTGTAAGATGAAATGCAGTACGCACGCGCAAAGCTATTGACCTCCCACTCCTGAACCCCCTTCTCACCCCCAAACCTGGAGGCAGTGCAGGACTCATAGATAAGAACCTAACATTAACCTTGTTTCAATTTTAAATATTACCATTACGTCACGGTTATGTAGGCCGATAAAACAGCAAGTATCATGCGAATGTTTCTGATAAGGGCAGGATATAATTTTTATATATTGGATTGGATTATCCTCCATTGTTCTTCGGAATAACTATTGCATAAGCTTATTAAAAATATCTCTATAACTTACTTTGCCGTGTACAAAAAATGTACCTACTTACCTAACCACAGTAATAGTACCTATAGGTAACTGAAAACTAGATGCTCGCAATTAGGAAAATAAGTTATTTTGGTAGATGGAATTAGTATGGCTTTGCAGTTGAGTTGATAGGTAATACTACTAACTCTGCCGTCTGCGCTGTACTGATAGTGGGTTCGATTATCACCCAAGACAAACATTTACGTTATGAATAAGTATAATTTTAAATTTTGTTTGATATGGTCTTGTTGAGGTTCTTTGAATAAAATGATGACATACTCTTTGTAAAAAAAACATGGCTCAACTCTGTGTCATTTTTATATGTGGGGTGTAGATTTAAAGAAATAGACAAACCAAGCTTTGGGAAAGCTTTTTGTACCGAGACTTGAATTTGAATGACTCTAAGAAAGGAAGAAAAGAAAAGACGCTTTGAAACGCTTTTGACGCTAAGCAAAAATCTAATATATAGAAATAGGATTTTAGAATTGTATTGGGATAAAAATATGCGTTTATTATATTACTCCACTGTTGGTTTGTTGAACTGAAATTGAGACTCCTCGAATAGCTTTTTAAATAAAGTAAATAGGTATTACTTTAATTGCGTTTGATAGCAATGAAACGTTCAATTGTTCCTACCTTCCATGAATAAATAATTATATTATTGTCTTATATTTTTTGACACATCCATCTTACTAAAGTAAATCAACAGCTTGAAATTAAAACCATTTTATTATAACCGTAACCGTACTTTAGAAACCATCTCATGATAGAAGCGTGAATGAAACCACACAAAGGTTCGGTCGGCAACTTCATGATCTATTTAAAGATTACAAACAACATTGTAGGTTTTCAAGCCATCTCTTTATGAATTCTATATATATATATATTATATCTAATTAAAGTTTTTGACTATAACTTTACCTTAGGTGGTAGGTAAATATATTGAGCAGAGTTTCCATCAGTTATAAAAATTATAAAAAAATATAAAAGTGTGTCGCAAGCATTAACCTCCGAATTAAGTTATACAAGTTTCACAGGTACAAGTTAAACATTTTAGCAGAAAAAAGTAAAAATAATAAAAATACTAGGCTAGCAAAACGGAGAAAACCGACTTTATCGCCAGTGAACGAGAATGATTTCTTGTTATCTTTTCCTTGAATGACATATATTTTCCAGCAATTTGATTTAAAAGCCAAACTACTGAACCGATTTTAAAGAAATTTTTATGGGACCTATCGGAAAGTAAATAATTCGGACGTACATATAGGACCTTAGTCACCCTTGGGACGCTATTAGCAGGAGATAATAACTATAATACTATAATACCTATTAGGGCTTATCCCACTGCCAAGGTCATATCGATCGGCACATTTTGAGAGCGGGATAGACGTATCTCTGTAATGTTATGTCGCGCTCTGGAAAAATCTTTCCCCACCGGTGTGTGTTGGTAAACAAAACGTATCGGAATGACTGTTGGCTTTGCAGTTTTGTGGTCTGTGGTCGTGTGCGAGAGGTTACTTGGTGAACATGCCGGTAAGTTTGTAGTTGATAAGTTTCTGATATCATGACCTTCACACGCAATGCTTCTTATTTTCATTTGAACGGCGGGAAAACTGATCTTGAATAGTGACTATTAATAGTGATATTAAATGAACTAAACTTGTACCGTACGGAAAAAAATAAATTTGAATAAACAAGGTTTTGTTCACAAAAAGCTTACAGAAGGTTAGGTAAACAGTGGCGAAATCAAGTGTAAGAAGTAGGCTAGAGCACTTGATTCCTATAGGTCTATGTACCTGTGACTGTGAAATGCAGTTTAAAAACAATATACCATAAATAATAATATTTATTAGTCTGTATTTAATATATAAGTAATATAGAATACTAAGTTTATAGTTGAGTAGTGAGTGTTAGTAAATACAATAGTCAAACAAATAGTCGTAGTGCCTACGACCTTGAGATGCTCTACGAAGCGTTGTATACCTTGTCTACGCCGTAGACATTCCTTGTTTTGGAAACTCGTTAAACATAATTCGTGAACCTTACTTTTTCCTTTATGCATATATATTTCTATATATTTATTTAATCTCACCCACTTTCCAAAAAGGTTTTTACGGTCTTCGTTTATAACTACTACGTATCCATTTTTGTAAAAAAAAAGCGTCGAAGTAAAATGTTTGAAGGGTTATAAAATAACAAAGTATTATGATTTTTAACACTTCTAATGCTAGTGTGGTCAAAGGATTTTAGGTGCGCCTCAACTCCTTTCGTGCACTTGTCTGTCATATGACTTCGAATTTATGGTTCCAGGACATGTCAGTTTTTTCACTATTTTCCTTTACCGTTTTGAGAACGTGATATTGCACATAAATTTATCAAGTGAAAAACTCATTGGTGCCCTTGGGGATTTAAACCAGCGACCTCCGGATTGAAAATCGAGGTCGGTACCACTGGGCCACTACGCTCCCATCTTATCGATGTTTAACAGTTTTTAATCTGATCAGTAATGCCATTTTCGATCAATACACGTCGCATTCTATTAAATCGTGAAGGTATCATTTATTTAGTGAATTTCATAACGCTGGAACTAAAATTCTGGCAGTGGTTTTGGGGAATTGTTCCAAATGTATGACGCAAACCTCAATATACCTACTAGGTTAATGTTTTGAAATTAAAATATGGTATTAATTTTAAAACATTTTATCTCACGAAGCAAGCATTTTAAGGAATAAACAAAGCCATAATATTTACAAAATATAGTGAAAATACATTGAAATGTGCTTTTATAATGTGATTAAAAAGCATTTAAATTTGTTATCAGAACACATACCTGGGCCTAATATCTGACGAACGTCTGACATGGAATTATTTGAGAGGATCCGAAGCCTCGACCCTTGCCTCAGCTTACTTTAACCACTTTGCCAGGTGCACTAATGAGGTTCTTTTAAAAAAATATGTACTCAATACCACGCTTTCAAAAGGGTGAAGGAAAACATCGTGAGGAAACCGTCATGTCCTAGAACTAAAAATTCGAAGACATGTGTCGAGTGCACGAAAGGAGCCTCTTTGAGGCGCACTTACAATCCTTTCACCACACTGGTTCGACAGAACTGGTGACTCGAAAAGGAAAGAAGTACATGTCACATAAAACATCTAAACAAATTCTCGGTCCTGGATGTTTTTCATGTAAATAAACAAGCAAAGAAGCCTTTTATTGTTATAGAAAATATTATTCCTACCCTCGCCAGCAGTTTGTCGAAAAGTCGTGAAAATCGCTGTAGAATTGCCCTAACCCCATATAAATAACCGATAATGGTTTCAAGCTCTTACACAAGAGCCAGATAAAAATATCCCAGTCCACTTATTAAATCAATGATAGCTATTTTTAGGTGTTTATTTTTATGCAGTTATATATTGCCGTGATAACAAAAGCCGAACCTATTTTTGATTAGAGTTCATCTATAAGGCTCGAATTGGATTGATATGATATATCATTAAATAATGCATAACCCACCAAGCATTGCAATTATATAAAGAAATTTAAATAAAATGTTTATTATTATAAAATTAATAATATTTTAAAGTCTAATTCCAACTCAAAGCATTTATTGCACCATGTTGTTACTAATATATTTATAGGATTCAAACATAAACCCTGTTAGGGCACAGCAATACTGTAAAAGATAAAAAAATATAAAATAAATAAGTAATATCACTTTTATGTTATAATAAACGACGATCAAGGATATAAATGTTTTTATATAAGTACACTAACTTACCTCTTCATTAATTTCATAACCGCTGTAGCGACTAAAACATACCTTCCTGATATCTCCAGCCTTTAAGAGAGCCTCGTAGGTTTCCTGAAAGGTTCGATACATCGATGTAATTCTTGCTTCATCACTATTCACCCACCACCCAGTCACCCACCCACCCGCCTCTCCCCTTCAGTATTTCAGTTCCCTTCAACGAGCCCCCGGACGCGCGCGTGTAATATCGTCCGCCATTTTAATTCTGAAGCGCCATATTGTGAAATCCTTGAGTCTTGTCAACAAAAAAAAAACTGTGCAACCAACCTCTTTGAGGTAAGTGGCATTCTTTATTTTAATATGTATTATGTAATGGCGGTTTTTGCAAGACTGAAACTGAAAACGAGAATAGGGATCTGCCAAGGACGTTTGGCAGAACACAGGCATTTTGTAAATAGGACATCTTTAGTACTAATACGTAATAATAGTTACCGGACGCGTACTCAAATTTTAGACATAACTTTAGTAATTATTACATTTATAATGTTGTTTAAATATTACCACATGTAATGTCGATAAGTCCGTTTAGTCAAGATTAAACTGCGTCTCGAAAAAGTAAAAATAATTTAGCGTCAGTAATTTTAACTTGATACAAAGGTTCTTAAAAATTAACTAACGAGATTTGTTACCTATTAGTTATCTGAAGATATGTTAGCATTTGTAGTCCTATTGGGGTAGGCTCCATTGAGTCGGAACATGGAAGAGTCGAGACGGAAGTTATTGATCCTTTAGTTTACTCGACTTCGGAGTACAGAGGACATTTTTACATTTTTGCTCTCGGTAGAACGTATGTAATGGTCCTTAATATAGATATTTAAAAAGTATCATCTCTACCAAAAGCTCTATGTTACTTCCTGCACCCTTCTACCCCCGCAGTCTATGTCCTTTTAACACACGTCGACATACTTTCATTAGTAACAAAAAAAATGGTAAAATAGCATTTTCGAAGATTACTGATTTAAATGCCCTAAAATCACGATTATTATAGAGAGACAACGGTTTAGAATTGTGAACTGCCTGAGGGCGGTATTGTTTGAGTTTTCAAGGATAAATTATCACAAAATCGTGATGTAACCTTCGATTTCAGGTGTTTCAGTCTTCATTATTAGCATGGGTCTTCCTGTATAAGATTAACTACTTTATTATAGTGTGTATTAATCGTTTCATTAGAGTTCTTTTTGTCTTTGAGTTTATAATTCCGTCGAAAATAATTCAACCTAAATAGCCATAAAGTGGAGCCTTTATAAAATATAAACGTTCCTGTATAACAAGACAATTAAATAAAACATTGTCTACAATTTTACGTCTTTTTTGCCATTATTTAGTTATCAAGTTTCTAGAGACATTTTCAGTTATTATTTCATTAGTTATTTATTATATAGCTAGAATATTGTATATTTTTAACGAAATATTGGCCATTGGACTTGGTAAAGGTGAATTCTTCTTGATATTTTTTTATATACTATTTATTATTCTTATGAGAAGAAAGACTTTTTTATCATTAATCACATAGGTACTAGACTCGTAGGTTAGAGTTAAGTTAGTACAGATTAAGTTCGGAGTGTTGAAAAAGGCCCAGTTTGTCAACAGTTATCTCATTTCAATATCCCGCATAATTATAATTCTGATTTCTGTTCTGCCGGGCGTTATGCCATCAAAACACGGGCTGGTGTGGGTAAACGCCCACGCGAGCATTCAACTCCGGAATCAGGTCAAATACCGAGTAGTATTCTTAGGTTCTTTATTAGATTCTTGCTATTGTCAGAGAGATTACATTCTGCGGTTCCAGACGCTTTCTGGAATTCTTTATTTATATCACTGGCCCCACAGCTCAGTTGGTAGTAACCCCCTGCCTTCTGAGCTGTAGGTCGTGGGTTCGATTCCCACCCAGGCAAAACATTTGTGTGACGGACATAGATGTTTGTTCTGTGTCTGGGTGTTGATATGTACTAAAAGTATTTACAATTTTTTTTTTATATCTAGGTATACATATAATAAAATTGTAGAAAAGTGGTGTCTGTACAATGGAAATATATAAAAAAAAAGTATAAGGGGTTGTTATTATATCGATGCCGAACCCGAAATTGTAATTAATTATTTTTTTGTCTGTTTGTCTGTTTATCTGTTTGTCTGTTTGTCTGTGTGTTTGTGCACGCTAATATCAGAAACGGCTTATTCGATTTAGATACGGTTTTCACTAATATATTGTAGTAAGCTTCACTTAACATTTAGTGTTTATTTCATGTCAATCGGTTCATAAATAAAAAAGTTATGTCAATTTAAAGGATCACGGCGAACATTTTTGTCGTACAGAGTACGTACTACACGCCTCGCGCCTGAGCGTCCGTGGTAATAAAGTGCGAAACGTGAAAGTTTGTATGGATGTTTGTTACTCTTTCACGCTCAAACGGCTGAATGGATTTAGATGAAATTTGGTACCAAGATAGCTTATATCCTGGCTTAACACATAGGCTACTTTGATCCCAGAAAAGCGCAGTGTTCCCGTGGGATTACTTATTCACCGCGGGTAACACCGCGGGGCACAGCTAGTTATGCAATATTTGCAACTCATGCAAACATTAACGCCGTGCTGGATTAATACAATTCGTAAATTATTTGTAGTCATTTCATACAGCGGCAGGTAATCTAGTCCCTAGCTAGGCGTGGCGTGTACTATGGCAGCAGATAACAGATAAAACACATACCTATATAATTAACACCTAAAGAAAATCGTCGTCACACAAATCTTTGTACGGGAACCGATCCACAACGTCTTACAGCTGAATTCTGGGACCCTTGCGAATCAGTATGCTCCTTTTTATTTTAATTGTGAAACTTTTTCGGATCGAGCCGTTGGCCCAACTGGTGTTAAGTGGTAACCTCTGCCCATAACAACCGTTGCGACTTGGGTCCTTCCTTACTAGGTACGACAAGACCCAAGTCGCATCGTATGCGTCCGTAACTTTGAGAGGTGTAGGTGGAGTGTCTCATGTGCCTGTTATTTCACCGGCAACCACACCTTTCAAACCGGAACACAGTAACGCGGCAGAAATGGGCATGGTGGCAGTACTTCCACGGACTAACTTGGCATGATTCTACTGCTCTTTCTAGTTACTGACTGAAACGCAAGAGGCCACTACGCTCAGTGGTCGTGAAAAATGTAATACAGTTTATTACATATTTAAGTATAATAATTTCCAGATTATAAAGCTTAGAAGCCTGTTAGGAGAATGTTTTGCAACGTGAGTTTGAATCAGTTCTGCGAATGTTTGGGAAAATTAACTATGCGAGAATTTTCAACTGAAAACTTTGGGGAATGTATATCAGTGAGCAAAGTTAAAAAAAGTTAATATTTTCACCGATCTCATAAATCCGAAAGGTTTTGTGATAATAAAAAAACTAATCTTGAACTATTGATACTGAAATTTGGCTGAATTTCAAATATAGGTACATGACCTGAAATAACACATTACTAACTAATTATACTGTTTTATCTAATTGAACATTATAACTTTTATTATTATTTTTATTAGGTTATTTTTCTTTTCTGTATTTTTTTTTGTCAACAAAAACATTGTGTGTGCAGAAAAGGAGCCTCTTTGAGGCGTACTTTAATGTTTTCACCAAACTGGTTCAAGAGAGTTAGTAAATAAATTAATAAATACTGGTGGACATTTTACACATCGCCATCTAGCCCCAAACTAATAATAGCTTGTACTATGGGAACCAGATGACTGATAGAATACATATATACTTTTTTTGTAAATACATACACATAAATACATATTAACACCCAGGCACGAACAAACATCAATGTCTCACAAATGTTTGTCCGGGTGGGAATCGAACCCACGACCTACAGCTCAGAAGGCAGAGTTACTAACCAACTGAACTGCGAGGCCAGTCAAGTGACACGAATATTATTAGTTCTTCTTCTGGTATCATAATTGGGGTGCGCAGATGAAATTACATATAAGGCACATAAGAAATTCGTATTTCATATCTATACCTGTAGTACGTGGGCGTAGTTCACGGACAGAAGTTACTGGTTTTTGCCGTCGACTGAAACAACCGCCCACGCGGTTGACCCAATTTTTCATGAGCTGCTAATATTTTTTATCCACTTCGGGTATTGCTGAATTCGCAGTATCTACCAGAGATAGATAATCCTTATATTCGATAACATTTTACAATTGTTTAAGTTAGGTACCAAGCAAATGGCCCACCTGTGCCCACCTCTGCCCATAACAAAATAAACGCGACTTGATTCTACCCCTTAGGTATTTAAGTATGGGAAGATCCAAATGACGTAGCAAATAAAAAAATTGTAACCAAGTTAGTAATCCATCCATCCACTTCCAATACGACACGGTTGATACTTAAAATTTACAAGTTCATGGTCGTAGTTACATATGTTTCTCCGTAAAAAATATTAGCATGGTAAGTAGGACATTTGTATATAGTTACAGTTTCATATATATACACATACATATACATTTCATGTATATACAATAATCGGTACCAACTTGTGGCCATCACCAAATCATTCCGGCCAAGTTTAAGGTCAAAACACAATCTTTTTATGGTAATTTATGCGACGGCTACATCGTATTAAAGAAGGAATATTTCGTACAGTCTTCATTTGTATTTGGTTATACTCAGACGCTTAGTCGATCATGGTAAAAAACATAATGTACCTGTATGTATACCTAATGTACGTAATAAGTGAATTGATTCGGTGACGTTTTTGACTGTTTACATGTACAAGTTGTTACATGTACATTGGTACAAATCATGTAAGTATTTAAAATTAGAACTTGGAAATAATAGGTATTTTTATGAGTGATAACGAGCTAGTATTTCTAGAACGGCATTTAACGAACTATATTAATCCTTCCCCAAAATCGAGATCATGTATATACAACCTTTAATTTCCCCCATCACATCATTATAATGGTATCTACATTGCATTTTCATCAGGTCTACATAATTAGCGCAATGTAGCTTGTTAGGCGGAAGTTACTTGAAATCGATTACCTAACATTTGATACAATCAATCCAGCAGTGATCGCAAATAGCTTATCACCTAGCAATATAAATAGATAAAAAACTATTTTACATTTTATTGGTGAGCTATCTATATAACGTTTTGGCGGGCAGTTTTTTGTTTAAACATCCTTAAATCCTGCTACGAGAAGATAACGAAAACGTAGTTCAGTACAGAATACCTACAATGACTACGCGCTGAATACGTAGTACGTGCTACAGTGGCTACGCACTGCTACGCAGTTGCCTTCTACGCACTTTGGAGCCTTTTCGGGTCGAAATCAATTATCTCGTGACGGGAAGTGGGAAAGGTGATGTATTCAAGGTCACAGATGACAAGGGTTACTTGTGTTGTATTATTATGTTAAACAATCATAATCATAATCATTTATTCAATAAGATTCCAGGTGGTTCACAAAAAGGTTTTAAATTCTATCTTAGGTCCACTGAAATCTGTCCCTACAGGCATATAAATGTGTAGGATTTACAATTAAATTAACATTTTAAAATTCATGAAAAAAAAATGATACTCTGTGATGTTCAATACATTTTTTTATTAGACACACAGCCATTTATTTAGTCTCATTAATCAACATAAACTCAAGCATATAATCATTTTTATCAGTTTCTTTTCCATTCCGAATAATCAATTTACACGTCTGTGACTAGAGTTATTTTGTTGTGAATTGGTGCAATAAATCAATATATTAAATTGATATTGTTTTCCTTTTATAATGAAGAAGTTTACTAACTTAAGGGAGAAAAATACATTATCTTGAACGAATTCCCTCATCGCAGACCTAATGATGTTTGCTCAGCATTAAAATCAATAAAGGAAGTCCTATTACTGTGAAAGTAGACTGAATGGTTTTATAATGAAAGCATAATGGAATGATGAAATTTCAGTTCTATTCACATTGCCAGGTAGCAAAGATTCCATGGACGTTTATTGGAATGTCTTTTAAAAATAACGAGTAAAGCTTGGAATTTTAAAAGTTACTTATGTTTATTTTTTATTATGCCCACCCGCGTATATAGTGGTAAAACATACAAAAAACATGACAAATCCTTGTATATTTTGTATATGTTTGGGTATACCGGCATTATTTGAGCGGATAGAATATAGTATGTTTTATATTACATATAAAAAGTTTGTCACAGCTCGTGAAGTGTCGGAACAGTGTCAGGAAAAAACAGATGGCCTAATTGATGCAGTATTGATAGCTCATAAACAGGAATGCGATTTAAATCATCCCCTACGTATGGAAAACTTAATTCGCGTAGCTTTTCAACAGTCACTCTGAGAAGGGGGAAATGAGAATATTTTAAAGATGCCTATAGCTCGGGACACGTTTCGTCTTCATGTCTCTAAGTTACTATAGTATATCTCTGGCACCCACACTTCAAACCGGAGCAGTGTACTGCGTGGCGTCAAAAATGGATATGGTGGCAGAACTTAATAAATAGCATCTTTTGTAGCTAAAAATTTACCTTACAGATTAAAAACTTTAATGCAGACACAATTTTCCATATAATTAGAAATAGAATAATGATTTCCGGACTGCAGCAAACATTATGATGTAGTACTTCATTTACGCCTGCACAGGTATTAACGTCCTCTAAATGACGTGTACAAACCTAAAAGCGGCGGTCTAGCCGATCTAATTATAAATATCTTATAAACAACTGCATACAACACACATACACTGACATATATGTATACACAATCTAGCGTCGCAGTACTGGAGCACAGCTGTAGCGTTCTGCACAATGACGACATAGCCGCATTATTGCGCAAACTGTGACCCATCTCTTGCTATAATATAAAAATAATATTACAGCATAAGTATAGCAAGCTTATTCTTAATATATTTTTTTATTTATTATTTTTTTAGTTGATAGAAATCTATCCTAAAACTAAGCAGATCCCGTACTCTGGGAACCAGATAAGCGATAAGTAATTTTTGTTAATGAATGCATATATCACCCGGTCACAGAACAAACATCTGTGTTCGTCACACAAATATGTTTGTCACATAAATATGATAGCGACTGAGTTGTGAGGCAAATAAAATATAAACATTAAATTGTTATTGAATAGAGACAGATTAAAGTCTGAAATAGCACGTAGGCTACTTTTTATTCCGGAATAGTTCAGTGTTCCAGTGAGATGGCTGCGGGGCGCAGCTGGTGTATAATTAATAACTATTTTCCATTTTTCTATCTTTGTCTACTAGTGGATTCGTAGCTCCCAAACTGGAGCACCGATTTCAATATGGTTACATTAAAATAAAACTTGTTTTATCCGGTTGGAACTGCGCCAAGGTTCGCGCTCCTTCTTCTCATATATTGTTCATATTTGACGAGACATTAAACGCTATACGCTAAACAAGAACATTTTAATCTCCACGTCCCGAATAATAATAGAAATAATAATATCTGTAGACATTTCACACATCCCCATCTAGTCACAAACTAAGCATAGCTTGCACTATGGGAACCAGATGATTGATAGAATACATATATACTTTTATAAATACATACATATTAATACCCAGACCCAGAACAAACATGAAAGTTCTTCACACAAATGTTTGACCTGAGTAGAAAGGCAGAGTTAGTACCAACTGGCATGTGTGGCCAGTCACAAATGGTACTATTATTTCGCGCGATCGCTATCGCTTGGATATAGTTTAGTTAGCACATATAGTTAAACATTCGTCTAATGGGATTTGCAACACTGTCCACCACTCCATATAAAAACTGAAAGCAGTAGTGTGTTGTGTTATATGCATGTACTTATTTTCCTACGCCTGCTACTCATTTGCGAACCAGCAAAGTTCCAACTAATGAGACTGTATCTTAAATACTTATCTACTTTGCGTATAAAAATGTAATTTTTTTCTTTGATCTCGTTGGCTTGTTTACAACTGGATATATATGAAAAACTATTTTTTGTCATCACAGAAGAGCCCAAATAAACCGACCACAAATCGGGCCTTGAAATCTTGCCAAAGTTATTCGAAGGCCGGTCTTAAGAAACGTTTCTGGAAGTCAGGAATCTAGAGAAGAGAAATTGTTATTAGGTACTCAATAAATGAAAAAACAACGTGGTTGGAACGTAGCCATCCAATTCGAAGTGTTAATAGTTTTAGACAGTAATGAAAATAAGCAATAAAAAAGAAGAACTTACCTTAGAACTTTACTCATAAAATTGTTGTGAACAAAAAGTTTCTCGCGTGACAAAACTACACTACAGTTTTCTGTAATCAATTGGAAGCTATTTAATATAACAAAGAAGTTTTCACAATAGTTTAATTATTTGTCCATTATTTATTACCCCATTCTAGGGTTAAAGGTTATCGGAATGGCTTAGTGTGGTGGCTGAACAGACAATAGTGCGCCTCAAAGAGGCTCTTTTTCCGAATTCATGTCGTTCAATTCACACAGCCCCAACTAAGCATAGCTTGTACTATGGGAACCAGACAACTGATAGAATACATTATATACTTTTTATTTGTAAATACAAACATATAATACATATTAACACCCAGACACAGAACAAACATCTATATTCGTCACACAAACGTTTGTCCTGGGTGGGAATCGAACCCACGACCTGCTGCGCAGAAGGCAGCGCACACATCATTTTTTTAAGTAAATGCTCATTGGTGTACGTTGTTTGAACCTGCGACCTCCGGATTGAAACTTTAGGTCTGTACCACTGAACAAAATACAAAGTTGTATTTTGTATTTGTATTTGTATTGTACCACTGAACACCACGCCCTCGCAAGTATTTACTGGTGGCAATTCAACCAGCTAAAACTGATTTTAGCCATTAGTTTAGTTCAACCATATATTTCTCACTATAGTAACAAAACTAAAAATCTGATAAACATGGCGTCCGTGAAGTAGACGATTTATGACGTGATAGTCAACCATTTCCTTTTAAATATGATCAAAACGTAGGATAAGTCGTAAAATTTCGTTTAGCAGTTCTACAATCGCCTGTGTCTTTACTACGGAGTGAAATATACATGATCCTAAATTTGTTAACTCGGTTTCAATCTGTTTCAATCATAATTGCCACCATGTATTTGTTTCTCAAACTCAACAAGCATTACCAATCATCTGTAATGATTCCATTTCATAAACATTATTTATTATTTCATCTTCTTAGTCAATCGATCTTTGTCGATTTCAAACTTCGCACTGAACAACAATTTCACCCAAATTCTGTTAAAATTAGACGAAATTTTTTTAATTGTTCAAAATTTAATTTATATCTTATTCATCCCTGTATCCATAGATTATAATATAGAATAAATGAGGCTTTTTGTGTATACCTCGTAATGTCGGGTTGTCGGGCCTAGAGCGTTCTCTCAAAGCACCCCACTGCATAGCTGCATTGCACCTGCTTCCCATTATTCTGTAACTAGAGCCACTCAAAGGAACCAGTCTTAAACTTGAGTATATTTCGATGACTCAGTTTTCCTAAAAATAATATAAATATTATTCATAGGTAGGTAGATTCATAGGTCAGTTTAAATAGAAGTTACTTCATCATGCTAAGTTTCAAGGGCTTGCGGTCGAGTACCTACCTAAAAGTTTATTCACCTAATGATCGTTAGATGTCAATCATTTTGTGTTGGAGTGTGGCCTGCAAATGCTATGGTTTCAGTCGAATTATCAATGTCACGCAGCGTAATCCAATTTACTCAATTAAGAGAACTCTGCATTCGATATGAAAGTATTATTATGAATTCAGTGCTATAGTCGCTCCGTGGAAGAGTTGCCCAACCCAAAACAATTTTAATCACGAAGTTAAATTACCAAATCTACTACTTAGATTATATTGGCATTGAAACTACTTTACTAACACATTTTATGTGTTGGCTGAATCTTAAAATAAGCCTTTCAAATAAAAAAGTGTTACAAAGTGTGAAAAAGTGCTTAATTATGAAAAACTACAATTTGATTGTTTTGTTACAGGTTTCACTGGAAGCGGCAGAAATATCTCCGTGAAACCTCTCCCGTGTCTGTGCTCCCAATACTAAAGACAGTGAAAAATGATAGAAGACAATTGACATAAAGTTTATATATCGGTATAGTTCAGTGAACCTGGCAAGATGGGAAACATAAAGTGCACACACTAACAGTGACCGAGTGCAAAAACGTTCTAAAATAAATCTAAATCTATAAATGCTAAATTATAGACTCGTATCCACGCATTTCTTGAAGCAACCGTAGATACGTATAGACTCGTAAAACACTGCCGTCCGCGCCATACCAATATGTGCCGAGACAGGGACATGTCGGTGGAACGGAGTGACATCATCAAATAGAGGTTTTATTACACTGACTCTACATTGTCTATAGTTAAGTTATAGTTAAGTGTCAAAAATACCGCCAAAACGGCGCGCGTTTCCGCTCCGCCGTTCCGTTTTGTTTCTTTCAATTTGTTTTACATAAAAGGATAAGCAATAGCCCAGTGGTTTATTATTTGGTTGTGTATTATTGGAAGGGTCTTGGCCCTGCTGAAGGGCTTCAGGAGCGACGCTGGCCAGCCGCACTCGTCAAAATATATCCAGGATATTGGAGTCCATAGTCGGTGCTGCGAGATATTGCATTGTAAGTTTCATTATGTTCTTTATTGTAGGGGGCTTAGAGCTTAAACGATGAATACCTATTATCAGGTAAACTAAACACCTTTTTAGTCTCATTTAGTCTTTGAATGATGATTCATCAATAAAATATAATATGTCTGTATTCATTGCTTAAATTTAAGCCTTACCTGTAAACTTTGACTTATGATTACAACTATAGAGATATAAGCTACATATATAAGAGGAATCGAAGCTGATAGGAAAAGCTTCTGGCTGAAAGTAGTTACAAAATAACAGTTTAATGTCGCTTACTTTTTTTAAAGCGTTTTTTTTTCGTTCTAGTTCCAAAAATAATTTAATTTCAGAGACGCGACATTATCGGCAGAAAGCTTTTGGAAATTGGGTTCGGTTAGAGAAAATGGTACGATTGGATATTTTACAGGTATTTCTGAATTGATATGGGGCTTCACGCGACATCATCAAAATTGTAGTGATTATTAATAATATTATTTTCTAAGAGTATGTTCTAATAAATTAAACCAAAAGCTTTACCTACGTACATAATATATATGCTTCGCAGTACAACATTGGGTACATTTATAGAAAAAAAAACACACTAAACTATTCACGGAAATAAGAGTCAAGAGCAAGAGTATTGAGTACTGAAGTCAAAGTTAAAAGTATAACTTAGACCACATAAAAATGTTCATGTATAAAAGTTACGTTAATCAACTCTAATCACATGACTAACCTACTATAATAAAAAATGCTATCTATGGTATATTATGTCTAAATTACTATATTTAACTTATTCTTATCAAACAGACTAATTTCCATTCAAACTCTAATCCGTGAATAGATAATTAAGTATTTATTTTCCCTTCCCCATAAAGTAGGAACTATTAGACTAAACGCTTAATTTTCATGTACATATATATTTATGACCTTCACACATTGAATATACATACATCAAAATAAGTTCAAAGTGAATATTTTAACTACCGCTTTATGACTTAAGTATATTAAATTATTAACGCAGGAAAAATAATCTGTTGACCTTAAGTAATTGGTATTTTAAATATAGATTTTAATGACGCCTAGGCTGTTATGTTGGAAAGGCAAAGGTCAACAAGTATTTTCCCCATATCTATCTATGTAATAGAATGTATATACAATTTACAAACCTATACTCTACACAATTCACGGTCCATCCACACCTGTCATTGAACACTCAGAGCTTCCACCGTTAACTCTTACCGACTAACGCCTTACAAATCCACACCACGAAATAAGTCCCGGTAGTGATTCTCTATGAGAAGGCATATTTCTCTGTCTTTCGAAGGATAGTTGTTGAAATCACCGTGAGACTTATTGAATGGTGGGACTACGCACACACCTACATTACCGATCATTGTTAGGGGTTCGGGGCGTACGGTCACGAGAGTGATTGCTCGAGCGAACGGCGGGTAGTTCTAACTTCAACTTCGGTCGGGTGGCGTGCGCAGTGCTGTCGGGAGGAGATCGTGCTTGAGAAGGAGACGGAAAACATGGCGGCGCCTGAGTGCGAACGAGAGGCGCGCAAACGACGCGAACGGAGAGACTCCGGCTGCGCGCACGAACGCAAGGAGAGACGACCGCACAGTGAGGAGAGACCGCCGCCGCCACCGCCGACGCCGCCGCTGCAAGACTACAATCGACTTGAGGTAATCATAGCAATACTTTACCAATATTGTCACCATCAATGTATTTAATAACGAATATATGACCATAATATGAGCCTTTGAATAATGTTATGTAGCATATCTAAAATTCATCTGTTTAAATTTTTTAAAATTTGCTCAGTGATTAAATTTTTTTTAAATTAATTCATTGGCTAAAGTTCTTGGAATTGTTTGTTCCTTCATTGGTTTACTTCGCCATTTTGGTAATGCAATGCACACGCCATTACATAAGATTTACGACATTACATAAATAGGAACATAGGTAGTGAAAACCAAAAGAATTCCTTTTAATTAACGGATGAGACCAAACAAGATTCATTTTGTAGTGAGTCAAAGCTTACGCTACTTTCATTTCACATAAAATTCCAGTTGTAGCCAAACAACAACGCAAAATGAGTTATTTCAGTAAATAGATAGATAGAAGATAACACATTTATTCAGCACATAGGACACAAATAAACAAAAGAGCAATGAAGTAAAAAAAACAAACATGATAAAATTAACAATATGTACCTGTGAGTCCAATGCAAATTATCAAATTATATAAAAAAAAACTTATAAATTATACAACTCAAAAAATCACGCTCCGACCTAATATGAAATAAATAAAAGGGACATTTCACACAACGCCAGTTCAGGAAGTTCACAACTTAGCAAGCTTAACCAAAAATGTTCATTCGCAGTCGGAGCGTCGTGCAGAGCGGCTGTCCCGCGCCCGCCGTCCACAGTTTGGCGTCAAACGCCGCCGCCCTCCCGTCAGAGTCCCCAAGCCTTCTAAAGAAAACGACTGCTACACCAGAGAAGTCATCAGATGCAGCACTCCACCCAATTTCGATTACGCTGTTGTGTTAAAGCCAACAAGTGAGTTTTATTCCTAAAACTCTTGCAGTCTGATACCTTCAGGCATGATTATGTATTTGTGGAATAAGTGATTTGTTTTGTACAAAACCAAAGCATTATTTGTTTCTTGAAAACAAATTCAAATTTCTGCTCTGGCTTTACTAAAATGAAATTACTAAAAACTTGCTTTGGTTTCTATTTGCCTAGTGAAAGAAGTTGTATAAACTGTTAGCACTTGTACAGTAATTATAAGCATTTCAAAACAAATATCATTAAAACATTACGGAATGAAAATTCTAGTTGCAACTACCTTCCAATATCTCCACAGATAAACAGAATGCTGATGATTTTTTCCAGTATCAGATGAACCAGAAACCCTGGACTGTTCACTCAATCGCCAATTGGACAGCGTTGAGGACATTGACACAGCTGAAGAGGCTGATCTCACAACGGAACTGACGGCCGCAGAGAGAGCTCGCAGAGACGAACGCAACGCTGCTCACAACAACGCCAGAAGGGAGCAACCATGTCCTGACAGACGGCTCGAGAAGATCACTAAGAAGGTAAGTGAAATCAAAATGGCGGATGGCAGAGTCAAAAGTTTAAACCCATAGATATAGACAAGCCTCACAGCTCAGTTGTTAGTATGCCTTCTACGCCATAGGTCGTGGGTTCGATTCCCACCCACGACAAACATTTGTGCGACGAAAAGATGTTTGTTTTGTGTCTGGGTGTTAATATGTATTATAGGAATGTATTTACTAAAAGTTATATATTTATTCTATCAATTGTCTGGTTCCCATAGTACAAGCTATACTAAATCTGGTGCTAGATGGCGCGATATTATTATTATTATAGATGATAGCTGAACAGGCTGAGCTTGCAGAAGTTGCAGGTTTGGCGTTAGTGGTAGCTTCCAGTCAACTCTATATATCGATTTATAACATCTTTCTTGCATTCCGCTACACGCATTAACTGCTGAATTTTCAGATCATTGTCCTCAAAAAGACCATCGCCAATTACGAAGCTGATTATGAAACCCAAAACGGACGCCCCCTCACGCCCAGCGACCGCATCACCGACGTTCAGCTCACCCAGATGTACGAGTCTCTCCGTCGGCTTCAAGCGGAAAAGCGCTGCATCAAAACTGACCCAGTGGAGTATACCCTGAAGCTGCAAGCGGCCAAAGCGCAGAAAGATCGAGATGAAAAGCTGGATATAGCGCTGAGGAGTGACAAATCTATGCTAGATATTGTGAGAGATATTGAAGAGGTCAGTTTATATCCAGCTATTTATATTACTGTGGGAACTTTTATTATGTCAGTCGCCAGTTGTCACCGTAATTATCACAATGGAGTCCATTTAGTATCAAAAAAATTCAATCTCCGTTCATACTACTGAGAAATACATTCTCAAAATGTAAACTTCAAGGATCAGTTCTCTTACAAAGTAGTCTTGCTTTATGCTGTATTCATTATGAAGGTTTCTCTCTTTCAGTGAGAATCCATCTTACCTTACCTCGTTTATAGTAGCAGTAGATATGCTAAGTTCGTCAGGGGTAGCACTGCGACCATACCTATTTCTATTGTCAGCTATGCATTCGCGTTACTGTACTCTGGTCTTAAAGGTGTGGTTGCCGGTGAAATACAGCAACATGAGACATTCCACCCTCACGTCCCTCACGGGGGCATACGATGCGACCTAGCTCTTATTGTACCAAGTACGGGAGGACCCAAGTCGCATTGCTGTTATGGGCTAGATATATAGATAGATACTTTTTATTGTGCATAATACCTTAACTAAACAATAACATTTTAAAAAAAAAGTAATCTAATATAATAAAACAGAAATGCACAATGGGCGGTCTTATCGCTTAAAGCGATTTCTTTCAGACATAGGTTACCACTCGTGCCTGCTCGTTCTGTAACTTCACAAAAAACCTCGATTAGCGTTCTAGAGGAAGTTTATCCATTCTGTTCTCATTTACCAGTGGCTGGAGGGTTGCCGGCAAGCCGGCGGGCGCGCTTCGATTCCCGAGTCGTGCTGGACCTCATCCCAGCTGGCGTCTGAGAAGTCGTGCGTGCAGCGCGCGTTGCTGCGGCTGGAGGCGGCTCGGGGCAGGCCGCCCGCGCACTCCGCCGACCGCGGCGCAGCTAGACATCTGTACGAGCGGTACAGAACTGTCAAACGGGTGCTGGCTTCTTCTAGACCTGATGCGGTAAGTATGACTGTATTACTCGCCTTACAGCTCAGTTGGTAGTACCTCTGCCTTCTACGCTGTAAGTCGTCGATTCGATTCAGGACAAACTTTTGTGTGACTAACATAGAGATTTGTTCAGTGTCAGCGTGTTAATAAAAAATAAAAATAAAAAATAGAAATAAACAAATTATTATTAATATGTATCATACGTATATATTTACATAACAAGGTATATAATTTGTTATAGTTGTCTGGTTCCCACGATACAGGCTATGCTTAGGTTACTTTGAGGCTAGATATACTTTAGCGCTGTGTGAAATGTCCACCATTGTTTCTTTATTTTATTATTTTTATTATCTTACTCTCTTATCTTCCACTAGGTAACCAATAAAACACATTTTATTGGTTATATACTAGTTGTAATAAGGAGCTGATGAAAAAGGAAGGTTCAGCCACAGCTTTTGAGCTCTAAAATACCTCAGGCTAAGGTCAAGATTAAATCAATTAAACGGGAGGTATTCATTAAAAAAAAAACACTGGAATTCATTGGCTGATTTATGATTTGTGTGAGAGTTTGAAAATCGTTTTTATTGAGTTCTCACATTAATTTTAACATTTTGAAGAAAATAATGATTACACCAAATCAAATAAATAAAATCTTATTTGTATCTAAATTAAATTATCAAATTTTTTAATGTTATTTAAATTTCACAATTGTGTGTACAGTGCTTGTTTGTCAATAATCGACTGAAAAAGAACTTCATGATGATCACAATTATGGTTTTGGGAGAAGATGTTGCGTGACCGATGAACTCCACCATATATGATATCATGGAATATAATTGACTGGCCTCATAGCTCAGTTGGTTAGTAACCCTACCTTCTGTGCTGTAGGTCGTGGGTTCGATCCCCACTCAGGACAAACATTTATGTGACATTTGTAACATTGATGTTTGTTCTGTGTCTGGGTGTTAATATGTATTATATGTATGTATTTACAAAAGAAAAGTATATAAGTATTATATCAGTTGTCTGGTTCCCATGATACAAGCTATGGTTAGCTTACTTTGGGGCTAGATGGCGCTGTGTGAAATGTCCACCAATATTATTATAATTATAAAGTTGTAATTGTAATTATTGTTTTTTTTTGTAATTTATGTAATTTTAATTGTAATTTCCAGGTGATGGGTGGTAACAACGGAGAACTGGCCACAATCCACGAGCACGAGGCGATGTTGTTCAACACCAGCGTGGACAGTTCCAGCGACTCCGCTGATAAACCCTCGGAGACATCTCAGGTATGTTACTCCAGACTAGCTGTTGCCCGCGACTTCGTCCGCGTGGAATTCGGTTTTATGACGCACCCCTATTTTACCCCAAGGAAAAGTAGCCTAAGTTACTCCTTGTTACATTAGCTATCTGCCAGTTAAAGTCCCGTCAAAATCGGTCCAGCCATTCCAGAGATTAGCCGGAACAAACAGACAGACAGACAGACAAAAATTGTAATAAATGTTGTTTTGGTATGTACCGTGTATACACCCATATGCACTTAGTAAAAAGCGGTTATTTTAATATTACGAACAGACACTCCAATTTTATTTATTTGTTTAGATAACAATGATAAATAATAATAATACCTATCGGTGGACATTTCACACAGCGCCATCTAGCCCCAAAGAAAGCTAAGCATATCATGGGATACTTATAACCACTGATATAATACTTATAAACTTTTTTTGTAAATACATGCATATAACACATATGAAACACACAGACACAGAACAAACATCATTTTTCTTCACACAAATGTTTGCTATGGGTGAGAATCGAACCCACGACCTACAGCGCAGAAGGCAGGATTACTACAAACTATATGAGGCCAATCATCATAATAATAAATAGAAGTGGGTGCTCAACACCCACCTCTATCTCCTGTGGGCGCTAAAGCCTCGAGCACCCATGGAAACAGCGCCCCTTGATGCTGCCAATTTCAGTATACATGAGTACGTTTAATGTGCCTTAAAGATCTCAATCGTAGTCAAAATAAAATACATTACTTTTTACCCTCTTTTAGTAAAAATAGCTTAAATGGGTCGGACCATTTTCGTAAAATACGACTTTTGTTTTAATTCCAACAATCGAGTGAGATGCAAGTGTTACAAGTTCGATTTTCCGTTGGGTCCTGTATCTGTATCAGGTTATTGGTTTCCGTAACTTCTACAATGATTTCCAACTACCAACCTTAATTTTTTCGGCACGACTCGAGCGGATACCTTGTGCTTTGTATTTATTTTCAATCATTCCTCTTGCTACAACACTACTTAGTGGCGCTCAAGAATAATGGGATATCTATATTTTATGAAATTATCCGCATCAGTACTAATGGCAAAATCTTAAGGAAAGGCCACAAGAAAACAAAAATAAATATTGACTCTCAACTAGTCGATGCCTAAGCGTCTACTAATATTTTGCTTATACTCGTAAATAGAGGTATAATCTTTTTATTTTTACTAAATTTTGTATTGCATTCGTATTTCTTGTCTATCCAAAGGCTGTCTGTAAGAGATCGCTTCATAGCGATATGACCGCCCATTGGTTCACTCTGTTGTACATTGTTACTGATAGTTGTTATTTTGATTTGGTGAGCAATAATGTGTCATCTATCTATGTATCCATCTACCTTCTTTACAGGAAACAACAGAAACTCCTCTACAATCTCCACCAACTCGCGACGGCCCTCCTGCAGTAGAAGAGGCTCCATCATCCGCCTCTTCAGCAAAGTCGGTGGCGAGTGAAGAAGCAGCACCCTTGTCCAACGAGAGCCTACATTGCCTCAACTTGGATGACCTCAACAAAGCGCTGCTTGACGCTAAGATTCTCAAATGTGTAAGTACTTCAATTTCAATGGGCGTGACTCAGACACGTGCCTGTAGGGTGTTAACGGTAAGCCAGGGGGTAACCTCACTCGCCGTGAAGCCGCCAGCTCCGCAGCCCTTGACACCCCTTAACGCTTCACCAAAGATGCTGAACCCGCGCCTAGAATAACACAATCTTTGGTAAGCAGTTATATAAATTGTTCCCAGGGTCTCCGCCGCAGCATCAAGGAATATGAGATCAGCTTCGAAATGAAAAACAGCCGCAAGGTCCAACGGGACGATAAGAAAGGACGCGAAGACGACTACATCAGATACAAAACCATCAAGGCAAGGATTAAACTGATTAACGCTCTCATAACCAAGCAGAAAAATTTGGCAAAACTCAGCAAAACAAACTAAATTTCGCTCCTAATAATAAGCCACACGTCAACTAGTAAAATCGCCAAACTGTTATTATGTTCTCTAAAGTTGCAGGATACTGATTTCCGATCTCTGAAATTGTGGGGTCTTTAACAATATTCATAACATTGATTGATTATATCGTAGGACAGTCCAAAATTCTTCTTTTTTTTATGAGTTACGCTATTAAGCTTCTGTACAATAGCTGCTACGTAGTAATTCTACATTAAAATGCCCTTTTAGGCTACTATGTAAATAATTTTACAGTAAAAAATATATGGAGTATAGTTGTTTATAAATTTAAGATTACTTATGGCTTTTTTACTAAGTTACTTGATTTTAACGAATACGTAATTCTTCGATGTTGACCTGAAATCTTGAGGTGGTTGTTCAATTGATTTGAATGGTTGTATTGTATATACTTTTTTAGTCGTATTTGGTTGAGATAGTCTCATTTACAAGATTGTTTGTAGGCCATTTCTAATGAGATGTTCGTGCTTCCGAATTATTTGATCTTTCTCAATATATTTCTTAAGTGATTAGTCGTAATTTATATAAATGGTAGTAAAGTCATTATGTAAAAACAAAAAAAATGGTAAGTTCAGAAATTGTATGGTGCCAAAGCATTGTTCTATACAATTTTGATATCAACTATTGTTATAATCTTATGATAATATTGTTGGAGAGTTGCAGATGCCTGTAAAGTATGTTTTTGTTAGACATACATTTTTGAATGTTAGAAAATAGATTTATGCCTATATTTAAGGCTCACATTTTAGGTAAATATTTAATGGAATAAAGATGTCATGAAAGTAATGACGTCACCTTCTCACTGCCTGTCAGTAAATGAAAGGAAACCGACATAGCTGTTTATACCACATTTAGGCGAATTCAAGGAAAGAGTCTTCAGTCTTCAAATATATGAATTTCTTCTGTAATTATATATAATAAGTCCTAGATATAATATGCATTTGCAGAGCTTCCAAGCTATTAAATAGGGAAAAATTCTCAGTTGCTTCTTAGCCCCAACCCAGTTATTATAGCGCATTTCAAAATTTGTATAAGTACTTGTTACACTGTATCTTGACACAATAAAGTACTGAACTACACTTTTGTACAGAACAACTTTACAATTTGTAGTTTATTTACGTGAAGAATATCTTTAGGATATAAAGTTTCATAGTTTTGTAAAAAAAAACCTCGATCTAAGAAATCGTAGACAACTGATGTAGATCATCATGAATCAATATTACTTCACTGATGAACTACTAACGCCGAATGATGGTGTGAAAGGTGATGTGGGTGTTATTTGGTTAATGCTTGTATCTATCAAAAGCATAACAATTTACAATGTATACCTTAAGCTTGCGTAAGATAAAAAAATAATCAACATAGTATGTTGTTCTCACAATATAACATTAAATAATATCAGTAGAAAACTAAATATAATCCACTATGGAAATTTTTATGGATTGGGTAATATTAAGATTCTTTATAATGTTGGCGATCCTAAATATTACGGGATTGCAAAAGATCGTGGGATCGGCGCTACATAATTGCGTTCCCTAAAACATAGGTATATCTAATGCTAGATAAAATAAACAATAGCATCTGTATGGAGATTAACAACCAGCGATGAAATGAAGTTAAAAACTCATATAAAGGTGACTAATTTTGGTACCTTTTATAACTACGAGACCTGACAATCAAAATGAAATTATATAAGAAAGTATATCGGATATTTATTCTTTATTTATTATTTTGAGTGTTCGGTTTCATAATTATCAAATTCATCAATAAATATTATAGTTATGTGAATTAATATATAAGTGCGTAAGGTCAACTACAGAGTCACATAAAACTTGTGCTTTTGTCTCTGACTTTGACATAAGATCTTGAGAACCAGAGTGTTATACTATCTGAATATATACATCCAAATATATATTTATGTACGCGTTATCTGTAAAAAGTCATTTTATAGGTCTTTAATTGCTTATAATGTATCATCTCGGCCTTAATTTGAATCGAGAAAATTCCGTAATAATACACATACTTCCCTCCATATTTTAAATAATTGTTTTGTAGTTGCGTTACTCAGATGTTGATGACCTCAGTTAGGTTTAAGTTTTTTAATTACCGTGTAATTGTAACTTATATACTACTTATTAAAGAGTAGACCGCCTAACCGATGACGTTCCTTAAGTTATGTCTTTTGTAATGATTTTATTTATTTCCTTAATAATGAGGAGTTTAAAGAGGAAAGGAGGAAAACTTCAATTTCAAGTCAAACGTCGATTGACTATCTAAATTCGTCTAATCTTGGAGCAATTTTAGTAGCAGTAGAACTTTTGCTAAGTTTGCCCTGAGAACTACAGCCACCACACCTGGTAATCTGCTGGCAAGCAGTGATGCACTTGTGTTACTGTGTTCCGGTGGAAGGGAGTGGGTGTCGGTGAAATTGCAGGCGCATGAGACATAACATCCCCATCTCGGGGTGATGGTCGCAACGCAGTGCGACTTCAGTCATCTCGTACTATGGAGAGGACTTGAGTGGTATTGCTGTTGTCTATGGGCGGCGGTTACACCTTAACATCAGGTGGGCCGTCAGATCGTTCCGTCACAAAATGATATTAAAAAAAATGTCGTCATAGATTGATATAAATTAGAGTGCTTTTCATGAAAAAAGTCCCACGGCAGTTGAAAGAACTAACGTCTTTTTTAGACTTTACCATCTTTTTATCTCACAATCAATGGACACAATTAATTCATTGATTCGATTGCAGGATGTTTAGAAGCAATTACTAAGTAACTATCGATTTTCCGAAAACTCCTCATTGACATATTGTAGGTATGATATTTTTTCACCGTATAGGTTACCAGGTGCCGTTACAAAGTCACCTTTAAATTATCTCTAAAAGAGATTATGTATCGTATTTTAAATATTTGTAATCCATCAGTATATTTAGTGATATAATATTTACCTGTGATTTTGATTACTGTACTTGTTGATATTTCGATCAACAAATACGGTCTTGTGTGACAAGACAGTTTAGCTTTGTGTATATGTTATAATTTGTATCCCGGTTTTCGAAACGCAGATCAAATCGTCAATTTTACTGTCAAATAGCTGTCATGTCAGCATTAAGACGTTGACAAACACCGATGAACTTCAGAGAATGTGGATATCTTGCTCGCTTCTCAGTGAAGTGAAAAACCACAAAAAGTTTAATATCTAAAATTTGTTATTTAATCTAAAAATCCACCAACAGCGGTTTTAATTACTGAATAATAAATAATAAAAGAATACTTCAAATTTTTATGAATATTTCTTGGTTTATGGAGATATTTTCTTTAAAAGCGTCGTAGTAAGGGATATTTTTTATCCCGAAAACATAGTAAATATGTGTTTTGGAAACAATCACGTTTTGCGTAATGATATGAATAAATGAATATTAATATATATTTTCGCCACAAACAACTGATCTTGCTAAAAAGGTAGTAAAGCGTATTTGAAGTATGAAGCGTTTTGAATTCTGTGTCATTTAGATTTGACCTGCGCTTTTCAAACTGGGTGTTAGGTATATTGATAAATATATGTTTTTTGTATTGCAATATATTTGGCATTATTTATTGTGAAATTTGATAAGACTTAATAATATAACTGTAATGTCTAAATATTAAGCTTTATGTACGGTCTACGGTGACCTACGTTTGTTCTTTACTCTACAAGTGTAAGGAACGAAATGTACGTTAAATTAACGCTTCGACCACTTTGCCGGTACGTATCGAGTAGATAAAATAATTTAGGTAAATTATCAACCGAATACGAAAAGCGACAATAGAAAACGGTCTTCTCTAGCCGCTTAGCAGCGCAGTACAACTACCACTAATGAGTAAGAAGAAGAGAAAGGCGCTGCTAATCACAGAATAACAATTATTTATCCCTTTATAGACTATCTCACTGCTAATTAGCTGATTATTTTGAGATGGAAGCTAATTCATTAATAATCTAAAGGTAATTTAATAAAAGCTACTTTTTGTTCCTACTCGAAAAAACATAAAAGCTCGTAACTCTTAAAATATTTAAATGAAAAAAAAGATAAAAAGTTATTTGGTGTCCCCTGGGACTATTTCTATGGAATATTTTATCAACTCGAAGGACTGGACAATGTAGACATGTATAATTTCAGTATGATTCAAAGGTAACTTGATAGCTAAGCTGACTCCATATCAGTCATAAAATTTTAATTTGTTTAACAATATTTGATTTGATTTCAAATTGCTTTTAATTATGCGCCATTATACATATAAATAAGACCATAAGCTTTTCTGACAACCATTCCGGAAATCCAATAACGTACAAAATCATGTTTTGTTTTGTTATCGTATTCTATTTGGTTACTGGAATAGTGTAAGAAGAGATGTTATAAAGAGTGGTTTTTGGTTTAAGTAACTGTTAATGAGACAAAGAAAATATGAAAATGATACCTATTGACTACTAATATAATCAGCAAGTAGTTCCATGATTGCCATTAGGTAATGTTTATACTTAAATAATTAATGTTTAAATAAACAATAAATATCTATGGAATTGTAAACACTTCGTATCATTTGTTCCCAATACTTCATTTTGAGTAAATAGTATATAGTTTTAGCGCTTTTTTTTTGTTTTTTAGGTAATTGAAGTCACGGAACAATTATTTCTATAGATAATAAAATGATAAACGAGAAATTTCTTATTTCATTTCACAGTTTGAGGTCAGTTACTCGTAGATATGATTATCACAAAGGATCAAATGTTATCTATCACTTACCTAATCTGTAACTGAGAGAACACCAATGTGAGGAATACGAACTAAAATATTCCGTTATATGGAGGGTATCAGCAAGCAATATATAGCAGCATAGCAGCAAGCATATATATAGTATATAGCATAGCATATAGTATAGCAGCAAGAGCGTATAATCAGCAAAACGCAGTTTAGTAACTAAAGATCACATTTTACGCCACTTAGGTACCTATAATGTGCCTATAAGTACTAACTTAATAGCAGTAGAACTCACGCCAAGTTCGTCCGGAGTACTGTCACCATGCCCATTTCTGCCGCCAAGCAGTAACGCATTCGCGTAACTGTTCCGGTCTGAAAGGTGTGGTTTCCGTGAAATTACAAGCACATGAGACATTCCACGTACAGGTCTCAGAGTTACGGACGCATACGATGCGATTTGGGCCTCGTCGTGCCTGATAGGGGAGGACCCAAGTTGCATCGTTTGTTATGGGCAGAGGTTACCACTTAACACTAGGTGGGCCGTCAGCTCGTTCCGTAACTGTATCAAATAAAAAAAAACGAAAAAGGGCTCAATATAAGCACTTCTAGAAAAAAAAAAACAATGTTGTTACGACTAAACCTATATCACTTTTTTATATGATAAAATTACGGAACGAGCATATGGCCCACCTGATGTCAATTACCCATAATGAACAACACAAATGATGGAATGTTTCAAATGCCTTCAATTTCACCGGCACACGCCTGTCACACCGGAACACAGTGATGAGAATGCATTTCTGTGTTAGCAATGGGTATGGTGACAGTACCACATTCGATTTCCGAATGTACTCCTCAAGGGTGAAAGTCTGCCTCAGAATTATATACGGACCTACGAAGTGTAATCTTTAATTCTCACACCACTGCTTCCCATGCGGTTACATACGTGATAGCAGTGGTCTTATCGTGGACGATAGAATTAGCTAAAATTGGACAGTATTATTAATCTTATATAAACATTATAAGAAAACAGTTGACCGTGGACCAACAACAACCAACCCGCTGTTGAGGCCTTTTTAATTATATTAACCGAGATATAAATGATAATAAATGAGATATAATTGGTCATGTATTTGTCGTATTGTATTCTTTCAAATATGTTTGTCGTAGTCGGACTAGCCATTTTCAAAGGCTGGGCAAGCAGAGCAAGTAAACCAAAGTAAGCTAAGCTTAGCTTGTATCATGGAAACCAGACAACTGATATAATACTTATATACTTTTTTGTAAATACATACATATAATACATACTAACACCCAGACACAGAACAAACATTTATGTTCGTAACACAAATGTTTGTCCTGGGTTGGAATTGAACCCTCGACTTACAGCGCAGAAGGCAAGGCTACTACCAACTGAGCTATGAGGCCAGTCAAAGTTAAATACAATTAAATATTTTCTAGTACACTTGTTTCAACATTTTATGCCCAGTACGTAAATCGCTTTTACAATGTTGCATCATAAAAAAATCGTATTTAATTGAATGCGTTATATTGGTGTTGACGTGACTTTGATACATAAATGACCCAATGTCCGGTGTTTTTATAAATAAAGTTGTATTATGTTTTGAAGAATATCGATAACTTGTTGAATGATGTTTAATTTATAAATCACCAATTAACAGAATTATCGTTCAAGATTGCATGAGATTATCATTTCCGGTTAAATTGGATATCTTTCTGAAAGTTATAATTAAGGGAATCTGCATGATTTTGATACATGAGTATACATATTAAATATTTTTTTTATGTGATACATTTACGGAACGAGCCGACGGCCCACCTGATGTTAAGTGGTAATCTCGACCCATAATAACCGATGCGACTTGGGTCCTCCCCTACTAGGTACAACAAGACCCAAGTCACATCGTATGCTCCCGTAACTATGAGACATGTAGGTGGAATGTCTCATGTGCCTGTAATTTCACCGGCAACCACACCTTTTAACCAGGAACATAGTAACGCGAATGCGTTATTGCTTGGCGGCATTAATGGGCATCGTGGCAGTACTTCCCCGTGCGAACTTGCGTGAGTTCTACTGCTCTTAGAAAATTTCATTGCTTGGACGCCAGGACGAGTACCTGAGACCACCGGCTTGAAAATCAGGGTCAATACGACTCGGCCACCACGCTCAAAACTTCATTAGACGCAAGGCGGTGTCTGCGAGTGACGAAGCCCTATCAATGAGTGCACCTATAAAGAGCTTATCGGAGTACAAATTGAGGGCAGAAGTGCATTGATACTTTTTCATGGACGCTTAAAGTCAGAGATACTAACTAAATAATATAGGTAAATATTAAATAATAATAATAAAAAAATATTCTCATCGAGTGTTTCTTATCATAAAAAGGGGACCTTAGTTAGACTTTATTATGGAATTTATTAAGAATTAAAAATATAAATAAAATAAATTGTGTACGTATATTATGAAGACATTATTCAGAATGTTTATTCAATTAATTATTATTGTCTATTATTATTACCTACTGTATTCTCTTATTCCGTCTCTCTTCTAATGTTTATTCTTTTTTCTTCTTTCGTATGGTTTGTCCGATTGTGATGTCACCAAAGTTCCTAACAGAAAACCAGCGCTGGTTGCTTACCAGCATAATGCTGCCTTTTGAACACAGCTATTAATTTTTATTTCTTGTTCCTTGTAATTATTATAAATATTTAATTACGGTATTTTAACTTTGCTGTGTGTGTTGCAAGTAAATATTTTCTATTCTATTCTAGTCGTCGCAGTACTTATGTACAGTACAGAGGACAATGCTTAACATCTGGTGAGTAACCTGTATGTTCGTTCATACACATTCACTCTCATAAAAAGCGAATGAGTTCTCGAATGCACATTCTAGTATTCGGATGTGAGTCACAAAACATCCCCATAAGTGTCAGTTTACTGTAAGAGAACACCTTATTGTAAGGTTTACCATAAAGTTTAGAGGAAACCGGTGATAGGTACGACTTGAAGGCACGAGTGTCACAGTCTCTCGAACTGATGAAACCTGGTGAAAGGAATAAAGTTTAATAAATAATAATCTAAATAATCTAATAAATCTTTATTCTTAAATTTTATTGTTCATTCAAAAACGGCAGCGGAGTTTAGATTTTTTGATTAAATAAGAACACATAATATTAGATTAGTGAGATAGACATGGACACTGAGGAAACGAAATACAATTGATGATTAGAAGATTATTAGAAGACATACCTGATATTAGCAAAATGCAATACATATCAACCAATGCCTTTTAAAGAATAAACATAACACAGATAAAAAATTGTATATCAGTTTCGACGCGCGACTTAAATATATAAATAATAAATAAATAAATACTGATGGACATTCCACACATCGCCATCTAGCCCTTTAAATGCGATGGCATTTGTCAAACTCTTTTTTTTCACGCCTGATTTTAAATTAAACCGATTCAAAAGGAGGATACTCCATTGAAAAAATAGCGATTAATTAAAAGTTGCTTTAGTGCCCAACCTCCTCAACAGTGTACTCGGATAGCGAGAAAATGATTGTCTCTTATTTCGATAAGGTACTGTGATCAGTACGAGGGATGCCAGTAGACAGAGGAAGGTACCTTCTTACTTACTGGAAATTCAATGCTTATAAGTTAGTATAAGCTAAAACAACTTAAATTTGCCTTCATTTTTTTCTATCCATATAGTCAATCCAATTATTTTACTAAAAATACGTTAAGAGCAATATAAATCTGTGTATGTTATGTATGACTGTGCATATGTTATCGATATAGATATCGTAGGATACAACTCATATATAAAATATGCGCATATGTTAGAAAAACTTCTTTAGGAAAAATAATTATTGTTCATCCATTTTAAGTATTCAGTGACTGCATAGTCACCTATCCAGATACGTAGATCGAAGAATGAACTACTAAGTAGGTAATATATAAAGTATATAAGTTATGCAAATAAAAAACTCATTGAACGCGCAAGGGTAATATTAACACATTCCCATTCGGGATTATTGGTAACAGATTTAAGTTTTTGAATCGTTGCAAGAATCATGCTCGCGAAAGAAAGGATTACCTCTAAAGGTGTCTATGTTTTTCCCATATAAGGTTGGATTGGGTTTAAACAGGCGTTAAATTTGGCAATAAGTTAAGTTAAATATTATTATTATTAATATGTTACTTACATACTTTGGTGGAGAGGACTTGAGTCGCATTGTTGTTGTCTATTGGCGGCGGTTACCACTTAACATCAGGTGGGGGCAGGCCATCGTACGGCCACCCAAATTTCTTAAAAAAAAAAAATGTGATCCGTCACGGGACGCCTGGCAGATGTGAAACATCGACATTATTTTGTAAAAGTAATATGCAACGCATGCCGTGGCGACGCGTCGCCACGCCAGAAATCGGTTTCACGTGCGGCTATAGATGTTTCACATTAAAAAAAACCGTTTCTTGACAAATATTTCACGGAAATAAAGTTTTACTTTGACGACATCACTATATTAATTACTACAGCAGTAGTGAGCGTTCCTATTTCCCGTTCCGACAATATGGCTCGTGAGCTTGACGCAATTTTATCGTATACTTTTTTACTATTATCCAGTAAAATATGTTTAAATTAATCGTTTGTGTCGGCCATACGATTCCTACAGTCATAACTACTAGTACTTGAATGAATAAATTAATTACATACAAATTCTTTCATTCTTTGTTACATTTAACAGATGTTTACTTTGTTATATTCATAGACATGAGAAAAATGTTACACAATATAAGGAAAATAGTTGCAGCATTGCACACGACATAACACATCAGGTTTATCTTTTCTATATGTTTTCAATACTTGGACTTTTTAGACTTGAACTGTGTATTTGTGAATTCTTCTGAACTAGAATAATCTTATAAAATCATTTAAATATTCGTAACTCTTTAACCACTTTCGCCATTTATCGAACTCAGCCTTAAGCCCCTAGGACTAGATTACTTTGTAGTTACATTGTCTGTCAGTGAATGAATCAGGAGTTGGATTTTTATTCTTATATATTACAAACTGCAATTACAATTACAAAATGATTTTATTAAGAAGTAACTCTAAAAAAAGTACTGAAAAAAGAAGAGCTATCAAGCTTCACCTCAGCATGAGATAACTTTTTAAATAATTCTTGCTACTACTTCAAAAGATACAGTGGTTTTATTTTTTATGAACCATACGTTAAGTATAGTGATTTAGTGATGAAAGTACCTACAGTGTATCCTGCGATAAAATTCAAGGCTCTAAAAAGAATGAAAATAGATAAAAACACTTTTTTTGGAGTATTTTTATTTTTATTTACACAGAACCACTGCGCGCCAATTTAAAACTTTTATTTATAGACCTATATACTTTAATTAAAAGACAGTCTGAAAAGCACTAAAGCACTAAGATGCATCCACCAGAATCACCTTAGTGCTTCTGATTATGAATTTCTCATAAACAAGGTCATTGCTAGATATAAACTAAAAACAAAAATGGACCCACAAGTGAACCTTGTGGCACTCTTACGTCAAAGGTCTTATGATAACTTCCTGATGACTTCCCACCCTCAATGGATATCCGGAATTCTGCTGGATACTTATCCAGCAGAATTCCGGATATCCATCCGGAATATTACAGTCTTACTTAAGACTGTATAAAGTAAATTGCTGTAATTGGACGCTTGCAAATCAAGGTAATACTGTGATTTAGGCTATCACAAGCTTTGGAAAAATCACAGAATATCCGAATAGCATTCAATTCTCTCAAGCTTCAAAGATATGATTTCGATATTTTTTTCAGCGAGCATAAAATTTCGCTGACGCATAATATTATTGCTTATTTAATTAGATAATTCTCAAATTAGTTATGTTCCGCACACTGGATAACAAAATATCATAAAAATGTTTTTGTTGTTGTCTTAACGAAAACTATCTTTACAAAATATGATATCAAAAAATATTTTGTTTGATCTAAACATAATTAATTCGTATATACATAATATTATAATATTGTCAACAATAGCAATAGCGGGTCCAAGGGAAATAGGTCTAAGTACCAAGAATAGCTTATTCCTCCAATTATTTTTTGAACAGGAAGAAAACAAAAGTACTTTTTACTTACTTCTAATCACATGAAAACAATTTGCAAAAAACTTGATATACTACAGAACGGCAAAAAGCATAGCCGATACAGAGTTCACATTCGAAAACAAAAAAGTTATAAAATAACAAATGTCACGTTATACGATGTCACGTCTTGCACAAATAACTGATTCGTTTGTATTATTGATTGGGTGATCTTGTGTATATTTTTGGGCGGAAGCCGCCCAAAAATAGATTATTAGAAATTAGACGCCTGTAATTAAATTGGTGAAGATAAACTACAAAAGGGCAAAGAGGAAGAAGGTAAATAGGTAGTTACCTCTTTACATAATGAGCTTAGCAAAAGTTCACCTAAATCACCTAATCAAAAGTTATTAAAATCAAATTTAGTAATGTTTACAAAACATTAATTGGACTATTATTTTATTTCACGATATCTAAGTAACTAAAGTATTAGGAAGCTTATACTAAAACTAATTAAAGCTAGCGGTACTTACGAGCATTATAGAAGAGGCAGAGATAACTATGTGGTAATGATTATTAGCGTTTACTTAAACCTACTTTACAAAAGTAATTTAATAAATATTTTTGTTGGGAGTACCTCGAGTTTCTTACCCCAAGCGAGATTTCAATGTAATTATTTTTCTTAACTGGCATAATCGTAGCGGAAAAATCTCGGGCGTATGAGATTAGTGTTCGAGAAAAAACGTTATCTTTGCAATGTTTCAAAATGTCAGCTTCGAATAACCTTGTCAATCTTAATGAAAAACGAACAAATGGATCACGCGAGTAACTTGAGGAATTTGTGATAATAATAGACTACTAAACTTGGGTAGACCACAGCGAGAATTACTAACAATCGCCATTTTTTTATTGATATGTACCGACAATTAGTTCTTTGCTATTGTTTTGATTGCTTCTTTTTAGTCACATTATAGTCATGGAATGATTTTTCATTGTTCGATAGGTATACCTTACCGTGCGTAGTAATAAACGACCTTACTCAAAAATTTACTTAAGATATTTAGTGTTTTGATTAAGTTAGTGAGTATAGAGAGCGTGGTAGCTCGGTGGTACTGACCCCGATTTTCAATCCGAGATCGCTGGCTCAAGTCCCGATGTGCACCAATAATATTTCTGGTTTGATAAATTGATGTGCGCAATACCACTTCTCAAAAAGGAAGAAGGAATAAATCGTGAGGAAACCGACATAACCTCGAATCAAAAATTCGCAAACATGTGTGAAGTACACGAAAAGAGCCTCATTGAGGCGCACTTAAAATCCTGTCACCGTAGATTTCCGGTTTGTTCAAAAGAATAGTGACTCAAATAGTAGAAAAGTAGGTAATAGTACTTTCTTTTTCGATTGATAACCACGTGTCAAAATATGAGAGAACGTAAATATATACCAAATACTGATTAGATAATTGCTTATCAACGTTTTAACGCCCGTAGCCCCCCCTAACTATGAGAACGCGGGACTTGATATTTTATATTGCGTTTCCAAACCATTTTTTTTATTCTATAGAAATGAGTATATCTTTAATACTCAAATTAAGAGTGTTTACATAATTACACACCGGGTTTCTGTGCGTTATGCTCTGGCGACATGCCTATCTCGTACGACCGCGTCTATGGCTGATTTGGGCGAACATGCTGGAATGGGCGCCTACTTGCACGATCTGTTGTAATGAAATGCGCTTGTAATACAAAACAGATTCATTAAGCAGTCTATAATTATTCCGTTTAATCCAGTTTGATGACTATTGAGAGATGTTATAGATAAGTAAGTAAGTATAAAAACAACTTTTGTGCTAACTACAGCGCAGCCGAGATTTCGAATGCTCGCTTCAAATTAGGCGAATGTCGATCGCCTTTCGAATAGGTCCCATGAATGAACTCATCGAAGTGTTCGTATATAATGTGATCTGAGGGTTTGTAGAGCTTCAGTTAACGGATCGACCGCCGCGAAGACGCACGGATTAACTGTGATACGAAAATGATCTGGAAATGTGTTATATTCGCTCTCTTGCTCTTGGGTGAGTACTTATGTCAGACTTTGTTAGTGATGATATACATTATGTTGGTTACGTTATTCTGTTGTTACTGTATTACGTTGTTCCGTTATACGAAAAATGAATAGCATCAAATCTTCATGAAAAACTCTTAACCAATTCCAATAGTGATCGGTCGAGTAAAAATGGTTTATCAACTTCTTACATATCTCTATATTCTTATATATTATATACTCTGTGTCCACAATTTCAGAGGAATTTCGAAGATTATCTCCTAAATACAAACTTATAAACCTCTTTATACATTAGTAGGTATAGACGTTTGGGCACACAATTGAACATGGCTGCTTTTGTGAGCGATCTATCTTAGGCTTAGATACTATTTGATATCAATCATATTTTTTTAGTTTAGAATATTTTATATAAACTGCCAAGCACACGGAGAGAAATGTGTCGTCTCAAATATTTTTGTTTAAAATACTGTCAAAGGTGCTTTGTAACTTTTATGAAATATATATTTATATCCTGTAATGACTTTTCCAAGTGTACATTGTATATCAATGAATAAATAAATTTGGCTGATTAATTTGCAAGTTCATATTGTTTGATGAAATGTACAGGCCAGGACTGATATTAAAGAGTTCTTTATCTTCACGCGTGGAAATTAAATTAGTTGCAGACTCGATTACATTAATCAAATGGACTAATTATGATAATTATGAGAGGCAGCAATTTAATACTTGGCCCTTTGACTTAAGTAATAGGAATAGGATAGGATAGGACTAAACTTAATATGCTATAAATTTTGACGTATGAGTAGGTTATAAATTATTTGCAAAACAAGAGTGTGGTGACATTCGATTGGTATGAACGAAAGACACTTCTACTTTACTAAAAAAAATTACACTATTCCTATTCTACTTAAAAAAAAACTACTTCGCTCCAATTCTGTATCGAGAAGTTGTTTGCCCTCCTTTTGATTAATTTCGGGTAGTCTCTAACCTTTCAATTTCCACGCATGATGATTTATGTCAATGACTCTTTAATGTCAGTTTTTTTTTTGGTGAACATTTCACACAGCGCCTTCTAACCCCAAAGTAAGCTAAGCATAGCTTGTATCATGGGAACTAGACAACTGATGTAATACTTGTATACTTTTTTCGTAAATACATACCTGTGAACACAGACACAGAACAAACATCTATGTTCGTCACACAAATGTTTGTCCTGGGTGGGGATCGCACCCACGACCTACAGCGCAGAAGTACAGTAGTACAGGCAGGGTACTACCAACTGAGCTATGAGGATAGTCGGTTTGTTAATTTTCAAACGATGTATGCTTCGTTTGTTCCTAATTTCCAACTTGGTACGTCGATACGTTTGACCTGGCTGCAGCGGGTACCAGGCATAACGTCCCCTCTTCCTGTGCAGTAATTTACCAATTTACTTGATCGAGCGATCACTTGTGCACCAGGGTTCACAGGACACTTACACCGCTATATTTAGCTGGCTGAGAGCAACATTGTATGTAATACGTTTTTCGCAAAGGATGTCATGACAGCGTGGTAGCCTAGTGGTACAGACAATACGGAGGTCGCTGGTTTAGATCCTACCGTTCACCAATAATTTTTTCACGTGATAAAATTTATGTGTAATATACCACTTTCTCATAACGGTGAAGGAAAACATCGTGTTGAAACCGACGTGTCCTAAATTGAAATATTCATATTCATGTATCAAGTGAATCAAAGGTGCATTTGAGGTGAACTATAATCCTTTCACCACAGTGGTTCCAGAAGCCATTACTAGGATACGTTTATTAGTTGTAGCAATAAGTAGTATTAGATTCACTTAATTTGATCTAAACCAAACACAAAATAAAGTAATATTATTGAATAAAATGTACCTATATGGCATTGGAAGGTTTCCCATTCTAGAAGTTTATTTGTATAGTTTTATAACTTATTTCTCTGTAACTATCCATAATCACTTCCGTTCTCTCAGTATGTATAGGTAGGTACTAGTGCTTGGTAAATAGTTTTTTGAGAATCATGAACGTATAATCAATATTATGTTTCATTCTCGAAATAAAACCCAAGTTCATTAAATAATCGATATTTACTTTAATTTAATCTAATTATTGTGCTGATTCTATAAAAAATAAATAACCTTACAAATCATCATATAAGGTAGGGAATAAAGACCGTCCGTGGAATTTTACCTGCGTGAATATTTTAAATACTAGTAAGTAATTATTTAGATCTATGTAATTAGGGAACGGAATTAAATAAACGGTTTATTTGTGAGTAATGCACACACTGAGTGTAAATGAACTGGGCAGTGTAATTATCGGTGCCCTCATTACCCATAGTTTGTTATCACTGACTATTCTAGTTTCTATGCTAATATCTGTTTGTTTATAAACTTGAAACTATGATGAAATTAGATAAGTACTACTTAATTAATGGCAATGTTAAAAATATTGATGTAACTTTCTAATTAGACTAATAACACATTCTCATTACTAGCATTTCTACCAGCTTCAACGGCTCAATAGCCGTTCAATATGTCTCAGGGATGGATGCAAGTTATAACATTGTAAAAGTTTTTATTTCATTTTTAATATTATTTCCTTGCTACTTATTTATTTCCTTGTTAATGAGCTCATTTGGATATATATTTATAAAATTTTCATATATTACACCAACAGCCCCTTCTTATTAGGTACATATCTGGTCCATACAAAGGTTGCGTGGAAGATATTGCTATTAGCTATAAGGGCACCCATTGTATTATCTTAGCTTAATGATCATCAATGAAGTGTTATTTATCTATCTAAGTATACTGGTGTTATAAAATCTTCATAAATCTTGTAGTGGTGGACTTAAGTACCAGTTATCGTTATGGAGATACAACTTACCATTAGGCAGGCCATCTGCTCGGTTCGTGTAAACTTAGAATAAACTCTTACTTTGTATAAAAATCTTGCTCTTGTGAGACAATAACTATCGAAGTAATTAATGCTTCTGCTATTATGCATGTAGCACCAATGCGACTTTGCTTTGCTCTTTTGATATAAATATGAACTACATTTTAATTGGACTCACAGCTCGGTAGTAACACTGCGCTGTAAGCACTTATTAACCATTGACCGTTAACATTGAACGCAGTTTGGTATTTGTTAGCATTTACAAATTAAAGTAAATTAAAAAAATCTGGGACCTTGGATTTAAAGACCCTAAACAAGTTTAAACTGGAATTACTTTATCTATATCATAACAAATAATATTTGTTTTTTCTCAGAACTCATTATTTCGTAGATAAAAAATGTGTTTGATTCGGGGCAGATGAAAATAAAATTGCAATGCATAAATAATTACAAACAATTATTACAAATTAAAATGTTTATTTGATATAATATGAAATTTAGTATTGTAACTAGTATTATGAGTGTTACCACTTACGACAGTTTTCCTCGTACAATAAAATGTGTCTACCTATAATTTGGTGTAGTGAGAACGAAAAATATACGTGTAACTAAAAATAAAGTGGGATGAAATGAAATCAATTCCCAGAAACACAAAGGTATACAATATCCCGTGCAAATAAAAGTAGAAAACTACGTGTCACAAGGTCGCTTCAACGTCTCGCACTCACGAACGATATTTGCAAACTGAGCAAGGGTAGCGGCTTTAAGCATTTCGCAGGACAACTCTAATCGCATGCCCCACTCTTCTATACAAATAAATAAAATTGGAGTGTCTGTTTGTAACTTTAAAATAACCGCTTTTGACTAAGTGCATATGGTCATATCTCATATATATATATATATATATATGATATATAGCATATATCATACACGGTACAAATACCAAAACAACATTTTTTTAATTTTTTCTCAGTCTGTCTGTCTGTTTGTTCCGGCTAATCTCCGGAACGGCTGGACCGATTTTGACCGGACTTTCACTGGCAGATAGCTGATGTAACAAGGAGTAACTTAGGCTGCTTTTCCAAAGGATAAAATAGGTGTGCGCGATAAAACCGAATTCCACGCTTAGTCGCGGGCAACAGCTAGTTTGTCATAAATTTTGAGAGAGATTCGGGGGGGGGGGGGGGGGAGTGGGAGAGAGAGAAAGAGACGCTGGTGTTTCAATCGATCAAATTAGCCATTAGGGTGAATCGTGAAGTTTTGCCCGAGTTCAGAGGTCAGTCGTTGGAATCTATTTTATATTGATGTTTGTCGTTAAACCTAAGACTTTTTATTTAACTACTCCGCTGATGGTTCGTCCAATTTTAGAGAGATAGAGAGTAGTTGATTTGTTCGATCAGTCGATTTATCGTAGGTTCTTAAATTAACTCGAGTTCAGGGGTCGACCGTTGGCACCTATGTATTTTAATTCGTTGTTTGCCGCTATACTTAGGTACCTAAGGTCTGTAGATTTTCGTGTAGTCAAATTTGTTGTGAAACTGTTGCCGATAAGAAGTGGGTTGTAGGTATATATTATAGGTAGGTTATATTTGGTATCGTTGTATTATATGTATTAATATTCATATTATATCCAACCTTTATTCCAGGCGTGTTCGCCAATGAGTTCGAGCTCAACCAGGAAATGAGGGACAACATTAAGACTGGTTTACGAAAGATTTGCGAGAAGGCCGGCGCCGAGGACAAAGTGGATGAGGTCGGCAACGCCGCACACGCCTTCATCGATTGCGTTAAGGGCCTCGTTAACGTTAACCAGCTGAAGGAAGAGATCGAAAGCGCTAAGCCTAACGGAACCCTCGACGAGGTATTCAAGAAGTGAGTGATATTCCCACCATCTTTTCTTTATAGACGCAGGTAACAAAATGTCACAAGGAATCGATCATTTTCTGTGAATTAAATAATCATAAATAAGTATATCAGTCTATGGACAACAACACAAAAATATAATTACTTATCTATTATTACTCCGAAATCACGCGATGTAACAAACAAACATTATTATATAGATAATGTTGTATATGATTGGTTTTTATAAAAACACAATCAGGGTAGATTGCAAATATTACAAACTTATATACAAATATCAAAAGAGAAATAACGGCTATTTCTGATTTAGTATTTGAAATACAATAGACAAAACATTATCTTATACTTACACAAAAATACAAATGTTTTGAGTGGGCCAAAAGGGTCCCTGTCTTAGCACAGTGCCGTACACACTGCAAAACAATGTAGCGATAGTTTTCAGGCAGTCTGCAATACTTTATCTGTGTCATAGTGCTGAACACATTGCAAAATAGTGTAGCGCTGGTTTTCAGGCAGTCTTCAATACTGTATCATAAGAAAAACAGCCGATGTAGTGTTATGCTCACGTGATCTCCTGGATTCAGGTACTGCGCCAAGACTCCCACGTTAAAGACGTGTATCCACACGCTGCTGGACGGAGTGAGCCCTTGCCTCGACAGCACGGCGCGCGACCAGCTACCGGCCGCCAAGAACGGAACCGACCAGCTCATCAACTTCGTCTGTCACAAGGATGGCGACAGAATCGCGCGTAAGTGCCTGCTAGATGCTAGTTTACTGTAGATAGCTGTCTTTTTTTTAATGTTAAGTACCTACGGCTTGTGTCCTCCTACTAGGTACGACAAGATCCAAGTCGCATCGTATGCGCCCGTAACTCTGAGACGTAGGTGGAATGTCTCATGTGCCTGTAATTTCACCGACATCTTTCAAACCGGAACACAGTAACGCGAATGTTATCGCTTAGCGGCAGAAATGGGTATGATGTACCTAATCAATGCACGTCCAAGGCCCTAGTTCTTTAATTAATCTACATTATCGCCCCGGCCGAGATCGAACCCTCGACCAATCTCTTTGTAGGCAGGATTACCACGCTTGGCAAAGGCCATGAAGCCAAATTATTTATGGAGGAGTTAGGTTAGGTTAAATAAGATAGATAATACTTTATTGCCCACCAGATCAGAATAATAACAATTCCTAACTATCTAACTAACAATGGGCAGTCTTACTGCTATAAAGCAATCTCTTACACAACAGCAGTAGAACTCTCGCCAAGTTCGTCCGGGGAAGTACTGCCACCATGCCCTTTTCTGCCGCCAAGCAGTAACGCATTTGCGTTACTGTGTTCCGGTTTGAAAGGTATGGTTGCCGGTGAAATTACAGGCACATGAGACATTCCACCTTCACGTCTCACATTTACGGGCGCATACGATGCGACTTGGGTCTTGTCATAACTAGTATGGGAGGACCCAAGTCGCATCGGCTGTTATGGGCCGAGGTTACCACTTAACACCAGGTGGGCCGTCGGCTCGTTCCGTAAATGTATTACATAAAAAAAAAAAAAACAACCTTTGGACGGTAAGGAATACTGGCCTATATGGGGCATGGTGGTTCATCTCAGATTGGTAAATGATATAATTGGACAATATTATTCTTAGAAGTCATGTTTATCACTGTAGTAACATATACAGTCTCGACTACAGATAGTGCAGGTCAAGTGAATGTGAATGCGTATCGTTTCGTTGTACATTCCAGTGTTCATCTCTGAGCACGGACCCGAGTGCTTCCAGGAACGCTCCAACGCCATCAGGGAATGCGCTACGAACATCAAGAATTCTATGAACGTGTCCGATGTTGAGGCAGCGAAGGCTATGCCCATTGCGGTAAGTCCATATACCTTTCAACGTTTATAATACTAATATTGGTGGGCAATGCACACAGCGCCATCTAGCCACTAAGCATAGAGTATCACTTTATGAACCAACAACTGATATATTACTTATATACTTTGTTGTAAATACATACATATAATACATATCAACACCCAGACACAGAACAACTATGTTCGTCCTGGGTAGGAATCGAACCTATGACCTACAGCGCAGAAGGCAGGGTTATACCAGCTGGGCTGTGAGGTCTGTCAATTGGTTGGTTTCACCAACTTTCACACTTTCGTTGTTGTCGACAGGAAAAATGCGCCAAATTCGACGAGTTGTCGACGTGTATTGTGACTGCGTTGGAACAGTGCTCCACTCCCACCCCTGGCAACATGGCCGAGTCTCTATTCAGATACGTGCGCAAAGGGTCTCCTTGCAACACCGCACTACCGGTGAGGCTTTATAAGTGATATAGTTTTTATATCTATGGAGGATATACTGTTCCATTGAATACTCCGGATCGTAATTAAAACTATTTAAATTAAATGAGATGGTAAAAGAGTGACGGTTGTAGGGCAAGTGCAGTGACTTGTCAAATTGAGATATAATGGAATATAACGCCTGACAGAAAGCCAAGAGCAAGACGCGATTTGATGTAGACATTATATTTCGGTCAGGCGCTGATGCTCGCTGCCGCGCTCCAATAATAGTTATGGAACGAGCAGATGTCCCACCTGGTGTTAAGTGGTAACCTCTGGCTTGTATAATAAACCCACTCTTTGTTTAATTTCATTTATATATTGTATAGAGAGAAGATTAAAACTAGATTATAATGTTGCAAAATAAAAAGAAGTCACAATTATTAAAAAAAAAAACAATACTACTGGGTTCCTCACCTACTTAGGTACGACAAGATCTAAGTCGCATCGTATGGCTCGTAACTGTTATACGTCGTATACTGAGTGCAGAATGATAGCAACTAATTTGTACAATACCTATTCCTCAAATGTTTCGGAAGCCGCCTTTCCTATTACGTATAGTAAAGTTCTACCCTCATTAAATTAATATCAGCTAGTCAATGTGACAATAATAACAGATAAAATTAATAATTGAGCTATAGTGTTTAAAATTTATAATTAAAATTATACAACCAACATTCTAATGCTTATTTTGTTCGCAGAAAAACTAAGGATCGACTTCAACATGCAAGAACATTCACATCTGTGCCATGTAATACATTAATACAATAAAGTATAGTTATATTTTTCATAAGTTTATTATTTGACTAGTTTACTTACGTTCTCACTGCATCTACCCCTAAAGCTCGAATCCTGGCTTCACGTTTTTCGCAACCCCTTTTCTGACTGATCGATAGCTACGCCGTGAACAAATAAGACAAAAGTCTACTTTAAGGGTAAAGGAATATAATAATGAAATAAAACTACAAATTAAGCAAATTAATCGCTCATTTATTTGCAAAAGAACATTCATTTATCACAAAGCGACAGAAGGGTAACATAAGTCTTATCACAAATATAGCTCATCCAAATTATACTCTAGAAAAGTAAAAATAGGCCCTGTTTCTATACCATTATTAGCTACTATTAAATAAAGATGTTAGTACCATGGAATGGATTATACCTGTAAATATACCTTAAAGTGACAATTTTTTTTACTCAACATTTTTTACACTGAAAACCATCGCTATGCTACGATCCATACTGTAACAAAGACATGCTGATAACCAATGTAAAACTATTCGAAAATATTCCTTTTAGTTCTTTTTTTACGACCAAATTAAATATATTCATTTTGCATTGTGTGTGTGTGTAGGAAAAGAATAATTAATATTTTGTTATTAGTCTGAATAATTGCTATGGTGATACTGCAACATGAGGATGAAATAATCCGTGTATTATAGTCATCTAGCATTAATTTTGCATTTGAAAGCTATACCTACATAGACGTTTACATATAAAAAACAACATTATTGTGGGTAACACACAATTTTGCAGTCTCAAAACAAGCTACGTAAACGCACGAAAGACAAAAACAGTTCGAGAAAAATTAACGTACAAATTTATATTTACTTACATATTTAATTAGTAAATATATTAAGACGGAATGTGAAATTATGTTGTTTCCCACATACAAATGAAAATATTCCAAAAAGTAAGTAATAAAAGCAATTAATTGATGGTTTTTTAAGCTGACTTTAGATAAAATTCAGTAATGGATCAAATCAGTTTGCATATACACGTATCGTATAAGGAAACGTGCGCTATACCGACTATCCCATATCTTTCAATGTCACTTTAGTAACGAAGAGTATCCTTGACAAAATAAATTAGGTATATGATGATCTTGACACTTTTGACCCTCCTATAAACCATGAGTTCAAAGCATCTACATTAAAATTACAGTTAATTTGTATGTATTTTATCTCTGGAACTAATAAACTGGTTCTATTTGGTAAGTATGAAGAACTAATTGAAAAGACCCAAAACCTATCAATTCTATTGAAACTACATAATCCCCGAGTAATTAGGGTAAATTTAACGAAATAAGTAATATTATTTGGTCTACAGCAGAAGCTATGTAGATATATAGGACTGTAATTGACAACAGATAGATACTCTACAAATATTGGCAATCGAATTAAAAAAATGATGCAACCAACTTAAACTATTATCATAAAAAGTATCAAAACCACTAAAATCTAGTAGGTAATCAATGAAAAAATTATACATAAATACCACTATCTTCTGTATGCTTGAATGCTCAAAAAATGCTCTTTAAAAGTGAACTTACAGTCTACTTAAACTAAAAAGACGCCCTTCTATGGTTTGGAAGCTCGTTTAACATAGCAGGAATATAGTCGTTGTACTTTCAATGTAAGCTTACACCATTAACCGCTCTATCACTAGGATTTAGAGTTGCATTTTGAATGCACAATTTTATTCAGACATGGTTCTTTTAAAACTGATGTGATATTGCAGCGTCACATTGCAAAACACAACTTTGTCAAAAATCTAAATGTATATAAAATAAAAATAAATATTGGTGGACATTTAACGCAACGCCACCTAGCCCCAGATTAAGCACAGCTTTATTATGGGTACCAAACAACTGATATAATATACTTTTTGAAAATACATATTAACACAGACACAGAACAAACAAATGTTCGCCACACAAATGTTTGTCCTGGGTGGAAGTCGAACCCACGACCTGCAGCACAGAAGGCTGTGTTACCAACTGGGTCGTGAGGCACGTCAAAACCACCGATTACCAGTAAAATTACACTGGTAATTGCACCAGGCACAAATTAAGAAAGCAAATGAGGGTAAGTTTATATTTTTCAATTTATATAATTGTGACGACTTGGCATCATGTGTGTTCAACTGATATATATCAAATTAAAATCGCTAAATTCCTGTAGTCACAAGACCCAGACATTGACAGAAATAGTTGTTTGGTAATATGGCAATCAATATTCAGTTGGATGCAGCACAAAAGCGCTTTGTCATATTATCTCATATTTCTGATGCTTCTACAAGGCAAAATGATTGAAAAAAATTCTTTATTTTATTTGGGACTTTAGTAAAAAGTACAGATGAGATCACTATTGCAACGTCAACTAAGCGTCTGGGTAACAAATATTTGGCCGCTAATTTTGGCTTATATAAATATTATAACGATATGTATTCTATGAATCCTATGCGTTAGGCTTGCTATGTAAAAGTTTCTATAAAAGTATATATTCTATGTCTATTGCCTAGGTAATTATTACTTTTATGACACAGTTAACATTCATAAAATCAAAAGTTGTCAAAGTTTTACAGTTTTTTTTCTAAATAATACTACACCCTCCCTACTCAATATCCAAACTAAACACTGATATTTAGGCTAGGCCTAGTTATGCAGAAAACAGCCATGTGGCATTTTTCCAAAAAAGAGTTATAAACGCGGCCATACTAATTTCGACATGACGGACTTTTTGCAAGGACAGCCATGTCGATATCTCTATTTTTTACGCAGATATGAGCCAATACAATATATGAATCAATACACAACCAAAGTGCAACCATAGACAGAAAAATGCTTATACGTTGTTACTTTTTGCCACATGGCTGTTTTCTGCATAACACGGTCCATTTTGGGTTCATTTGGCACCAACCCCTAAAATAGTTACAAAGGATATCCGTAAATGAGTTTGACACTGATCAATATATAACTTTTTATTAAATCCGTTCTTAAGTTAAATCATTGTTTCACCCAAACCAAAACTGACACCAATATAACGGACGGGTCAAGGACGATCCAATGTTTTAAAAGCGTAAAGTACTCAATTCAATGGCAAGTCATTAAGCGCTATTCACCTTTACTTAAACCCTAAATCTAAAAATTGACGCAACTAAACAGTACTTTCTAATGCACGTTTACAGGAAATTAGTAATTTGCGTGCGAGAGCCGACGGCAGCTTTGGCACATGATAAGTTGTCTGACATTTACGTGGCAAAGCTACCGCTAGCTCCTGCACTAGTCGAGCTAAAGTACACTACGCTACTGGTTCACGATCTTAAAGGAGCAGCACTGCTATTGTGGCCATCATTACTGTCGCACTCACCATTGTGGCCGCCGAGGCAGCCGGCGCAGACGACTCCTGATAATTTAATAAATACATATTAACAGACATAAGCTAAAATTTTATATAAAGATTTTGGGATTATTGACACAACTATGCATATTAACGTGCGCAAAAAATGCAAATACAAAGCAAACAGTCATCACATACTTATATGAATTCCATGGAACAGATAATGAATAATTATATAGTTTGCATTCATATATTACAGTTAAATAAATGTAGTGTATGTATTATAATTATACATTTCGGTATATTATATTGTGAATTCCATATAATTTTATAAATATTTTTCGTTTCTAGCACACCACCAATCAATCTTCCATAACATGTAAAATCATCTCCATCCAAAGACTGTCTGGAAGAGATAGCTTCTTAGCGATAAGGTGAAAACAAAAATAACTTAATGAGAAAATACAGTTTATAAACTGATTATGCCAAACAGAGTAGGTAAAAATAGGTAAACGTTAGGTAAACCAAAAGTACGTACGCACTTAACAAGGAAAATATATGAATTATGTGAACTTCACAAGTAAAAAAAAAACATTGTCTATATGTATGAACTCAATAAACTGATAGTTTGAAACAAGCAAATAATAGATTGACACAACACATACACAAAAACAAGACACACAATGAAACGAATAAACTCGCTAACTTACTGCCTTGTTGCTTCTGGATGTAGTCTTTGCAACCTACATAAAAATGTTAGTCATGTTAGTAATTCATCTAATATAATTAATTTACATGTTATCTTACTAATATTATAAACGTGAAAGTTTGTATGGATGTTTGTTACTCTTTCACGCTCAAACGGCCGAATGGATTTTGATGAAAATTGGTACCAAGATAGCTTATATCCTGGATTAACACATAGGCTACTTTGATCCCGGAAAAGTGCAGTGTACCCGCTAGGCGCAGCTGGTATATTTATAATTACACTATAATTAAATACATATTTACAAAAATGGATGTTGGATAAGTAAAGAGGTTGATAAAGTCCAAAACCTGTGGATCATCAAGAAACTTGGCACATCTGCATTTTCATAGAGGTTTTATGCTATGAGTTTCAGTTAAGAATATTATAAATATGTATGTTAGTCTATAAAGTATTAATTAATATGGGCCCAATGTATTTTATGCATTTAATTCCCTGAAATACAGAATACAGAAACTGTTATTACTGGCCTCACAGCTCAGCTGATAGTAACTCTGCCTTCTGCGCTATAGTTCATGTGTTCTATTCCCACCCAGAACAAACGTTTGCATGACCAATATAGATGTTTGTTCTGTGTCTGGGTTTTAATATGTATTAGTCGAAGTTACAAAAAAATATGAATTCTTTCAGTTATCTGGTTCCCATACAAGCTACGCTTAGTTTGGGGCTAGATGGCGCTGTGTGAATTGTCCACCAATATTATTATATTATTATTATGTGTATGGTAAGCAGTGAGGGGTCTCACCGGGAAGTTCTTGCAGGGGGTGGCCTTCCGGATGAACTTGAAAAGGGACTCCACGATGTTGGCCGAAGTTGGTTTAGGACACCCCTCCAACACATTCACAACGCAAGTCTGCAGGTCTAGCAGCTGATTGCACTGCTTCTCCTGAAATCAACAATATAATAAATAAATATTGGTGGACATTTAACACTATAGGAACCAGACAACTGATAGAATACTTATATATTTTTTTGATCATCGGTCTAGATAAGTTAGGTGTTTTTTTTTTTCAGAAATCTAAATTGGACTGAAAGGAATCAAAGCAGTCTCATTACTACAGTCACTAAAATTAAGTAGTATTTCTTTAGCCTTTAGGGTTGATGTGATATTAAAAATTATCTTTAACCTAAGTTTTAACCTAACCAAGTCGCAACAACTGTTTTGCAATTACTTAGCGATAAGTAAGCGTAACCTTATTTTTTAAATATTATTGACGTTTCCTAGCCGTTTCTTTATGAATTCTATGGAAATAAAGTTTCCGACTTTGACTTTTTCAATCTGTAACCTACAATCTTTTTCAAAGACAATTCCCAAACTATATTAATATTCAATGCCTAACATGTGAACGACAGAAATTTAACTTGAAGGAACAATTTTAATATTCCGCATTGTAAAATCTTCTAACACCATGGCCTCTCAACCTTTGGCTTCAGTGACGTCACACTAAACCTTGTCACTAGAAGGTTAGCAAAACAAGGCGAATGATTGGACGACCTCGGTCACCAATGCTGGGTTTCTATAGGATGTGTTCGGGGTATTTCCGTACATAAACGCCGATGTAGACGGGATAAGTTTCACGAACGCGGGAAGAAAACTGAATGTGATTTATTTCTGCAATGCTATTTTTGCATGCAAAGGTTCAAACGATGATAAAAAGTAATTACTTGATGCCTCTTTGTCTATGACAAGGGATTAGAGTCAAGTTATGTCAAGTGTTTTTCGAGTGTTTCGAAAAGGTAATAACGGAAGGTTTTTAAGAAACTTACGACCTTACTTAATCACACCACTTAATAACCGATTAGCTAAGTAGTATCTTTGTTATATCTGTTGACTGGCCTCACAGCTCAGTTGGTAGTAGCCCTGCCGTCTCCGCTGTAGGTAGTGGGTTCGATTCCCACCCAGAACAAACATCATAACCAACATAGATGTTTATTCTGTGTCTGGGTGACAATAGTATTATATGTATTTACAAAAAAAAGTATAGAAATATTATATCAGTTGTCTGGTTCCCATGATACAAGCTATGCTTAGCTTACTTTGGGGCTAGATGGCGCTGTGTGGCATGCCCACCAATATTATTAGTATCTTTAGAGTGCTTTTAGTTAGTTTTCTTTTCGACTGAATTCAACACTACCTGACAAAGAGATTGACCTAAATATTAAGCTATTTCTGACATCCACAGTTGACTCAAGTTTTCTCGACTTTTATCTAAATATATAGTATTTTGATTAGTTATCTTTTAGTTACTTGAAAGACAAAATTTTAACTTACATCGAAATACAATGTGGAACTTGTACCGAATGACAAAGTGGAACTTACGTCGAAAGACAATGTGGAACTTGCAATGAATGACAAAGTGGAACTTACATCGAAAGACAAAGTGAAGTTAGAGAGGGAGCTAGAGTCGAAGGAGGATGCAGTGGGGTCCTGCATGAGTCCGGTCTGGTTGAAGCACTCCTTGAGTCCGTCCTGTTTGTCCTGGAAGCACTCCTGTCCGCCTTCAGCTATGAACACTGTAACATAATAACATAAATGAAAAAAATATATTTATATGCAGCACAAAAAGTACAAGATAAGCTTAAAGTAAAGTCACTAATCGTTAAATTAATTGGATAGGGAAATTGAGTCAAAATATATTCAAAATAAGCTAAAAAAAAAAAGGCGGTATTTACTTTTTATAACAGAAAAATCTACTCTCATTATCTTTATAGACAAACTTCAGAAAATGCTAAAACGTGTTTTCATTTAGTTTATATGAGGCATCTTCATATGATATTTCAAACAAGGTTTCCAAAATAAAGGGTAATACGTTTCCAAAATTCGTTTCAATTGCGCGCCTGCGCCCTATAAGTAACCTTTAACATTTCAAGCCACTAGAACTAGGCTGTACTTGGTCAGTCAGTCATACGCCCTCTCCTATAGTACATATATTACAGGCTCACGAGACATTCCACCTTCACGTCTAAAGTCACGGACACATACGATGCGACATGGTTCTTGTACCTAAGTAGGGGAGAACCCAAGTTGTATTGCTTGTTATGGGCAGATGTTACTACCAGGTAGGCTATCTGCTCGTTCCTTAACTTTATCCCGAAGTACCTATTTGTACATTCTTCGCCAATTGCGATAAAAAAATTACGTATGTATATAAATAAATGTTGGTTCACATAGCGCCATCTAGCCCCAAAGTAAGCTAAGTAAATAGCTTGTATCATGGGAACCAGACAACTAATATAACACTTACTTTTTTTTTTGAAAATACATACTTATTATAATACATATCAACCAACACCTTCACATAGAACAAATACCTATGTTCGTCACACAAATGCTTGTCCTGTGTGGGAATCAAACCTACGACCGACAGCGCAGAAGGCAGGGCACCAATGAGCTATGAGGCCAGTTAAATATATGTATACTCACGCGCAATCCTGTCGCCTTCTTTGAAGCAGATAAACTCTGCCAGCTGCTGGGACACGTTGTAAACGGTCTTCAGATGTTTCTGCTCGTCGGCAGAGAAGCAAACTTTGGTCGTGTCGGTGAAGTTTTGGATGCATCCCTCGAAGAGGGGCTTCTTTGCGCAGTACCTGTAGACAGACATTGTTATATTATGTAGAAAGAATGAGAATATTTATTAGTAACCTCAACAAAATCAAACATGATTTAAAAATATTTATAATAATTATTATTTTCTTTTTAATTAATAATTTAATTATATATAAATAATATTTTCACGCCATCATGAAGATCCCTGATAAGCAGGGTACGAGACACGTACCACGTACCACACCATCTTTGAGGATTTTAGCGGATAATTTCAACTCTTCTATATGGAAGAGACTTGTGGGTAGACTGATCCCGGAAAGGGGTCATTAAGAAATTTTGTAACTAATATATTATTTAATCTTAATTTGAATTTATGTTTTTTTTTTTTTGTTTGTATATACAGGGTTACAGGAAAAGTCGTGCTAGATCCGTTAAGGGCGTGGAGTACCCATCATTTCTGACTTATTTCACTATGAAACACCCTACCCTAAACTTAACCCTTTTCGAGATATTCGACTTTTAATTTTTTATTGAATAATGCCGATTTTTAGGCTACGAAATTTATTTTTGTTTATTTTGTGTATCTTATTATTATTATTATTGCATTTTTACATGTGTAATAAGATGCTTTAGGACATCAATCATTAAAATAGTGCATAAGTTAATTGAATAGACTGTAGTAGACAAGTGAAAGTAAAAAAATAAAAAATATATTAGCAAGCTTATTTTTCTCTAAGGGATATCTAAAAAAAATATTATGACACTTGTTCGGCAGATATTTTTTAAAATATCTACGTTTCATCAGCTATCTAACGAGGTATAATAATCTAGGATTTTATTCAAATGCATTGGAAAAAAATTAGTTTCATAGGCGACAGTGGAGAAGAAAATTTATACTTAGCCCTAAAAAGTAAAATAAAACATTAGGTATGCATGAAATGTCATTTATTAAAGGTTTTCACACAACTTTTTCTTATTCTACAGTTCATGTTCAACATGGCCGCCTCTATTTCTGAAACATTGTCGCATCCTTCTACGGAGACCAGTCTTCACTACTCCAGTGGTCAACGTGGTCCTCATTTTATTTGCTGCATCCACAATCCTTTCTCTTAAGTCTTCCACAGACAAAACTGGATTCGGCTCGCTGTACACAAGACTTTTCATGCACCCCCATACATGAAAATCCATGGGAGTTAGGTCCGGACTTCTTGCTGGCCATGGCAACGGCCCACCTCGTCCTATCCATTTGTTTGGATAATTTGTGTCCAGCCAGTCTCTGACACTTCTCCTGAAATGGGCAGGGCAGCCATCGTGTTGGAACCACATGTCCCTGATCAGGTTGAGTGGCAGATCATCCAGCAAATCACTCAAGTCTGCTCTCAGGAAATTTTCGTAGCTTTCCCCATTTAGATTATCCGGGAGAAAGTAAGGTCCAATCAAATGATTAGAGATAATGCCCATCCACACATTCACGCTGAATCTTCGTTGGGACCCTTTCACTCTTTTCTTATTGGGATTCCTTAGTTCTTTTGGGGCCCAGTAATGGACGTTGTGATAGTTGGTTATGCCATCTTTATCAAATTTGGACTCATCCGTCCACAAGATATTTCTTAGAAAATCTGGGTCTTTCTCTACTTTTTTCCACGAAATGTAATACAAACCCTAGATTGTTAGACCTCGTTAGATAGCTGATGAAACGTAGATATTTTAAAAAATATCTGCCGAACAAGTGTCATAATATTTTTTTTAGATATCCCTTAGAGAAAAATAAGCTTGCTAATATATTTTTTATTTTTTTACTTTCACTTGTCTACTACGGTCTATTCAATTAACTTATGCACTATTTTAATGATTGATGTCCTAAAGCATCTTATTACACATGTAAAAATGCAATAATAATAATAATAAGATACACAAAATAAACAAAAATAAATTTCGTAGCCTAAAAATCGGCATTATTCAATAAAAAATTAAAAGTCGAATATCTCGAAAAGGGTTAAGTTTAGGGTAGGGTGTTTCATAGTGAAATAAGTCAGAAATGATGGGTACTCCACGCCCTTAACGGATCTAGCACGACTTTTCCTGTAACCCTGTATATATGGTTTGTATTGATATGGATTCAAATGTCTGAAATAAAGAATAATAATAATAATTATAAGTCAAATTTTGAAATGGAGCCATACTTATGTATAAGACAGGGTTATTAACTTAGTTACTGAGTTGGAGGCCAAAAAACTACGAGTTACATTCGCAGTTACTTATATTTTAAAGTTGTCTCACGCATTGTCATGCCATTGTAAATTGCTCGTGAATTGTTTTTAAGAAATCATGTATTATTATATTATTTCTTCACAGAAAATGTAATAAATATTACATAGTATATTCTAGCATACATAGTTTGAAAATTAATAAACGGACTGGCGTCACAGCTCAGTTGGTAGTTATCCTGTCTTCTGCGCTGTAGGTCGTGGGTTCGAATCCCGCCCAGGACAAACATTTGTGTGACGAATATAGATGTCTGTTCTGTGGGCGTTAATATGTATTATATGTATGTATTTACAAAAAAATATGTAAATATTACATCAGTCGTCTGGTTCCCATGATAAACTACGCTTAGCTTTCGGGCTAGATGGCGCTGTTTGAAATGTCCACCTATATTTATTTAATTATTTATTTATCGGCTATCACTAATCTTAATACTCAATTAATCTCTTAACGCGTTTATTTTATCTAAACACACATTAATAAACAAATATGATTGAATAAATTTCTCACTCCGAATCTCAAAACACAAACTTACAACAAGCTTAGCTTGAGATTCACAGATGACTCTATGATAGAATATAATAGGAACGTATAAAACTTAATAAGATAATTATTTTTGTTATCTTTGGGAGATGTTTCAGTTAAGATTTATGTATATTACGTATATTATTATTATATTATTATATATGTATATTACTATGATATTAATAAAAATAATTATATATGGACCTCCGAAACAAAAATAGAACTATACTTGACGTTGACATTTGCCATTACACATTCAAAGTTTCATCAGCCTGTATAACGCTGTACACAGATAAGAAAAGAATGCGGGTTCACAGAATTAATTCAATGAAAATAGGTCGAGCAAAAAAAATACATGGTTTTCCTTAATAATATTAATTAAAACTTAATGGATTTCGTTCAGTTAACTTTTTGAGTGTACAATAATAATAAACTGTAGATAACATTATTGCTTTTACAGCTAAACGTATGTATTTAAACAAATAGATGTTCTTCACATCTTAGATTCAAGTTTAGTTTTTAAATGTGATATAATTAACATAACTATACAAACCACAAAAATCTAGCTGCAGTCGCTTGAGCTACGTTTTTTATTATTTAAGCGACCTACATCGTAATGGGAATACCCAAGCCTCATCGTAACGTAATACGTCCTTAACTTTAAGGTGTAGTTTTAATGTCTCATACCAGTAACTTCGTGAGACGCTAAATGATTTCGTAGAGTTAAATGGTAACTAAAATCAAGTGATTCTTTGGCCCCCGTTCAGTCAATTGGATATTTCGTAAAACAGAGAACAAAACATTGCAAAAAGGAAAGAATAGAATAGAATAGAAAGGAGTAAAATGAACTAATAGTTCGTTAAACCGTGGTGCGAATCGCCCAAGAGTTCTTTTTGAATGGGTCCTTTCGCACCACGGTACGAATCGCCCAAGAGTTCTTTTTGAATGGGTCCTTTCGCACCACGGTACGAATCGCCCAAGAGTTATTTTTGAACGGGTCGTTTCGTACCACGGTACGAATCTCCCAAGAGCTCTTTTTGAATGGGTCCTTTCGCACCACGGTACGAATCGCCCAAGAAACTTTTGTTATGGGTCGATTCGGACCACAGTGGGGAACAAAACAGTTCTCTTTTTGATGTCACACATGACGCGAAAGAATAATATTTACTGCATTCCGTATACGACGGGGTTCATTCCCACTGAGTCTACATGAGAGTTAATTTTAGGTATACTAATATAATTAGCGTACCTTATTCTGAACTTGTTTCTTAAGGTGCTAACTACAGTCGCGCGTTCTATATGTGGCATTTTTTTGAACACTGCTAAGATCACGGAGAATAATAAAGAAGGCATGATACTCTGGTCTGATGTTAATCAGCAATATTTGTAAAAATGGCAGTGTATGCTATGGCTACTGTTGATATCTATGGTGTCTGGTTACTGACTTTTTGAAGACCTCGTCTACATTCCCGTTGGGCTTGGCCTCTTCGATCTCCTTCTGTAGCTTCTGCGGATCCACGAGACCTGTCACGCATTTCCCCAATTCTTGTTGCGCTGCCTGAAACATCGAAATATCGCACTAAGTTTGAAATTCTTTGTAGGTAGTTCACATGAACATTCGATAGTTTGATTATCTAATATTCTAAAGGACACGACAGACTCAACGTGATAACGTAAACTTTGGAATATTCTAAAGGGCGCCACAAAATCAAAAGATCACACGGGCAAACTATGGCATACTTAAAAGGGTAGAAGTTTTAAATTCATTATTTTAAAGATAATTATTGTGTAAACTGACATTAAAGACGTCATAGCAAGCCTCCTTGCTAGAGTTCTAATCGACTCAAAATTGCTTCTAATTTCACTAGCAAAGTTAATCTAATACAGTAGTTAAGTTTTTTAACTGAAATCAACCACAAAGGAAACGGTAAAATATCATTAGATAATTGGAATCACCATAACATTGAGATAAACAAGGGAGATTGGAGACCGACCGACGAAAGATTGTGAACGTCATTTTAGGGGGGCCCACGTTACTCGCGTCCGTAGGTGATAACCCTTTGAATCCCTACACGTGTCCCCCGGGTGGTGCGAAAGGAGCAACCCAAAGTAGCAGTAGAACTTGTGCTATGAGACGTAACATCCTCGTCTCGGGGTGATGGACGCAACGCAATGCGACTTGAGTCATCTCGTACTTTGGTGGAGAGGGCTTGAGTCGTATTGTTGGTATCTATGGGCGGCGGTTACCACTTAACATCAGGTGGGCCGTCAGCTCGTTCTATCACCAACATCAAATAAAAAAAACCTCAAGTTAAACAACATTTATTGCAATATTTTTTTTTAATTTTAATTTTAATTTGAGACCTGAAGGTTAGTCTGATGACTGGACCGGAGGAAGAGAGAATTCCCCAATGATTTAAATATCTACCTACCTCCCGTGTGGGTATATTCATTCGTGTCTCACTGATATTAATTTCGAGAACGCTCGGATATTTCCGGAGGAGGGCCGCCGACGCATCATTTTACGCTTTACGTTATATTCATTTAATTTTTATTATATTATACGCTGGGAGTTCAAAGTATTCTCGGTATTGGAACTTTTTTGTTAGTTATGAGGGTAGTTTTTGTCTATGGTTCTCTTATGACATTATCCAAGGTGACAACTACAAAATTTTGGCGGTTTACCATTATTTTTTTTTTCACAATCGTGCTTCGAGCGCAAAAAAATGTACGACGCGGAAATGTTGACCAAAATTGAGCACCGCGCTGTGATTAAATTCCTCACGAAGCAAGGAAAACCTCAAAAAAAACATCCAGGAAGAGATGGTGGCCGTTTACAAGTATTTCGCTCCTTCGTTGTCTACTATGCAAAAATGGTCAAGTGAATTTAAAAGGGGCAGAGAAAGCATTATAGATGACCCTCGATCAGGAGGTCCTGTTTCTGCCACCACGGAAGAAAACGTGGAAAAAGTCGAGAAACTTGTACTCGAAGATGCTCGAATAAAAATCAAGTCGTTAGCAGAGATGACCAAACTATCCGTGGGTACCATACATTCAATACTTCATAACTTTTTGAACCTCTCAAAAGTCAGTGCAAGATGGGTGCCACGAATGCTCACACTACCTCAGAAACAAGCGCGAATTGAATGTTGTAAAGAGTTTTTGGAGCTGTGTGGTGAAAATCCTACCAGTGTTTTCGATCGAATCGTTACCAGAGACAAAACCTGGGTTCGTCACTACGACCCGGAGAGCAAACACGAGTCGATGCAGTGGGTCAAGAAGGGTGCAGCACCTCCGAAGAAGTTCAAAGTCACGCAATCGGTCGGAAAGCTCATGGCCACAGTATTCTGGGACTCGAAAGGGAGTTTGCTTATTGAATATACCAAAAAAGGCCAAAGTATAACCGCAGCGGCTTATGCAACCACTATGCGTAATTTGAAGGAAGCAATTAAAGAAAAAAGGCGCGGAAAACTGACCGCTGGTGTGTTGTTCCTCCACGACAACGCGCCGGTTCACACGGCGCGCGTTGCCAAGGCTGCTATTCAGGAGTGTGATTTCCAAGAAGTCAATCATCAACCTTACAGCCCAGACCTGGCACCCAGTGACTATTTTTTGTTCCCGAAGCTTAAAAAAGAAATTCGAGGAAAGCGATTTTCTGACGATAAAGAGCTCAAGGCAGCCATAAACGATCATTTTTTAGAGAAGGATGAAAGTAATTTTTTGGAGGGTATTGAAAAGAAGATTTCGCGTTGTAAAAAGTGTATTGAGATTGCAGGAGACTATATAGAAAAATAAAATTATTTCAGATTATTCTGCCTTTTCTTTCATATCCATACCGAGAATACTTTGAACTCCCCTCGTATTATGTATGTTAGTTTAGCAGCTTTGTCATTAAAAGGATTATTGAATTTTTCGCGTTTATATACAGTTGTTACATACATACAGTTTGCTGGCTATATAAAAAATACTAGCAATCCGCCCCGACTTTGCACGGGTGCTATTAATTTACATATGACATAGACCTTCCTCGTTTATCGCTCTTTCTACATATCATTAAATAAATCAATTTCTAAATATATAGGTATGCACATTTTGCACACGCTATAGAGCGTGGTGGTCTAGAGGCACTGAACCAGAGTTTCAATCCGGAGATCACCGGTTCAAATCCCGACGTGCACTGAGTTTTTCGATTGAAATGTGCGCAATACCACGTTCTCAAAACGGTGAAGGAAACCATCGTGAGGAAAACGACATGTCCTAGAACTAAAAATTCGAAGACATGTGTCAAGTGCACGAAAGGAGCCTCTTTAAGGCGCACTTAAAAATACTTTCACCACACTGGTTCGAGAGAACCAGTGACTCGAATAGAAGAGTAGAACAAATTACACGTGTCCAAGCGCAAAGCGAACTACGTATATAAACCCACCCGATTGTTATCCGAATTGGTTAATATCACCGACAATAATACAATTCTGCGAAGTGATTATTATAATGACCGTACCGGGGGCGGGCCGGGCCGCGGCCGGGCCGGGGCCGGGGGGTGGAAAACGGAAATCCTTATAGATTTATATACGACACGTAATAACCAAATGCATTAAACTCTGCGCAATGAAGTGATGTTTCTTTTGGTGCTAGAATGTACCCGAAGTTAAACGTTTCTAGTTATTTGTTATGGAGTTAAATATATTTTTAAATTGTCTAAATCGTAACACTAATACACACATTACAAAAAACTCAACAATAATATTACAAATGCCAAAGTAAGTTCGGACTAATTGATGATGTTTGTTACTGTTTCACGTCAAACCTACAGAACCGGTGTGAAATTATTAAATATAGAAAATAAATATATATATATATATATATATATATATTCTTTATTATTTATATTAAATTATACAATATTGATGTCACTAGCTCTCATCTAAACAGTCGAAGGAGAAATTAAAGTAAGCTTCAAAGAGGCGTACTCCGTTCGTGATATATACATGTCTGCGAATTTTTGTTTAGAAAACGCCTCATTCTTTTCCTTCACGTTTTGAGAACGTGGTACTCAACACATCAATATCACGTTTCACGTCAAGATTGGAATCAACGATCTCCGGGTGACTGTACCACCAGGCTACAAGGCACTCAACATACAGTTTATCCCGGTAAACGCGAAGCCGCTGGCAAGTTAGTTTTAGGGGGGGGGCCACGTTGCTCGCGTTTGTAGGTGATATCTGACTCCCTACACGTGTCCCCCGGGTAGTGCGAAACGAGCAACCCAAAGTAGCAGTAGAACTTGTGCCAAGTTCGCCCGGAGTAGTACTGCCACCACACCTGGTAATCTGCCGCCAAGCAGTGATGCACTCGTGTTGCTGTGTTCCGGTGGAAGGGAGTAGGTGCCGGTGAAATTTCAGGCGCATGAGACGTAACATCTCCGTCTCGGGGTGATGGACGCAACAAAGTGCGATTTGAGTCATCTCGTATCATGGAGAGGACTCGAGTCGTATTGCAGTTGTCTATGGGCGGCGGTTAGTAACATCAGGTGGGCAGTCAGCTTGTACTTTGACCTACATGAAAAAAAAAATTACAAATTTTGAATACAATTTCACCTAGAGGCCATTCTTAACTGACCTTGCCAATATCAGGGGATTAACGATAGCCGGATAAGAACTTGGAACTATTCGCTCGATAATTATGTCCATTGAAGACTAGAATGCGATTACAATTAAATCAACGAATTTATATGAATCAACAATAATACACTGAAAGGTCACCTAAATTAATTAAGAGCAGTAGAACTCGCCAAGTTCGTCCGGGGAAGTACTGCCACCATGCCCATTTCTGCCGCCAAGCAGTAACGCGTTCGCGTTACTGTGTTCCGGTTTGAAAGGTGTGGTTGCCGGTGAAATTACAGGCACATGAGACATTCCACCTACACGTCTCATAGTTACGGGCGCATACGATGCGACTTGGGTTTTGTCGTACCTAGTAGGGGAGGACCCAAGTCACATCGGTTGTTATGGGCCGAGGTTACCACTTACCACCAGGTGGGCCGTCGGCTCGTTCCGTAACTAAATAACATAAAAAAAAAAAAAAAAAAAAAAAAAAAAAAAATTAAATTGATTTACTGATCGATGACATGCAATAAACTTTTGTAATATAACAATAATAAGGAAAATAATAGGGAAAATAGTCTAATCATTTGTTATTATATATAGAGCTTTCACTCAAAAAATTCTGAGTATTATATTAATAATAAATATTAATGGATATTTCACATAGCGTCATCTCGCCCCAAAGTAAGCTAAGTAAATAGCTTGTATCATGGGAACCAGGCAAATGATATAATACTTAAATACTTTCTCTTTAGTAAATACATACATATTAACACCTATACATATAACCAATGACATTCTAATACCCGAATGTCATTGCATATAACACATAGGTATCTTAATAATAAACAAAATTCTGAAAAATAGGTGAAACGTATAAACTCTATATGGGTCATTGTATCGGTCAGTACATATATATAGGTACAATGTACATAATGGTACTTGCATACTTTACGGGTGGACCCAATTGCGATTATGAGCAATGCGGGCAATCTGCTCATTCCGCCACTTCGAAGGGCGTAACCGCTGATTGGGGCGTCCATTTTCGACGATTTCTCGAATAGCTGCATGATCTAAATTGTGTTTGCCAAACGTCGCAACGTATGATGTAACATGCATTGCGTGATATCGTACTGTATGTAATATGTACGCTAGAAAGATGTTAGAAATTTCCCACCAGCTCAATAAGGCAAGATATTTTAAGAGCAGTAGAACTCACGCCAATTTCATCCGGGGAAGTACTGCCACCATGCCCATTTCTGCCACCATGCCGCCTTTTTTATGTGATACAGTTACGGAACGAGCCGACGGACCACCCTGTGTTAAGTGGTAACCTCTGCCCATAACAACCGATGCGACTTGGGTCCTCCTCTACTAGGTACGACAAGACCAAAGTCGCATTGTATGCGCCCGTAACTCTGAGACGTGTAGGTGGAATGTCTCACGTACCTGTTAATTTCACCGGCAACCACACCTTTCAAACCGGAATAGAAAACATCTGCTTAGCGGCAGAAATGGGAATGGTGGCAGTACTTCCCCGGACAACTTGGCTTGATTTCTACTGCTCTTAAAAAAGTATTTAACATTTTAGGTCTCAGTGCCTGTAAATACTTTGCAGCAGAGGTGGGAGAGGTACTTTCCCGAGGAATACACAGGACAAGAAGTCCTTCTTATTAACCTGACTAAGTTGACGAATCAATATAGCGACCAATAGCAGTCGCATTGTATCGGCCACGGGTCGAAGTTCAGTACACCCGTATCTAATCATTTGCTGGGCGTAATTAGGTACCCACTTATGTAGGGTACGCTATCTATAAATATTTAATCTGATAATAACTTGCACATAATTGACTGGCCTCACAGCTCATTGGAAGTTGGTAATAACCCAGCTTATTACTAAATGCATATGAAAGTATATACACAACTTAAAACAAAAAAAAAAACCTTTTTTTTAAAACTATTTTTGCGTGGATTATCTCCGAAACGGCTGCAGCTATTTTGAAACAACTTTCACTAGCACATGAAGTTATAAAGGAGTAACTTAGGCTACTTTTGCAAGGGGTAAAAATAGGGGCTCGTGATTATAATAAATTCCACGCAGACGAAGCCGCGGGCGACAGCTAGATACATAATAATATAACATTCCGAGGTATTAATGATCGCATCGTACAATTTGAGCTGTAGTTATATATATATTTACTTTAAACTTGAAACAAGTTACGGGAAAATACTTATAATTATGGCTTACGTTTACATACTTACACTTACTTGACATAACATTTGTGTAAGGAAACAAGTACACGCAAGCATAAAAATAAATTTCCATGCGATATAGTTGTTACTCAACCATTTTTTAAACGTCTTTGAGGGAGTGTGGCCCTGTGGTACAGACCCCGAGTTTCAATCCGGAGGTTGCTGGTTCAAAACCCCACGAGCAAAATGAGATTTTTCAGTTTATAAATGTATGTGTCTCAAAACGGAAAACATCGTCAGGAAACCCACATGTCCTAGAACTAAAAATGACACTGTCAAGTGCACGAAAGGAGCCTCTTTGAGGCGCACTCTAATCACAACACTGGTTCGAGAGAGCTAAATGACACAAGTAGTAAGTAGTAGGGATAATACCACCCAGCTTTATCTTCCAAAACAAACCAATTATTATTTATAAATTCACCAGGTTAATGTTTTGTGTGAAACCAATTACCTAAACCGCATTATTAATCAGCGACTCGATTAGAACCCATAACCGATTATAACCGAATCGATCGAGTGCGCCAGGCACATCTCTATGCACTCACCGAAACAACTCCAAATAAGCATTCGATGCAACTTTCCTCATAACATGTGCAAGTTAAGCGTTTTTGATTAAGTGACGGAATATGTAGATGGATTTAGGTTATTATCTTTATCTTTAGGGCCTACTTATATATATAATAATAATAAATGCTGGTGGACATTATACACAGCGCCATCTAGCCCCAAACTAAGCGTAGCTTAGGATATATGTATTGTATTATTCGTGTGATTGGCCTCACAGCTCAGTTCAGAACCCTGCCTTCTGCGCTGTAGGACGTGGGTTCGATACCCACCCAGGACAAACATTTGCGTGACAAATACCGTGGGGAAGTCAACCCACGGAAACACGGCACTTTTCCCGGATCAAAGTTGCCTGTGTTAAGCCAGGATATAAGCTATCTTGATACCAAACTTCATCCAAATCCATTCATCCGTTTGAGCGTGAAAGAGTAACAAACATCCATACATGCAAACTTTCACGTTTATAATATTAGTAGGATATATATTCAATATTTATTTAAATTATGACGCAATATACACGGTACTGAGTTTTGGGCATGCACCTGATTACATTTCTAAAGTTTTGGGAATTATACTGTCGTATGCACTAGGATACAGTTCTCAGAACCAATATGGCGGATTATCAACGAGCGGTCAACAACATCGTGATTTACGCAAATAAAAATAAAACAATTCCAGTCAGCCCGACCTTAATAGCAAGGTTTACCCCATCCTACCCTGCTGCTAAATGGCCTGATAAATTCCAAGTCATATCGCCGCGCCGCGCCGTCAGACAGTTTTAAAGGGATACTTATATAAGTAAGTATAGGTACTTCTGTCACAAAGTACTTCGGTCTATTTTCGGGTTATAGTATTCTGAAGGTCTTGAAAGTACATGACTGCTGCATACTTAAACTATTCGTTATATCATAGCCTTTGTGGTCGACTGATGTTGCTGAAGAGTTGCTCCCAAGCATATTTCTCGTTCTAACTAATGACATTTCTGAGTTCTGTTCTATTCTATTAGAGTCACTGGTTCTTTCGAACCAGTGTGGTGTACGGATTCTAAGTGCGCCTCAAAGAGGCTCCTTTCATGCACCTGATACATGACTTCGAATTTTTTTTTTGGACGTCGGTTTCCTCACGATGTTTTCCTTCACCGTTTAAGAATGTGATATTGTGGACAGAAAAAACTCATAGGTGCACGTCGGGATTTGAACCGGCGATCTCAACTCGGGGTTACAGTACCACTAGACCTTCACCAGGGGATAGAAGTATGAGAAAATCCGATACCGGGCGGTAACATGTGGTCCAACCCTTATAAATATAAATAGCAGGTGATAAAGCCCGGCACGCTAGCCTGGTGTAACCATTCCTTAATAAAACAAAATCGCGGAAACGCACGTCATAATTTGATGATGGAACAAAGCTATTATGAATAATTAGTTTCTAGCGGTTACCGGTTCGACTAGCAATTATGTTTACGACACGACAAGCTGCGCTATTCATTGTATTCTGTGGCCGAGACTAGTTGCATGACCTGACCACCTGACCACGAGGTCGCACAAGGTCCAAAGCTCAAAACAAACTGAGATTGAACTACCAAATGTGCCAATGTTTGTTAGAAACCATACGAATAATATCTGAAAGATAAATTGCTTATTGATATTATTTTACTATATACTAGCGACCTGTGAAGGCTTGACACGGGTGAAATTTACTAATTAAGTAAATAAGGAGTGCGCTTAAGAAGAGAGTAAATAAGAAGAGTTTTTGACAAGCCATTTTGTAAATACTTATTTACAAATTATATACACATTTCCTCTTTAATAGCTCTTTCTATTAGTGAAGACCGCATCAAAATCCATTGCGTGATTTCGAAGAAGTAAGCGAAGAAACAGAAAAAAGCAGATAGTGACTTTGCTTCATAATATTTAGAGATTAGTTTATGATGTATTCTTATTTTGTTAGCATATTGTAGACATGGAATCAACTCTTTCACCTCAAGTATTTGAACCTCAGTGGGCTTAGATTGACTGTGGGTTGATTTTGATATAGTAGTGAGCACGGACTTGATAAGTGATAGAGATATGACCTCAGTTGCTCACATCACAGCTACTATAAAGTAGATTAAACTATTTCCTCACGTTTGTTATTCCAAGCAAACAGAAAACTTGATTTCGCACTAATTAACATATACGTACTAAAACTAAACGGTTATTTGAGTGTATTTTAAGTTCGTAAATTTCTGTAGGTATATGAGACTAAACACGAATAGACTGGTGCCCAAAGATGTATAAAATTAAAACCTAAACCAATCAAAGTATCCATTTTGTTCTGTTTCATATGGAGTAAAAGAGAAAACAAGAATTTTGGTGATGTTATAATAATAAAAATATGATCAGTCGACGATTATTCAGTAAAAAAAAAAATATTATTGCCCTTCTGACTTAAAAAAATATAGACATAATTATGTTGAAGGGGGCTAAAAGGGAACATCTTTTATATTAGAATAACCCTCAATTTTTAGTGAGTCACATTGACTGATTTTTAATGCCACACTTTATAATGCATTAAAATTAGAACACTGGAATATATGAAAATTCTTACTTGTGCTTTAGTGAAAGCATCAGGTCCCCCGTTCTTATCACATTTCAGTTTGAACTCCGACAATGTTTTGTTCTGCAACTCCTCCACATTCACCTTCCCAGCAAGCTCTGGCGGGAGTGTGACATTTTCCAATTCCGGTACATCTGGAAAATCGGACTGGGCCCAGGTGGTACCTGAAAATACCATTAAAGTCAGTAAAGAACAATAACACTACCTAATAATATACCCAAACAGATATAGCTTATCATACAGGGACTTCCCAAGTTAGGGAAGACCCATAACCAAATGCTCTTGTTATGGATAATCCACTCTTATCCATTACTAACTCACATAAAGAAATCTACATCTGGTTTGATAGGCCTCACCTCTAAACTGGTAGTAACTGGGCCTTCTGACCTTTAGACTAAGGGTTTGATTCCCACCCATGATAAACTGTTGTGTGATGAACATAGAAGTTTGTTCTGTGTCTAAGTGTAAGTATGCAATTATTTCAATAAAATTTTTGAGATTAAAACTTGTATAGCCTATTAATAGCATTTACTGTTATTACAAGCTATGCTAAACTTATGGCTTGTTAGCACAGAATGCAATGTCCTCCAATATATATATATATATATTTAATTACAAATACAAAATATAAATACAAAAATATTTACCAGAAGTTAAGTTTAGAAGTTACCAACTGTTGAAGCTCTGCCTCCTGTTTTAGTTTAGAGAAACTGTGTTACAGGAAGCAGTGACTTCCCAAATATAGGAACATACATAAAAACACTTAACATAATTGAATTCTATTTCATAGTAAACAGCAGTAAGACCCACTGATTTGATCACAGTTCCTATAGCAGCATGTCTGTGTGTAAGGTGCCTAAGACCTGGTAGAAGGTAATGATGTGTTTAGTGGATATTCCATTATTTCAGTCATGAAATATGTAGTATAAGCGAGTTCACATTATTAGAACAGGAACCTTTATGGATCAATGTACCATTTTTCATTAAAATACTACCTAGGTACTCAAACTCTTCATTTACAACAAAAAAATACATTTTGCACTGTACCTACAGTGATAATACTTGTTTTATATAGCTAGGTGATATCATGCCTGAAAATTCACTGAATGTTTGGGTAAAATATTATGTGTAATTCCTGGAACCCAGTCTACACCATCACCTATCAGGTCCAACTGTGAATCTAAACCATTCAAGGACCCACTCAAACACAAAAAAACATTGAAATTGGTCCAGCTGTTTCGGAGGAGTTCAGTACAATACACACACATATAAGATAATTATATACATAAATATTCAAATTAATGCAACATTAGTTTGGCTTCCGCTGATGCAGATTAGTTAATATACTTCATGGTGAACTTTGCTACTTGTTACTTGAACTAAAATGGAAACTGTTTCCGTCCAAAATATTTTCTCATGTGCCATTGGTTTGCCATCACTGTACTCAATCAAAATGTTACCAATATGACTAAATGTGTGAATTAAAACAAATTCACTATAAGCAATTTTATATAGTTTAAGACTGAACATCTGAAATGCGACCAAATTAATTCAGTATTTTGTTCCCATGCCAGCATTCAGTGTTAGGATCACTATTTTGTATTTGACTAATGAAGTATTATTGTTTCAATTGAAATGTCATTTTTAATTCAATTTTGTTTTTTGATAATCTGATTTGATTAGCAACGCAATTTATCCAGTTGTTTTCACTTATTATTTAAGTGCATGCCATGGTCACGTCTAATTGAAAAAACACACAGAGAATTCTTTGTGTAAATAAATAAATTGTATTAAATAAACACTTCTGCATATAGTGCAGCTTTCAAATTTCATAATGACAGGCATCACTAAATTCCGCCTAATAATTGTATGTCATGCAAATATATGCAAGGTAAGGGGAATCCCACTCGTGATCGTGATTCTTGCGTCTCAGCAGACCACATCGTCGGAGGTCGTCGAAATCAAGTTTTTAATGTTTTAATGCCAATAATAAAAAAAATAGTAAGTCAAATGACCTGTTTCTGTACCGGAAAGGTTTTATGTGTATCACTATCGATTTCCATCAATATAAAATAGCCACGTAATATTTTGAGCAATAATTTTTAATCTTCGAATATTCGAAGTACTACTCACAAAATAAGTAGTATTTATATTAATCTCAGTAAAGTAGTATCCAAAAACAAATTTTTAAATACGTAACGTAGTATCAGGGGCTTAGTAGGGCTGATATTTTTTATATTGAACATAACGAGATGTACTTTTGTTACAATATGGAGTATTCTGTCTGTATTAACTGAAATCATAGGCGTGAGCCGGAACCTATTATAATATCCTAATATAATTACTGAGAAAAAACAAAACCAAGCACTTACCGATAATTATTGCGACCCAAAAAATGTACTTAGTAGCCATCGTTTCCTTCCAAAAGCTTTATAAAGCGGAATAAGAACAACACTCACAAAAACTAAAAGAACGACAAAAATATGTGAAAAAAAATTAAATTCAACACAAGCACCGCAAACCAACACCACCGCACGCGGAAGTCATTTACATACTATATCATTCGGTTGGCAATGGCAATTGGCAAGTTAGGACGTTGATTTGCTTGGTTGTAAGTTGTAGGAGGACCAGTGTTGCCAGAATGGAAAAGGTCGGATGCGGTAGCATAAAATTAAGCGGAAGGTAGAACAATTACGCTTATAGTTAATATATTACAAATAATCCCTCCTCTGTAGATTGCTTTTCTTCATGTTTTTTATGTTAGTTATATTGCGCATTCAAAATCAAATTCAGTAAAAGATTACGATATGACCTAACAATCGTTTCGAATGGGAGAAGGATATCAATATAATGTATACCAATATTTTGACTTGTCTACCAAGATCCATAGATACGATTATAAAGCCGCTTATTATCAAGCATGTCAAAGAGGCAGTAAAACAACAGAATGGGGCGTAAATTTTACACCCACAAAAAGCATGATAAGGTTAGCTAAAGCTCTTTGACATGAAACATTTAAATGAATTTAGCATTACTTCGCAGATTTTGAATAATAATAATAATAATAATAAAATCTTTATTGGGAACAGACAAAAGAAGACACATAAAAAATAGTGACACGATGGTAACTGCAATAGTTATAGAAAAATAAAACTGTGGCGCAGTTACCAACGCCCACCTCCTAGGACAGAGTACATTTTGTGTTCCTAATTTGAAACAATACAATTGAGTATAATAATAAGTAATCTACATTTATATAATTTACAGATTAATATGAACTATGAATATAAAAAAGAATATGAAAAAAGTTTTCATTATGGTGTGTGTGTGTGTGAGTGAGTGTGTGTGTGTGTGTGTGTGTGTGTGTGTGTGTGTGTGTGTGTTTGCGTGTGGGTGTGTGTGTAGAGTGTGTGCGCGAGTGCTAGTTGCGTCTATACACATGTGTTATACAATAGCTCTCATAAGTTCTTCAGTCGCCTGATATGAGAGATTTTGCAGCCAACTCGCCAATTTACCTTTACACTTTCGCAGTGTGAGAGAATAAATTTTTAACTCCTTGTTTACTCTATTATATAACATGGAGCTTATATACAAATTCTGCCGACTTGCAACTGCAGTCCTGTGCGGTAAAATATTGCAAACCCTATCAGATCCACGCTTCTCACTAAGACATGGCATATAGGTGAGTTCCGAGTGCTTGCGCAATACAGTATTAAGAATAAATAATTGTCTCACTGAAAGAACACTGCATTGCAGGTACAGGTCAGATGTGGAAAAGCGAAAAGGTTTGTGTGACATAACCTTCAAGATTGCTCTTTGAGCTCTTTCTAGTTTTAAAGTGGAGGTTTTCGTGGATCCACCCCACGCTGTTATACAGTATGTAAGAACAGAATAAAATATAAATAAATGAATATTGGTGAACACACAAAGCGCCATCTACAATTTTAGCCGAGCGTCTATAATGTTCAATTTTAATCTGGTCACACTGGTTTTCTGTCACAGTTTTCAGTGATTTTTTGTAATGGTTACTTTACTTGGTCATTTGGATTGAGGTCTAATTTATGATGATAAATCCCGCTGGTAGTTTAATTTTCAGAGGACCTTATGTGATTTTTATTAGATTCTTGTTGTTGCTAGTTATTGCTACGATTCAATATATGTGTAATGAGTACAAATATAAATACACTATTGAGATATTAAAACTTTATTAGCTGTAATTTTTTAATCCACTACCTACGGTGTAGTAGTTTTATATAAGATATATATAAAGTATTGTATACTATGTATAAGATTCAGTTAATTCATCAGTTTCTTCTGAAGGACAAACACGAGGACAAACAAGGTTGCCATAAATCCATTAATTTTGTCCGAAACCTGAAAAAAAGACAAATTAATTACAGTGGTGTTTAAATCTTATACCGCATTAGCCGGGTAGTACCTATTATTGAAAAAATTGTACCGTAGGTACACGTGATAGAAGTGAAACTTCTTAAAAACTACAACGCGTGCATGTGCAACACTATCTTATTCTATCGCTTTATATAGTGTATACCTACGTCGCTCTCTTTCGCTTAACCTCCCATGGCGTCGTAATCTATAACTCTCTTTCTGTTTCTCTCTCGGTCATATCTTTCTTCTCTCTCATGTAACGCAATGTGTCTAAACGTGACGCGTCCATAAAATTTTTCAGTTCTCGTTCACTTATCGATTATCGCTAATAAGTATATAAGTTTCACTTCAAAAAAACACTGGAAACTAAGTGAGGTCATTATTGTCATTTAATTGCCATATGCGAGTTAAACTCGCGTACTGAAAGTTACAAAATCGTGTTGTTTTTTTTTTCTTTCATGCAGTAATGCTTTGCGACGCTTTGTTCCGGTTCAAATGTGTGGTTGCCGGTGAAATTACAGGCACATGAGGCATTCCACCTTCACATCTCGAGTTATGGGCGCATACAGTGCGACTTGGGTCTTTTGTACCTAAGTAGGGGAGGACTGAAGTCGTATTTCTCGTTATGGACGGAGGGATAACCTCCGTCCTTAACACCAGGAGAGCCATAAGCTCGTTCCGTAACATAGGTAGTCGCAGAGGAAAATTTGTATAAAAAATGTAAAAACATATCAATATGACAGAAATACTCACTGAATTGTTCGTAATTATTTGTTCGGGGGGACAATAACCGTTTGCGTAGTCAAACAACGCACCGACATAGTTAAAAACTTTACTATGTGTGTTTTTATTTTGACAATTGTCACTCATTAGTGTTGAGTTCAAAGCAGACAATGTGCAGTTCTTCGTTTTGTTATTCCTGATACAAGTGACAACCTGCAATACGATTTATAATAATAATATAATAATAATTTTGGGGGCCCAAGTTGCTCGTGTCCGTAAGTGATTACCCTTTGAATCCCTACACGTGCCCCCCGGGTAGTGCGAAACGAGCAACCCAAAGTAGCAGTAGAACTTGTGTTAAGTTCGCCCGGAGAAGTACTGCCACCACACCTGGTAATCCGCCGCCATGCAGTGATGCACTCGTATTGCTGTGTTCCGGTGGAAGGGAGAGGGTGCCGGTGAAATTGCAGGCGCATGAGACGTAACATCCCCGTCTCGGGGTGATGGACGCAATGCAATGCGACTTAGGTCATCTCATACTTTGGTGAAGAGGGCTTGAGTCGTATTGTTGTTGTCTGTGGGTACCGGTTACCACTTAACATCAGGTGGGCCGTCAGCTCGTTCCTCGAGCAACGTGGCCCCCCTCTTTCGATGGAGCGCAGTGGACGCGAATAGGAAAGATAAAGAAATTCAAAGTAAACTACTCTGTACCTACATTAAAATCCAGCGCAGATTTCGACATGAGCTTTGCATAATATGTCCTCGCTTCATTTTTTTTTATAATTATTTCACTTTCCGTTTCGTTTGCTCCGAAAACACATTGATATACATCAACTGCTATTTGATGTTTATTTTTATTTATACATTGTAAAATGTTATCGTCGTAAAGCGCTGCAAAATAAAGATATATGTAAATTTTCGTTCAATCAGAGTTAGGAGGCTATTCAGTATAATAATAATTATAATAATGATATTGGTGGACAATTCGCACAGCGCCATCTAGCCCCAAACTAAGCATAGCTTGTACTATGGGAACCAGACAACTGATAGAATACATATATACTTTTTTTGTAAATACATACATGTAATACATATTAAGACCCAGAATAAACAACTATATTCATCACACAAATGTTTGTCTTGGGTGGGAATCGAACCCACGACTCACAGCGCAGAAGGCAGAGTTACTACCAACTGAGCTGTGAGCCTGTCAAATTACACTGATAAAACAATGAAATACACTGAAAAATCTAATAAGCCCATATGTTTGGGTCCGCCAATATTTGTAGTTTTTGGACACCAAATCTATTACTACTTCTCTGTAGCTACTTGCGTAGTAGTACCTTGAAGTGTAGTAACATTCTTTATCGCAAATTCGATTATGTTGTAAATTATGGAGAAGTTTCGGTTATCCGGGAGTAGTCCATGTTTGCATGTTTCGTTTGCAACCCTCAGAAACTTATTCAACGTCGCATTCAGTTTAGACAGCGGGACCCTGAGAATCAGAAAAAATTGTGCTATTATATTCAGGAGCAGTAGAACTCACGCCAGGTTCGTCCAGGGAAGTACTGCCACCATACGCATTTCTGCCGCCAAGCAGTAATGCATTCGCGTTACTGTGTTCCGGCACATGAGCCATTCGACTTTCACGTCCCAGAGTTTCTGGCTTATACCTACGATGCGACTTGGGTTTTGTCGTACCTAAGTATGGGAAGGCCCAAGTGGTATTGATTGTTACGGGCCGAGTTTACCACGTAGCACTAGGTGGGCCATCGTTCCGTAACTGTATCAAATAAAAAATAACAAGTAACAGCCATGATGCTGGTAACCGATCCCTGCTCCCTGTTACTGTCTCTATGGACTAATCTACGGTGAACGGTCTGCGCTATAGGTCGTGGGTTTGATTCCTACCCAGGACAAACACTTGTGGGACGAACATAGATGTTTGTTTTTGTCTGGCGAATAAGATGTTAAAATTTATAAAAACTTATCATACTGGCAGCGCAGAAGGAAGAGTTACTACCAACTGAGCTGTGAGTTCTGTTGAGTTCTGATGAGTTTATACCAAAAAGATAATATAAGTTGTAACACGCACTTTAAATCAGGGTTTTTCCACTCCATCACCAATTTTACTGCATAGTTATAAGTGGAGCGAACTTCATCGCCGGCTTCCTGTTGAATGAATAAAAATGAATAGGTATTAGATAAAAGAGTATGGATCCCACAAATGATAACAATTTGAGCGTTTTGCCAAGTTCGTTCGTTCGTACTGGCCTCACAGCTCAGTTGGTAGCAACAGCAACCCTGCATTCCGCGCTGTAGGTCGTGCGTTCGATTCCCACCCAGGAAAAATATTTGTATGACGAATATTTTTTCTCTGTGTCAGTATGTATAATACACATGTATTTACAAAAAAATAATTGTAAGTGTTATAGGTATTAGATTGGTTCCCATGATACAAGGTATGCTTAGCTTACTTTGGGGCTAGATGGCGCTATGTGAAAAGTCCACCAATATTTATTTATTTATTTTATTTTATTTGTAACTGCTTGGTTATGAGTTAAGGTCGCTTTTAGAAGGAAATAAACTTATAAGAATTGATTTGACGACATTGCTTACGTAGTTGTTAGAGTTAAGATTAAGATGCAATGGTCACCGGTACGATTCCACACTCGACATAATTATGTTAGCATTTTAAGCAAAAGATTTTTCCAATATTTTTTAGTAACATTTTGAGGGCTGCGTCCAAATAGTCGATACCCTACAGCTCTCAAATATTCGCACAAAAGTATTCCAACAACTTTAACTAAGTTCCTCATATTAAAGGGTTGCTTATAGTTTGGTATGTATAATAGGGAAGTCCTAGTAGGGGAGGACCCAAGTCGCATCGCTGAGGTTACCACTTAACAACAGGTGGGCCGTAGGCCCGTTCCGAAACTGTACCATATGAAAAAAAATACTGTATTATATTCTACTTATTATCTCTCTCTCTCTATTATTATAGTCTACGGATTTTCGGCGAAGTTTTTTCCTAGTTGTTTCGGTAGTAAGAGTTGGACGATAGCGTGGAAACAGGTTTGTGGGATGGGTCAAGTTCTCTTTGGTTCGTGAAGAATTACTTGAGTTTCAGAGTCGGTCGATTACGTAGAAGCGGCATAATACCTTCTCTTTCTCAGTGAATACACTTACCGCATATTCAGGGTGCTTTTCACTGCATTTCAATGGCGCAGTTGAGTTTTCTGAACTCTCTGCCGTTAATGTGAGATCTGTAAAAATGATCGATTTAGGAAGAAAACAAGGAGAAAATATGTTTTGCACGTGATAACTAATTTATATTTCTCTGCATAGAGGACAATTATTATATTTTATAAATAAATCTCGTCCTAGATTTTGCCTTGAAATTATGTCATATCCCAGAACGATACTTAAAACGTATACATAATTATTCCTTGACGTAAAAGCTACTGAATCGCATTAATAGAGAATGTGATTATTATTTTAAACTAACAATTTTATCTTATTAAATCGAAGACGGTGTTTTTTTTAGTTTTCAGTAAATCGGTATGGAGAATTCTAGTATTTCTTATTCACTATACTTTTGGAGGAGGGGGCCATACATAAACATTTTTTTAATACACCCTCATTTTAGGCTTGGCTATCGCATATCGAGAGTAGATTAACATGAACAACAGTCTAAAAGTCCACACCCAAAAAAATTCTGAAAGAATAGGACAAATCATTTTTTTTATCATTCAGAACATAAATGGTCGCCATTTTAACGTAGTATTCGGTGAAATTAACCAGCTCTTTAAAATATACAGACCAATATATGTAAGATTTGTAGGTAATAAGCGTATAATTTACGGACTAGGTATTCTTCAGGTCCTAACGAATCTAAGAATATAAAATCACATTTAACACGTATTAATTTATTAAAATAGTTCACATACCAGTAAATGATAAAGCTAACACAAAAAATATAATTGTATTCATTTTCACAACGGTTGTCACTGGGCACCAGCCAACTGACTAATTATTAACTCAGTTACCTTATTTCGGACTACGTACTAAATAAATACATGAGCAATGATTAATATAATTTACATGATTTTCCTTACAGTGTATGTTTATGAGTCAATTCTCTTACCTATAGTAAAATAAATAAAAAAATAAATATTACGTTCCCAAAACGGTGAAGGAAAACATCGTGAGGAAACCGGCATGTCCTAGAACTAAAAATTCGAAGACATGTGTCGAGTGCACGAAAGGAGCCTCTTTGAGGCGCACTTACAATCCTTTCACCACACTGGTTCGACAGAACCGGTGACTCAAAGAAGATAGATACAATTTTTTATGTGAAAAAACTTGTGTTGCTATCAGATGGCCCACCTCGTGTTAAATAGTAACCTCTGTATAATTTCTCATCATCTAATCTCTCATTATATTTTTTACTCGGTTAAGCAGTACAGCCCATAAATTTATTTAATAATAATACGCTTACATGCATTAAATTTTGCATATTATTTTTGATGTGAAACATCTATAGCCGCACGTAAAACCGATTTCTGGCTTGGCGACGCGTCGCCACGGCATGAGCGCTGATTGGTCCGTTCAACGTTACGACAAATCATAAACATTATTAGTGATGGGGTACTTAGTTTCTTACAAAATAATGTCGATGTTTCACATCTGCCAGGCGTCCCGTGACGGCTCACATTTTTTATTATATAGCGGAATACGGCTCGATCCTAATATATTAACAATACTATTTTAACACCAAATATACGTATTCCTGGTAAATAAAAATATTTCATTTCATTTCTGCCCATACAACTTACAAAGCAATACAACTTGGTACTAAGGGTACAACAAATCTCAGGTCGCAGCGTAAGCGCCCGCGCCCTAACATTGTGATGTGAATGCGGAATGTCTCACATGCCTGTAATTTCACTGGCGGAACAAATCAATGCGTATGCTCCGTGGCAGATATGGATATGATTCTATCACCATTAACCTTTCTGCACACACTGTTTTAATAGTACAGTGGGCAGATAGCAGAAGTCGTGCGATATCGCCTCTGGACCCCTTATAGACCCCTTACCCCATAAGAAGCCCTTTACGCACATAAAGCAATTTTAGTAGCAGTAGTGGTAAGTTCGCCCGGAGAAGTACCGCCACCACACCTGGTAATCTACCGCCAAGCAGTAATGCACACGTATTGCTGTGTTCCGGTGGGAGTGGGCGCATGAGACGTAACATCTGCCTCTCCGGGTGATGGACGCAACGCTATGCCACTTAAGTTATCCCGTACTTTGGACTTGACATCATTACCACTTAGGTGGGACACACACATCAGGTGGGGCGTCAGCTCGTTCCGCCACCCGAATCGCATAAAAAACTGCTACACTGTCAATTTCGCACCTAATACTTCCAAACTACGATACAAATTAATTTACACCGTCGCGGTATCATATTTCTCATTAAAATTAGCCTAGTGGGATATTTTCATAGACGTCATGGGTTTCTCCTCCTGTAGGTTAATTTTTCCTTACAATTATTGTTTTATGAAATAGGATATAGAAATTAAATGGTAAATTAGTATTCAAAACTAAAATGAGAACACACAGGTACATTAGGTAGACAATATACCTACAGTTTGTCCACGCTTGAAAAACCAATTAATCTTTCATTCAACATAAATTAATAAATATTGGTGGTCATTTTACACCATCTAGCGCCATCTAGCCCCAAAGTAAGCTAAGCACAGCTTGTATCATGGAAACCAGACAACTGATATAATAGTTATATACTTATTTTGTAAATACATACATATAATACATATTGACATTCTCACACAAAACATCTATATGCGCCAAACAAATATTTTGTCCTGGTTGGGAATTGAACCCACGACCTACAGCGCAGAGGGCAGGGTTGACCAACTGAGCTGTCAGGTCAGTCTATATCCGGCCACTTTGTCCAGATATAAAAGTTCTTTCGACAGTAGCAGGTAATGTGCGAGGCTCATCCGTTCAGGAATCTAAATGGAGAATATAATCTTGTATCCGACATTTCCCATCTTGACACCCGATGACACTGATTTATCATCAGCCTTTTTGTCTTTTATGTCAGTCCGTCAACTCTGTCTAAAATAAGCCTAGGTTCTGAGTCAAAATTATAAGAAAAGGACGGTAAAATCATTTATATGTAAATCAAGAGAAATTTGTTGAGAACCCCGAACCCTTCGGACAAAGATACACCTAAAATTTCAGTGATAATCATTATGTAGAATAAAAAATGAGACATAATGATGGGTGCACCCCGTTTGTTTGATTCAAAACGTCACAGACCAACTAAAAAAACTCAAAAAAGCGTGGATAGCAAAGATGCTGGTGTGAAACCTCCAGCGTATGAAGTATCAGAAGCTTCTACGGACACTTCAGAAAAGGTGAAGACAAAAAATATACTCCATTTCTGTTTTAATAAAAATCAATGTTTTTGTGACGCTGATACCGAACCAAAAGACGAGTTTATAGGCGATACAGAGAGTTTTCAACCTATTGGCAACATGCATGGTGATGATGTTGTTGAATACATAAACACTACAAGTCAAAATCAAGGCCCGAAGCGGAAAAACATATATTTTCCCTCCAAAAAAGAAACAAAAATGAAAAATTCATTTCCAGTAATTAAAATAAATAATATATCCAAAAGGAAACATTTTAAACCATCAATTCGAAACAGTGATGTTCCTGTAGAAAATCCAAAGAGACGGTCTATATTTTCTTATGGTAAAGTAAATAAGAATGAGGTAATATACCCTAAAGGTCAACAAGATATACATAGAAATGGTCGATGTTGCCCTTGTTTGGATAAACCCAAATCAATTAATGAAGACTCTCAAGCCGTATTTGAAGAAAAACAATCATTAAAGTTTATCAAGTCACACAACCGTAAAAACTCATTGAAAAGAAATAAAATGAATCGTAAAGGTGAACAAAATATAAATCAGCAAAATTTGAAGTTAAAAGTTAAAACAAAAGACAAAGCACTTTGCGAAGGTGGGTCTTGTTCACCAACAAATTATTGTCTGAGACCTCTGAAATGCGCTTGCGATAATGATAATGAAATGATCGTAAAGAATAATAAATTCAAAGAAAATAGGAAACAAAGACACAAAGTAACATGCTTATACCGTCCAAAAGTAGATAAACAAGAATATATAGAAAATGTGTTTGCTGAAGGGCCAAAAACAAATACCAGTATTAAACAAAGAAACACGTGGAAAGATTCGTGCCCAACTGAATGCACTGATATAAATTGCAAAAATTTTATACCCGAAATTTCCGAAAGCAACACTACAATCGTAAAGCTTAAAAATAAAATCACATGTCTGTGTAATAAGTACTCCAAAATACTTAAGGCAAAGAGGCTATCTGCAAAGCCTAAAAATAACAACGAAAATCTATATGATAAAGGCCTGTGCAGAAAAGCGACAGAGAATAAAAATATAGCATTTATATGTAAGTGTAAGCAAAAAAATATGACCAACAAGACACTAGAAAATGCAATCGATCAAACTGGGGAACCGTTTTTCGACGTGAAGATCAACACCGTAGACATGTGCGTACTTAATCCCGTAGATATAAAAAGGAAAGTGAAGACGTTAGGAAACTTAAAAACCAGGGAAGGACAATGCGTTTGTCCTTCTCATAAAGGGAAGATGGAACATTATAAAGATGGAGATAGTTCATGTCCCAAAGGACCTTGTCAGCATGCTGTTAGAAATAAAAAGACCAATTTCACATGCAAATGCCTAAGAAAAAGAATCTTAAAGTGCTCGGATCAAACTTGTAACAGTACAAAACATAGAACACCAAGAAAAAACATATTTAAAAAAAATATGAAGTCGCAATCTATACCGATTAAACAAACTATACCCTTATTTGAGGTTAAGTTAGATGCTGATAACATGTGTATTTTGAATTCAGAAGACATCCTAAACAACATAAAGAATTTAAATAAGTCGCGAAATCACAATGGTGGTACGAATGTTTGTGATTCAGGCGTATGTAAGGATGCCACTCATGACGGAAATAAGAAAGTAATCTGTACATGTAGACGTAGTCATGATTTGGTTGAATGTAATAATACTACATGCGATATGAATATAACAACTATTGGAAGACTAAAAACATCAAAAAGTTTTATGCAAAGGTTTTGTGAAAGGTGTCGAAGCAGGCATATATCTAAAACTACCAGAAAACCTTTGGACACAAAAAAGATACAAAAAACGAAATCAAATGTTGTAAGTGAAATTAAACACAAATCTGACAATTGGTCCGCTAAACATAAAAATAAAAGGCAACATTCATTAAGAAAATTAGACACTACTTCTGCGGTTAAATGGTGCCGAGGGTTATTATGTTCGCAATCAGAAAACTTAACCGAGCACGAAGGTTTTAGAGTAAGAATAAACAAGAAACATCTACCTGCATGTAATTGTATAGAATGCAAAAAGAGAAAGGACCCTCAGAAATCAAAAGAGCCCAATAATATAGCGAAAGATACTAGTGATTGCGGTGATGTACTGTGCAGTCAACAGTCCAAAAAAAGAAATTTACATACTAGTGATTGTGGAGCCTGCTGCAAATGTAACGCTAACAAAAACAAATTTTTCAAGTGCCGATCCTTCATTTGTTCTTCACTAGCACAACTGAGACGAAGAAGTGTGTATGGGTTCCATCCACAAGCTAAGGCAGCGCAGCCAGTGAGGAAACGAAAAATTCACGTGAGAAATAGTCATCACTTATCTTCCATAAGCATCAGTGGTAGAAAAACTCGTAGGCAACCTGAAAATATTAAGCAAGTTAAACAAAAGTCTAGGAATTCAGAAACCACAATTTGCCAATGTCATCATGAATGCCAGTGTGCAATGAAAGAACTAGAAACGAAAAAAAACGTTAAGACTAACAAACCAGACAAAAAGAAAAAGGTGTCTAAGAAAAAAATGGAGGAAACGAAAAGGCTAACTCAACAAAAAGCTCTCAAAAAACGGAAACGAAGTAACGTCTCAGGTAAAAGGCTTCAGCAGTCATTAGCTGCTGACAAGAAATTCAACAAAGAAGTAAAGCGAACAGAAAGAACTGAGAAAAAAAAGCAAGACAAGCTCAAAAAGCAGCAAATGAAAGAACTTGAGAGACTAAACAAAGGCAAGGAACAACTACAGGAGACTAGTTGCTTGGCCGAATTTTTCTTGGGAGCGTTGAAAATTGCATTTAAAATAGTTAAAACTGTTGGTTTTGTAATATTTAATCTCATTATGAAACCTAAAGTAAGCTACCGATATATAAAAATGAGAGCAAATGACCCAATGGGGACTTACGAAAGAATAAGAAAGTGGGCTACCGAATCTTGGCAGCTGAAAAAATTGGAAATGGCGAAAACAGTCGGAGGTTCCGATACCATGTCCATTCTCGGCGATACAATGAAAGACACTGCACTTTTTCAAGCGTTTTCAAATAAAGGAAAAACTAAAAAGGAAAGAAAAATGATCGAAGCGGAAAGTAAAAAGAGGAAACGGAGGATAAGAAGACGACATGATGACGCGCTATTTAGCTGCCGACACACACTGTTGACGACATTGAGGAAAACTCCATGTCTGTGGATATACCACATTTGTCCCGGATTTTACCCGCAGTGTCTAAGTTTGTTGATATTCTTCAGAAATTTTTCAAATATGATTTTGTTTCTTTTGGCGTTTATTTTTTGGACGCCGTGTATAGCATCCTTCGAAATGTGTCGTGCGGCGTTGTGTTGTTTCATGTGCACTGGGTAGTTTTGTTATGTTCTAATAAATTTACTACATATAAACAAAGTCGGTTTTACATTAAAAAAAATATGGTACAAATATAGTAGGTATAGTAGACCAGATTATTTTTGTTGTGCAAATTGGCTACATATACGGTGTCATATGGCTTTAAATTTTGGTTCACATGCAAGTTTCGTAGTTTGTTTTATTCATCACTAAAAAGTTGGAGAGGGAGGTGTGCTGTGTGCTGTGTGCGCCATGCACCGTGTGCCGTGGCCGGCATGTCCTTATTTGATTAGTCATACATTTTATACGTCAATAAAATATCTCACAGTCAGATCATACCAAACTTTAATTCATCATCATTGTAACGTAAATTTGAGACCAATAGAATATTTTGTAGAACATATTTAAACACATCAGTGACAGCACTAAGACAATAATAAGAGGAAACAAACTGAACGAATGCAAAAATACTGTCCAAGAACAACAACCGAAACTTGTGTGGATTATGTGATTCATTTTCAGATCTGGGCCTTTAAACTCGTGTTTTAAAACGGAGAAGATTTATGATATTCTTTTAACGCTCTTTTGGTGTGTTCCTAGTCTTAATGTGCAAAAACACCTTTTTGGCTTTTGAGCAACTGTAGATTTGTTTGCTTTTCGAGGTGAAGCACCAGCTTGCGAAACGTGACTTCGTATTCGCCACCGATCTTTAGTTCCTTTTTCTTTGGTTAACTTCATACCATTTTTTGGTTTCAACGTTATGTTTTTACTGTTGATCGTTATTTTATCTGCAGTTTTCTGTTTGGAAAACTCTATATTGAAACTAAACTTCGAACCGATTTTTACAGATTGTCGGGATCTAGTTTGTACCACAAATTTATCATTTTTGGATACTTGATCATACTTTTTTGATAATTTTGACTTTGACGACTGCGACCTTTGGGTTTTATTTAAATAAAATGTACCACTGAAGACAGATTTACGTTTAGGATTTCCTGTACTTGCATCTTGACTTAGATGTATTGCTCCACGCGTTTTACGCTCTCTTATAAGCTTTTCGCATTCAAAGGGATCACAGTTATCTGGCATGCAAACACCAGGTTCACATTCGTAAGGCATTAGCTTATAAAGTTTACCCTTATTCTTGCGCTTCCTCGGTTTCAGTTTATTTGTTCCTGTTCCGATTGATTTTATACTTATATCTTCGTTAACTAAGGGAATGACGTCACGATTTTTATTAGCACTGTTATCATTGTGAAATTTTAAGGTACAAAAACATCTTTTGAGTAAAGGCTCTTTTTCTTTGTCATTCGTGTTTCTCATCTTAATCCTCTCATCGCAAATAAGCGGATCACATTTACCTGGAATACAAAAGTATGGTTCACATTCGTACGGTAACAATCCAGGTATTGGAACTGCAGTATGTTTCACAAAGGCTATTGGTACTGTAGAGCGCGTTTTCGTCTGAGTAGAGGTGTCTTTACATTCACAAAATATATTTCTCTTTACTTTCTTAATATGAGAAGTAATTGTCTTTTTACTAATTTTTTTTTGAATGTTAAGTTTAGGCTCTTTTTGAAGCTTTAAAGTACAAAAACATCTTTTTAAAGACTTTGTGATGGTTTGTTTAGTAATTGTGCTTCTTTGTTTTTGAGACGTTTTTTCTTTTAAGTGTGGTATATTAACAGCTAAACTTATTACCTTATTTTTAACCGCTTCTACCAAATTGCCTACAGATTGGAAAGGTCTGTCAGCATGTTCATTTTCTAAATGCGTAGTACAATCATTTGGTGCATCTTTGAAAAACTCAACATCAAATCGAAAGTTAGAACTTATTCGTACTGCCTGTCTTTGCGGTGCGGATGGTGAACTTTTAAAATTCTTTACATACTGAAATTTGCTACTTCCAACATCACTTTCATCTTTCGATTTTCTTCTTATATGTTTAGGAACTTGAATTTTTCTGGCTGTGTACAATGTTGCAGATTTTGAAGTTATAGTTCTCGCTGTTTTTCTTGCATTAAGATCAGTATTGCTTCCTCTAGAGAAAGTTTTTAGTCTTCGGAGAATTCGAGTCTTAATTCGTTTCTCACAAACATCAGGATCACACCGACCAGGAATGCAAAACAGCGGCTCACATTCGTATGGAAGTAGTTTTGGTGAGAAATTTTGTGGAGGTGAGACATAATTGACTACAGCTTTGGTCATAGACGCTTTTGTTCTAGTCGAAATATTGCCGGGCTTTTCACATTCGCAAAATACTTCGTTAATGGTCATCTTATCAACTTTATTAGATTCTTCAGTAGCCATCGTAATTTTTGATTCGGAATGCTTAGATTTCTTTTTCGAAGTTTTGTGTAGCTTTAGGGTGCAAAAACATCGTTTTAAAAGAGGTTCCACTGACTGATCTGATTTACCTGGATATAGTTTTGAATCCATCCTTTGAGCATTTGGATGGTTAGGATTTTTTACTTCTGTCGCTAACGTTTTCTTAGCCCAATCACTGATTGAAAATCGTTTTGTTACGTTCCGTGCGAATGTCTTTTCTTGTGTAGAATTTACTTTATATTCCATCGAATCTGGGTAATGTTTTTCTTTAAAGAATTCAATATTAAATCTAAAATCAGATGCTATTCGTACTGCTTGTTTTCTTGGCGCATTTGGTGAACTAATTGACTTTCCTGCTAAAGGAGTATGTGTTCGTCTCAGTGCGATCTTTTTGCGTTTTGGAAGATGAGTTTTAAGTCCTTTTAATGGGGATTCATTCGTTACAGAAGCCGAAATTATATTTGTTTTTCTAGGAAGTTCTACAGTCTCAGCATCTTTGAATGGCATTGGTTTGTTTTGAAGAAGACGCTGCTTAATTTTTTTTTTGCATTGTGATGGATTACACTCACCAGGAATGCAAAACGATGGTTCACATTCATAAGAAAACAAATCATGCACTTTACGGTCAATCCCAGGCGAAACATGTATTTTATAAGATAGCGTTTTTGGTTTTGATATTTTCTTTTTTGTTTGTGTCGAGATAGATTCTTTTACTTTACATTTGCACAAAATTTTGCTATAAGCTTTTGCCTCATTCCCAGTCGATTGAGGCAATGCGATGTGCTCAGTTTTCTGTTTCACTACTTTAGGCGGGTTTTGAAGTTTTGGTGTACAAAAGCATCGTTTCGATTCGTATTCTGCTGGAGATCTTTTGAGTATTTTGGCACATAAGTTAGGATCACATTTTCCGGGAACACACATAAGTGGAGCACATTCCTTAAGCAAAGGAAATTCTTTGAGAGTAATAAATTTCAGCTGACCTTTACGATTAACCATTTTAGCAGCTTTTGGCATTTGTTTTGAAGTGGTGTTTTTTGATCTATTACTTAGCGATGTTCTTATCGACATTGATGACTTTTTATTACATTTACACACAATATTTTCGCGCGCTTTCTTATGCTGTAATTGTAATATATAACCATTTTCTTTTACTGATACTGTTTTTGGTTTGTCAAGGATATTTTCGTCAGTTCTTCGGTCTTCGAAAATGTTTTGACGATAAGTGTTCTCTTTAAGAGCGTTACGATCACTTTTTCTCTTTATTTTTTTATAACATTCTTCAGGTATGCATTCATTAGGTAAACAATAGTCGGGCTCACATTCCCATGGTTTTAATCTTTGTTTTCTTTTTAATTTATCTTTAAAAATCTCGATTGAATCCTTTTTGACGAAGAAAATATTTTCAATTTTACTCAGGCTGGAACGAATACTTGCTTTTAAATTATTGTCAGCATGTTTGAGAAGCCTTATCGTTTTATCGGACATGGAAGGCTTAACATCACTTATTTTGCATTCACAGATATGTCCCTTTAAAGAACTCGGTTCTGACTTTGCTTTATTATCTAATCTTGGTTTTTCCTTTAGAGTATTATCATTTATATAATTTTTCTTTGGGTTCGTCATTGGTTCCCTGAATTTCAATGTACACATGCATGGCTCCGAACGTACATTTCTAAACTGCACTTCTTTGTTTGTTAGATTTTGTGCTTTACCACGGTTATATTCTAAGTATTGATCGATGTTTTCTCTTGTCGGTAAATGCATATGAACTCTATGATCCTTTTGTTTGAAGACTGTGGAGTTACAATTGCAGCACCTGCAGCAATCACTGTGCAAGTGAACTGGAGAATGAAACGATGAATATTCTCCTCTATCTATAGAATTAACAAGTTTGAGAACATGTCTGTTTGTATCTTCTGTGTATGAGTTGTGATCTTTTGTAATGTCAACACTGCTCAGTGATATGATACGGTTTCTAATATCATCATAAACACCTCGAGTTCTGACTAACTTCTCCAGTAACTTTTTCTCTCTCAGTGGCAGATAGTTGTCATTGTACAGTTTGTCAATTTTGCTCCCATTTCTGATTACCTCTTCCGAAGTTCTTCTGGGGTTATAAAAACAATTATTACATGAACATGTATCTGAGATATTACGTTTAAAACGACCTGGATTCATTGACTTTTCTTGTTTATTCATTGAGCACAAACATCTCAAAAATTTATTTCGTGACCGTGACGAAATTTTGCTTTCATTGTCCTGAATTTATAGAACTATGATATGAAAGTGGGGTTAGGTGAGCTTACACAATTTTTGGAGATGCCGGCTATGGTATGGGTTCATTTATAGTCATTATGGTTTCAGTATGCTGGTTGTTGCACTAACGTTAGCATTTTTCTTTGAGAAAATTCATATGGATTATTGTGAGACCGTGCTGACAACACATGTACACAATTTTTTGAAATAAATGATTTGTATTTGTATTATGGTTCTATATTTTGGATTTTGACAAGTGATTGTAGAATAATACTTGACAGCTATCTGAAGCTAGAGATGTACAGTAATAATCGGTAACTACAAACGACATTGACATAATCCGTTCGAAACTGTAACCTCGCTTGCGGATTGGATAAACTTATTACGGATTTAACCGAGATTTAGTTATTTTATAATGTTATCGCTATCGGCGCTTTATGTGTAACCATTTAGTGTGTTGCTTCGTCTATTATTGTTTTATCTGAAATCACGTTTTTTTTTAGAGAGAAATAAACGACATTGCCATCAAAAATAATCACGCTATTAGCTAACATTGCAAAATAGGTAAAGTTAGTAATGTATTTTTATCATATTATATTTATTGGTTGTTTTTTTTGTTTACGTGTTCAAAATACTGTAAAGTAGTTATACAAATAATACAAATTAGAAATAAGTGAAATTATTTGTCTAAAACGAGATTACTGAAATCTTACAAATTTAACTATAGAAAAAAAAAATTAATTCAGTACACTAATATTCAAAGTTAACGACGCTTTAGTATCTGTAAAACTTCAATTGTTGCCTTCCTGCATTATTGTCATCAGTTTATAGCACGGGTTATTGAAAAACTTTTTCGGTAGTTTAGTTTGTTAGTTAGTACTTCCAAGGCTTATACCTACTGTTGTAGATTCAGTTTCGTTAGTATTCCATCTTGCCACCGGTTGAGTCTACCATGCTGCGCTCACCATCGCTGCCAATTTGGTCAAGCAGCTTGCTCACCACGATTTTCAGGTCTTCGAAGTGCCAGCAGAATCTCCTTTCTTACCACTGTTAAACATTCGTCGAACACTTACCAGCTCCAACTTAACGGCCGCACTAGAACCAAGCGGTCGAAGATGCGAGGCGTGGCAAGCGGCCAGACGGTCTGACAAAGGTGATGAAAGTTGAAAAAAAAAACACCACGGCAGATAGTCAGCTCATGGGATGCTATATGGATCCATAGCTTTCTATTAATATACAGTAGCGTCTTCAAGTCTGCGTTAGGACATAGATAGAGGCGGGCGCGGCGTCAGTTTCTGTCGAAGATCGCAAGAGGTGCAAATATATGAACCTGGCTACAGATAACATGTTTGAGACTTTTGGGGCCTTAACCTAAATGGAGAATGGGAGACTTTGGCGCTTTAAAAATTATTTTTCCCCTTGGATTAAAGCAACAAGCGTCTCGAATACTGGCACCTTCCTGGCTCAGACATTGAGCGTTGCCAACCAGGCATTGCTGCCAGTGTTTTGGTTACTTTATTCAAACTGGTACAGAATTGGATCAGTTGAGCTATCTATAGATCTGTGGAAAAGGACTTTAGATAGCTCACTTTTTCTTATTTTATAAACAACAACAAATTTATTTGTGAAATATTATATTTAGTATAAGTAAAGCACGTAAAGCTTAGGGTATAGTCATAGATAAGTTAGTACCATAATAGCTGTACTAATATTGTCTCAAAGCTATTCTGTAATTTGGTTTTTTATTGTGTACTTTTTCAGTTTCAGCAACGCTAAGCTCTTCTCTAGCATCACTGTATATTCTTGCACGATCTGTTAAATTGAAGTAATTTGCCTCATTGGGTATCAGGTAATCAGCGTAATTGCTCTTTTCTGTTAGCGAATGCTGATGAAGCCTGTCACTAGTATCTGCTGCAGTATGCTGCCTGAGATCCGATTTGCTATCATCAGCGTTCTCTCCATTCCCTTCATCAATATTCATTTTAACTCCATTTACTTGAGACACATTTCTATCATCCACTTTAACATAATCAGAAGTGTTGTTTTTATTCTTTCTAAATATTACACAGGGAATTTTGATTTTGATTTGCTTAAGCAAATCTTCCACCCAAAAGGTGTTGTAGAGGATTAGGACGATAACGATAGTTAGAATAATAACGATAGTGCATCCACAGCTTGTTGCAGAGGTCGGGTAGCACCCTGGGGTGTTGTATCTTGAGCAGAAACATTGCTTCGCAAAGCAGAAGGCGAGGTAGATAGGTACGAAGGTGAAGAGATGCAAGCAGGACGACAGGTAGCTGTGGACGGTGTGTATGGCGAGGCGAATCAGGTCTTCAACCGCAAAGAGAACGGTTATGAAGATGCGTGATGCCACTTGTAAGGCGCAGATAAACGGCAATGTTACTGTATTGCACATTCTGTTACGTGACTTATAAATTGTTCCTTTTTTTATCGCTGCAGTATATTCATATCAGCATTGTTTCACTATTTTGCAGTTTTTGTAGTGTTTTTTTAATAATTTATATATTTTTAGATTTTCATTTTACACTTCGTGATTTTGAAAGCAACAGTGACGCACAAGACGTTTACGACAGAAGAAAACTAATGCTAATGACATATGCAGAATGCAACCAGCAACGAACACACGCTGCGAGATATCGGGCTGTTAAGGCAAAGGCCATTTACCTACTGATGAAACCAAATCTGGTTAATGTTGTTTTTGCTGCAGTGGAACAAATAATTATACAGTCTAGCTCGTAGGTCGCATTTTGCAAATATTGATTTTGTGTTTTTCATTGGTTTAAGAGAATGACGACCTCGTGAGGAGGCTTTCACACATACAAGAACAATTCATTTCCTTGAAAAATTGTTTAGCAGAATCCAGTCAACACCACTTCACTTTTGGGTTTCAAAATGTTTCGATTTTGAAAATGGTGACTAACGTTTGAAGTGGTTTCTTTTATGACAAATACTAGTATGATGGTCGGAAAGCAAGGGAAAAATAGGGCGGAATTTCGTGCGTGAGGTAATTCACAATCTGAATATTGTCACTCAACAAATCTTAGCTGATTACTCAGAATGCTAAACAAATTTTTCCTATCATATAAATATTATAATTAACTGGCGACCTGCCTCGGCTTCGAACGGCAGAAAGCTGTCAAGAGGCAAGCCTTAAGTGGAATTAACTTGACGTCGGAATAGCGCGTGAAGTGTCCATCCAGAATCTGATGCTATGAATTCTATATTACTGTGAATGTTCACTTAATCGACAAATATCTACATAGCGGTAAATACTAACCCCGTGCTATTTAGGTTCGAGATTTTAGAATTTTAGATAAATTGCCGAAGTAGTTTTGACGTGAAAGTTTAATAATAATAAATAAATAAACATCATCACCGCCACGTTTTTCTGCGTTCCTCCGTCTGCATCAACGTCAAAATATTTGATGCAAATTCAATGAGCCGTGATGAAGTTTGTCGATCAAGTCTGCTAGCTAGAAAGTAACACCGTTTGTAAAAATTAACATAAGATAAATTTTAAACAAGCCATTTATTCAAGTCAAATAATACGCAATCGTCGTCAGGCTATTATTCCTGTTCTCGTGTTTTTCATCTGAATTGTCAGCCACATCTTTCATCATTGAAGCGTCCATTCGTTCAGAAGTCTCCACATAAGAATCCATATCAGAAAACTCCACCACATCAGACTCCATCAGTCCAATGACGTCCATGCTCGTGGTAGACTCATAATCCGTATCGTTCCTCGAACACTCCGTGATATCTCCTGGCGTCGGTACAAACCTGGTGAACGCTATAGGACGGGCTTTAGCGTATCCTAGTTTATAGAATATCTTCTCTAATAGGCCCGTCGCTCTGAATATAAAGAAGAGTATGACGATAGCCAGAGCGGACATCAAGCAGTCACAGGTCCCCCCTCTGTTAACGGGACACGGCCCTCCACCGCCGCACATGAAACACTTGAGTCGCGCGGTCAACATAAACACGACGCATATCGGTATCAGGGATATCATTTGGAGCATGAACGATATGAAGTTGTACAGCGTCTGCAGTACCATACGGATGAGGTTCTCAATCATGAGGATGACTGTCATGAATACCCGGACGAGCATTTGGATGCCGCATATCACCGTTTGGAGGACCGCGTGGGCCGTTCGACACATTTTGGCTGCAGTTCCTGAAGTAAAGAAGACAAACTATTTATTGGAATATTGGAATTATTGGAATATTGTCACTATTCTTGGTTTGTATATGTAGGTACTTGTATCTTTGTATGTATTTGTATCGTTTATGTACCTACTCAAAAATGTATGTTCATCTTTATTAAAATTACATGTAATCTGTTGATATTATACTACTCGTAGCATCATAGAACGTAATCTTGTAACTTTTTTGATGAATCTATTAATAAATAAGTGACACAAACTGTGTTCAGTACCTACCTATTTTATTTTATTTAATTATGTTTTCAGACAATAGAATCCATTGATATTAGTAACATAAAATAAAATCGACTTAAAACGAATGTCAGTAGATACCTAATAACTAAAAGGGAGTTCGTCCTCTGACTGAGCTTCCAAAGCAGAGGCGAATCAAAATGAGAATCAGTTGCCTATTGCTACTAGGTATCACTGGTTTTGTCGAACCAATGTGGGGAAAGGGTTTTAAGTGCGCCTCAAAGAGGCTCCTTTCACGCACTTGACACATGTCTTCGAATGTTTGGTTCTAGGACATGTCGGACGTCTAATGTCTAGGACATTTAATTAGACTAGCAAATTGATTTGTAAAACAAAATTACCCATAAAATACTATTGACAATCGGTTTCCTCATGATGTTTTCCTTTTAGAGAACGTGGTCTTGCGCACGTAAATTAACACGTATTGGTAAGTATTATTATGACTGGCCTCACAGCTCAGTTGGTTTGAGCTGTAGATCAGGGGTTCGATTCCCACCCAGGACAAACATTTGTGTGATGAACATAGAAGTTTTTCTTTGTCTGGGCGTAAATATGTATTGCATGTATGTATTTGCAAGTATTTACAAAAATTAGGTCGGTATATAAGTATTCTGTCAGTGGTCTGTTTCCCATAGCTATACTTAATTTTGGGGCTAAATGGTGTATAATGTCCACAAATATTTACTTGTTGCTAACTAAAGATAGGCCTACGATAGGATACCTACCTATATTTATTTTTCCCTGGAGAGAAGATTACCTTAGGGTTACAAAAAGCGTCAGAATAACAATACTTCTCTATTTACCTAGTGACTTGTCCCTTGACTTATTGAAGTGTCCAAAACATTTAAGAATATAAAATATTGTCCTACTGACTTTGCAGGATTCATCCCGACATACTTATTCTAGTAGAAATTGGGAATAATTATTTCAAAAGGAATCCGATATTCTTACTTGGATTTTCTTCTTATAAAAGCCAGAACAAACTCCTTAGCTCGTCCCATTTAGGATTGAATAAAATGGGAACATTTATAAAAAAGGGTAAAAAAAACACGTCAATAATAAGTCTATGAAAACGGTCTTCCTCTTCTATTATTTTTCATGTCACAAACTGACATACAAAGGCCAAAATACCTGAAAGAAGGTTTTAGGTTGTAATAGCATTTTTTTGGTAGGCCAGAGAATAATTAGAGGTCGAATCTGTAACCGGCGCATCGAGTGCTTCACATCACCCGATACGATATCGGTGTCGGATGCTGATCCGATATAAGGACAAGAATGTGAAAAGTATATCGGATCTTCGCAACTTCTGACCCCGATATCGGGTCGGATAATGTGAAAACATACCCTAGAAGTATTATAGAATATGTCAGCATTATCTATAGGTGTTTCGCAGAGGAAGTATGCGAGTTTTTTCATTGGCCGATAATATCTTAACCGATACCTCACCGACACATTGTCACAGAAATGTATGTAGCGATCTATCTTGTTTTTTTCACTGAACGACATGATACCATTTATTGTATAATATACTAGGATATTCCGGTTTATTTTCACTTATATAGTCACATTTTGTGACCAAATGGTGAAAATCGAACTACTGTGGGAAATTTGGGTATACTGGCTGAGAATCCACCATTGAGTGTACCAATGAAGACACACAACGAAGCCTGGAAAGAACAAAATAGCCTAGAACCAAAAGGCATGTGAACTCGGAAAAGAAAGTAAGTTCGGAGAAATAAGACACGACTCATACACAACACTGAACTTCATTGAAAAGTATGGGTTTACGTAACCTGTTTACCTGTTTTGTTTTTTGTTTACCTGTTTTCTTTTTTAGTTTCTATCAATTTGTCAAACCCAATATCAATACCACGTTCTCAAACGGTGAAGAACATCGTGAGGAAACCGACTTGCCCTAGAACTAAAGAGTCATGTGTAAGTGCATAAAAGGAGCCTCTGAGGCGCACTTAAAATCCTTTCACCACACTGGTGCTAGAGAATCAGTGACTCGCATATAATCTGAAAGAATCTGGTTAGAAAAAAACACAGAAAGAAATAAAAATAAAATAATTTATTGTTAACATCGGCAAAAAGGTACAAAGAAATTATTAGAATGTGCTCGGTGCACGGTATTCCGTTTTATGTGCGCGTATTGTGTTCAGTGATGTTACCACCGTCTCTACAAACGAATCTTAAAGTAACATAATAAGAAGCATACGAAATGAGCCCTTTTATGAGTTTTGTAGTCTTTTTTGTTACGAACGCCGATCAGTTTACATCGGGCGAGCGGACTCGTTCAAGCAACTGCCAATTTTACTAGCCAGGTATATTATATAAGTATAATAGCGGAACCGACAGACGTCCAATTGTGACTTTAAACCATCCAGGTGAATATAAAGTCAAACACTCACAAAAAATAATATCTGTTCAGCGGTTTAGGACTTCAATGACATACAAACCTACAGAAGAATTACAGTAAAAATGGACATGACAGTACTTTTGCGCATTAGGGATTTTAATAAAATCCGATTGATAAATTGAAACTTGTATTAATACATGAATATTGTTATATTCAGAATAAAAATCACAGAAAAGCGATCCTAATATACCAAGGTATAATAATAATAATAATAATCTTCGCAGGCAAAGTTACATTCTGCAAATCAGCACCAACGGGCACTTGACGTCTGGACGGTATTTGAAGGTATATTTTAACTGTGGAATTTAAACGCGGACAGTGACTCGACTCGTGTAAGACAGTCGACTAGTCAGCTCGCACGAAGTAAACGATCATTAAATATGAATTAAAGCTTGTAGGCTTGGCGCATCATGAGATCGAAGTAGCAATCGTTGTCGATGGAAACGCTCAGCCCGCTGTAGTAGTTCATAAACTCCTCTAGCGTCACCTGTAAATGATAAAAAAAATAAAAATCCATCAAAAAACTCTTATAAAAAAAAAAGAAAAAAAAGTTAGTTAGTTAGTTTTAAAAGTTCGTGATAAAATAAATATTGCAGATATTCACACAGCGTCATTTAGCCCCAAACTTAGCTTGCACTGTGACGAAGTAACCGAACGAGCAGAAGGCCCACCTGGTGTTAAGTGGCAACCTCTACCCATAACAATACGCTTTAGTCCTCCCTAACTTAGGTATGACAAGACCAAAGTCAAATCGTATGCGCCACACGTAACACTGAGACGAGAGCGTGTAATGTCTCATGTGCCTGTAATTCCATCGGTAACCACACCTTACAAACCGGAACACAGTAACGCGATTGCATTACCTTGCGATTGAAACGGGCATGGTGGCAGTACTTCCCGGAAGAACTTCGCATAATACGTACTTTCAAGTGGTTGCAAAGTATCAGCTAAAATAATAATAATAATATACCTTTCCATCGACAGTGCCGCCACTCTCGAAGTTAGCCAGAAACTTAGTCATTATGGTGTCCGCTGTTTCCTCACCGCTCATGTATCTGTGAACAAGAACAAATAACAATAGTTCCACTGCCACTATGTTATACATAATCTATACAAATAAATAAAACTGGAGTGTCTGTTTGTAATATTAAAATAACCGCTTTTTACTAAGTGCATATGGATGTATACACGGTACATATACCAAAACAAATATTTTTTTTTTAATTTTTGTCTGTCTTTCGGTATGTTCCGGCTAATCTCTGAAATGGCTGGACCTATTTTGACGGGACTTTCACTGGCAGATAGCTGATGTAACAAGGAGTAACTTAGGCTACTTTTCCGAGAGGTAAAATAGGGGTGCGTGATAAAACCGAATTCCACGCGGACGAAGTCGCGGGCAACAACAACAAGTAGTAAGTAAATAAATATAATATACCTGGGATGCGAAGTAACCGCGTAGACACCCTTGATATCGTCAATAGTGATGTGTCCATCGCCAGTCTTGTCCAGCTTCCTGAAAGCTTGCTCGACGATCGCGCGACGACCCTCAGACATCGGGGGCTACAACGATAAACGACTAAGTCAAAGTAAAAGACTTTATTTGCATAGAATTCATAAAGGTCTGCTTGGAAAAGTCACAAACATTCAAAACATAAGGTCACGCGTGTTTATCGCTAAGTTGGACCACTGTTTAAACCCTATCCGACCCTCCATGGGAAAGAACAGATAAGAAACCCCTAAAGGAGGGATTCCTATTTTAATCGAAGTCAAAATTTCTTTTTTTATGTGATAAAGTTAACGGAAAAAGCAGATGGCCCACCACATGAATGGTCTTAATCAATAACCTTTTCCCAAGCATATCGCCTATTCCGACAAGCAATACGACTAATATCCTCCGCTACCCTAAGTACAGCAAGACTTGAGTCGTATCGCGTGCTTTTGAGACGTGAAGGTCGAACGTCTCATGTGCCTGTAATTTCACAGGCAACCATTCAAACCGTAACACAGCAACACGAGTGCATCACTGCTTGGCAACAGATTACCAGGTGTGGCAGTACTTCTCCGGGCGAACTTAGCACAAGTTCTACTGCTACTTAAAGTTTATACCTCATCCAGTCTTTCATACAAGTCATCAATTAAATGACTAATGATTATTATGCTTTAATCAAACTGACGACCCGTGATATACAGAAATGAGTGAGAATCACAGATGTACTTACACGGATCTTGACCAGGAACTCGTCGAGACTGATGGACCCACTGTCGTCCGCGTCGAAACTGTTAAACAAATCCTCGGCGTCCTGAACACAATTAAATAATAATAATAATAAATAGATAGATAGATAAAAACATTTATTTCAGCACAAACATAGGAAAAAACAGTACAAGAAAAAGAAAAACAACAAAAACACGTTAAAAAATGAGAGAAAACTGGTGGAAATTTCACAAAGCGCCATCTAGCGCCAAAGTAAGCTACGCATAGCTTGTATTATAGGAACCAGGCAAATGTTATGATACGTATATACTTTTTTGTAAATACATACCGACACTCAGACACAGAACAAAGATCCATATTCGTCATACAAATGATTGTACTGGGTGGGAAATAAAGGTTACCTGCTGGCTCAGCTCCAAACCAGTCTCCTTGATTCCGTTGAAGAATTCTTCTTTGTTCAGCTGCTTGCTTCCGTCATCGTCCATTCTTCTGAAAATCCTGCAACGTAAAACAATATTGTTAGTTTTGATCAGCTCATTCGCGTTACTGTGTTCTGGTTTGAGGTTGCCAGTGAAATTACAGGCACATGAGACATTCCATCTACACGTTTCAGAGTTGCGGGCGCACACGATGCGACTTGGGTCTAGTCGTACCTAGAAGGGGAGGACCCAAGTCGTATCGGTCGTTGGGGCTGAGGTTAATACTTAAGGTGGTGTATTTGAGAAACTCATAGTGCAAGGTAGCTGTTAAAAGCATAACAGCTAAAATAAATCACTATTTTCTTCCATAATATCTTCTTCATAGTATAGTCAATAATAATACCTTTTGCAGTCAATTTCAGATTTGCCAACATTCATCTGGGATGAAAATTGGTGTGATGAGCATTTGGATTTGGATGATGATGATAATAATAATATTGGTGGACAATTCACAAAGCGCCATCTAGCCCAAAACTAAGCATAGCTTGTACTGTGGGAACCAGACAAGTGATAGAATACATATTTTTTTTGTTAATACATACCAATAATACACATAATAACACAGAACAAACATCTATGTTCACAAATGTCCAGGGTGGGAATCGAACCCACGACCTACCGCACAGAAGGCAGGGTTACTACCAACTGAGCTGTGAGACTTGTCTGTTTGGATGTTTGTGTTGTGTTAATGTGTGGTCATACTCCTTGCATCACCAAGAAATGTAGTGTGTAATCTATGAGTGCATAAGTATTACCTGGCGAGTCCCAGTATCCCGGAGGCGCCCCGGGACAGGCACAGCAGCCTCAGTTTCTCCAGGGGGTCTGTGGTGGAGGAGAGCGCGCGGGCGCTCTTCTGCATCAACTCCTCCTCGATCCTGGAGCTGGCCGACTGGGGTCTGTGCCATGCTACTGTAAACGATAATTAACAATATTTAATAATAAATATTGGTAGATATTTTACACAGCGCCATCTAGCCCCAAACTAAGCATAGCTTGTACTGTGGGAACCAAACAAGTGATACAATACGAATAAACTATTTTTTGTAAATACATTATAATACATATTAACACCCAGACACAGAACAAACATCTACATAATATATTCATCACACAAACGTTTTGAAATTTACACCAACTTTTTGAGTTATTCGTATTAGATTTTAATTAGTTTTTAGTGTGTTGATATAAAAACCCATATCTAAAATGTTTTGGCTACAAATTGCTTTAAGTTTTATGAGTATGTAATTTAAATTCTATTCGGAGTTAGAAAAGGTTAGTTCCTACCAGCTTTTATCGTTCCCACTGCAGGCAAACAGGTCTATCTACTCTCGGCATAGCGAGAGTGAATGGGTGTGTAATCTACCACAGACATGAAAAACGTTGCTATTAACGTATTCCGCGTGTTGCGTGTTGAGTAATGCCTACAGCTCCAGAACGTCAATCCGGGGAGTACAAAACCGTTTTGTAAAACAGGGGATTATAGGGACATTTTGGCGATATTAGTACTAATAATTCTACTCGAGTCACTGGCTCTCTCTCGAATCAGAGGTTACCACCGTATTACCACCATTATTATTATTATTATTTGTATGACAAATATCTACAAACCATTGCATTGTATAGTGAAAAGGGCTTTACCAAGTCATCAATTTAGAATCTCCCCATCTTATTTTTTGTTGAGCTCAGAGGGGTAATATTTTGGTTGTTTCTTGGAAGGACCCCTGGCAGCCCCCAAATGGTTTGTGGGTCTATTAGGGTTCGTTTGTGTTATCTTAAGACTGTAACATCTATTAGTGGCCTTTGTCTTTATTCAGGTAGAAGTTTGGAGAATGAAATTTTCCTAAGAATCATTTGGTGTTTGGTTCTAGTTTTATTTGGTGGTAATGAAAACGTTAGTCACAATAATAGATTCATCCAACCGCAAATGGTTTTTTAATCTTAATTAGTAATAATACAGCATAATAAACAACAATGTGATACATTATTACAGCATATTTTTGTTTTATGTGTTGTATAAGTTAAGGAATGAGCAACGGCCCACCTGATGTTAAACAATATCTGTCCAAAACAAAAACAATAAGTCTGGGTCCTCCCCTACCTATATAGGAGAAGACTCAAGTCTCACTGTATTGCACCCGTAACTTTGGAAAGTGAAGGTATGTATCATACCTGTAATTTCACCGTCTACCACACTTTTCCAGCGCTAACATTACTGCTTGGTGACACAAATAGGTAAGATGGAAGCAATCAGCAACCTGCTGTACAACAGGCTTTCTGATGCTGTTAGATATATATTGAGTCTATCGTTTGGTTCTTTAAGTAGAACATGTCAGTCCCATACATGATTCAATAATTTAGAAACGATTAAATGATTAGATGAAATAACTAATTTTAAGTGTTTTTACTCAGACTCGCATCTGAAGTCTGTGAGGCTAACACTCTGATACAGGTCCACGTATAGCTTGATAACATTCATCACAGAGACCATGTAGTCTATCAGTAAACAGCTCCAGACACACGCCACTAAAGTGATACAGATCCTCCCTGACCCCACATCGCTCACACTCGGGCTTTTAGGCAACAGTTAGTAGCTAACCATTCTCTTCTTAAATGTAGAGGAGGTAAACATAACTCGCACTCCATCACATGAATAAGGGTATCTATAAGGAACTATTATGACTATTGCCCCCAATAAAGATTGAAATTGTTATGTTTTATCTAAACCAGCTCAAAATGTTACAGAAAAAAATATGCACGAAATAAGTTGGTGGACAATCAAACCTGCCCAAATATTGTCATATATAAAGCATAGACAATACATATGTATTTTTAACTTTTTTAATATGTTTGAGTAAAACATTTAAATGCTATTGTAATTAAGGTCCTAAATAAAAAAAAAATGTTTGATGCTGGTCACCCTTAAATTGAGATGTGACAGATGGAACATTCTATACAACCAAAGGCAAAAATGCTTGTTCAACAGCTGATGGAAGTTGAAGCATCGATTCAAAATTTAAACTTGGCTTGACGTTAAGCTTGGCTAATGAATATAAAATTCCATTGAAACAATCGTTAAATATACAATACTTCTTTAATAAATGCTATAGAGCAGGAAACCTTATCTTTTTAATTACTTATTATATTATGATTGTGTTTGACTAAATAATATCCCCTTTAATGTTAAGTGACTATGTAGCCGATGGAGGCGCCACACAATATATGGATCTGGATTTTAAAGATTCTCAAGTGACGCTCCCATAATGCAATGTAACGTGCTTGGCGGCAAACTAACATTCTACCAATAAAGACCAAACCAAACATCATAAACCTAAAGCAGCCTGGTTAATAAAAAAAAAAACAAAATTCCGCATTATCTATGTCACACGGCATGGTACATGGTACACAATTGGTACCAGTTCCATACAGCGACGCTCACGAACCACCAACGCCCCGACCGACGGCACCGGCCGGCGACAGTACAGATACAACGCAGATGTTAGCATCGATTGATACAACAGCGGTAATAATCAAAATAAACTCACTGTTTGAGTCCGTATCAGGTTTTCCGAGATACATGTCCATCGTAATAGTATTCACTCGCACAAAGCAACCGTTACAATATTAAAATAAACCGAGTTACATATCCTCGTTAGACGCACGGCACGCGCTCAGTCGTTCCAATGCGGATTGCGACTGAACGATGAACGTCTAGCTCGGCTCGAGTGAGGGAGGAAGTAAGGACGGAAGGCCGCGCGCAACGAAGGTCATTCGTCTTCTCTAGTCTGAAGAGGAAATCTGAGAAAGTTCTGCTAACTGGGAACTATTTTATTTTAAGAGTTTTAGGTAAAATTACAGCTAATGTATGGTTAATTAATACGAGTGGTTAAGATTATGTAATACAAATACAGTTTACAAGATTAGGCCTAATAATAATAACAAAGTTCCCTTTCCCACAGATTGCATATGCACAGACTGCATATACAATATGCAATTAAAAACCGGGCAAGTGCCAGTGAGCTCGCTCTAAAAATTTCGTAGGTTCACATAATATGATCAATTATTTCTATATTAATATTGCATAAATCATCATTTCAATCGTTTTTTTTTTTAGTTGTCGTCATTATATTGAAAGTAATCATTTGATATGTTTTTTTAAAGATGCTGTGAACAAAACAAACATTTTCTAAGTAGAATATCGCAGAAAATAATTTAATCATTTTTGGAATACCTAACGTTTTGGTCTTGCGTCGTTGCCTAGACGTTTTTGTTTGTTGTTTAAATACATAGGTTCTGTATTTATGGTACACATACACACACATTTTACACATTTTTTATTTATGTTATACCTTGAAACACGGCACCTTTTCCAAGGTAGGTCCGTCCCACACACCTTTGCATGTCTAATTCAATATTCGGTATGGGTTTATTCTTCATGTAATTATACTTACGTAAATTTCAAACCTATACGAACTATTGACTGGCCTCGAAAGCTTATATGGTAGTAACTGCCTTCTGCTCTGTGGTTCCTAGATTCGATTTCCCACCTAATGCAAATACTTGCATGAAAAACATGTTTGTTCTGTATAAAAGTGTTAATATGTATTCAGAAGGATTTAATTTCAAAAAATTAAAGTCAATCTGGGCAGTATCTAGTTCCATAGTACACGCTTTTTTTTTATGTGACTTAAGTGACGGAACTAGCTGACTGCTTACCTGATACCTATGTGAGTTTCTTTATTCCACTATAACGCCGGCATTTTACTACTAATGTCTAAGCTTTTTTATTATTGGAATATTCTATGGTGTACAATAAAGTATTATTATTATTATTATAACTTTTAAATTCCTGAACAAATTTGGATGTATGGGTTTATCCCTTAGATCCTTACTTCATCATGAGTTAAAATGATGACAATAAAAAACAATATGGCGGCAATATGGTTCTATTTTCAAATATAAAAAAAAATATCTTTCTATAATTACCTACAATTTGGGGCAGAGCAGTCGTGTTTCATCTTCTTGATTTGAGTTTTTTGTTTCTTCAAGGATTATGGATTGATGATTGTGGATTGAAAATTATAAATTTCTAGTAAAAAAAAAAATATAGATTATCCGCCTTCTTTTATATTTCAATAAAAATTGTAATTTATTTTACAAATATTATTTTTAAATTTACTGAATAAGTGAGAATGTAAAATCGATTAATATGCTCAACCAATAAATTCTGCTTAATTTTATAGAAATTCGAAGCCCTCTATCGCATAGATTTATATCACGACTGCAGCCTTTTGTATTTTGAATGCGGCTAAGTTGTAGATACATTATAGGTATACTTGCTTACGTAGGTAACACTGGGTAATTATCCTGTGGTTTGGTTAAGGCGCCGATCGATTAAGTACGCATGTACCTACCTACGCTAAGGCTAAGGGCTAAGCTAGGAATGTAATCAACAATAGGTACCTACCTACCTACCTACCTACCTACTAGTAACGCGAAGGCAAACACCCGCTTGCTAGTTATTTTATTTAATATTTAAGTTACATAATTAATCCAAAAGCCGTTTTGATAAACATCGCTTTAATACCTGTCTAAACAGCAAAATAATAACAATTAAATAGTTGCGCCCCGCGGTGTTACCCGCGGTGAATAAGTCATCCAACGGGAACACTGTTTTCGGGATCAAAATAGCCTATGTGTTAATCCAGGATATAAGCTATCTTGATACCAAATTTCATACAAATCCATTCAGCCGTTTGAATGTGAAAGAGTAACAAACATCCATACATACAAACTTTCACGTTTATCTATAATATTAGTAGGATTAACTAAGCTTAATTTCGTTTTGGTTGGTACCGATATCACCATTTAGGTATCACTACATAGCTTCCAACTGAATACTAAGCTAGTTAAGTAGCTTACAACAAGCAAAACTCACAGTTTGACCTTGTCTTTGGTTTCCCGAGGTACATGATTCACATCACAATATCTACACACTTCAAAAATATATTAAAAAAAACATGTGATCGTTCAGTTGCGCGACATTTTCCTACCAAAACTACACTATACGTGTTCAAGCCATCGAATTTGGCCGGTGACTGGTGGTAGCAATGGGTAGGACTTCGGAGGAGGTAGGTTACACCAACAGCTTGTTATCGGCTAGTATCGTTACAATAATAATTCTTTGGGGTGAGGCGAGCAGCGGAGCGGGGCAGAGGTAGGTAACTACGACTTGAGTGACTGCTTCCGTTTTAATACCTATAGATTAATATATATATAAGATTGTCTAGTATTAGTATAGACACATAGTATCCTAGTAGTACCTACAATAGATAATGAAAAGCCTATCGCCCTACATTATAAATAAGAACCTACATACCTAGATTCTCTATGGAGTGTAGAGGTAGTGTGGAATAAAAAAAAGGAGAACGCTCTAGGACAATGTTGCCCTTACGAGAAAAAAAATATTTTGTTATTTAAATAATTTGTTATTGTTTGATTTATGTAATTTACTGTCAAGAAACTGGAGGAAATATTACCGAGTTGAAAACATGGTTATCGGAAACACTCGAGTATAAGCAGTCTGGGTGTGTGGGTGTGTGGGAACTTAGGTACTAAAAATACTCGTAATATATCTAAAATAATAATAAAAATAAATATTAGTGGACATTTCACACAGCGCCATCTAGTCCAAAGTAAGCTAAACATAGCTTGTATCATGGGAACCAGACAACTGATATAATACTTATATACTTTTTTTATAAATACATATCAACACCTATACACAAAACAAACATCACGTCACACAAATGTTTGTCCTGAGTGGGAATCGAACCCACGACCTACATCGCAGAAGGCAGGGTTACTACCGAGCTGTGAAGCAACTCTTAAACAGTAGAATATTGTAGAATTGCGTATTGCGGGCACACAGACCGGCTTCCAACGACGGCATGGCATAGAAAATAAATTCGCCTACCTTCATTTCATTAAATTGTAGGTGTCGTGTCACTACATACATTACAGGTACCTACTATTACTTACCATCTGCGAGGTAGGAGCGACTGATTACTACCACATAGGTAAATTAAAAGGTAAATTAAAACTGTCGTCCAAAAAGTGCAGTGTTATATCATAGTTATAGCTACATAATACATTACTTTTTATGTTATAAAGTTACGGAACATGCAGATGGCGCACCTGGAGTTAAGTGGTAACCCCTGCCCATAACAAGCAATACAGCTTGGGTCCTCCCCTACTTAGGTACAAGAAGACCCATACCTCATACTGCTGCCACAGCAACCATAACCTTAGTATTGAAAGGCACCGAAAATCAATCCTTTTAAAGTTTTGGTATGCGCCAAGACTGTATTGATCCGGAAGTGGACAGTTGTGTTACTGCAGCGAAGTTACATAAGGATCCAACGGTCTCATCACGACCCCGACCCATACGAATTGTCGCATACTGCATTTACCCTGACCCCAAAATAATAAATTACCTTTCCTTGACCCCAAGGTCAAGGAAAGGTAATTTATTATTTTTTATTAAGACCAATCTTATTTCAACTAAACTACTTGACTTGCAAAATGCGTGTACAAATTTGCTCAAGCTACTTACCTACTACCAAACCTAAGGTGTTCCGATTTCGATTCCCGGCTAGGGGAACGAATTTTATGTGAAAATTTACGTAACGACTAATGGCCCACCAGGTATAAGTGGTAACCTCTGCCCATAACAAGCAATACGACAGGTTCTCTCCAACTTAGGTACAACAAGATCCAATTCGCATCGTATGCGCTCATGACTGAGACGTGAAGATAGAATATCTGAAATGCCTGTAATTTCACCGGCAAGCACACTTCAAACAGTGGACAAAGTAAAGCGAATGCATTACTTAAAAAAAATTGAAAGTCCCCATACAAAATGTTTATGTATGGGGACCGGAAAATGAAAACAAAAAAAATAATTACTTTTCACATTAATTAACGGAACTTCAGTTTTTGTGTTGTATTTCTGTCAGTATCCATGCCATCAATGACACTGAATCCTAACGCAGAACTAAATAGTATTACTTTAGTAAGTGTCGATTGATTCAATGTTTCAACCAATACGCCAAAGAGGCTGTCATATTCAATTTACAAAGGCTGATTAACCCTGAGAAATTCAAAACTATAGAATCTACTTCTGCGCAATTTGTTCAGCGCAGTAGACCCTGAAACGAACGAGTAGATACCTATATCTACAGTAGGTACCTACAATAGCTACTGACGTTAAGTATCTATTGATCTGAAAGACCGGATGTCTGCTGAATATAATCTGCCATTCATAAGATTGTAATCAGACCAAGACGAATTAAATAGAACATGCAAAGGAAGTTGGTACCGTGTCGTCTTACATTACCTACTTTACCTAGGTAGGTCTACCTATTGCATGATAGGTACATAGGCCTGAGGGCACTAGCTATTGCATGATACATAGGCCTGAGGGCACTACCTATTGCTTGATACATAGGCTTGAAGGCACTACCTATTGCAAGACACGTAACCCTGAGGGCACTACCTATTGCAGATACGTGACCACTACCGAAGAGCAGTAGAACTCACGCCAAGTTCGTCCGGGGAAGTACTGCCACCATGCTCATTACTACCGCCAAGCAGTAACGCATTCGGTTTAAAGGTGTGGTTTATAGGTTCATGAGACATTCCATAACAACTATATTCGTCACACAAATATTTGGTGAGGGGAATCGAACGCACGACCTACAGCGCAGAAGGCAGGGTAACTACCAACTGAGCTATGAGGCCAGTCCTAGTAGTCACCTACTTAGGTTATTGGTCGTTATGTACTATATGTACATAAACGTTACCTTATTACGAGTGAGCGATATATATATATATAGTATCGCGTGTGGAAATAGCATGTACCGTACGACTAACGTGACGAACATGCAACTTTAAAACAGTACCGATAAACCTGTGACCCCACGAGGTCTGGGTAGAGCTGTAGAGAGTATACATAACCATAGTTATATATATATAATGATAGTTATGTATATTATGACAGTTATGTTTATAACGACAGTTATGTTTATAACGATAGTTATGTAAATAAGGATAGTTTTGTATATAACGATAGTTATGTACACTCTCTACACTCTAGACAGCTAGTCAAGCTTAGCGATAAGTACGCGTGACCTTGTTTTGAATATTATTGACGTTTCCATGCTATTTTTTTTCGTTTCAAACATTTGTGTGACTAACATAGATGTTTGTTCTGTGTCTGGGTGTTAATATGTATATAATTACAAAGAAATAAGTATATATGTATCATATATCGGTTGTCTGGTTACCATAATACAAGCTATGCTGAACTTACTTTGGGGCTAGATAGCGCTGTGTGAAATGTCCATTTTTTATTATTCGTAGACCACAACGTCGCTTAACATAGGTGAGATTGTGGTCAAATGCTTACCTATAACTAGTAACAAAACAAAAAAAAAAAAATATTTCTTTAAGCATTCTATGGAAACAAAGTTTCTGACTTTGACTTTGATATAAATACTGTGTACAATGGTACCAGAGACACGATTAGTAGTAGTAGGTCTCCTTATCCGGAATCGATCGCCTTATGCTGAATATTTAACAATCCAATCAAAAATAAGAATAAAATATTCTGTTTACTGCGAAGCTTAGTGACTGGCACTGGTATGAACATAGCATCTTTAGCTTAGCGCTTTCTAAAATCATCTGCATTTTCCTGTATTCGTTGGTAGTGACGATTATTTGAAGGCCCGCATGAATGCCCGCATTGCTTATCGAAATAACATGACTTTCCAATATTCTACACAATGTAGTACTGTTATGAAAGTTTTCAATTTCTTATTTCACGGAAGAGCAGTAGAACTCATACCAAGTTCATCCGGGGAAGTACTGCCACCATGCCCATTTCTGGACTTGAGTCATATTGATGTTGATTGATGCTATGGGCGGAAGTTACTAACTTTACATAAGATGGGCCGTCAGCTCGTTCCGTCATTTAAATCACATAAAAAGAAATTACAAACTCAAGTCGCATTTTCTGCTGTCGTTACACTGACATAAATTTGGAAAATATTGTCTCTCTAATACTCTTCAACGCGGACAAGCAATATAGTTCCAGCACTGCTTTGCCTTAGAAATAGGGTCGGCAGTAGTACCTTAGACATATAGAACACGTCATACAATTAGTTAGCTTTATTCAAAGCGTCGATTTAGGATTAGCAGCTCTAAACTACACCTGCATTTTGAGTTCTCATTAGTTAGAAGAACAACAAAAAAAATACTGACTAAGTTAGGTTAGGTTAGCTAAGTTAGGAGTAGGTCCACGCTAAGGGAAACCCGCTACTTAAGATTCACTTACCACCGGGATCCATTATATTCTTGTCACCTGTTGGTGCCTTCGAGGTGTCGTAGTTGAAGCAAGCTGTAACAAAATAATCTTATAAGGAATTGTTACATTCTCCACCCTACATACTCATACTTTTGCACTAAGATTCCCGTGTCGCAGTTGACATGGACACAAATATCTAAAACCGGTAAATAGTTTATGTTGTATATTCAATTAAATTTATTAAACTTCAACAATTTAAACGGAGATAATTATAAAATAAATAAAACAAAGTTAGGTTTATGATGCTAGAAATATGCTACGCGGAGAGGCAGCATATTACGGTGAAATTACAGGCACATGAGACACCTTCACCTTCACGTCTCATAGTTACTGGCGCATCCGATGTGCTTGCTTAGTTATGTGCCAAGCTTTCGCACCGTAGAAAAAAACGTTAAAATTAAACCATTACTGGGTCGCAATGAAAACATAAAACCTCCAAATCGGGTCACTAACTGCCGCACGACTGACCTAATTTCCAGAATGACTGATAGAAATAACGAACAAAACACTGCCGTCCTTTAACTAAAAGGCCGTTAAGCCCAAATTGTTTTTGGGGTATGTTCACAGAACACTTTTTAATTCCCTTTTTAATCCGTCACTTAACGGCCTACAATTTTTTTTTATATCTCCGGAACTAATTTTTATTTACAAACGTTTCTTATACAGAAAGATAGATAATTTTGATCTGTAACGCTTCCTATTAAAAAGTCAAAATTTACCTTTGAGGGTTAATGGCTTTTTAGTTAAAGGACGGCAGAACAGTGTATTATGTGAACGATAAATCGTTTAATTGTGACGGTGATAAGCAGTAACCATTGTGGTAAGGTATCAAAGGGATAATGAGTGGCTGTCGGCTATCCCATGTCTATGAATTCATTATTCATGTATCGATATTGATGGCCCTACACTACAGAGTAAAAATAAAAATTCGTATGTTACTATATAATAGGCATAGACTATGATTGGGTAAGGCACAATATGGTACAGTTACTGGTATATACTACCACACTTTTCATCATTCATCATGGCAGCAACATAAACATAGAAATATTGTAATAATAGACATTGGCATAGACTATGATTAGGTAAGGCACAATATGGCACAGAGTTACTGGTATTATTCTACCAAATTTTCTGTACATCATGTCAACAACATAAACAAAGAAATATTTAATAATAAAAATTGCGCGTGCAGTACTGTAAATGTGAAACTTGAAAATGAGTGAAACTTCTTAAAAATATATCGATCTCTTTCTATTTCTGTCTACATCATTATCATTCTTCTCTCTTATGTAACAAAATGTGCCTAAAGGTGACTAAAACGTGACGTAATTAAAATTTTACTCTCAATTCTCGTTCGCTTATTGATTACCGAATCGCCGCCGCCGTCTAAGAAGTTACACTTCAAATATAGAAGGTAAAGCTTTATAAAAGTGATTCTGTTATTAAAAGTGTGATAAACATATTTTTTGTATAAATCAGATAAAACTTTTTAGCTTGGTACCCAAGTCCAAGTTTTTTTCTATTTTAATATTTTTATTAGCGATAGGCTAGCATTTGACCGCAATGTTAAGTGACGACGTGGTCTACGAAACTAATTACTTAAATACTAGCTTAGATATACATTGGAAATAAAACCTATTGGTGTGGAAGGTCGTATCAATCGTCTTTAGTCGTCAATCGATAAACTGCTAGGTATTCTCACGACTTTATTTATTAACCCGCCATTAGGGCATTAACTCTGTTCCAACAGATGTTTGTTCACATAGAATAATTATAATACCTACCTATAACAGACTTTATTTGACACACATATTGAATGACAAATTGTAGTGGGTGTCAGAAACCAGATTCATATATTATAATATCAGACACACTATAATCTATAAGAATAGCGATAAGAACAACAAATCTAAAAATTAGGTAAACACTAAAATAAAAAACAACAAACGGGGAACTAAGCGTTTCCAGTTTTCTATAATGGAAATTACTTAGAATTAAAAATAATTAATAAATATATGATAAAATGTGCCAAATATCACATATTATAAACAAAATAAAGAATGCATATTATGTACACTTTCACGGGATACAAATGGAATGGATTTGGATGAAATTTGGTATCAAGGTAGCTTATATCCTGGCTTAACACATAAGCTACTTTGATACCGGAAAAGTGCAGTGTTCCCGTGGGTTGACTTACTCACCGCGGGTAATACCGCGGGGCGCAGCTAGTTTATTAATATTTGTTACGGGTCTGTCTGGATTTCCTAACGCGAACAACAAAGCTTATTCTTCAAAACACGTATGACATTCATTCCATATATTTTATACGACTGAGTGAGCTAATCAAGAAAGTGTGTGGGTTGCAAGGCAGCGGTTAAAAATTGACAATATAACAATGCGTTCATGTGGCCTAGTATTTTGGGCGACTTGACATCCTGAGCGTATAAGCTAATTGAACAATTCGGCACCGTCCGACATGAGTCAGTTCACTTCGGTGGTCCTCCGAGAAAATTTTAAAGGGGGGTCAGAAAGGTTTTGTAAATCCATAATATGTACACACAGCGATACGGTAGATATATAGACACGGAGGAAAACGTAATTTTAGAAGCAACCTAAAATACCTATACAAGCAATACGACTTGGGTCCTGAAGTACTTAGTGACAAGAGAGAGACGTGAAGGTGGAATGTATTTTTCTTTTGGGGGACCAAGTTGCTCGCGTCCGTATGCGATTACCCTTTGAATCCATACACGTGTCCCCCGGGTGGTGCAAACGGAGCTACCCAAAGTAGCAGTAGAACTTGTGCTAAGTGCGCTCGGAGAAGTACTGCCACCACACCTGGTAATCCGCCGCTAAGCAATGATGCACTCGTGTTGCTGTGTTCCGGTGGAAGGGAGTGGGTGCCGGCGAAATTGCAGGCGCATGAGACGTAACATCCCCGTCTCGAGGTGATGGACGCAACGCAGCGCGACTTGAGTCATCTCGTACTATGGAGAGGACTTGAGTGGTATTGCTGTTGTCTATGGGCGGCAGTTACCACTTAAAATCAGGTGGGCCGTCAGCTCCTTCTGTCACTAATATGACATAAAAAAACGCATCCAAAATACCTATACAAGCAATACGACTTGGATCCTCAAGTAATCAGTGACAAGAGAGAGACGTGAAGGTGGGAATGTCTCATGTGCCTGTAATTTCACCGGCAACCACACAAGGTGAGTGATACCACTTACCTTCAAATAAACTTGTTACTGGTGGTATACGGCCGACTGTCACCTATGAGTCCCTGCCCAGTAATGCTGGCGGCAGACATGACTAACACTGTGACACGCGTGAATTATCGATCACCTGTATGATTGCCGTTAAATTATGTAGGTATTATGTTCAATCATCCAGATCTATTTTCCAGATGGCAAACAAAACAATGGAGCAATTTATTTTCCTTTTTGGGAGAGTAGGTAAACATGACTAGAGACCTAGGTAGGGCAGAATTTAGTAGCAGAACTTGTGCCGAGTTAGTCCGGGGAAGTACTGTCACCATTTCTGCCGCCAAGCAGTAATTCGCGTTAATGTGTTACGGTTTGAGAGTGAAATTACAGGCACATGAGACATTCCACCTTCGCGTCTCAGAGGGGGCGCATACGATGCGACTTGGATCTATTCGTACCTAAGTAGGGGAGGACCCAAGTCGTATTGCTTGTTATTGGTAGAGTTTGTCACCTGACATGTGGGCCATCTGCTCGTTCCGTAATTGTACATCAAAAAATAAAAACAATTATTTTTTTCCTTTTCTGTAGGTAACCACGACGTATTTCCAGTCACCCAATAACATTTTAGAATCCCTAAATGAATTAATTAATTCTAAAGAATACAGCGGCTTTTATTTGTACCTACAAGCTGAGATTGTAGAGGGCAGAATTCATCGAACCTGCTATACTAACCTTTAAGTCTGATAGAGAATGTCGCAGTTTCTATGAAATTAGGTACATTTAAAAAAACTAAGTTATATAAATAAATTGTGTCTAAGTATGACATAATTATGTACTTAGGGTGATAATATCAAGATTTAATTATCAATCAAGATATGGTTTCAAAAGTTTTTGCAAACAATGATATGACTAGTGGTTACCATAATGAAGCCAGTAGCACGAGACAGTGGTTGGGACTTAGATGAGGCCTACGGCGAAAACGCGACTTCTACTAGTAATATTTAAATTTTAAAATTTAAAGTATTTTTGGAGAAGTAGAAGAAATAAAGGGTTTTTATTGTATTTATTTTACCAACACATACGACACTACCTACACAAACATGTAAGTAGGACACTGCCCTGCTCTAGTTCCGGTACTCGTGGGACGTATGGCAAGCCTACTTCTATGGCGCAATGCGTGGATATACAGAACTAGCTGCGCCCCGCGGTATTCCCCGCGGTAAGTCAACCCACCAGAACACTGCACTTTTCCAGGATCAAAGTAGCCTACATGTCAAGCCAGGATATAAGCTATCTTGATACCAAATTTCATCCAAATCTATTCAGCCGTTTGAGCGTGAAAGAGTAACAAACATCCATACATACAATCTTTCACGTTTATAATATTAGTAGGATAAGGCTTGGCAATTAATAGGTTGAATTTCCCAAAAGATCAATTTGCAAATGCGATCCGCGCATTTTTGGTATGTATCTACGACCTACGTACTAAAAACAGAAAGGCTTTGATAATACCCGATGGTAGAATAATTAATGCCTAGCAACGATGTCATGTCAGGTCATTAGAAAAACGTATTATTTTATCAAGGACGTCGCCAACATTAGCTGTTAGTCGTTATTATATATTTATTAATATATATAATATATAGTTATTATTATAGTTATGAATACTTAACTCACTACAACTCAGTACAAGCCTCTCTGTATTAAAATGTTTATTTTGTAGTTGTAATACTATGTGATCGATGGAATTTTTAATTAATATAATTCTATGCTAAAAAAAATGTTTTGTAAGAAATGTGTAAACCCTTAAATAAAAAAAATAAAAAAAATAAATAAATAAATTCGGGACATCTGGCATTTTATGTCTGAATGATGTGGTTTTTCGGCGAAAATACATACAAACCAGCAATGCCGATCAGTTCAAATCGATTTAAAGAAATGTCAACGGTCGTTACATAAGCGGTATTTTTTTTAAATCTAACGTTATGACTTACCCGCCATTCCGGCGCTGCTCATTCTTCCCCGTGTAAAATCAATTTTGTATAGAAACGATTAACTTCTCAAAATAAAACTACAGGCAAAGCTATATATATTATTTCACTTTGATTTATTTGAAAACTGTGACATCTATTAATATTTTACTTTTTTATCTAACAAAGAAGGATTCTAATCGTTCTCGGATTTCAAAGAGTTTGATAATCCATAGAAAAAAAGGTCGTAAAGCGTATGAGCACTGAGCAGAAAATATGTTTCACTATGCTCTTATTTGTCATTGTCAACCGCGCAGCACTGCAGCTGTCACTGTCAATCTTTCTACTTTTTATTTCAATTCAAACTGCGAGACGTGTGCGTGTGCGTGATCTACTGAAAATCAAAACAAACAAATGTGACGAAAAATTTTAAATATTTTAAGTCTTTTTCGTGCTCTTCAGTTAGATACAATGTGAGTAGTGCACCATCTCAATCCTTAAGAAAATATTCTTAAAAATTTATAGTATTATGTCATTTCAGTTTGAAAAATGGCACCAGGCAAAAAAGGCGCAGTCCACGGCAAACGATCCAATCACCATGTAAAAAAAGACTACGCCGAAACACTCAATGATTTAAGCATACAATCTTCTGAAGATGACGACAACAGCGGCTCCGAAAGCGAGGGCGTCGCGGCGACATTCCCTGTGAGCATGTGGGACTTGAATCACTGTGACCCAAAAAAATGCTCTGGTCGTAAACTAGCACGACACAACTTGATAAAGAATCTGAAACTCGGTCAGCGGTTCCAAGGGTTAGTGCTGTCCCCTGTCGGGACACAGTGTGTCAGTCCTAATGATACAGAAATAATAAAAAAGTTTGGACTTGCTGTGATTGATTGTTCATGGGCTAAAATTGACGAGACACCATTTGGGAGGATGAAATCATCACACCCTAGATTATTGCCATTTTTAGTTGCAGCTAACCCTATAAATTATGGTAAACCTTATCAACTTAGCTGTGTGGAAGCTTTGGCGGCTGCAATGTTTATTACTGGACACAAGAAAGAAGCACAGTTTTACTTGTCAAAGTTTTCATGGGGACATTCATTTCTGGAGTTGAATTCTGATGCATTAGATATGTATGCGGCTTGTACAGATAGCAAAAGTGTGATTGACGCCCAGACTACGTTTCTAGAGGCGGCACAAAATGAGAAAGATGACAGGCCCATGTGGCCTCCAAGTGAGTCGGAGAGTGACACTGATGGTACATCATAACATTAATTCCTAGTAATTAATTAATTTACAACTAGTGAAACTGAAATAATGAATTTGATGGGAGCAAAGCGAAAGTTGTGTTGTGATTGTAGCATGTGGCAAATCATGTTTTCTGCCTACCCCTTTGAGAAACGGGCATTATTATATGTACATATGTATGATAATGAAATAAACTATTTTGAATACTAAAGGATTGAATTGTTGGTATTGAAAATGAACCGTAACAGTATCACATAATAAAAAAACAACCTGCAGAGACTACATTTTTCCTATTCCTATACCTTTGATAATTTGACTTATGTAGTAAGAAGTTTTGATCAGCTACATGTCAAAACTTCTTACTACATCAAGATATAATTTATAAAAAAACCTTTTTCAACATAGGGTTTATATTCATAGCAATCTATTACTTAAATAATAACAGCGTCATCTATGCAAAAGGTGCTGAACTATGTAGCAAACTAACCTCGGCAGCTGAAAGCGTAAGGTTTCCTTTAGTTCTAGAAGTACAATGTATTACAAATAGATGGCGTTGTTGAATAATTTAACATGTTAGGCTTCGCTCCCTATCGCGGTGCAAGTTTGTTAGTGAACGCTTTGCGTTTTGAATTGAATCCACTCGCTCCGCGCTTTAGTTTGCTTTCGCCGCTCGGTCAGGAGGGGCTGTGTCAGTGCGGTGGTGATTCCAAACTCGCGGATTAACTTATTCCTCACTCACTTTTACGTCAATTGTTACTGGAATTGTTTTGTGCTCTGTGTGATTGTGTGACTAGTGGAATTTTGGAACTTTTCACCTGAGAAAAGGCTTTTCTTGGAAGTTTGAGGTAAGTTTGTCGGTTGACTTCGGTGCAACCTGTCACGCAGGTGTCTCGTATGTCACTAACCTCAGACGAATAAAATACAACGACATTGAATCGATTTAATTACTACTTTGATTCGTGCGATTGATATCCGGTAAGTTGGCAGAGATTGTAGGTTGGTAGAGTAGGCCTGCAGCAGTGGACGTGCAGCTTTGTATTGTAAAGTTAACGGTCAGGCACGATGAGTCAGGATATTCTAGTTAAGTCGAAACTTCAAATAGGTAGGTAGGCTTTAACGTAATAAACGTACTCCCAAAACGGACTTTTATCTTCATTGAAATTACGTACATACATACATAGATCCACGCCTATATCCCCGAAAGGGGTGGGTATGCATAGCTTCAGTGAATCACTTTTCACCTTGTGTCCTTGTTTTCTCACGAATAACTCTGTCATAACACCTTCTGTCACTTTCTAGGTAGTGTGGTACTGAAGGTAAGTAGACAGTGTCTACTACGGGAGGGTCCTAGTTGTAGGTACTTTAGTGACTAGGTATGTGGCAGTGGTAAGACTTATCTTGGGGGCGACTTGCTCGTCCCTTCAAATGCAAGACGAAACCATAATAGCATACCTAGGTAAGTTAAGAATCTGAGAACCGGCAGTCTCACTTGAGAGCCAGTTTCCGTGGTAATCTCTGCTATACACAATCGCTTTACATCACGTGGTAATAGAAAAATAATTTATTTACTACATGTTTCATTATATCCTTTGCAAGTTTTTCATACAGCTGTTTTGTCTGTGGGGCACAATTAGTACCTACCTACCTACCTACTCTGTTACCTACTTTTACAGTACAAATTAGCTGGATTTAAAAAACTTCTTATTTAATACACAAATAAAAATAATATAGAACTAATGAAAATACGTGACAATGGCGAATGCCGGCGAGGGAAGCCAGTTGAAAAAATATATATGAAAAGCTGAATAACCACATTAAAATGAAACGTTTTTTTTTGTTTTGTACCTCTTATGTCATAAGTCTTCATATGTCCATGTTATTACCTAGGTTTTACTATTGTGAACTATTGTGTGTGATTCTTATCTTTAATACCCCTTTGTAAATTTAAAGATATTCTCCATTCGCGGATAAGGGTAGGTAGACTTTCGTAGGTAACACTAGGTAGATCTAGATACCTAGCCCTTGGTCTCATAGAGTTTAGCAGTACCTCACGTTTGGGGGGCCCACGTTGCTCGCGTCCGTAGGTGATAACCTTTTGAATCCCTACATGTGTCCCATTGGTGGTGCGAAAGGAGCAACCCAAAGTAGCAGTAGAACTTGTGCTAAGTTCGCCCGGAGAAGTACTGCCACCACACCTGGTAATCTGCCGCCAAGCAGTGATGCACTCGTGTTGCTGTGTTCCGGCGGAAGGGAGTGGCCGGTGAAATTGCAGGCGCATGAGACTTAACATCCCCGTCTCGGGGTGATGGACGCAACGCAATGCGACTTAGGTCATCTCATACTTTGGTGAAGAGGCCTTGAGTCGTATTGTTGTTGTCCATGGGCGGCGGTTACCACTTAACATCAGGTGGGTCGTCAGTTCGTTCTATCACCTATATAACTTTTAAAAAAACCTAGTGTGTGGGATGTGAGTGGATACAATCTGTCGTACAATGTGTCGATTCCGATACCTCGCGTGCAAAGCCGTGCAGTCTCATAATAATGTCGCTAGCGTAATACCTACTTATTAATGACAATAGGAACTTCTTTTCAGAAAGCATTCTGCAGATATATTTTATCGACTGAAATACTGTCAATGGACAGATGAAAACGTTGAGGTTTTTAATTATATTTCAAAATTTTTTATAATGTGATTGTTGGTATTGCCCAGTTTTGTAATGTCTCGTAGCGACCGAAGTGAAGATGTGAATTTGTTCGTATTACCTCCTGGCCTGTGAACGGTCAGTAGAGTTTGTGTGTCCATGTAAGTACCTTAAATTTTCGATCTATCTACCACTCGGTGTTTTTAGGCTATTCTTTTTGGGAATTCAAATAGGATCTGAACACACCTAGACGTTTTCCTTCCTGGTTCTTGTGAAGATAAAGGGTTTTTTTTATGTAATACAGTTACGGAACGAGCCGACGGCCCACCTGGTGTTAAGTGGTAACCTCTGCCCATAACAACCGATGCGACTTGGGTCCTCCCTTACTAGGTACGACAAGACCCAAGTAGCATCGTATGCGCCCGTAACTCTGAGACGTGCAGGTGGAATGTCTCTTGTGCCTGTAATTTCACCATCAACCACACCTTTCAAACCGGAACACAGTAACGCGAACGCGTTACTGCTTGGCGGCAGAAATGGGCATGGTGGCAGTACTTCCCCGGACGAACTTGGCGAGAGTACTACTGCTCTTCGAATTGGGAATAGTCGTGATTTGGATTGTATTCTAGAAATTTACACGAATCTCTTTAATACACTAGTTAGAAAACTTCTCATTGTCGTTTGGTTTCAGGTGATTAACGTCATGTGGAAGTCTATTCGAATCCGTAAACGAATGTGAAGTCCATCCTGTTTCGGAGAAATTTTGTTCGTAGCTGTTTCATTTCGATGCAGATCAATTAAGGTACTACAGCGTTAACAACACATGATGAAGCCCTCATACGGCGATGTTACCACGAGCAGAAGTTGTTCCTGCACTTGGTGCGTGTACAGGAGTGAATCAGATCGGTCGTCTGTGAAGCAAATGCTAGCTCAAGGCTCTAGAATTGATAAACTCTACTTAGGAAAATATATACCGCTAAGGGAAAGAAAATTGCTCGGTAAACTGGTCAGAACTCGGGCCATATACGATGACATTAGAAACCAACTGCTCTCGGAGAGTAATATTAGTGTGACGGAGAATTCTGAACTAACCCCAAAGCACATGCCACACGCTCGAAGGGCCAACAAACTCGATGATGCAGAGAGTAGTGCTATCCTGGAACTAGTGAATTTAGTTGATAAAGGTGCAGCGTTGGGTTCAAGGAGGATAAGTGAATGTTGTAGTTGCTGCAGTTGCGGCTCAAGAATCCATTCTCATGAGCATAAAGCCAGACACAGACATGGGCGTGCGCATTTGAGCTCACGGTCGAGTGTGATCTCCGAACACAGAACCAAAGATGAACGACGTTTGAACAGACACCTGCGGCATAAAGCCAAACATGTTCGCTCTGACCCATGCACATGTACGTTAAAATTCAGTGGAATGATAAAACGAGAATCAAATATTTTGCTTCAAAAGCTGCAAGGTAAAAAGCCTGATCCAATTATTGAACATCCAATTGCAATCGATGAAAGTCAGATATATAGTAGACGCTATCCCTTAGGATACAAAGTAAAACTGTCTGGCATGGGTGAATCTGTGAGAAGATCAGTAACGAAAATGAAATATTCTCAATCAAAATTAGCTAACAACGTTAGAGCAGGCACAAAAAAATCTTTGGATAAGTTAAGAGATACTAAACAAGGATTCAGGGATAAAATGTCGAATGCCAAAAAAAGTGTTCATGAATTTCGACCAGGCCATAAACACCAGTTAAATGAATTTGAAAATGTATTCAATATAAAAAAAGATTCCTTGGCGAAGTTCAGAGAATATACTGAAAGAAAAAAGTCCTTAAAAAATTGGGAATGTGATTTTAAGTGTCATCCTGATGAATGTGTACCGGAAGAGTGTTTTCGAATAATCACACGAAAGAGGTTACGCAAAAGATTTAGAAAAAGTACTTTCGGAAATACAGATTACGATCTAAAGAGACAAGCGGATATTTCGAGTGCATCCGACGTTGGTGTTCAAGCTGAGAATAAGAAAGCCGCTGCGGAAACTGCAACTAAACACCTAAATATTATCAAGAAAACCAGAACACATGATGATGTTGGTATGAACATTAATGGCGATATGAAAACTAAAAGACCAACGAAAAAGAGGAAATCAGTAACACGAAATGAATGCTTATGTGAAATACCCCTAAAAACGAAGTCAGCCAAGACTGTTGCAAATTTGCCCCTTGAAAATGCCCAGGAAGTCTCCAAAGTTGTTGAAACTCCTAAAAAAGTTTCACGGACGAAAAAATACGTTTCCCCTTTAATTGTTCCGACAAAAATCATGGTTCTTTCTGGTAAACCACCATCTAAAACCATCAAAACTGAAGTAGAAAATAAAATAAGTCAACTTAGCTTACAATCTTTAAAAACACCGTCCAGTGAGCGGCAAGCTGTGCGGATTGGATCTTCATTTAGCTTTAGTATTGAGTTTTACAAAGATAAACAACCCACTAAGAGGATTGATGTTGAAAAGAAAAAGAAGGCTAAACGTAATCTTCAAGGCCGTAATAAATCTTCGAACACTTCTCAAACTGCAAGAAAGAATGGTGTAACTGGATGTTTAGCCCTTAAACGTTGTTTTTGCACACTCAAGTTAAAACCCGATAATAGGAATCCAAAATCAAGTAAAATTCACCGTCAGGTCAAAAGTCAGTCAGTAACGAAAAACATGCAAACGATGAATTTGCCTCAAGTACCAGTCTTACTTCCATATGAATGCGAACCGATGGTATGCATACCCGGCGAATGTAATCCAATAAAGTGTGAGAAAATAATTCGTAAACGTATAAAACATCATTCTACTATGACCAAAAAAAACAATACTTCCAGATCGACACCCAGTTTAACATCTAAGTCTGTTTCTAGCGGATCTAAACGAGTTGAACCTAAAAAGCGAGTAAATACGCGAGCATCTAAACAGGACTATAGTAAAACTATAGATGAAAATAATAATCCATCAAAACAAGCTGTACGAATAAGTTCCAATTTTAGTTTTAACGTTGAATTCTTTAAGGACAGAAGGGAACTGAACATGACAGATAAAGATAAAAAAATCGATGTGCGACAGACTCTGAAAACTAAAAATAAATTCAGAACAGATAACGCTAAGCGCAAACGGGCCCTTCATCTACTTGATAAACAATCTCAAGGAACAAGTTCTGGAAAATCAAAGTACACCATGACAAGAAATCATTTGCGGAGATGCTTTTGTACTCTAAAGTTTGCTAAAACGAAACAGAAAGTAAATACAGGAAAGTCCCGATCAAAAGCAACAATTACTTCTAGACCACACAATCCAAAGACTGCAAGACTACATCCAGAAAATATGAACAAATCCACTGAAAAAAAGGATAGAAAAAATGATTTTCAATACTCATTACTTCCCTATGAATGTGAGCCTGGGATTTGTGTACCTGGTGAATGTAATCCATACGATTGTTTGGAATTGATAAATAAAAGAAACTCAAGGACAAAAACTAAGCAACTGGGAACTGAACAACGCAGAACAAAATCATCTTACACCCTTCCACGAAAATATAACACAATGGCAAAATCAGTTAACATTGAACCTTCCACAAACAGTATAAAAAACAAACATAATACCAAAAAAAGAAGACTAGCGGTGATGAGAGAAACACTTTCAGCAAATAAACAAAGTGTACGCATTGGATCTACATTTAGTTTCGATATAGAATTTTACAAACAAAAGTCACCCTTCAATCATAAAACACCTACCCAAAACCTCGACATATCTAACAAAGCTGTAGGGCGAAAGCTGCAGGAGCATACCGATAATAGCCGACAAAAATTAGCTTTAGTTCAAGCCGAGGAGAAAAGAAATAATGTTTATGTGCAATCTGTTTTGAAACGGTGTTTTTGTACGCTTAGACTCTATAATATGAATAAAAACAAGAAAAATATAACATTAAAAAATGCTGGTAATAACATGGCTATAGTTGCAAAAGAAACATATCCTGTAATAGAGACGGTGTCGAAAAGTACCAAAGTAAAAAATCATAGTATTAAGCATCCACTAGGACCATACGAGTGCGAACCATATTTTTGTGTTCCGGGAGAATGTGATCCAAAGAACTGCCTGGAAAGGATAAACAACCGTGAAAACAGGAAATCCAAAGAATTTGGTGTCGGAACTAATACACGTAGAAGAAAGTCAACATCGAGCTCAACCAAGAATATAAATAAACGCAAAGATGCCGGCATTCAATCATATCAAACGATCAAACGATTTAGTAACGACCTATCGTCAAACATATCTGAAAAATCGTCAAGATTATCCCGCCAAACAGTTAAAATTGGATCTAATTTCAGTTTCAATATCGAGTTCGGTAAAGAAGCATCTAGTAAAATCCCTGTGCCAAATAAATCTGTTAATGTTAGAGCTTCTAAAATTATTGAACACAGTCATACAAAAAATAGTGATCGTAAAAAGCTTAGAAAACAAACATTTTCTCAAACTTTGAATACGGTAAAGATGAACAAAGCAACCGGTATTCGCCCAATCTTAAAAAAATGTTTTTGCACAGCCAAGTTGCTAAAAAGAACACACCTAATAAATTACCCTACTGCAATGACAGTTCTCATCAATAATCAAAAATATTCTACGTGTGATAAAACAAAATCTATGTTAAAGCATTATTCATCATTCAAGCATACTGGAACATACACAAGTTTCACAAATAGTTTTTCAACTTTATCAGAATATCACAATGAATCCATATATTCAACTGCCAATACAAAAAACTATTTGCATACTTTCCAACGGAAAAGTAAAATCAGTCTAATTGAAAGCTATGATTCCGTGTTCAATGCCAATATAATGAAAACTAATTTAAACCGTCAAAATTCTCATCTTATCACATTTCATAAATATATGAATAGTAGTTACTATGCGATGAACATGCAAATGCAAAATAAATACAACCATTCTTACAAACTTGAACCATACGAGTGCGAGCCTGGAGTATGTGTCCCAGGACAATGTAATCCCTTGGAATGCCAAAAGCTGATCCTAAAACGTTTAATGAGAAAAGCGTCGACGATGACATCTTCAGATATAAGAACACAATCTATTTCGAGTGGCCCGTTTGATTCCAAGTCAAAAAAATCTCAAATTGCTGCCACAAAAGTAAAAGAGGGTAATCAAGGGGTGAAGTATAAAACTTTACCAAGAACTCGTAAACAAGTTGTTCGCGTAGGTTCTTCTTTTAAATTTAACATTGAATTTTCCAAAAACCGAAAAGGTGCCAAGGAACCTTTGCATGGGAGTAAAACTCACAAGATAAAGCATACGTCATCCAGTAATAAAGGTTTGAAGAGAATGAAACACAGTAGCACTAGAGGTTCACGGGTATTTCGGCAAAACAGAACATCTCAGTCTGCTGTAGTCATGCAAAATAAAGGATCATATATAACACCCAAAATGAAGAGATGCTTTTGTACCTTGAAATTGCAAAAAAAGGGTAGACAAAGTAAAACTGCTGATGTGAAAGACAAAAAAGATTTGTCAGATAAACAAATCGATGTTAAAACTGCAGATGTCGCTCAGAATACGAAAAAGTTTAAACCATACTCATTGTCCGACCTTGATCCAAATGAATGTGAGCCGAATGTGTGTGTACCGGGTAAATGTAATCCATATGAATGCTTAGAGAGAATAAAACAAAGGGAGCTGAGACGACATACTAAAGACTTTGGGACAGATATGAAGACAAACAAAATGTCAAAATCCAGTATCACTTCGAGTCAAAAAAGAGCAACCACAGGTAGCAAAGCTCTTTTAAAAGAGAAACCAGATCAGGTATTCAGTAAATCAGTAAAAAAAAATGTCGCTGATCCAAAACGCCAGGTTGTCCGCATTGGTTCGAGTTTTAGTTTTGATATAAAATTTTACAAAGACAAATCAGGTGACCGTGAAATTATGCCCGCTGATTTAGCAAGTAAAACTCGGAATCATAGACATATTAAGTCAAAAAACGTTGAGAAAAGAATTAATGCAAAACAAAAATCTGTTCAAGATTCTAAGCATAATCGCCAGCAGGGTTCACAATCTGAAATTATAGAACGGCATGAAAAATCCACTAAAACAGGATCTTTTTTGCAAAGATGTTTCTGTACTGTGAAGTTACCCAATGAAACCATATTTCACAAAGGTGAAAAGACTCGTGTTACAGAAAAATATATACACAAATCCCCATCCTTTTTAAAGCGTTGTTTTTGTGTACTAAAATCTATACTTCCTTCTAAGACTTCTAGAGAAGTTAAATCTAAAATAGAGGAAGCTAGTACATTTGCTCAAACAAAAAACCTAAGAGAAAAACAACAGAGGCATTATAAGAACACTGTAAAACTTGAACCTAACGAGTGTGAGCCAGGAGTTTGTGTACCTGGAGAATGTGATCCGTATATTTGTGAAGAAAGAATAAGGAAAAGAAACGCAAATATTAATAAAATGTCATCGGTTGATCGTCCCATTACCAGGTCAACTTCGACGTTTACAAAAGCCGCAACAGTAATAAATGCAAGCATTCAAAATAAAAATAAAACTATAAAACCTCGCCTGAAAAATTCCGAACGAAGTGTTGTGCGTATCGGATCGAACTTCAGTTTTGATGTGGAATTCTACAAAGAAAGAAATCCTCCTTCTGATAAGGTCCAGAGAGCAGCCAAATCTGTAAAACAGATAAAACATCCTAAAAAAGTTGCTACCAAAAATAATATGCCAAGGACTGCTAAAGATAGAGGTGTGAGGAAGACAGTATCTGTACAAAACCGCGAATCACAAGTAGATCATATTGGAAAGGAAAATAAAGCTTCTGGTGTTGCCCCTATATTAAAAAGATGTTTTTGTACATTGGCGCTTGGGAAACAAACGCCAAGAAAAATAAAAGAAAATGGCATAAGAATTGAAATGGTCTCAAAAGGTACGGACACTCCAACAAAAATGAAAACAACTGAGAAATATAAAAGCAAGCGACGGCTATCCAACTTAGAATCATACGAATGTGAACCAGGAATTTGCGTTCCCGAAATGTGTGATCCATATGAGTGTGAAAGACTTATCATGAAAAGAAAGCATCTTAGAAGAGAATCTGCAACTGAAACGATGAAAAACTTTTCAAAATTTGCCACTACTATGAAGAAAGACATTGGCACAAGACACAAAGGTCAAAACATGAAAACTAAAGAATACCATAAAAAAAGAGACAATAGCAAAAATAATTTTCCATGTGTAAAATCTAAGAATTCAAAAATAAGTAATAATAGTGCCATGCAAGTAGTGCGGATCGGTTCGAATTTCAGTTTTAATATTGAATTTTCCAAAACACACCCTGATAGTATTGATTCTAGATCACCTCGAAATGTAACTAAGCGTTCGAAAAGTCAGCCTATTTCACGACCGTCAGTCAGTTCTAAACATCAAAAGACCCAAGGAACGAAGAATGTTCGTCATGTAGATTCCCAAGTCTTAGCAAAAAAAAAAAAGTCCACGATAACAGAAACTCCATTCTTGAAACGATGTTTTTGCACAATAAAATTAAAAAATAGTAAAGGCAATCCAATGGTCAATGTAGAAAAAATTAAACCAATCCCCAAAACCGAGCCTAAAGTCAGAATGGTCAGTCAGTTCTCTGCAACCAAAAACTCTGTTTTGAGAGCTCTGGAGCCACATGAATGTGAGCCTGGGACATGTGTACCAGGTAAATGTGATCCTCACCAATGTCTGAAAAGAATTAATAAAAGGATGCAATCAAAAATGACCAATACGAATCAACCAAGGAGACGTAAAAATTTCACTGAGACTTCAAAGAATATCGGTGCAAAAATGAATCAAATTGATAGACGACAGTCAAATACCAGCGAATTGGGAAAAGTAAAGAAACAAACTTTGCAAGCTCCAAACAATATTAACAAACAAGCTGTTCGCCTAGGTTCCAACTTTAGTTTTAATATAGAATTTTTCAAAGACACTTCGTTAGATAATGCCCGAAGAGAGAATTCACCTAGAACGAATACAACGATAGATGTTGGAAAAAGTGAAATGATACAAAAATTTAAATCACACCAAGTCAAAAGCGTTCTTTCTGGAAATCAATCCAATCTTGTTGATCGCCAATTGCAATCTAATGCTTATAAAACTAAGTCAAAAGCTACTGGAATAGGCTCTTTAATGAAACGATGTTTCTGCACATTGAAGCTGCAAAATGTCGGAAGACAGAATCAAATTATTAAGATTAAACCAGATACAAAAATGAAAGATAATTCAGCATCCGCACGATTAGAAATAAAAATAAAGAAAAATAATATAACCAAAGATGCAGGAACAAGAATCAAAAATACGCGTCGTTTATTAGAACCTTATGAATGTGAACCAAAAACATGTATACCTGGAGAGTGCAATCCACTTGAATGCTACGAAAGAATTAAAAGGCGTGGTCTGAGTGAATTTGGAACGAATGTTTTACCTACGACTAAATCAGTTGCTAGCATGACAGGCGACCGAAAAATGAAATTGAAGGAAATGCAAACACGTGTAAATAAAAGACACATAACGAATTCCAAAAACAATCATAGTAAGCGTAAAAATAAGCCTATTTCCCATACATTAGATAATTCCTACCGCCAATCTGTTGCATTTGGCTCTAATTTTAATTTCGACATACAATTTTACAAGGAGTCTGCAATGAAAGATCCAAACATTACAAGTTTTCAAACACCATCAAAGGATGACACTCATTATAAAAAGAAAAAAAAGGCAATAAAAACTAAAAGTCAAGGACTTTCCGGTGCATCAACTTCCGTTAATCAAACAACTCAAGCAGGTATATTACAGGAATCTAGAGCGTCTAGTATATCACCATTATTAAAGAGGTGTTTCTGTACATTGACTCTTCATAATACAGAAACGAATAAAATTACTATGGGGCAAACTTCTAAAATGTCAGCTCAGAATAAATCAACATCTACTAAATTAAAACTAAAAGACTTAAAAATCAAAATACCCAATGACTTAGATCCTAATGAGTGTGAACCAGGATTATGTATTCCGGGGCAATGTGATCCATATCAATGCCTTGAAAGAATTAAACGAAGGGGAATACATAGAAAATCTAGAACGACTGGTACGTGCGAGAATCAATGTTCTAAATCAAGTTTTACCACGCAATTCAGACCAAAATGCCGAACCGAAAGAATACAGCCAGAATATACTAAAACACCAACAATCATTGAACAGCCTCGTTTCCCATTCATCGATCCTAAAAACTGGCAAGGTGTAAGAATTGGTTCTAACTTCAGTTTCGACATTGAGTTTTACAAAGAAAACCTACTCCCTAGTGCTATATACAATTCTGATTTGAACGATAAATATGATATTGATCTAAAAGATGATATAACTCCGATACATCATTCAATGAATTCTGCAAAAACAAATAATACAAAGATGAAAAATTGTGAAATAGAAACACAAAAACTTAGAGCACAAAATAAGGCGTCAATTGCTGGCAAAGCTTTAAAAAGATGCTTCTGTACGGCTAAGTTCCATCCAAAGAAAAACTATGAAAATGTAGTGACAGTTGGGCGAGTAGATAACGTTATCACAACGTCACCGTTCATGCCAACTTCGTATTTTGTATACCAATTACAAAAAAATGGCCTTATGTGCCCCGTTGATTGTTTAAAGACTGAAATGAAATCCGCTGGTACGAAAATAAACAATAAATACCTAGACCAAGAGCTTTCACTTAATGATAAGCGTCAAATAAATGCTGTCAAAAATACGAAACACATCCATAAAAAAATCAAGAAGATTAAAAGTAATAACATTACAAGTAGAAGTGGAAATAAAGATCCAAAGTTAATTCCAAACGATAAACCGCAAGATACTATTCCCAAAGAAAAACACAAACATGAGCCTAGTGACATGAAAACGATTATGCCATACGCACCCAGAAAATTCAATAAAAATGAAAGTAAAACTTTAATTACCCTTAAAGCGAGACGAAAAAAAAATGACCTCTGTTCAAATAGTTTATGTAGAGACCATATTTGTAAAGAAAATTTTGATAAAACAAGAGAATCAAGCAAAGTGAAAGCAAAGTTTACTAAAAGTCCAAAAAGATTATCTGGAAAAGAAAGTAAACACAAATTATCCCAGCCCCACCCTACAAAAACAGTACTAAAGCAGTTTCTTTGTACATGCTTACAAGTATTTTCGAAACAGAAAAATAGGAATGTTGAACACACAGATTCTAAATTGAATGTAATTACCGATTATGAAAATGCCTCAAGAAAACCACATACTGATGCTTTGAAGAAATCAAAAAGTGATAGATGTCCTGATAGATGCGCAGTGATGGATCAGCCCAAGAAATCAAAAAGTCTGAAATCTACAAAAAAATATGTACGCAGCGAAGAACAGTCAGACCGAAAAAATAAATATTCTACATTACAATCTGGCGATGCAGTGAGAATAAAGCAGACACCAAAATTAAAATCTAAAAAAATCAATCATAAAAATTCTGACAAAAGTTTAGTTTGCCCTCATTGCCAGGGATTTATCAGAGATGGGCAAACCGTGAAAGTAACATTCTCCGAACCACCACCAACAGACAATAAGAAGAAGAATATGGAAAAAAACGTCAAAAATCAAGCTATTTTGCGATCTGTGGAAGATACGGTAATCCATCCCTCTTACAAGTTGAAAGGTAAAGTGTTAGAAACTAATCCGAAAAAAGATAATGCTGTAGGTATTTTAGCTGAATGTTGTAGTAAGTGGAGTGAATGCAGAGATAAAATAATTAATTCAATTAAACAAGAAATCAATAACCAGAAAGGAGACTTACATGGAAAAGATTCATCTAATAACAGCACTATAAGTCATAACATGCCATGTCATTGTTGTTCATGTAAATCTTGTAATGATAATATGAATAATCAAAAACCAGTAGGAGCTAAAGTAACGATCAAAGGTAAAAATCGGAGAAAAGGACAAGCCGTAGAAAAGGCAAAAAGTGTAATGGGACAGAAAGGTAACTTCAACTTGAAAAGTAAAAAACCTTGTATTTGTGGTAGTTCCATTTGTGCAAAAGAATCAAAGAAACATAAGAAAACTCCACTAAAGACTGGAATCATGAAGAATGTTAAAATTAAACCTTGTGTATGTGGAAGCTCTGTATGTGATAGAGAAGCAAAGAAGATTTCTAAACCTAATGCAAAAGCTAAAGGTAAAAAACGTTCAAAGGACTCAAAAGACAATATATGCGTTTGTGACACAATTTGCGAGTGTGAAAACTATCGAAAAAATGCTAAAAAGAAAAACAAAAAGGCAGAACTAGAACGAAATAAAAAAATGAAAAAGAATACGCTGCGTAAAAAAGGCTTGCAGCAAACATTGCGACAATTGGCGCAACGACGAAAAATGTATCAAAAAGAGGATGCAGAAAGAAGGAGACTAAGAGAAAAAAAAGACAAGAAACTGATGCGAGATCTTAAAAAGTATCAGGATACAAGCGACACCGTGCTTGTGGCGGAATCGTTATTCGATATTGCTAAGCTGGGCTGTACAACTGTCGGAGATGTTTTACGCTCGACTTTTAGAACTGTTACTGACCCAAAGCGTACCCTCCAAGGGATGAAAACAGCAGTTACAAATCCTTCACGAGCATGTAAAGACATTACGATGGCCATTAGTGATAGTGGTGTCGGTTCAACTTTCAAGCGCGTCAAATTAAGATTGGGCTCGATGAGCAGTGTGAAATCAGCAAAAACAAAAATGGAAGAATGCCCAGCGGCAAATTACTTGATACACATCAATGATAAAGACCCTAAGAAGAAGCACAATCCACGAAAGAAGAAGAAAGTTCGTGTACCTTTAGATTTCAACTGCAGTTTGTATATGGGTTCACTGAGGAAAAAGCCATGGCTTGCAGTATATTACGCATGCCCTTGGTTTTACCCGCACTGTCTGAGCATGCTAAACATCTGGAGGCAGTTTACAGATATAATGCTCTTTCTGTTAGCAGTAGTGGTGTGGAGTCCTTGCATATTTCTCATGGAGGGATGCAGGGCAGCGATGTGTTGTTTGTTGTGTACCGGATAGTATTTTACCTATGAAATAAATTTATCGTTTTTGTTCATGAAATATTTCATTTTGTAACAAATTACCTTTTGACAGGCCTCACAGCTCAATAGTAACTCTGCCTTCAGCGCTGTAGGTCTTGGATTCGTGGGGTCGTGGGTTCGACCAAGGCAAACATATGTGTGACGAATATAGATTTTGTTCTGTGTCTGGGTGTTAATTTGTAATAATGAATGTATTTTCAAAAAAAATAGTTTTCTATTAGTTGCTTGGTTCCCATAGTACAAGCTATGCTTAGTTTGGGGCTAGATGGCGCTGTGTGAATTGTCCACCAATATTACTTATTATTATTATTATTAAACTGGATGAAAGTTTAGTCACGGTGGATCGTATCTGTCATTTTACATGTCATTTGTCACTTACGGCTGTTAGTAGTGTAAAAAAACCGCCGAAAGAGGTAAAATATATAAAATGAATTTTATTTTCTTTCACACAACTGTCAAGTTTTGCATAATGAATCAAGATGTAACTTACATAAAAAAGAACGTCATTCCATTAGTCTAATTTTTGCGTATACATTTTTGCGTGGTTTTAATTTAATTTTGATTGTTAATATATTGTATTTTCTGTTTTCTATCTTTTAGATATTTTCACATTGAATTAGGTATGATATTTTGTAGGAAAATAGACTGCTTGGAACTTCGGAAAACAGAATGATAATCGAATAATTGTCTCTGTTGAATGTACGTTGGCGATAAATATTCACAAGTTCGACGATACAACATTTATTTACAGGGAGTAAGTGTGCTGTGGACTATATGTAAAGAGGAGCCCTGTATAAACCTGATTTATAACCCAATTTGCCCTGTAAATGGAAATCACCCGGCACTGTACTTGCCTCTTATCTGGCCCATTTATTATCCTGCCAACTTGAGGGCTTTTCACTTTTGAGCTCTATAATCAGACCACCGGTGCAGTGTATCACAGTTCCTTGATATTTTGTTGTTCACTTCGCAAATTCAGAAATTCTTGATTATGCTTGGGAGCAGGTTAGGCTCTCGGTGAAACTGTAGGCAAAATGGTTGCAATCAGGGTTGGTATTTGGCTGCATTTCGTCGGAAAATTTCGAAATTGTCAGTTACTGTAATGTCGCTCTGCTCAACGACACACAAAACATCCTGTAATATCTTATTTTAATATTTTATGTAATTATAATTGTAACATATATCTAAGTGTTCAGACTGTTACAAGGATCGTGCTCGCGAAAAAAAAAGGTAGCCCTCCATTAGGGGTTTCTTGTCTGTTGTCCCCGTGGAGGGTTGGATAGGGTTTGAACAGGCGTCAAACTTAGCGATAAGTACGCGTGACCTTATGTTTTGAAGATTATTGACGTTTCCAAGCCATTTCTTCATGAATTCTATTGAAATAAAGTTTTAGACTTTGACCTCACTGTCTGTCCCTGAATCAAATGTAGCGATGTCGTCTACGCTCACGCATCTCATGCGTTTTGGTCTTAGTATTATGTTCACAAAACGACATACCATCATGTTTTACGACCAATATTCGACAGCACTTGAAAGGTATTGGCAGATCTGCCAATATGCATTTGGCTTCCCTGGTAGATGGTTATTCCTTCGTGGTCTACTATAATGTAACGTTTGTATCTACCGGATTGTCACTAAATTATCTTTGAACTAACCAATGACTTTCGCTAGTCAACCTTAGGTTTGTATAAAATTGGCTACAGTAGTCTCTCATCACCTGATTGGTATTGATGCCAGCAAACAACTTGAAATATGACATTCGATGCGCAGAACTCATTTTTCATACAAGTGTGCATGCGCGAACTTTCCCCCATTTCGCCAACTCGTGTTCAAGTTGTTTGCCGGCAACTGTACGAATCGTTTTTTATAAACCCATTGATTCCCAACTATTTGGTGTATGTATGCGATTGCACCCTAGGGTCAGCGACCGGGAAGTCCCAAAAGTTTAGGGTGAGTATTCCCTATGGTCATCTCATCAATTTTAATAAAACTTGTAGTAATCGTGTCCCAACTATAGTGTCTCTGTTGAGAACAATATGGAATTCCAGGTTTTGCAGTTCAGATATGAGAGGTAGACTTAATTCACGAGCGGTTGCCATGCCATGTATGGTTGCATAGGGTGTGAACACGCGTCCAACTTAGCAATAAGTTGATCAAAGGGTTGAAAGATCTTGAGAACGAGATGTTTCCAAGCCGAAATCGATGGTCTATTTAACAATAAATTTCTTAATTATATTTAGGTTGTGTCTATTATTTCTTGTTTTCTTATTAAGTATATATATTCAACTCTAGCGTAATCGTAACATAAACTTGTCATTTTGTCAGTAATGGTTAATTAAGGTACCTACTTAAATTGTGAGGGATTCGTTTAGTCATTGAGTACATAAAAATATAATGTAAGCTAAGGACAAAATAAACTTTACACAAAATAAATAATATAATATATTTTAGTGGCCTTGGTACCGTATCAGAGGGCATTCAAAATTCCAAAATTCCTCCAAAATTAAATACTCCGTGCAGATATGAGTAATCAATTCTAATATTTGTTCAGTTTCACAGACAGCAATCTAATTGCATATAAAATTATTCGACTATTAGAAAACTAGAAACGGATAACAGTGCGTTCAGTGTGCGAAAACAAAAGAGAGCAGTATCGACCAAACCCTCAAAAGTGAGAGGGAGCTCGCCACCCTCTTTATGAGTCAGAGGGGAGGACCCTTGCACGTATACATTGCGGTGCCTACCCTTACAGTACGCCATGCACTCTACACTCATTTCTATCGATCTGAATATCTTGCCCAATTTTGAAATACATTTTACTACAATGTTTTTATAGATGTGAGTCGACATTACATAAAATACTTTTTTTATGTGATACAGTTACGGAACGAGCCGACGCCCCACCTGGTGTTAAGTGGTAACCTCGGCCCATAAGCGACTTGGGTCCTCCTCTACTAGGTACAAGACCCAAGTCGCATCGTATGCGCCCGTAACTCTGAGACGTGCAGGTGGAATATCTCGTGTGCCTGTAATTTCACCGGCAACCACACCTTTCAAACCGGATCACAGTAACGCGAATGCGTCACTGCTTGGCAGAAATGGGCATGGTGGCAGTATTCCCCGGACGAACTTGGCGAGAGTTCTACTGCTCTTATAACTTGTCGCAAGCAAGGGAAGTAAGAATGCTTAGTTAATTTGATATTCCAACTTATTAAACATTGTCCCCTAAACATGAACTCCCATTAGTTCTGTTAGGCTGTTGCGTCATAAAACTGAGACTTTTTTATGCCTGTAGTCCAACAACTATAACTTTTATAGTACTGAAAAAGAAGCTATTTTATGATATGTTTATTGCGCTCTGTTAACGATATAATTTGTTTGACAAATAGTTTCCATCAAATAATAGAGCAAATGATCAAACATAATATTTGTCTTTAGTTTTTCTTTGTTTCACTGTGACGACGGACATAGACTGAAAACTTTTTCATTCTTACTTTATATTTTTATGAATACGGTCGCACATCTTGAAAGGTGGCATGGAAGAGATCACTTTTAGTGATAATGCCGCCCATTATAAAATACTTCTATCTAATTTAAAATTTATTTTCTCTGTTTAAAATTTCGTTGTTTCTATGGTGTACAATAAAGAGTTGATCTATCTATCTTCAAGATTATTTGGCGAAAATTCCGTCAATCAAAATTTCCACATCACAATAACAAACAAGTTATTTTGAATTTACTTGAAAACAGATCAAGCATATGTGACCTTCAAATTATTTGACAAACAGTTTGATCGTTAACAAGGCACTTTATGGTTTACCGAGTTGGATGTTTATCAAGTGGGATGTAGTCGTAGTGTCAAATTATTGTCATAATAAAAGTAAAATATTACTATTTCTAGTATATTAAGTATATATTCTAGTAGGTTTATAGTATATTCTAGTAAAAGTAAAAAAAAAAACTTAAAGTTCTATCATAGCACTACAGGGATAAAAATAACTTATCTAAGACGTAACAGTCCTATAGAACTAATGGGAATTACCATCGTCAGAACTATGTATGTTTGGATATGCTTCTCAAGGGACGATTTGTTCTTTCTATACATTTCTTAATAAATGAAATATAAGACGTATTCGATCAAGCTTGCTGTGATAGTTCCTTTTCCTGTATATATTCCTTTGACTGTATTTAAATTCCATCTTTAAAATGATTGTTTGGTAATCATCGGTAATATTCAAATTAGGACCCTAAACCGAGCCCTGTGGGATCCATCCAGTAATTCCACTAAATGGCCCGAAGCAAATTGTCTGATTCGTACATTTGCATAACCGACGCTGCTTGCGACGCAACAGCTGTCGCCTAAATCCAGTCGTAGGTAATCTTAGGAACATCTCGAATATGAGCTTACTCTTCTCTAATGTCACCATTTCAATTTGTACATACGTGATGTTGTCTAAAGCTTTATATTATTCGACAAACGCTGATTTTTGTAATGTTTATAATTCTTCTAGAATAATTACTTCTATTTGACTTAGTGTGTTATAGGATATAAAAAAAGTAAAGTTTTTTGTTGTCCTTGTATTGTTTGTAAATACTGAAGTAATTTGCAATGTGTTACTGATAAGAATTTTTGTAGAAATTAAAAGCATTACATTTCTAAATTCAAGTTTTCTGAATTGAAAGTAGAATAATAATAATTATAAATATTGGTGGACATTTCACACAGCGCCATCTAGCCCCAAAGTAAGCTAAGCATAGCTTGTGTTAAGGGAACCAGACAACTGATAATAATACTTATATACTTTTTTGTAAATACATACATATACCCAGACACAGAACAAACATCTATATTCGTCATACAATGCTTGTCCTGGGTGGGAATCGAACCCACGACCTACAGCATAGAAGGCAGGGTTACCACCAACTGAGCTGTGAGGCCAGTCATAACCGACCAGAATTCGTGAGTGTTGAGAGGCCTGCTTCGCTTATACTGAATCTTTTTCCACGGATAAGCTAACTAACGATTGCAAACCTGTTTTCGTATCCGCGAGTCGATCGTATTATCGCATTCGACTTACCAGAAATCTTTACGAAACGTAAGATTGTTATGCAACATTGAATCTGTATATCTTCATTGCAAATCATGTTAAAATATTATTTATTTTTGGCGCCTGTACGATGACGGGATTAAACAATTCAATCTCCCTCCTGTCCCCTCCCGCCCTATCAGTTTTGCCGGTTACCTTGGAAGATTTCCTCGCAAAAGTTTTTTGATCGCAAAATAGCACCCAGTTAAATTCAACTAGGGGGTTCTGATTGTTCTTTATTTTACTCCCGAGACATACAAAATGCGAAGAGATTAATTTTTACAAGTCTCACCGCATTTTGTATTCGTAGCGCTTCGGCTATTCAAACTTCTTGGAAACATGTTATCTAGATAATGTAATTTTGACGTGAGTCTAACTATTGTAAGAATAAATTATTTCTGTACGAGTGACCGCACATTTTCCAGCCCAATGCCGCCGTCGTAACAATATGGATATAACACGTCAACTCAACCCTATTCCAATGTTATTTTAGCATCTCATTTGAATATCAAATGCTGTTTACTTAATTTTAGGGTTGCGGTGTCTGATACATCATGGTTTTATCATTTATCTACTATCGTTTGTGTTGCATGTAGCACTTGAATTATAACATGAATTTTCCAATATGATTTTGTTGATTCTATTCCAGCTTAGTAAGAACACTAATTCAAGCCCACGAATTGGTTTAGGTTAATAACGTTAACGCTTTTATGGATTTTGAATAATGAGGGCTGCTAATTTTATTATTTAAATTAAGTTATACCTTAATTTGGAAAAATCTAACTTAAAAATAGTCGATAATTTAGTCAAAACGAATACGTCAATTTCTTTGGTCAACCTCGGTTTGCGCCCAAAATAATTCATACCTAGTGAGTAGTTTGCGTCACAAAATTTGCGAACTGTTTCTGCGTTGATTCCAAAGCCTTTCAGCGGTTGCGTTTACGCGTATTTCCCATGTTTTCGCTTTACCTGAACATTCCATTTTTCTTTTCGTGCACAAGAAAAACAACACTGTATGCCGTCCGGGGTTTCCCGCCAAAACACACCATTTCCAACATGGCCGGGGCGGTGAACGCGTCTTTACGACTTCCGCGAAAATTATGGCCACGTTCGTACGTTAAACTTTTATACGGAACCGTGTTAGCTCCTACACAGGAATAATAATATTACTGTGGCCTAAAAGCACAATCTCACTGTTTTTATTAGTTACCCGAGTTCGTGCAGCTTATTTTGGAAATATAAGCGCAGCCGAATATTGCGCTTCGCTCATGTTTTGACTACCCTGTGTGTTATAGACTTAAAAAAATACAAAAATATTTTGTTTATATACTCTGCCTCCTGTTTTAGTTTATAGAAACTGTGTTACAAGAATCAGTGTCTTCCCAAAATATAGGAACATACATATAATCACTCTTACGTTGCCGACAAGAAAATAAGAAAAAAATACTTAACATAGTTAATTGAGAAAAACATACAGATACTTAAGTATACTCACTTAGTTAATTAACATTTTTAAATTTTCATAACTTCTATTGAATCATTCTCTATTTTTAATTACATTTAATTTAATTTAATTTAATTAATTTAAAATTCAGATTTTCATCCATTTTGTTAGTACTTAATGCAACTATAATTTAAACCTATGTTAGTAATAACTTAATAATATTTCACATTCCATAATCAACTAACTTAAAAATGTCAAAATAAAAAAAATTAAAAAAATTGTATGTATAACATGTCATAAATAATTAATAATAAATGAAAAGGAAAAAAAAATAACAATAATAAAAATTATAATTTAACACATTAATTAATAAATTGATCCTGCATTACAAAATTACATTTGAAATAATAAAAAACAACAAGAAAAAACAAAAGCAAAGAAAATAATAATAATGGTCAATAATTAAATTAAATAAAATTAAATACAATTTTTTGCATTGCAACTATTAAATACACAAACGTATAGATAGAGATATAGATTACCCAACTGCTTTATGGCCTTTATACGACAAAAGCAATACCTCGTTATATTGGCAACTTGTGCAGTTACACTTATATTAATGTTATTGCTGAACAGGCAAGCCCAGATAAAATAATACCCTATTGCTCGGCTTGGATATTAAAAGGGAAGAAAAAGGAAGGCAGCACATTTGTCAGATCGTGTCCAATTTTATTATGTCTGGTTCCGCAGGAGCTTAATGGCAAAACTTGTGTTTCGGCTGTTCACCAGCCAACATAATTATTTGCTTGCGACAGAAGTTTCTTTCCATGAATAGGGAATGAGGTTTTGCTGGGTTTTCATTACAAGATAACGCTTCAAACTTAGCTCTGAAGTTGCCAGTAATAAGATGAATGGCTAATTATCTTGAAGAGGCTCGCTTTGGGAGTGTAATTAATCTTATTGGAGAGACGAGATGTCTTGTTAACTGATAACCAGATAGCAACCTTTAAAGATTGCTATATTTATGTTCTTAATATATAAAAATCAATGTTTGTTTGTTCGTATTTTATACGTTGCCAACCTTTCATCAGATTGCGATAACACTTTGGCAACTTATTGCTAGCACTTGCGCGATGATTTCTACAAATAACTTACAGTAGGTAGCGCGCGCTTCGTACCTGCAAATTGAGGCGACAACGCCCCTCGTAAACAGCTAGTACTAAATAAAATTAACCCCTAGCAATGGCTTCATATTTTTATCTTCTATAGATTGATGCTTCTTTTCATGCACAGGAAAAGAAATAATATAATAATACATTATTGGTGGACATGTCACACAGCGCCATCTAGCCCCAAAGTAAGCTAATCATAGCTTGTGTTATGGGAACCAGACAACTGATATAACACTTGTATACTTTTTTGTAAATACATACATATAATACATATTTACACCCAGAGAACAAACGTCTATGTTGGTCACACAAATGTGTGTCCCGGGTGGGAATCAAACCCATGACCTCCAGCGCAGAAGGCAGGGTTACTACCAATTTAGCTGAGGCCAGTCAACTATATGAATGCTTCACCAAAACACAATATACGAGTACAATGTCGTATTTCGATATCTTACTGAATGATTGATGATAAAGCTCGAATCAGGACGTTATCCCGATGGATCTGTCCTGAACCCAAAGTCTTGTGTCATTTGACATTTGTCGTCGCGTACATCGATTGCGGAGGTGGTAAACTTAATAAGAATTTCCTATTTCTAAATTGCTACGTTAATTGACTAATACAGAGATCAACTTCCGCAAGTTACGGAACCCACAAATGTTTTTTGTGGAGAAATGATGACAGACGCAGCAGTATCTGGAAAAACACCTCGAAGCTCGAAGCCGCGTGCATCTACCATTTCGCCCCAAGTCGCTTTGACATGGCAGGAGAAGACTGAGTTATCTGGCAGCTCACTTGACCATACATTATTCTCATCATAGGCAAAACCGTGCTAAAAGTTACCCAAACATAAAGTTATATTGTTTCAGCAAAAAACAGTCGTCTTAATACTAGAACCACATTCCACATTTTCTCGTCTATGACAAACTCATTCGCATTAATAAAACCAAAAGCTGAAAGGATCATAAATGTACAAAAAATGTAGCCATTAATCAGAGAAATATTATCTTTCGCACGTGACAAGGGGCCAGCTTTCGGCGATGTAAAACCGACCGAGAATGTAATTAATGATTATTGAAGTCACGCACAAACCTATGTAATGTTCAATGTAATTCCCAAATTGATTTACTGTGTACCCATGTGCTACATGGTTCGTTTGTAATTTAAATTTTTTGCCATTCAAATTGATGGTCGTTGGTAATCTCATTTGTTACATTATACCTAATTCAGAACGTTCTTTCTTTTTGTCGAAAAAATGACAGTCAATGGATGATTTTTGCCTGGAAGTCTAGACTTATAAATAACATATGATATTCCTATTGTCTTTATATATAAACTATCAGCTGTTTATTTCCGCAAACCTTGAAAAGTAGTCGAAGACTTGATGTTTTAACAAAACTTTGGATTTCTTTTTTCTTTTTGGTTAGATAGTAAAAGTAAGCTTAGCTTGAGTGTATGAAGCAAAAGAGGTATGTCAGGATCATAGCAGGTGGAAAACTGTGCTCTCTGCCTACCCCTCCAGGAGACAAGCATGATGTTATGTATGTATGTATGTACAGTTTCCTACCATCAAGCTAAAGGAAAGTCTAAATGAATCATCCTAAAACTATAAATCTAAATGAACTGAATCCCTATAACTAGGTACTCGTAACTATTCCACAGTTAACGGAAACTCCCCCTTTCCTCCCTGAGGATTCGGTTAGACCGGATTTCATTTGTAAATGGATTTTAAAATAATTAAAACGCTCATAATGGGGACCGGATACAATCTTATTAAGTACTATATTAAGTCCTGTTTAGTAACGGGCTGAATGGATTATAATAAATGTGTAAATACCCTCACATACGATATTCATGAATTCTGATGTTATGATTGGTCACCTAACCATAAAACTTCAGTCTTCTTGTAAACTGCCTTAGTGCTTCTGAAAAGCAGTACTGCATCGGTTTTGCAGCATGCATTGAGTAGTGGCCGATTTCTTTCCAGTGACATTTGTTTCTGTGTGAAAGAGCTTCTGTCTTGATCTGACAGAGATTATTTCTCCATTTACATCCTTACAAATTTTCATAATCGATATAATTACGCTATATTCATACTTTTACGTTAATTAGAAGCAGTTTTAAGATACTGAACAGGAAAAACTTAAATGGTTGGACGAATGAATGGTCATAACATTACTTGGTTTTTTAATTTGCATCGCTTCAGAATGTATTCATTTGCCCCTGAAAGTTTGAATCTAAATGATTTAATAATTTACATTGTTAGTAATCACCATCTAACATCGAAAAGTCTGGAGTGTACAATTCATTTTAAATAACATTAAATAATTAAATAAATATTGGTAAACATTTCACACAGCACCATCTAGCCCGAAAGTAAGCTAAGCATAGCTTGTATCGTGGGAACAAGACAACTGATATAATTATTATATACTTTTTTTTAATACTTACATATAATACATATTGACACCCAAACGCAGAACAATCATCTACATTCATCACTCAAATGTTTGTCATGGGTGGGAATCGAACCCACGACCTATAGCGCAGAAGGCAGGGTTACCAACTGAGCTGTGGGGCAAGTCAAATTTACTTTTTAAGTATTCTCCCACGTGCGTGACGGTGAGAATAAACGTATCCACGCTTGCAGCCGGTTTTATGAGATAATTGCATGTAAGTTATCAATTATACTTTGATTCATCAACTTGTCACGGTTGGAATTCTTAAGTTAAACTTAATAATAAAAATAATGTTCAAATCACGACCACCATTTTATCTGGTAATATTTTAAAGCTATTTATTAGTGTGGTTAACTTATTATACATCTTTTGATCTACGATCCATTATTAGCAGAATCCCAGTTAGTCCAGACAAATTCTGCATAGATATTTCTGCAGAAAATACTATGTTGCTACATTCTCAATGTTGTAAAGGAAAACGTCTTCGTGAGAACCGAAAATTCGATGACGTTCTGTGTCAAGTGACGAAAGGAGCCTATACTAAGCGCAATATACGAGTAAGTAGTAGGTATCTTCACTAAATTATCATAAAAAACCAGTAAAATCCATGATTATTTGTAATTATTCAATAAATGTAACTGTAAATCAGTATTTATTGAATTAAAATAAATAAAATAAAAATGACTGCTCAAAGATTTCTGACTAACTCGACTGTTGAGAATTCAGTTTAGGATTGCAGCAGCAGTTGCTTTGTCTAGAAACTTTCGAACGAATTACTGTGAAGGGGAATGAAATTCAAATCAAGGAGCACTACATATGTTTGGAATCGACGTTATATTTATCTTAGTTTTGCGGCAAAAAGAATTTATAGAAGGAGAAACCTTCGCCACTACTGGTACCCATTAGCTGGTCCGTAATATTTTATCTTCCATTTCAGCCGATAAACAAAAAATTGCTTGCAAATTTTTAGGCATAATTAGTTTGAAGGAACGGATTCTAATTCATCTTACAAGTGTAATTTTTATCTCAGTAACTAATTGTATCTGTGTAAGCTGTAGTTACCTTAAGGAAGTGAGCAAAATAACTCTTTACGATGATAATTATGTTACAAGTTTCTATCATTCACTGGAAACCCTTAATAAATAAATAAATATGGTGGACATTTCACACAGCGCCATCTAGCCCCAAAGTAAGCTAAGCTTGTGTCATTGAAACCAGACGACTGATATAATAAAAAGATACATACATAGTAATATAATACATATCAAAACCCAGACACAGAATAAACATCTATGTTCGTCACACAAATGTTTGTCCTGGGTGGGAATCGAACCCACGACCTACAGCGCAGAAGGCAGGGTTACTACCAACTGAGATGTGACGCCAGCCAAATAAAAAAAATGGTGCAGGGGAGCAAAAGCGAGTGTTAACAGAAAGCGAATTCGTTACATTACCCCTCCGCGCAACATAATGTACTTAAACGCGCACAACGCCCTCTAAAGAGCACCATTCCCGCTGTGTGACATTTCCACCAATATTATTATTATAATTATTATTTTGGCTTTATATGAAAATCGATTCATAAGACGTAAACTCCAAAAATACTTACATATATGTGTTTCTGTAAAGATCGATTTGGTCGTCCCAACCATTACCATTATCTCCATTGTGTAACGCGCGTTTCAGAACATCCAATTACACGTTGAACGATTCGTCACATCCACATAACGGCGCGGCGCGGTGCGGCGCGGGCGCGGGCGGGTCCAGTTTGACCCTAACGGCATACATTTATACCCTCCAATCCGGGCATTAAGCCCTAATCCATGCCTACACCCTTCAGGAACGTCCCGAATGGACCGCGCGATAAAGGACTTAAAATTTATAAAATTTATAGGCATGGATGAATTCGTTGGATTTCCGTTAGGAATTAGCCCGAACAAAAGGTTTAGGGATAATTCTATTTGGGATTCTCTTTGCGTGCTCTCTCAATCTGTATAAACCTTGCTTACCACATATTTGGAATACACATAAGTTCTTTGTTCTATGTTCCGTAAATTTACTTCCCGATATTATAAATTTTATAGTATGCTTAGGTGTATTATAATAATAATAATAATATATTGATATTTTGAACATACGTAGACTAGACCTGAAATAACTCACAGGCTACTTTTATCCCGGTAGGGTCAAAGAGTTTCGTTCACAACAGTTCACAATTGCAGGTTCGATTCCCGTACAGGACTAACTATGCGACTAAATATGCTAGTCTGAAAGTTTTTATTCCGTGTCTGATTGCTCCAGTACTAAGGCGTTTGTAGTTAGACATTTATTTTAATTAAAATGTTAGTAACTACGTTCCCAAGAACGTGCAATTACGTTGCAACATTGCAAATTCAATGGCCGCATTCTCCACACAACATTTGAGACATAAAGTTGGTAAGGCTTGCATCTACGTATATGTAATTTCACGGGTTACCCAAGTTCTTACATAGCGTTAGTCTAAAATTGTTTACATTTTAAATTTGATCTGGTCTATTGATATTAGTGATGCGGTTTGAGAGCTTACTCAGTCAAAAAAGAAAAAGAAAAGGTCATACTATCAGTGCGAAAAAAACTGTTTTGTAAGACTTTATAAGCGTTAACAAAAGCTAAAAAAAGGGTCCTCTTGTAGGGGTTTCTTGTCTATTCTCTCCATGGAGAGTCGGATTGATCAGGCGTCGAACTTAGCGATAAGTACGCGTGACCTTATGTTTTCAATATTATTGACGTTTCCAAGCCATTTCTTTATGAATTCCATGCAAATAAAGTTTTTGACTTTGACTTAACAAGCGCCGATATAAGGGAACTATTTAGAAAACAGGGGCAATTTTCCGAAAGGTCCTCTAATACCTTGGAAACTATTGAACAATCCTATCTAGAGCAATTAGTGCCAAACTAGTTTTGCCATGAATTAATGTGTTTGCCGAACTTAAGCCCGCCGTATAGTACAATAATGTTTGAGTTTAGTTCCAAATTGGGATATCCTTAATCCAAGTTTGTGTGAACTTTCGAAGAGTCCAGGAGCGCGAAGTGACATAAATTATATAGTGTAAAATTAGTTTCTTCAGAAGTTTTACCTACTTTTAATGTGGAGATACGAACCAAATCGTAGTGCCAGAGTAAAGATAACTTTTTTTATTTTAGCCACAAAAATATTAAGCTTTATTTGAGTAGCAGTAGAAGTAATACCTATTTCGTTTGTGCAGTCCCTGCTACCATACCCATTTGCTGCCAAGTAGTAGACGACGTAATAACTTTGTGAAAATATGTTCTAGTCTATTCTTATAGCCCGTATTTTTCAATAAATTTTGCGTGGGAAAGAAGAAAGGGTTGATTCTTATTACGGTGCTAGATTAGTTATACCATTTTGAGCTCGGTAAGCGCGGAAATTAATTTACTGCGGATCCCTAATTTGCCTAGGCTTTGCTGCGGTCGCTACCTATCCAGAAGGTGTCTACCTGTTCAGCATAATAATTATACCAATTAGTTCTCATTAGTACCTAGACAAGCGAGATATAGATGGGTGATCATATGTATTGTATGTAAGTATTTACAAAAACAAGTATATCGCTGTCTGGTTCGCATGACATAAGCTACGCTACTCTGGGACGTGTAGGTGGAATATGTCATGTGCCTATAATTTCACTGACAACCACACTTTTAAAACCGGAACACAGTAACGCGAACGCGTTACTGCTTGGCGGCAGAAATGAGCGTGGCGGCAGTTCTTCCGTGGATGAACTTGGCTGAGTTCTACTGCTCTTAGAATGTTTAATAAGTGTTTTATATGCGTGCGTGTGTGAGAATATAATCATATAAATTTGCCTTTAGTTACTGCCCTACAAAGTAACACAATATAATCTGCGTCTACAAGGAAAAGTCAAGGCAGATAAAACCGCCCTGTGTAATGTGGACGCGCTGGTTTGAGAAACTCATTCGGGGAAACTTGACTTTGATTAACTTTGTTTAATCTAACCTTGTTGGGTTGGCTGCGGATTAAAAACAGGAAAGTGAGATGGATTTCAATTTTAAACTTTCGAGGTGAGAATTTGATTATAAGTACACGTCCGGTTTGGAAGTCAAGTACAAGACTGGTTCTAGTATCTCTATCATAGTGTTGTTAAGAAATCTCAGTTATAGCGATAATAATAAATAATAAATAAATAATGGTGGAAATTTCACACTGCGCCATCTAGCCCCAAAGTAAGCTAAGCGTAGCTTGTGTCATGGGAACCAGACAACTGATAGAATACTTATATACTTTTTTACACCCAGACACAGAACAAACATCTATGTTCGTCACACAAATGTTTGTCCTCTGTGGGAATCGAACCCACGACCCACAGCGCAGAAGGTAGGGTTACTAACAAACTAAGCTGCGAGGCCAGTCTAGCTATTTATTATTATTAAAGGTTTTATATATAAATTCATGTATTATAATGTGCACAGTTTGCTATAATGTGCTGTGTAACATTGAAATGTTTTCAATGTTACTGCTAACGAAAACCGGATGTCACTCATGCGAAACGCAGTAACAAATATTGAGTTTATGTTACTGTTTTGGTGTATTTACTGTCAAAATTTCTACCATTAACTCCTATCTCATCCTATCTCACATATCCTCTGTAGCTATCAAAGATGTTTTTTCAGGTCATGGTTCATCTATGTTCGTCTCACAAATGTTTGTCCTTAGTGGGAATCGAACCCACGACAGCGCAGAAGGCAGAGTTACTCTCAGCTAAGTTGTGAGGCCAGTCAAAATAATAATTAAAAATTGGAATTACTAAGCTGTAAGGCCAGTCAAAATATTTGTCATTATTAAGTCTGGAATTATTATTGATAAAATTTTCAGTATGTAGGTTAACCCCGTCAATATTCTTAATGACATTCTATCAATATTATAATAATAATATAATAAAACATTTATTTCGGAATATCGCGTTGTATGTTAAAAGAACAAGAAGCACTTTCAACAATATTTTTTTTCTCAAATAACATTTATTATCGTCCAGGAAACTTAAGCAATTCCAGATCTATAAATGCTTAAATAAACTAACTTTTCTACTTCGGAAGCCACCAGTTGAGTTTGAGGAACCGGTCCATACGAGATGCAGCGATGGCCGACATTATAATTGATTCTACTATTAAAACCGATCCATTTTTTACCTCGCCCCCCATAATTCAACGTTTGAACGAAGACGCCTGCATTCATGTAGGTAATTATTACGGACAAAACAAAAAGATAATTTAAAGCTTATTGGTACCTGCTTAATAACGGAGGTTGATGTTAAATATGCATATAAATAAAAACGAATGGCTAAATTCGTTGCTAAGCGCAAAACTCGAGAACGGCTGGACCAATTGACTGATTTCACAGCTCAGTTGGTATAACTCTGCCTTCTGCGACAAACATTTGAGGGACGATCATTGATATTTGTTGTGTCTGGATGTTAGTATGTATTTACATGTATGTATTTTAAAAAAAAATGGTCAAATATAATGATGTGGTAGTACATACGGTCGCTTGCCGGCGCCCCGACACTCCATCCCACAAACACACAAAGAACAAGCACAGTAATCACACGTGGAGTCATCGTTTGCACTACTTACAGTAATTCAGCCAAATAGCCTTATATAGTGTTCCCTGCCGCCCACAGTCATTAGCATCGACCTTCACATCAGATCTGCCATTGAACGCATTGTGGTGTGCTATGGTTTTGTTTTGATCCATTGTGGGCATCGCTGGGTGAAAAGGAAGTCTGCGTTTAGTTCAATACAACTAAACAGATAACGTATTAACTTTATCTGATAAATCCGTTTGAGCAAAGTATTACTGTCAATCTCTATGCGCATACGCTAGATCTAACGACTCCACTCTCATGCTTTTTTGTTATGAAGTGATGGAACGGGCAGATGGCCCACCGTATTAAGTGGTAACCTTTGCCCATACAAGCAAAACGACGTGACCCAAGTCGCAAGTGCGCCCGTAACTCTGAAACGTGAAGGTGGAAAATCTCGTGTGCCTTGAACGGGAACACTTGGCGTCAGAGATGGGTATGGTGGCAGTAGCAGTAGAACTCTCGCCAAGTTCGTCCGGGGAAGTACTGCCACCATGCCGTTTTCTGCCGCCAAGCAGTAACGCATTCGCGTTACTGTGTTCCGGTTTGAAAGGTGTGGTTGCCGGTGAAATTACAGGAACATGAGACATTCCACCTTCACGTCTCACAGTTACGGGCGCATCGGCTGTTATGGGCCGAAGTTACCACATAACACCAGGTGGGCCGTCGGCTCGTTCCGTAAATGTATTACATAAAAAAAAAGTACTTCCGAAGTTCTACTGGAACGAATAAGCTTAAGCCGCCCTCTTAAGCTTATTCGTTCCAGTTTATCTGTTTATCTTTGAGTTAAATAGTGTACGAGCAAATGGCTTCCCTTTGTATGCCCAAAACTATGGTAATACTAGATATCAATTGAAAACAGTCCATGTTTTCTGTCTTTTGAATATGAAAATGAAAACTCGCATGTGTACACTTCACCGCCCACATAATAATAATAATAATAATAATATTGGTGGACATTTCACACAGCGCATCTAGCCCCAAAGTCAGCTAAGCATGGCTTGTATCTTGGAAACCAGACAACTGATATAATACTTCTATACTTTTTTGTAAATACATACATGGGTCTGGGTGTTAATATATGTAACACATATATTAACACCCAGACACAGAATAAACATCCATATTCGTCACACAAATATTTGTCCTGGGTGGGAATCGAACTCACGACCTACAGCGCAGGAGGTTTACTTCCAACTGAGCTATGAGGCAAGTAACATCCGGTATGCCTGCAATACAAAAATTAAGGTCAATTACTGATTAGCGCCAGAAGTCGGTAGGTCATAGACTCCCGCAGAAGTCTGTATTAAGAGCTACCTACCTACCTACCCCTACTACCCTGTGAAGTTTTCTCAACATCGTCCAGAACAAATTGGCTTGGACTTAGCGATAGTCCATCGTAAGTTATTCTAGAAATGGAAGTTATATTTAGCTCACCTCTGCTAATGAAACATCTTGTACCAGAGAAAGGTTGAAACGTCTACCTAAACTGAACAAAATTCCACTTATAATGTAAAGTTTGAGAACTGTATTTGTATGAAAATTTTGTGAAAACACATTCTAGCTAAGTGAGAAAATTTTATCAAGTGAATAGTACGGCACTGGGCCAAGAAGTGAATCTCGTCTGGTGAGATTATGCGCGAAGTATGAATATGTAAGAATAAAAAATATATAATATACGAATTTTGGCAAATTCGCATCTCTTTATATTTCTATCAAATTCTAATCTAATATCTATCACAGGAGAGCGAGATGGTCTAGTGGTACTAACCCCGCGTTTCAATCCGGAGGCCGCCGGTTCAAATCCCGACGTGCACCTATGAGTTTTTCTATTGAAAGTGCGCAATACCACTTTCTCAAAATGGTGAAGGAAAATATCGTGAGGAAACCGACATGTACTAGAACAAAAATTCGAAGACATGGGTCAAGTGCACGAAAGGAGCCTATTTGAGGCGCACTTAAATCCTTTCACCACACAGAGAACCAGTGACTTGAATAGATAGGTAGCCACAGGTTTTCTTTTTATGATTTTTCATGAGAGGCGAAATGGATACAAAAACAATTCAGTTTATATTTAAACTTTATTCTTCAAATTAATCGAGATATTTTGAAACGAAAATGGAGTAACTTGTTAAAAAATACGTCAAAAATTTCTGCTTGTCTCTAAAACTAAGCTCCCTCTAAACATGTGTGGTAAAGACAAGCCGAATTACTTTCTAAGTAAGTAATGTCGCAGTATAACTTATACAGAAACTGGACTTTCGTGTGGCGCAGTCGCAACTTGCAAAGTGGTGTCTTAATGTGTGTCTCTGCAGCTGAGCTAAGCAAGGTATCAACTTGCAGCTAAGTTCTGCTCAGTCTGGTATTTACTTAGCTTTCTAGTTGTAAGGCCCTAGTTGTTCGCCACTCGACTATTGTCAATCCGAATCTGTGTGCAACTACAACCATCTGTTTGACATCAAACGATGATACATTTTTGAGCGAATAATAAAAACAGTGACGGATATTTTTATTGAAATCTAGCTAGGAAAAACGCAGTTAAACTAAAAAATTTGTCCGTTATTAGCCTGGTAGCACTATTCCTAAGTGGAATCGTAATCTGTGTTTTAGGTCTTTTGACAAATACGTACAAAGATGCTCCAAGTCAAAGTGTAAAAATACATTATTTCCATAGACTTCATAAAGAATGGCTTGGAAACGTCATTGAGTAATATCAAACATAAGGTCACGCGTACTTATCGCTAAGTTTGACGCCTATTCAAACCCAATCGACCCTCCATGCGGAGAACAGACATGAAATTCCCCTAAATATTTATTCTCGCAAATATTATTATTGTGAAATTCGTCCAAATCAGTTTATATTTTCGCCCGTACAATTTATTCCACGAGTGTTTCATTGGTATATATCTCTGTCCACAAAACAAACTGTGCAAACTTCTCAACCCTGACGTCTATCAACACTTTTGTCCAATGAACCGAATATATTTTGGAATTAGCTTTGAGAGTAATATATTAGGTTCCCCTTCCACCGTTTGCAGTAAACTTGGCTCATAACTTCAGCTCCGGAAAGGCTTTGCAAGTAAACTCGATGTTTTCCAACTTCCGAAGAGTTTTTGTACTCTTTACGACTTCACAGATTGTCGCGAGGAAGCTAGACCACTCTGCGAAACTCAATTAGCAAAACGCGTTTCGATAAGTTGTTGAAAACAGTTTTGTTTCAATTGTTATCGTACTTGTTGACAACTCCCATATTTTGTTAATACTTTTTTGAGTGCCCGCTGGCTTCCTTCGTCCAAATTACTTCATTGTTTGCCACCATCACATGCCACTTTTCTAAATTATGTTATATTGACTGGTTGAGAAAAGATTGTGCAACTTGATTATTTATGTCTAGCTGTGCGCCGCGGTATCACCCGCCGTTTTGTTTGACGTGGCATGCACACCTCGGCTGTCTAAAATAAAAGTAGCCTTTGTTATTCCTTATAACATCAGCTGTTTGCCGGTGTCCCGTCAAAATAGGTCCAGCCGTTTCAGTGAAAGCCAGAACAAACAGCCTGACACAAGCATTTTTTAAATTCTTATTATGTTATAATAACCGTATTTTCATAGCCGTAGTAAAAACTGTTTTTGATATTGCAAACAAAAATTTCAGGTACATTTTATTTTTATAGATATATAATTAAATAAGACGCTTGTTGAAAACATGAATTTCGTTCGATTCCAAAGACCGGATTCCTAATATGGACTGAGTTAGCTGTTCATTCAGTCCTTGAAACAGTATTCCAAGAAATGACTCACGCAGGGATAGGGAACCTTCCATCAGCCGAATGTTACGACCATTAAATTAGGCTTCACATTTAGAAATGCTTTTAGAATATTCCTCAAGATAAATTTTTCGGAATCGCCTTCAGGTGATGGTGTATGTAATGGTGGTCGATAATATATTTTATATATTTAATTTATAAGAATTTACATAGTTGTCATGTAATATCTACAACATAATCCAATAATTAACCAATGTAATGTTGAACAAAAAATTCAGAGGAACTTGTATCGAGAAAAAAGCTTTGCGATTTTTAGGTTCCCCAAAGGAATTCTCTATAATTTGTTAAGTACAATAAGACATATCGCGGTGTGATTATCGACAAAAGCAGACGTCTCGTCCACCCCATCACGTCAAAGTCGTTAATTTGCTCACTAAGCTCCGTGCACATCGGCGACTAATCTCATTACCGCCCGCGCCCGTGTGCACTCGCCATAATGGATCCCCCCTGACGAGTTGACAAAAGACAGTCGTTTTGTATAACTTCCGGTTGGAAACGAAAGTTTATTGCTGCATTTTCTCCGTAACTGAAATTGTTTTGGGTTTCGAAGTGTAAAACATTTTTCATAGGCACAAATAGGCAAAAATAGCAGGATTTTTTGATTCAGCCATGCGTGGTCTTTGTCGACCGATCATTCTTTTGACTGTGCGCCAACCTCATCTCTACCTTAATGACGCCGCGCCCGCCATAAAAGCTTTAGTAAAGAGTGATGACGTCACCTAAACTACTGTTCGTCCCATTACCTCGTATCCGTCGTGGGATTGCGCTGATCTCTTTTCGTCAGCGTGATGTGTCGAACTCGACTGGCCTCACAGCTCTGTTGGTAGTAGCCTTCTGTGCTGTTGGTCGTGGGTTCGATTCCCACCCAGGACATACATTTATGTTTGTTCTGTGTCTGTGTTAATATACAGGTATTATATATATTTATGTATTTACAAAAAAAAATAAGTACATATTATATTCAGTTATCTGGTTCCCATGACACAAGCTATGTTTAGCTTACTTTGGGGCTAGATGGCGCTGTGTGAAATGTCCACCAATATATATTTATTATTATTATTTATTATTAACTGATTTTATTATTGTTATTTTCAGGTACATTCTTCAGATCTTTGCTATAAACTGAACGACGCAATAGTGAGTAGCCACGACTCAACACTCCTTCAATGCATGTTTGTTAATGAAAATTGTATCTATAATTAATTTATTCATATTTTTTCATTAAATAATATTTAGTAATCTTTCAGATCGCGATAATAATTTTGGCTAAATTTGCAATAACTATACATTTCCATCAGGAAATATATATTAGTAGTTATAAGCTAATAACTTGTGGGTGCCAAGTAGACTTAGTATTATTAGGTACTATTTACAAAAGTCTATAAGTATTCTATCAGTTGTCTATCATCAGTCATTTGTTATCTGGTTTACGTAATAAAAGCTTGTTTGGGCTTAGTGCCTAGTTTGGGGCTAGATGGCGCTTCCTGAAATGCTAAATAATAATAAATAAATATGATTGAGATTTCACACAGCGCCATCTAGCCCCAAAGTAAGCTAAGCATAGCTTGTATCATGGGAACTAGACAACTGATGAAATGCTTATAAACTTTTTGTAAATACATGCATATATAATACATACCCGAATTAACACTAAGACACACAACCAACACCTATGTTCGTTGCACAAATGTTTGGCCTGGGCGGGAAACAGGGAATCGAACCCACGACCTACAGCGCAGAAGGTAGTGTCACTACCAACTGATCAGTGAACCAAATCAGAGCGTGGTGGTCTAGCGGTACTGACCCCCGAGTTTCAATCCGGAGGTTGCCGGTTCAAATCCCGACGTGCACCTATGAGTTTTTCGATTGAAAGATTTATGTGCGCAATATCACGTTCTCTAAACGGTGAAGGAAAACATCGTGAGGAAACCGACATGTCCTAGAACATAAAAAAAAAAATTCGAAGACATGTGTCGAGTGCACGACAGGAGCCTCTTCGAGGCGCACTTACAATCCTTTCACCACACTGGTTCGACAGAACCGGTGACTCGAAGAAGAAGAAGAAGTGAACCAAACGTCCACCAATATATTTATTTATTTATTAGAATTTTGGAAAATCTGAAATTCACTTAGTAAATTATAAAAAACCTACAATAGATTGCATACATTGCTGTATTTGCTGTAGTCAATTCCTCATAGGCTGATTCAAAATTAACGCAATTAAAACTAACTCTGCTCTTTCATATACATTTATATAATTAAATTGTTTTTTAATATTCCTTGCTTTATTTTTCATACATATTTTAGAATAATAAAAAAAATATTAGTATTAGTAGTATCAGTTAATTTTAGAATAATGCCCACGAATCGTTAATTTTAGAATAATGCCCACGAATCCAGATAGTTTTCCAATATCGTTAAACAAATACAACCAAATGGGTTTTATTTATAATGGTGTGATGTCGGCTTCACAGACGGTGTGGTGAGTCACTTTACAATTATCGAGGGCGGCGGCGGCGGGGGGCGGGGAAGGGGGTCAAACACAGGGGTGATTCACCCTCGAATTAATATAAAATGCGGACCGTGACGTCGAGATAAATGGTCTAAAATTTGAATGGATAAAACTGTTGTTCATTGTAGTCGTACCGTTCAGTTGTATAAGAATTTGGGGGCCCACGTTGCTCGCGTCCGTAGATGATAACCCATTGAGTCCCTACACTTGTCCCCCGGGTGCGAAAGGAGCAACCCTAAATAGCAGTAGAACTTGTGCTAAGTTCGCCCGGAGAAGTACTGCCACCACACCTGGCAATCTGCCGCAAAGCAGTGATGCACTCGTATTGCTGTGTTCCGCTGGAAGGGAGTGGGTGCCTGTGAAATTGCAGGCGCATGAGACGTAACATCCCCGTCTCGGGGTGATAGACGCAGCGCAATGCGATTTGAGTCATCTCGTACTTAGGTGGAGAGGACTTGAGTCGTATTGCTGTTGTCTATGGGCGGCGGTGACCACTTAACATCAGGTGGGCCTTCAGCTCGTTCTAAAGCCTACAACACATAAAAAAAAGAATATTTATATCTGTTTTAATAAGCAGTACTCATATTTAACTATGTATAACATTGCTAAATATGAGTACTGCTTATTTATTAAGTTTATACTCATTTAGATAACTGCCACTATTTGAAATACGTGAAGTGCGTACGGGACAGAATCAGTGTCTAAAGTCATATGACTGTTTCTTCCCCCAGGAAGTCGAATAGGTTATGAACAAGTACCAAATTATGCTCTTCATATTATATTTTAATATTTCGTATAATAACATTTTTTAAACAGAAGTAAAGTTAAAATAATTTAAATTTAACAAGTAAACGCTCCCACTAAACTTTCTCTTATATTTATTTCACGGTATAATGTTTTATAACGACGTGAGTAAGCACACGGTTTGGCTGAAAGCCAATTTCATCGTTGGCGGAACACGGAAGTGACGTTTGCGTGTGTAATTCCCGCGGCCTCAAAAATCCACGCTTCATTGGACTTCCCGAACTCCTGTCGACTGCTGTAACCTCGAGGGTGGCAGTTAAAACTTTTAGATGTGCTTTAAAATATCACATTGTCTACAGCGGGACAGTGTTAGAGTGTATCGCGACAGGAGACATGTTGCATTATTTGCGTGACGTCATTAGCAATCGGCGCTCAAATTAAATCAAATCAAATAATTTATTTTCAAACATGGGTCACAAAGATGTAGCCAATTATAATACTATTATAATTCGTAAGCACCAGACTTGTTTTGCCTTAATCTAGGGCATGCAAAAAGAGGTGCTATGAAGTCAGCAGTAGACTAGTAGATTCTAAGTTACACAAAAATGTTCAGTTACTCTATCGGTCAGAAACATGGTAATTAGCAAAATTATGATCATTTCACTGCTGTTCCTTATATATATGCATTCTACCGATTTGATTTTATATACATATCCATACAAATTATACAGCAAACTGAAGCATATTAAAGTTCGGTTACCTTGATCGACATTTGGCGTTAATGACGCAGTAGGCGTATTAGTAATTTAAAATGTAGGCTGTTAGACTAGATAACTGATAGTATTCTTATATGTTTCTTTAAATGCATTCTTATAAACACCCTGACACAAAAACCCTCATTTTCCCCACACAAATATTCTGTAATGTCTGTATTAATAGTCTTGACTGGTAAACTCACGACCTATACCGCTGAAGGCTGTTACTACCATCTGAGCTGTGAGGCAGTCGAACCGTCTACTGATATATTGAGTTACGGGCCGATTATCGCTTTTTGACAAGTTCCGGCATCTGTAAACTTAAATAAATCGTAATACTGTCATATGTCATATTCAAGCCTTAAAACTTTATACCTCCAAAACCAAATCACCACCGGATTATGAAATTCACCACATATTTTCGTACCCGAAGTTTTCTCACCCCACTCTCCAAGTGAGAGCAATATGGAGCCTAATTGCCGCGATTCAGTTTCACCAGCCGACCGTGAGACGACTTGATTGATTATAACCGTTCCAACATTATGGAAATCGGCTTGGACCATTCTCATTAAGGACCAGAAGCAATAGAAATGAAATCCACTGAATGCGGCTCTAATTGGTGATTTAGATCTTAATAGCAGTCAAAACTAGTAACGAAACATCACACCTAAAGCTCTTCATGCTTATACCGCGGTGAAATTCAAGTCCGTTTCCCGTTAATCGCTTGGACGACAGACGCGTTACGTCGGAATCCTCGGGCTCAAATCCTTGCTGGTTTTCTTCCTGGATGCCTATAGAGATATATACAGGGAGTGGGGAAGAAAGTTTATTTTATTTTAGTGACGGCTCGAGCTGACGGCCATGCTAATGTTAGGTGGTAATCGCCACCCATAGACAACAGCAATACTGCTCAAGTCCTCTCCTCCAAATAAAGAGATGACTCAAGACGCATTGCGTTGCGTCCATCACCCAGAGACGGAGATATTCTCATGCCTCTGCAATTTCACCGGCACCCACTTCCTTCCACCGGAACACAGCGATACTTGTGCTTGGCGGCAGATTACCAGGTGTAGTGGCAGTACTTCTCCGGGCGAATTAAGCACAAGTTCTACTGCTACTAAACATATAGAGTGCTTTTGTCTGCCCTTAGCCTCCTTCCACGATGCGAAAGCACTCATCCCTTAAAACCTAACCTAACAATAAAATCTAGCGGTGCAGCTGCTCTGTTCCCATATTACACACAGAGTTTTAATCATTTGACACTTTGGTTTTTCACCTGCATTGATAACATAAGACAAAATATAATGTATTGTGTGTGAATATACTGGCATTCAAACATCGCAGTCTATATGTACAGTAGTTTTAGGGTTCCCTAATCAAAGGACGGGACTCTATTACTAAATGTCTGTTATTACGAGCAGAATATGTAGCTCAACCATCAGTTTGGTTCTTTCTGACCCAAGTAAAAACTGACAAATGCAAAACCATGTGCGTATTAAAGTACTTCGCCCCAAAAGTTGAACTCCAAAGTTGAACAGAGATTTTCAATTAAAAAGAAACAAATGACTGGCGAAGCAACTTTGCTTACTCACTTATCCCCCCTAGGATCGGTCGGCGCCTTTTATTTTATAGCCTTTAATCTTAAAGTATGCTTATCAAAATTAAAACCCAATTTATTTTTGTTTGGACGGTGAATGTTTTTGGAATGGAGAATATGGATAGTAAATTTAGATACGAAGAGCGTTTGATAGCTTCGTGGCGAAGTGGTATTGATTTCCAGTTTCAATTCGGAGTTCGCTGGCTCAAGTCCGCGCATATGATTAAATTCACTTGGAAAAATATGTGCAATGCTACGTTCTCAAAACGGCGAAGGAAAATATCGGCATGTTCTAGAAACAAAAATTCGAAGTGCCAACTAAGAGAGCTTCTTTGAGGTGCACTTTAAATCTCCCACCGCGCTGATTCACATATTATTAGCTAGTAGTATACAGAAAGACGTTCTCGAACACGTGTAGGCGAGATTATGCCTTTTAATTATAGTTATTATATTAATAATGCTTATTTCTAAAGTTAATCAGTGCAGTCGCTCGTATAATGCGAGTTTCTATCGTATTATAGTCGAAGGCGATCCCATTCCTCCAGATTTTCTCCCATTCATTGGTGCCCTTAGTGTCGTTGTGTTTATATATATATATATATATATTTACCGGTTGAGAGCCCTCCGCACTCACCAAAAGCCCGCGCCAACGCTGTCAAGCCATCTGCGGCTCAGTCACTTACGTCAATTGCGTGCTATTTTGTCACTTGCATCATTCGAGAAAAAGATTTTGTCTATACAGCCTTTACAGAACATATATTAGTTATGTATGAACGTAATCAGCATAATAATGTGTATGCTTTAGGTATGCCTACTTAATTATTGTTAGCTTCTGGTCGTTTACTTTATTTATTCTTCAGTATTTTATTATTCTTCAAGTTATTATGCTGCAAATAAAATATTTTTCATTTTCATTTTTAATTTTTACACTGATATGTTTTACTAAGAAAAGAAGACGTAGCGATAATCGCCTTTCTAGCGATTCCGCTACTTCAACTCTACTGATGTTTACTTATGTTTTTCGAGAAATTCATTGAATTATTTCGTTCACAGAGAGAGGCTTAGCTTCGGGCAATCGGAATGAAAGAATCCCATTGAAAATAATAAATTAGATATTTCAAATACTAGGTTTCAATCTTATCAGCTTTTATTAAGCTTCTACGTTATCATGGGTTCCGAAGTTGTATGCCGTATAATTTAAAAGAAGTCTGTGGGTAAATAAAGTCTAAACCATTATTTACTGATGTCTGATGCAGCACAAACTTTACGAGTCAATCGCAACCGTTCCTCTGCAGCTGTTACGGAACCCTGTAACTAAGAAATAAACTTGTTAGAAGCTACACAGAATTGCCAGCGTATAGGAGGGAAAGTCTAATAAATAACATACATTTACGTCATCGAATGTTTCAAAACTTTTTTCAGTCCTTTGTATTTTAGTCATTATTTCCTCGTCCGTTTATTCCTTATGTGTGATAGATAGATACATATATACCATACAAATACAAAATCAAATTAAGTGTATATTGTCGGCTTGTTTGATATATATTAATTTATATACATAATTTAAAAATATTTATTTAATATCTTTTCTTAATCTTTTCTCTTTTCTTAAATCTTTTCTTTGATAATTTTTAATAATTATGAGAAAATTTATTTATTTATTTATTTATTTATTTATTTATTTATTTTATTCACAAACATGTACATTATATTTTTACGGGTAAAACCCAATGCAATACAGTACCTTATAGTCTATACGTTAATATTAAAATTAGAAATCATTAATTAAGTAGGTACATAAATAAAAAATAAAAAATAGTCCGCTAAAAATGTCAAGAGATAATTACAATGATTTGTCATAAATTATGTCGATGTCAAAGTAAATTAATTATAAACTACAATTATAACATAACATCATCATCAATTGAACTAAAAATTAAAAATAAAAAATCAAAAATTACCCATTTAAATACAGAATATAAAATAAATTTACATATAAAAATAATAAAACATATAATTATAATAAAAAGCATAAAAATTAAAAACTAATTACGATAACATAAAATAAAAAACAAAGCTTTTTGGAAATCGCTCAGAGTACAGTAAAATAGATCGATTTTCTCAGCAATCATATTAATGGTGCGGATGCTGCGCGTCAGAGGTGCTTTATGTAGCAGGTTGGTTCGCCCTTTTGGTACTGTTAATAGGGCGGGACGCCTTCGTTTGTGCACAAAGTCTACGGGCACATTCAGCCGCATTTCCTCCAAAATACCTGGATGAGCGATCATCCCTCTCAACACCTTAAACAAATGTAGAGCGAGCGCTGCATCCCTCCTTACTTCTAGCTTGTTGTATCCAACCATGCCTATAACAAACAAGGTTGGATACATCAAAGGGTAGAAGGGGTATATACCGTAGAGCTTCAGGTATAAAAATCTTGTGAACTTATTTTGTATGCGCTCTACCATCTCGTTGTACTTGGCCTCGTGCGGAGCCCATATCGCTGCATTGAACTCCAAATGGCTTCTTACTAAAGCATTATAGAGCGATTTTACTGCTTGCTGATTTGTGAAGCTGTTTGTCTGACGGAGTACAAAACCTAAAGTTTTAAAGGCCTTCTTGCAGATGTTGACCACATGAACCCGGAAATGTAGCTTGTCGTCCAGACGAACCCCTAAATCCCTCACCGAGTTGACTCTCTTCAGCTGAGTACCCCTCAACTGGTAGTCGTGGAAGAGTGGTGTCTTAGCTCGACTAAAAGTTATTATAGAGCATTTGCTGATGTTAAACTGGAGTTCGTTTACCCTACTCCACTCTCCCACCCTGTCCACGTCCCGCTGAAGGCGTACGCAGTCTTCTTCGTCCTTGATGGGCAAGAGTAACTTGAGGTCGTCCGCGAACAACAAGCATTTGGCGTCTTTAACGACGGTCGGCAGGTCGTTTATCATTATGATAAACTCTAGTGGCCCCAGATTACTTCCCTGACTCACACCGGTTAAGGTAGAGTAAGCCTCTGATCTGCATCCCGCGTAGTCGACATACTGCCGCCGGTCCTTCATATAGCTCGCGAAGAACTGCAGCAGTTTGGTGGTGCAGCCGATTGTCGCCAACTTCTGAAGCAAAATGTCGTTGTCGACTAGATCGAACGCTTTTTTGAAGTCGAAGTAGGCGGCGTCGACTTGCACTCCTGCGTCGACTTGCGGTAGCACGAAGGCCATGGATTCAAGCAGGTTCGTCGAGGTGCTATGAGCCGGCCGAAAACCGTGCTGAGCGTCGGACAGCCGTGCCGAGACCTGCACCTGCATACTGCGGTGCACTGCTGATTCAAACACCTTCGCCGCCGTCGACAGAATGGCCACCGGTCGGTATTCCGTCACATCTGAGCCAGAGCCTTTAGGTATAGGAATAACCTTTGTTATCTTCCATCGTTCCGGAAAGTGTGACCTCTCTAGACAAGCATTATAAATGTGGGCGAGTGGTTCCGCAAGCGGCATTCGACAGTCTCTCATAATAAAGACTGGTATGCCGTCCGGGCCTGCGGACCGCTTCGGCTTGAGCCTCGTCAGTTTCAAAATCCGTTTAATCCTAAGAACTGGAGACCATCTCTGAAGACTGACTAAGATTAATATGAATTTATTAATGTAGTTACGTAATAATATAATATATTAGTTATATTTTGTTAAATAATGATTTTTCTTCGTTCTGCCTCCATCTGGTACTACTAAGTAGTTACTGAATTTCAGTTTAGATTTTCCAAATCAAAATACAATTTATTTCGCTACCAAAATCAAGTTTTTACCTTCGGCAGTATAAATAAATCTTTCAGCTTCTATAAAGTTAATCCACCTAAGTCTTACTTAAAGTGAACCTTCTCGTAAAGCCGAGATGTGAAAAGACAATACCTCTTAAGTCCCGAGAGAGATATTTTGTCTCCAGCCACCTTTGGTCGCCGGCCTGTGTTCCATTAGTTGAGATGATAAATTATTATTGCTACTGACTTGCCTATATATAAATAACTCGGAAGCGTTTTGTAAGAATTCTGCAAGAGTATTCTAATAATAGAAGGAGTCTTAGATAGAAGCGTATTAAAACAATTCTATGCTGGTTTAGTGGCAAAATGTGTGAGAAAGAATGAAATTAAAAAGATACAAAAGACGAAGAAAAACGAAGAAGAGAAGATCTTAATCGTATAAATAATGAATTGATAATTGAGGATGATAGAAAAGTAAATAGATTCATTTTGTAGCATTTTTCCCATAGTTAGGTGCTTGTCGTCAACCAAAGTATTTATTGAATTGTAATAAATCGATTAACGACTTCCGGTTTGTTGTGTCATCAACTGTAAGTATCGGGATATCCAGTTGCATTTGATAGATAAATAGATATATAACCTCTATATATTGGGCAAAAAAAAAATTACAAGATATTATATGGATAATTCAATAAACGTAACAAAATTGAATATAAATTGAATTTTTTATTTATTTATTTATTGGGGATAAAAAACAGCTACATAACATATTCTTAACTGATAAAATACATAAATAAGTGTTATTAGTACAGAAGCCTACCACATTATCCACAGATTAATTTACAATATTGACTGAAATGTGTCACTAGAGTTGCTACTATAATATTTATTTAATTAACTCTTACATATCTCTTTAATTAACTATAACCTATAATTTTACACATAACTTTTACTATTATTGAATTGAATTGAATTGAAAAGCAGAAAATTACAAATTTAAATACATGTACCTAAAGCTTGATACATAAATAAAACGAATAACAAAATACTTAAGGGTATTCCACATTCTGACCGACACCAAATTTAATTAAATGTATCACATCAATGTCCGAATTTTTTAAATCCTGACGTCCTGAGCATATATTTTATTCTAAGTAAAAACGCTTCCTCCGCGTTCCGACTGATCCCGGATTAGAAACCGGATTCGCTACCCATTAAAAGTTCCGTGCTCAGCCTCAACACCTTCCTAAGATTGTGGAAACAATCAGAGAATTCCGACGAGTTTAGGGAATCATCCTCTTAGGTTTGGACCACATCTGACCGCCTAATACCGGATTTTGGGTATCCTTTTTTGTCTGTTAGATACGTCATTAGTTAAAACGAAGAACGTTTATTGGGAGTACCAATTATAATATAATAATAATAATAATTTTGGTGGACAATTCACACAGCGCCATCTAGCTCCAAACTAAGCATAACTTGTACTGTGGGAACCAGACTACTGACATAATACATATTATATACTTTTTTGTAAATACATACATTTAATACATATTAGCACCCAGACACAGAACAAACAGCTGTATTCGTCAAACAAATGTTTATCCTGAGTGGGAATCGAACCCACGACAGAATTGTATCAGCGGGTCGAACAGTAAGGGAGGTAGGCAAAACTCCGGTGGTCAGTCTAACTCTTTGTCTAAGCCTTATAATAAGCTTTATATGGTAATCGAGAAATCACCAACAAAGTGGGTTTGTTGAAAGATAACCAGCACACTGGCCTTGAAAGCCGCCACCCTATCAGCAACCCCAAAGTTTACACCGATATGCAACCTGCCACCCTTAAATTGAGATAGCTCAACGCAGCAGATTTCTTAAAATGATTACTTATTCATGTGCCTTGGATGGAAAACGTTCTACAAAACTGCGTGACCTCCAAAGACCACATCAAACTTCCGAGACACCGCCGAGAAAGTCCATGATTTATTTCCAGAAACTGATAGTTAAAATTCATATTTTAACTAACACGTCAAGAATCCTGATTGTTATCTTTACATAATATAAAACAAAGTCGATCCCGCTGTCTGTACGCTTAGATCTTTTTAACTACGCAACGGATTTTAATGCAGTTTTCAGCAATAGATAGAGTGATTCAAAAGGAAGACTTATATGTAATGATTAATAACGATTTATTAAATTTTAACGATAATTGTTCAAGATGTCGGAAGAAATCAAGCCGACATTAATGGCCTACACCGCCGTACACCGGCCTAAACCAAATAAAGTTGTATATCCTTATTAAATTATATTCGACCATCGTCTTCTCTTTTAGGGTATAATGTTCTGCTACCCGTGCGAAGCCCGGGCTGGTCGCTAGTATTCATATATAACAATCAGGATTCTTGGCGTGTTCGACAGCTGTGGCAGAAGTAACGAACTGAGATTCTTAAGCAAGGACACACTGCTTAGCATGCGACGCACGCGCGCCGTGCGAGCGCCGATATGCGCCCAGACTGTTCGCAGACCCATAAAAATAGGGATTTTTGTTAGAAGATTTCCAATAAACAATTGAGAAAGGAGTGTGAATATGTGACAGTTTTCGGCTAGTGCTTTTTGGTATGAAAATATGTGCCTGTGAAAAAATTTACCTGCGCGCTTTTGTGTTTCATAATTTTATTTCGAATTGCTCAATGTGTGGTTTAGGAGTAGTTTCAGTAGTCTTTACTGAAAAATTTTAAAGCATAATAATAATAATTTAATTTCTTTATTCAGACAACAATAGTCCATGAGGTTAGTAAAGCCTTATAACTAAGGGATGTTAGTACTTAATAACTAGACATGATTTAGTCATCTGAGTCAATTTATTCATCAGAGGACAGACAATTTTACTAGCGATAGTATTCAGGATACTGTTTCTTTTCCTAATAATGCATCTCCTAATAATAATTTCACAATGAAGCATAGTCGGTATATAGAGAAAATATAAACGGGCGTAGCTTCTATACTGTTTAGAAGAGTTTGCATATAGTCTGCAAGTGGGAAATAAGGGTTAACTAGTAGTTACCAGCTAATTTATGAATCCGTATGCTACGCCACGCCTTACATTTCAATCCTAAATTGCTCCAACACCTCTTTTAAAAGTTTGAAACTCATTAATTAATTGTATTTTCCCTTTCTCGTAGTACACTTTACCATAAGGGCATAATTGGAAAAAACTGGTATATCGTAGTAAAACAATACCAGTTTAAATGAGAAAAAACAAGTAGCTAATTATTTTGCGCAGCAATACGAAATAACGGACTTCATCGCTAATGAACGAGAAGATTCCTCATTATCTCGCACTTTGGATGACATATTTTTTTTCCAGTGATTTTGTTTTTAAAACCAAATTACTGAACAGATTTTGATGAAATCTATGGTACCAATCTGCGAAAATATAATTTCAAATTAAAAAAAACGGGTTTGTAATGTAGGAAATATGAGGTAACAAACATAAAAAAATATACCAACCAAATTGATAACCTCCTCCTGAAGTCACGCAAACAATAATGACATTAGATAAAGTGCAGTAAAGCTCATTTTTCACATAAAAATGCTCATAATTTCTGTTCTATATTACATAACCAAACCATGCATATCATATATATAACCGTATAACCATAATTATCTGTAAATTCAAGGAGCGATACTTCATTTAACATTATATCTTCACGAGTGGTAGACATGACCACAGATTGCACTATTGTCAGTGCGTTTAGATTTCCATTGGTTCCCAGGCAGCTCAACGGAGCGCGATTTTCTGCATGTTACCGAGAACATACCAATGTGATTCAGTTATGGAAATGCAGATGGCCCACCTGGTGGTAAGTGGTAACCTCTGCCCATAACAAGCAATGCGACTTGTATACTCCCCTACTTAGGTATGACAAGATGATGATTTTTAATTTAGCCATTGTCCCAGCAATGTCTCCGCTAAATATTAGGCTCCGGAAAAACCTATAATTGCGCCCTGATTGTATTGAACAAAAAAAAGCCATGTAAAATGGACTAATTTCTTGAAGAGGAAATGGTAATTATTAATTTGACTTTGAATTGAATAAACTTTTAAGTAAAACTGAATAAAAATGTGTTCAAACACACTACGAACACGGAAGCTTATTAATTTACTTCTAGATCCTTCTTAAATATTTAAAAACCCTTTATAAACTTAGAAAAACAACTAAACGATTCCCTTTACACTTACAAATCCGCAACATCCGGCTAATTAGATTAATTTCTATGGATAAAGATTCAAGTGGATAAATCCAAGTTAATTGGATTAATCGTTGGATTCCCAAGTGATTGGGCTGTGTCGGGCTTCTTAATTTGAAGCTACAATGATACTTTGGTATTCTGAAAGGTATCTGAGGCTTTCTGTACTTATTAAACAAAAGCACTGTCTCTCATTATATTCGAGCTTTTGCTTTTGCACTCAATGCTTTTTTTAGTCTGAAATTTTAATTTCCTTTGGCTTTAGATGCTATTCCGGACTACTGCTTTAGTAATTTTTATGATAATGCGTTTTTTAAATGAGTTGCACTTTTGAAAATGCAAATTGTAGTTGTTTCAGTAGTATTTTGCATTTGTTGTTATTGTATTATAAATAAGAAAACACACTAAAATGAACAATGAATTCATACATTTCCCATTCAAATAAAGCTATTGCTCATTCACGCTCGTCATTTGCGACAGGTAGCCTATAAAATATACACGTTACGAGCTGAGTACACTAATAGCGTGCTAGTAGCAAAACATGACAAATTCAATGAGTTTTGTCACTGGTAGCGTTAGAATGAGCGTTTACTTGATAATAAAGTCTCGGGCTTATTAATTGCTGCATGATACTAACTGGAATGCTAAATAACCGATAGCTAACAGCCCGAAATGCCCGTTAAAATTTACGTTTTGAATTAAAAACAGTCTTAATAGGTTTCTGTAAATTGTCACTTTCGCAAGGCTAAAAGAAAACAATATAAAACCGCTTTGCACTAGTACTCAAGTATTTATCATTATTTATCTTAAACTATCGAAATACACTGAATATGATTTTTGACAATATTCATTCGTGCTAAATGTTTAATACCTTCTCCCTCTTGGTTGTACGACAAACTGATTTTATTATGTTTTATTTAATTACTTGTAAAAGTACATTAACAATGAATAAACTATTAAAACATACACTACACCGTGCTTTATTTCGTTGTAGTATATAGAAATATAAAATCGTAGGCAAGTCGATTTTGGCCCTCTTCAGACGACTCATTGGCTTGTTTGTTTATTATTTAGTAAAAGGACCATCTGAACGTAGCACGCATCAAGCGTTGAATATTTGATCAAACATTCTGGGGGCAGCAATTTCGCGCGAGGCAAACTTTATGAATTAATATAATATTGAAGCTTTGATTTACATTGGTAAATAATCTGCCTACCAGCAGAACGTACATTAAGTGAATTTTAAATGTTATTATTACTGTAGTTACAGGTTTCTGTCAAAAATATGGTTGACCGATATATAGATTGTGGTTTCGAATTCTATAATGGAATATCTAATCCTAATAGAAACCTGCAGTTTCGGTGAAGGAAAACATCGCGAGGAAACCATCACGCCAATGTAGCCATGGTAGGGCAGATGCCTGGCTAGCTACCACTCTCAAGCTGAAAATCTGCTGCTAAGCACTTAGTGTCGTCTGATAGCCTCTTACACACATATAATACATATTAACACCCAGACACAGAACAAACATCAATGTTCGTCACACAAATGTTTGTCCTGGGTGGGAATCGAACCCACGACCTACAGTGCAGAAAGCAGGGTTACTATCAACTGAGCTATGAGGCCAGTGAAGATATAGATCATTATAATGTGCGCCTGTCAAAGACTGTCAATGTAACGAATACATCCAGTAATTCTTCAAAGCTTGGAAGTCATGTTCTAACGCATCAACGCAAAAACGTGAAATTGTCAACATTCCTCGCCACGCACATCGCCTGCGAAGCTCGAACGCTGAATACAAATGTTGCTATTTCGCGAAATGACACGAGTGTCCACATAGCGATTATAAGGATGCACCTCGACGTTATTTAACACACACTCCGACAGCGTGGTGGTGTAGGTACTGACCCCGAGTTTAAATCTGGAGGTCCCCGGTTCAAATCCCGACGAACACCTATGAGTTTTTCGATTGAAAGATTTGTGTGCGATAACCACGTATGTAAAACAGTGAACGAAAACATCATGAGGTAACCGGACATGTCCTAGAATCAATAGAATTAACAATTCGAAGACATTGTCAAATGTACGAAAGGAGCTTCTTTGAGGCGCACTTAAAACCTTTCACCACACTCGAGAGAACTAGTGACTCGAATAGAATAAAATCCGAAAAACTGATGTCTGTTAACATACATTTACATAAACACATTTTGGTTAGTAATGTGTAAATACTAATATAAATAATAATTAATGTATAAATACTTATATATACTCTTATTACTCTTTAGTGTATGAATTTGTATCTATGCGATGATACAATTTTATTAATATTTACATTAAGACGATGATTTGCAGATTATTTAGAAATAATTCTTTTGTATTATCTGACATGCCTAAATGCTTATATATTATTTATATTTATCTCGAAATATCAATAAATGAATTGAATTTAAATCACCAAAAGTCGACAATATTTCTGTCCTTTGTCAACACTTAAAATAAGACACAAATTTACAGTACGGAAAAGCAAAATCGTACAAACTCCGAAACGGATTACGATAAAAAACTATTGCTACATCCCTAACAAGGCCATGAAACGTCCACGCAGACACATTTTGCGGCCATTTGGAAAGATAGTCTCCACTAAACTGTATGTTTATTCGCAAGTTGACAATTAAAATTTGACAATTAAAAAAAAGTGCTGTTGATAAAAGTAACTATTTATTTCCAAATGTTTTTGAAATGTTGCATTTATGCATTTACTATTTGATCCACATGCAGAGTATGTATGGAATGTTTTCCATTCTCCCAAATGATTGGCCTATATTGATGTGTATCATACATTGGAAACGAATCAAGGAACAGTAATTAATGGTTGCTTCAAATTAGTATTGTTTGATTTGCGATCAGAAACTCACATGTGGACTACATGAACAAGCAGTAGAAATTATGCCAAGTTCGTCCATGTCAGTACTGCCACCACACCCATTTTTGCCGCCAAGCGGTAATGCATTCGCGTTACGACTTAGGTCATTTGAGTCTTCGTAACTAAATAGGAGAACCCAAGTCATTTTCCTTGTTAAAAGATTACAACTTAATACCAGGTGGGCCATCTGCTAGTTCCGTAACTGTATCACATAAAATGAAATAAAGCTTAGATTGTAAATTCATATTTGAAAGAATAGTAATTATAATATAGTATGACAGATCTCACAGCTCAGTTGTTACTAATCCTGCCTTCTGCGCTGTAGGTCGTGGGTTCGATTCCCACCCAGGACAAAAATTTGTTCGACGAATATAGATGTATGTTCTGTGTCTGGGTGTCAATATGTTTTATAATGTATGTATTTACCAAAGAGGTATAAGTATTATGTCAGTTGGTTCCCATGATACAAGATTATGCTTAGCTTACTTTGGGGCTAGATGGCGCTGTGAAATAATATCCACCAATATTTATTTATTTATAAGCGATAAGCGACTGATTATTTTTTCTAAAGGCTTTAGTCACCCGCCGCATGCGACCTCTCGCACGGCATACGTCGGAAGCTAGACTACTTAAGCGCTTAAAGCTTATCTTGTGGGTACAGCGTGCAGTCACTTCGTAGTTACTGGTGCATGCGATGCGTCTTGGGACTTATTCTACTAACTACTACTAAACGTGATAATGGCTCTCTCAAAACCATTGTGGTGCTTTCACCACATCCTTTAATTATTTAATCCTTTGATTAAAATGCGCCTCACTGAGGCTCCTTTCGTGCACTTGTTGCCTTGTTCTACCCAAGTCGTATTGTTTGGCAGAGTGTATCGATTTAAAACTAGGTGGGTCATCTGCTCGTTGCGTAACTTAAGACACTGCAAGTCTCGCAAGTAGAAACCGATGCACAATTTCAACTCCAAACCTTTTCAAACCTATGCTTTTTTATAAATATCATATTAGAGACAGAACGAGCTGACGGCCCACCTGATGTTAAGTGGTAACCGCCGCCCATAGACAACAGCAATACCACTCAAGCCCTCTCCACCATCGTACGAGATAACTCAAGTCGCACTGCGTTGCGTCCATCACCCTGAGACGGGGATGTTACGTCTCATGCGCCTGCAATTTCGCCGGCACCTACTCCCTTCCACCGGAACACAGCAACACGAGTGCATCACTGCTTGACGGCAGATTACCAGGTGTGGTGGCAGTACTTCTCTGGGTGAACTTGGCACAAGTTCTATTGCTACTTTGGGTTGCTCCTTTCGCACCACCCGGGGGACACGTGTAGGGATTCAAAGGGTTATCATCTACGGACGTGAACAACAAGGCCCCCCCAGGTGCTTCGAATGGGACAAGTTTGACTCAATTAATTTTGAAGAACATTAGTGTCAAACCATTTCAAGTTTATTAAGCACTTCTATGCTATTGAATAGCGCCTCATTTCATAATATAGTAGATGGTTATTAACTTGATAATCAATCCCTTCTGACAGGGCAATTATGTTTAATTTGGGTAATTTAATAAAAAAGCTTTGATGCCTGTTATTGTATAATTAAACATTAATCACTTTCAAACTCCAACAAGAATGTGAGCATTGTCGGTTTATTTCATAATCGGTTTGTTCATATTTCTTCCCTTCTATTAACAAAAGTAAATTATAATTACCGTTCTTAGAACTGACTGTTAGATCAGGCACTGCAATTAATAAAAATCTTTTTCTTTAGTAATCTTACTGAGCGTAACATGGTAATTTGTAAAGTATAAAATATATATATTTGTATATAGATATATATAGTATAATATATATTATCTGTATATTTTTGTGCTTATTATGTGTTAAAGTAGTGTTTCCTTTCATACCACCAGATAAAAAAAAATGTTATTATTTGTAATAAATAAGGATAAAAATGGAGTAATATCCACTCCAAACAACCCCTACACAACAGCTTTTTATCTATATAACTACTTAAGTAAGAGAATCTGGCTGCAAAAGTAACAGGTACATGTACCTATTTATTTACTTAATAGGCTCTTGTCAACATTCTCAGACAACGATATTTCGATACGTTATTGTATTACAGAGCTTAATAAAATCTCTAATTGCTGTCAACTTATCTCGTGTATACAAAGATAACTTAGTTGCCAAGATTTTTCTTAAAGTGCCATCGACATATTAGCTCCGCTAAAAGCAGATTTAGAATAGAAGCTAGAGACAGACACTGAAGCAAAATTTATCTCTTCAAATAAGACTCTCGGATACAAAGGTAGCATTGGATCTGAAAATAGACAAACTGGTTCTCGAGCTAGACTGGATGACAATAGTCGACTTCTCGACTGACAACTCGTACGGACAGTTGTCGGAACATTGTACAACTTATAATGAGCTTATCTGTATATGCGTTTGGATAAAGATTCTACATATCATCTGTCGGAATGTCGATGCTGGAACGAATAGGGTTGATAAAGCTGAGTTTTTCTGTGTTGTGAAATAACTTCAGCTGGTTTAAAAATACAGAATACAAATAAAAATATTGTGTCAACTTTGTAACCTTTTTATGAACTAATATCTCTCTAAGACAAAGCTTAAAGGATGACGGTTCTTTGTGATTAAGTAACGGAATGAGATTGCCTGATGTTGAGCAATATATCCTGCTCTGTAGAACATCCTTTACTTAATTATGGGATGACGCGTTGTGAGCCTTGAAAACGAAACGACTAATTTAACGGTACTTTCTTATGTCTGCCTCCGAGCAGCAACGAATATGAATTATTATTCCAACTTGAAAGGTGAACTTACAAGCACGTTGGAAATTCCACCTTAAGTCTCACAGCTACATATATATAATATTAAATAATAATAATATTAAAAACAATTTGAATCATTGTTTAAGTGTTAGGAAAGAATGGAATTAAAAATATTCGAAGCTGAATTAGCAACCAGTGCTTCAGAAAATTAAAACTAGATGTAATTTTTTTTATGTTGTCATTATCTTAGATATCTAGAATCATTCAGATAAAAAGCTTACCTTAGTAATAAACCAACAAACGAAACAAAGAAGCTATCATTTTCGGCAGCACTTAAAATGAAAAGATCAATGACCGCTCCCGCTAGCCAATCATCTCAAATCTATAACAGCCATGCTATTGTACCATGATACGCCTCAACGAACTCGTGTAAAAACCCCGCTATCCCCGTCACGACACCTGCCAGTCTCTGACTAAGAATAATAACATTATTTACAGGCCTCACAGCTACCCTGCCTTCTGCGCTGTAGGTCGTGGGCTCGATTCAAACATTTGAGTGACGAACATGGTTGTCAATGTTAATATGTACTAAGTATATGTATGTAATTAAAAAAAATATGTGTTCTATCAGTTGTCTGGTTCCCATATTACAAGCTATGCTTAGTTTGGGGCTAGATGGCGCTGTGAGAATTGTCCACCTATATTATTATTATTATCGACGAAAGATTCATAACGTGATTAGAAAATAAAAGCCACATTAACTGTTTCAGCGGAATAAAAACACTGTTTTAGTTAAAATACTCTTTATATTAAGAAATTAACATTTCTGTTCTTAGACTCCTTTCTGATATTTATTTTATGTAATTAATCTGAATTTAAATACTTCTGATTGTTCATCTCTGGCTAAGCTTAACGGTAGTGATTGATGGATTGCAATGCTCATACGAATTCTGAAATGAGCTCGAACTTCCATTGAATAAAACACAGTGGGTTTACCAACACACGGCGGTAGAGCACTTTCTAATGTTTTCAAAACTGTCACTAAATCTCTAACAGCGTGTTCTAGCAGCCTCATTTGACAGACAGAACTACTAACAAAACCTTCCCTGATACCTAATAAAGGGTTAACCGATAGGCTGCGAACACAGCTACAGCTATGACAAAAGCCATTCGTATTTCAACAGTCTCCTAACATTCCTTAAAGTAGTTGCTATTCCCGTCTAAGTAACTCGTAAGTAGCAGTCTGAAGCTATATCGGCTGAAAGTGGCCCGAGAAGCGTCTTATGGCCCGTCCCAAGAATTCCCTAACTTGGGGACTTAATGAAGACGGTTTTGGCTGTGAAGTTACATTCCTTTTGTAATTGATGTGTCAGTCTAGGGATCGGAGTTTCATTTGACTTGTGTTTTTCCCATATATTCTTTCGTTGGGTTAGTGAAATGGGTAATGATACAGTGTGCCAAATACAATCTTGTTATGTGAGTACTGAGTTTGCACGCCAACCTTTTTCACCCAGGAGGCAAGTAGAACGCTTTTTGCTCAATGTATATTCAGTTCAGTTTATTTTATTTCATAAAAGTTATGGTACATAGGTTTATATTTTATTAGTGGTAAAAAAAAATGTGCGTGTGTCAGGATGATCAATGCCCACAGTGGAGAGGTCAATAAAAAAAACACCATTTTTCTTTGGAATAAACAAAAAGTTCTTCGTTCGTTTGGCACGAGCAATCAATCAATCAATGGCATGTAGCCCAGTGCGGATCGGTGTCAAACGGGGCTAGTAGTAACCACCCACCGGGTATGCCTTATACCCGCTCCGCTTATTTGTCATGTCGCTTGACGTGACATATTGTTCAGTGATCTATCAGTGTCCTTTAATACGGCACCAGACTCGTCTAATCATCCAACTGATCGGCCAACGTCTAATGTGTGAAAGAATTGTTCGTGCGAGTTTGACGTTAGGGCGCACTCCCACTTTGTCGTGACGACAGATAATCGTGTAGTTTTAAGTGTCGTGGCTTAATAGAAAATAAACGCACTACTGATCTCCTAGGGAACGTGGAGGCGACTGTAGTTGTAGCTTGCTACTGATGTGCAAACGTCAAAGTGACTGCCGTGAATCGATAAAATGTCGTCGTGATTCAATGTGAACAGCTAGATACAATAGTCGCTAAACGATAAAAAAAAATTACGGCAAACAGTCGTTATAATGGGGACAGAGACGATAGTCGTCCGACGATAAATAACCGTTACGACATAGTGGGAACGCGCCCTTATTCGGTAGAGTTGGCCCAAGATTGTAATGGTGGCTACCTCTTAACGTGTTCCCGGCAAGGTTTGATATGGGCAGCTTCAAGCGTAATATAAAAAAAAAACTCCAGGGTAGGCAACGCATCAGTAATGTCGTTGACGTCAATAGACTGCGGTGACCGTGGCGGGCCATAAGCCTGATAGCCTACACTTAAAAAAAAAGTACATATATAAGAGATAAATAAGCATCTTGTTTATACCTGCGTTGTTGATGCTGAGCTCGCTATGTCTGGACAACCGGTTTGTGGTTTCGTTAAATTTGCATAGATTTGCCCGTTTGTACTTGGAGGGTTTGACGATGGGATGGTGCCGGCATAAGAGCTATACAGCTGTTTGGAATTACAAAGGGGATTTATTCAAGAAATTCATGCTCTCAAATTACAATGTTTTTAACCGATTTTAAACGTAAGTTATATCTAACACTCATTTCTTCGACGGAAGGAATTCCGACGGAAAGGCCTTCTATCATCTATTTTATTTTAATTTAATTATTTTTAAACTTAGATTTAGTTAATTAATCAATTAGTTAGACATAATAAAAAAAAATATTGTACAAAGGTGTCTTTAATGCATTCTATGAATACATTTAAGTAAAATTATGTGTTACTAAAATCTGCAAATTCATGGGCTTCATATATACATGTAATTTTGTTGGTGATCTTATATCAATAAATAAATAACCGATCCGGAGTATAAAATGAAAGTTTTCTGTGCTGCTCACCTTATCTGACGGTAGCTATCTTGGTATCCCGGCTAGCAAAGCTAGCAGCTGAATGTTGGGCGTAAACTTCTCCGGTCTTGAGTATCCACGTTACCCGCTACACAGACTCCTAGTACAGAAGCTTAAGTGTGAAAACTTTGTTATTTTAGGAGGTTATCGACCTGAACATGAACAAAAGTAGCTTCTCAGTTCACGAGAGGATTTTGGTGCTACTTGGTTCGGACTTCCAGTTTCTTAAAAATTACGGAATGAGCAAATTGGCCCACCTTAAGTAAAACGTATCCATTACAAAGCAATACGATATATCCCTAGTACTTACGACTAGATCGAAGTCGCATCCATTCTCGCTTTATTCAGAGTCAAAGTCAAAAACTTTGTGACTTGCCAACTTGACCCTCCATGGGGTGGAATAGCCAAGAAACCCCTAAGGAGAGCTTCCTTTTTTTGCGAGCACGATCTTTGTAAAAATCTGAGTACTTAGATCAATGTTACATTTAAGACTACATAAAATACTGAAATAAGATATTACAATGTTTTGTGTATCGTTGAGCAGAGCGACATCAGACCATGGGAATTTATCATTTATATAATCATTGACAGTGTAATAAGCCTTACTTAATAGACGCTTTTTATATATGACTTGAGTTTTTGGGTCGGAAGCTTCGTTGCCTGTATTGAATTCTCAAGTTCGTTTCGTCCAATTCTCAAGTCGGACAAACTTAAGAATTTAATAAATCAGACTCTTCTGTAGTTTGCTCTTCTCAGCGACTGCGAAGTTGCATCGCTAATTCTATTGAAGGTATTATTTTCTTTGTTTCTTCAATTGTTAATTTACTGGTATTTTTAACTAGACGATAATGAGATGCTTCGCTAATTACTCTTACTGTGGCTCCCAAATGGTGGTGGGCGAGTTGATTGAAATGCCAGGGATAGGATTCACTTCCGCGTCGATTCTATTCCTACACTCTAAAGAAACATACAAGGCCTGGACATAATAGTACTTGTATGTATGTTTATCTACAAATCAACAAATGGTTGTTGGATTCTACGAATTACCTCAACTGTAGAACAATGTAGAAGATCTCCAACATATAAATATCATAATCTTAACCAAACAATATATCCGGCTCCTTTTATCATAGTTTTTAAGTCTAATCATAAGCTTCTAAACAGAAAGTTTCACTTAAATTAGTCCAGTAGTTTATGCGGCAAATTCGAAAGAATAAACAAACATTTCTGACTGTTAATATATGTTGATATGTTATTATATTTACAGAAAAGTGTATAAATATTCCGTTATAATCTCAACGTAGCACAAACTATGCCTAGTTTGGGGCTAGATGGCGCTGTGTGAAATGTCCGAACTTGTGATGAATACATATTAATACCCAGACCCAGAACAAACATCTATGGTCGTCACACAAACGTTTGTCATGCGTGGAAACCGGACCCTCGACCTACAGAGCAGAAGGCACAGTTACTACCAACTGAGCTATGAGGTCAAGATACTGATGTTACGAGCTTGCAGATACTGCATAGCAATCAGCGGAACAGCTAGCTCCACCTCTATAAAACAATATAAATATACGTTTTTTTCTTTTCCAGGTAAGGCTTCAACCGACTCCCAAGACACTATAATTAAACTTCTTCTAATGCACCATCAACACATGTACTTTCCCAGCGGTCATGGTATAAAGAGCAGTAGCCGTGGGTAAGTTTACCACAATAGGATGATACTTGCGAGTTCAAGGGTAAAGGCCGTAGCTGCGTTTATTGTACCGAGACGCATAATGATACCATGTGTAAGTGGATATTGTATGTTGGGTATTTTTACCTCACTTGTCTACTACAGGGTTAACGGCGTACCAATTTGGAGATATAGCGACTGGTTTTTAATTATCCAGTGTACATTTATATTGGGTATTTAATGGTTCCTAAATGTGGATCTAAATAATGTCATTGATGATAATATCAATGATATTATTATCGACAGGCCTCACAGGCTACACACACTTCTTAAGTTCTTAAGTTTATACACTCTAGTATTTAATTTATTTCTTGATATACCTTTCTAGTTAAAAAAAACTAGATATTATTATTCTCGGCAGGTACTCAATCTTCGCCGTCACGTAAAAACGGTGACCATTACGAATTTCATGGGTTTTGTACTCCCCGTCACGAATCTCGGAAACTTTTAATAGCTCACTCCTAAGATGGTTTGTTTACTCGACGCTATCCGTAATTAACTGGATAAATGATTACCGTGGAAGCCGAGATTATAGATTACACGGTAACTTATAATTACGATTATGACTTTGGTTCTAAAGTAAATAAAAGTTGTGTAAGCTAGGTAAATCTCTCGGTTGGTGGTTGATATGTCTTCCTCTTTTGATTCTTTGTGTTTTTTTGTGTGATACAGAACGTGCAGATGGCCCACTTGGTGTTAAGTGGTAACCTCTGCCCATAACAAGCGATCCGTTTGAGTCCTCCCCTACTGGGTACGACAAGACCCAAGTCGCATCGTTTACTCCCGTACTCTGAGGTGTGTTTTATCATGGGAACCAGACAACTGATATAAAACTTATATAGTTTTTGTTTTGTAAATACATACATTTTAACACCTAGACACAAAACAAACATATTCGTCACACAAATGTTTGTCCTGGGTGGGAATCGAACGCACGACCTACAACGCAGAAGGCAGGGACTACCAACTGAGCTATGAGACCAGTCAAATATCATAAATTATATTTTATTATATTATTATAAAGTGATCGACGTCATAAATATGCAAATACTCTTACATAGAGTTTGGTGCGACAAAACTCTATTCAAATGAAAAAGGATCAGGAAGGAATCAATATGTAATCATGTCTGTAATCCCTTATATATGATGTATGTAATGTGATATATAAATAAGTGAGAACCTAACCCGTCTCTACCGCTCGATAGAATTCGAAGCTCATTAATGAAGTAAAATCGTAATTTGATCTATACAAGTAAGCTTCAAGGCGACGCCTACACTTAAATACCCCAAAATATAAGGTATCACGTGTCACGATAAGTAAGAAACATTATATTATCTCCTTACCTTACTAACTCCACGTAACATTTTAAATTACACTATCGAGAACATCTAAGGTTTCATCAACGGCTTCCTTAATTAAGTGACACAAAACTCTTTTTAACTCGAAGAAAAAGCTCTAGACTATCCTTGAGGGATATTCCACTTGAATTTAAGCCGTAAGTTGAACTATTTAAGTCGAAATCCGTTTAGAGGGTAAGTTGTTAGGACCAGGAGTCAATTTGCATGCGTGTAAGCCGCTGGCGTGTATCCACTGGGGTCGAAATTGCTCAGAAGTATTTAAAGTGCAAGTTACCAAAGGGTGTATTATTAATATTGCTTTGATGATAAAAGCGAGCTTCGTATTTATTATTTTAATATGCATTTTCAAGAGCAGTGAAACTCACGCCTAGTTCGTCAGAGGAAGTAGTGCCCACTTCTGCCGCCAAGCAGTAACGCGTTCGCGTTACTGTGTTCCGATTTGAAAGTGGTTGCCAGTGAAATTACAGGCACATGAGACATCCCGCCTACACGTCTCAGTACGGGCGTATACGATGCGACTTGGGTCTTATCGTGCCTAGTAGGAGACGACCCAAGTCGCATCTCTTGTTATGGGTAGAGGTTACCACTTAACACCAGGTGGGCCGTTGGCTCGATCCATAATTGTATCACATTAAAAAAAATGCTTACTAGAGCTTGATTATTTAAATAAAACCGTAGCAAAAACACATTCGCATAGACCGTTATTGATACTGGTTGAATTAAATGTATTGGGTAAAATTATGGCCAAGTAAAATGTTATGTACTCCTTAGGGGCTAGTAAAAATGTATAAGAAACCAAGTATTATAACTACTTTATTGTGGCTGGAGAGAAGAATAACATCACACATAAATGTAATTTCTTTTTTGGAAATTTCACACAGCGCAATCTAGCCCCAAAGTAAGCTAAGCATAGCTTGTGTCATAGGAACCAAACAACTGATATAATACTTATTATTATATATAAAAATAATACATATTAGCACAGAACATGTTATCTATGTTTGTCCCATTAACGTTTGTCCTGGGTGGGAATCGAACCCACGACCTCCAGCACAGAAGGTAGGGTGACCAACTGAGCTGTAAGGCCAGTCAGTATCAGAGTAAAACTCATAACACGCTTGAACAGTAAATTTTACTTCCTAAATGTTACTGTAAAATGTTGCTAGCAAAAGACACTAGCGTTCAAATTGAAGTATGAGGGATGAATTCGCAGCTTGCAAATTGCTTCAACACATTGGCCTGATTTTTCCCCAAAAAGTCGTTTATCAAGGGGCACAGTGCACGGCGGCACGGCGGCGGCACGGCGGCTATTCGGTCTCTCTTTGCTTTTATATATCGCTCTTTGTGCCGTCACTCTTCTGCTATTTGCTACTACCATTCGCAGGATGAAATTCTCCGTTGCCAGAATTGCCCTATTTTACGTCTATCCTGTCGGAGTGTCTGTAATTGCGTTAATGTTTTTAAAACAAAACCTTAACTCAAATAAATATTGGTGGATATTTCGCACAGCGCCATTTAGCCCCAAAGTGAGCTAAGTAAATAGCTTGTATCATGGGAACCACACGACTAATATAATACTTAAATACTATTATTGTAAATACATACATATAATTTTTACAATTTTAACATTCACAGACAAAGAACAAACACCTATGTTCGTCACACAAATGTTTGTCCTGGGTGGGAATCGAACCCACGACCTACAGCGCTTAGGCAAGGATACTACCACTGAGCTATAGGCCAACCAATTAACGTAAAATAATGTTAAAAGAATGTTTTAATTTCTTGGATTTGCGTATTTCGGGTTCCATCTATATCTGTCTCTTATGTTCTGTGTATTTTCTCGGATTTTATAAAACACTGGAACTTTTTATCAACAGGTTTATGTTAAGATACAAATCTACGTCACGGCAACCCTTTTATGTATGAAACCAGTTGTCACGAGTACCTTGCATACCGTATCAGTATGCTGAACCAAGTTCCTGTCTGGAAAAGATAACATGCATCGTTATTCGCTTTGTATCTGAGTTGGTTCCCATTTACAAACCTGATCGTTATCAATCTTGACAGTTCTATTCTTTGGAGTTCTAATCTTTGTAACTTAGATGTCATTTATTAACTGTCTTTTATCGCCCTCATTATTCTAATATCTCAGGCTCCCGTCATCGTAGCGAGATAAAATATTTAACATTTAAGTAAAAATCATGAACTTTAATACAAAAAGCTTCAAAAGCAGTTACGTAGTTTTTCGCAATGCCTAAAAAGTTGACAATTACGTTTTATAATTGAGGATTTTATTTAAAAAAATTACAATTTTTAGTAGTTTATTACAAAATACATACAATATTATATTAATTAAATATATTATTAATATTTAAAAAACTATTCTATTCCACAAAACTCAAGAGTCTCTTGGGGCAACGGTCCAGGTCCCGTTTTGTAATTTATAGCTGACAATTAGCTACTCAAACGGTTGACCAGCCATGCGTTGTGTTCACTTTCTTCAATTTATGAGGATTTGGGAGATTATGAGAATTAATGGGTTTACCGTTGCTAGGTTACTTTACATTAAGTATCTTGACGGTTTCCAAATTTATTTGCTGAATTAATTTTCGGCACTTATAGTTTAAAAGATACATCGCATTATCTGGCAACCACTTCACATCCTATTATGTATATATTTATAAGTGGTTATTTAACTATGTTACAATATAATTTACGAGAAAAAATTGATTGTTTTACCCGCTATAAGACGTAGTACCAACCCCAGCAAACAAAAACCGACCTATTGCTTGCGTGACATATTGATGATATCCAATATGGATGCAAGCTATACCAGTTAGTTAAAATAAATTATTAATTTCTTCAGTCCCTATTTAATAAGTCTTAATATTTTTTTATTTGCTGTAATTGACGGAACGATCTGACGGCCCACTTGATATTAAGTGGTTTTCTGACTATCAGTTTCACTAATTAAGGCTGGCAATACTTCTAAGCTTCCAGCTTAATCCTCTCTCATCCACGCCACCGCTCATTGATCTGTTCCATTAACGTAATTCTCACTTAATCCTGTACGGTTATCGCCATTGACGTCATGATCCCGCGTCCTTCCGTCTGGCTGACGTCTGCCATCGCGGCCGTGACGTTGAGAGTGAAATGTGCCGGTTCACCAGCCAAGCGGACCATAAGCCACGCCATCACAACAGTTAGTTCATTGTGTATTATTTATCTAATGGTTTCACATTCTTATGAACACATCAGTTAAGCTTTATCATAAGCTTCTGATGAAACCTAAGCAATAGGCGAAATTTTGACAATGTCGTGCTACTTGACAGGCCTCACAGATCAGTTGGTAGTAACCCTGCCTTCTGCGCTGTAGGTCGTGGGTTCGATTCTCACCCAGGAAAAACGTTTGGGTGACGAACTTAGATGTTTGTTTTCAAAATCAAAAATCAAAATCGAAATCATTTATTTTCCATAAAAGTTTTCATGTACATAATTTGTCTGTGGACCTCGCACTAGGGCTAGCCTGTATCGCGGGTATCCAAATACGATTATTCTGTTCTGTGTCTGGGTGTTGATATTATATGTATGTATTTACAAAAAAAGTATATAAGTATTATATCAGTTGTCTGGTTCCCATAATACAAGCTGTGCTTAGCTTACTTTGGGACTAGATGGCGCTGTGTGAAATGTCCACCAATATTACATTATTATTACTTGTGTGTGGTTGTGATTGCTGGTGAAATTACAGGCCCTTGAGAAATTCCGTTCCAGACGTTACATCTCAACACCAGATGGGCTATTTGCTCGTTCAATAATTAATTCACATAAGAAAATCGCATAAGAGCTTTTAGTAAGCTTACTCTGGCCATTTCTTCTCATCTAGTGAACAAATAGCAATGTAATAACCTAAAGTGTATCTCGTTAAACTGACTAGGCTGTGAGTAATAGCGGTTTATCCAGTGATCATTCCCAGCTTCGTTCATTACAATGCGGGTAAAAAAAACAAGACATTATTGAGAGCAGAAATGCGTGTTCTTATAACCGGTTATACCAGTGTTAGAGAGATCTAAATATTTTGATGCGGATTACATGGCTTCGTAGCACCGTGACGGTTTCAAGATCATTTAATATGAATTTCTCGTAGCGTAGCTTGTGTGGTAGATAGCGTATTTGGGTGACCACTGATCGCATCGGTCGTTACTTTAAAATTGTTAAAAGTTTATATACGTAATTCCTTGTTCTTTAGACTGTGTATGAAAACATCTTTAGGCAACCACTGTCTTAGTTCGAAGACGAATTTTGGATACATTGGATATTTGGATACAAGGAAAAAAATGAAGCCCTTTTAGGGGTTTCTTGTTTGTTCTTCCCCATGGAGGGTGGGATAGGGTTTGAACAGGTGTCAAACTTAGCGATAAGTTCGCGTGTCCTTATGTTTTGAATACTATTGACGTTTCCAAGTCATTTCTTTATGAATTCTATGAAAATAAAGTTTTTTGACTTTGACAAGTTTCAAGTTTACGAAAGGAACTTCTTTGAAGTGCACTTCAATCCTTTCGCCACACAATTTCAAGAGAGTCAGTGACACGAGTAATGGAATCAACATTTGAACATAGTTGAACATAATATGTAGTTATTATTATTTACTTTGAAGTCGAACATAGCTCATTCCACAATTATTTGCGACGGCCGGGATTCGAATCCGATACCCCACGCATTATTGAGAAGGTACTACCAATTCAGATGTATAACATATTTTGCCTTTGTCTTAGTAGAGGATTAACTTTGAAATTAAGCTCCAGTAACCCCTGCTTAAGTACTTGCACACTTAACACACTGGACACTTAGCATCAAGAGAATCAGAATCCTTTTAAGGATGCGCCTGTATCCCGTCTCCCGGATATCCGGCCGACCGGTTCATTAATCACATATATCGGTTAACAGAATCGAGAGGCCAAATGGACTCTCTCCCTCATCCGGAGGGATAATAGAGCGGTATAAAACGATTAGTGGAACTTAATAAGATTCTTTTAGCGAAGTTTAGTTTCGATGTGTTAGGAAGTTCATTCTTTTGGAGATACAGCTTTCTTATTAATAGTGAGTAGTGACAGATATAATTTTGTTAGAGCGTAATTGTTTAATAGTAGAAACTTTTGAAAGATATGGCCGATGCCGATGAAATTACAGGCACATGAGATATTACACACACACGTCTCAGAGTTACGGGCGATACGATGCGACTTGGGCCTTATCGTACTTACTAGGGAGAACCCAAGTCGCATCGGTTCATGGGCAGAGGTTTCCACTTAACACTGCGTCTCAAATAGACTGCAATCTCAAATTAAAATTCATTTATTTATAACAAACAGGTTAAATAAAGTTCTTAATAGGTAGCAACATTGAGGTGCACTGTGATCTGGCACAGGGCATACAAATTTTTTATATATATATAATTTTACTGACATGTTGTTCAGTGTCAGTGCGGTCTAGATGTAAAACGCTTGTCTAGGAGTAACATAGGTGAATTTATTTTAATTTTTCCCTTCCGGGTAAGAATATTAATTCTAAAGTAAAAGCGAAGAAAAGTAAAGCATAAAATTCGATTAATTCTTAATCAAGCCAAGATCTCACACGTCACATTTCCGAGAATTATCTGACCGAATTCCGGCCACCAGTTAAATTCTCACTTTGTAATTTCGCTGGCAATTGCAGGTACTTTTCAACTCGCTTTATAAAGTTCCCGAGATGCCTCGCCGGCAATAAATCCAATAAAATTTCCAAAGTTCTCAGAACAGGCGCACCTACCCTGCGCTCAGCTTCAACTTTGTTTGGCTGTTGTTTTAGTGGATTTTATTTCACATGTTTGCACTTCGTAACAATTTATTAAATGTAATAGATAAATAAATAAATAAATATTTGTGTACATTTCACACAGCGCCATCTAGCCCTAAGCATAGCTTGTATGCTATGGGAACTAGAAAACTGATAGAATCAATAATTATTTACTTATTTTATATTTTACTTCATACATATTATGTACTATAATACATATCAACACCCAGACAGAACGAAATGCAATTTTCGTCATATAAACGTTTATTATAATGGAAAGAATCGAACCCACTAAGTAAATAAATATAGATATAAATATGTACTTCACGATAACATAAGTCAATTAGTGAAATCACATATTCAGAAAAAAAACCTTCTAAAATCTACCGATAACCAATTCCCAAACCAAATGCTGTAGATTTAGAGCAACCCCACTTCCAAAAAGATGAATTTAACTCTTGGCTTCTGACTCTTCTAATTAAACTATTAGACTTTTTTTTATGACAGATGTTAACTCATTAACTCTTAACTATACCTATAAAGTACGAAACATACTAACTTGTGTCACTTATACTACCATTTAAGACGCGACTGCTTATTTATACATGCAAATTGAAATGCCATCTGACCAGTTTCTGTGGACCTTTCGGACATCACAGTTATGTTAAACGCAATATCTTTATAGCTTTTCGTTAACAGCTTAATACGAGGCAGTGAGCTTTTTAACTTTGTATTAAGATGTGACATGTGCGTTGGTATGAGATTTGTCCCGGCTGTAGGATTATGCTGGGATTTAATTTTGGAGGAAAGTGTTAGCCGAGTCATTTGCGGTACAAAGGCTGTTGTAAGCTCGTCTAATTTTTTAAGATAGTGTAAGATAGATGGTTAACTCTTTATTGGTCACTATACATGGAAATTTCGCTACAGTAAATCATTTATTCATGGTAAATCAATAAACTAAGGTAGTAGAATAGGCAGCCTTATCGCTAATTGCAATTTATTCCAGGCAGCCTTGGATAGCTGTAAGCTTGTTTGAAAAGTACTATTGAGACACTGACTGCCTAGGAGAAACCGCCAATGCTAAACAGCGTCTTTCTATCTATGTATGTATGAGATATTATGTTTTATATGGGTAAATCACAAGCGTAGAAGCTCTACCGTAACCTAAAATATGAACACAAATCCGAAATAATCCGAAGATATTCTAAAGACGTCGCGTTGTTACACGCGAATCATCCTTTGAGTACGGATCCCTTTTACGCGGCAAGGTGGATTGTGTAAATTGACTTGAAATTAAAGTAACTGTTCACTGGCGATTATATCTCTTACTAATAATGAAATTAGTTGCGTTTTTATTCATAAATTCGGAGTGCTCATATCGATTTAAAAGATATAAAATGCACGGTAACCTGTTCTGTATTTATCATGTAGTCGGGTGGAATCGATAACAGGTTCTTCTTTATACATACACCGGGTTTACGATACTAATGCATTCGTTCTGCAAACACGTGACTGCGTTGGTGTACTGCCAGACCAACTGAACGAATACCGCACCCTGGGTGTGGGTAGGGTGGGTAGATAGGTGGTTGCCATTTCATGGGCACACATTTTCTGGACCTTCTGATGTAAAATATGTGCCCATGATTTCTAGCGAAACAACGCATTCTATAAAATTAATGGGATAAATCTAATTATCTAATTGGAGTAATTGTTAAAAGCTTATTACAGTGTCTACGAAAATTAACGGAAAACCCGGTTTATATTTCAGAAATTTTAATAATACAAAACTAAGTTATGAAATTTTTAAAAACAACACCTTTTTCTGATCATTTTGTTAACATGTTACTTTTATTTAACATGTATACAGTCTGATATAATATTTGAAGTTTATTAATATTTCGCATACTAAAAGTTTAGTTTTGAGATTTCCGTAACAACCTACTTAACTTGAAATTATTGCTACTTTCATTCATACACGCAAGGTCGTGAAACACCGCACGCGACGATTCTATCAAGAACAAATTGACTGCAATAAAATATACAAATTATTACGATATTACAAACAAATAATTACTAGGCTCAACAAAATTAAAAAACTGATTCATCGCCACTGAACGAGAATGATTCGTTGAAATCGTTATCTCGCACTTGAATGACATATTTTTTCCAGTTATTTTGATTTAATTTTTGAACGATTTCATTGAAATTTATATGGGACCAATCTGAGTGAATATAAATATGAAATAAATGAATTTTCCAAACTGATTTATAAATGAAAAAAATACATTTGAATTGAGAACCTCCTCCTTTATCTGAAGTTGGTTAATAAAGAAACCCACTTAGATGATAATACTATCTTGCCTTAGCAGCGTTTATTCGAGTTCGTTCGGTTAGGTTGGGTGCGGCCTCTCCGGGACTCGGGAGTAAGTAGACAAATATCATCCATCCATACACACTAAAATATTCATCAGTGCACTTACACACTAGAAGAAATGCTGAGTTTTTCCAATGTCGGTTGGTTTTGGGAGCCTAATAGGTCGGAAAGTCCGGCTATCCGGAAAAAGCAAATACACCTAAATTAGATTCCGATCATATCTGGATTGGCTGTTGGTGTTTAAAAGTGGTTTCCAAGCGTAATAACAAAATTGTGTGTGATATTATAAGACAAATAGATAATGAAATAATATCTTATTTTTCATTGAATTCTTAAATAAAATGGCTTGGAAACTATAATCTGAATACTACTCGTACTTAATATTTAACTTAACGCATGGCACCGGCAATTATTGCTGCTTATTTTTTTTATTATTTACTCTTTTCTGATGTAGAAAACGATAATTCATGATAAGAATTAATTTATTAGAAATTGTATATTAATTTAAATAATCATTAATGATTATGTCCATTATTATATGGTTTTGTATCAGAATTACGCAGTTAGTACAGCGCCGGCCGACCACTTAATACATTAAAAATAGCCGGATGACGGCCATCTCTAAAGGGAGGAATAACGAAAATTTTATACAATATTGAGCTCCCCTCACGGTTGTCTGTCCCGGCATAATTCAAATTAAGCTCGTGACAGGAGGGTCGGACATAGGGCGGGAGTCACGAGCTACCAGGAGCTACCAGGAGCTACCAGCTATCACAAGCCACGGGAAACCAATATCGAATCTAGATAGACCCTATCGTATATTTTTTGCTGGCTTTGTCAGCTTTTGTTTCGGTGTTATAAATTGTCAGATGTAATTGGATATTGTTTCGAACCTGAGAATTTAAGGTCCTATTAGACAAACGAATAAAATATTTGTTTATGTGTTTTACAAAAATTCGTACCTAAAATTTGAATTTATTATAATCTGTAATTGTGTTTTTTTATATGATTTAGTTAAACAAGCCGACGGCCCACCTGGTGTTAAGTGTACCAGTGGTATACCACTGGCCCCGGCTTCCAATCCGGAGGTTGGTGGTTCCAATCCTGACGTACACTTAAGATTTCCGAATGTATGTCCTAACCACCGTGAAGGAAAACTTCATGAGGAAATGGCATGTCCTAATACTAAAAATTTTAACACACGTGTCAAGTAACTTAAAATATAAAAAAAGGGTTATATTGATCACAAAAACTTATCCGAATACATCTTATGTCCTAATATGAATGCCCGAAGTGTTCCAATTACAATTCGTATAATAAATTCCATTTGTCGAAATCGAGTTTCGCATTCTAATTATCGGGGGGGGGCAGAATGAGGGAACTGGATAAAAGTGTTTTGAATTATTCTAAATGATCATCCATTTTGTACAAATTGCTTCATGCTAACGTTTTTCTGAGAGATCCTTAACGCTTGATAGCCTGATGGCCAATTTTGACAAGATTGGTTAGTACTTTTTTGGCCGATGGCCCACCTAGTGTTAAGTGGTAACTTCTGCCCATAAAAACCGATGCGACTTGGGTCTTCCCTTACTAGGTACGACAAGACCCAAGTCGCTTCGTATGCGCCTGTAACTCTGAGACGTGTATGGAACGTCTCATGTGCCTGTAATTTCACCGGCAACCACACCTTTCAAACCGGATCACAGTAACGCGAATGTGTTACTGCTTGGCGGCATAAATAGGCATGATCGCAGTACTTCCTCGGACGAGCTTGGCGTGAGTGCTGCTCCTATATATAGAAATGTTGCATAGTACAAAAACGGGTACATCATACGCGAGGGTTGAATAATTCATGCCGTATTACACAAACCCCGGGGTTTTCAAGGGCGCTACAGAAGTTCGAGGCGAACTTAACGAGAGAATTTGTTTGGATTCGTTCGGCGACGTAGTTTTGGGCGTCGTTTAGTAATGGTTTGTTTTTTTTTTTGCTCAAACCGTTGGTTTTTCGCTTACGAGGTTTTTATGCTGATGAGATTGGTTCTGTTGTCGTGTTGGGTATTATTTTGAGGCCTTTTTCTTCTGTAGTGTGAACGTTATTTCTAGCGAAACAGAAGTAAAAGTAGAATATGTATTTTCTATAAATATATTATTATGTATGTATTCACAACAAAAAAAAAGATGACTTCTGACTTCTGAACCGCCTATGTCACCCGGTCAAACGCTGGCCTGCTATGCGGACGGGCGTAGGTTCAAATCTCGTGCTGACGTATAATTATTTTGTTTTTTTTTGAAGTGTTAAATTTATATTTAACTATCAAGAGCTCCGTTGCTATGCTATTAGTGAAAGTGCCTGCAAGGAGTCTTAGGTCTAGTCCGGCCAGGGCAGATTTTGTGCTGTTAGCATAAAGTTAGTTCTTGAGTCTTGGATATGTGTTGTATTTGTACATGCTACCTGCGACACAGGGAATCCTTGTGCAGGTTTATGAAGGCATATCCTTTAATCGTTTTAACGTAAAGCTAAATTGAGAAAATTATAATAGTATAGAATAGTGATCACTTTATCAAAAAAACCAATAAGTTTAAGTAGGTACCTAAAAGATATAGTAAACTACTATATATATTTTATATTATCTCTGTTACAGATAGTTAAGAATTCAATCAAAATCTGTTCTGGGTTCAAATTCAGGGCGGGCGGTGATCTGGATGAGTCATCAATAGATCGTTTCAAACGCCCTTTACATGGCTCAAATAATTCCTTTGTATTGTGTAAATATCACTTTTGAAAGTAAGTAATAAATAAAATTATTAATAGCCCAAGTGGTCAAAATTGAACCATAACCATTACTAAAATTTGTGGAAAACATTCACTAACAAGAGAAAATTGTACTTAACTATTTTGGCCTTGCTCATTTATATACAGAAAATAGAAATAGAATTAATTTCCAAAAATAAACAAGACGAAAGCAAAACCCGACAATCACATGTGTTTATCCTAAATAATAAATTAATTTATATATTATAAATTAAATAATAAACTTAAATAACAGCCTAAAATGGATACTTTGTGAGAGGCTTTTGGTCCCATAATGAATGGAAGTCGAGTCATGTCCTCGCAACCACGTAATATCCGACACAATTGATTAAGGTGCTAAACGTGTCACTTCATCGGGCTCTGATTAATGAAGGACCCTCCTCAAGCTCAGGTTACGCTGTAAAGTTCCAAACGGCACATGATTTTTGATTTTGCACGTTTTTAAGCTGTTTAATTTTATTTTAATTAGTCACGCCAGAACGACTGAATGGATTTAAATGAAATTTGGTACAGACATAGGTTATAGTCTGGAATAACACCTAGGCTTTTTTTATTCCTGAAAAATGCAGGGTTCCCGAGGGATGACTTATTTACCGCGAGGCGCAGCTCGTACTAATATAAAGTTTTTGTTCTCATTTCTGCTTAAGGATAGAATTTTCTTCAAGTATTATATAAGATAAATAACACAAATTATTTAAATATTCCACCAATTGCTATGCTTATATTTTCGACGTTCCTGATAATAGTGTTCAGTGGAGCCAGAATAGGAAACCTAGGATCAAATACCTATCTATCTAGCTTGGCTCTTTGGTTTTGTTGTCTGGGGGAGTTGTTCGTTTTAATTAACTCTGACATAAAAATACATTAAAAGCTACAAAATAGTTGGTCTTACCTGATTTTTCAATTACGGGTAAACCGATTATTGATGAGAATGATAAAATTTTTGAATTGGTGTTTTACATAAAATTTCAATGAGTAAAAATCAAGTCCTTCAATAAGAAATAAATCAAGGTCATTCAACTGGGCTGTGGAAAAATAGCGGACTAGTTAAATCCAAAATTATCTATACTATAAACGTGAGGAAAGACACCATCAGCAGTGATTGGTAGTAAAAACTAGAAGATACGCACGTACCAATTTGCCTACAGAACCTGGAACATAAGGCTATGTTTTAAGTGATCTAGAGCGTTGATGGTGCATCGTTTCTGACATAAAAAATATTGAAAACCTAATGCGAAAACTAGACTCTTTAAAAGTAGTTTATATTAATTTAGAAAGTCTCTAAAATTAAATATAATATATCGATGGTAAGTAAAAAAATTGCTTTTAGGCATCCTTGGTTATTCAAATCCATACAATGTGCTTGAGCTTCCTGTGAAAGAAAAATTATCAAGCTCCACACTTGATAGCCAAATCTAGAAGTAACTTCTTCGTCGAGAATGTAGCGCCTAGCATAAATTGGCGAGAAGCAAAAGTCATCATCATCATATCAGCCGGTAACAGCCACTGCTGAACATATGTCTCCCCGAATGATTTCCATACTGAACGGTCTTTAGCCTCCTTCCACCGATTTTCTACAACCTTGATGACATCAGTCTTTCAGGTGGGTGGCCGCCCTACGCGACTGCCGGGAACTGTCGGGAATACTCTTGTTAAAAAACGAAACGAGACAACATTTTTTGTTGACTGGCCTCACAGCTCAGTTGGTAGTAACCCTGCCTTCTGCGCTGTAGGTCGAGGGTTCGATTCCCCCCACCAAGCACTTGTGTGACGAACATAGTTGTTTGTTCTGTGTATGGGTGTTAATATGTATTTAATGTATGTATATAAAAAAAGTATATATGTATTATATCAGTTATCTGGTTCCCATAGTACAAGCTATGCTTAGCTTACTTTGGGGCTAGATGGCGCTGTGTGATGTCCATCAATATTATTATTATTATTATAGTTTTATTCGCTTCCGCTCCCGCGTTCACTCCTGGCAATAACCGCACCCTAAATCATGATTTCTATTGAAAAGTGGAGCGTATCGACACAGGCTAACCAGTTCTGTACGTGCCTCCACTGTTATTAGCCTATATTATTGTCTCTCGACAGAACCTATAACTACCTTTGGATCTATTTCGCTGATCATACCTCTGTAAAAGTACTTCAGAGGACGATAGTTATCTAATAATAGAGTCATCAAAGAATACTTGTTTTTGAAAATAATTAGCGAGTGTTGTGATTATACGTCTTTATAAAAGAAAAAATAATAGGTGGTTTCTTAACTTAGTTCTAAAAGTTGTTAAGTCTCGAGTTATATTTAGTACGGATCATTAGAATTCACGTTTCAATTGGCAAGCCTAGTAAAGTAGCTTTTGACCCGTTACTTGTAATATTTTAGTTAATTGCGATAGGTATTGTCGAAATTATTATAATAAATGTTGGTGGACATTTCACATAGCACCATCTAGCCCCAAACTAAGCTAAGCATAGCTAGTACTATGGGCACCAGATAACTATAATACTTGCTTTTTTGTAATTACATACATATTAATACATATTATCACCCAGACAAAGAACAAATATCAACGCTCGTCACACATTTTTTTTCTCTGGGTTAGAATCGAATCCACGGCCTCCAGCGCTGAAGGCAGAGTTACTACCGACGGAGCTGTGACGTTACTCAAGTTCGGGCGCTATACCACATTTTCAAAACGGTGAACGAAAACATCGCGAGGAAACCGACATATCCTAGAACTAAAAATTCGAAGACACGTGTAAAAATCCTTACCGGTTTGAGAGAACCAGTGACTCGAATAGAATAGAATGGGTGCTAGGTCATACCTAAGTAGGGGAGGAAGGACCTCAAGAGGTATTATTTCTGTTACGGGCTAAGTTTACCACCGCTTAACATCAGGTCGCCCATCAAGCTTTAAGAGCAGTAGAACTCTCGCCAAGTTCGTCCGGGGAAGTACTGCCACCATGCCCATTTCTACCGCCAAGCAGTAACGCGTTCGCGTTACTGTGTTCCGGTTTGAAAGGTGTGGTTTCCGGTGAGGCACAAGAGACATTCCACCTGCACGTCTCAGAGTTACGGGCGCATACGATGCGACTTGGGTCTTGTCGTACCTAGTAAGGTAGGACCCATCGCATCGGTTGTTATGGGCAGAGGTTACCACTTAACACCAGGTGGGCCGTCAGCTCGTTCAGAAACTGTATCACATAAAAAAATACTAGTTCAGTAATTATTCACATAAAACATCCTCTCAGTGGTTCAACTATCAGTTCGGCTGTCAGATAATGTAAACGCAGTAGTACGGAAAGCCTGCAAGTACGATATCTTGTTTCAGTCATATCACGGCTTGCATCTATAAATCGTTGTTTGAGAGCCATAGCTTGCAATATGCATGGTCAGCATTGATATTCTGCTTTATTGGCTCTACCGCCCGCCGTAAACCCGATCGAGACTAAATTCTCAAACGGATTCATGTACCGAATGAATTTCACGTTTCATGGATTTATACGAGCATATGAAATTGTATATGCGCAAGATATGTTTTATATTATGATTTTTGAATTAAGTGAGCTTTTTCTGATCTATACTCAAAGACAGCTAAATGAGAAATAATATTCACTTTCTTAATTTGTCACGAAAGGAGCCTCTTTGAAGCTCACTTAAAATCCTTTCACCACACCAGTTCGAGAGAACGGTTGACTCGAATAGAATAGAATTTGTCACCTTTTAAACAACAACGGTATATTATCATTTTTTTATACCAGAATATTGCTAGATTATTTTACAAAGATTGTAGTTTTCTGCTTCTTATTGACGTTGTTTTATTAACTTCCATTGAATTACTAAAGAAGTGGCTTGAAAACTTCAACATATAACTATATCAAGTGGCACATGACAATTTGGAAAAACTCTTAAAAGTTGCTTTAGCAAAAATTATTGCTATAATCTTGCCAAATGTTCAGAAAGGATATATCTCTTTTAGGCGTTTGGGACTGAAAATAAATATTTTCGCTTATATTTAAATTTTATTTCATAAATCTAAATACTTTAAGAATTCAAAAACTAAGTTTCCAATTTAAATTTGAATGTTACTAAATCCCTGGCCGATGGCCGATAAAAATTCTAGGCGCCTGGAAATAAGCAGAGTTAGGCGGTTAACATCTATCTTGCAGAGTTTAGGCAAGCCGCGAGAATTTATAATAGCGTACATGGATTTTGAGATAAATATGTTTTATTTTAACCACAAATGAAGTCATCATTTATTTGTGCTGAAACTTTTTTTAAATAGGAACATAGACATAGAAATGACAGAGGAAAGTGAGGCCAAAAATACCATCGTCGGCCCACAAAAAATATACAATGGAAAAATAGTAGATTCTTTTAATGAATTATTTTTGATTCAGTTAATATAATCAAGCTGCGTATTAGTGATGGGAAAAGAAGTACCGTAAATATTTTATATAATATCCGCTTGTGTGTGACAGTAAAACTGGGAAAAGTCCTACATCCGTTGTAATTAAACTTGTCTCGAACTCTGCAGTATGGTCCTCAGCCTCACATTTAACTAATCTAACTTAGGGGTTTTATTCTCACAGTAATGAGATGAATCCCGATGTCTGAGCAATACAGCCATAATATAATAATTAATCACTAACCTATGACATTTTCTATTTGGAAAATGCCACAGTAAAACGGAATGGAGATCACTGTGTTCCAAAAATATTAATTTCAAAAGCGTGATGCGACAGTCTTGGTGGCCAGTTCTGAATTACGAAACGCTACTAACCTGCCCTAACGAATTCAAATTTGCTTAAAAATATATGGAAAATTGACTAACGTGTGTAGTTCTCAATATTTATCCTGCCTTAGTATTCTCATTTCAGCGAGAATCGAACCCCAGACGATTTGGCCAGCGGCCTAAAAGCGCGATAGCGTAAATTGTTTAGCGAACAATCTTACTACTGTGTGATCTGTGGTATGATCCTATTAAAGTGCTGTACTGGGATGAGTGGAAATCGATATAAAATAAACGTGGGTTGAAAACATGGGTAGTGGTCGGAAATACATGGGAACCCGTAAATTACGGGCACATTAGACATTCAACCTTCAGGTCTCAGAATTACTTACATATTTTTTATCGACATTTGTAAGGCTTTAAGTAGTATTGTAAGCAGCCTTTGATGTTCTTGAATATATTATGAAAGTCTAGTCTTAATAGGCCCTGATTTATTTGTAGGTATCACAATTGAGGAGTAAATACCTACAGGGAAAACTAACTACTATTATAGGTAATGGATATATTCTGCTATGTGGCAAAACCATTTAAAACTCGATACTGAAGAATTTGACCCATCCTTACCCGTACCATTGAATTCGGATGCTGCGACCGTATTCGCTTTTAATTCCAAACACATCACTAGGCAACTCCATTTGCAGACGGCATCGAGAATAGTTATAAACTTTGCTCATACTTCCGTATGGTGTGTTCTGGTATAGAGCAGATTTACACAAAAAGAAAGTAAGTAAACATTTATGGGCTTACTCAACAAATATTTCATATCATTTTATCACCATTAAGTCGTCCGTTTGACTTAGAAAAGGATTTTCGAACTTTTCGGAACGAAGTGAGTGCTTCTTCCTACTATCGAGATGTTCCATCTTCAAGTTTGAGAGTGATGGACATTGTGAAGCCTCGATTATTTCCATACTTTAGTAACAGAGCAGCCCTGAGTGTTGTTGATGGCAGGGGACTCATTACAAGGATGACGGATGACTCCTCACAAAAACTGGAATGAATTTAATAAAGAATGTAATCTATATCGATTTTCAATCAAATTACAGCTAAACTTCTGGAGGGCCATCTGCTCGTTGCGTTGTATCAGATACAGAAAAGTCAAAGCGTTTATCTCAAATGTTTACTTTACTGTTTTATATATACTATGTCCTGCCGGTTGGGATAAATAGATTAAAGCTTCATTGATACATTTCCAGCAACAAGCGTTCCAAGTGAAGAATGGTTGTGCGAAGATTAATGGAATTGTACAGTCAGCCATGTAAAGTTTCGTTAAATTTTTTAAATCTATACAAATAAATAAAATTGGAGTGTCTGTTTGTAATATTAAAATAACCGCCTTTTATTAAGTGCATATGGATGTATACACGGTACATATACCAAAACAACATTTTTTTAAATTTTTGTCAGTCTGTCTGTCTGTCTGTTTGTTCCGGCTAATCTTTGAAATGGCTGGACCGATTTTGACGGGACTTTCACTGGCAGATAGCTGATGCATATAGCATAAGTATGTAATTGGTGTTATGTACAGTTTGAAAAAATTTTTTTTTCTTTCTTTCTTTCTCGTTCCGTAACATATTCAAATACGAAAGGACGAATGTTTATGTGATTTCCAAATGTCTTTCCTAGATGCTGTTTAACGCGTAGTTTAATCAACAAAACCAATTCCGTACAGTACTGTTACTCAGCCGAATTTATTTGTAGAGAATACACGACCCATTTTACGAATTGAAATACTTATCAACTGTTTACCATTAACAAACAGCTCAAAGACATTGTTGCAGTTAAATAATAAATAAATACACACAGCGCCATCTAGCCCCAAACTAAGCATAGCTTGTACTATGGGAACCAGACAACTGATATAGAATACATAATATACTTTTTTGTAAATACATACATATAATACTTATTAACACCCAGACACAGAACAAACACCTATATTCCTCACATAAACGTTTGTCCTGGGTGGGAATCGAACCCACGACCTACAGCGCAGAAGGCAGAGTTACTACCAACTGAGCTGTGAGGCCTGTCAAAGTTATGAGCGGCTACGCTAACGCTATTTAATATAAACATTGAAAAATTTACTCTGAATAACATTATAGTACCTTCAAAGGAACTCATAAAATAATTTTCCTATTAACGTCAGTGCAATGCACCCTGCAACAAAGCCAGTACAAACTGGGTCGGCCACCACTCGTTTATCAGCTCGATCATAAAGCGGACTTTTATTTCGTCCGCTATTTACTATATCAATTTAACGGGGCTTAAAGAAGCATCATTTTAAAACGGAAATAGGAATTATCTGGGTGTTTAATATGTACTAGGTATAAGTATTTACAAAAAAAGTATCTAAGTATTATATTAGTTGTCTGGTTCCCATAGTACAACCCATACTTAGTTTACTTTGGGGCTAGATGGCACTGTGTGAAATGACCACCAGTATTATATTTATTTTTATTTATTTATCTTGTATCTTATGGGTCAGTTTACTTACAAGGAGTATGTTTCATCTGCTGCGAATGTCTCACGTGTCTATAGTTTCACTGGCAACCACACTTTTCAAATAGTAATACAATAACTCGAATGCATTACTGCTTGGCGGCAGAAATGGACAGGTGGCAGTATTTCGCTGCACTAACTTGGCGAAGTTCTGGTGCTCTTAAACTTAAAAACTTAATATCTAAGTGGAATCTACCTCCATCCCTACCATATAAATAATATAAAGGCTCTGTCTGGATTAAGTATTTGTCGAAATCTATTATATTACTTACATGACCAATATAACTTATTTACATCCAAGGAGCTGACAATCCTCTCGCAAAACGGACTTTACGGACATTAAAACTGGTCAGCTCTTAGCGGCATGATTTAATTTCCACTGCTATAAGTCCGCTTAATGATCACTAAAACATACATAGCACCCAAGTAACTACAACAATAAATAGCGGTGTGCTATCAAATAGTGGCGTTAAGAACACGCTATTCGAACTATAGTCTAGACTAGACTTGTTGTCCCAACGGTAACTTACAATGTAGAAAAAGCTCCCATGGTGCTTTATTGCTTGTTACTTTCATGTCGATGTCGTTTTCTAGAAGGAAATTTATTCCGTACAGTATGGTTTCATACAAATATTACTACAATTAATCGTTTCCCTGGCTCTTTCTAATCAGTGTGGTGAAATGTAAAGTCCTTTCACCTTGTCGAATGGATAGAAGGCCAATATTAAACCTCTTTGGTGCAAATCAGGATTTGAACTAGCGACCTCCAGATATAAACTCTGTGTACCGCTGGGCCACCAATTTTTTCTTTCTCTTTATCCCCTGTCAATCATTTCTACATAAAAGGCAAGTTGTCGGAACAAGACGTAAATAGCTATAACAGGTCTGAGAACCTGTATATTAAAAAAAACCGCAATGAATTCGCATCCCTTAGTAATGGATAGCAATTTAATTTTGCCTACTATTACCCCACGCTTTACGGTCGGTAAACGTGAGATTACAATCGTAAAGGCGAAAAAAGACAGACTACTATTTACAGGGTTGCCACTATCCCATTTTGGAGACAAATATCCCATTTGCGGCTAGTTTGCAGCAAAAAGCGAAAAATAACTAAAAGTTTCCTTTCCTTGGATAAGCTTCTATATCCTGCCCAGGTGACAAATTGAGTAAGATTTTTCATGGCGTGAAATTCCCTGAAAGTCGTAAGTTAAAACGAGGAAAACTATTCCTTTTTTTACAGTCCGGCGATGTCGTCTGGGCGTTACTGCTGTTTAACGTGGCTTTTAATCTTGTCTGAGTCGAATTATTTTCAAAGACCATTTACTTACTTATACACTTATATTAACAGCTATTTAAAACGCCAGAAGAAAGTTCTCTTTTTATATTAAGTAACTTAAATTTCACTCTACCTTTTGCTACGAGTTTAGACTACGAGTAAATTGAGAACACATAATGCCAAAAAGCTTCATATCGTGGCAACTTTTTCTCATTGATCAGACCGTGCGATTGTTTATCTATATACTTTACAAACGTAGACTATGATTGAACAATTTTGATTGGTACATAAACCTAACTTAATCGACACGCATTTTTACTTACTAAAATTAGGAGTTAACGCTCAATTATTAAAAACAATATAAAAAAAATATGATGGCATCCCTATACCCTATTTGTATTCAACCAGCGACTGATCCGGCGATATACATTGGGTCAATTGCGATTACAGTAAGAGACTGTATATTAAAGTATTATCGACTCTTACGGAAACGACACTCCAAATGCCTTTTCTCGAGAACGAGTCACGTATTTGGTGGCAATATTCTTATTATCTTGTGTTTAGAAAGGCTTTTGCTTAGGAGGCATTCAATATAAAAACTTAATAGAGCCCCTAACATTATTTACACTGCTCATATCAACCCCCAAAATGGGAGGTAGCAGATTATGACTTCTTTGCATTGTATAGTAATGTGTTGTCCTCCAAGGGGCGGGGTAAGTACTAGTAAGTAGATGCATGTAAGCATTTTGTTTGTCTTGTGGGTGGGACATACCTTTTTTTATAATCCTCTTGTATTGTTCTCTTCAAGATGCGACTACCTTTTTATATTAAGACGTATTAAAGGTTTTTGTTTTTTTCAAAATTATTTTCTCCTAATAGTTAACCAGATATTTTATGGGCCAAATTTTACCTTATGGGTTACACTATCATGGAGATTATATATATATGTTTGTGTGTGTGTGTGTGTGTGGCGTAATGTTTGTTGAAATAATTGGTGCTTCCATGTATAGGTCAGTCAACACGTTCTTTGGCTATTTTCATTCCTTAATTAATCTTACAGCTAGGACGAATCCTATACCATCGAAATTATCAACTCCTAGCGACAGTCCTATAGCTGGCTATAGAAAGCGTGCTACACGCTTTCTATATTCTTTCTATCCGAAGGTCGTAGGTTCAAATCCTGATGTGGACCAATAAATAGTTCTCGCTTGATAAATTTATGTGCGCAATACCACCTTCTCAATACGGTGAAGGAAAACATCGTGAGGAAACCGCCATGTCCTATAATTAAAAATTCGAATCCTTTCACCAGAGTGGTTCGATAAACAAGGGATTCGACGGTAGTAGTAGCGATAGCTAAAAAACAAAGCATATATTAATAGAAGTTCTAGACTTATTTATTCATGACTCCTTTGTCATAAACACCTATATACCTTCAGTAATTGCCTTTGAAATGTTCAAATACCTTTGGCAATATGCTTGTCAAGTTTAAAATTACGAACATAGTCATAATTTGACTGGATCCTTAGAAATTTGGCGGGGAAAGGAACATGTGTTACTTCAATGCCTTCATTATGCGGGGACCGGGTATTGCATGAAATATGGCGTTTTGGGCCTTATCAATGGTACCATAACGGGTTTACACACGGCCCCTAAACTGATTCGGAGAAATGCCAGTTGGTAGTAACTCTGCCTTCTGCACTGTACGTCGTGGGTTATATTCCCATCCAGGAAACAAAATTGTGACGTACATAGATGTTTGTTCTGTTTCTAACTGTATTTTCAGAAATAAATATTCTTTCAGTTATCTAGTTCCCATAGTAGGTACATGCTTAATTTGGGGCAAGAAGGCGGGGTTCAAAAAAAATTAACGTGGTCGAAAGTGGAACTTCTGCCTATAACGGTAGCCATACAACTTCGATCCTACCGTGCTAAACTGGGAAGACCCAAGTCGTATGGTGTTGCGCCTTGTAAGAACTTATGCCAAGTTCGTAAGGGAAAGTACTGCCACCATACCCGTTTCTGCCGCCAAGCAGTGATGCACTAGTAACGCTAATGTTAAGCAGTGATGCATTAGTAACGCTTATGTTCCGGTCAAAAAGATATGGTTGCCGGTTAAATCACAGGCTCATGAGACATTCCACCTTCACGTCTCAGAGTTAGGGGCGCATCCCACTTGGGTCTTGTCTCACCTAAGTTGGGGAGGACAAAATTCGTATTGCCTGTTATAGGCAGAGGTAATTTAATATAATTCATAATAATAACAACATCAGATAGGCTATCTGTGCCTTCCGTAACCTTATCACATAGAAAAAGGTTCATTTAAAGAGGACACATACAACATCTCACTGTGTCAAGTCGTCTTGTTATAGAAAGTTGTGAAATTTACTTGATAAAAGTGTAAAGTTTATGTTAAACACGAATAAATCCGACGTATAAATTTCATTTCAAACAAGTATTGAATTAAGCCATCCATTCTACGCAGCAGTGAGTCTCATAAGTAGCGATGTCCCGTCGTGATTACTCCCAACGACTAGATAAAGGCATTATAATATGCAAGAAACTCCTCGGAGATACGAGTACTAGCTAATTATCATTATGTATGAAATTATTAGGGGCACCGGATAATTGTCTCGTTATAAACGTATTTTATGGCAGGTTTATAAATGTTTAGGGACTCCTGATATGTGCGATCGCACATAATATATATTATATTATGTGACTGGCCTCACAGCTCCGATGGTAGTAACCCTGCCTTATGCACTGTAGGTCGTGGGTTCGATTCCCGCCCAGGACAAACATTTGTGTGACGAACATAGATGTTTGTTCTGTGTCAGGGTGTTCATGTGTATTATATGTATGTATTCCAAAAACGTTTATAAGTATTATATCAGTTGTCTGGTTCCCATAATACAAGCTATAATTAACTTACTTTGGGGCTAGATGGCGCTACGTGAAATGTCCACCAATATCATTATATTATTATTATTCACTCGTCTCCTTTCTCGGGAGTTGGGAAACTCTCGTTTATAAGAAGTGACGTTAACAAATGACAGGATTTCGAGAAGAGGGTGCAGGGTTTGATTCCGGTCGCAGGTGTTTGTGAATAAGGGGCGAAAGCCCTTTTAAGTGTTACAGATAAGACGATTGATTTTTCTAATTTGGTACGGAAGCTGTACGTAGTACTTCAAAAAGGCAAACTTTTCTCAACCGTCTACAGTCATTATACGTAACAACCTGATCTAGTTCCTAACGATGCGAAATTATCAAATAATTTACCTAACACACGAAGTAAATATGAAAACTTTTTCTGAAACATTTTAACAAAACGATTGCGAATAGGTCCTCCGTTCGTATAGATTAAACACAGCTTCCGTAACAAATACCCGTGAAATTGACTTAACTAGAAATTCATCTGAGTTGCCAAATGTCAGCATTCTAGAATAAAGGATAGTCTAACAAATGTATAACCTAGCAAATCCGTAGCTAAGTTGGTAAAAACTTTAGAAACTAAACTATACTACTACAGTTGGTAGTAACTCTGCCTTCTGAGCTGTAGTCGTGGGTTCGATTCCCACTCATGACAAATATATGTGTGACGAACATTGATGTTTGTTCTGTGTCTGGGTGTTAATACGTATTTAAAGTATGTATATACAAAAAAGTATATATGTATTTCTATCAATCATTTGGTTTCCATAGTACAAGTTACGCTTAGTTTCGGCTAGACGGCGATGTGTGAAATGTCCACCAATATTATTTATTTATTATATGTGCGATAAGCATAAAGTTTCTTCTCTAAAGTTTTGATCGGGAATATTAGTGTAGTGGATGTGATTCCAGCCATCTGCGACACAGGGAACCTGAACACAGAAACATAACTTTAAAAGTGTTTAAGTTAAAGTTTAAGTTTAAGTTAAAACGCCAGGTCGTGCAAAGATTTCAAGCTTGTCCCAATTTTTCCTCATTTTCCATTTTCTTAGGGTCAAAGAAACCGTTACCTTAACCACAGAAACTTTAAATATCTTCTTGTTTTTTATACTCCCCCCCCTTTCCCCCTTAATATATTAAGTTCGCAATTCGTGCCTCTGTGTTGCCCGTCTCTACAAATTAAGTACATTAATTAAGGGTGAGCCGAAGAGATATAATAAGCAAGCGAGTGACGGTGCACCTGACGTAGTATGAACTTTAAACCATAGCTGAAAAAAGCTTTTTGGAAATCGTGTAATGATATCAAAAGATACGTAACAGCGAACTTAGTCACGAAATCATGCGTTTTTTGTCATTAAATCGCACCCATTTACGAATTTCAACAACCCAATTGCCAAATGCAAAATTTTAGAGTTGTAAGATTGTTGAAAGTACTTTAAGAGTTTTCAGTTTAATTGATATATGTGAAAATATTGTAAAATGTGCGTAATCTTGAAACAAAGCCCTCTCATGTAACTTTGTTTTATTTTTTCACCCCCTGTTGGACCCCCATCTCAACAACTAACCGACTAATTTACCTGACAAACCATCTAATTTGCCAGCATTACTTAGGTACCTACCATGTTGCAGAACGGCTGGATAAATGATGTGGGTGTTTCTGTCGGGCATACTCATACTGTCATAGGTATCGTCAGAAAATCGCATCACAATACAACATATTTTTTTTTATTAAAAACTTCAATGAAAACATCTGATTTTCAAGCCATATCAGATCTGTTTACTCCTTGACTACTGAGGGATAAAGCTCTGAACATAAGGCGTACACCGAATATAAACTTTCAAATTATGTAAATTCTAAAATATTAGTTCTACTGAAATGTGAGTAACAGTAATTTTGGAAGATGGTAATAATCGTTACCAAAATGTTTGTTCATATAATTTCTTAGTAGCTAACTTAAGCTAACTAACTTAACTTCGGAACAAAATTTCAACTACATACATATTAACACCCCGACACAGAACAAACGGGTATATATTCGTCACACAAATGTTTGTGCTGGGTAGGAATCGAACTCACGACCAGCAGCGCAGAAAGCAGAGGTACTACCAACTGAGCTGTGAGGCCTGTCAAATAATTGATCGCATATTCATTTTTTATGCGATGCAGTTTCGTAACGAGCAGATGGTCCACCTGGTATTAAAAGATAACTTCTGCCCATAAAAAGATATACGGCTTGGGTCCTCCCCTGCTTAGGTACAACAAGACCCAAGTCGCATTATATGCACCTTAAACTATGAGACGCGAAGATGGAAAGTCTCATGGCCTGTAATTTCAACGGCAACTAGAACCTTCAAACCGGAACTCTGTAACGCGAATGCATGCTTGGCGGTAGAAAATGGTACGAACTTGGCATTAGTTTCACTGGTACTAAAGCCTGTAAATGAAGAAATCTTTAAAAGAAATGTAATATTGATATTAATTTATTTTGTTTCAGGATTGCGTGGACCTGTGCCTATATTGAAGGTAAGTCTCGACGTCTCTCGTTAGGATAAATCAAAGGGTTGCCCAGTTTAAACAATCAAACAGTCTTTTCGTTTTCCGAAGACCCACATTAAACACGGAATGAATTGTGGTGTCTTCACTATTTAGAGACACATGGCTAAAGTCTTTTTAAATGGGTCAGCAATATACTCGTATGTTTAATCAAATCGACTGACCTCACAGCTCAGTTGGTAGTAACTCTCGTACTTACAGAAAGTATTATAATAAATACTTTTTGTAACAGTCTGCATTTGTAACGTAAACACAAATTTAATTTTAATTAAAAACACTTGGAAATAGTTTTCTAGCTTTACTTTTAGACTCGTACAAATAACTTTGTATTAATTTTCATAAAAGTAGCTAATTCAGTTACTTCCTGGTTTTGTTTCGAAGTTAAAATTCAACCAAGCGCCTAACTCAATATATATCTTTCCTTTAGTCTAATCTAGTTTTGCTGTCACATTTCGTATTATAAACAGCTTATAATATAGACATATTATGAGGATTTTTAAAAAGCTACATTCGGTCCTATACATGAAAATTTTATCAAGAGAAATGTTTTAGGTACAGATAATGTTTTATCCTGTTTGTGTATCTCCAATCTCGTAATGAGTTTTAACTGCAGTACCTTTCAGTAGGTACTCCATTTAAAAATTAAAACCAAAGTTTTTTTTTTCTCCACTTAAATTACTTTCCTACCAAAGCGGTAGAGCGCAGCGAATTAAAAACTAAAAGCTTTCCAGACAGCATTGAAAATTGAAAGATTTTAAACCAGAAAGCTTTTTGTTTGTATTAAACAAGTGAGATAATTGCATACTGCGAAATGTTTGAAAAGCCATATTAAATACTTTACAATTTTTGCATCACTTAAATTGGTTTGCTTGAAAATGTATGCAAAAAATAAATAACAAAAAATGCTGTAACGGAGGCGGCAATTAATGTTATCGATTCAAAACTTCATTTATTGCTGCTATATATTCTTTAAAAGATTGTACTTTCCCCTCAAACTTTAAAAGTTAACCTCGTCCAACGCACTTAACTTACACTTCAATAATATTGGTCTTATCCTAAAGATTTTATTATTATCTCTCAACATTTGGTTCAGCATATGAGTCTTCTAGTGTTACAAAATTTTACGCCCATTCACATCACGGTCCTGGGTTCAATTCCCACCCATATAAGTATTCTATCAGCTGTCTGGTTCCGATAATATAAGCTATGCTTAGTTTGGGGCTAGATGGCGCTGTGTGAAATGTCCACCAATATATATTTCATATATTTTTTTTTATTTATTAAACTTATATAGCAGTCACATATACCATACTTGTCTTCTTGCTACAAGGCATCATAAAATTGCCCTGTTTTTGACATGGCTAATGAAAAACATCCTGAGGATCAACTCCCACAGATCTCTGAGTACCCTCAACGTCACTCACCTATCAACAGGTCATTAAGATCATCCAGGATGAACAGATTGATGCTGGTGTACTGTAGTTAAATTAGCTTAGAAGCGAATATGTTTTGAAAATGTATGATAGTATTTAAGGTGGGCAAATAGATTTTCCTTTATAATGCGTAATACGTGCATATTCTTAATTAGCTCTTTCCTATGAGAAATTAACTATTTATTTTATGTTCGATTCGGAGCTAGTATCAAGCGCGTTAGGGTCTATAGGCGGTTTGACGCAGACCTTTTTTTCCCACTTTTGGGTAATTTCAAAGTAAACTGTAAAATTTCGTCAATTTTTTTTTATCTTTATTTTAGTAACGTGGTTTTGTACAGTCAGTAAATAAACAATATATACTTGTTATTTTGCAAATGCAGACTTAAGTGTCTAATAAATACGGTAAATAACAGAGCACTTCATCTTGTCTTTGCTCTTTCTATAGCAAAGTCTAACTTTTTTGGGCACGAACGACAAAAAAAGACTTAGCTGCCAGTGCTTCCAAGAAGTAAATAAATATAATTTTCTAAAAGTTTCACTTCTATAGATCTGTTATCATCATGGCAGCAGTATTGTATAATTGCAGGATATGCTAATAATTGGCTGAAGAGACCACGATGGGCGGAATTCGCTCCTCAAGTTACGATGCCCATTTTAGGGTTAGTCGCACGATACTAAAATAGCAACAACTTGATGAGCCAAAGTGGCCATTTGTTAATTTATTTAGACAATTGGATGTATGCAAACTGTCGTGAAGCGTTAATTTTAAATTGTTTCCAACAAGCTTAACTAGCAGTTTCTTGTGTGATTGACCTAGAGTTCAATCTTTGCTAGTTTCAGGCTCACATCTCGAGCTCACCCAGTTTTTTGAATCTGTTTCTTAACGATGTTTTCCTTCACCGTTTTGAAAACGTGGAACCAAGTGAACTCATTGGTCCACGCCAGGATTTAAGTTACCGACGACCTCCGGATTGAAACTCGGGGCTCTGCACCAATAGTTAATTATTTTACCAAAGTAATTGGTACTTACAAATTGATTGTCTTAGATTATATGAATAATTTGTTCGCCAGTCCAAGGCGGTACACCGCAGTATTCGAAATGAAAAGTCTACTGTAAGCTGTTTCCCCAACAATACAATGTTTTTGAAAACGTTCAAGATATCATAAGTGAAACTTTTCCATATTATTCTGGTCTAGAAAACTTGCAAAGCTCCTTCACGACATGTAGAAACATTTGCGTATAAACTGTCTGTTACGACGCTAAACTGCTGTTGAATTCATATATACGCCGTTAGAACGTAACTGTAGGTCATTTCGAAGTAACTGGTCGTAAAATGATAACTTCGGCGCCTTGCTTAGTTGCAAAACTTGGTTATATCCTGAACGGCTTACAAAGCTTCCAATAGCAGTGCCTACGTAAATTTAATACTGTTGTTTGTAAATTGCTGGCTTTCTGGTGATAGTGTTCATTGTAAAGATATGTTTAAGGCCGTGGCACAAGAAAAGAAGAAAGAAAGAAAGATTTAAGAAATTATTTCAAACTTAAACACAGAAATATCGGCTTAACTAGAATTAGAATAGAATATAAAAGAAAAGAAAATACTTATATCTTCCAATAAAAAAGTAAAATATTTATATTTTAAAAAGAAATATTAATATTTCTCTACTATTCAATCGGTCAACGCCAACAAGAAGTAACAAATTTCAATTTCAAAAATTCTCAGCTACTATGAAAGCTTTTTGCCCCATTGATATGGGGCGAAGATTCAACTCTGAGAATCCCCCATTCCATTCCAAACGGAGTCATATTTCAACATCTTCTTCCGGCGATCGGGCAGCCGGTATTTTTTAATTTTCAATCGAGTTTTCCGCATATTTTTGAGTCCAGACGATACGGCTTTATTTGCATCCTTGTTTCGATCGGGAAATGATAGCAGACAGTCCTACTATACAGTAAACATTGGAGCGTTTGCGTAAGATTTTGACTGGCCTCACAGCTTAGTTGGTAATAACCCTGCCTTCCAAGCTGTAGGTCGTAAGTTCGATTCCCACCCAGAACAAAAAATTGTATGATGAATATACATATGTTAGTTCTGTGTCTGGGTGTCAATATGTATTATATGTATGTATTTACAAAAAATAGTATATAAGTATTATATCAGTTGCCTGGTTCCCATGACACAAGCTATGCTTAGCTTACTTTGGGGTTATATGGCGCTGTGTGAAATGTCTACCAATATTCATTATTTAATCTGTTTGTAGAAATGTATATATTTCTCCATCCTTTTGATACCCTCCATCTCTATAAAGTCAAACGTGAACCTACAAAACGTATTCGCATATATATTGTGACGCGTTCGAATATTAAATGCATATAAATTTTCAGTGTTCATATCGAAAGTATATTTACGACGTGCCGTTGAGCCCTCCTTCGAGCGATCTTTTCAAATGATAATAAAACGGGAGGGTAGGATAAATCGATTTCACCGAAATAAAAAGTGTGACTTGGCATCCCAGTAACTACACGTTGCTTATTTTTTTCATGAAGGTCAAAAGTCATGAAGGTGATAGAACGTGCTGGCGGCCCACCTGATGTTAAGTGGTAACCGTCGCCCATAGACAACAGAAATTTAACTCAAGTCTCATTGCGTTGCGTCCATCACCCCGAGGATGTTACGTTAAGCGTACCATCTAGCCCCAAAGTAAGCTAAGCATAGCTTGTATAATGGGAACTAGACAACTGATATAATACTTATAATTTTATTTAAATGCATACATATTAACACCCAGAAAGAACAAACCCGTTTGTCACACAAATGTTTGTCCTGGGTGGGAATCGAATCCACGACCTGTAGCGCAGAAGTCAGTGTTTCTTTTGAACTCCATATAAAGATATGGAGTTCAAAAAAAAAGTGTGCCTAATATGTAATGTATTTTTATTGTAAATTGTTTTTCTACTATAAGTATTTTGTAAATGTGTTTGTAGCACAAAATACATTTATTATGTTCTATTCTATTCTTTCATCGTCACACTGTTGCTCTTACTTAAATATCAACCGTACGCTTAGGTCTCAGACCGGCCCATAAAAATGGACTTGTTTGTAAGTTTGATTAAATTTTGTAGCATTGTACACAAAGGACTTAAGTCGATGTTTGTTTTAGACAGTCGTTAATGTAGATTGCCGTCAGCCTCTCGCCCTGCCTACGTATGCCTTGCTTAGCTACACGGAATAAAATACTAAGACAACAATAGTTTAAGGATATCACGAAAAAATATTATAGTATTGTGTACCTAAATGTCAGAACATTTGATTAGCAGTAGAACATGCCAAGTTCGTCTGGGTAAGTACTGCCACCATACTGCTTGGCGGCAGTAATGCACTCACGTTACTGTGTTCCGGTTTGAAAGGTGTAGTTGCCGGTGAAATTAAATGCACTTGAGACATTCCATTCCACGACTCAAACGTACGGGCGCAATAAAATGAAACTTGGGTCATCCCGTACCGAGGAAGACTCAACACGTTTTGCTTTTGTTATGGGCAGAGATTATAGCTAGCATCTAATAGCTAATTGTTCTTAAATAAATAAATGAAATGAAATATCAGGCCATCAGCTCGTACCATAACTTATTCGCATTAAAAATAGGTTTGAAGGCGTATTACGCAAAGCTCTCACATACGACAGTCGCAAACGATATTCTTCATGTCTGAATCAGCGTAACTTTCCCACTCCACAGCTCAGTCGGCTGCAACCCTTCCTGGAAAGCGAGCTTACAATCCCAGGGAAAACTTTGTGTGGTCAGCATATAGTTTGTGCTTGGGTCTTGGATGTTTGTATTTCCATGTCACTTGTTACTCTTTCAATCTGCTGTAGCTTGGATACTCTGTAAAATGCCATCCGAAGTTATCTCAATTATAAATGAAACTAACGGTCACTTAGCAGCCATCTTGAATTGTTTTATATATATGACAGATGATTAAAAACGATTCTTCCACCTACATACATGAATGCTCACGGCTCAGGTCCATTGTTGGGGTAGGCAGAAACAATGGTACGTCACTTTGCACTATTCTTACATATACCTATGTGTGTCTGGGTGTTGATATGTATTATATATACGATACAAAAAAGTGTATAAGTATTTTATCAGTTGTCTGGTTCCCATAATACAAGTTATGCTTAGCTTACTTTGTGGCTAGATGGCGCTGTGTGAAATGTCCACCAATATTATTATTATATATATTAGTACTATTTGTAATATGACCAATAATCGATTATTATTATATTTCTCTAGCTTCACTCCCGTTCTTTTCATTCACCTCTTAATATGCCCTCTATGTAATTTGTCATTTATTTTTTATGGAACATAAGCGAACCACTCTGACAGAATGATCGTACAAAATCAATATTTTAGTCAACCGCATTTGTATTGTGTCCCTAATGGAGCAGCCACGTACGATCAATCCAAACAGACCCTCAACCACAGCCTCTATACAGGTATACGACCAAAGAGGTTAACAAAAAACGACGTAAGGGAGTAGGTCCCTTCCCTGTGGTTTCCGTACCATAGCATTGTACAGCTGGCGAACAAAATGCTGCCTTTTTATTTCTGGCGTTAAATATTTGTTATTTCTGACTTGGAACATCCGGTGTGCAATAAGTAGGCTTATTATTTGTAATTGAAAATGCATAAAACAGTATAATAATAATAATTCTTTATTGAACAGACACAGATGATACTTAATACATAATTATGTACTTAGTTTGCGAAAATTGCAGTGTATCCAAAGGTATGTATGATATGATTTCTTCCAGACTACCTTAAACTAAAACTAAAATAAAAGTAACTTAAGGCTATAAATATTACACTTCGAAATGTGTCCTTTACATAGCTTCTACGTAATGTCAAAAATACATGTATTTCATGGAATGTACGGTGAAGTAGTTTTAAAATGTTTTCGTTCGATTCCTCAGGTTTCACTTTTGACTATGATAATTTGCTATCCTGTCATGCGGAACTCTAAAAAGAAGACTGGCAGCTCCCGGCCACAGCCTCGTTGCAACCAGAACGTAAAAACTGACTCATCTTAACTCATTTATGGCCCTTTTGCCAAAAAGGTGGACAGTGCGCTGATAGTTCATTGGACATAAGGGAATATTAAACAGCTTAGAATGACCATCAGAAGTAGTGTGTGCTATATCACGAAAATAAAAAATCTAACTCTGATCTAATTAAAATAATGTAAAAAAAAAAAACAATAAATTACCTACATACATAAATTCATATCTCGTTCCTAACCCTTCGCAGTTTGCGATTACAAATTTCAATGTATATTTATTATGTTTATAAATAGCGAGGAGCCACACTGAATTTAAAAGTAAATTTATTGCCAGATTTTTTTATGCAACGAAGTATGTCTTAAATTTTGGTTTCTATCAATGGCAAATTTGAAAATTTTGTTTTACCATAATTATTGGTCAATTTAATAACATTATGGTTTAGGAGATGCTATGCTTTAACTTAAAATCCCCTTTTTAACCTAATTCACGATTTGAGAGGACCTTAAACACTAATTAGGTACAAATCAAGTAGCTTTTACTCAGCAAATCCACTACTGTATATTACTACGCACTGCTTACTCACTCGTGCTAATTGCTCACGTAATGATCGAGTCTCGGTAATATTCGATTTGTTCAGCATTGGTTTTCTACATTTATAGGAACACAGCAAACGTACTAATCAATGTTTTATGTTTTGCAAGTTACGGAACGATGAGATGGCCCAACTGATGTTAAGTGGTAACCTCTGCCCATATCAAGCAATGCAACTTCAATCTTCCCCTACATAGAATAAAATCCAAGTCGAATCCTATTCGCCCGTGACTCTGAGACCTAAAGGTGGAATATCTCTCGAGTCTGTAATATTACCGGCAACCACACTTTTCGAATTGAAACATAGTAAAATGAATGCTTTACTTCTTGGCGGCAGAAATGGATATGGCTGCAGTACTTCCCCAGACGAACCTGGCGCATGGCGTAAGCTCTACTATAACTGTGTTTGATCAGAAGAAGTTTTCACGACATAAATACAAAGCCAGGTGCGTGCAAGTAAACGCAGTGGAGTCAACCGGTTCCAACACTTATATTACTGCTGATTGCTTTCAAATTACACATTTCCTGATAATCAATCAAAACTCCACCTTATTCTCGAATAAAATGAGTTTAATTTATATCGCACGAACAAAACATCGAACGGTGTGTCTTTAAGATAGGAATAACATAAATGTTACCTTGTTCTCACAACGAGTTCCAACTAGAAAATGTATTTGATAATGGCCTAAAATGTAACTGTTGTACTTAAATCGCGGGCAACAGTAATATCCCACTTAGATACTTCTTAGCTGGACATCTCATCAAGCTCTCATTCAGTAAGAGCCTATCCTGTTGTATCAGTAAGTAAACCTCTTTTTTTATTTCAGCCTTGTTTGCTCGCTTTTATTTATAATATTTGGATTTTTACATATATAAAGATAAAAAAAAACCACGGAATGCATTGTTTCGTGGACTATACCTAAAATCATTTCTCAATTTTTCATTTTACCCGAAAACACAAAGCTTATGATGAGAGTCTTGCATTCCGCAGTTAAATATATTTAGTAACCAACGACCTAATGTCTCGAATTTTCTTAAATTCCCGACACGTTTAGCTTAGTCGTGAAATCCACTTTCAAACAGTTACCTAACCTTTTTTGTTGTCTTGAAATGATCGCAAATCTAAAAGGATCCCTGCTGTCAAATTTACTTCCCATCAAGAAACATTACCGCGGAGCAAAGAAATTTCCAAGTATACCGTTTTTCGCCCTTCCCCACAGTCACACCCTCACTTAGAAACGATAGACTGAATACAAAGGGTTACAAAGACTTGTCAATCATCTCATTCTGGTAAAGGCTGATATAGATATTACTGAAATAGAGAAATATTGATATACATTTGTCACGTCACCGTCTAGCCCCAAACTAAGCGTAGCTATTGTACTATGGGAGCCAGACAACTGATATAATAGGTTTGTTATAAACTTAACTTTTTTTATAATATTTTTTGTATAACATACATGTGATACATAACAGACATCTATGTTCGTCACACAAATATTTATCCTGGGTGGGAATGGAACCCAAGAACTACAGCGCAGAAGGTACTACCAACTGAGGCCAATCTATGAAAGATGTCCATTAAGATTTATGTGATGAATTACAGATTATACTCAAGATTATGGATGTGAGTTTTTACACAAAGAGAGGAAAAATGACTCTTGTATTAGCATTTCATAGATAACTGTTTAATTACTTATTACTGAAATAAATATTTATTATTATTATTAACTGATGCAAACTCTTCATAATGTGGTCTACAAGAGTCACATCATTCTGGGAAGCCCGTCAGTGAGGGTGCCGCTGATAATGCCTTTGACAAGGTCATCTCGATACCTTGATATCGATAATCTCGATAAAGATAATCTCGATTTCTACATGGATGACGGTGCGAACATATCGATTCAGTCGCACTTTGATGCTCAAGATGTAATCTGGCTCGTCGGGTGAACCGGTTTGACTGATCAGATCGTAACCTGTCCTATAAAGCGACGGAAAAGAAAATTGTTTTAAAATATTCATTTAATTCTTTATTGCACACATAAAAGAAAGAAAGAATGAAAAATATTTGTCTGACACGCCAAAAAAGAAAACATTCAACAAAGCACTTAAGACGAAAACATAGGTAGTACTGTTGTAATAATGAAATATTAATATGTACATCAAGCAAGTAATTATAAGTTAGTAATAAAACATGCAATGTACAATTTACAAACAAATTAATGCTAATACATTTTCTGCCTGTCAAATTTACAGGTAGAAAAACAGATTGGGCGTGCGAACAAAAAAAAAACAATATCTACCCAAACAAAAACAGAAATATTATCTAGGTAAAACTCCAAATAGATGCATCGCAGTGAGAAATCCTTCGGATGTGCTTGCTTGTTTATTTTTTGTTCTTTCATGCTTTACGTGGAGTTGACATCAGGTAGCGCATTGAGGCATTACAGGGAAGTGTTACAAATCAGGTCTCATATTACACATATAATATTCTCGTTTCCAATATTTCAAGAGAATGCAGGAATCCTTATTATCCCGAAAACAATTCGGCCTCTCTCCGTGTCTGATTAAATTTTGATTAGCTGAGTCTAAACAACTTTTTATGTTGCGTGGAGATATAATTTTTGCATTACAAACGGCTTCGTATTTATCTGCGACGAAGTTGGTGAGATGAAAATATTATTTATGAATGGGGCAAAATGCGTCAGTTAGTAACCCAGTAATGTAATTAGGTCAGTACATTACAACTATATGGCGCAACTACGGGTATGACTCTTGTGCAATGACTACATTTTAAGAGCAGTAGAACTCTCGCCAAGTTCGTCCGGGGAAGTACTGCCACTATTCCCGTTTCTGCCGCCAAGCAGTAACGCATTCGCGTTACTGTGTTCCGGTTTGAAAGGTGTGGCTTCCGGTGAAATTACAGGCACATAAGACGGTCCACCAACACGTCTCAGAGTTACGGGCGCATACGATGCTACTTGGGTCTTGTCGTACCTAGTAGGGTAGGACCCAAGTCGCATCGGTTGTTATGGGCTGAGGTTACCACTTACCAGGTGGGCTGTCGGCTCGTTCCGTAACAGTATCAAATAAAAAAATAAAAATACATACTGTTGATATATTACGGTTTGGTATTTCGGTAGAGCCGTCAATGTATGACTTTAAAAGAGCTTTTTATAGACTTATAGAATTCGGAGATGATTGTGAATGATTCTGATCCGACTCGTGATTTCAAAGGGCATGAAAATGATCATTAATCAAACACTGAAGCAGCAAAGTGTATGTCGTTTGTGCAAATGGCTGAGCGGGGTCGGGTACGGAAATTAAACGTAGGGTTGGAAGTGTCACACATCGATTCTTAAACACGGTTTGCATAACAAGTCCTATCTATAGATCGTTGCACGTTACTTTCGTCCACCCTACTTCGATAGGACTTAGGAACTTAACCTATTTCGTCCTTTTTGGGTCGTAGTTACCTGAAGAAACCTTACCGAGACGGATTTAAAAAAATATGTTACTTCCTTGGAGATCGAATAACCAAATGCATACTTATAATTTTGTGGTTTCCGCTGACTTTCGAACCCGCTTTCATGGTTTTATTGTTGTTCTCAAATTTCGGCATGGACTCAGGATGCATACCACCCATCAATAGCCATTCTTATGTAGTACCGAAAAAGGGTATTTTTTTTAAATATTGAAATAAGGTTGAAATAAATAACCACATTTTTTTATCTATGGTGATAATATGTGTTCAAGCAGGAGTTTCAGGCATACAACTTATAATGAAATCTTTGAAATTTCAAGGGTTTATTAATTAGAAATTTGCTTGGGGTTTCCTTTTAGGTCACATATAGAGTTAGATGCGTGCTAAGAGGTGTTTCATGGTGGTTCTACTATACCTCTCTCCTATATACCTCCTCTCTACTATATTAAGAGCAGTAGAACTCTCGCCAAGTTCGTCCGGGGAAGTACTGCCACCATGCCCTTTTCTGCCGCCAAGCAGTAACGCATTCGCGTTACTGTGTTCCGGTTTGAAAGGTGTGGTTGCCGGTGAAATTACAGGCACATGAGACATTCCACCTTCACGTCTCACATTTACGGGCGCATACGATGCGACTTGGGTCTTGTCATACCTAGTATGGGAGGACCCAAGTCGAATCGGCTGTTATGGGCCGAGGTTACCACTTAAGACCAGGTGGGCCGTCGGCTCGTTCCGTAAATGTATTACATAAAAAAAAAAAAAAAAAAAAAAAAAACCTACATATATAGGAGTCGTACTAAATTGTACGCGGGTAAATTCGCAAATGGTTAGACAGTTAGCGAATTGGCCGTAAGCCTTGAACTAGTCGACTAGAAGTTACTTAGCTTCACATTAAAGTAAGTTTTTTTTGAAAAAATACATATTGAAACAAGATTTTTCTATCAGACCCTGGATCTGAAGGATTTCTGGATGGGTCTGGCCTGCTGGTCGAATCCCACCCAGCATAAACATTTGTGTGACGAATATAGATGTTTGTTCTGGAGTTAATAATGTATTATATTAACAAAAAAGTATTTATGTATTGTATTAATTGTCTGGTTCCTATAGTACAAGCTATGCTTAGTTTGGGGCTAGATGGCGCTGTATGAATTGTCCACCAATATTATTAGTGTATTATATTATTATTATTTACGCAAGAAACAAAAATGTAGCATTCCTTGGTTCAGAAAAGCTAACATTGGCCTTTGGAATACTCGAGATGTTAGGGTGCCAAAACGTGCTCTCAATAAACACTTGTAGCGAGAATTCATAATACAGAGAATTTGTCCCGTGCCCTCGGAAGCGAACCCGCTCTTGACTGTTGAAGGACCCTTAGAGAGCTTCGAGTGTTAGGAAATCTTTCATGGTACTTTCGGGAGAATAATTGTTTGTGAGTGCGGTCGCGGGAAGTATTGAAGAGTTACTATCTGAGTTTATTTTGAGGGTTTAAGTGATCTGCTTTAGTTATGGGAAAATGTAGACAAAAATATGTAATATTATAAATGCGAATGTTTGGATGGATGGTTGTTTGTTAATCACGCCAGAACGGCTAAACGTATTTGGATGAAATTTGGCACAGGGATAGATTATAGACTGGAATAGCACATATGCTCTTTATCCTGTAAAATCCTGGAAAATTGCAGTGTTCTCTTGGGATGACTTATTCACCGCGAATAACACCGCGGCGCACAGCTAGTGTTATCGTAAAAAAGTAGTATTAATTTCAATAGTTGTTTTTTTTTCAAAACCAATTTATACACAGTGCACGTTTCCGTGAATTAGCTCAGTTAATAAAAGAGAAATTGCTTTCTATATAAAACATTAAGGGTTATTCGACTGTCAAATAGAAAGAATAATTGCAGCGCCAATTTCGTTTGTATTATAAAATCAGTGAACCGCGCTTATTTATATGCTGTAGAATGCCAGCAGCACCGTAAGTTTCACACAAAATATTTAGTTTATGTACGTTTAGATTAACCGCGCCTTGTCTCTGGTTGGTTTTTACTCTTAAGAGTAAACCCAGCATATGCGCTTCATTCACGCTATAGGTTTGGGTTTCATGGGAATCCTACTAATATTATAAATGTGAAAATTTGTAGTGATGTTTGTTACTCTTTCACGCTCAAACGGCAAATAGATGGATAAAATGATGGATGAAATTTGGTACCAAGATAGCTTATATCCTGGATTAACACATAGATCTTTGTACTATGATCCCGGAATAGTGCAGTGTTCCCGTGGGCATACCTATTTAAGCGCCATCTAGCCCCAAACTAAGTATAGCTTGTACTATGGGAACCAGACGGCTGATGGAATACATATATACTTTTTATAAACACATATATATAATACATATTAACACCCAGACACAGAACAAAGATCTATATTCGTCACACAAATGTTCAGAAGGCAGAGTTACTACCAACTAACACTCATAATGACTCATATAGATAGTCTGTGTAGCTTGTAACTAATATTTACTGAGAGAATGGAAACATACGTATGCTGCTATCGTTCTTTAAGATAATTAAAAAGGCATCATCAAAATATAACGTTATTAAAAAACTTCTCTCATTTAAGTTTGATCTTTGTTACTTCTGTCCCTTTTTTCCGCTCAGCGATATCATTAGTTACAATGAAAAACTTTGCTTAAGAGCTTGTGGTCTAGGTATCCAACTCTTGATTCAAAACTATAGTGGTGAATGCCAATTAGTTCACAATACTTCATTGAATAGAATTCGAAGCACTTATCGAATCTGTTGCATCTATTGTGCCATTGGATGCATTGTTCTCCCCTGAATACTAGAAATCCCCACAACAACCAGTTTAAACGACCCCTGCATCCAGCAAAAGAGTTCCGTTGCACAGGTCTAGTTAAATTGGCGTTTTACGACGTGTAATTTGTCCAATCATTGCGGGTAGGTGTCAAAGATTTATAGAGCAACATAATGTTCCTGTAAAACTCGTATCACGGGGCAATATTGGTTTTATTGTCACATAATATTTTATAGTGGATTTAGTAATGGCGCTGTGGGGCCAGTTGGTCGTGACTTTGCCTTATATTTGTGGTCTTCGGTTCGATTCCCACCCAGGACTAACATTTGTGTGACGAACATAGATGGAGATGATGATAGAACATAGACGTTTTTTTCTGGGGTGTTATTTACAAGAAAAATATTCTATAAGTTATAGTTTCCATAATAATCAAAAACTATTATTATAATAAAATAATTAAAAAATATAATAATAATAACGATCTAAATGTTTTGTAAATATTATATAATATTATATTCCTATAATATTATAATATTATTTATAATATTAGATTCCATGATCAAATTTATATATACATAGTTACTTTATTAAAACTGATATCTTGAACAAAGTTCCCTTCACAGTTTTCACAACTTATGGAAAACTTTCTTGTTTCTAGCCAGCGTGTGTTAAATTGTTGTTTTTGTTCTAAACAGCATATTTTCTAAATATTAGGTTTTTGTTTAGAACGATGTTAATATATTGTTAATGCCTGTTAGTTATTAGATAATCTTTTTTTTTTTATTCACTTACTTGCTTACTAACTTTAGACTATATTAGAAGAGAATAGGGTCACCAACGCTTATAAAGAATAATAAATCGATTATTCAAGTCTTGTCTGAAAATACTGCACAAGAGTCATCTGAAACGCCATTAAAATCCAACAGTAGTCGTTGAAAATTGCCACGAAAATTCGTTTTCCCCTTCCAATGGTCCCATTCACACTTGCCTTGTTTCGTCAATATTCTATCATTCATCGACTCTACATGTCCAAACTATCTAAACGTACCTTTCTCAATTTTCATCACTACGTCTTTTTTTCAATCGACAACGCTTTCTTATCACATTCTTTCTCACTTTATTTTTCAAAGTACACAGACAATGAGTTTGTTCACTGCATATTATTAAATTTCTTTAAATATCATAAATATTTTCTAAAAAAAGTTTTGTAGCGGTAGAACTCACGCCAACTTCGTCCGGGGAAGTACTGCCATGCCCATTTCTGCCGCCAAGCAGAAACGCATATGCGTTACTGTGTTCCGTTTGAAAGGTGTAGTTGCGGTAAAATTGCACATGGAGATTCCACCTACACCTCTCAGAGGGGCGCATACGATTCCCAAGACAAGACCCAAGTCGCATCGTTTTTTATCGGCAGAGGTTACCACATAACAACAGTTGGACCGTTAGCTTGTTCCGTAACAGTATCACATAAAAAAACACACAGTTTGAAACAGTCACATGTGCTAAAGTAGAAAACCAGTCTGGCTAATATCGGGCGCAACAAATTAGACGACGGTGTTTGGAAAACTCTGTACAAAAAAGTTGGCCATACAGAAGCCCCGTCCCTTGGATTGAACGAAGGAAACATGCGGTACTAAGCGAGAGAGGTTCGTTATCTCGTAGACTACACGTCTGAATGGGCCGCATCCGACGCGAGAATCATTTGAGTATTGCCCCCTTAATTAAGGGGAAGCTGAGTGGTCTGAGTCGCGGCGGCACAATGCCTAGCATGCTTGCGCCATGACATTGACAGCTGTAGAACTGCCGTGACATTGACAGCTATAGAAGCAACCGCTAAGGATCTGAGATCTTATTACTTCCTTGTTATTTTGGAATCGTCGCACAGTTATATACAGCTGATAATTGATTTGACTGACCTCAGAGGTCAGTTGGTAGTAACCCTGCCTTCTGCGCTGTAGGTCGTCGCGTCGGTTCGATTCCCACCCAGGACAAACATTTGTGTACGAACAAAGATGTTTGTTCTGTGTCTGGGTGTTAATATGTATTATATGTACCTATGTATTTACAAAAAAATATTATTTATAATGTTCGTGAATCTTGATTTGTTATTTCTTATCTGAAGGTAGCTATGTGAGATATAGGGTTTGTAAACAGACGTCAAACTTAGCGATAAGTACGCGTGACCTACGTTTTGAATATTATTGACTATTATTGAATATTATTTCCAAGCCATTTCTTTAAGAACTCTATGGTAATAAAGTTTTTGACTTTGACTTAGATTTCGTCGTCAATTGTATTTGCGTCAGAAACTAAGAAAAATATAAATATATAATGGTTGCCTGTCTATCTGTCGACTTGAAGTCTTGACGAGAATACCCGAATATGTCGTAAATGAAGAAATAACAATATATTTACTGTACTAACTTAAAAAGATGTGTGTCCAGGAAGCATTGAATTGTTTGTTCTGTTTTCCCTTCTATGTATGATGATTGTGAACCGGTATTTTGAGCGCGTTTATTGTTCCAAACGCTTTACTGAAAGTCGACAGTTGACTTTGAATTTTCCTTTTGTACGGTGAGGCGTGGATGTTTGCGTGGAAAATCTTATGAAAAAGAAACGCCTGGAAGATTTTGCGGAGTATTTCTGCAAATATGTAACGTGTGATGCAGATAATGTTGTGGTTAACATTCAAAGTCAAAACTTATTTCCATAGAATTCAAAAAGAAATAGCTTGGAAACGTCAATAATATTCATAACATAAGGTCACGCGTAGGTATTTATCGCTGAGTATGACACCTGTTCAAACCCTATCCGACCCTTCATAAGGAAGAATTCTTGTTAACATTAAGTCAGATTATAGAACTATATGACTGGCCTCATAGCTCAGTAGGTAGTAATTCTGCGTACTTCGCCGTTAGTGGTAACCTCTGCCCATAACAAGCAATCTGACTTGGGTCCTCCCCTACCTAGGTAGAACAAGATCCACGTAGCACGTATGCGCCCGTAACTCTGAGACGTGAAGGTCGAATATCCCATTTGCCTGTAATTTCACGGTAACCAGTTCAAACAAACAGTAACGCGAATGCACCACTACTTGGCGGCAGAAATGGGTATCGTGGCAGTACTTAGACAAACTTGGCTTAATTTCTACTGCTACTGAAAGAAGAGGTCCACCACATTCGATGTTTAGATTCATTATTTTGATATCAGTACATATTAACCTTACTGACAACTTTTTACTGAATCGCACGTCGCCGTTCTAACCAAAAAGTTCCTATTTAACCTGTCAACACAGAAATAACAGGAGCAGAGAATACAAGTAAGAATGTTCACAGTATTACTGCTTTAACAAATATGTTTCCTAGTACGGTTATACCGTTACTGTAAACCACATCGTGTGGACCTTCGTGAGGAACAAACGGTACCGCACGACAGACAGGTGGGACCGACATTTTTATCGTAACTTGAACTCGCCCTATGTCCATTATCAGTGACCAAGTGACGTGCGCTCTACACTTCCCTAATAGAGCCCATACCAACAAAGACGTCCTCTAGCGCTAGTTTCTATGCAATAATGAACATTTGTTAGGCTTTACGGTAGTTCTGTTTACTTCCGCTGGACATATTTTGTGAAAAGCATTCTAGCTGGATTCCGCACAGACTATAGTCATTTGATTTTTGGAAGCAATGGAATGATAGAATGAATGATTTCGAAGAACAATCGAAACAGGAATGAGTCATTCAGTGGGCTTACAGGTTGTGTATTAAGTTGATGGTAAAACGACCTCTTTTTCGGGCAAAAGAACTTAAGCCAAGTTCTTCTAGAGGAGTATATTGTCAGCTTATATTGTCAGCTTATCCATTTCGGTCGCTAAACAGTAACACATTCGCATACTGTTTTCGGTCTGAAAAGTGTGTTGTTGCCGTTACAAATTACAGATGAGACATTGTACCTTTACATATCACAGTAACGGACATAATGTAATTAAGATGACACAATGTCTTCCCATATACAATTAAGGGAGGATCAGCATCGGTTTTGTATGGTCACTAGTTACCAGTAAACACTGTCTGGGTCAGTAAACTATTAAAATAAAACAAAACATGAATGATGAAGATATTTATACACTATCACACCGCCATTTCTTAAGGTTCAAGTTATCCTTAGACCGGTTAGATACCCAGCCCCTATTCTAAGATAACATAGAATAAAACGCAATAAACTCCGGCCACAAAGAATATCGTGCAAAATCCACAAATGCTTCCCATTGTGTTAAGCAATTTTGTGAGAAAATCATATGTGATTTTCGCACGGAAATCCTCCCTTCTCATGGGGGGGGGGGGGGGGGGGGGGGGATTTCCTTTGAAATCAAAAGAGGGTTAGATCTCATTCACCCTTACTTGAATCCGTGAAACAACAAGGGGGAGTCTAGCAGGTAAGATGTGATATTACAGATAATATCAAATAAGTCTTAAAAAAACATGAGTTCCTCCGGCTGAACTCTCACAAGAGGTGTTATATTCTCTTACTTGCATTATTTACAGCATTTAATGGAAAAGTTCGCCAAAGAGTGGAATATTGATAACTTAAAAAAAACGATGTTTATATAAATACATCGTTTTTTTTCAGCATAAATATAAAGGCATTAAATTGTAAAGTTTTTAAATATAATATATTTCGGTATAAAAAAGTAACAAGTACATTGGAAATTTGTTAATTAAGTTTTATGATATAACTCTATAACTTTACATAAAATCCGGTATTAGAATATAATAGGCTTTAGGCAGCAAAAATCATTTAGTTTAAATGCATGTTTCATTGACTGATTCTGAAGGTCCTTGGTAACTTAAGTCGTCTATACCTAGGCTTGTAGGTCGCACAGAATACTGGTTGTTCCGTTACTTTGCATCGCCTGGCAGCTATCATTGCTTCTGTAGTCTTGTATACTTTGATAAACGGGATCGTTGGAGCTTTGGCGTTCGATCTTTTCTCAAACAAATCGTTGGAGGGTATTGTAGGGAAGCTATTTTTAAAGTAACTTGTAGGTGAAACTTTTTACTTAAGCCTCCTGTAACTTGACAGGTTATTACTATTTTTTTTGTTTCTTTTTTTATAGCGAGTACTCGGCATGCAACGAAATAAATATTTCGCGTAATAACTAGCTGGTGCCCGCAACTTTGTCTGCGTAGAATTAGCACTTCGAACAGCCGATTTCTCTCCAAGCTTTCATCAATCTCCATACATAGGTAACTTGATTGGTCAAAAATGCAGAATCATTCTCTAATTCTTACCAAAACTATAAGTATGAGGAGTTTTATATCCCTATCTCGAGCAATGATGGATTCTCCTTAAAAATTTTCATCCTCTATTTCACCCCCTTCAAGTTTTATTTTTACGATAAATCAATAGCTTATATCCGATGTGAATCTATCACTATACCAAAATTCATCAAAATTCGTTCAGTGGTTTAAGCGTGAAAAACACACAGACAGATACTGAGTTACTTTAGCATTTATAATATTACTATGGATAGTATAAAGTATGGATTTCCACACTAGTGTGACGTATGCTTTGCGATGTCTACTGTAAAGCTTTACCAACTCGAACACCTACGTGCAAAATAATTTATCAAAAATGTGACTGTTATACGAACGCATACGAAATACTTTGTATTTGTTTGTCCCGCACAAACAATTCCTTGAATCTACAGCCAAAATTACTTTTTTTCTTTGTTCTGTTCGTAAATGGCGTGCACAAATTAATTCGCAACAAATAAATGTAGTGGCAATGTCAATATTTTTCCGTATCCCACCGTCTGAACGATCAAAGAAATCGCTAACGATCACCATTCACGCCGAGTTAATGCCACTCTGAATAATGTCGTTTCAAAGGTCGGACGAAGTATTGTCCCTAAATTGCTGTCGAAGGAATCGAATTAATTTAAATTTCATCCACTTCTATCGTCTTTACGAAGAAAATGTTTCCCACTATCTACGAGTACTGCCATATTACATTTCATTGATCTCGGGAAAAGCATGTTATTTATAATAATGTATGAATATTTGCAGCTATTGTATGTTATTTAAACTGTTATCACAACATAGTATACTGAATCTAAAATAATTCTATGTAATTGAACTTTTTAGTTATTATTGACCTAAAATTATTTTATATAACGTCAAAGTGTGTCTTAATATACGGTATAACAAAGAACTAGCGAAAACTCTAATTCTCTATAGAAACCTTTAAATTACGGCGAATATAAATCAAAGTTCCATATAACAAATTCATATGAACACAAAGGGAAAGAAGCATTGTAAGTCAATTTTCATCGTACCGCGCTCAACATTAGGTACTTATAACTTCAACCCTCCCATCTCAGGATAGATCTCTCGATAATTTGATACGTGGGTAGCCTGACGATTTTACCATAAAATATCAAACTCGTAAAGTATTCGAAACAATCCGAACTTAGTTGTTTAGCGGGTTTTTGAGATAGCATGTAATTATTTTCATTCGGATAAAGTTTACTGTTACTCTATACAACTTTTACAGAAAAAAAAATAAGTACTATTTTACTATTTATAAAATACATACAGACTACACTGCGGATATACTTTACGTTTATATTATACATCAACAAAATATTTTGTAAAATTTTAGCATCAACTAAAGAAGAGAATACAGATTGATCTCTATAACGATAATGTATGATTCAGAATTCAATGCAGCCTTTGTCCGCCAGTATAGCATCCGTACAAACGGGATCCTATTTCATGGAAGTATCGGTCTTAAAAGTGTTACAGCAGACCACGTTATACGGCTTTAACACCTGCATCCGACGTCTCAATACAAAATACTTCCATAAAAATATTTTTGAGAGCATCTTTTGTCTCTTCTCTGAATAGTGACACAGCGCGTGAGCCCGTAGTGGTCTAGTGGTCCCCGAATTTCAATCTGGAGGTCACCGGTCCAAATCCAGACGTGCACCTATGAGTTTTTGCAATGCCACGTTCTCAAAACGGTGAAGGAAAACATCGTGAGGAAACCTACGTGTCCTAGAACTAAAAATTCGAAGTCATGTGTCAAGTGCACGAAAGGAGCCTCTTTGAGGCGCACTTAAATCCTTTCATTATAAGAGGTTCGAGAGTGACTCGAATAGAATAGAGGTAGAATAGTAAAAAACAAAGTCGAACAAAGTCGCTTCCTGCCTCTGTCTTTTCTCCGCTTACTTCTTCTAAACCACGTAAAAGGTTTTATTACTAATTCCACTAATAGAAAGAGCGATAAACGAGAAAGGTTTCTATGAAAAATTTGTAAATATTCTTACTAAATGCCTTGACTATGACGGTGTTTGATCAAAAAACTTAATACTTCTTACTAAGCGCACTCTTAATTTTCTTTATTAGTAAATTGCACCCGTGCGAAACCGGGGCGGGTTGCTAGTTATCATTATTGTCATAATATTGTCATATAATTGTCATTATGTGTCATAATATTATCTCTCATTCAAAATAACTTGCGTTGCTGTATTTATGCTTTGGTTGAGAAGGCTTAGACTCGATATGATTAAATTTTAAGACAATTTCACATCTGTTACGTCCTAATTATAAACATAGCACCTAGGAAATTAAAAAGAAAAAAACAGTAGCAACGTGTTCAAACTTATTTCTGAACACTTAACTTACTAAGGTGACCACTGAATTTATTGTATATATCAGGCGTAAGATTACGTTTAGCTCATTGTGTAAAAAGTGATATTGTATGTTGAAAAACTATTTCAAATAAAGCTAGTTTCTGAAACGCTGCGTTTACCGTCAAAAATAATAAAGCTCTTACCAAAGCTCTGAAACAAACGCAAACCACTTAACCCTTTCTACGATGGTATTAGCAGCAGGCCTCTCTCACTCAATTCGACTAAAACAGCAAAGTGAGCATTAATGCTTTGAGTCTAGATTCAAAATTGAAAATTTACCAAATGAACTTGAATCGTCTACCTATCCTTTTTTTATGTGGTACATTTACGTAACGAGCTGACGGCCCACCTAATGTTAAGTGGTAACCTCGGCCCTGAACAACCGATGCGATTTGGGTCCTCCCCTGGTACAACGAGATCCAAGTCGCATCGTATGCGCCCGTAACTCTGAGGTGGAATGTCTCATGTGTCTGTAATTTCACCGACAACCACCCCTTTCTAAATTCATTATCGATGTTACGAAGTGCCACAGAAGTGAGACTTCTCTTTGGTAGTACTATTATGCATTTTGTGCCAAAGTCTAGTAAACTACTATAGTAGTCTCTTACCTTTATTATGTAAAGCACTTATGCTAACCATGTCTAAGTACGGCCGTTGACCCAAAATTGGTCAGCAAGTCCCATACCATGAGCTACGCTACAACATAATGGGGAAAATGAATATAGTTTGTTCAGAATATAATGGATCTATGCACTGTTCAACGTAAGTAGTTAATACGTTTAATTAAGGGTTGAGAAATAATAATTGTAATAAAAATAATTAAAAATTTCTGTATAAAATACAACAAGGGTGCACAGACACAAATGGTCAATGGAAAATACTAAAGTAAATTTTTTTATCGCAGTTTCCAGTGCCCGACCTTAGGACTAAAAGAGATTTTTATCTTCCTTCGTTTTTGAATTGTGAACAAACACTTAAGCTTTCAAATCCTACCTAATGACTTTCCCAAAATGCAGTCCTGAGCGCCGTTTTTCTCTAATCTCCAGATCTAAAAATCATCCGGCCATTAATCGCCAGACACGCCTTTTTACGTACATTTTAACACCTTGTGGTATGGTCATGGCGGGCTACCTAATTTAGTCTGAATTTTAGAAGTGTCTTAAAAAGAGCTCAACCCTGTGGGAGCCCCAAGCTTGTGGCTAGCCGTCGCGTCATTTCAAGCAAAATGTGTGAAAGTTTACGCCTATCGCATGCGATATCTGATATGCATACAGCCTTACTTTCTAGTTGAACAAATAACATAATTTCTGGTTAAACACGCAGTATAAACAGCTTATATTATGATTTGAGCCCACCCGGGAATACGGGTCTTAGCTGGAATGAATAAAGTAATGTACATAAGATACGCCCAACATGCAAAGTTCTGACCCTTATTTCGGGTAAGAATTCCCTGTGGGTATGAGAAACTAAGAGTCTAATGGTACCCTGCAATAACAGAGCCTAGTAGTTTCTTCTGTAGCTCAATGTTGAGTTCGGTTGATATGAGAAATAGTTCCATTATTTGACGTCTTCTTGGCAATGATATATGTATATGCTAAACAAGGGTTATTAATTGACCAAGCCCAATAAAACAATCAAAATAGGAAAAAACAGACTCCATACTATAAATACACTAAAATAACCTATGTCGTAGATGGCATGGATATATAAACATCCATTACCCGAGGAAATACTTTGCTCCTCAAGCAAAGTATATCCTCGGGTATATGCTCCAGCCGAGAATCAACCCCTCACTTTGCAGGAAGTGCTACTAAGCAACTAAGCTTGAAGGTTTCGACGTTATATAAAAAAACACTAATAAAAGTGGAAGTGAGAAGTAGAAGAAGAAGAGTTCAGAAAAGTTAAGCTTTTCTTAAAGAACCACATCTATTTTTATCGCCTAACAGCAACACTTTCCTAAACCTTAGCAAAACATGCTTCACAATTGAACTTTTAAAATAAGTAGCTTTTTTGTGATAAAGTTAAGGAACGAGATGGCCATCCTGGTTTAAGTGGCAACCTCTCCCATAACAAGCAACACGACTTCGCTACCCTACTTAAGTAAAACGAGACCCAAGTCGCATCGTATGCGCCCGTGGTAATCGTTTTTGCATTTCTAAATTAGAATACAGCAATTCAAGCTATCAGAGTTAACGTCACAAAATAATCGCTCAAGTTCCACAAGCAACCCCACATTAGCCGCCATCAGTTGAATTCACAATACCGTAGCGCAGCAATCATAGGACGTAGACCTTTCCCGATCGATAGTTCTTCGTCATCAGTGTCTGTGACACCATTGCACTCCTTTACTCGTTTAGCTGAAAGTTTGTAAGTTAGCTAAAGTTTTTTGACTGCTATCACAGTTCTTCGCTGTAAGTCGTGGGTTCTATCCCCACACAGGACAAATATTTGTATGACGAACATAGATGTTTATTCCGTGTCTTGTTGTTACTATGTATTACGTATGTGTTTACAAAAAGTATATAAGTAATTATCAGTTATTTGGTTCTCACCAACACCAATATTTCTTGTTATTTATTTATTAAAATTTTGGTGGATTTCGTAATACTAGACATTTGACGGCTGTCTATCTGTAGTATACCTAGGGTAAATACGCAAAAAACTATGTAAAAAAAATATTTTTAAATACGCCGTTATTAATTTTATAAGCCTTTATTATTTAACATGTAATTTTAATCCTAATTAATGTTCCCAAGTTTCTTTACGAATCGAACTAAATTAAGTATATGTATTTTTGTGTATTGAATTTTCAACTCTATTGCTATTACTTCATATTAAAGGTAGTTTAGTTTATCTCTATTACATTGCAATAAAGAAACTGCTTTGAGTTCAATAATACAGTGGACAACTGTTAACCAAAGTCGAAATAATGGCCAGTCTTACAGAATAATCTCTTAAGTTCAAGTCTAGGAACCAATTGTAAGCCATATTAGTTATTTATTTACATTGGCCAAAACGAATGGTGTGGATTTGTATCGAGCACTGTTTCTTGGAAAATGCGCGAGTGAGTAATGGTTCTGGTAATTAATGGATTTCCTACCGAGAACACACAACGGACGACTCAGAGTTTTCAGCCCTTTCAGTACTCAAAACACTCTAATTCTAAAAGGCTATTCAGCAAAATTAAAAATAATAACAAAAATTACTTGCCCGACGTATTATAGAAAAATAAATAACTTTTTAAGTAGCCGTCAATTTTTTTAAACGCATTTTTTTTAACGTTCGCGGACATTTCACGATTTGCCATCTAGCCCCAAAGTAAGCTAAGTAATAGCTTTTATCATGGGAACCAGACAATTGGTATATTTTTTTTTGTAAATATATATAATACCTAACAACACCCAGACAGAACAAACACCTATATTCGTCACACAAATGTTTGTCCTGGGTGGGAATCCAACCCAGAGCGCAGAGTTAGTACCAACTGAGCTATGAGGCCAGTCAAAAAGTAATGTTATAAGTGCGGATTAAGAAAGAAGTAAATGATGTAGAACAAGTATATTTAATAAGTATAGACAATGCAAATTATAGTGTACGCTGCGATCCATTTTAGATTTGCTATATTTGCTGCGGTGTCAGTGCGGTGCCCACTGCAATAAACTGTCTCGAAGTCTGCCGCCGTAACTCAACTTGGTTCTACCCCGTTGTATTGTGAAATAATATAATAATGCCTCTTTACGAGCCGTATTCTATCCCGCGTGTAATTATCTGAGAGCGTGGTGGTCTAGTGGTACTGACCCCGAGTTTCAATCCAGAGGTCGCCGGTTCAAATCCCTACGTGCACCTGTGACTTTTCGCTTGAAAGATTTACGTGCGTAATGCCACGTTCTCAATACGATGAAGGAAAACATCGTGAGGAAACCGACATGTCCTAGACTAAAAATTGAAGACATGTGTCAAGTGCACGAAAGGAGCCTCTTTGAAGCGCACTTCCTTAAAATCCTATCACGACACTGGTTCGAGAGAACCTGTGACTCGAACAGAAGACTGTAATTATTGTAATGGGCTGCCTTCTTCCTTCCTTAGCGAAACTTCTGCATAATATATTGTCTTGTGTAATGAAGTTTTCAAGTATTTTCAGGATTATTTCAATAAGCTTTGCTCACGGAAGTGAATAATTATGAAAATCGTTGATACGTAAAAGCTGATTGTAACGCTTTAGTGATTTCCTTTATCATCGATGTACGTGAAAAACTTCTTCAGAGGAGGCACTGAGTTTCGTTTTTTTCTTCATATAACAGCAGTATTTCCGAATTATAAAATCCGTACTTAATCTTCAGAATTCTATGACATTGTTATTTTTGACTATAGTGAAGACGCATTAAAATGTTATATTGTTTGTAATAGTGTAGTATTCCAGGAAAAAAATATTATATTATATTAAATATTTGTCCATAATAAAATCTTAATATCAATATCAATTAGTATCATATAAGTTTGTCCTGGGAAGTTCTGCCACCATACCCATTTTTGGTACAACATATTATACATATTAACATCAACACCCAGACACAGAACAAACATCTATGATCGTCACACAAATGTTTGACCTGGGCGGGAATCGAACCTACGATCTACAGCGCAGAAAGCAGGATTACTACCACCAACTAAGCTATGAGGCCAATCAATTTTACTGTAATTATTATCTAGATTGCAGGTATATCAGATGGCTTTAACAGTAACTTGTCTCCAGGCTTGCGCGGGGCTTTGTATTGTGATATGAACATAATAATGCCACTTTACGAGCAACTCCCCCCGTTTGTTAAAGCCTTATTATTTACAAGGATTATATTTTGCGCTAGTTTATTGTAGCTTACATCGAACGAAAGTTATTTCGTCATTATTATACAGACGGTATTTGTTATTCTACTGCTTTAAGAGCAGTAGAACTCACGCCAAGTTCTTCCGGGAATACTGCTACCATGCCCATTTCTGCCGCCAAGCAGTAACGCATTCGCGTTACTAGGTGGGCCGTCGGCTCGTACCGTAACTGTATCAGAAGGAAGCCCATATCACACTTGAATATGTTTGTGTGGATTCATGAATATAATTTACAAAAATACAATTCTTCATAAATAACGTACCTTAAGTACTCAAGGTGGGCACACAATAATAATTGAAAATTGTCTGTTTTCCGAATAATAATTACTATACTACTTTTTAATTTTTATGTAACAACTTGTTCCTTATATAATTATATAGAATTTTTAGCAAGTCGTCTTTTAAATATATCCATATATGCTGAATAATCATTCATTTCATGTTCGCTACCGTGATAACTCCCCATTAAACATTAAATTGCATGAGAAAATTCCTACAGCGAGGAGAATTTTATTATAATCAGACCATCCGGTAGTAATTAAAACTGTCGTCTCGTCATAAACAGAGTAAAAAGTAACATTTGAAGCTCGTAAAATATTTTATCGCTACAGCAATTAAACGGACCGGGAAAAATGAAGCAGGACTCCACGATTGAGATGCAAAATATTTACGTGGACCTCGTAAACACGCAAATCGTAAAATTAAGTTCTAAAGCTGCCAGTTGCGGCTTTGATTTATGGTTACAACTGTTATTTAATCGAACCTGTATCTGATCTGTAAATTTTTATTGCACCAATCAAGTGATTCTTATTTGGTTAGTACATAACATTATGTTTACAATCTGCAACTGCTTTATATTGCATTTTAACCAATATGCCCTGAGAGAACTTAGCTGATAGGGCATTCCTCGATGTTACATATATAGCTGATGGTAGCCCCTAAAAAAAATACAAATATAATAAATAATAAAATTGGTGGACATTTCACACAGCGCCATCTAGCCCCAAAGCTAGCAGTAAGTAAGCTTAGCATATCAGTATCATGGGAACCAGACAACTGATACTTATTTTTTGTTAATATAATGTAGACAACTGATATAATACTTCAATTTTTTTTTGTAAATACATACATATAATACATATTAACACCCAGACACAGAACAAACATCTGTATTCGTCACACAAATGTTTATCCTGAGTGGGAATGGAACCCACGCCCTACAGCGCAGAAGGCAGGGTTACTGCTTACCAACTAAGCTGTGAGGCCAGTCGATAAAATAATCTGAAACTCACATAACGTAATCCTTTATTTCTCATGTCCTTTATGTACGTAACTCAATTCACAGGTATTAAAAACTACTCCTTAAATATCCTCTATTTTTCATTCACAACTTATGTGATTCACTACCGAACAAAACCGCTCAATCAAACTTTTGTTGGGGTCCATATAACGTACTCTCTGTTAGGTATTTGTCAGTAGTTTTTCCCAATTTCCCCGCCAAACCGAAAGTCAACTGCATTTCCAAGCCGGAAATAACTGGGGTAAGTAAAACTTGATCTGTAAAGTTAACGAATAGTTCATGTTAATCAGCCTCACGTAAGTTCCAAACTGATGGGGCTTAACCTAGGATTGAGGCCCATGGAAGACTGAACTTTTTTTTATGTAGTTGAAGTAACGGAACGAGCTGACGGCCCACCTGATGTTAAGTGGTAACCGTCGCCCATAGACAACAACGATACGACACAAGTCCTCTCCACCAAAGTACTTAAAGACTTAAGTCGCATTGCGTTGTGTCCCTCGAGATGGAGATGTTATGTCTCATGCGCCTGCAATTTCGCCGGCACCCACTCCTTTCCACCGGAACACAGCAACACGAGTGCATCACTGCTTGGCGGCAGGTTACCAGGTGTTGGCAGTACTTCTCCGGGCTAACTTAGAACAAGTTCTACTGCTACTTTAGGTTGCTCCCTTTGCACCACCCGGGAGACATGTGTATGGATTCAAAGGCTAATCGCATACGGACGCGAGCAACGTGGTCCCCCTGAACGTTTATTCTCTGTGGGAATTGAACCCACGGCCTACAGCGCAAAAGGCAGAGAATACGTGGCGTCACGTATGTCAGTGTACGCTAATAAATTCACAAAACCTTTATCACCCTACATTCGTAAAGAATAATGTGTAAAATAACTCAGAAAAACCTTGATTTCCAATGAACAGTGCGCGTTGAAACAAGTAGATTGGATTGAATTCCAAATGTGATCGTTTATCTTCTAGAGGAATAACGCGCCACTTTGTGAACTCTGCCGTTTCACTGGGGTGAAATGTTCATTCAAGGTCACAGATTCCGTTGCGTAATTTTATATCGGGTTGAGTGGTAGCAAAAGGCTTCCAATATAAAAACAATAAATAATAATTAAATATTGGTGGACATTTCACACATCGCCATCTAGCCTCAAAGTAAGTATTCATAATTAGAATAGTCGAATATTAGAATAAACTGAAAATCTGTTAGTTTTTATCACAACGTTTGTAACTTATTTACAATTACTAAGGCTTACAAAGTGTATTGCATCGTTCGTATTTCGGAACTAATACACGCGATATCAAAATTAGAATTTTAAAACTGAGTACAAACGTTCCAAGTACAAACCAGGCCAGCATAACAAGTGAGAATATCATTTTCCCCGAGTGTCTAGGGGCTCGGGTGTACTCCACACGAGTGGCTACGAGTGCCCACTCGGTGGCCGCTGAATCAGACGTCTCTCCGTTAGAGCACGTGTCTCTCGTTTATGCGATCCTGGTAGTGTCTGTCGACTGACGGACAGAAAACTTTATTTACGAAACGATTGTAAATGAATGATAAAAATGTTTGTCCGTTCTACGTTCCCACGAATCGTTACCCACAGGGTGACATGTGACCCACTGAAACTCTACCTTCTCCTTCGGAGATAAAGGAGCGAATATATATAATTGTAAAAAAAACCTTACATAGGAAATTTGTAGCTTTATTTCATTAAAATACTTGCATATAATTAAACGAAATGACGACTATGTAGCTGAGTTGGTAGCAAAGCAACCCTGCCTGCTAAGCGGAAGTCGTGGGTTTGATTATGTGTTAAAAATTCAGTTGATTTCTGGTCTCCATATTAGAGTTGTATAATTTTCTGTGCCTCTGAATCATATCAGGTTTTATTTGAAAGTTTTCAACAGCTTTAACTTAAGCTTAGCTTTTGGCTTAAATAATATATCGGTATTTACCACGTAACTAATCATTTCCACCCTCAATAATATTCATTAGTTTCCCGGAATCTGTTTAATTATTTTCCCTGGTATAATCACAATGTAAACGAAATTTAGCAAACCCGCTTATTAGTCGCTTATTCATTAGGATAATCAGACCCAATTAGCCGTGACATGTTGGACAAAGCCGCAAGCCTAACCTATTATATATTTGCAAATATTCCAAGGTAATGAACAATAATAGACGAAAAGTACGCCCATTTATTTCCCGTTCATTATAAATCGATATTTATGTATCTATTACTGGTATCTTTTATTGAAAGAGTTTTAATATACATAAATATATACAGAATTTCAGTCTGCAATTGAATTGTTTTACATGGGAATGATTCAGTGAGATCATAGAAACCAGCTTGCTCAGCCTCACACGTCTAATGTAATATCTTAACGAACCCGAGTCTCTTACACTAATCGAAATTAGATTTCCACTTGTACAGATTGAAAAATGCTTTTTGCTCATGCTTTGATCTAGAAGAGTATTTTTAGATGATTTGTAGCTACCAAGTATGAGGGCGTCAATTGAGGCCCCAATAAGAATAATATAGATATGTATTAATAAAAGTATATAAGTATTATATCAGTTATCTGGTTCCCATGATACAAGCTATCTTTAGCTTACTTTGGGGCTAAATGGCGCTGTGTGAAATGTTCCCAAAAACAATTAATAATAATAATAATAATAAAGCGTTCCTAAACACCCACGTTTCGCATAATTAACACATTTCAAAACGAATGAAGGGAATTGTAAAGTTATTCAACCTATACCAACTTCTCAATCGCTCGAATTAATAGCTCCTCGAGTCTAATTGTTCCAGTAACTTTGTCAAAGTTTATTTAAGTGTCATTATTAACGCCCAGATGGATTTATACTACATTTTTGTGTCAGATGAAGAGAAAGTGAAGAGGGAAATTTGTCAACATTTTATTTGTAATGGTATGTATTTTTTATATGATAAAGTTACGGAATCAGGTGATGGCCCACCTGGTGTTAAGTGGTAACGTCTGCCTATAACAATCAATACGACTTAGGTCCTCCCCTACTTAGGCTCAAGAACACCCAAATTGCATCGTAAGCGCCCGTCTGAGACGTGAAGGTAGAAATTACTCATGTGTCTGTAATTTCACCGGCAACCACATCTTTCAAACCGGAAAATAGTAACGCGAATGTATTACTACTTGGTGGAAGAAATAGGTATGGGCCAGTACAAAACTTTCCCGGGCGAACTTGAAATAAGTTTTACTGCTGCTATTATCTGTATATATGCAAAACCAATTAGCGGGGTAATATTCGGGAATTGGTTATTATTCATTATATGTTTGGAGGGTGTACTTATTATGTGTCTTTGTGCGTAAGGTATGTATGCTTAGGTACTAAGAAGCATTTATAAAATTCTACTGGTAACAGGGCTGAAAATTTGGTATGAAAAATATAGGTTGTAGAAATTAAAAACTTGAAACTTGGCTTAAAAATTCAGTAATATGTAAGATAAGACAATTATTATCCAGTTAAGTACCCCGCGGTATTTAAAACTTGTTTAAACTAATATTTATTATCTCTTAATCTGCTTAAATGACTGAACCTAATCCGCTTATTTCCACTAACTTATCTAGCGCAACTTGCTCCAAATAAGCACTGAATTCCAGACTTGCTTTAAGGTATCTTAATTAAACCCCATACTGACAAATACGGAGTATAATTGCGACCACAACGAGAAAGAGTATATTCCCCTATACTTGTTATCTGGAGCGCGTCTGATGGGAATGCTACCTAAAGCGGTTGTGTTAAGGTTGAGTATTCATTGGTAATGAGCGCATGATTTGTTTCCTAGTACATTTATGTACAATTTTTACAAGTAGCTTTATAAAAGTTACGCTGCATATTGATAAGATAAGCTTCCATCCATATAATCTTATTTTTGCGTTAACTCTACAAGTATTAAATTGGATTATTTACGTCAAGCTTTGATATGAGAATAGTTACATAATATGGAGACCGTTTTTTGCTTATTTCACTAAGTTATGGAACGAGCTTGAACTACCTGGTGTTAAGTGGTTACCTCTGCCTGTAACGAGCAATACGACTTGGGTCCTCCCCCAATTAGGTAGAAGAATACTAAAGTCGCACAGTATGCCTCTGTAACTGAGAAGTGAAGGTGGAACGTTTCATGTGCCTGTTATTTCACCGGCAACCACACCTTCAAACCGGAACACATTACCGCGAATGACTGTTTGGCGGCAGAAATGGATATCTTGGCAGTTGTCCCCGGAAGAACTTGGCATAAGTTCTACTGCTATTACTACGTTACTCATAATACAACTTTTTTTATTGGTGGAAAAATCACAATTTGCCATCTAGCCCCAAACTAACATACTGACAACTGGTAGAATACATACACTTTTTTGTAAATACATACATGCCCAGAACAAACGTCTATACTCACAAACATATTTGTTCCGGGTAGGAATCGAACCCACGACCTACAGCTCAGAAGGCAGAGGTACTACCAACTGAGCTGTGAGGCCTGTCAAAGCATATAACTTAACTCAATCGTTCAACTTGCTCCAACCAACCTTCGCATAGTCCCAGTGCCAAACAATACACCTCCTATACAAGGAAACCCTATCTATCCATTATTTATCAGTCGGCTCGAGACGATGCGCTAATGGTGCTATCAATTAAACTTGTCTGGATTCCCTGATCCGACTCCATCCCCCCTGTGCCGGACATTTGATTACACCCTCTCTATAGGCACGGTAGCGTCTATGTGAGTGCGATTTCTACCCGTTAAATAGTAATAAAGACCCCGAGTTTCAATCCAGAGGTCGCCGGTTCAAATCCCGACGTGCACCTACGAGTTTTTTGATTGAAAGATATATGTGCGCAATACCACGTTCTCAAAACGGTGAAGGAAATCATTGTGAGGAAACCGACATGTCCTAGAACTAAAAATTTGAAGACATGTGTCAAGTCCACGACAGGAGCCTCTTTGAGGCGCACTTGAAATCCTTTCACCACACTAGTTAGAGAGAACCAGTGACTCGAATAGAATAGAAGAACCCGTTAAATATGTGGACCGGTATATGATGATGTAACTAGCTGGTGTTCGAAATTTCAGGCTTTAAGAGCAGTAGAACTCATGCCCAGTTCGGCCGGGGAAGTACTGCCACCATGCCCATTTCTGCCGCCAAGCAGTAACGCTTTCGCGTTATTATGTTCCGGTTTGAAAGGTGTGGTTGCCGGTGAAATTACAGGCACACGAGACATTCCACCTACACGTCTCAGAGTTACGGGCGCATACGTTGCGACTTGGGTCTTGTCGTACCTAGTAGGGGAGGACCCAAGCCGCATCGCTTGTTATGGGCTGAGGTTACCACTTAACACCAGGTGGGCCGTCAGCTCGTTTGTTAACTGTATTACACAAAAAAAAAAAAGTTAAATTGTTACCGTACGGACACGCGTTGCCTACCCTGAAGCATATCTTATCTCTATTCTTCCTTTACTAAATTCGGAGACACTTGTCTAAATGTAAACGTATTTGGAATTGGCAAAGTATCAAGACACGTGAGTCGTCCATTTGATACACATTTCCTCTAAAGCCTTTGTAAACTATCCAGCCGGTTACTATATAGTAATCAGTGTCTGGAGATTGGGAGAACAGGATATGGATTTTATCTGCTCAGGAAGAGCTGGAGCATGTATCCAAGCCATACATCGGACATTTCAGACCACCAGTCAATCGTTTGACTGGCCTCACAGCTCAGTTGGTAGTAACTCTGCCTTCTGCGCTGTAGGTCGTGGGTTCGATTCCCACGCAGGACAAACATTTGTGTGACGAACATAGATGTTTGTTCTGTGTCTGGGTGTTAATATGTACTATATGTAAGTGTTTCCAAAAAAAGTATTTAAGTATTATATCAGTTGTCTGGTTCCCATGATACAAGCTATGCTTAGCTTACTTTGGGACTAGATGGCGCTGTGTGAAATGTCCAGCAATATTATTATTATATAATGACCATGAATTGTGATAAATGTGAATATGCCTCTGTTGCACCTAGATTTGGTCTTTGGTCAATCAGTGCGTGATAAAACCGAACTCCACGCGGACAGTCGCGGGCAACAGCTAGTAAATAATAAATAAACGCACACACAATACTGTATTCAGTTAGGTAGCCCCCGGACTCGCTAGAATGTCCTGTATGGACGAATCCCACTACAAATAGCCACTAGTTGGAAAACAAGTCTATAATAACTGACGCCTGAGGCAACCCAGCAGACATGCCTGCGTAATTAGAAGGCGCGACGAGAGAATAACCAGTAGATCTCCGTACTTTGCACTACAAAAAAAGTTAAATTCGTAATCATGTAATATAACGAGCCGCCCCGGGTTCGCACGGTGCAATTAATTAACAAAGATACGCAAACCTTCCTCGTTATCTTTTTGTTGGTGAAAACCCTATCAAAATCCATTGCGTGGTTTTTTGAAATTTCACACGTCGCCACTTAGTCCCAAACTAATCATAGCATGTACTTTGGGAACCAAATGACTGATAGAATACATATATACTTTTTTTATAAATACATACATTTAAATACGTAATAAAACCGAGACGCAAAACAAACATCAATGCTCGTCACACAAATGTTTGTGCTGGGTGGGAATCGAACCCACCACCTACAGCGAAGGCAAAGGTACTACCAACTGAGCTGTGAGGTCAGTCAACAGATTAATATTATTAACAATACTATTAGAATGATTTAAAATAAAAACTGCTCATTTTAATATCAATTTTAATAAACTAATGATTCGCCCTGAACTGACTCGTGAATACTTTTTTATAGAATTGGTTTTGTCTCGATACCATGTAAAGCAGCGCCATCTAGTTATCATGTGGGAAGTTAAACTCTCTTTATTTCATTGAATAAACAGTGTTTATGTATAAATGAGCTTATTCTTCAAATATATTGACTAGTCCATTTATCACAACAATTTACGAGTTACTGTCATTTTTTTTTCCAAATAACTGAAGGTAGGTAGATTTTCAAAAGACCACTTTCCACCTTGTGGGTTAAACTATCAAAGAAACGACGATTGTCATAACATGTTGAGCCAGTGCCGCCATCTCACCACGAATAACTCAACTAAAAAAATACTTCAGTAAATCATTCTGAAAGCCAGGACATATCTTATACCAACAGAAAATAGGTGACAAGACTAAATACAGTACTTAAAAAGTTATCATAGACGTACCCGTAATTGTTATAAGAAGAATGCAAGAATGTGATTGTTATTAGAAGAATGCAAGAATGTGAAGGAAAATGAAAATCATATTCATTTTCATTCAGTATTTCACATCGTGAGAATATGATCACACAATTTTAGGAATGAATCTCTCAATTCTGTCATAATTCCTGACTTTATAAAAACGGTTTGCAGGTCACGAGAGAGTGCACGAGAGGGCTACAAAAAAAACATTAGAAGGTTCTAAGGTCTTTCCGTGGTCAAATTAAATATTCATACAAACAACTGTTACAGCAGAAGTTTCGTTTTCTCATTAGCGCCGAGACAAATGAGCCGACTCATACCTACTACCTACATGTTATTTTTTCCGTAACCAAACACGGAGCAAATGTTAGCCCCTCAATTAGTCACCCGTCTACTCCCCACCAGAGACCAGAGACTAGGGTTGTCCTTCGTGTAGTCTATGGCCGGACGATATTTCTATTTATCCGGTCAAAATGCTAGATTCAATCAATGAGTTAAATTACAAGCATATGATGGTTTTTCAATCTTGTGACGGTTGGTATTTTATGTAAGTTAGATCTTACCATACGACAGCCGGTATAATCTTATCAAATTGCTATAGTTGCGTTTGTGCATCAGGCGAGCCACCTATATTCTTTTTTCCTCTGCACTGGACAGTCTTTATATTAACAACAGCTTTTATATTAAAAAAAATATTGTTGTTACAATATTGTAATTTATACAATAATAATAATAAAGATAATATACCTAATAGATGAACTTATGATACAGTTACAGCACTTTTCTTAGATACAGAAAAGACTCAGATCGCGTCGACTGAGCCTGTAAGTTCGCCAGGAACCACACTTTTCAAAGCGCAACACAGTAATGCGAATTTGTTACTGCTTTGCAGCAGAAATAGGCGTCGTGAAATAGTATTCCTAGAAACAAAAATTAACTTGACAGAAGTTATATTGCCTGCTGAGTAACTTTCAAACATTCACCGTCTCAATTGCTTACAAAACGACTTAAAGAAATAAATTTGTACAGTCTATCCGACCTTTTTTCTCCGACTTTTGATATGAAATCTGACAACCCTTTTTATTACGACTAGTTGCTTCACATTTCGCAAGGGTTGAAAGGCACGGTCCATCTTTTCAACCCCCGAACGGCCATGTTTACTTTTATGTACAAGAAATATTAGTGCGACATAAAAGGGCTTTCAGTGAATAGAGTTGCTTCAGATTGGAAATTCTGCGAGACTGTATCAGCGATTCGTAGTAACCCTCCTTATTCATACAAAAAAGTTTATATAAAAAGTTTGTTTATAAATGGAGGGGTTGAAGATATATATTAAAGAATATAAGCCTAAGTACCTCAGATAAGTGAAAGCGCACTTCCCGCTAAGAGGCAGTGAAACGATCTTCAGAATAAAAATATCTTTCATAAAAGTTCTTCTTCTTGCCTTTTCCCAATTTATTTGGGGTCTGCGCAGTCTATGCTTCCACACTTGAGTGTCAGCTGCTATCGAATCACTCTCTTTTCATTCATATCATCTCTTACACAATCTATCTTACGTCTTCCTGTTCCCTTCCTTCGTAACTACATTCATATTCATCACTACTTTTGTTACAGTTAATAAAGCTCTCTTCGCTTCTCTCGGCTTCGCATACGTGCAATTTACTAATAAAGAAAAAGACAAGTGTGCTTTGCAAGAAAGAATAAGTAACAGTTTTTCGAAAAACAGCGGCATAATTCACCCATTTTGTAAAAAATACGTACAAATTATATAACAAACCTTCCTTGTTTATCGTTTTATCCATCAGTGAAAACCATATATAAATCCGTTTCGTGGTTTACAAGAAGTAAACCAAGAAACAGACAGAGGCAGGTACCGACTTTGTTTAATACTATTCAGAGATTATGACTTTTCAAATGATCTATTCATACACTTCATAAGATAGTTGAAGAAGTTTTCCATATCACTGTTTCAGGATTATTTTTTCAGGTTCTAGAAAATTCCGAACTACTCAAAATTCATCAACACAGTCCCAACCAAACATCCAATCAGTATAAAAATCTCTCCCCGCGCAAACAACCTTTGTTTGTACAAAACGGTCTGTAAATATTATCGAAACATCGGGCCCAGGTGTAAAATGATCCCGACCGCCAGCAAAATTGGAAAATCGGGAAATTGGCCAGCACGCGATACGAACCTGCTAATTGACGCCATTAATCTTTTGACCGTAACCGACACTTTCCGAAATTACCACAGAAATTCACGGAAACGACCGATCGTCCCCGATTATCTACACTTCAGGTATATTATGATTCCGAGGGTTATGATTCGTTTTTGTTTCTGAGCTTTCATCCAAAACCTTAACTTACCGAATTGATTCGGAAAATCACGGAAGCAACCGATTGTGATTGTCTCGTCTTCGAAGCGGAATAATGTTTCATCATAATATTATTTGACTTGATTTGACTGTCCTCACAGCTCATTCTGTGTTGGAGGTCGTGGGTCGATTCCCACCCAGGACAAACATTTGTGTGACGAACTTAGCTGTTTATTTTGTGTCTGGGTGTTAATGTGTATAATATTTATGTATTTACAAAAAAGTATATAAGTATTATATCAGTTGATACAAGCTAGCTTGGAGCTAGATGGCACTGTGTGAAATGTCCGCCAATATTATTAATATTATTATTTATTATAATGCTTTATTCTCCACCAAGAAGAACTAAACATATCTAACCATTCTTAAATAAAACTGTTAAAAGTGCGGTCGTATCGCTCCTACTATTCCCTATTAAGTGATTTCTAGACAACCAACATTAAATACATATTAGTGCGGGCAGATTTCTCTAAATTGACTATTTTTCTGTCCACCGTGTCTATTTCTGCCGTCAAACAAACATTTCCATACTGTGTTGGAACATGAAAAGGATGGCGTCACTGGTAAAATTACTTGCACATGAGATATTCTCGTATCTTACAGACGTTGTATTGATTTATGACATTATCTGCAGGGTTAATATTTGACATCATTGGGCTAAGTAACATTATTAACATAAAAGAAAAATGCCGCTTTCCGATGACATTTCGTAATAATTTTGTTATCATGGTTTTCCTTTGTAGAGTTTATATTAAACAATGGTTTGTTCATCTCCCTGTAATTTGGATCTGTGGGTACGTTTGAATCGAAATCAGTGAAATGCGCATGGTACATTACTACCTTTGAGGCTGTTACTGTTGCCACTTAGATACCTATATACTATTGTGGTAATATGAATATTTAGCTTCAAACGTTCATATTAATTTCGTCGTGACAATTGTAACGAAAACGATCCTGTCACTTTTGCCATTTGCGAGTATATCGAACTAGAAATTGATTACCATATTGTTGTTTCGTTATAAACCAATAAGTATACCTGCTTCCTTCACTTCCTTATATTTCTCTCAATATCCTTATGTTTTCTTCGTATTTACCATATTTTATTGAGCGTACATTTTATGGGGATAAACAATACGTTCAGAAGCGCCAGCAATATTTCTCGAACGATTTACCCCGAGACTCGTAACACGTTACAGTAACTCTTCGAGGTGTCTACGTACTTCATAAAACGCTATAATATTTCGAATGGTATATTCCATGTACAATGGGAATATCTGTACTGTATTATAATTGTATTTATCTGTATTGTACCAAGGCTCACTCGTGTGCGAAGAATTTATAGATACATATTCGTTCTAGTCTGAGAGTAAAGTTTTTCCGTAAATTGCTTGTTTCCAATAGCCTGATAACGTCCTACTTACAATTATTTTAGTTATTCACCGTAAAGAAATAACAAGAACAAAGGAAAACATATCTAAAACCACTACACATTAGATTTGGACCTATTTCGTACACCGCCATCTATAACACTAAGCAAATCTTGTACTACGGGAACCAGATGACTGATAAAATACTTATATACTTTTGAAAATATATAATTATAATATTATAACGCCTAGACACAACAAACATCTGTGTTCACCTCACAGATTTTGGTCCTAGGTGGGATCGAACCCGCGATCTACATCGCAGAAAGCAGAGCCATCTACTAAATGAGCTGAGAGGATGTCTATATCTAAGATAGATAGATAGATGACACTTTATTGCTCACAAAAAAAAATTTACAAAAATCAGTAAAAATATACAAAAGATTGAAACAATGGGCGGTCTCATCGCTATAAAGCGATCTCTTACAGACAACCTTTGGGTGGACAAGAAATACTGGACTTTATATGGGGCTTTGTGGTTCATCTAAGATTGGTTTAAAAAATATAATTGGACAAATAATTAATGTGCATATTGCAATGAACGTAATTAATGTGCATATTGCTTCAAATGTTTATTGTTGTTTCAGATGGACGAAAGAAGCAGCCGGTGGTTGCGGCGGCGTTGTAGGTGAAGCGCACCAACCATGACACGGATATGGGCACGCGCAGCGGTCGCAGCCCTCACGCTGGTGGCCGCCCGCGCCTACCTCATCTTAGTACCCGACACCGCGCCCGCGGGATACCAGCTCCTCGACTCCGCCGTCTACAAGCTGGGCTCCGAGCGCACCTACACTATCGACGTACACCGCACCGCCAGCTTCGTCCATCACATCCTGCGCGTGAACCGGACCTCCGGCGTCGTCAGCCTCCGCAAAAGACTGCGCTGCGACGGCATCTTCTACCCCAACATCTTCACCTTCTACGTTGACTCCACTTCTGAACGAATCCGCGACATCGACTACTACAGCCTGCCTATCCGAATACTCGTCTTCGGCGAGGACTGCGAGAGGAGACACGCGGATTTGTACGATATAGACTTCGACAGAGTCTACGATCAGGACGATGCGGCGCTTCAGTACGAAGAGGATGTAATCCGAGACAAGAGAGAGGCGCCGTCGCAAGAGAGTACAGACTGGAGGTTGCTGGAAGCGGACGAATTGGTCTCTAGTCAATATAACGTTCTGTCCACGGCTTACCCGTGGTCCGTCCCCATGTTCGAGGATTACGCAGCGAGAAACAGAACGAGAAGGAAACGATCTCATAACCCCGTACCTTTCGATATGTCTATAGATGTTAAGATCGCCGAAGCGAGGCAGTGGATATCGGAGACGTATGCCAGTTTTTCGATACCCACGACGGACCGATGGCAAGGAATCTGTCTGAAGAGATCGCAATTCATTAACTCATTGGTTGCGTTCTTGCCGAAGACGGTTCAGAAGTTGTGTAAAGTGCAGTTTCTGGACGTGAGCGACCCTCGGTTCATGATCGAGAACAGCCAGGGTGATTTGGTGGCGAGTGCTGATGTGTGTATACAGGAGCCGATGTGGAAAGTGTCTATATTATTCACGTTCAACTGCGACCGGACTAACATCATCGATTCGGACCATCGGCTGAAGATCGTGTATCATCATCAGGAGCTAAACGATACTGATATAGCGAGGCGGGTCAAGAGGGAGTTGAGGAACCAGTCTCCTTATTTCGAGCAGGCTCTGTACGTCGCATCGGTGGCCGAGGAGCAGCCACAAGGAGTGGTCGTCACTACTGTCAGAGCACGGTATGTTAGTTATAATTATAATAATACTTTATTGTACACCAGAAAACATTATAAATAACAATTCATAAAACATAGAACTTAGAGGTAAAATAATAATAATAATAATAATAAGCGTTTATTTCATAACAATACAAGACAAAAACAATATTAATAATTTTACAATGCTGCTAAACATAATTTTAAGTGTATCATACTGGCCCTAAACTAGGCAAAAACCTGTGTGATAGGTACCTGTGTGATGGGCGGTCTTATCGCTATGAAGCGATCTCTTCCAGACAACCTTGATTATTGTCTAGTTAAACAGCTTTAGGGTGACATCAGATGCTACTACTTCTACTCACTGGCTCTCTCGAAACAGTGTGGTGGGATTAAAGTGTGCCTCAAAGTCTTTTCTTTCTTGCACTTGACAAATGTCTTCGAATTTATTGGCATATCTTTTCGAATTTTTGGTTGTAGGACATATCGGTTTTCTCACGATGTTTTACTTAACCGTCTTGGGAACGTGGTATGTATAAGGCATATAATTTTTTAAACTGAATAAACTCATTGGTGCACATTGGAATTTGAACCCGCGACCACCGGATTGTAACTTGCGGCCTGTCCTGCGAGCCACCAAGCTCCCAGGTGCTGCTAATTTTATAAATCCGAAATTATGTCATTTTGGATATATTGTTATTCTGTCACGACAAATCTACTATCAAATTCAATTCCAATATAAAACAGAAGTCTACTAGTATAATTGAACCATTGTTCTAAATACATTCAAATTCTAAATACGACTTACATGTTAAAAAATATTTAATCAGCGGGGAAATTAACAAATGTTTTCACATTGCTTAACCGACTTCAGGATATGTTTGTCACAGAAGGAAGTCTCAATTATTCCAATTAGTTAATTTGGACACCTAGAGTAACTGTGCGAGCTACTGCTTAATCCGGTTAAGGTTTTATTGGCTCATTTATTTTATGTGGCCCGTTATGAGCCATCGCACGGCAACAATGAGACGGTAAGCCCACACAATTTACAATGACGATGTGATTATATTTTTTACAAACGATCATTATCTCGCACAATGCCGCGGAGAAATTGCGAAATCAAAGATATAATGCTTTCTTTTCACGTACACGTAAGTATCGACTTCTTAAATACTCATTTCCTATTATAGTGGCTAATGCCGCTTTATAGTGATTGCTTGGAAGTAATTTACTGCATTTTCCCAATGAAACCTCTCCTGACTATGGTCTCAGAGGTTTGTCACGTAGCTGCAATAAGGATCAATAGCCTGTCTTAAGGTATATTTACTCCGGCGATTGGAAAGAAGACGGCTATTAGTTATTGTTTTAAATTGAGTTAATTTACGGAACCAGTGACTTAAATAAATCATAGTGTGTTTGTCTAAGGTCCCTCGGACTTCATTCAATTTTACGTTTAACTTAGTACTTACAAACACTTAGGACGTTGGACATGCATGGGATCAGAAAACAGTATAAAATATTGTAAAATACATTTTCGGGTTGTTTAAATATTTAGTTATTATAATAAGGTGTTATAATTAATTCTAATTAAATAAATAAAAAAAAAAAAAATGATATTACGTATACATTTTTAATTTTCTTTTTCTGTACTTATATACAAAGATCTTGTGAAAAACATACAAGAAGAAATACATACTACAATTTTCAAATATACTAATAAGAATACTTAAATAGAAATGGATTTTTCTCAATAAAACACTCGAATCGCTCTATCACACTTTGTTTGAATGTTTTCACCTGAGCTCAGAGAATGGATCTTATCGACAATCGCGCACCATTTACTTCAGTATTCATTTCGTTATCCGATGAAGAAATATCGTATAGGTTCAATAGAAGTAAAGTAGGAAGGCATACGGTTATTTTGTCACTATATTTCTTTCCCTTTGCTTATTACTGGAATTGCCGGAAAACTATATAGATTCTTCTATTTAATACAAAGCATAAGACTGATAGTATTAGATTAGATTAATACCCAGACACAGAATAAACATCTATGTTCGTCACACAAATGTTTGTCCTGGGTGGGAATCGAACCCACGACCTACAGCGGGGACGTTACGTCTAAACTTCCACCGGAACACAGCAACACGAGTGCATCATTGCTTGGCAGCAGATTACCACGTGTGGTGGCAGTACTTCTCCGAGCGAACTTAGCACAGGTTCTGCTGCTACCTTGGGCTACCAGCAATTCATATTGAAGCAAAGATAAAATAACTCCTTACTCATGTAATCTGCTTCTGTAACTGTGCAGAGACCCAGAGAACAGTCCGGTCACGTACTCCATGTCGAGCCTGCTGGACTCCCGCTCCTCGGGGATGTTCGCGGTGGACTCCAGGAGCGGCGTGGTCACCACACAGGCCAGACTCGACCGGGAGAGGCTTGACGTGCACTACTTCAAAGTTATCGCGCAGGATGACACTTTTCCGCCTAGAAGTGGTACTACTACACTTCAGGTAAAATAACCGATTTGGAGATTTTTCTTTCGTTTCTCTCTTTCTTACTACACTTCAGGTAAGTTAACGGACCTGTAGATTTTTAAATATATTTTTCTTTCTTTCTTACTACACTTCAGGTAAATTAACGAACCTGTAGATTATTTTATGCTATATATTTCATTATATTTATTTATTAAGATTAATAAATGAATAAAATAAGTAAAGACAATAGGTTTGACCCACATAATTAAAACTCCAAGTTTTAATAGCAAACTAATAACAAACAAAAAACTTAATATATATTATTGCCAGCACACCACACTGGTACATAGATTTAAAAGTAAATCTCTAAGCAAGATCTTTACACGCCCGATAATTATTATATTTTCAGGCATAAAAGCAATCCTATGTAGACACAAGCTTTTATTATATAATGGAGGGTAAGTCATGACAGGTACGCGGATAATAAGAATTTATTAAAGCGCTATAGAAACTCGTTTTGTTTATTAATTAAGGCATTATATTTATAACTGAGAAGCTTGTTTGTAATCATGGCGTGATCATGCGCCTTTATTGTGCTATTATAATAACCTAGGGCTCCTAGAATTTCGTTGGAAGGTCCTTGAAATGCTGAAATCTGATATCTACTTTTTTTTTGCGATAGGGTGGGTAACATTTGATCGGTGTCTCAGCTGATGTTAAGTGACTATCAACTTTGAAGTGATGGTGAATCTATTTGAAGGGTATGTCTGTCTTCAAATAACATTCGGCACGAATGAAAATAATCGCGCATAACAGTCGCATAATCATGGTCGACCTAAAGGGAGATGGCGAGATGACCTTGACACCTTTATGCAAGACTGGACCTCAAAAACGCAAGATCGTAAAGAGTGGATGGAGATTAGGGAGGCCTTTGCCCTGCAGTGGGACGATGCAGGCTGATAATTATAACAGTCGCGTCGGGACGTTATTTATTTCTTTTCCGAATACTCGTACCCGTAAATCCTGGTTACGGAAAGAAAACAAGTTTCAAATAATTTTTTATCAATGCTTATATCTTATAGAATTATTTTCACGGTGGCTTTGCCTAGTGTGGAGAACCGCAGGATATAGAATAGTTTTGTATCGACGTAATCAGCATAATTATGTACATGCTTTAGGTATGCCTACTTAATTAAAATTAAATCCGGGTTGTTTACTTAAGTTTATTTTCTTTTGCTTTACGCTTTGTGCTGCAAATATAATACTTTTAATTTTTCATATATATCATTAAAACTGATTTATTTCGTAAAATATTTTGATGCCGTGCATTAATAAGGACTTGTTTGAAAATATTCTACCGCCGTTTGGGATCGGTTACTGTACATATCTACTTTCCGACACAAGTTTACCCGGTTTACGTTTTACTCTCATATTTACGGCTTAATTAGGGCTCCCAGAAAGGGTTTCGCCGCCGAATCAGAGCTTTTGTTATGGTGACGCTACAAATGTTTGCATTTTGGATAACTTTTGCATTTTCCCGGGATTTCCCATATAAGCTTCCACCAATTAGCAATCACCATTTCTATTACGAGTTTTGTTGTGGATAAAATTGTCATGTCGGTTTTATTTTTGGAACTAGGTGTTGCCCGTGACTCTGTCTGTGTGTTTTTTTAATCACGCATCCCTAATTAAACCCTATATCACATACATAAAACTAGCCTAAGTTACTTCTTATAACATCAGCTATTGCAAGTGAAAGGCCTGTTAAAATACGTGAAAAAAAATACGACAGTCAATCATAAAACGCTACACACTGACAGCTAAACAGAATAGAATTAAATAAATAAATAATAAATATTGGCCAACATTTCACACAGCGCTATCTAGCCCCTTTTGATATAAATACGTATATACATTTTTTCGTAAATGCATACATATAATTCATATTAACACCCAAACATCTATGTTCGTTAAACAAATTTTTGTCCTGTGTGGGAATCGAACCCACGACCTACAGTGCGGAAGGCAGAGTTACTACCAACTGAGCTGTGGCCCAAGACCGTTATCTTGGTGCGTAAACTGCAAATCTAACATGATGTCCTTTTTCCAGATCAACGTGTTAGATTGCAACGACCATTCCCCCGTGTTTGAGATGCAGCAGTATGAGGCTTCTGTAAGGGAGGGTGCCAGCCCAGGTACCACGGTCCTTACTCTCAAGGCGACTGACCAGGACATTGGGAAGAATGGCGAGGTAGAAATAAACACCTGTTTTCTCTGCTTTCTTGACCTTTGCGGAGATAAAGCGCACATTCACCCATTCACCATGTTACTTTGTTATTAATTAACCTGTTAATTCGCTTTGTAATTCGGGCCCCGCGATATAGGCTAGGCCTAATGCGGGGTCCACCAGTAATCAACTACATTTAATATCTCTGTTTTGTGAATAAATAAATAAATAAAGTTGTGAACATATGTGTTTTTAATTCGTTTCAGGTGGAATATTCAATAGAATCGGTGACAGCCGAGAGTTTGAATCCTGAGGATATAAACGAATCCATCGAAAGCACCCTCGACCAGTCGGAAGCCCAAGATGTGTTTAGGGTGGATGGGAGAAGTGGGGCGTTGCTGACCAGAGCGCCGTTGGATCGGGAGAAGGTGTCTCGCTATACTGTGGTAGTGAAAGCTACCGACCAAGCTAGTCCTGTGTCTGATAGATTGTCGAGCACGTAAGTATTCTGGTCTGAAACTAAACTACATTAATAATTACTTTTCGCAGCAAAACAAAAAACCGACTACATCACCAACGAACGAGAATGTTTCTTTGTTATCTCGTCCTTGGATGACATATTTTTTCTATTTATTTTGATTTTAAAACCAAACTACTGACTTTTAAACGATAGAATTCACCACCTGTTGGAATTGTGCTAAAAAAATGAATGTATTGTCTATGGATAATAATGCTCATTCTCTGAGCTAGGAAGGTGCCAGCTCTCTGAAACAGTCCCTTAGACCAGGCAGTCTGAAATATTTTTTATACTTGACTCTCGTAATATGCACCAATGAGGTTTTCAAATCCAGACGTCCGCCATTATGGTTTTCAAATCCAGGTATCCACCAATGAGGTTTTTCTAGAAAAATTGATGTGCGCAACCCTGCGTCAGTAACTTAGGCGTGTTAGGGTAAACATCTATCAAATTATAGATACTTTTTTGATTAATCAGACATCCATCAAAACATATGTACTTTTGGTTATGAACTGTGTGTGATTAACAAAATTTACTTGCAGTGCCACAGTCCACGTGAATATTCAAGATGACAACGACAACTACCCTCAATTCAGCGAGAAGACCTACACGGTGACTGTAGACGAAGACATCAGCGTCAGTGACAACCCTGTTGTAGCCAGGATCAAGTAAGTAGACCTTTGATCAGTTATTTTCATAATATATTTATCGAAGTCAGCCCTATTTATGTGAATAATAATAACATTAATAAATTTATTCAAATAAAACATGGTAAAATTTAATAAATCGTAAAACTAATTTTTACGTATAATATAACACGAGAGCCTGAACTAGGTAATCCTGTGTTTCAGGCAAATATAATTGGGATAAAGTAAGGAATGTAAGTGATAAGAGAGGCGGTATCTAGATGGTCCACCGTGTCACTTAACATTAGCATTATTTACTATACATACCAGCCACTAAAGCATATTTATACATTACCAATTTTTACTTATCTAGCCGTAAGATTTCCCAATATAAAATAAAATTAATAAACAAATTCAGATCAATTTGGGATAACGTGGAAATTGTGGGTCGATTGCTCGGACCACTAGGCCACCGTGATCGTCAGAGTCCAACGTTGACACACACCGCACGATATATATAACTTACAACTAGTCGATAAATTGTCACGAAAGTGTTGCAAATGGAATCAGTGCCTATCTCTCCTCTCGTCCTCTGAAAAGTAACACTCCGCAAATGGAATTCTAAGTGAAGTTCTAAAATTGGAGGCTAAAATAACAGGTCTGCTCGCAGCGCATTTCAAGTAAGAAGATAAAAATAAAACAATGAAGTTCGGACTTGGCAGCCATCCTTTTGTAGCCCGGGAGCTGGTTTTCAGATTATTTCATAGTATGCATGTAAAGATGCTGGATTTTTATCTGTAATTATGATCATCTCTTACTGTGCACGATTTTTTGGAAAGATGCGAAGTTTATTAGTACCTAAATAAGGATTTTATTAATATCACCTCATAATATGGTACCGCGTTGACGATTATGGAGCAACGAAATTTCAGTTTCGTAAAATTAAATAAACGATAAAGTATTTTAGTCATTTTGGGATATTAAAGATTTTCCATGTTCAAAAATTCTTCTTCTCTGTATAATCGGGCCTGCAATAGGCTTATTAGGATTATAACGTTTTAATTTGAGGGTAGATGAGGTGAGGTAAACTAATCAGGAGAGCAAAAAAAACACCTTTCTTCCGTGCTATTTTATACATCTGATAATTATTTAAATCAACCTATGATTCGAAATCCTTGAAACAGGTTTTTTTCAATGGTCTTAAAACTAAAATCCTAAGCTAGCAGGGTAGATGCCTAACGAATCGGTCGTAACATTAGCATCACTGGCTCCCGAACTAAAAACGAAAATTCTGAGGGTGTTTCGAATTTGCATGTCCATAAATCTTTATTGAATACGTACCAGTAGCCTTCCACAGTATTTATTGTTTCACTCTCCTGTAGGGGCCGCGCTCGTAAACATTGTATGCTGCCGATGAAGAATAGTTATCAAAAAGTACTTGCGAAAATTGATTGACTGACCTCATATCTCAGTTGGTGCCCTGCCTTCTGCGCTGTAGGTCGTGGGTTCGATTACCACCCAGGACAAACATTTGTGTGACGTAGTAGTATTTGTGAACATAGGTGTTTGTTCTGTATCATGTATTATATTAATGTGTAAGTGGAGTGTGTAATGTGTAGTGTAAGTGGAATGTCTCATGTGCCTGTAATTACACCGGCAACCACACCTTTCAAACCGGAACATAGTAACGCGAACGAGTTACTGCTTGGCGGCAGAAATGGGCATGGTGGCAGTACTTCCCTGGGTGAACTTGGCGTGAGTTCTACTGCTATTACGCTAGTTCCGTTACTCCATCATATAAAGTTCAATTTTATTTACTCACTGCGCGTCTTGTGTAGAGCAACGGACGCGGACGTAGGCGCTAACGCCGCTATCCGTTACGCCATCATCGGCGGCAACACGCAAATGCAGTTCTCCATTGACAGCCTGAGCGGCGACGTCTCGCTCGTGAAGACCCTCGACTACGAACAAGTCAGGAACTACCGGCTCGTCATCAGGGCGCAAGGTATGACAGCATAGTTTTTTATGTCATATTAGTGACAGAACGAGCTGACGGCCCACCTGATGTTAAGAGGTAACCGCCGCTCATAGAGAACAGCAATACGACTCGAGTCCTCTGCATAGTACGAGATAACTCAAGTCGCTTTGCGTTGCGTCCATCGCCCCGAGATGGGGATGTTACCTCTCTTGCGCCTGCAATTTCGCCGGCACCCACTCCCACACCTTTACTATGAGCATATACGACGGAAAAAAGCTTAGCTAGTTAAAGTACCTATATTTGCAGGAACTACCAACATACCACCTTTTTGGTATGTTGGTAGTCCTGCGAAGGTGGGGTCCTGGATTCGACCCCTTATTGGAGAAAAAAAATGTGTAAAGGGTATAAAGTTTTCTCTCTACACTACAATATTTGTTTATTGGTAGGCTAACATCAACAAAGACTAACCATTCCGTAACTTTATCGTTAAGTCAAAGTCAAAAACTTTATTTCCATAGAATTCATAAAGGAATAGCTTGGAAACGTCAATATTATTCAAAAAGGTCACGCGAACTTATCGCTAAGTTTGACGCCTGTTCAAACCCTATCTGACCCTCCAGGAGAACAGGCAAGAAACCCCTAAAGGACCTTTTTGGTTACACAAAAAACTCTATTTTGTAGATGGGGGCAGCCCTTCCCGCTCCAACACCACCCAGCTGCTTGTGAACGTACGAGATGTGAATGACAACGCGCCAAGATTCTACACGTCACTCTTCCAAGAGTCAGTCAGCGAGAATGTACCGGTCGGATACAGTATTGTGAGGGTAAGACAGCTGAAACATTACCATCGTCAGCCTACTTTATGTGAATCAGAATCACATAAAAAATATACTACGCTTATAACTTATATCTTACTTGATTCATTTTAACTTTCTTAGTTTTAAGTACTTTTTCCTTTTTAATTTTCTATGTGTGTTATGGTAAACGTTATGTGTACTTATAATTGTCATATGTATCAGAACTGTCTTTTTGTTATTTTAATTTTGTTTGATTGTTTAATGTGTATGATTGTGTGCTTAATAAATAAATAAACATAGCTTTCCTCCTTCCCAGGTCCAAGCTTACGATGCAGATGAAGGTGTGAACGCAGAACTGACATACACGCTAATGGACAAGGAGTACAGCGGGAACAACGAGCTTCCAATCACAATAGACCCTCGGTCAGGTTGGGTTTACACTTCTGGACAGCTGGATAGAGAGTTGCAGGCCAAATATCAACTTCTGGTAAGTCGTCGTATTGCTACACTCAATATGTGTGTCATAACCCCCCCTTGCTAACTACAGTTCTATTCGAGTCACAAGTTCTCTCGAACCAGTGTGGTGAAAGGATTTTAAGTGCGCCTTAAAGAGTTTCCATTCTACAGTATGGACCATCCACATATGTGACGATTCAAAATGCATCCAGAAAAATAGCAATGCTTCTACATTTTCCATTTAAAAAGTGTTTATTTCGAGGCTCATGGTCACGAAAGCTACCCGACATGAGATAATAAATTATCAAATACCAACCCTTATAATTTATTTTAGTCTGCACATACATTATTTTTTATTTGATACAGTTACGGACCGAGCCGACGGCGTGTTAAGTGGTAACCTCGGCCCATAACGCGACTTGGGTCCTCCCCTACTAGGTACGACAAGACCCAAGTCGAATAGTATGCGCCCGTAACTCTGAGACGTGTAGGCGGAATCTCGTGTACATTACATTACACTTAGGAGTAACTAATATTGGTACCTACAATTTTTTTTTTTTTACATTAATAGGTGACAGCGACGGACGGCGGTACACCCCCTCGTTCAGCGACAGCGTCAGTGATGGTGGTGATCCAAGACGTGAACGACAATGATCCAGTATTTGCGCCCGCGCAGTACGAAGTGGAGCTGGCTGAGGATGAACCCCCCGGGACTCCTGTGGTGACCCTCACTGCCACTGACGCTGACGAGGACAACAGGTATACATATGGGGCGTTGATGCTTGCGACACAGTAATACACTCCTGCAAGCATGATAGATGTTTGTTCTGTGTCTGGGTGTTAATGTGTATAATATGTACGTATTTACATAAAAAGTAGGTAGTATTATATCAGTTGCCTGGTTCCCATGATACAAGCTATGCGTAACTTACTTTGGGGCTAGATGGCGCTGTGTGAATAGTCCACAAATATCTATTTATTTTATAGCTAAGCATATCTTGTATAGGAACCAGACAACTGATATAATACTTAAATCAACACCTAGTTTGTACGACAGGAGTCTCGTTGAGGCTCTAATCCTTTCACCACACTGGTTTTGAGGCGTTATAATAATGTCTCCATACTTCCAAACAGGCTCCATTACGAAATCACCGGTGGGAACACCCGCGGCCGTTTCTCGATCACGTCCCAGAACGGGCGTGGGCTGGTGACGGTGGGGCAGCCGCTCGACTACAAGCAGGAGCGGCGGTACGTGCTGACCGTCACCGCGACCGACCCCGGGGGCAGGTCCGATGCCGCCATGGTGCATATCAACATCACTGACGCTAACAACTACGCGCCCGTATTCGAAAATGCACCTTATACCGCTTCCGTAAGTCTTATATTACGCTGTTACGAGATTACCTCATGAGTCTTTTTAGAGCATGGGCTTAGGCTGGTGTTTAGGACGTTATTAACGTAATATAAGTGAGGAACGAGCTGTCGGCCCATCTGATGTTTATAGAATATTTTTTTACTCTGCTATAGGCTTTTGTCCATAGCGTGGTCAAGTGGGTCTCCGTCTCAGCAAGATGCCACTCCATAACATGTTAAGTGGTAACCGCCGCCCATAGATAACAGCAATACGTCTCAAGTCTTCTCCACCAAAGTACGAGATGACTCAAGTCGCATTGCGTTGCAATTTCACCGGCAACCACTCCCCTTTACCGGAACCCAGCAACACGAGTGCATCACTGCTTGGCGGCAGATTACCAGGTGCAGTGGTCCGGGCGAACTTAGCACAAGTTCTACTGCTACTTTGGGTTGCTCCTTTCGCAACCAACGTACTGATTCCTTAGTCATTATATCTCATTGAAATATATTTTCCAGGTGTTCGAAGATGCGCCGATGGGTACCACGGTGCTAGTGGTGTCGGCGACTGACAGCGACGTCGGCGTTAACGCACAAATAACGTACAGCTTAAGCTCAGAGATCTCCAACGAAGCTGTCGCACATCACGACCAAGAGTTTGTGATCAATCCACAAACGGGAGCCATCACTACCAACAAACTGCTGGATAGAGAGACTATGAGTGGTATGGACTGGAAATATCTTATAGTGGAGCATCGTCCCAGCACCGTGAACTCCAAACTCTATCGGCACAATTCTTACATACCTATTACTATACCTATTTCTTTTAATTATTAGTTTTTAGTTTATTATGGTAAGATTAATTATATTAGATAATACTTACAAAAATACATCCATTACTCCAGGGTACCTATTAACGGTGACAGCTAGAGATGGCGGCGTTCCTTCTCTCTCGGACACGACCGACGTGGAGATATCCGTAGTGGACGTGAATGATAACGAGCCGGTCTTCAAACAGCAACTGTACACAGCTAGCATCATGGAAGACGCTTTAGTTGGTAAGCTTTTACTACTTCAAACAACATCTGAACACTGCCTGTATCATGGAAGACGCTTTAGTTGGTAAGCTTTTACTACTTCAAACAACATCTGAACACTGCCAGTATCATGGAAGACGCTTTAGTTGGTAAGCTTTTACTACTTCAAACAACATCTGAACACTGCCAGTATCATGGAAGACGCTTTAGTTGGTAAGCTTTTATTACTTCAAACAACATCTGAACACTGCCAGTATCATGGAAGACGCTTTAGTTGGTAAGCTTTTATTACTTCAAACAACATCTGAACACTGCTAGTATCATGGAAGACGCTTTAGTTGGTAAGCTTTTATTACTTCAAACAACATCTGAACACTGCCAGTATCATGGAAGACGCTTTAGTTGGTAAGCTTTTACTTCTTCAAACAACATCTGTACATAGCTAGCATCATGGAAGACGCTTTAGTTGGAAAGCTTTTAGTACTTCAAACAACATCTGAACACTGCCAGTATCATGGAAGACGCTTTAGTTGGTAAGCTTTTACTTCTTCAAACAACATCTGTACATAGCTAGCATCATGGAAGACGCTTTAGTTGGTAAGCTTTTATTACTTCAAACAACATCTGAACACTGCCAGTATCATGGAAGACGCTTTAGTTGGTAAGCTTTTACTACTTCAAACAACATCTGAACACTGCCAGTATCATGGAAGACGCTTTAGTTGGTAAGCTTTTAGTACTTCAAACAGCTGTCGGATATATGACTGACCTCACAGCACAGTTGGCAGTAACTATACGTAGATTTACTACCAACTGTGCTGTTTAGCTGTTTTTTTTATTATGTACGAATGTGTCCAGTTTAGAGACCTGATGCAGAATTGAACATGTTTTTCTTATTCTAGGTACGTCTGTCACTCAAGTGAGCGCTAACGACGCAGACGTAGGGTTGAACGGTAGAGTGCACTACGAGTTGGATCCGCGAGACAGAGAGGAAGGCTCATTCGTGATAGACCCGGCGTCGGGCGTGATCAGAACTAACAAGGCTCTGGACAGGGAGTCCGCTGCGACGTATGATTTGAAGGCGCTCGCCATCGATGGTGGGACCCCGCCTCAGAGTTCCACTGTGAGTGATTTTTTATGAGATATAGTATTTTTTTGATATTGGTTGATATTTCACACAGCGCTATTTAGCCCCAAAGTAAGCTAAGCATAGCTTGTATCATGGGAACCAGACTGATATTATACTTATATTTTTTTTTGTAAATACATTCATGTTAACACCCAGACACAGAACAAACATCTACGTTCTTCACACAAATGTTTGTCCTGGGTGGGAATCGAACCCACGATCTACACCACAGAAAGCAGCGTAACTACCAACTGAGCTATGAGGCCAGTATAGTTATAAACGAGCCGAAAGCCCACCTGGTGTAGTAGTCACCTCTGCCTATAACAAACGATGGGAATTGGGTCCTCCCCTACTAGGTACGACAAGACCCAAGTCGCATCTGCGCCAGTGACTCTGAGACGTGTATTAGAATGTCTCGCTGCCTGTAATTTCACCGGCAACCTCACCTTTCAAACCGGAATACAGTAATGCGAATGTGTTACTACTTGACGGCAGAAATGGGCATGGTGGCAGTACTTCCGCGGACGAACTTGGCGTGAGTTCTACTGCTCAAATATTTTTTTGTACTTATTATATTGTTAGAAAAATAACCTGACCAATCACAGTCCCAGTTTGTACCTCATCCTCAGTTGTTTTTAGGAAAATTGTCTATTATCTCTACTGTCTAACCAGATCTAGACCAAAACTCCTTTGTAACTAATCAGGGCGTTTACTCCTCAGGTGATAGTTCACATAAAGATCGAAGACATCAACGACTCGCCGCCAGTGTTCGAGAGTGATTGCCTCACCTTCTATATTCCGGAGAACAGTCCCATAGGCACCACTGTGGGAAGCATTTATGCGCATGACCCCGATGAGGGACCCAATGCTGTCGTCCATTATTCTATTAAAGGTAAAAAATAAAATATTTTTTCTGTGTATCTTAATAAAAAAAACACATTGCAAATATTTCTAAATATGTACCTACATATAAAAATACTAAAGTCATTAAAATAATTTCATAATTTAGAACAAACTTAGCTATAAGTACTCATATTTTATTATCCCAATACTATTAGTTTTTTTTTATAAAAACTAAAGAACTGATTTGGTTGTGATTTTTTGATTTTTTACCAATTGATGACTTAAAATGGCTTAGGCTTATTATCTCGGTAACAGGCAAGTGAAGTCACAGACAGGAGATAGCTTTCATATTGAATCATTACATTAATATATTAATATGAAATGAAGGCGACATGAGACATTCCACCTTAACGAGAGTTACCTACGGGCTCATACAATGCGATTTGCGTCTTGCGACTTGTCATCCCAAATAGAGAATGACTCAAGGCGTATTATTTGTTATGCGTAGTGGTTGCCACTTAACAGCTCGTTCCGTAACTTTATGACATAAAAAAATTGCAGGCGGAGACGATTCGAACAGCTTCTCACTTGAAACACGCCAAGGCTCCGAAAAAGCAGAACTAATCACAATGGTAGACCTAGACTACGAGAGTCCTAGGAAAAAATACGAATTAGTTATTCGAGCCGCCAGCCCCCCTTTATGGAATGACGTCAGACTGGAAATATTGGTCACTGACGTGAACGACAATGCACCGATGATGAAGGATTTTCAAGTCATTTTCAATAATTATAAAGACTGTTTTCCCGTTGGCCCGTTTGGAAGAGTCCCTGCGTTTGATGCTGATGTTACAGACAAGGTAAGCTTGTAAATCAGCGATGCTAATAATATTGAATAATAATAATATTGGTTGACATTTCACACAGCCCCATCTAGCCCCAAAGTAAGCTAAGTAAATAGCTTGTATCATGGGAACCAGACAACTGATATACTTTTTTGTAAATACATGTATTATACCCAGTGACAGAACAAACATCTATGTTCGTCACACAAATGTTTTTCCTGTGTGGGAATCGAACCCACGACCTATAGCGCAGAAGGCAGTTTTACCAACTACCAACTGAGCTATGAGGCCAGTCAATATTTACGCGTCGTCCTTTTTTTCGCATTGCTATTTAAGTTGAATAAAAAATTACATCCCACACGACTGCGCCAAAATGTTTTGTTAAAATTGCTAAAGATCTATGCAGGCCATTTAGGGTCATGTATTTTTACATTGTATTGTGTGTTTCTTTATCGTAGTTACAATATCGTATCCTGTCTGGAAACAATGCGAATCTAGTTCTACTGAACGAAACTACTGGGTCGATGACGCTTTCGCCTCAGCTCAACACAAACGTGCCCAAATTGGCTACCATGGAAATATCTGTAACAGGTATATTTTCACTTATTGATGTCAAACATTTAAGGCGGCGATTCGATAATCGATATATGAACATTAATCAAGAGTAACATTTTTATGACGCGTCACGATGACGTAGAGAGAAATAGAAAGAGACCTTTCGAGAGATTTTGACGCCACAGAAGTGGAGCAAAAGCGAGCGACGTATACACAATGAAAAGTGATAGAATAAGATGGTATCGCACAAGCCGCGTGTTGTGTTTTTTAAGATGTTTCACTAGCTATCACGTGGACGGTGCTGCTTATTTTTCTTTAGTAAAGTTTTGTTAGTCATTAGTTTTTTATAAACTATATTCAGTAGACTATTGAATATTAGTTCCAAATATATCTTCCACCTACAAATCAATGCACATCAATGTAGTGACCGATAGACGATCAATCGCCTATTTCTGTTGGTATCAAACTAATGTTTACTTGATATTAAATACATTGCGGTGATTGCTGTTATGTTAGTAGTTAGTTATTTACCAGTCAGTAGTAATTAGTCGTATACAGACTACTAAGGCATTTTATCTAACTGGAATTTCTCGATTTCCTCTAGATGGAGTAAATGAAGTAAAGGCCATCATGCAGTTGTCTGTGCGCCTCATCACAGAAGAAATGCTATTCAATTCCATAACAGTGCGACTTAACTACATGACTGCGGAAAAGTTTCTCTCTCCTTTGCTTGGATTCTTCGTCGATGGATTGGCCGCTATTATACCGTGTCCCAAGGAAAACATCTTCATATTTAGTGTTCAGGTACTTATCTCAATTAATAAAATCGTAAATATTCACAAAAGAGTTTATAAATATATATATAAAGAGTCTGTTGAGAAGAACTATTCAAAACATTATTCATCTTAATCTTGTTTTACAGGATGATACTGATGTCACTGGGAATATATTGAACGTGTCATTCTCCGCTAAAAGGCCTGAAGCAGAAATTGGATTTGGTGGGGATACCTCCCAGTTTTATTCACCAACACATTTGAGGGAAAGAGTCTATCTACATAGGGCCACATTGGCTAGATTGGCTACAGTTCAGGTTGGTTCGAGATCTGAAACATCACCCAATAGTATGATTAAAATTTTATTTCCATGAATCTAGTCTGTATTTTGTACGACTTGTTCGACTAAAGTGCCGAATGTTTTTGTACAACGTTTTAGGTTCTCCCATTCGATGATAACGTTTGCGTCCACGAGCCATGTCTGAACTTCGAAGAGTGTCTTACAGTTCTCAAGTTTGGCAATGCGTCTGGCTTTATAAACAGTGATACGGTTTTGTTCAGACCTATCTACCCGGTGACTTCGTTTACTTGCCGATGTCCACAAGGTTTCACAGGTAAGTAATATTGAAACAAAGCATTGGATAAGTTCTCTTTTATAAATATATCGTAATTGTAAGACTTTTTCATTGAGGCTTGTTTTAATAAATGCTATTTTTCTCTTGTTTACTCAAGCACTAAATAAACCAATTCATTTTTCTTAACATATTGAAAATTTTAAGGGGGTCCCACAAGGTCGCGTTTTAGTACCATTAGTGTATCTATTTTTACAAGTGAAATTAAAAGCGCATAATTTTGTCTTTATAGGTTCTAGAGAGCATTATATGTGTGACACTGAAGTAGACCTTTGCTATTCATCTCCCTGCACCAACAACGGTACGTGCGTTCGACGGGAAGGAGGCTACACCTGCGTTTGTGTTGCTGGGTTTACAGGTAAATAGTTTTTCAACATTTACAAAGTTACATCATAAATAAGAACATTATAATATACACAATGTGACGGTTTAAGAGGAGTGCAGAGACATACACGCGTACAGAAAAATTAAATTTATAAAAATCAAATTATTTCTCCGAGGTGTGAATTGTGAAACAATTCTGACCAAAGCATCATGTGAGTTCAACGGTGACGGTTCTATCTGCCGGAGCGGTTCCCAGTGCGTGGCGCGTAAGGAAGGCGGCATACTGTGCCAGGGTTGCTCTATCGACGCCGCCTACACCACAGCGATGTGCGAACTGAAGGCGAGGAGCTTTCCTGCGTCTTCCTTCCTTACGTTCCCTGGGTTGAAGAGACGGAACCGACTGCATTTCAGTCTCAAGTGAGTGGGATATTTTTTCAAAAACTCGTACATACAATATAACATATTTATTTCAGTTAATTCGATATTGAACACGGAAAAAAACGATGGACATAAAAAATGACTTAATGCCAATACATTTTTTGACAGTCAACCCTATCAAATTAGCTGTGTAATGTACAACTGATTTTATATACAAACTTGATCTTGACCATGATAGAGAAAAGAACATGGCCACCAATAATTACCGCAGGTCACAATTGTGTCTATTGTGCTGGCAACCCTAATGTTTGCCGTCTCTGTTAGTCCATATGAAACAGAACGGAAGGGATAATTAATATATTTACCCTAATATAATCGGCACCAGTATTTAGATGGTTAATAGATACTTATTCCTCTTACCAGGTTCGCTACTCAAGCTACTTCAGGTTTACTTCTTTACAACGGGCGATATAACGAACGCCACGACTTCGTTTCTCTTGAGATCATTAATTCCGGAGCGGGAAGAGACGGAGGGGAGGGGATCAGGTTCACGTTTGCTCTCGGAGGGGGGAAGGTGGAAGTCACTGTGGCCGGCCGAGTTGGGGATGGAATGTGGCATACGGTTGATGTGGAATATTATAATAAGGTAAGTAAGGGATCATTGCTTACACATACCTATTTGAAAAATAAGCTGTTTGCAATCATAGTGGTAGTCATTAGATTCCCTGCTTCAGTATGATAAACCAATGGTAGTAGGTACGGTGACTTTTTTTTACTCTTTAGCATCAGGTCTGATTTTATGATTTTACAATACACTGTAGCTATGCAAAGATTCAGGTGTAGGACTTTGAATTTCTTAACTATTTTGTATTCCTTCTAGACTGCTACTATAACGCTGGACGATTGCGATAAAGCTCTTTCCTTGGCTGGGGCTGCTGACTTTGGCATCAAATACGCCTGCGCCAACTTCACAAGAAAAGTACTGCCTTCCCGTTGCGACATTCCAACCGAAACTTGTCATAGGTAAACCGATTTTTTGTCTAATCCTTGATTTTCTAGATTCATAAACGGTACTTTATCGTCACGTATATATTTTTATGCTTCTACAGATTTCTCGATCTCACTGGGCCTTTACAAATCGGCGGTTTACCCAACATTCCAAGCAGCTTTCAAGTGAAGAATAAGGATTTTATCGGCTGCATCTCAGACTTTCATATCGACCATAAGTTTGTGGATCTCAATAGGTAAGAATTTATTTTAGTCTTCGTTATTATCTTCTTATTTAACAAAATTTTGATGACACTCCACTCTTTTGCCATCATGTCATCTTAAATGGGGTATATTTATTAGAATAAATATGTTTCTAATTGCTTTTTTTTAACAGTTACGTAGCAGACAATGGGACTTTAGCCGGATGTCCAGAAAAGCGATCACAGTGTAGTTCAGCCCCTTGCTACAATGGAGCTGAATGTAAAGATCTGTGGGATACATTCTTGTGTGATTGCACTGAAGGTTATACTGGCAAGGACTGTGCTGAGTGTGAGTAGTTCACCACTTTTTGTTGTTCTTATTTGAGTGGAGGGAAATTATCTTGCGTTGACGTTTCTCTGCGTTACTGACGTTCCGTTAACATCAAACTCAATTTGATTTGGTGTGTTCTATGAGACATACAGAAATGAATTTGTGCTCCCGCACCAACTATATCAACACTATTTTCCTGTTTTTGATCATTTCTATACTCATTGGTGGCCTGTTATATAGCTACAAGTCAGTGCTGTTATTTATAAGATTTGTAATTCGTACCTAACGCCTTGAACGGAAATATTAAATAATTTGGGATATGTAGGAATTGCAAACTAAGTAACAATATTCCCAGAAAATGTTTAGCGACTGTATAAACTTGAAGCTTGAAGTTCAAAAAGTTTCTTTTTTAGCAACGGCTGTACCTTGGCGGTTTAGTGGCGATGGAATGCTCTCGTTCAACCCGTTGCTACGCCCCATACAACTGCCTTGGTTGAACGCGCTATCAATACGAACGCGACAAGAAGACTCATTTCTTATGTCCATTCAAGTTGGACAGAACAGCAGCATTTTGATCAGTGTAAGTGTCATATAATTATTTCGAAAAGTGTTGATCCAATTAGTATATTTGTACCTACGTGCTACTTTTAAACTGCCGTTTTTTTTTTTTCATAAATAAATATATAATAAATAATTTGATTCATTTCTCGTGTATTTTAGCTTAAAAATGGCCTCCTGCACTATGCCTACAATGGCGAATCAATGTTCCTCCCTTCCACTTCACTGTCGGACGGCGATTGGCACCGAATTGAGATCAAATGGCTGGGCACTGATATCGCAGTCAGCATCGACTATGGGCTGAGGAATGCGCTGTTGCCAATGTTGGCCAATAAGATCCAAGGACAGTATATTGGGAAGATTCTAATTGGAGGACCGGATACCACCGCTGGGCTATTGGCGTCGGAAGTTGGATATTTCGAAGGTTGTATTCAGGTGAGTTTGTTTTATATAACTTCATCTGTATCTGTTCTATTCTGAAGATATATGTATCGTAACGGGGATTCCCAATTTGCAATGCGTAGAAAAATGCGTACAAAGCTTTTGGTCTCTTAGGAGCAGCTTCTATTTAATAAGTCTCTTATACTTATATTTCGCATCAGAACTTACCAACTGCATTAGATTGAGTTTGTAATTTTCAATATTGAATTGTAACTCCATTTTCTTATTACCGAGTCATCAACAGCAAATGTTATCAGCAGAATTTGTGACTGACAGAGTGAGACTGTTCCGATTTGACATCAAAATGTGTAGGAAAAAGAATAACGAAAGTAAAGATCACACATATTCTGTAATTTTTCAAATCTGAAGTCTGAAATCTGAAACGAATCCGATAATCTTAGAATCTGAGTAGAAAGACAGATATGATCTCTATCATGTTTTTTTTTATAATATGTTATTTGGTTTCAGGATGTGCGGGTAGGCACAGCTCAATCGCTTTTGAATCGTCCAACGGTGCGTGAAAACGTGCGCGACGGGTGTCAGTCGAGAGCTGACTGTATGCTGTCTGTTTGCCCTCCTTACGTAAGTTTCCACAAGATAATTGAGCTCAAAAACGCATATAATGTAAGACTTTTTTTAGACATTATAATGTTTAGAGCATTACCTCTTCCAGTGAAGCGTTTTTAGCTTTTATTTTCGACATAGTTCAATTCTTCTTTACGGCACAGTCGATTTCCTACGTTTCCAGAGCAAATGCGTATCATCGTGGGACCTAACGACGTGTGAATGTGAGAGCGGACGCATCGGGCCGCAGTGCGTGTCCGCGTGCGAGCTCGCGCCGTGCGGGCAGGCGCGCTGCACGCACGCGAGCACGCCGCCCGGGTACATCTGCACCTGCGACCACGACTACATACTCACCGGTAAGCAGATGGAAAATATGAAAGAAAGAAAGAAAAATATTTATTTTGTGTTATATTAGAAATAAAATTAGGTACAAATAAAATAAAATGCGGCTTGTAACAGCAAAAAAGGCTACCACTCAGCATGTGCTGAATCTGGTAATATATGTGGTAATATGGGGGGTAACCTGGGATCAAACAGCACTAAGATTGATGAACCTAGTAAAAAGACTACCTGCCAAACCTACCAAAAGCAAAAGATTTCTCATTAAATATCCTCTTTGCATTTTGCCGAAAGTTATTGATGCATTTTAGGATACGATCTGAGTCAAACATAAAAAATAAATATTGGTGGACATTTCACACAGCGCCATCTAGCACACATATGTTTGTCCTAGGTGGGAATCGAACCCTTGGCCTACAGCGCAGAAAGCAGGGTTACTACTGAGCTGTGAGGCCAGTCATGAGTCAATGAGCTGCGACTCAGTTTTCGTACATGTTTGAACAAATATAAATTGGAACACTAAATCATTTCAGATTTGGGATGTGTGGAAGCAGGGGAGGAGGAATGTCCAGCTGGCTGGTGGGGGCTCACTTCGTGCGGGCCTTGTGATTGTGACGTCACCAGAGGATACCATCCACACTGCGATCGGAACACCGGACAATGTCATTGCAAGGTAACAACATTATCATTGCATTAGCACAAGCAGTGCTTAGCGACGCTCCGCTAGTTAAATTATTATTTTATGTAGAGTAAAAAATACTTAAGAAGTATTGTGTATTGAAAGTAGAAAAAAAAAACTAACTATTCTAGAATACATTTCGAAACCAATTAAAATTACGTATGATTCATTCAATTCGAGAGGTCATCGTTACTTTGTACTTTTATTTTCTCATTAAAAACCTTACATTTCTAGCGAAGGATGCTCTCATCTCTTGGCTGCATGAACTTTTGTCTATTACCACGCGTGAGACATGGAAAAAACCAAAAATAAATTTTGGCCAATTGCAGCTTTAACTTTGGAGTGCCAAGGTCCATTATAACTGTACCATTATCACTTTTCAACAGGAGAATCACTACAAATCAGAAGGATCAGAGGAATGCGTTCCCTGCCAGTGCTATGCAGCCGGTTCTCTCAACAGCTCTTGTAGTGACGATGGGCAGTGTTACTGCCGCGCTGGCGTCATCGGCAGGGCTTGCGACGCGTGCGCTAACCTCTACGCTGAGGTGGCACCCAATGCTGGCTGTGAAGGTAACAGTGAAAATCAATTCGAAACAAAAGAACCAATAGGGTGTTGTTTCTGCCGGATCTACGCGGCCGGTTCTATCAACAGCTCTTGCAGTGACGATGGCCACTGCCTTTCTTTCATTGATAATGCACCCCATTGTACGTTAACCAACATTGTTGTTTCCAATAAATATAATGTTTTTTTTTTATTTGTAATAAAGAATGTAATCTTGTCTATCTAGTACTGAAATTACCAATTATTTCCAGTTGTGTATGATGGATGCCCTCGATCATTTGCGCAAGGAGTTTGGTGGCTACGGACTAAGTTTGGTGTCGAGGCTGTTACGGATTGTCCCACAGGTAAATTAACTTCTTTAATTATCCTTTGAACGCACTATTAGCCATTCTTTCATATTGTTCTCTTAAGAGTTTGACATTGTGCTGAAGACAATAACTGTCAATTTCAATTATGCGGTTGTTCAATTATTCATCTAACTCTTCAGGCTGCTGTACTTGACAAATCACAAAATTGATCATTCTTGAGATGAGCTCGTTCTAACTTTAAATCCGGGAGTGTTTCACAATAATAAACCCTCAAAACTATGCTGCAAAGTTTGACATTTGAGCATCGGAGTAGACCTAAATGTTTAAATTTCCGTTCGTCATTAGATCAAGGGATCAGTTAAAGTCCCACACAAGTAAATGCTAACAAAACTTTTCAAACCTTTTTACTTCAGGCACTAGTGGTAAAGCGACTAGAATGTGCGATGAAACTCAAGTGGTCCCTTGGCAAGAACCGGACATGTTCAACTGCACTACCTCTACATTCTATCAGTTGAGAAAACAGGTGAGCACTCATAACATGACACCTAAGCCATATACTTATCGTAAGTTGTTAGAAACCTGTAGTAAACAGTAGAAAGATCAACTGTGGTGTGAATATTTGCGAGATGTTAACAAAAAAACTGTTATCCGGTATTGAATGTTTATGTTGTGTGTCGGTGTGTGATATGTGACTCAGGGAATATTGAGAGTATATCTGTTTTTGAGAATACCGCCTGCAAAACTATAAACTGTATCCTAGATGTCATTAAATGCACGATAGCGTAAGGCTGGTGTGTAAAGACCATGCAAATTTTATGAATAAAATGAAGATTGAATATTTTGTAAAACTATGAATAAAGACTTTAGTATTCAACGTCTTCAAATGTGATGATTTAACTGATATTGCATTTATTAATGTAATTTGATGGTTCCAGCTTCACAAAATAGAAACAGGAGAGCTATCAGTTAACACATTCGTTGGCGTCCGATTAGCTGCTGATCTGGCATCCGCCTGCGCAAACACGCCTCGGCTGTACGGAGCCGACGTGCTGGTAGCCGAAGGAATATTATTGGAACTATTGCAATATGAACTGAAACAGGCCGGTCTGAATCTTACGCACAGCCAGGATAAAGACTATGTTCGGGTAAGAAACCTTAAAAAGGTATCTCATATAAGTTTTTGTTTTTTATTGAATGTGATTCGATTTCCATTGCCCGTGTGAAATCGAATTTTCTATTAGGTGTTTCACAAGGCACCTTATTGGGACCACTTCTGTTTCAAGTATGCATAAGATAAGTAATGTTTTTGCTTGATTGTTTATGTTACATGTAATTATATTAAAAATTGTTACAGAATGTGATTAAATCAGCTAATACTATCTTGAACTACCAATATGAAAAAGAGTGGCGACGTATAAAGGAGCTAACGGGCCATGGAGTGGAACTTCTACTGACTAAATTCGACAAATACATCGCAGTGTTGGCGGAGAGCCAGCACGATACTTACACCAGTCCTTTCGAAATTGTCACAAGTGACCTTGGTATGATATTTTATTTATTAAATTGCCGTCTCTACTTCATTCGTTTTATCGTTATTAATAATTTTGTTTGTTTTTTAGTCATTGGCGTGGATATTGTAACTGCGGAATCAATATACGGCTTTGAACCCACTCAATTGAACCGATACAATATAGAATCATTCACAACGGAACGCGTTATACTCCCAGACACATCCTCATTCATACACTCACCTATTCAAACACCATACAACTTGAAGGCAAATATCAAAAACAGAAAGCCGCTGAGTCCAACTGTGTCGTTTCCGAAGTACAATAACTATGTAAAGAGTAAGAACAAGTTTGATAAGAACACCAGAGTGCTTCTGCCCTTGGATTTGCTTGGAATCACAAATAATAATTTGCAAGGTAAGCATATTCCAAAATTCTGTTCCTAAAAATGTATTTAAAATCTTAAATATATTCCTATCTTTTGTGTTCACACCATCAATTTATTGCAGAAAATCTTGAATCCAATACTGAATCCCGTGCGGTATTCTCATACCTGCAATATTCCCGGAACACATCAAATCTCATGCCGCTTACTATGGATGAATCAGTATCTAGGAGATGGGGTGTCAATATAACTATTGGTTCTCCTATCATTCAAGTGGCCTTGTTTGTACCCGAGTATGTCTGGATGAAGGAATCCAATGAGAATGAAGATAACTCCATGGAAAGCAACATGGAAGATTTTGAAAGTAAGTACAGAGGTTATGTTAATTTGTTAATGCTAGATGAACAATTTATGAACTAAGGTATCTCGCAGTTTTCAATTACGATTCAGGCAGTAGAACTTGTGCCAAGTTAACGCGTACGCGTTACTGTGTCGGGTTTGAAATATGTGGTTGAAATTACAGGCACGATAGACATTCCACCTTTACATCTCTGAGTCACGGGCGCAATACAATGTGACTTGGATCGTCCCATATCTAAAGCGAACCAAGTTGTAGTGCCGTTGTTATAGCCAGAGGCTACCGCTAATCAGGTGCCCCTTCTTGCTCGTTCCGTAACTTAGTCACTTAAAGAAGCTACTTATTTATTAACAGGTATAACCTACGCTACGAAAGGAAACGGTCACCATAACAGTCATCCAAACAATCTCAATGCTGGTCCTCTATCTAAAAATCAGTGGCCACACGCGAACGATGAAGATCACGCCAACAGCGATAACCATGGACCAATTCTTATTCAACCAGCTAAAAAACAAGAAAAAGCCACCAACGGGGATGAAAGTGTACAAGAAAATGATTCTACTTACGTCGCTGAGAGACTTGAAAGAGAAGGGCCAAAAGCGTTGGCTCTGGTTGCGGAAGATTTGAAAAAAGAATATAACTTTTCGAAGGACCATGTGAAGAAGAAGTTGGTTTACAGAAGTATGAGTGGAATAAGACTGAAAAGACCTGTGAGGCTGCAGATGTGGTTGGATATTGATAAAGATACATTTGGGTCGAGAACTAATCCACAATGTGTTCACTGGTCAACTCTAAAGGGGTACGGTACTTTTTTTATATTTAACGTTTGTTATCTCTTGCAATTACCCCCCCTTTTTCCCGGAGGCATCTTCAGTAGCCCAATTCACCTTCTGAACTTCACTATCGTCGGAACGTAGATGTGATAAGTGTTGAGGTTGTCACCGTCATTGTTTTTCCACGAATAACTCAGCTAACACTTTCCACCAACAATTCATTCCGAAAATAATCCGACAGTCAGGCCAAATCGTATACTGGTGGAATTACTAACAAGTTCGGCCTGTTATATTGAAATATGCCTCAGTAAATAAATCAATTTTTGATTTGAAGTTCCTGTACTTTTCGTTCCTATTAAGTTTGAAGCTTTTATTTCTGGAAATGTTTACTGAAAATAATATTTGTTGGCAGGTCTGGTGAATGGTCTCGCGTTGGATGTCACACTGAGATAGACTACGACTGGTCTCCCTACTCCGGCGAGCCTATCTTGATCAATTGCACTTGCAACCACCTCTCTACCTTCGCTGTTCTCGTTGATGAAGTGGATATTGAGGTAACTTTAGTTTGTTGACTTGTCTTGTCAACTTGACATGTCGTCTTCACCTTTTTGTAACGGCACATGATTTTTTTTGACTTTTATTCTGTCTGATATAATTTTATTGGTATTCATTGTCTTGATGATCAATAGCTTGCGGTGACCAAACGTATCTTGATCAACGTTTATTGCTCGTTTGCATTGTGTTTAGACATGGCTCAGGCAAAAATAATAGGTTTTGTAGTATCTAATTCCTAACTAAAAAAGCCTTGGCAATGTTTAAGACGTGATCTACTGCCAAGTATGTGAAAAAATTTCACTAAGACACTCTTACGTCATTTTTTTGCGCTAAAATAAATAAGACATTCTTTAGCCTTTACTAAGTCATCCTGTCCCAAGGTAATGTGACTTTATTGGAGACTGACATTTTTCTTCGTTCAAATCTCTATACCTGCTTGCGAATTTAACTCTTATATACTTATGTTTCACAGTTTATTCCCGAGCCTTCCCTACTTGAATCAGTGACATCGTATACAGCATTCAGCATCTCGCTCCCACTGCTGGCGACAACGTGGCTCGCTCTCTGTCTCATGCGAGGCGGAGCTTCGACGGTGTCCAACTCTATTCATAAACACCTGATGTTCTGTACGTTCATGGCCGAGCTGCTTTATCTGATCGCATTGAAGGCGAGGACTTCTCTGGTCCAAAATGAGGTAAGAATACTATATAATAACCTTCTTGAATAGTGATAGTAGACAGTTGTGTAACCTGCCCATAGACAACCGCAATAAACTCAAGTCCTCTCCACAAAAGTGCTAGATGACTCAAGCCTAATTCCATTGCTTCCATCACCCCGAGACGGGGATGTTGCGTCTCATGCGCCTGCAATTTCTATAATAGTACTCGTATTCTGTCAGTTATTTGGTTCCCATACTACGTGCAATGCTTAGTTTAGGTCTAGATGCCCTTGTGTGAAATGCTTATCAATGCCATCGATCTTCATGTTTGACAAACGAGCCTTAAAGTATTGGAAATGTCTGAAAAAGTTTGTCAGTTCACAAACTTATGTAGTACGTCAATATCCCGCAGTTCGCGTGCAAACTGATCGCAATGTTCCTGCACTACTGGTGGCTGTCGGCGCTCGCGTGGATGGCGTGCGACGCGTACCAGCTGCGGCGGCTGGTGCGCGAGCTGCGCGACGTGAACCACGCGGGGCTGTGTGCGCACCTCGCCGCCGCGTACGCCGCGCCCGCAGTGCTGCTCGCGCTCGCCGCCAGCCATCACCAGCACCAGTACGGGAACGCGCTCTTGTGAGTAATCTAACAACTTAAAAAAACACGTTTTCCTTGCAAGGTCACTGGGAAGTGTTGGATCAGTCATTGTTAGGTTTATCCCAGCGCGTCGTGGTACGGGTATTGTGTCTGCTCCAGTACCCAAAAAGCTGCTTCAGATGGCTGGAGTCCAGGATTGCTACACCTCCGCCTCTGGACAACTTTGCCAAGGCCACCTACGCTGCCACTGCCAAGACTTACCTGACCCCAGACTTGTGGCGTGAAACACCCCTGACCAAGTCGCCTTACTGTGAACTCAAAGCTTAGACAGTTTTGGTTGGATTGGAAGAATAAACCTTTGATATTCCAGTTGCTGGGTGAGCTGCCACGAGCCGGTGGTGTGGTGGATGGTGGTCCCGGCGGCGGCGTGCGCGGCGGCCGCGTTCGTGTGCCTCGCGGGTGCCACGCGCGCTGCATTCACCGTCAGGGACCACGTCACTGGCTTCGGGAACCTCAGGTAACTACTCCTGTAGAACAGGCTTTAATGACAACACTTTCAATCAAACAAACCCTTTATTCCCATAGAATTCACAAAGAAATGGCTTCGGAATTCCAATCCCAACATTCCAACAGAGTACAAAGTCAAAGTCAAAGTTAAACCGCGGCTTCGCTAATCGCTGGCATCATGCATTTTAAAAATAGTAGGTAGTAGATATATGTCATTCTCCGGCCTATAAATTATCACCATTCGAAAAAAACTATGATTTATTGTTTCCGCTGCTGTGTACACATAGCAAAATAAGTAAGCCAATTTAAGTTACCATAGATACTTTAAAATCTTCATCATTTTGAATGAAGTATAATAATTTTGTATGCTGCGGAATGTGTAATAGTGTTTACCTGTTGAACAGGATGCTACTGGGCGTGAGCATCGTGTGCCTCCCCCTGCTGTGCGTGTCGTGGGCGAGCGCGCTGGTGCTGGGCAGCGAGGTGGGCGCGCGGCGCGACGCCGTTAGCACGACGCTGGCGGTCGCCGTCGCGCTGCACGCCGCCGTCAGCGCCATGGGGTACATCGCGTTCAACGTGCGCGTGAGGGACAACTTGCGCAGGTACCCACACACTGCAACACCAACTACCGGTTGAAAGCCGTCTCATCAAAAGCCCGTGTAAACGCTGTCAATGCCATCTGTGGCCAAAAGCAAATAGTCAGTCCCGAAAAAGAAACAGCAATTGGACGTTGCGCTCGCAAACGATCACCAATAAACTGCAGCTAGGGACCGTTATTTTATGTGATACAGTTACGGAACCAGCCAACGGGCCACCTGGTGTGAAGTGGTAACCTCGGCCCATAACAATCGATGCGGCTTGGGTCTTCCCCTACTAGGTACGACAAGACCAAAGTCGCACCCGTAACTCTGAGACGTGTAGATGTAATGTCTCGTGTGCCTGTAATTTACCTGGCAACCACACCTTTCATACCAGAATACAGTAACGCAAATGCGTTACTGCTCGGCGGCAGAAATGGACATGATTTGAAACCGCGCCACTTGTGCTGCATTGTCTCAAATAATGATCCACGGTTCCTTCAGTGCATTGGTTTCACTTCTAAACTAGGCTACCCTCTTTGCGGTGGAAATGTTGACATACTTCTGTCTCTCTGTTCTCTCCGTCATGCAGCGGTACAATAACTAAGAGGTTCATTCAGCATGCTGTCAATTCCATCTCCATTCCCCTTGTACGTGCATGATATGACATCCACGATATCACAATAATTCTCACTCAACTCAAACGTTCAAAAGGGCATATAGCAGTTTATAATAACAGTGATTTAAATCATGAAAAGCAAAGTCAAGTCTCTTCAAGCTACCTTCAAGTTGTGAAGCCAAAGATGCCGTGTTCCGGCAGCTTGCTTGGCGCTTGGGGATCAGTTCTTGATGATCGCTTAACACAAGTGACATTTATTCAAACACAATTACTGTCATATATATAAAAATAAATCCATGCTACACTGCATATGTTAAAATTGTATATTTGTATTCTACAGAACAGCATTGCGCTGCCTCGGAAAGAAAGTGCCATTGGCCGACACGTCTATAATCGTCAGTAGCAGTGCTCAAAACATTTCACAGATCAACAGGTACAAAATCCTTCTATCTATTTACATAATCTTGTATAGAATTCTACGGAAATTCACCACATAAATACATTTCTGCTTTTAAGTTATTCAAGGGAAATTTACTATTATTCCGTTACTTTAAGGTCTGCATTGGCGTACCACAGCAGTACGGAGCCGGGACGCCAGATGCGCAATATCGGGATATCAGCTTCGTCCACTACGTCCAGATCCACTACGAAGACTAGTTCCAGTCCTTACAGGTAACATGGTATACGAAAACATATGTTTACGCCAGCTGAATTTACTTGTACATGCTTTTTGTCCAAATAGAACAAAGATCCATCCAGAGTCCATATGTGCCAATACTAATTGGGCTTCTCTTCAATGGAGGATACAAATCCAAATAGTCAGCAAACCTTATTTTACATCGACAATATTTCAGAGAACGCAAATCCACAAACAAATAGTACCAGGAATTTCAAATTTTCGCTTTTCATTTAGAATATGTCTGATGTTTCCAGTCGAAGCGATGGCCAACTCCGCCACACCAGCACTTCCACATCGAACTACAACACCAGCGCTAGTGACATGCCAGCCTACCTCAGGGGATTCGACTCCTCGCTGCACAACAGAAAAGATGGTAAATTAATCAGTTCGTTAGTACTGCACAGTACTAATGCAGTACTGCAAAGTTGGCAGGCATAGATTGCCTTTACAGCTTACTCACTACTTGCTATCAATCTCAGTTTATTCACAGCATCTATTTTGACGCGTCTCATCACCCTTTCGCCTTCTAGGACAGGTACAAGATTCGGGAAATAGTACTCATGTTATCAGACCAGCTATAAGTTAATTGGCATATGCCTATGTTATGCCTGCGTAAGGTCTCTAAATACTTAAAAATAAAGAAATACTCATTTGTATAAATGCTTATAACAATAAGATAACCTCACATTGCTTATCATAGTTTAGGTCCAAAATTAAATACTTGTAACTTCTACCTGACTTTTAAACCAGTTGTGGAACAGGAGCTAAACTGTACGGATAGATTAGCATACCTTCCATACAGTTTTAGCTCGCATACTACTTACTAATAAAAAAACTCTCTTTCGGTACACTAGTTTAAAAAAAAGCACCAAGTTAAACCACAGATAAGATTATGATAATCATCATTCCCCCACACTGGTCGGAGAGAGCCAGTGATTAGTAGTGTTTGCACACGCTTGCGTTTCCACCCACATCACGTGATGTCGTTGCTTGTAGAGGAGAGCCGGCGGCGGCACAAGAGCACTGTGACGTCACCGGGGGACACAGAGCAGGCTACCGAGGCCACCGACAGCGACAGCGACGCTAGCGCCCGGAGTCTAGACCTCGCCTCCAGCCACTCCTCAGACGACGAGGATACCACTCGTCATCCGCCACCTGCCAACAGTGAGTAGCCAGCTTGCTGTGACGTCACCGGGGGACACAGAGCAGACCACCGAGGCCACCGACAGCGACAGCGACGCTAGCGCCCGGAGTCTAGACCTCGCCTCCAGCCACTCCTCAGACGACGAGGATACCACTCGTCATCCGCCACCTGCCAACAGTGAGTAGCCAGCTTGCTGTGACGTCACCGGGGGACACAGAGCAGACCACCGAGGCCACCGACAGCGACAGCGACGCTAGCGCCCGGAGTCTAGACCTCGCCTCCAGCCACTCCTCAGACGACGAGGATACCACTCGTCATCCGCCACCTGCCAACAGTGAGTAGCCAGCTTGCTGTGACGTCACCGGGGGACACAGAGCAGACCACCGAGGCCACCGACAGCGACAGCGACGCTAGCGCCCGGAGTCTAGACCTCGCCTCCAGCCACTCCTCAGACGACGAGGATACCACTCGTCATCCGCCACCTGCCAACAGTGAGTAGCCAGCTTGCTGTGACGTCACCGGGGGACACAGAGCAGACCACCGAGGCCACCGACAGCGACAGCGACGCTAGCGCCCGGAGTCTAGACCTCGCCTCCAGCCACTCCTCAGACGACGAGGATACCACTCGTCATCCGCCACCTGCCAACAGTGAGTAGCCAGCTTGCTGTGACGTCACCGGGGGACACAGAGCAGACCACCGAGGCCACCGACAGCGACAGCGACGCTAGCGCCCGGAGTCTAGACCTCGCCTCCAGCCACTCCTCAGACGACGAGGATACCACTCGTCATCCGCCACCTGCCAACAGTGAGTAGCCAGCTTGCTGTGACGTCACCGGGGGACACAGAGCAGACCACCGAGGCCACCGACAGCGACAGCGACGCTAGCGCCCGGAGTCTAGACCTCGCCTCCAGCCACTCCTCAGACGACGAGGATACCACTCGTCATCCGCCACCTGCCAACAGTGAGTAGCCAGCTTGCTGTGACGTCACCGGGGGACACAGAGCAGACCACCGAGGCCACCGACAGCGACAGCGACGCTAGCGCCCGGAGTCTAGACCTCGCCTCCAGCCACTCCTCAGACGACGAGGATACCACTCGTCATCCGCCACCTGCCAACAGTGAGTAGCCAGCTTGCTGTGACGTCACCGGGGGACACAGAGCAGACCACCGAGGCCACCGACAGCGACAGCGACGCTAGCGCCCGGAGTCTAGACCTCGCCTCCAGCCACTCCTCAGACGACGAGGATACCACTCGTCATCCGCCACCTGCCAACAGTGAGTAGCCAGCTTGCTGTGACGTCACCGGGGGACACAGAGCAGACCACCGAGGCCACCGACAGCGACAGCGACGCTAGCGCCCGGAGTCTAGACCTCGCCTCCAGCCACTCCTCAGACGACGAGGATACCACTCGTCATCCGCCACCTGCCAACAGTGAGTAGCCAGCTTGCTGTGACGTCACCGGGGGACACAGAGCAGACCACCGAGGCCACCGACAGCGACAGCGACGCTAGCGCCCGGAGTCTAGACCTCGCCTCCAGCCACTCCTCAGACGACGAGGATACCACTCGTCATCCGCCACCTGCCAACAGTGAGTAGCCAGCTTGCTGTGACGTCACCGGGGGACACAGAGCAGACCACCGAGGCCACCGACAGCGACAGCGACGCTAGCGCCCGGAGTCTAGACCTCGCCTCCAGCCACTCCTCAGACGACGAGGATACCACTCGTCATCCGCCACCTGCCAACAGTGAGTAGCCAGCTTGCTGTGACGTCACCGGGGGACACAGAGCAGACCACCGAGGCCACCGACAGCGACAGCGACGCTAGCGCCCGGAGTCTAGACCTCGCCTCCAGCCACTCCTCAGACGACGAGGATACCACTCGTCATCCGCCACCTGCCAACAGTGAGTAGCCAGCTTGCTGTGACGTCACCGGGGGACACAGAGCAGACCACCGAGGCCACCGACAGCGACAGCGACGCTAGCGCCCGGAGTCTAGACCTCGCCTCCAGCCACTCCTCAGACGACGAGGATACCACTCGTCATCCGCCACCTGCCAACAGTGAGTAGCCAGCTTGCTGTGACGTCACCGGGGGACACAGAGCAGACCACCGAGGCCACCGACAGCGACAGCGACGCTAGCGCCCGGAGTCTAGACCTCGCCTCCAGCCACTCCTCAGACGACGAGGATACCACTCGTCATCCGCCACCTGCCAACAGTGAGTAGCCAGCTTGCTGTGACGTCACCGGGGGACACAGAGCAGACCACCGAGGCCACCGACAGCGACAGCGACGCTAGCGCCCGGAGTCTAGACCTCGCCTCCAGCCACTCCTCAGACGACGAGGATACCACTCGTCATCCGCCACCTGCCAACAGTGAGTAGCCAGCTTGCTGTGACGTCACCGGGGGACACAGAGCAGACCACCGAGGCCACCGACAGCGACAGCGACGCTAGCGCCCGGAGTCTAGACCTCGCCTCCAGCCACTCCTCAGACGACGAGGATACCACTCGTCATCCGCCACCTGCCAACAGTGAGTAGCCAGCTTGCTGTGACGTCACCGGGGGACACAGAGCAGACCACCGAGGCCACCGACAGCGACAGCGACGCTAGCGCCCGGAGTCTAGACCTCGCCTCCAGCCACTCCTCAGACGACGAGGATACCACTCGTCATCCGCCACCTGCCAACAGTGAGTAGCCAGCTTCCTGTGACGTCACCGGGGGACACAGAGCAGACCACCGAGGCCACCGACAGCGACAGCGACGCTAGCGCCCGGAGTCTAGACCTCGCCTCCAGCCACTCCTCAGACGACGAGGATACCACTCGTCATCCGCCACCTGCCAACAGTGAGTAGCCAGCTTGCTGTGACGTCACCGGGGGACACAGAGCAGACCACCGAGGCCACCGACAGCGACAGCGACGCTAGCGCCCGGAGTCTAGACCTCGCCTCCAGCCACTCCTCAGACGACGAGGATACCACTCGTCATCCGCCACCTGCCAACAGTGAGTAGCCAGCTTGCTGTGACGTCACCGGGGGACACAGAGCAGACCACCGAGGCCACCGACAGCGACAGCGACGCTAGCGCCCGGAGTCTAGACCTCGCCTCCAGCCACTCCTCAGACGACGAGGATACCACTCGTCATCCGCCACCTGCCAACAGTGAGTAGCCAGCTTGCTGTGACGTCACCGGGGGACACAGAGCAGACCACCGAGGCCACCGACAGCGACAGCGACGCTAGCGCCCGGAGTCTAGACCTCGCCTCCAGCCACTCCTCAGACGACGAGGATACCACTCGTCATCCGCCACCTGCCAACAGTGAGTAGCCAGCTTGCTGTGACGTCACCGGGGGACACAGAGCAGACCACCGAGGCCACCGACAGCGACAGCGACGCTAGCGCCCGGAGTCTAGACCTCGCCTCCAGCCACTCCTCAGACGACGAGGATACCACTCGTCATCCGCCACCTGCCAACAGTGAGTAGCCAGCTTGCTGTGACGTCACCGGGGGACACAGAGCAGACCACCGAGGCCACCGACAGCGACAGCGACGCTAGCGCCCGGAGTCTAGACCTCGCCTCCAGCCACTCCTCAGACGACGAGGATACCACTCGTCATCCGCCACCTGCCAACAGTGAGTAGCCAGCTTGCTGTGACGTCACCGGGGGACACAGAGCAGACCACCGAGGCCACCGACAGCGACAGCGACGCTAGCGCCCGGAGTCTAGACCTCGCCTCCAGCCACTCCTCAGACGACGAGGATACCACTCGTCATCCGCCACCTGCCAACAGTGAGTAGCCAGCTTGCTGTGACGTCACCGGGGGACACAGAGCAGACCACCGAGGCCACCGACAGCGACAGCGACGCTAGCGCCCGGAGTCTAGACCTCGCCTCCAGCCACTCCTCAGACGACGAGGATACCACTCGTCATCCGCCACCTGCCAACAGTGAGTAGCCAGCTTGCTGTGACGTCACCGGGGGACACAGAGCAGACCACCGAGGCCACCGACAGCGACAGCGACGCTAGCGCCCGGAGTCTAGACCTCGCCTCCAGCCACTCCTCAGACGACGAGGATACCACTCGTCATCCGCCACCTGCCAACAGTGAGTAGCCAGCTTGCTGTGACGTCACCGGGGGACACAGAGCAGACCACCGAGGCCACCGACAGCGACAGCGACGCTAGCGCCCGGAGTCTAGACCTCGCCTCCAGCCACTCCTCAGACGACGAGGATACCACTCGTCATCCGCCACCTGCCAACAGTGAGTAGCCAGCTTGCTGTGACGTCACCGGGGGACACAGAGCAGACCACCGAGGCCACCGACAGCGACAGCGACGCTAGCGCCCGGAGTCTAGACCTCGCCTCCAGCCACTCCTCAGACGACGAGGATACCACTCGTCATCCGCCACCTGCCAACAGTGAGTAGCCAGCTTGCTGTGACGTCACCGGGGGACACAGAGCAGACCACCGAGGCCACCGACAGCGACAGCGACGCTAGCGCCCGGAGTCTAGACCTCGCCTCCAGCCACTCCTCAGACGACGAGGATACCACTCGTCATCCGCCACCTGCCAACAGTGAGTAGCCAGCTTGCTGTGACGTCACCGGCGGACACGGAGCTAGTACCCTAAGCCACTCGCCTATGGAGCACCAGGGATATGACGCACCACACTTTGAAGTACATTAGGCGATAGTGGATGTATTTTAATGCTCACCTTTTTAAAATTAAATTTTAATTGTTGACCTCCACACCATTTACTTTTACTATTTTGACTAGCTTCATAGCTCAGTTGGTAGTAAGTCTGCCTTCTGCGCGGGTTTGATTCCCACCAGGACATACATTTGTGTGACGAGCATAGTTGTTTGTTCTGTGTCTGGGTGTTATTATGTATTTACATATATGTATTTACAAAAAAGTATATAATTATTCTATCAGTCATCTTGGTTCCCATAGTACAGGCTATGCTTAGCTTACTTTGGGGCTAGATGGCGCTGTGTGAAATATTCAATGATATTTATTTATTTATATAAGTGCTACTGCACACTTTTGCTTGTTACTATCGCAGGGGATCGAGGAAGCAGCGCCAATAACAGCAGCTACCTGCCGAATATCACGGAAGGTGCTCCACTGGGGGTCTCACCGAGGTGGCCACCACACGTCAGAGAAGGTATACCCGCCTAATTGCAGTCAATTTTCTTTATTCATCAATAAAATTTATTTTGGTTTGGAATCGTCGCAGTTCTAGCAGTCACTAATCACTGAACACTTATGTGTATGTACGTTACTCGTAATGTTATATTATACGCACACAAATCTATTTATATTTATTGTAAAACCAACTATATGTGCTTCACAATGTATGTACACTCAGCCAAAACAAGATGAAGACATTAAAATACACAAGTGCAACAGTACAGATACCTTACGTGATTGCCCTAGTATTGATAAAGTTACAACAACTAAGTACCTAGGGGTACTAATAGATCAAAGAATGAAATGGCATGCATTCATAAAATTAATGATTAGCAGAATAAGAAAAATAATATGGATTTTTAGAGTCTTAGACATGTACCACACAAAAATTACTTACTCAAATATACTCTGGCGCAATCGATATTGATATACTGTATACCACACTGAGGAGGGGCTACAAAAACAAAGTTCCTAGATCTAGAGACAGCTCACAAGTCTCTGCTGAAAGTAATATACTTCAAGCCATACAGATATCAAACAGACTTGCTGTACTTAGAATCAGGATTACTTACAGTAAGAAAATTATATGTTTGAGACTCAATTTTCATATTTCACAGGACCATAGAATTTGACCCCAAAATTGATAAAAGAAATAAATGCAAAGTAATTACTAAACGATTTGTAAACTCAAAATTTGCTTCTAGACAATTCGTTACACAAACAACTCACCTTTACAACATTATTAATAAAGCAAAGAACATATATCAAACCCTAACCTAAGGCCTGTTGAATAAGACATGTTTGAATTGTATTATAGAGTATTTCCTGTGGTTTTCAGGATATTTGTAGAAGAGACTAAATTACGAGTAATTCATTAAGTAGAAGTTGTGTAGGTGTTAATATTGTATCATTCTCAAGGGCATATTACATTGAACTTTTGCAAAGCAAGCTTCCATATTAAGTGTCTATAATAGTGTGTATTAAGTTAAGTGTCCAAAATAATTTTCCCTCGCCCCATTAAGCACCTTATTCTTCTTTACCACAACAGAAACAAATCGTCCAGAAATAGGCAGATGGTCTCAAGAAACAGGATCCGATAATGAAGGTGGCAACACCGACATGGCGTCGCCGTCACCGAACCCTCTTCCGAATCCGGACCTCACTTCAGACGTCTACCACTTGAGGCATCGGATGAAACCCTCCATCCTGGAGAATGTTCATGACACTTATGTAGCCAGTGTGGACGCCTCTAGACTGCCTTTAGATAATAGGTGAGCTCAGTGTACCAATCTGATAAGCTTTACTCTTTAGGCTCAATGCTCAACCCTTTAAGCGTGGTTTTGAGGTATATCTGCCATGAAACTGCACGTCTCTAGGCTCAAATCAAAAATTTATGAGCTTGGTTTTATGGGTTTCCTGCTCTGAACCTGCATGTTATATATATCACGTCCATTCTTTAGTTGATCCCGTTCAAAGCTGAGACCCGAGATTTTAAGAGTGGGCAATCTCCAAAACTATGACTTGTTATGTCATAAAGTTATGAAACGAGCTAATGGCCCACCTGGTCTTAGTAATAACCTCTGCCTTATCAAGCAATACGAACTGGGTTCTGCCCTCCTTGACTATTTTTTTTTTAATATCTTGATATTACGGCATGGGGCACGCCTGATTTCACTATTTTAGGACCGCCACAAAACGGTCTTAAAATCTATGTACTATAATCTATATGTATACGTATCTATAAATGTTGTACAAACGACATTGGCACAATGTTATTTGGCAGATTTAGATGGATATAAGACACGTTAACAAAAAAACATTAGCAATTAAATATCTTAGCATATCATTGTCACAGACGACCATATCTCACATTTCAAGCGAAATAAAATTTACTGCAGATACGGAGTAATGGAAGACGAATTAATGTACGGAGTCCTCCCCACCGACACCGACAAACAGATGCCTTACGACCCCAACTATCCGATATCTCCCACGATGTACCGGCTCGGCAATCCGTACGGCTCCAAAACCTACCTGTCGTCCAGGACTTCGGACTACGGCTACAGTCCAACGAAATACCTCAACGACGCTAACTACGGCTCCAGAGATTTCCGGGAGGGAGTAACAACGAGGGAACACGATGGCTACCCGCCCAGGGACTTCAGAGACTCTGGTATAGCCACCATGCTGAAAAATGATTATCAGAGAAAAATGGAGAGCCATTACGGCACGGAGTACAGCGACAGGATGCCGGATGCAGTGGAGAAACATCATCCGCATGACAAATATCTGTTCCCTTACACGGGTGAGTTGGGTAAATTGACGATTTGTTATGTACTGTTAGAAGATATAGTAAATAAGCTTATTGTTATGTAGACCTTGTCCTGTATGCTAGTTATACCAGTTACAAGATTAATTTATTTTATTTTTGTCTAAAATTTTACGATAATCTCACCTGGTGTTGTGACGAAATCTTCTGCATTACCTATATCCCTAGAAATAGAATCATTACATATAGAGTATAGTTAGAGTTTAGGGGTAGTTTGGAACTGCGTGCAAAGCTTTAAGGGGATAGCTGACAGAATTTAGAACGCTTATTGATTTATTCGATTATATACACATCAAACAAATCACTACAATAAAAAAAGTTAATATATTATTTACTATTGTAACTGAACTATGCAGTTTAACTATTGGCGATCAAATAGTCAGTATTTGAGTTATTTAAAAAATAAGCAGTTAAGAATAGAAACACATAAGGCTTTGCACACAATCTTCCAAACAACCTGTGAAGAGTTTGATCTCTGCCTACAGACTCATGCACCCTCGTTAAAATAGTTGAATGATGTTTCAGACTGCTCTCTGGGTAAGTAACTCTGCTGTATTCTGTTTTGTTGGACAAATATTTGGTGTGTGCATTTTGTTCACGAGTGTTTTTTTATTCATTTACTACGTCTACAACATACTGCTTGCATTGCGTTGTAGGAAACGTATATATGGAATTGTATTGAAGACACTCCAGTAAAGATATAGTATTGCACACCGCATCCCTTTCATGGCCAGACATTAGCACCAAAACTACGCATTAACGTCACAGAGCAACTTATTAGAAGGCGTATTTAAAATATGTCAGTAACATATGTGAGCTGTAAACACTCCTTTTTACCTCATCCCATCTTATCGTTATCAAATCTTGAATATCCAAGTAGTTTGCTGCGAGTTGGTAACTCTCTTTTGTGGTGTAGGTTCGATTTCCGCGCAGGATATTTGTGTGACGAAAATATACGTATTGTCTGTGTCTGTGTGTTGATATGTATTTACAAAAAAGTATTTAGTATTATATCAGTTGTCTGGTTCCCATGATACAAGCTATACTTGTGAAGCGTTGTGTGAAATGTCCACCAATATTTATTTATTTATTTTGCCAATTTACAGTTAATTTCAGGGTTCCAATATCCATTGCCAGAGCTCACTCAACTGTTGTTGAAAGCAATGCAACTTGTTAAAATGTTTTGAAGTTTGCTCCTTAAGATTCGATTTTCATATATAGCCTGCGGTAACCAAATTACACAGTGAACAAAAAAGTATAGTCGTCATATTGCCCCTAGGCGCAACTAATTCGCGCATCTTGTTCTGAACGCGAGTTTCTTAAGGAGTAAACTAGTCAGCGGAGGTAGCTGACAGTATTTTTGCTAGCATTTTATTTTTTTGCTATCATTTTATTTTTTGCTTACATTTAATTTTGCCTGCTTTAGCTGAGGAAGACCACTCGAGCACTAGAGCGCGGCGGTCGCAGCAAGTCCGTAGTAGCGAAGTGAGCCACCCAGGTAATACATAGGTTACCCCTAATTAGGTATTGGATTCTATAAGTCTAATTATAAATTAAAACTAATTACTAATCCCTTATGATACTTGTAGGTACATATATAGTACCTATATACATACATACATAGACTTAGTATGCTAAAAAGTATGTTAAGATTTAGAGAATGCCGAATTATAGAGGCGTTGTACCTTGTAAGCCTATTTACAACACAAGGTGGCCCAGTGGTGCAGACCCCGGATTTCAATCCGAAGGACGCTGGTTCAAATCCCGACGTGGACAAATAAGTTTTTGACACTTGACAAATGTATGAGCGCAATACCAGGTTTTCAAAACGACGATGAAAAACATTACGAGGAAACGGACATTAAGCACAACATAAGGAGCTTATTTGGGGCGCACTTTAGTCTTCTCCACTGGTTCGAGAAGCCATAATTACCACCCAGACAGAACAAACATATATTCGTCACTCAAATGTTTGTCCTGGGTGGGAATCGAACCCACGACCTACAGCGCAGAAGGCAGAGTTATTACCAACTGAACTGTGAGGCTTGTCGTAGAGACCATATTTATTTATTTATATATTGAATAAGCATAATTTTATAGTCATATATTCTGTTTAGGGGAAGCTCAACAACAAATGGGGGCGCCACTAGCGAGCATGGGAGAAACCAGCGAGTGAGTTACAATTAAAAAAACGATTATGTTTATAATATCGGTCAATGTTCTCATTTCTCAGAAATATATTCTATAATTTTCATTTTGGTGGTTGTATTTTTTCATTGGTATACTTTTCTGAACTAAATACTAATGAGAAGTCATATTTCTAAGTGGCCTCACAGTTTTTTAATCTTTATTGTGTCCATGAGCAATGATGGATGATATCACTAGCATACACCAAAGACAAAAAAAAAGATTTGTCTCTGGTTTTTAATAATGACTTTTCATAGTGTTAGGATATGACATGTTTGATTACCTATATAAAATTGTCTATAGATGGTGGCGGTTGTATGAGAAACACTCATTGTAATCATCTTTTGCTTTGCTAACCGGTGCGGTGTCGCCTTGCCTTCATCAACCATTAGAGAAGAGGTATGTTACTGTTTTATAGTAAACTAGCTGTTACCCGCAACTTCGTCCGTTCTCACTATCTCTATAACATCACCTACCTGCCAGTGGAAGTGCCATAAATAATTAATTTGTGACTATATCTGTACGTTTATAGAGAACGTAAAATGCTAGCATTATTCTAGTAAACTAGTGAGAGGGTGGTGGTGACTTATAGTTTGTATGGCGAGTACCTCTCCATGAAAAAAAAAAACACTTATCACAGTGATTATAGAGCAGTAGAACCTACGCCAAGTTCGTCCGCAGAAGTACTGCCATCATGCCCATTTCTGCCGCCAAGCAGTAACGCATTCGCGGTACTGTGTTCCGGTTTGAAAGGTGTGGTTGCCGGTGGAATTACAGGCACATGAGGCATTCCACCTACACGTCTCAGAGTTACGGGCGTATACGTTGCAACTTGGGTCTTGTCGTACCTAGTAGGGAAAGATCCAAATCGCATCGGTTGTTATGGGCAAAAGTTACCACTTAACATCAGATGGGCCATCGGCTCGTTCCGTAACTGTATCAAATAAAAAAAATGCAACCATGAGTTTATCGTCGTCATACATTTTTATATACTTATTTAAAAGATTAGATATATCTGTTCATATAATTTACTTTTCTGTTCCAGGAAATCTACTACTGAAGACGACGCTGAGACAAGAGTATGACAAGAATAGTACAATATTTCCAATTTATCTCAATTAGTTATTTTATTATTAATTTTAGAATAACTATAGTATTCTCTGCAAAGACTGTAAACGATTAGTTCCCACTGCCATAGTGTAGCGATTATTTATGAAGTCGATGCTTTAAGTAGACATTTAGATACTAATTATGTACGTATGTTTGTTTGAAATAGTTTACCTAAATACCTAAACACTTTACCTCTTATTCAAATGACAAAAATCATTTCAAATAGGGTCAACCAAGACAAAACTACACTTGTGTGTAAATGTAGGTATTAGACAATTTTTATTGTATGCATTATTTAGATAAATTCTATAAATTAATTATGTGTCCAGTTGCTCACGTTTAGTCACAAAACTTAAATATAAATAATATTTTTTCATTTTGTCGAGAATAACCCATACAAATTTGTGTACATCTTAATACGACGACACATTTAAATAACCCTATTTAAATGTGCTGTACACTAAATAATATATCTCCCAATCAAAATAATTTAAACCTTATTAATTAATCCTATTCTGGTTTTAAAGTTAGTGTATCGTCAAAACCGGAGTCGTGTAAATCATGTTTGTCGGATTCCTACGAGTGTGTAGGATAATATTTCTTAGTGAGTACAAGAATTAGAATCCAAAGTGAAACTTGTAAATACTCAAATTAGTTTTAAATGTAAGTTAAGAGAGATGCTATTATAATATGTGTATGACGATTGAGTTGGATTCTGTTTAATGTTGGTACATTCCAAACATTATAAATCGAGATGATGTTAGTTATTTTTCTATAATAGCACTTTTAAAATCTACGCTTAGTGTAAAATAAGCTTACAGTGCATTTTTGTGGATAAGCCAAAAATGTATGGATAGTATACATTTAAGTAAGTTGATACATAAAAATAATGTTAAATTATATTTTGAATTAAAATTTTGTGGTTGGTCCATTTCACTGCATTTATGGGTGTGTGTAGAGTGAGTGTGAGTTTTGAGCATTTTAACGAAGAGTCCACCTATTTTGTAAATAAGTAAATATTTTTTACAATTTTTAGTAGGTATCGTTCACTAGATTACTAAAGAAATGCTTTATTCAGATATTCTTTAGTGTCGGGTTGCCATAATTAAATTATAAAAGTCGTAGGAGGCACAAGTTTACTCAGATTAGTAATACTATGTTCAGTTGGCGTTTAGATAAGTCAGCTTCGACGCATTCAAAAACATGACGGAATTAAAGGTACGAGGTAACTTTATCAATACATATCTTCTATATGTATTCTTCGTACTGTAGTAATTAACGATTTACACCCATTGACAATAAGCATGACAGTTCTCATATAAAATGCTCGTTAAAAACTATGGGTAATCTAAAGTTTACACAGATATTTTTCCATTGGACATTATTTCTATCAGCAACATACATGGTGGTAAATATAATAGTGCAGAAATCTCAGATCGTTTTATTGAAGTAAACTATTTTATTGCTGGATTGTTTGTTTTATTTCAGCTAATGGGTCACCATATAATTTATAACGGTGCTCATGTACCCCTGCCCTTTCCACCCCCCACCCCCCCACACAACATTTCATAGTACTAAGTGCCTCGTACTGAATTAACTGGTTGGCAATGAATCACAGGGACATGTGACTTTACCTACTCCTTCACGTCTCACAGTTACGGACGCATACGATGCGACTTGGGTCTTGTATGGGAGGACCCAAATCATATTGCTTGTTATGGCCAGAGATTACCAGTTAATACCAGGTGAGCCTGCTCGTTCCTTCATGACAATAAACTGCAAAAAAAAAAGGATAGTTTTGCTAATATAAATGTGGGCCTATAATTTTTCTTTCGTCAAACAAATACCCACATCCCACAATGTTTAGATTGTACACAATCTAACTGATCCTCTCAGTATACATGTATAAGCCAAGCCACACAACTAAAATAATGCACACTTGGCCAGGCTTTGGAAATGCTGATTAAAGGACATCATTGCCATTTATTAATTAATCTTAAAATGATTTGTGTGTGATGTTATATTTTGGGCTTGTTCAGAAAGAAAATTTATTGACACAACAGTATGAAAAGCATAAAACCGACTGCACGTACGTCTAGTAACGTTCATATCCATACTAATCAATTAAGAACATGCAAATACCCAAACTCCGGTCAAAAAACAATCGCCTCCTAAAGAAGCCTAAGAAAATGTAACGTAAATTTATCTCAGTTATCTAACACTGGCCACAAGATAATTTATCACCTGGCAAATCTCACGACAAATATTTGCTTATCACATGTCATGTCATGCCTTTTCAATCAAGTCAAGGCCTTAACTAGATGCAATAAATAAACACCCATAACTTTTATCTATTTATTCATCAACATACATAATATCTACATTTGCACAATTAAAAGTATAATTAACTTACAAGTACATCAGTAAATGGTACTTATTGACTGATATAATACTTTCTTTAAACGCTTTGTTCCAAATATATCGGCATATTCTATGCCTAATAGATATTGTTCACGAGAAATCAAATTGATATTAACAATCTATGGCATTCACATCAACACCTATATTTAAGTTTATATAGACATGAATTTACAAGTTAATTTAATAAGTGCAAGGAAGCAAATTATATTTACAAATCAGAAGGCATTTAACATTTTAAATAAATATAAGTTAATTAAAATTTAGTTTCTCAGGACTACAGCTGTTCAATATAACAGTAAAACATTAGGTTGAGCTTATCTTGAAACCAAGATTCAAGTTTATTATAAAATGTTTGATTTACATTACAAAATGCTATTTTGTAGATGGGGTTTCAAGAATAAATTTTGTCTCAGACACAATTTGGCTACATTTCCGACTACAACATTTATGTACAGGATATGATGACAAACTAATCAAAGTTTTTACAAACTTGATAGGGGTTTATGGAATGTTTTAAGCCTTTAGCAACATGACTAGGTACAAAACTGAATAAGAGATAAATTAATATATTTTTCCCAATCCAATTTGCATCTAATCATTGAAACATTAGGACACTGTAACAATTGATTAATGCAACATAATGTTTAAAACAGTTAAAAGGATTCCAAAAACACTCCAATACAATTCAAAACTGTGCGTGCTTTAGCACAAGATTAAAGAAGTTTGTTAGCTGCTGGTAATTCATAATACTTGTCTGTATGACAGGACCAAGTGCTAACACCACATAGCTCCTGTTCTAATTATTACGACTAACATTTATACATATGTAGGTCAACACAGAGTATGCAAAAGAACTGTTCACAGGACCAACAATGCAGTAGAGTAGATATTAATAATGGTATTGTTGCAGCTTATACACTACCATCATTTTAGTTTTCATTCAAACACTGGAGTTTTGAATTATTAGGTCAAGGTAAGCTGGCGTCCAGTGATGTTGTACACTGAAAATAAAACCAAAATCATATTTTAAACTGATTATATTCATTCAAACATCACAATCTCCCTATTACGATAAGCCAAGAATTTAACATTAATAAATACTTAAACTTGGTTAGTTATAATGACAAGTTTTAATAGTAATTTGAGAGTACAGAGAACATAAGCTAACAAATCTCTATCTTGTAAAAAAAAACACATTTCAAACAAACTGTTGTACTCCAAACATAGAAAAATACATCACACAGCACCTCACAGAACCAGATACATTGTAAAATGATATCAAAATAACATTAAAGCAACAAAATTTTCAATACTTACACTTACAATAAAGTTTTCGTATTATCTTAAGTTACTGGTTCCCCATCTTGACCTTAGACGTCATGTAGATACCAACGATGAGTCCAAACAGACCAATGGCAGATCCGAAAATCTCCACAATCAGAATTTTGACAAACAGAGCAGCGTTGGCCGCATCCGCTAGGGCCGCTCCAGAGCCCACAATCCCCACGGCGATACCACAGAACAGGTTGACGAGGCCGACGGCGAGCCCGGCTCCGAACATCACATATCCGGCCATCCAGTTCTGCTGCTTGATAGAGATGTCAGTCAGCGGCTCCGTGTACTTCTCCAGCATCCCCGACAACACGATGGCGGTGATCAGTCCGTAAATAGCGACGGCTTCACAGAAGATAACGGAGATCAAATTCTTGGTCTTGATTCGAGGCGCTTTGACACCTCCGCCGACTATGCTCGTGCCAGTCGTGTGGATGCCCATGGCCGCCCCCACTACGGAGAAGGCGACGGAGAAAGCGATCCCCAGGGTTCCCCACATGTAGGGGGACGTATTCTCGAGGAACCATCCGAAACTAATCTGCTCACCCTTCCCGTTCAGCAAGTAGTACAGCGAAAATATCGGGATGGCAATCGTCAGCAGCAGCACAAACAGGTAACTGAGGAAGTATCTCATCTTGAGATATTTGTGGAGCGAATCAGTGTTGTTTTACCCGTATATCCCGAAGAGGGAAGGCCTTTTTCGCCCAATTTTCGCCTTGACAAGAAAACTCAAAACGAAGAGGTCTTGTGATCACAAGATGTCAGAGACAATAAAGCTATTGCCATATGCGAAATTTATAAATGTCATAATCATAAAGCTGTATTAAACTCTTCAATATGTATTTATTTTTAATAATATGTCTTGGGTGAAATCTCAACCTGAAGAGTGGCAAATATACATGGCTGTAAAGCCAAGTACAGTAAATCCATATGATGACTGTTTTTAGTGTCATAGCCGGCCTGAATATAAGTGTAATTTTTTTTTTGTGCCTGATCTGATCTTTTTCTTCAACTTTGAAATTTCGTGACTTGCAACGCAACTGACTGACTTTGTTTTATCAAAAATGTAGGACTTTGGGATATACGACGATAACGGATATTTACATAATAGTGATATTGTGTACGACCGATATAATTCATGGTCAGTATCTATGTCCTGATATCGACTGACAGCTGATCTGATATCTTCCTGTTACTATACTATCCTGTTAATATACTAACCATCAATCAATATAAACATCATCTTATTATCCATAGCCCGTTATTTAGCTGTGGTGCCATGGTTAAATTGGAATATTGGTGGCAGTTTATCATGATGTATATTATAGAGCTGTGCTTTAACAGGTCGAACAATAAATGTTAATGACAAATCAAGATAATTTAAAACATTAGCTTACATTTTACAAGTCGGTGGGTAGGCCAAACGCAGGAACTAGTTATAAGGCTATCTTACCAAACTTATTGAGATACTGCAAGCGATTCATACGCAAGTGCGTACGATATAACTAATGTGATGTAACTAACTTATTGCGGTGAAGAATGAACTGAAAATGAAAAATGAACTGACAATGAATGAAGTAGATGTATTGTAACTAGTGTTACTAAATTGCACATAGTATTTATTATAATATGCTCTTTGGATAGACATATCGTCGTAGTTTTTATATCCCGGGATTGCAACCACCAGACTCCAGGTGGTTTCAACTGTTTCAAACATCACATCCATTTGAAAAGTACGATATTGGGATAAATTTGTATTTGACATATCAGGTGAACTCATGACCCATGTTAATAATGCATGGCCACAGCTATAGTTTAGGTGTCAGCTTATTTATTTATCCATTGCTACATAAGGCGTAATTTATCTTTATGAAGCTATATTGTACAATCAGTTCATTTATCTCAGATTTGTGGGCTATTAGTACAACAAGTAGTTACATGTTACGTTGTTACAGCTACCGGTAAAAGGCATGACTTGAATTTATACCAGTGAATTAGACTGTATATTATCCAGCTGGTCTAATATCTAGCCATACAATTCATGATAAATCAATCAAGATCCCCATTTTCAAAACATGCTAATAAGTAAGTCACGTTAAAATGTAATTCTTTGTGTTTTCTATGTAGTTTTAACGTGTGAACCGGTTGCTTGGTGAAGAGAATATAAATTTGGATTAATTATGGTGGATTGTCTTCAAGAAAGCAGAAAAAATGTTGTCCGCTTACGCCAAAATCATTGTCCGCCACTCCTACCTTGTTCTGTTTACAGTATGTGCAATATCAACAGTCCTTACTGTAATACCGCTAATATGCCGTGATTTGCCATCATTTTCTGACCCCATAGTCGGGTTTGAGACCCGCGGTACTACGCTAGCGCACAGATTCATCGCGTGGCAAAACCTCATCGATGAGACGAGGCCCTCCCGCAGACTTGCCGTAAATCCAAAAGAAATAGAGGAACAAATTCGCATGAATCTAACATATTATAACAGAACAAGACTAGACAGACCAAGGTCAGGCCGTAAACATCCCAAAAACCATGGCCGAAGAAAGAACAACTTAACCAGCACTGGCATTGAAAAGACATGGTCCAATGCCTCGGAATTTAACATATCTAATGATCATGTCCATTGGGGTTTCGGGAATAATGTGAGTTACGAAAATGTTAATGATGAATTTCTGAAAAACCACACTAGAAAGCAATGGCTATCACTGTTGGAGATGCAACTAAAGCCAGACTCGTCGATTCATCATAATTTTGCATCAGGTAAATGTGGGCCACCTATTGCGGACTACGCTCACCTTATTATAACAACTACTGATAATACAACACTGTTGTCATTTGAGAATGTACAGAAAATGTGCAAATATCAAAGTGAACTTGTGAGACTTGGTTATGCTGAATATTTCAAGATGTGCCAAAGGTCCGCACATGCCGAAGAGCTCTGCTGTCCCGTGTGGAGTGTGCCAAACTATATAGCTTTAATATCAGAAAAGCATTCATGTGAACATTTGAATAGGAAAGATGTAGAAAATACTGTTAAAATCTTGAAAAGATGTGCTGGATATTTCCACAATTTCACCCTAAAGGCTTCATGCGAGTTAAATCAATGTAAAGTCCCCAGGTATTGTTCTAAGTATGATGCTGTATATAATTTATTGTTCTATATAATTGATTCTGAGGCATTTGCGCCACCAGAGATGACAGAAGTATTTGTGCAGAATGTTATGTTGTTTTTGCCCCTACCGAGCAGTAGCACAGTTTTACCATATTATATGAAACTACAGGGTTCCAATTTGACTTATGATACACTTAAAATACCTGCTATTGATTTTGGGCTTAAAAATGCACTCTTTGATTTGTGGGTGATCCAAGACACATGGTTGATAGGACTGGGTGGTATATTTGTATTTGTTTGTGTATGGATTTACACTAAATCCATTATTCTAACGTTTTTGCTATTTCTAGCCATCACATATTCCATTGGAATAGCTTATTTTATATATATATATGTGTTTAATCTCAGTTTTTTTCCATTTATGAATTTATTGGTGATAGTTGTAGTGATAGGCATCGGAGCTGATGATGCATTTCTGTATGTCAAAGTGTGGAGGATGGTAAGTAAACAGCTTATTAGAGACAACATAATAATAAGTGATGAAAATGAATTGACTGATATCAAGAATATAAGCACCGCAGGTGAGACTATACTTATCCAAATACTGGAAGAAACAATGAAACATTCAGTATTTACCATGTTTATTACAACTTTAACGACTGCAGTTGCATTTTTTGCATCATATGTTAGTTACATTCCAGCCATTAACTGTTTCAGTGTGTTTGCGGGCACAGCTGTCCTTGTCAACTTTTTTCTAATGATAAGTTGTTTGCCAGTGTCAGTATTTATCATAGATGTTAAGATGTGTACAAATCGAAAGATTTTAGATTTTATAAGTAAAGGTGTTAGTGAATTTTTGGTAGATGTTAGAGAAGTATTGAGTAGATTTATTGTGACTTGTGTTACTAAATTGCACATAGTGTTTGTTATAATGTTGGGTGCTATCGGGATCGGCAGTGTCGTCGTAGTTTTTGATGTCCCGGGATTACAGCTACCAGACACCAGGCAGTTTCAGCTGTTTCAAACATCACATCCATTTGAACAGTATGATATTCACTATCGGGATAGATTTATTTTTGAAAGATTTGGAAGAGAAGATATCGGCACAGGCGTTAAAATGCCGCTTCGCTGGATTTGGGGTGTCAAAGCCATCGATAATGGGAATCACATGGATCCAGCGTCAACAGGCCATTTAATTTTTGATGATACATTTTCTATATCAGACCCCATTTCCCAGCTCTGGTTGCTAAATTTTTGTTCTCGAATCAAATCACAAACATTCTATCAACAAACCATGGGTCCCCTTTTGCCAAACTGCTTTATTGAAAGTTTCCTTATGTTTATGAAACGAAAGTGTATCGATAAAATTGCCAAAATAGATAGGACCCCGTGTTGCGAATCATCAACGTTTCCGTACGAAAAAGAAGTTTTCGATATATGTATCATAAAAGCAATCGAAATATTGTATGAAACTCCGCGTGAAATATTTATGCCAGGTGTTGCAGGCCCCAAATTTCTTCGGAGATCTTCTCCCCCGAAAGTTTCAGCTATAGTCGTGGAGTTTGAGAGTATTGTTCCGTACACGATGTCTTACAAAGCAATGAACAATTTCTTCCAGGAAGTTGAAAATTGGACTCAGCACGAGCTCAAATTTGCATCAGATGGGATGAAACGTGGGTGGTTCTTGTCTGATCTTCAATTTTATGATCTACAAGGAACTTTGGCCAGTGGAACTGTGACCGCTCTGTTGCTCTCGGCTAGTTTAGGGTTTATAGTACTCATACCGGCTACCTGGAGTTTCGTCGTTAGCATTTGTGCGTTATCAGCAATGGTATTTTCATCTACGGTTACTGTAGCAATTTTAGTATTAAGCGATTGGAAGTTAAATGTATTAGAAAGCGTTGCTATATCCACTTCGGCGGGGTTAGCTGTCGACTTCAGTCTTCACTATGCATTGAGCTACACGAATGCTAGTGGAACTAAAGCAGCGAGAGTCAAATACGCGTTGGCAGCATCGGCGGGCCCCACTGCGGCCGCCGCGTTGACGACGGGCTTCGCTGGAATATTCCTTCTGCGGTCACATCTCCTTCCTTATTCTCAGATCGGAACATTCTTAGCACTGATTATGGCTGTAAGTTGGACTTACGCGACATTTTTCCTATGCTCGTTACTGTTTGTGTTCGGTAGGAATTCTTCAAAAGGGTCTCCCCCGGAGGGTAAGAAATCGGTCTCACGCGTAAGTTCGATATGTTCAGGCGTGCCAAACTTAGAGAGCCATGAATTGGAACAGTTAGCGGACAGCAATCGTACTAATTTGACGCATTCTCAAAGTCCTAGCGTGAGTGCAACCACTGTTGTGTTGCACGAAGATTAAGATATTTGTACGAGTAAAGCCAATAATAAAACTAGTATTCCAAGTAATAATTTAGAAAACGACTGAATGTTTAGATTAACGAATTAATTAAAATTAGTCTAGTACACTACACTAAGGCCATATAATGTGAATACCTAGGTAATGTATGCCTAGGTACTCTTAACGTATTTTTCAAAACGTTTCAGTATTATTTCGATGGTACCTATTTTTTAGGTTAGGTTAGGTTTGTCGGTATTGTTTTATTATATCTTGAAACTATTGTGTATTATATTAATAGAGATGCTGGAAAAAATCTACAAACTAAAGAAATGTTGTGACAATAACTATAGTTATATAACATGAATTTCGCACACGACAATACAAAATGTTATCGAGCTTAGCTTATCGTTGTTCTGTTGCAACATGTTACTTAATCATTTAAGCGTAAATCTAAATTTCATATATCTAATAACATATTCCTTTGCGTTATTCGCTACAATTAATTATTGAGGACTACTAAAGTTTCAAGACTCGTCAAAAACATTGAGATAAACTTATGTACCTATGTGTATTCTAGAAACAAGTGTTCATATTAACCGAAACGTCTTCAATTACTTAATTACCGATAAGAAATTATAAATAAACAAATAACGAATCTCACTTGGTAGTATATAGTCTATGGTAGGGTATTTTATTGTAAGTAGAGAATGATTCAATGTTATTGTCAAAGTCAAAGTCAAAAGCTTATTTCCATAGAATTCACAAAGAAATGGCTCGGAAACATTAATAATATTCAAAACATAAGGTCACGCGTACTTATCGCTAAGTTTGACGCCTGTTCAAACCCTATCCGACCCTCCATGGGAAGAACCGCAAGAAACCCCTAATGGAGGGATTCATTATTGTTGGCAGTTTCACTAGTATAATGGCCTAAGTCAGATTATCAACACATTTCTAATTGATCTTATAAGGGTCGGTTTGTGAGATACCACAATGAAATATAACAGTTTCTTATTAGTGATTAAACGAACTTACCTTAAGTGAAGTTCTATCATAATTATACGAGGGCTTTGTACGAATAGATTAGTATTAATTTTATGTTCACTTGTAGTACACACATCGGTGTCGCCAACTTCACTGGATTTGAGATTTTTTTATTTTTTTGCTTGCCACCCTGTTTTCCGGATGGCTGCCATCATTTAGTTTAGAGTATCCAGTCATGTTGATATTTTTACGGTAATGGGTAAAAGGATTTTTGGGAGGGGGGGATGCTAATCTATTCGTACAAAGCCCTCGTATAATTATGATAGAACTTCACTTAAGGTAAGTTCGTTTAATCACTAATTATACATTCGGGCTTTGTACTCTAGATTAGTATTAATTTTATGTTCACTTGTAGATGTTGAGAGTAGGTCTCTAAAAATATCAACCAAAATTTTAGTCCACACACTATAAATTAATATTATACATAATTATTTATAAATAGCGTATGTAATATAACTACTTAATCATTAAGTATAACATGTCTGGCCAAGGAATCGTCTTAATTATCCGCGGCAGATACACCTATGTTGAAAAAATTTGTCAAGTGTTCTACAACTACAGCCTGCAGATTTTTCTGACTGAGCCTTAATTTACCCCCCAGCTTGTTTGTCTTAGGAGCTGAAGAATGTTCTTTACTATATTCAGTAAAAATAGAAAGCCATTTAGGGTAGCGTTCATTCGCTGGCTTATCGACTGTAAGGTGACAGATTTATAAGGTCTTTGAAGACTTATAGATAGGTTTTTTCTAATAAGTAAATCTTTTATGTGTGCAAAGTCCCTGCAGGACCTTGGACTTTTGGACAACACTTTGACAACAGGATGAGAAGTTTTGATCAAGTCTGGGGTTTACAGACTCTGTGTTGACAATAATTAGGGCTCTATGTTGTTAATCGAGGACAAATATCTTCGAAAACGTATGCACCCTGTGAGCGATAGTCAGAACCTGTCAAAAATTGTATAAGGAGGGTGTAGCAAATTTTTTTTTTTTTTTTTAACCTCTAATTTGAATCTGATCAGTAATTCTGATTTGGGTACTAATTAGCTAGTGTAGTTGTTACTACTTTAGATGTGTCCCAAGTAGTATTAAATTTTGACAATGGAGGCCAAAATCTGAAGATGCTCTTGAAAAGGCGTCTTAATACGATCATCATTGCATCTCTTGGTCGAGGATGTATGATAAAGCTTTGAAAGGATTCCGTACTGGGTCATATAACTGTGTTAGAAATTGTATGACAGTCGGAACCAAGGCTACATACTTATTTGTTAGGTTACAAATAAACTTTTTATATCCTTATATGTTTTTATATATGTTATATCCTTAGTTTACGACCGTTGTTAAGAAAGAAGCTAACATGGTCGTTATTAAAATGTTAAGATTAAAAAATGTACATCTTAAAATCCTTTCACCACACTGGTTCGAGAGCACCAGTGCCTGGAATAGAATAGAATTGAAGATAACGGAACATTTCTTCTTAGGACTGACGTCTTGTTTATAATCCGGCAATCAAAGTAATCTGATGAAAGTGTCATATGCATGGTTAAATATGTCATAGCAGCACTGCCATAATGCATTTAACATTTAATTAATAATTTTTCTCAACGCTTTCAAATGACGGATTATGGAGACAAACTTTAGAAATGTGGTGGACCATGATGTAACATCTAAGACATATGTCTCTGGGTCATCAAGGGGTCTTTGTGCCAGGAATACTTTAATAATTTACTTCAAACAGTTTTTGGTTATTCTACTGGCAAATTTGTCTGTTTCTGGATTACCGAAAAACCTTATAATTTTCTGGAATGCATAATCTGACAGTTCCCACTATATCTGGGTGAACACGTCAAGATTCTGTATCTGCGACGTAATTTTCAAACAAACTTATGTATGACGTGACGCGAATACAACTATATCGATTTCCACACCATTACCACAATTCGAGTGTGGTGTAACTAAGATGAAACAATTAGGTACGATTGACGTACTTACCTAGTAGATTCTTGTACGTATTACAGTACCTACCTGCCCTTGAAATAATTTGGCAGTCGTCAAGTGTTCGCTAATGTTTTTTATCTGGAAAAAACAGCGTGTACCAAGTTTCAGTTCATTAATTCGTCGCGAGTGTTCACTATCGGTCCACGTTCCGCTCGCCCGTTCCTCTCCACAGGCAGCAGTCCATCCCGTAGTTGAGGCATGACTCATAAAAACAAACAACACTTTTTAAGTTTGATTTTACTTATGGTATTATCAGTCCACTACTCGACATCAGATAATACAGATAGAGATACATTCATATATTATTATGTAGTTGTCTTCATTGTTCAGTAAGGTTAGGGTATTTATATCACTCAAGTTTTTTTTGTGTAAAGCCAGAAGTATCACGGCTGGACAGGCAAGAGTGAATTAACCTGCCAAACGAGCAAATTGTCTAACCTTACAAGGACATTGAAGGACATTTTTTTTTTTTTTTATATATTCTATGTTGAATCCTAAAAAAAATTTACACTTGTTGCTAGAAACCAAATTACTCTTGACGGTGTTAACCATAAAACTTAAAGAACCCAAGAGAATTGGTGTGGTGTAGTATCTTTTATGTTTGCTAATAAATAAGGATCGTCTGAGTTTGATATAATCCAGTTATATACAAGACACATAGTTATATACATACTGCCCCAAGAGCGCAACTAACTGTTGAACAGTTTAATTATTTTTGTGTAAACAAAAGTCGATGTGCTCAGACCCAGCGATGAAATAATATATTGGTATAGTTTTCATCAAATTTACTTATTTACCAGTTATTGAACGCGAATTCAATATATCAGTCATATACATTAACTGTACCCCGTACTCGTACTCATAAAGTACCCCTTTGGAATGACTTTTGAGGCTATCCGTATATTTTCCAGATTGACATGATTTGTGTCTATAAAAGTTTAGTTTCATGATTTTAAATTTAAAATAAACCTTGTTTTGCAATCCCGTCCAAGAACTTCGAGTATCGAAGGCAAAGTCAATTTCACAGGGCAAACATCCTCTGATTTTTCGTATTGTTAAAGTATCTTTTAGAGTTCCTTCTAACTGAGCTGATACAGAGAGTAATATATATATATATGTAATATATGTATATATATATTTTTTTGATGAACAATTATATTTCGGGTTACAGGTCATGAAAATGAATTTGTTTACCGTCTACCCACAACAGTATTTTCACATTATGAGCAAATAAGTGACTGTTGTGAAATAAGATCATCCAGCATATTTACCCTTAGCGACAGCTGCGAGTTCCACTAGAAGCGAAAAACTGCTTCCAGCTGTCAGGAGGATTACTGTAGGCGGTTCCTCCGCGCTCTAATTCCCTTTTTTATTGTACAGAAAGTCTCTTGATTACACAAGATAAAATATATATATACTTTTTTTACTTTTATATTATGTACCTACGGAACCTCCATTCGACAGAATGGAAAAACTGCGTGTTGCAACACGCAGTTCCGTGCCTACACTGCAGTGTGGGCACGGAAGAACTTATTTGCTGGTATCCATTAGTTACTGTACGTATTTGTGGAATATTGATTGGTTCAGATACATTATCAGAGCCTAAGCTTCAGCTAAGCGAGATGTTGCTGAATAAGGACGTTTTTGTTTCTGCTCCACGCCTTTGTCGATTTAGACAATCGAATCAGATATAGCCTTATCTTACGTCTTACCCACTGGTTTAAGCGAAGACGCATCTCGTCCGACGAGTGGAGAGGAATGGAGAGGAGTTCACTGGCAACAAGTAGGTACCTACTTGTCCACTAGCACCATGCAGGCCACCTTAGTCAGCACAGAGTGTGACTATGTTATGAAGCCGAGTGGCATATCAGGTTGTACGTCGCAACCGTAAACTGGAAAGGGACATCTCCCAAAGCTTTTAAGACATCGTCATTTGGTTCCGAAGGAGCGGATGACTGGTCTGTGGAAGTGGTTACCTGTGGCGTATGGTGGGCTCAGAGTTCATGTCCGGTTCTTGTCTGACGGCGTAGACCCAGCGGCACACGGCGGTGGCCTTACTTGCGTTCATTTCATCAATCTCTAGATACGGTAGGTACCTGGCTTATCGGTTATTAGTGACAAAGTGACATTCCTATTAAATGCCCGCATTGTACTATTTCATATCCAATTAGTTTGATCGTACTATAGTAAAGTGGCAGCCCAAGCAACTGCCCGCATCACTATATATTAAAAGTGTCTGCAACAAAAGTGGCATTCCAACTAAATACCCGCATTTGTCACTACTCACTTTTCTGTACAATTCCATCACACGATGGTATAAGGCGTTATAAAACGTTATTGGCAAAGTGGTAACCCAGGTGGATACCCGCATTGCCATTGTTCAGTTCTGAACAACGTTAATTCTAGTAGTCACAATCCAAACAATTGCGTTGCAAAGGCGTTATAAAACGTTATTGGCAAAGTGGTAACCCAGGTGGATACCCGCATTGCCATTGTTCAGTTCTGAACAACGTTAATTCTAGTAGTCACAATCCAACCAATTGCGTTGCAAAGGCGTTATAAAACGTTATTGGCAAAGTGGTAACCCAGGTGGATACCCGCATTGCCATTGTTCAGTTCTGAACAACGTTAATTCTAGTAAAGTGACAATCCAAACAATTGCCCGCATTACTCTCTTTTGTAAGAAATATAAAGTGATAACCCAAACGGTTAACCGCAATTATTTTTCTACAATTTGAAGGTAGGTTAATTTCACAGACCCTTAATATTTGACGGCTCGTGCGGCCACGTTGGGTCGTGTGTGCCTGACCCTGGTCGTGGCGAAGCGGTGTCTGTGCTTGACGATTTTGATGACGCATCCGAAGATGAAGACGATGTTGACGTTCTTCGATCCTTATATCGTGCGCGCGTTAACATTTTGTTTAACTTTTGGACTTTTCTTGCAATAGTTTCGTAGTCTTCTATTTCCTTACGTTTGCGTTTCCCCATTTTAACTTTTAACTGCAAGAATAACTTTCTAGCGCGTTATGAAAGTATACGTCCGAACTGGCGGAGCACTGAAAATGTGAATGATGGCAGCCATCCGGAAAACAGGGTGGCAAGCAAAAAAATAAAAAAATCTCAAATCCAGTGAAGTTGGCGACACCGATGTGTGTACTACAAGTGAACATAAAATTAATACTAATCTATTCGTACAAAGCCCGAATGTATAATTTGTAATTTTCTATTAAATGTGTGTGAGTAGTAGATATGCTGTATTGATGTAGGTACAAATTAATGTAAAATATTAATAACTACTAAAAATGTTTATATCTACTTAAAACAATGGAATTGCACAAATCTGGTACAAGTGTTAAAGTAAATATATTTTTGTTAATGTATTATTATACGTAACTGGATTATACATTGATGTTATGATATAAAATTATCAGTATTGTACACTTTAATAATCGAAGCTCAAAAATGGACGGCCTGAATGGAAACGGATGTACTTAAGGGTGTAGATGTGGGTAGTATTTATGTAATAACATTGCAGTAAATATACATATTTATAAAGCCACTAAAAAAGCTTTCCGATATAAATTGTTTTTAAAATCGGAATAAAAAGAATTGTACTTATTTATAGATATTTTATGCTTTTGCCACATGTTTAGTAATTTTAAACGTATGTAAGTCAATATTGTTGACTTGCTCTGTGACAACTAGTTTAATATCGATCGAAAGAGAGAGCGATATTATTCATAAAATTAGCTAATCTATCGCTTATATAATTTTATGAATAAGGACCGGTATAATCTCCATTGACATCAGGGCCCTGTGGCTCAGCTAAGTTACCTCATTTCTTAGTTCAATAAAGGGTTTCGTCCTTGTTTTTATACATGTCTCAAGGCTATACCTTTCTGGATACCAGACCTGAATATTTTCAGATAAAATAATGATCTGAAACAATATTTTTCTCTATTACCATAAAACGATTTTGTAATGAGCTGGTTAAGTGATGAAAAGTAAAATAAATATTTATTTTGTATTGATATCTTGTTTTATTGTTTTCCCCTTAAACCTTGATGGTTTGTAGATACGTCCGAAATGTTTACATAGATGAAAATAAGTATTTAGAAATCTACGGCCAAGCTCATGTTTATAAACTAACTATTTTAATTAACAAGCCTAAGAATGTATTCACAGTTCTGTATATCACATGATGTGATTATGTAATGTGTATCAAGTATACGTTTTGAGAAGTTATTACATACACTACATTGTTCAATATTACAGTATGCCACTATTCAGAGTAGTGTAATAAGACAAACGCTTGCTATAATATTACCAGAAAATGATTCAGAACGGAATACAATATTATTCTATTATGAAAACTTTTAATTCAGTTGAATAAATTGTGCATTTGATGTCCATCGCGTGATTGGAATGGACTCTTTAAGTGTAATGTGCGATTTATTATAACGCTTTTTGTTAACGCTAGATTTTACTACCCATCAAATTTTAGTATTGTTTAGCTTTAATTTTTATGGATTCTTAAGGAGTAAATTCCAAAGATAATGAATATTTTATTCCCGTAGTTTATTTTTTTTTGTTGCTAAGTACGTAATTCATAATTATAATATAAAAAAACAATATTATTATTCATGGTCACTACTGACCCCGCAATTTAGTGGAGCACCTACGAATATTTACAAGCCTAAAATAAGGCATTTTGGTCATAACACCAGAGTAAGAACTTATTATTCACTTGGTTGGCAAATAAATGTTGTATCGTGCTGGTGTTTATATAGTTGAGAATAGTACCCCTAGTAATAGTATTATTAATACTCCTCGTCGTAGAGCTATTTCCATCGATATAATGTCACTGTCCATTTGACGTTTATCAATTAATCACCAACCAACTTCATTCCTATGATTCATTCAAGATTTAACAACAAAGTCAAACAATACTTGACGTAATTTCGTATAGTTGTGGACTTGTAGCCAAAAAGTAAAAAAAAAACAAAATGTTTTCCTCTAATCCCAATTATACAAAGTTAAAAACACACTTGCGATTAGCGATAAATCGTCTCAAGTTGATAGAAAAGAAGAAAACTGAATTGACACAGAAGGCTCGAAAGGAAATCGCGGAATATATCGCCGCTGGTAAAAGTGAAAGAGCTAAAATTCGAGTAGAACATATCATCAGGTTAGTACTGTGTTGAGGCTCAGCATTCAATGTTCCCCCCCTTGTCTTCGTAAACGTTACTCCTTGATGCTTTCATGAGCAGCGTGTTTACGAAGATGATTCATCATCTAAGTATTCAGAAAAACCTGAGCGTAATGACACATCTATCAAATTTTAGATAAGTGTTTACAACTAGAACGCAGTTCAAACAGGATATTTAAAATATTTATTTCAGCACAATCTTTGAAATTTTACATACATTACACAGATTCCAATATTTGAAACTAGAATTATGGTTTTTGATTGTATACCTTAATGTGCCAAAACTGAGGAAGTAATAACTTGTTTAATTCTATGAGCACACTGAACCATTGTCTTCTGCTTAGTAAAACACAGGGTCATCTGTGGAATACTGCTCACATTGCTTCGCTTGAGAAATTGGTTTGCTTTGTGTTTTTACCGCTTGTAAAATGAGAAATGCTCTGTAGAAATTTTTGACTACATAACCTCTTTTTCCATTATACCATCCTGAGTGAAAATAAGGCCTCCGCACATATGAGAACCTTGGGTCTAGCACATTTCCTTTATAAGATCTTTTTACGATTAAATAATAATAATTGTACGATATTTATGAATTTGATATACTCACTTAGTATAAGGATTTAGTATAATGATAACTAACTATTGTCTATAAATACATTTTAATTACATTTGATCCTGTCAGACCGTTTTATATTCTTAATTGTGTATTTGATTGAATTCTAGAGAAGATTACATGGTGGAAGCAATGGAAATAGTTGAGATGTACTGCGATCTTATACTGGCAAGGTTTGGACTCGTCACTCAGATGAAAGAGCTGGATGAGGGGCTCGGTGAAGCCATCTCTAGCCTCATTTGGGTTGCGCCAAGGATGCACACAGACATACAGGTAATGAGGGCTTCATTGTAGAATGTTTTTATGAGTAAAAGTATTTTTAATATGAAATGTGATGTTCAAATCACAAGGTACAAATTTACCTTTAGTTAAAATGTTTTCAACTTATTAAAACTTACTTCTTAACTGAGTTTAGATGTAAAAGGCACCAAAAAATTTAATTTGCGGACAGTACTCTTCTAAACTTCTTCTACCTAAAAATACTTTCCAAAATATATCTTAAAGTTAAAGACAGTCACATAAGAATGATTTTCTATTATTTTTTATATTTTCTATACCATTAATACATCTGTCCCTATGGCAGTGTCTCAATAAACCACCCTGTCTACCCCATTACCCTAATTGTCTGTTCCACAAATTGAAAAAATAAGAGCGTACTGATTAAATAAATGGGAACTTATACTTCATAGTTCATAGTTTTTTTTATTAATAATGATAATTACAGGTCAATATAAATGGCAACATAACATCACAGTCATATTCAAAATCTATTCAAGACATTTATTACATACATTTCTTATTAAGCTTATTAATTTGATGTGATATTTCAGGAGCTCAAAGTAATATCCGACCTACTCACCGCAAAGTACGGTAAAATGTATGCTGACATGTGCAGGAACGAAAATGTGAACACAATCAGTGAGAAACTGAGACACAAGATGTCCGTCCAGAGCCCTCCGAAGATACTAGTTGAGAAATATCTCATAGAGATAGCGAAGAACTACAATGTGGAGTACACGCCCGATGAACAAGTCATGAGAGAAGAAGAAGGTAACATTATTATAAAATATTAATGACCCTCCCTGGATTCACACTGTTACAACGCCATATAAATAAATCAATATTGGTGGACATTTCACACAGCGCCATCTAGCCCCAAATTAAGCTAAGAATAGCTTGTATCATGGGAACCAGACAACATATAATACTTATATATTTCTTTTGTAAATACATACATATAATACATATCAACACCCAGACACAGAACGAACATCTATGTTCGTCACACAAATGTTTGTCCTGAGTAGGAATCGAACCCACGACCTACCAGCTGTGAGTCCTGTCATATACGCATTATATATTTTGTTGTATAATACAAATTAATGTTAATTTTGAAGGTCGCGACGCAATGCTGATCGACATCAACGGACCGCCCAACCCGCCCGGGTTCATCGGATACCCTCCGCAGATGCCAGACCTGCCTCCCAACGTCACACCCTTTAACTACCCCTCCGTGAGTTGTATATACACACCCACACACACCCACACCCACACACACCCACACACACACCCACACACACCCACACACACACCCACACACACCCACACCCACACCCACACACACCCACACCCACACCCACACCCACACACACCCACACCCACACACACCCACACCCACACACACCCACACCCACACACACACCCATCCTTCGCACCACTCGGGGGCCACGTGGAGGCATTGAAAGGGTTAATCACCTACGGACGCGAGCAACGTGCAACCCAAAAATTCTATGGAAATGTTGAAATCTTTGATCTGTTCTGTCCTGTAAATATAGCGATTTTTATTACATGTTTTTTCAGACGCCATCTGGCGGCAAGGCAGGAGGCTTCATTGCCACTCCGCCGGCCAACCCAGGAGGCCCCGGTGGGTACGGGGGCCCCATCCATCCGGGCGGCTACGGGGGCCCCAGCCGCCCTATGAACTACAACCTGCCTCCAGGTGTCGACTCCAAGAATTTGAGCAACAGCTTCTTGCAGGTATAATATAAATAGCTTCTGCAATTGACCATATAGTATAGAGTAGTCAGTCTATTATATATGATTAATATTTGATTAATTTTTAGTTCTCATCTTTTTGGTGGATGATAGGTCCCTTAATTTAATTATCATCCTATTTATTTTACCTGCTGTGTATTCTTTTGATTTTGAGGTTTTACTAGTAAATTTTCTTGTAATATCAAAAACGGAAACATTAACAAAATGAATATAGGTTCTAAATTGAAAGAGGAGGTATAAACAATTCACCTTCAAGTTATTTTAACGTGCAGTTAATTTTATTTTGCATTTTTCAGTTTAAAAAAAAGCTTTGCTTAATCTAAGTTTAAAAAACGATTTTGAAAGTGAATTTAATGGTCACAGCTCAAAAAAACTATATAAACATAGTATCAGGCATCTGAGTCACAAGTTGCTTTAATTTAGAACTAGATGGCGCTGTGTGAAATGCCTACCAACGTTCACATTGTCTGTGTGTAGTGAAGTTGCTCCGCTTGAACCAATTGTTTTGTTTTCAGGATGAAATGAGCAATTTGCCACCCGCTTACGACAGCATCCATCACGACTCGGTAATTAGATATTGATTGCACTACGCACGTTTGTAGAATTCACTATAGATTAGTTTGGAAACTTAGACTCGTAGTAGCAGTATTAAGTGTAAATTGAATATATATTGTTTATATGAGAGCTTGGTGGTACTAACCCCGATATTCCATCCGGAGGTCGCCGGTTCAGATCCCGACGTGCACCGATGAGTGTTCGCTTGATAAATTTATGTGTGCAATACCATGTTCTCTCTAAAACGGTGAAGGAAAACATCGTAAAGCAACCGATATGACCTAGAACTAATAATTCGAAGACTTGTGTGAAGTGCACGAAAGGAGCCTATTTGAGGCGCACTTAAAATACTTTCACGACTAGTATAATATAAGTAAATAATTATTGGAGGTGAACGGAGTAAGGATCTACCATCCTTGATTGGTAAAAAGACATGTCAACAGGTAGGTATGATATACTGGAAGAGATCACTCCTTAGCTATAAGCTCAAATAATTAAGAAATTTATATCTATATTAGTGGTGTGATCTTATATTGAATAAGTGTAAAGTATGCAATGCAATGAGACTTGAGTCATCTCGTACTTTGGTGTAGAGCACTTGAGTATTGTTGTTGTCTATGGGCGGCGGTTACCACTTAACATGTGGGCCGTCAGCTCTTTCTATATCCTACATTACATAGAAAAAATGCAAGTTAAATAAAACCTTGTAAAAACAGAAATAAATAAAATTAAACATATCACTGATAAGAATAATAATAATGGTTTATTATTCAGACAAAGTAATCCGTAAAAAAGTAGTGATAATAACTACATATATTAATAATGCTTAAGTAATAATAACAAAAGGTTAATTCCTTATTGTTCCAGGTGCAACCGACAGTGCCGACGCCGCAGCCTCGCTCCAAGCCCCCCGCCGCCACTCCCCCGGGCGCTACCCACTTCCCGGAGCTCCCCTCACTCCCCTCGGTGCCGTCCGACCTGGTACTACCCTCCGTGCCGCACAGCAACACTTCCCGCGACACGCTCCCCCCTCCCCCGCCGGGGACGGGCGCGTCCAGCGACGAGATCGACTTCGAAGACCTGAATCGTAGATTCGAAGAGCTCAAGAAGAAGAAATAGATTGCATTTGGTGCAATCACCGATGAAAGGATTTGTTGTGTGCCTTTATTCTGTTACTCGGACGTTGTGATGAGTGAAATAGCTTCATAGATTGAAATGTGTACATACTAATGTGGGTATACATATATACCGGTCTAGCTGTATCAACGCATGCTAAGCTTATGGTGTGCAGTTTACTTGAAGCTGTTCCCAGTAGTTGCCACCACCTCCGTTCCTCCTGGGATCAAATAGGAAAAAGTCGAGTGGTGTGTGCATCACCAAAGCAACATTTACTAGAGGCCATTTGACGAGACATTCCACTAAAACAAACAGACATAGACATTAATTTATTTGCCACTGAAACACATTACAATTTTAGTTACATTATAGCAGATTACAATTAAAATAAACAATCCGAAAAAAACAAATAGATTAGTAAATAGTGTGATGTGTGGTACAGCAGCAAAAAGGTCCCCAGACTCAGCATTTACGCTGTCACAGATGTGTTTATAGTTGGATCTGATCCATAGTGGATAGTTGGTGGTGTCTTTAGTAGGTTTCCTGAGTTAGAGTAGTCGACACTTCCTATGCTGTTCTGAGCTTGATTTTATTGATTTGCTCATTTATCACTTGAATGTTTCTTACAGTTAACTTACTATATATATATGGGGATATTATATGAGTCGTCCAATGGCCTCGTGTAAATAGCCCATAAAGGTTTTTTCAACTTCTTAAGCACTCATTGAAGGTATCTTCACTATTTACTTATTGTGTATATGTGTACATAAAAGTGTAAGCTTCATATCACTCTGTGTAGTCACAATTATTAATTAGTTTTCTCTGGTTTTGACTGTCCTCACAGCTCAGTTTGATGTAACTTTGCCTTCTGTTGGTTGTGGATTCGATTCCCACCCAGGACTAACGTTTGTGTGACGAACCTAGTGTCCTCTAACCTAGACCTCTGCATCTAGGTGTTAATATATATTTACAAAAAAGGTATACTTTTGTATTGTCAGTTATCTGTCTCTGTAGCATCTATAAATTTAGTTATGAGTTAAATCAATTGGTGCATAAATATATTAAAACGTTTATCATTTTCTTTTAGGGTAAAACTCCTTCAAAGCTCAGCATAAGATGGCGACAGCATTGTTAAAAATAAATTTTTTATTAAACGATCAGAATTACATATATACATTATACAGAAGATTATGCTAGCATTTACATATAACACATTTATACAGCGCCATCCAGCCCCAAAATAAGCATAGGTACCTATGCTTATTTTTTTAACAATGCTGTCGCCATCTTATGCTGAGCTTTGAAGGAGTTTTACCCTAAAAGAAAATGATAAACGTTTTAATATATTTATGCACCAATTGATTTAACTCATAACTAAATTTATAGATGCTACACGAAAAGGATACGAGTGGCTGTGTGTCTGTCTGTTGCATCATAGCGGTTTATTTTAATTAACTTTTTTTCATTTCAAATGTCTTAATCGAGTGTATTCTTAGTTATTCCAAGAAAATCTGCTCAGCCATTTAAGATCATCAACTCTTCTAGTTGATGAAGAGATAAAAGACTTCCACAGGTCTGATCGATTCCAAATGTGAAATGTCAATGATTTTTAATTTATGTACTGAGAAGCGTGACTTCAGTAAAGACATTTTATGAACTAATACATGCCTAAGTGCAGATGGGTACTAACATTAGTAGATATAAAAGTTTTGCTGTAAAGTCCTTTGTGCGTTAAACCGTGTTAAGTTTGTTATAATAGGTTATGTGTAATAAAAAAAACTGTTATTTTTAGTAATGTTATACAATTTATTATTCATTTAATCGTTGCCTGCTGTAAATTCATGCAATCATTTGCAAATTCAAACCAATTGTAATAACCACTGTAAAATAAATGTATATTATATAAATCTACGTGTTTTTTCAATGAATCATTTGAATTTGGGTACAACTAGAGATTACCGTAACTGTAGAAAATTTCTAACTTATATTTAACACAATCAGTGGCCCGAAGCGATTGAGAGCGTGTTGGCCTATGCACTGATCCCGAGATTCAGTCCGGTGGTCGCTGAGTCAAATCCCGACGTGCACCAATAAATTTTTCAATTGATAAATCTATGAGCGTAAAAAAGGTTTCTGATGTAACTACAAATATGACACGACACTTAAAATTGAACAAAGCATTCAGGGGCAGGGATTCATAAATAGTATTCTATATATTATATTAGTAGTATTATAGTATATATATATAGTCTGCGCTCGTGTGCCATGATTTCTGCAGTAATGTTCTCTGTTATCCCGAGCGATAGGTAGAGGATGTCTCTTGCATAGCGTGGCTATATAATGTCCACGAGTTGATGTTAGCCCTCTTGTTCTGGAGCGCTAGAATCAGGCTTGTGTCGTGTACGGTGTTCACGCAGTTGGGAACAAACAGTGCCGCAAGACCTTCCTTGTGAGCTCGCTCTGTCTTGTTGTTTTCAATAACAACCATTTCAGCGAGAAAATATTTTCATTCATTTGACGACATAAAGTAAGACCAGCCTTTTTCCTACAAATAAACTTTGCATCAAAGTATCAGCATCAGTGGTATGACAGGACGTGTGAAATCATAAAAACGAAAGTTTTAGTCCTTTTTTTGGACTGCATAAAAAAAAAAGTGCAACATCATGCACATGATCGAAGTGAAACTACAACGCCCCCATGCCACTATCTCATTCTATCGTGTATACTACGCTCTCTTTTGCTCCATTTTGGCGTCGGGATTTATAGCTCTCTTTCTATTTCTCTCTACGTCACATCTTTCCTCTCGCTCATGTAACGATAAGTCCTAAACGTGACGCGTCATTAAAATGTTACTCTCAATTCTCGTTCACTGATCGAATCGCCGCTTAAGAAGTTTCACTTCAAAACACATTACTGCTATATATTCATAAAGAAAATTGAGCTACGACGACAAGAAATTAAAAATTACAGACATTGCCCAAAAATAATAAAATTCAATCATAAATAACAACGCAGAAGCGTTAAAGTCTATTTTCAGTTCATAAAAGTCTCACAATCTGTTGGGAACAAATCGTTATTTTCTTCAGGTTGGCGTCCGTGGCGGAAGTCGTGCTGTCTCTTTTCAGTCGGTTGTGGAGTTGAGTGTTGCACACGATTTTCGTTTGGATTTGCAGTTTGTTGGGAGACTCTGCAAGTAACGTACCCAGGGCTACAAGACCTCTGAAAACAATAATTTTCAACTTTAGTGTAGCTGTAATTAGCCAGACATTTGCCTTATCACTACGGTGTGATTTTCCTCATGACGCATTCCTTCAGCAAAATTTCAAGCTCATTGGAGGATTCGAACCTATGTCCTTCAGATCGCGTGCCGATATAACCCTCATGAGCCACATGAGACTTAATATCCCCGTCTTGAGTTGATGGACGCAACGCAATGCGAGAGGACTTGACTCGTATTGCTGTTGTCTATGGGTGGGGGTTGCCACTTAATATCAGGTGGGCCGTCAGTTATTTCCGACACTTACATAAAAAATCTACTATTAAGGGATTTATTTTAAGAGCAGTAGAACTCACGCCAAGTTCGTCCGGGGAAGTACTGAGACTATGCCCATTTCTGCCACCAAGCAGTGTATCCAGGTTTGAAAGGCGTGGTTTTCGGTGAAAATACAGGCACATGAGACATTCCACCTTTACCATTCCATTACACATCTCAGAGTTACGGGCGTATGCGATGCGTCTTGGGTCTTGTCGTACCTAGTAGGGGAGGACCCGAGTCGCATCGTTTGTTACGGGCCGAGGTTACCGCATAACACCAGGTGGGCCGTCGGCTCGTTCCGTAAGTGTATCACATTAAAAACAAATACCTGAAGTAAGCCTCGTCATCAGTTATTCTGGTGAGCAGCTGTACGAGACAGTCGGCGATATCTGCGCCGTCCGAGTGCTGGGCGAGTGCCACTGACAGGTTCAACAGGAACGAGGTTGCGGCTATCTGTCGGAGTGATACTATATTTTCTACCATTTTCTACCACTCCGGTCTACTATCCCGGTCTTTAGTCGTTGGTGGAGCCTAAGCCAACGTGACGCGTTCGCGTTACTGTGTTCCGGTTTGAAAGGTGTGGTTGCCGGTGAAATTACAGGTACATGAGACGTTCCACTTACACGTCTCATAGTTACGGGCGCATACGATGCGACTTGGGTCTTGTCGTACCTAGTAGGGGAGGACCCAAGCCGCATCGCTTGTTATGGGCTGAGGTTACCACTTAACACCAGGTAGGCCGTCAGCTCGTTCTGTAACTGTATTACATAAAAAAAAAAAAAACTACCATTTTCTACCACTCCGGTCTACTATCCCGGTCTTTAGGCGTTGGTGGAGCCTAAGCCAACGTGACGCGTTCGCGTTACTGTGTTCCGGTTTGAAAGGTGTGGTTGCCGGTGAAATTACAGGCACATGAGACGTTCCACTTACACGTCTCATAGTTACGGGCGCATACGATGCGACTTGGGTCTTGTCGTACCTAGTAGGGGAGGACCCGAGCCGCATCGGTTGTTATGGGGCCGAGGTTACCACTTACCACCAGGTGGGCCGTCGGCTCGTTACTATATCACATAAAGTAAAAAAAGCCGCAAAATAACGCACCTGCGTGTTCTTGTTGAGGTGCGTGAGTGCGAGGAGTGCGTGCGCCGCGCTGCGGGCCGCCGCGACGCACAACATCTCGCCCGGCAGCGCGCTGAACGCGTTCACTAGCACGCGCATCGCTAACAGATGATTTGCGGGTAGGTTGTCTGGAAACACAAATTCAAATTGATTTTTTTTCTTATTAATATAGTTTTATCTTATTGAATTCAAAATTGCCACGTAACAAATAAATAAATAAATAAAAAAAAAAAAAAAAAAAAAAAAAAAGTAACAAAAATTGACGGTAAGATTTCCCATACCCTCAGTGAGTAGAGACAGGAGATATTTCACAAATGTGGGCCCATATGTGGTATCGAATATTTGCGCGTTGATCTCTTTATTCCTAACAGCGAGTCGAGTTATGTCCAACACAGGGAAAAGTATCTCCTTCGGCCATTCGAGCATTTTCTTCAACAGTTCTATAGTTTCTACATTATGAGTATTATTCTGGAACAAAAGATATTTGATTATATTAAGCAGTGTGGTCTTGAAAAAGTTGACACGGCATTTTTTAATTTGACTGGCCTCATATTGGCTGGCCACATATTAACACCCAGACAACAAACATCTATGTTTGTCACACTAATGATTGTCCTGCGTGGGAATCGAACCCACGACCTACAGCGCAGAAGGCAGGATTACTACAAACTGAGCTGTGAGGCCTATCTTAAATTAACTCTCTATCTAAATAAGTTATACATACCAATTCACCTAATTTAATTATATTTTCTAATTGTTCCTCAGACATAGCGTTTGTTCCGTCGCCTACTTTGCTGTTAAATTCTTTTACTTTATCGTATATTGCTTTTAAGTTTGCTTGGTCGAATCTGGAAATAAAATATTTATATATACAAAAATTTTAATTGACATCTGAATACAGTGCTGAGGGGGACAGGCGTATATAGCGCTCTCCTTTACACAATAGTATATCATTACTTATCACAAAAAATGAATTAACCGACTTCATGTATTAATTACGGAACGAACAGATGACCCCACCTGGTGTTAAATGGGTATGCGACTTGGGTCCTCCTCTACTTAGGCACGAAAATACACAAGTCACATCGTATGCGTCCATAACTCTGAGACGTGAAGGTGGAATATCCACTTACCTGTAATTTCACCGGAATCACACGTTTCAAACCTTCTTCTATTCGAGTCACTGGTTCTCTCGAACCGGTGTGGAGAAAGGATTTTAAGTGCGCCTCAAAAAGTTCTTTTCGTGCACTTGACACATGTCTTCGAATTTTTAGTTCTAGCTCATGTTGGTTTCCTCACGATGTTTTCCTTCATCGTTTTGAGAACGTGGTATTGCGCACATATATCTTTCAATTGAAAAACTCATAGGTACACGTCGGGATTTGAACCGGCGATCTTCGGATTGAAACTCGGAGTCAGTACCACTAGACCACCACACAGTAACGCGAATGCATTACTGCTTGGCGGCAGAAACAGAATAAGCCTAACTGACCTACTGTGGAGTATAAGGTATAGTCACCTAATGTAAGAGTCGTGAGGTATGAGCGGCTTGTCGTGGTAAGCGTTAGCGGCTGCGGCCGCTGTGGTGTACGCGCCGCTACCGGTGAAGGGGTCGGCAGCGGAGGGCGGCGGCAGTCCCGCCACAGCCGCCGCCCCCGGCACGTAGCGGCACTCGCCCGTCAGCGGATCCGCTAACCTGACATCACATACACAGGTGAAAGTTGATATCTGCGACATAGTGTTGTTACTTGTGCAGGCGTAATCGTTTCACAATTATATTGTAATCCATTGTTGTTTTTCTTATAGAGGTTTATTGGATGTAGTGTAATTTCCAGAAAAAGATGGATTCTGTAATGATTATAATTTTAAGAAAGGTAGGTTACATTTATACGCACTGTTGCATAATACAGCATTTATTTCATAAATTTTGTTTAAATCACTTTCCATGTGAAAAAGTAAAGTTAGGGAGTTCTATGCTTGAAAACGTTTAGATATCCTGTGATTGCAATAACCTTTAAGGGTTGGCCGAATTATTTTACATTTTTTTTGGCGTAGACCCTTCTCGAAGATGTTTCTCTTCTTCTATCGTGTCAACGGTCCAGATTAAACAAAATTAACATAAAATTTGGCCTCAACTGTTGTTTTTGTTAACGCAAGGAACACTTACCCGTTACTAGGTGCTGCTGGTAAAGTATCTAATTTTGCATTGGTGATGATGAAATTGGCCACTTGTTCCAAATACACCTGCGGTAGGTTATTTCTGCAAGATTTAATTAAATGCAAACATATAGATTTCGTAGAAATTTCATAGAAACTCGATTTTTCATTCAATTCACTGGCCTCACAGCTCATATGGTAGTAACTATGCCTTCTGCGCTATAGGTCGTGGGTTCTATTCCCACCCAGGACTAACATTTGTGTGACGAACATAGATGTTTGTTCGGTGTCTGGGTGTTAATATGTAAACATATGTATTTACAAAAAAGTATATATGTGGCCTATCAGTTGTTATATACAAGCTATGATTCGTTTGGGGTTAGAAGCGCTGTGTGAAGCATCCACCAATATTATTATTTTATTACTGTAATTTTTAATTGTGAGTGAATGATTGAATCTGCCAAATGTGTGTTGGAGTTTTACAAAAAAACACATGCGATATCCCAAAAACATGTTGCTATGGGTAAAGATACTTTCTGCACAGTTTACTTTTAACTGAAGTAGACTCAACTCATAACTCATTTTGAGTCATCGTGTGGCGGACTTTAATACGAAACTTAATCCAGTCAATAACATGACTCAAATATTGATCTCATTATGATAGAATTACTCTTACTTGTGTATAAACTTCTGAGCGGCGACCCACGGGTCTTCAGTCTTGTTGAAGGGCAATTTGATGGGCGGCGCTCCCTCTTGTATGTCCACGCTGAACACAAAGTCGTACTCCTGGAAACCGTGAGTGTAATGATACAGCGCAATCCCAATGTAGCAGGTTCGAAACCAGACTTACATTGAACCAAAATGAAAGACGTATTTTTTTTGAATGGACAATGCTGTTGGCCCGAGATGGCCTTGACAATGTTTGCGCGGGGATTTAGCGAGGGGGGCGAAGGGAGTGGATGCCGGTGAAATTGCAGGCGCATAAGACAGTAACATCCCCGTCTCGAGGTGACGAACGCGATGCAGTGCGACTTGGGTCATCTCGTACTATGGAGAGGGCTTGAGTGGTATTGCTGTTGTCTATGGCTGTTACCACTTAACAACAGGTGGGCCGTCAGCTCGTTCCGTCACTTGAATGACATAAAAAAAGACCGAAATATAAACAACCTCTCTTAAAAACTTTACGTTCTTGGAGGCAAGTATATTAATGGTTTTCTTGTTATGTTAGTATAAGTTAGGTATATTTATTATGATTTTCTTTTTTTGGGTTTTATTCTTTATGTCAACTAAACGTACGTGTGTGTTTGTAGAAACAAATAAACGTGTTATTTATGTCTCACCTGTCCCTGGTACAAGGTCTTGCCCTCGTCAGCGGGCTTGGCTCCCATCACTTCGCCGACCTCGTTCCATGTGTTGTCCGCGACGCTCCACGAGTAGCACTTGACGCTGGGGCCGCGACGCACCATTTTCACCTGCCCCTCCGACTTGCCAGGCTCCAGTAGCACCTCGGCTCCGGCTATTCTGTCAAATGAACACACATACTTGTAAACCGCATATATAGGAAACTTTTAATTGGCCCTCTGTATTATATTATATAGTGACGCTCGCCGCATGGTTCCAACGGAAGACCATGCATATGAACTGCAACGGAAGACATATGCTGAGTCGGACGCCATTTTGTAGCTATAAGTTTCGTAAATGTTCAATCTAAGTTATTAATTTAAGTATTATTATTATTATTTTTATTTAAGTATCTGCAGTGTTCATTCTTGTTTTTTTTATAGTTACAAATAAAGTTTTCTTTCTTTCTATTTGTGATTTTTTTCCTACTAGCTGTTAGTTTCCCTAAGAGTCTTAAATAAAATAAAATAAAATAGTATGTTAGTTCCGTGTCTGGTGTTGATATGTCTTATATGTATGTATTTACAAACAAGAAATTAAGTACTATATCAGTAGTCTGGTTAGTGCTTGCTTGCATGCTTACTTTGGGGCTAGATAGCGCTGTGTGAATCGTCCACCAATGTGATATATTAAAAAAAACTGTAATAGCACATATGGCTACTTACTCAGAGAGTTTGAACCCTCCGATCTCCTGCTGGTTAGCTGCATGCATTTTCTCAACTTCTTCTTCGAACAACTTGAGAGTTGTATCGTCGGCGAAGCGCGCCGGGTCCTTAGTGAACACTCTGACAACGCCGTCACTCGAACCTGTCCACAGAACATACGTGAAAATCTTATTGGCAGCGCCTATTACCTTCAACGATCGATCGATAGTATAGTAGTATTATTATATTAAAAGTTAGTCTTCAAAATTGTATGGATTTTGTTTGGTAGGTGTAAGTCAAAAACTTGATTTCCATGAAATTCATAAAGAAATGTCTTGGAAACGTCAATAATATTCAAAACATAAGGTCACGCGTACTTATCGCTAAGTTTGACGTCTGTTCAAACTCAATCCGACCTTCCATGGGGTGAACAGGCAAGAAACCCATGAAGAAAAAAGAAGGGCTTCCGTTTTTTAAGCGCACATTTCATTTTCGGTATATTACGGAGATATTTGCTTTGAAAGCGTAGTATAAAGAGTAACTTCAGGATTTTTTTTCAGTATAATCTTCTTTATATATAAAAGAAAGTCGTGTTAGTTACACTATTTATAACTCAAGAAAGGCTTAACCGATTTGGCTGAAAATTGGTGGGGGAGTTAGCTTAGAACCAGGAGACGGACATAAGATACTTTTTATCCCGTTCGACCGCGTTCCCGTGTGACATGACATAAAACGTCAAAGAGAATACAAGTCACTATAAAATCTCTGAAATGGCTGGACCGATTTTGACGGGACTTTCACTGGCAGATAGCTGATGTAACAAGGAGTAACTTAGGCTACTTTATCGAGGGGTAAAATAGGGGTGCGTGATAAAAACGAATTCCACGCGGACGAAGTCGCGGGCAACAGCTAGTTACCATATAAAAGGGGGGTCAGCCTTTGGCCAATATCAGTGTAATTAGCAGATAATGGGGGCCAGCTTTTGGTAAATATCAGTGTAATTACCAGTGACAATATCCCCGTTGTCCAAGCACACGACGCTCCACACGGATTGCACGGGCAGGCGGATTTCGCGCACGCAGTCCCCGCCGGCCCATATCCGCACGCTGCCGTCTTCGCCACACGTCGCGAAGCCCTCCGGCACGCCCGGGTTCATGCTGATGCTGAAAATTTATATTGGTAGACATTTCACAATGCGCTATCTAAAACCGAAGCAACAAGACACTTGATAGGCCACACTATTTCTCGCACCATTAATAAGCATAATAGGACAACTTCGTATATTTATTTTATTTGCATTAGGCTTACATTTGACTGCAATCTCACCTGATGTTAAGTGACGGTGCGGTCTACAATGTAGCATGCTTGTTTAGAAGAAACTTATTCAATCTCTTGGAGACCTCCAGGTTTCTAGTACTATATTCTATGATATTTCTAGTAGTATAAAATTATATTTCCTTACCAATAAATATAACTGGAATGTCCATAGTATGTGTTGAGACACTGTCCCATATTACTCCACAACCTGATGGTAGCATCATTTGAGCAGCTGAGAAAGGTTTCTGTGTTTGCAACGGCCAAGTCTCTTACACAGTCAGTGTGTCCTAGAACAAACATGTAAAAACATTGATGGTTAAAAGGATTCTTGATTTAGCATTGTTTTAGTAACTACGATTATCTGGAAGTAGCGAGGATTTGTGAGGGAGTATTTACCTACTATAAACACCCCTAAAACAGCATACATTTTACTAGCAGTAGAACTTATGCCAATTCATCTGAGGAAGTATGTGCCATACCCATTTCCCATACCATTTCATCACTGCTGCCAAGATAATGCATCTCATGTTACTGTGTTCCAGTTTGACAATTGTGCTTTCTGGTGAAATTACAGGCAAATGAGTCATTCCTCCTTCATGGGTGCATTAGATGCAACTTTGGTCTTACTCTGGCTAAGTTGAAAAGGTAAAAAACTTTAGCTTTTTTAGTAAGTAGGGGAGGACCCAAATTGTTTTGCTTGATAAGGTACCAGGTGGATGCCCTCAACTGCTCATTTGTAACTGAATCACATAAAAAAAACCAGTAAAACCAGGCAGTTGTAGAATGGTTAAATTGATTTGTTATAGTCTCAGGTAGTTTTTAATGAGTAAACTGAAGGCAAGGACTAGTTAACATCAGGCGGGCCATCTGCTCTGTCACTTATTAACATATTGTATGATAGCTGGTCTTACCAGTCAAGTTAGATATTAGTTCACCATTCTTCTTCCAAAGTTTTATTGTTCTGTCCGCAGAAGCGGTGGCATAGGTCCCATTGCCGAGCTCCACGGTAGCCCAGATAGCGGCCTGGTGGCCTCTCAACACCAGCGGCTTGGGTGCAGGCACATTCAAGTTCCATATTTTTGATGTATTGTCCCAACTTGAACTAAAGAACATTGGAAAATGGATTAGTTACATTTATAAGCTATATAATTAAAAAAAAATGTTGTTAGTGAAGCACACCTGAGGTTTATTCCCTAATTCGTATCATTTGTACACTGTGCATAGCTATACTATACCGAAATTATTATAATGAAGATAAGTGTAGATAAGTAAATATTTACCTCAATAAAATGCCAGGTTCCTTCCCTGGAGTAACACTGCATACGACGTTTTCGTGACCTTCCAAAGTTAACTGCACAGCGCCATCCTGCAGATTGTATGCAATTATCGTATTATCGTTACTGCCGGTGACAACCAACCCGTCGGGATACCGCTCACAGGGAGGCAGCCAGCAGACACAAGAGACGAAGTTTGTGTGCCCTTTGTACGTTACAACGTTCACGAAATCTTTTACTCTGTAAATTGTAAACAAATATCACTCAAAGCTATACAAATAACATGAAAGAGAACAAAATAAAAGTCACAAACCCTTCTGGGTGCCATAGCTTCGCCGTCCTGTCTCGGGATGCAGATAAGATACAATATTCCTTGGTCGTAGCGACACAACGCACGTCCATAGTATGCCCCATCAATACGGAGCTTAGTTTATAATCGGGCACAGCCATTATGAGTAGTACTTTGACTCTCTTACAATAATTCACTGCGGCTAAAGAACAAGAGAAAGCACTAACCAAAATTGGTGATGCGCGAGTCGATTTAGTTTACTCGAGTCAAGTTGGAAAGAGTCAAATCGAGTCAGGTTTTTTTTATAATTCGTGTCAACTCGTTCTAGTCGAACGTCAGGAAAATTCGTTGTTAAATTTTGATTCGTTCTTCATCTTTTATAATGCTTAGAAGCAAAAGCGCGAGGTGGAACGCTTGACCTGAAGACATTTTTATTTATACTGAAACGTGGGCTTGCTTAGGAATTAGGAAGTACCAAAGTACACATGCACACACTTTTGCAGCAGTCATCGTTTCTTATTGTTTATATAGCATTGTGTTTCGTTCAACATTAATTATTTGTATTGTACTTGAGTCATAAAAAAATCGTCATTTCTCGGACACCGAGTCAGTTCGAGTTGCGAAGCTTTTTAACTCGAGTGACTCGAACTAAACAATACGATCCGCCCCATTGCCAAACAAAATATTGTCAGTCATTCTCCGTCAGCCCCGTTCCATCTCGTGCCTGTCATGTTGTCAATGACATATTGCAGTTTACACTTTATATGTTTGGTTCAGTTGGTCATACTGACAAACATAGGGATGTACCTTAGAGAACCAATAATTTATTTACACTATGTACATCACAACTATATATTGGCACACTTTTTGGTAACCATCTGCTACTGTTAATCGTACAATAATAATGTTAGTTTAATAATTTCTTATTAAAAGAAATAACTAGAATATTCTATAAAAGTGTATTTTTATTAGTGTTTTATTGTTTAATCCTAAAAATAATAGCATTTACCTCAATTTATTTTGATAGCAGTGATAGTTCTCTATCCTTTCATACGTTAGTCGATTTGTGATGAACTTATCGAAGAAGGCATCACTAGTAATAAAAAAGTCAGTTTCACCAACATTATCAAAAGACGAGGCGGAGAAATTCAAATTTTCACCTTTATATGTATTTATTAATTTAACTTATTATTATATATTTTCATTTCCTTTCAGAATTTGGGACAGCAGGGTTAAAAACTAGAATTAAATAAATGTTTTTTCAACCCAAATATTTAAATTACGTATACTTTGTAGTAGGTACAGATAGGTTACATTAAAATGTCACGAAGAAAATATGTGTTTATTCAGATAAAGCGTAAATTCCTTTAAGATATGCGTCTTAAAGATTTTGTTATCTTCCGGTACTTTCTTCGTTGAAATTGCCAGAAATCAGATTTAAGCAAAGATCGCCGGCGGCGGCGCGGCGCGTGCGGGTGACCGACCGATCCGAATGTCGCTTTGGCTATAGACTATCATACTACATAGTTACGTATGTATGTATATGTAGGTAGTGTAAAGATGGCGTCGACGGTGTGTGTTTCTAGGTGCCGATTGTTAACAAAATTAGATATAAATCGTGGTTTGTGTTTGTCTCCAATTTTTAGGGATTTATCGAATAGCAAGGTGGGTAATCTATGTTTTACTAGACTTTTGTATTTTTTAACAGGTTTGTTTCATAGAAGATTGCGGCTTTTCTAGCTCGTTTCAATTTTGCTCTTGTGTGAGTGTGTAGTTTATATGTGTGTATAAAAAGCAGCTGTCAAATGTCAAAATAGTTTAAACAAAACAATTGTTAAAAAGGAAAATAATAATTTATTAAGTTATTAATACTTATGCACTGTATCGCATGGAAAAGTAGAAACATCTGTATTTTATTCGTTAATTTTTAATTTATACTGCTGGATAGTATACAAATAAGTTAGTAAAACTAAAATATGCTCTTATTGTTATTGCTCTTAATTTTTCCTGTTAGGTAGGTAGAGTTATTTTTTATCATACTCAGTAATGTTTAAGTATCACTGTGCATTGGCACATTGTTATTTGTTAAAAATAGTTTTTATAGAAAAACTGACTGTGGATGCTGAAGTATAATTAGTAAGGAAACTATTGTGCACAGTTTGTGATAAAAGCACTGTATATACATGACATCATGCAATCAAACAGTGATAAACATAATGAGACTGTTTGAATGTCTATTAAACAAATAGAGATTAAAACTTTCTATTAACATTCATTAAATATGAATAGATATTTTACATTAATATTTTTATCTACTTTAAGAATGAAAATTGTAATACTGTATTATTTATTTCTAACTCCCATATTTAACATTTTTTACTTCCAAGTTGTTTCAATTTTGAGACTTAAAAAAATACTGAATGTCAGGTTATTTGAATTTGGTAATTACTGACAAAATTTACCTTATTTTGATAATAATAGTTCATAACTTTGACTTTTTAAAAGTAATTATTAACAATAAATACTACCTATATTATAATGTTTCACCCTTTTTTTCAGTAACCTTTTTTAATAACATTCTACTCTAAATTATCTCTTATAATGCTAATACAATAGAGTCTCATGAAAACTCATACGAGAAAAGTATACACATATCAAACGATCATATATAGTTTAGTATCTGATAGGCCCATAAATGCTTCATTGAAAATGTATGTCACCAAGGTTGAACTCAGCATATCAGCTAGGGTCATTGCTCTTTCAACCTCTCAATTTAAAGACTTCTCCGTAGGGTTTTTTATCACAAATGTATTATATGCAACTGAAATAAAAGCTATATAATTATTTTAAGCTCCTTTTAACTTGGATATTTCTCTCACACTGAAATTAATTTAATATATATCTTAGTGTGATTTGATTTAAAATTCAATACTTTGTTTTGACAGTCAAGTGTGTGAGTTACCCTTATCATTGTCATTATCATAGACCTTTTCTTATCTATGATCACAGATGTAGCATTTAAGGGAATATATTCCAAATTTGAATGAATTTGTATCTCTCACTATGATGGCTTATCTATAAAGTTTTTTATTTTGCTTATGAATCATATCTTTTCTTACTAATGACCATGAGCTGGCTTTAAGGGCTGTATGTAACATCCTAAGTAGTACCCACATAGATAATTTAGAAGATGATGAGTGATCATAATTGCTATTATACTATTCAATTTTATTTTAATATTTAACTAAGGAGTATAAATTAAATAAATTGTTATTTGTGAGCTGGCCATCCAAATTTATTAGGTTTTGCGTAATTATGTTGCGTTTTTTGAAATCGGCCAGGCTTTTTTGATATAATTGCCTTGTATTTTTTTTTGAGTATTAGTTTACGATTGCGTACGATTGTGATATGAGTAAGAGGTGAAGCTAAGCTTAAATGGTGGAATTGTTAAAGGCACAAAGCCGAGGGAAGCTTTCAGTGAAATGGCAACGCAATTCTCGAAACCCACCTAAAATGTTCGACATGAAGCCGAGTCTCATTTCATTGTCCCAACCACCAGACCGTAATATATTCGACCGCAATAGCATGATTGTACGATCAACGTTTTGTCCAAATTATCACTGTACTAGCTGTGTCCCGCGACTTTGTCCGCGTGGAATTCGGTTTTATCACGCACCCCTATTTTATCCCTCGGGAAAGTAACCTAAGTTACTCTTTGTTACATCAGCTATCTGCCAGTGAAAGTCCCGTCAAAATCGGTCCAGCCATTTTAGTGATTAGCCGGAACAAACAGACAGACAGACAGACAAAAATTGTGAAAAATGTTGTTTTGGTATATGTACCGTGTATACATCCATATGCACTTAGTAAAAAACGGTTATTTTAATATTACAAACAGACACTCTAATTTTATTTATTTGTATAGATTAACACTAACAACAAACGGGTCTCTTAGGTGTTGGTATTCACCACGGTCGCTTCTTAATGCGATGCTAGAATCCAAGAACAAAGATGAATAGTAGAAATAATAATTTATCTGAACCTGATATTGAGTAAATACTTTAGTGATGTCAGTACAATTGAGTAGTACATGAGTTATAACCAGCATAGCTTTGATCAGGGAGCTCCGATGAAATGTTTATCAGAAACAGTCTCGTTAATCGTTCTGGCACGCACCCAGCGGTCACTAGCTTATAGCTGTCTCGGCTGTCTCTTCATAACGTTGGAGCGGTTCGCGGTTTCATTTGAGGAATATTCTATGGCCGTTCGTTCTTTAATGTTGTTTAAATGTTTACTGTAGTTGTGCCACAATTATGCTATTAGATGGCCCACATATGCACTGGTAAAATTGACACAAAAGTTCCAGCCGAACGTAATGGAACTACGTGATAGAAGACGGGGACTGAAGATAGTATTTCGTACCTGTATGCAATAGAGACATAGCTATGAATAATATTTTTTCTATTCTATTCTATTCTATGTGTAAATTAATAAATAATAAATAAATGTATGTCTATGTCTATGTCTATGTCTAATTAGATGTCCATGACATCTAATAAGTTTATTAATAAATTTTATACGCTAATAAATTTACCAACGCAGCTTAGTAGCTGCGCTGGTTAAATTAACACTTTAAATTGATTAATCACGACTATCACGTAGATCGTGATAGAAGTCAAGGACTGATTAATTGTGCCTGAATTTTTCGCCTTATGTCGTACTTAACTTTTGGATTGAAAATAATTATGACTATGGACAAGAACATTATCTATTCACAACAAATAAATAAATAAAACAAAACTTTTTAAGTAATTTAATAACATCTATACTAATAAATAAAATTGGAGTGTCTGTTTGTAATATTAAAATTACCGCTTTTTATTAAGTGCATAATGTATACACGGTAAATATACCAAAACAACATTTTTTTACAATTTTTGTCTGTCTGTCTGTTCCGGCTAATCTGAAATAGCTGGACCGATTTTGACGGGAATTGATGTTTACAAACACTGTGACACGAGAATTTTGTATATGTATTAGATTTTGCCGTAATTTTTCACCATTGCAGCCAAAAATATTCTTCGAACGCTGAATCCTCTTCTCTCGTAAGCGCGAATTTTCGCGCGTAATGATAATGAGTGACCAATGCTCGTGCGTAGGTGGACTCATATTAAATCCTAAACAAATAGTTTCCTCTGTCTTTTCTTAGTTTCATTAGTGATAACGTAAATTTAATTAAGTTGTACAAAAGAATTTGTAGATATGATGTTAAACTAACCTGTAGGATTACCAGGTTCTGGCGAAATTTTGGCAACTCTAGAGTTGACTGCTAAATATTACCCTGCGGAATACATAACATATTCAGCTACCTTTAAAGCTGCCAATCACCGCCCAGGGTGACTTGTTATGATATAGAAGATCATTGTGCAAGTGCCTATTGTACTTTATGATGTAGTAGTAGTGTACTTTAGTATGTAGTAGTAGTCTGTGAGTAAAGCTTTCTTTCATCTGATCATGAAGCACCTAATTGTAGATAGTCCGCCTGATAGTATGCGGTTACATTAGAAACATCTATATCACAAACTGTATTCTTTTGCGCCCCAACCTACCTACCTAAGAGGTGTTGCTCACTATCCGATCGGATATCTTTACCTGCAGCGAATATCAAATAAATTGAGGTAATATTTCTTCATTTTCTTCATTTTACTTGTTCCGAAATCGTGTCGGCGTTAAAAAGAAAAGGAAAGTCAAATGTATACCATGGCCCTTCAAACGAAAAACTGAATTGAACGAAATCAAACTTCATACTTAATTACTTAAACTTGCGTAAAAGCTACGTATCTAAATGTTTTTTATTTTCCTAGGAGTCATGGTGCCGGCGATGGCGGCCCACGCGCCGTACGTTTTTCACAAGCGTATGCGCGCACGGATCCAAATCATCGCCTACAAAAATAGAACCCGAAAAAATTGACGGTAAGGACAAATAATCACAAAAAATTATTAAAATACATTTATTACACATTAAAATGTTAGTAACCATCACCAAATTTCGGTACATTCAAAACGTCATAGTTACAGGTGTACTATATAGAAGGGTTACTTAAAGATTATACTTTATGAGATACATAATAAAACCTACGATATTTATATTCTTACAGGCGACAGTTCATAATTTAGCTCTTTATATGAGTACAGATCACATTACAGCAAAAGAAAGCTTAAAAGTTCTCTACATAACATATTATTTTACTGACTTATTGCTATTTAGACTATCATAGCATGATTCTAATACTTCAAATTCCTCGAATACCATTTCGCCAAATTTTCCAGTCGTAGCTACGGTTTGATTTAAATTATCATTGACGTAATAAAATTTCTTTTCAAAAGTAACGGCATCAGGCGTGTTGTTGTCTGATTGTGCTGTAAGTTCAGAACTATCATGTGTACTATCCTGAATTGATTTCAATTTAGCTTTTACTGGTTCCTTTTCTGCTACCATTTCATTTTCCGTTGTATCGTTTTTAATCGTATTAGCGTCAGCAGTTTTATTGCTAGTTATCCTTTTAGTTAGTAGCGCTCCTGTTTTATCTTCGTTGTCTTTTTTTTCAAATGGTGTTTTTACTATACCTTTAGAATAGCTCTCCAGTCTACATATTTTATTCTTCACAGAATTCTCATCGTCATATACCAGTGGTGGATCTTCCCTGGAAAGTTGTTTCCTAAATTTATTTCTTGGATGTTTACCTTCATCAGTACCGGTTAACTCGAGTCGACTACTGCAACTGTTAGATTTCACCAGTTTGAATTTAAATCCAGGAAACCCTTCGTCACATTTGTTACTTTCTTGGCTACTCTCAGAATCATTCCTTTTAGTTACATTTTGTTTTTCTGCCGTCATTTTAAGGTGTTTATCAGCCACAAGACATGAGCATCTCTCTCCTCGGCATTTGGTCTTACACGAATAGCAGTCTCTACTGCAATTTTTCTGTAAATTTTTAATTTCATCCATTATAGCTTTTGTCATAGAGCTCACACTTGAGCCAGTTTTTGAGTTTAAAACTTTACCTCCATAATATGTAATTGAGGTACCGCATTCTCTTATCTTTTTTAAGATGTCAGGGCTTACATACTGACTCTCACAACAGAAGTCTTGACTCATAGAATCACACAAATATTCGTCACTGGAACTATACACGTTGTCTTTTAGGTGTTTTTGTGAGTACGGACTAAGACCATCTGTTTCGTACTCGTTGTTAGAGCTAAGGTCTCCGCTGGATACACCACTTGATAAACTGGCGTTGTCCCACTTTTTGTTACCATATGTAGTGTCGATTGTTAATTGTCGTATAACTTTCTTTCGGCCACCTAATTTCGATAATTTGGATTCTTCATTCAAGTTCCTATAAGAAGTAGCACGCCTAGTCAATCCTAATGATTCATTAAGTAGTGGTGGATCTTGTGTCATAGGAGTCTTCATTTTAAGCGTATCTTCGAACAAGTTCCGAACTTTCTTCACAGTGTCGGGATTAGGCAATTCCTCTTCTATAATTTCTTTGTTTACTCGAATAGGATGGTAAAAGAAATGTCTGCGCATGTTATTCTTTGACTTATCTACCAGGCTTGATGTGTTCTCATTTTTCTTCAGCAGTGTCTGTGGAATTTTATGCGTAGCTGTATTTTTCCTTGGTGACGGTTCTACTTTAGTTCTTACTGGTTCAATAATCACAATGTTGTTGTTAACTAATAACTCCTGAAAACTATAATCTTGAAGATATTGCAACAAACCATCAAATTGTGCTTCTTTACGGTAGTTTGCAATCATACTGTTTTTAAACAGTTCTGATTTCATAACTTTGTAACGGACGTGGTCAAATTCTTCACACCCTTTTTCGTAACCTTTTGCTTTTATGAGTGTAGCCTGTGTTTTTAAGTTCTGGTTATCCTCACTGCTTAATTCTACAATTTCAATCTCTGGAGTGTCTCGACTTAAGTCCATGTCTTGTTTCTTGATAATTGGTTTTTCGTAAGTATTTACATCTGATTCTTTAACTATCTTTTCCAAAGTTGTTTCTTCGATTTCCGAATCACTTTTTACTTTTTCAGTTTCGTCTTTCCACAGTTGTAACTTAGTTTGACTAATTTTTCGTATACTATCTACGATTTTCACACTTTCTAACGATTTAACTATACTTCCTACCGATATTTCAGGTATGATCGTACTCTCTTCTTTTGGTTGATCTCTATTGTCTTCAGTGCTCTCAGTACAATTGTTGTTTAAATCGTCTTTGTGTGTTTCCTCTTGAGCATCTTCTTTATTCTCCGGTGACTTGTCAATGAGTTTTGACCAATAATTTTTTACTGAATTCAATTTCTCTTGATATTCTATGTCAGTTTTAATAGCATTATTTAATTTTTCTTTATCACTGAAATCTGGTTTCATTTCTTTAGCTTTCACCCTTGTGTCTGTTATATTCTCAGTGTTGGTATTGACACAGTCAGTATGTATTTTGATACTCTCCATTTTAGTAGGATAAGTCTTTTTCTTGCCTTTAGAATCAATCACTTGCATAATTTGTGGCCTTGACATGTTCGAACTAACTTTCCTGAATGAGTATGTTGACAAATCTGTACAACTTTTACTGTTATCTTTGATAATTAATTTTGGCGGTGGTTTTTCAAACTTATTTTGTACAAGAGCTATTTTATCACTCGTTTCTTGTTTCAATTTTGGTATCGTCGTTTTCACTACTTTATTTAATTTAATAGTAGTAAAAGGATTTTTAGGGGTATAGTAACTAGATGTGTCTACTAAACTGACATTTTTTATTTTATTTAATTCGTTTTTATCAATATGCGCTTCTTGTGTGCTTGTGATATCTGTTTTATTATTTCTTGGTTTAGAATTACTGTCTGAACATATGTCGATGCACAAATTTGTGGACTGTTGCTTATCTTGAGTAAGTGGCGGATTTATTACGATTGTCTGATGTCCACTCAATGGTACAAGTGTAATACTAGATTCTGCCGATGTTTTAAATGATTGGACTCGGGAAAGTAATGTATTTGTCTTATTATCTCCGATTTTAAGATGCTTTGAGAAAGAAGTTTCGTCAGGTTTTTTAACACTTTTCTCTACAGTGTTTGGGCTCGGTATTCGATTGTAATCGTCTTCCAAAGGCTCGCGCTGTCGTAGCGAATAATGTTTTTTTATTCCTGTTTTGGTTTTTTGTAATGATTTTGTAATATTATCATTCGATAGGGATTTCACTATTTCTGGCCTGTAGTTATTATTAGAGGCTAGTTTAAGACTCTCTGATTTTGTGATTACTTTATTATTTCTTATAGTTCCTTCAATTTCATTTATTTCCCGCTCGTTCTGATGATTATCTGACCGAAAAAAGTTAACGTCTTTTTCATCAGCATTCGAACTTTCTATTGTTATGATAGATTTTAAATCGTCTTCAAGTTTTGTAAAACTCTGTAGGATTTGAGGTTCTGAATATTCAGGCAGGAAAACGCAATTGCTTGTTTGGACTTTTGATGCACTGTTAAAATTGTGATAAGATTTATTTACTTGACCGTAGTTATCGTTCCCTTTTGACGACAAAATTTCCCGAAAATGTGATTGAGCTATTTCATACGTATTTTCGCAGGGAATATCTTCAGGATCTTCTTCTCGCAGCTGAGCATCAATTCTCTCCGATTTTCTCAAACATTTACTTATGTTAATATCCGGTAGAGAGTAGTATTGATTTTCTATTAACGTAGTTACAAATGGTTCTGTTGTTATGTTTTTAGATGACGTGCAATTATTTTTTGTGGAATAGGTATCACTTTCAATATAGGTATTGCTTACGTAAACCTCTTTGTTCTGATCTTTTAGTATTTCATTAAATAAGTTTCCGTTCTTCTTCACAAATGAATCTTTTCTAATATCTGCAAAAGTTTTTTTCTTATTGAGTTTTGTGTAAATAGGGTCCGTATCAGGATTTTTGTTTTCTGTTACTGTTTGTGAAGTAACAGAAACGTTTTCCTTGAGTTGTGAGTCACAGTATTCGTCGATTTTTTCAGCCAACGAATTGGCCAAATATTCTAGCTTATGTGATTTATCTGAAGATGCAATTGATATCGAGATATAAGAAGTAATACTGTCTGCGGGACTTGAAATAGTTCCGTCGTTTTCCGAAAGTAATGACTGAGAATCTAACTCTTGTTTATCATTGTTTATTGCAGCTACGTCTTGTGGCTTACTGTTTTCTTTCGCCTCACTTTGTTTGCTTTTTATTGAAATAACGTCATACGTTCCAGTTTTCGTTACACTATTGTTCTCTGCTAAATCAGATTGTCTTTGCTTACTTGATTTTCTGGATATATTGTTGTTTGTGGATGTGTTTTTTGTATCGTTCTTGATTTTGTCTTTATCTTCGTTATCAGTACCGTGTTCGTCAGTAGTAACATACAGTTCTTTACTTTGGTTTGGTGATTCAAGAGATCGCTCTGTTTCTGGAGAACTATCCTTGTAGTGTTTTCTGTGCGCTTCAAAATTATAGTGTTTCCTTACGTAGTTCGAATCAAGACTATCAATTTCACTTGGGTTGCGTGAAGGACCGATACTATCTTCGGAGAGGTTAATATGTTTTGATTCTTCGTTTAAATTTGGCCAACTTCCACTCACAGATCTTGTATGGTGGCTCCCGTTTTGTGATACAGTGTCTTCTTTTTCGTTTTTACTTTCGTTGTTTTCAAGTTTTAAACTTTCTTTTTGTGCATTTATTTCACCAAAGCAAGATGCAGTGCTGTCTATGTAAATATTTTCTAAAACTTCTTCTTTTGTTTGGTATTTGGCACGTCCAATCAACCTGAAATAGAAATAAATATTTGATATTATCATTGATCATCATTATATATATATATATATATATTATAAATTCTTAAAGAAAAGTATAAATTACTCTGTATTTCATGGTTTTTTGATCATGATGGTAGGTTTGCCATTAGTTTAGTTGGTCGTCGCATAACGTTGGTTTGTCACGAGTAGTAAACTTCAATGCATAACGGGTCTCCGCTAGGACTATTTGACACATTAAACTATATGAGAAAAATATATTTGGTCTATTATGGACTTGTAATGTCAAATTTACACTAGGTTCATTATAGGGACAGTTCTGTATGACTATGTGTACAAGACGCAACTCGAGCGTAAAAATAGTTTAAAAACATGGATAAAATAAGAATACGCCCCTAACTCTTAACGAGAAGAGGAAGTGTATTGTCCTAATTTCACCGGCAACCATGCCTTTCAAACCGGAACATAGTATTGCGTATGCGTCGCTACTTAGCGGCAGTACTTCCCCGGCCTCATGTAAATTGACCACAAAGCCATCATAGTTTCATTGTATACAAAAAAATAAATGGATGTCGAATTAAAAACCACTTACCTGTCTTTGAAACAAGGCTTATCAAATAAGCGGGCTCTGGGTATTAGTTGTGACCTCTTGCTTTTGGCGTGGTTTTGTATCTGCAGGTCAGTAAACGTCTCTTCTCTTATTACTGCCAAGCTGCGACTGCGTCGTAAATTGGACCCTTCGGGCTCTTTATGTTTGCACACTCTTCCGTAGCTCCCACTAAATTCGGTGTCAGAATTAGCGAATCTCTTCTGAAGAAGATCTTCTGCCGCTTTAGATCTCGTCAAATGCTGATAAAACTCATCCTGTGGCAGCTTCACTGGTAGCTTATAATACTCTGCCAATTTACTCTGGTACTTCTCTTGTTTTTTATTGATTTTATTATTCTCGCACGCGTCTTTATCTTTACTTTTGGAGAGTTTCCGCTTTTTTGGACGTTCCTCTTGACTTTTCTTCGACTCCAAGGAGTGACTTTTCGGTTTGTCGAACTCTAACGTCTCCGTGGGATTCTCGAAGTATTGTATGTCACCGACGGTGTTCACTGCGGATTTGTGCTCGTCCTGACTCGATTTCCTTTCGACAAAGTCTCGGAGACGGCTTCTCGTTGAGCTAGTGTTGGATGTGACGCTCTCCGGCCGTTTGTTCGGGTATTCCAAGTTTGATGAGGATCGTCTGAAGAGGCTTGTCTTGATCGACCCGAAGTCGCCTTCGTCTTGACAAGAAGCCGCTGAGAAGTTCTGAGCCCTTATACGGTCAACGTGATTCTGGCTAGAATACGACGCGACCGAGTCCACCGAGTGCCTGAAACGGAAAACATCTTAGATTAGATTAAGTTGTGTTCAGTTACCGATAGTATTGTTTGAATAAGATATCTTTTAGCTTTTGGTGTTGGCTGTGTGAGTCATCTGTTTTTGTCTAGTCAAATATTGGACAGTGATATCCATCCATATAATGTTCTTCATGGGCTAAAGAGATAAGACACCGCCGCTACGTATTTTGTTGACTCTGACGGTGAATCCAGTCCAATTGTACGCCTGAACAATATTGGCAAACTGCCCGTGTGTCGTTAGGTACAAGATCGCCGTTGACAACAGCGATCTTGCAAAAATATTTATCGTTACGCATAATGAATAATCAAGCACATATCTTCTTTTTCGGGAGTGGGTGCCAGTGAAATTGCATGCGCATGAGACGTAACATCCCCGTCTCGGGGTGATGGATGCAACGCAATGCGTCTTGAGTCATCTCGTACTCTGGTGGAGAGGACTTGAGTTGTCCATGGACGGCGGTTACAACTTAACATCAGGTGGGCCATCAGCTCGTTCTATCACCTACATCATATAAAAAAAGTTTCTTTAACGACAAAGGTAAACAACTATAGAACTACACATTTAAATAGTTTTTCCATGAAATGCTCTATGCGAGTTCGGAAATGAAATTACTTAGGTACAGTAAGGTTGTAATAAAAGGTGTTTTCATTAATGAAACCCTGAAACCTAACTGGCGTAACAATAAACTGTGAGAGTGTAACGACCAACAAAGGTATATACTGTGGCGGTCAACATTTGATGAGCGGGAAGGTGAAGTCATGGAATTTATAAAATTAGAAACAAGCATTTTCGAGGGTCATGTTTGACAGGATCCCACAAAAAGAAATGTCTGCGATGTTGTAAGTAAATGTAACAAGTAACAATTGTCTTCTCAACTTTGTTAACAGCTTCACATTACAGATTAGATTAGTTTTTCTAGAGTAGCTAGGTTCGTAGTTTTCGACACCGTTTTCAAAAACTCCTAAGCTATGTTCATTTAATAACTAATTTATTTTGGTGAAGTTCAAATCAAATCAAAAAAATCAAATCAAATCAAATTTATTTACCGTAAACATTATATAATATAGATTACTTGTGGTCCCCGCACTAGAGCAAGCCTGTGACGCGGGAGACCGGATTACAAAAATAACATTACCATTTTTTTATATTGTGTACAGGACAAATACTACAACAAAAATGTGATATTTAATATAACGAAAAAAAAATTAATAAATTAAATTAATAAGGAACCCAGGCATTGCTGCATTGCACACATTGCATGCATTTACTGAAACACAGTATACAGTATGCTATAGCTGTATGTAATGTAATGCGTGTGCGTGTGGGCGTGCGTGCGTGCGTGTGATTGCGTGTGTGCGTATGGGTGCGTGTGCTGTGTGTGTGTGTTCGTGTGTGTGTGTGTGTGTGTGTGTGTGTGTGTGTGTGTGTGTGTGCGCTTGCGTGTGTGTGCGTGTGTGTGTGTGTGTGTATGTGTGTGTGTGTGCGGGTTGTGCGGTTATATTTTAAATAGGTTATATTATTATTCTTTATTACACTAATATCATTTTTATTTATTGTCTACATCTCTATTGTCTACTTGGATTAAGTGAAACTGATGTAAGATCATTATCAAAATCTTTCGAATAAATTGGGGAATAATGGAAATATTAGTTCATATCACTATGCATAAAAATCCTTCCCCTTACCTTGTAACACAGCATCAGGGATCTTTCCGAAAAATAAAAGTGACAACCTAAATAAAAAAATGTCTTCTAAAAGCGTCTGGTAACTGAAAGAGTGATCCCGGAAATTAAGCAAAAGTTTTAGAGCGGAATTATACTGTTGAAAAAGTACCGTGAAGTTCGTGAATAAATAAGTATTGGTGGACATTTCACACAGCGCCATCTAGCTCCAAAGTAAACTGAGCATGCTTGTGTCGTGGGAACCAGACAACTGATATACTTATATACTTTTCTCGTAAATACATACATATAATACATATTAACACCCAGGCACAGAACCAACATCAATAATCGTCACATAAATGTTTGTTCTGGGTGGAAATCGAACCCACGACCTTACAGCGCAGAGGGCACGGTTACAACCAACTGAGCTGTGAGGCCAGCCAAACCTCGACAGGAGCTCGAAAAAATAGCGGAATGCGGACCACTTCAGCCCGAAACATACGTATTTTGGCGTCGCTCCGTTGGTTAAATCTATAAATATGCATTGTCCCGACACCTGACAAATATCTTCCGACAGGTCACTTGGGACTGTGTCAGTTCAGTTTAGTTTAATATTATGATAGTTCTAGCTGTTTTATGTAACTGGATTTTGAACTATATTTGATGTAGATAAGATGTAATTTGGTGAAAGTTGCTCTTGATCATTGTAAAAAAATTGTGTTGTTTACAATAATAACTAGAAGCTTGGTATATAACCTATATAAGGCTATATAAATCTGTATGTATAAGGCTTCAAATCATTTCATAAAGAATAAAAATTTAAGGCGTATTTAGGAAACCGGCATGTCCTAGAACCAAAAATTCTGAAACAAGTGAAGAAGAAGCCTCTTTGAGGCGCACTTTAATTCTTCACCACACTGGTCTGTTTCTATAGAGAGATGTCTCATAAAACAGGGAGTTTGAAGATTAAATAGGTCAACATTGTAGGTTTATTGTCCAGTCTGTGCATACAATGTGCATCGCTACTATCGCAGAACGAGATTAACTCATCTCATATTAACACAACAGCCTTTTTAATGGAATTTTTGTCGTATCGTATGACTAGTATTTTTTTTGTGAGATTGTATGGAACTATCAGATGGCCCACCTGGTGTTAAGTGGTAACCTCTGCCCATAACACGCAATAAGATGTGTAATGAACGTAAATGTTTGTTCTGTCTGGGTATCATTATCTATATATTTACAACAAAAAGTATGTAAGTATTATATCAGTTAACAGGATTCCATTAGACAAGCTTTGCTTGTTTTGGAAGTACCTATGTGGCGCTGAGTAAAATTTTCTCTAATATTTATTTAATATTACTTACGAGCTGATCAACTAAAGTACACAACTATGCAAAAGATTATTTCATGAAAAGGGTCGGTTTTGCCATAAAAACCATCCCGCTTCATAGAAAAGTTGAAACGCGGTCGGAAAATAATGTCCTTCGTTTAATTTGAAAGTAGAGCGAACTCAGGAAAATGTGATCTTTTACGAACTGGGACTCCAATTATTTCAACGATGGGTCACTTTTGCAATCCATTTCAGACGTGACCGTTCAGATCTTTTAATTGAATTTAGTTTATTCAGACTATGTAGAATTCCAATAGTGTTTAAATAATATCAAGCTTAATCTTTATACTTACGTGCACATGAAACATTCCACCTTCACGTCTCATAGTTACGGGCGCATACGATGCGACTTGGACCTTGTCGTAACTAGTAGGGGAGGATCCAAGTCGCATCGGTTGTTATGGGCAGAGGTTACCACTTAACACCGGGTGGGCCGTTGGCTCGTTCCGTAACTGTATCACATAAAAAAAAGACACCTGATTGCGAAGAAATGATGGAGTAAACATATACCTACTGATCGAACAGTTATCTGAGATGCGATCTTGAAACGCGGGAAGATTTCAAGCACATTTTGATCATCAGTCAAACAATAGCCCTTCGCAGGAAGTTTAAATTGGAGGCGATCTCAACGTTCCTACATCCGGAATTAGCGTAATGTGAGGAAATTACCAACAACTAATCTCAAATAGGACAACTTCCGGTATGTTTTTCTAAAATAAATATAAGATATACTTGAGGTTCAGTACGGAATAATAACGAAATAATTACTGATTTCTATTGTTTGGGTCATGTCAAGAAGATATTGAGATTTCAGTACTAACTTGTTCTGAATTATAACTCTCCTGAAGCCGAATAAAATGGTCGAAAAACATTACCCGCAGCAGTCAAAGTCAAAGTCAGAAACTTTATTTCCAAAATTTCATAAAGAAATGGCGTGGAAACGCCTTGCTCACGGGAGTAATAGGCCCGCATTATTATTAATAGTTATAATATATTTATTTGGTTTGTTAATTATTACAAGAAACACAAGTACAAAGTCAAAGTGAAAACCTTTATTTCCATAGAATTCACAAATAAATGCCTTGGAAACGTCAATAATATACAAAACATAAGGTCACGCATACTTATCGCTAAGTTTGACGCCTATTCAAACCCTATCCGACCCTCCATGGGGAGAACAGACAAGATAGACCCCTAAGGAGGGCTTCCTTTCTTCTATCTATCTATAAAAATCTCTGTCAATATGTGAGACAATAGGTAATCTAAGAAAATCAGACCGATGTTGTCATAGGTGTAGACCGAGATTTTTATAGGGTGTTTTCAGCGCTTGGCAAGTAATTTCATACGATTGTATAACTCGATGAAATAATTCGCCTACGTGTTAATTGGAGTTGTGCACTGAGATTTGCGATTCCACACAGAATAGAGGAGCGATAATTTCGACGCACGATATTTTGCATACCTCTCAGAAACCCTGGGGTGAGTTCTGACATGTTATATTACCTAATGATTATATCAACGGTTATGTTATCAAATACGCTAAGAAAAGTGTGCTATACGTGCAAAGAAATACCTAAGTCACTCGTATGGAGTTCTGCTTCGGAGCCCTAAATCGAGAATGTAGAGCATTACACTGAATAAGATTGATTATGTACCTTTTACCTGAATAGTGAATTTCAGCCCCGTACCTTAGAATTCTGGCAAGTTCATAATAGAAAATAATCTATCCCAAGGGTCAGGGGATGTTACAAAAAGATTTGCGGGCATCTTACGCTCAAGCGGCTCCCGTTTGAAAGGATAGTAACGAATCATTTCTCTTTGGGCAGTGTATTGAAAACGATCAAGCATTGGTAGGATGCTTATATACAGTTAAGACTGTAACTGATTCAGACGTATGGGATTATTTAAATTCATTATCTACATACGTTTTAGTATGTTCTCCACATAATACACATATAAAGACCTTTAGTAGAGAGATAACACACATGAGTCAAATATTTAGTAAAATATTTTCTCCTCCAGGAGCAAAAAGAAAATAAATTCTTGAAAAGCCATACAAAGTATGCGAGATAAGAATATAATTAAACGCACCGTAATACTGAAAATACTAATTTATAATCTGTTGCTCAAACCACAGTTCAATAAAAAATCTGAAAAATATATGATGATACAAAAATTCTTTCTCAAAATCATTAATCCTCGAGTTCGGACCAACGAATTTCGTTGGTCCCATTCCTCGAGGAAGTGAAACATGTTAATGCGATGAGCTGCCTGAATTGTGAGGTGAAGCTAACTTATTTGTATGCAGAACACGTGCCTCCCGAGGTTTTTGTACCAGAAACTCCACTGATATTTACAAGACGAAAACTCTTCTAATAATTATATAAAACTTGTAGTAAAATACTTTTAAATATCGTATTGCTTGTTCTTATAACTCCCAGCCCAATCTTCGAAAGTTCGTAACCAGATTTTCTGAATTAATTTAACTTTAATTTTATTCATATTTAACTTTGTCTAAAATAATGGTTTGTAATATGTACGAGTATATTGTGAGTTTAACGCCTTATTCTGTGGGCAAATTACGATTCTAAAGAAAATGTCCTTAGCTTTTATGAACACTTCTTACCTGCGTGACCGTTGGATTTATATAATTAATATAAGAAAATTGTTTCCTGACTGGCCTCACAGGTCAGTTGGTAGTTCCTTATCTACTGCTGATTGGACAATCTAGGTTTTCAGTCAAATATTAATATACCTCGCGTCGTTATTCAGTCTGTTGACGAAAAGGCAGGAAATATACTAGACCGATCCGCACTCTGCTAATATAAATTTAGAAAAAGTAAAGATAGAAATTTCGTCATCCAATGTCGGACACTCGGAGACAGTAAACAGATAAAGGTTTACGTCAGGTATCGCAAGTTGAGTCTTTAATTTATGGGTTTAGTTATTTTCTATAATTTTTATATATCCAGAAATATTATAAAGCTTCAGATTAAAGTTACGGAACGAGCAGAAGGCCCACCTGGTGTCAAGTGCTACCTCTGCCCATAACAAGCGATACGACTTGCATCCTCCCCTACTTAGGTACAAGACCCCAGTCGGAGTATGTACCCGTAACTGTGAGACGTAAAGGTGGATTTATGTGTGGTGACTGGCCTCACAGCTCAGTTGGCAGTAACTCTGCCTTCTGCGCTGTATGTTGTGTGTTCGATTCCCGCCACAAACATTTGTGTGACGAATATAGATGTTTGTTCGGTGTCTGGGTGTTAAATGTTATTACAAAAAAAGTATACGGATATTCTATCAGTTATCTGGTTCCCATAGTACAAGCTATACTTAGTTTGGGGCTAGATGGCGCTGTGTGAATTATTATATATCACATGCCAGTAATTTCACTGGCAACCATACCGTTCAAACCGGAACACAAGGTATAAAACCGGGTACTAGAAAGTAGTGATGATAGAACAGTTGATCACAATTTTATTAGCGTGATGGAAGATTAAGATGTCTGACAAGGGTCACAACTCAGACATGATGAAGAAGTTTTAATTAATAATATTATTCAAATAAAAATGCAAACACCATGTACACTATAATACATACGGTGATACCCTGTATTTACACGGTAGATAATTGAATAAACATAGAGTGGACATAGATCGCAACTGGGGTGTCACGGCCGGAAGAAAGCGTGCGGATGTAAAAAAACCACATAATGTGTTAACAATGTGGTTAACAAAAGGAAATTATACGTGACTACCTGTTTCCCGCGACTTCGTCCGCGTGGAATTCGGTTTTATCGCGCACCCCTATTTTACCCCTAGGAAAAGCAGCCTCAGTTACTTCTTGTTACATCAGCTATCTGCCAGTGAAAGTTCCGTCAAAATCGGTCCAGCCATTTCAGAGATTAGCCGGAACAAACTGACAGACAGATAGACAGACAAAAATTAAAAAAAATGTTGTTTGGTATATGTACCGTTTATACATCCATATGCACTTAGTAAAAAGCGGTTATTTTAATATTACAAACAGACACTCCAATTTTATTTATTTGTATAGATGTATGTATGTTTTGAAGATAACATGTCTCGAAGCACAAGATAACATATTAAACTCGAAATCTCGAATAGCGCTTATTCATGCTGCCTGCAAATGCCGTGCATTTAAAATCTACCATCGCAAACCTATCAAATAAATCTGATTTCAAAACTAATACCAGCAAGTTTAGTAAGTTTCCAAGCCGCAGATGCAACGTTCAAAGATACAGACTTCTGGTTCCGTCATTATGTTTATGGAAGTAGCATTTAGATTGTCAGCTAGTAGTTATGATTGGCCTCATAGCTCAGTTGGTAACCCTGCCTACTGCGCTGTAGGTCGTGGGTTCAATTCCCACCCAGGACAAAAAATTGTGTGACGAATATAGATGTTTGTTGTGTGTCTGGGTGTTGATATGTATAATATGCATGTATTTACAAAAAAACGTTACTATTATATCAGTTGTCTGGTTTCCATGATACAAGATATTTACTTAGCTTACTTTGGGGCTAGATGGCGCTGTGTGAAACGTCCGCCAATATTTATTTATTTAAGTTAACGCGACGACATCTATGAGATTAATGAGAGCAACAATGTAGGGTGTATATACGAGTAACAGACACAATAAATCCATTAGATCGTAATTAATTCACCAGCTAATGGATATAAAAAAAAATACATTCATAACTTATACTCGTATCACAATATGAGATATCGAAGTAACATTGGCACAATATCAGCAAGTAGTTATGATGCCTCAGTTGTTAACGAGACGATAACGAAGGATTAATGACAGTAGCAATGTAGGATGTATACGTTGGAAATGTCGTGAAACGATGCGATTTCCAAGGTAATTGGGGATTTTTATATGATGGCAATATTAGTAATTATCAAAAAAAAAAGAAGAGATGAGGGATCATGTCAGATTCATTGATGTCAGCAATTAATTGTGAAAATCGAGATAAAAATAAGAGAGCTCAGGGTAATAAAGAAACAGATGTAAAATAGTGAGTTGCATTGCGTTCTAACAGTAGATTTACAACAAATTTAAGAGGGAATGTATCGAGAGGTAATAAAGAGTAATTTTTGGTGGCCAAGGGGAGGTCTATGGGGAAGATGGAAGACCATCCTGGGACTTGAGACATGTTGGAGGAATGTCTCATGTGCCTGTGATTTCACCGGCAACCACACCTTTCAAACCGGAACACAGTAACGCGAATGCGTTACTGCTTTGCGGCAGAAATGGGCATGGTGGCAGCATTTCCCCGTACGAGCTTGGCGTGAGTTCTACTGCTCTGTACAATATGGATCAGACAACCTTGTCGAAGTCTTGCGCTGAAAGAAACCTCGATTATTAAAAAGGAATTAAAAATACTCAGTTCGACTCTAATATTAATACCACCAAAAGGTATTTTACCAGCCTTTATTTTATAATTATTTCACGTTACTTAATATTATATTCATTTCTCTGTGCCGGTCGTTCGGCGAAATAATACATAACATGTACAGGCCGTCGTAAGAACTTGAGATGAAAATAATATTACTAAAGTACGTTTGATACCGGCGGATTTTGTTGGATTTTCAGATATTATGTTACTGTTACTCATACAAAAGCCTAAATAATTACACTGTGAAGTCCTGATTTACTGCCACTGAGTCATATTAAAAAGGGATTATAACACAGTTTCATGATATATGAAAACAGTGATAATTTTTCCCTCACGGCATAGTTGGTAGTAACTTTGCAGTCTGCGGTGTAGGTCGTGGGTTCGATTCCCACGCAGGAGAAACATAGGTGTTTGTTTTGTTTGGGTGTTAAAATGTATTATATGTATGTATTTACGAAAAAACATATTAGTATTATATCACTTGTCTGGTTCCCATGAAACGCTATTCTTAGCTTACTTTGGGGCTAGATGGCTACTACCAACTGAGCTATGCGACCAGTCAGACATATTCGCAAACATATTAAGAAATAGTTTTTATTGAAAAAATTTCATTTCATTTCATTTCATTTCATTGAAGGTCTTTGGTAATTACGCAAGTTATTTTTTTAATAGTCACTTGTAATTTCATCGTGATGTTTAAGACCAAACTGATGGATATTTGATACGTTGATTACTTTTGTCGGAGAATAGCCTTTAATAAGTTAAATCACCCGCATCATTGGTTTATATCGAATGGCCATTGTCACAGGTTCACATTCGTGTCAAGATCATCGAGGAAATGGATTGCGCAAGGCTTAATTGTTTTTTTGCGACCGGTCGAACGAAACGGGACCGTTGAATCGTACGCATGTGAGTCGATGCGTTTTATTTGGGTAATGCCTAGAATTTTGTTAGGTCGCTTTCCGTACCGTGGAATAATTAGAATTCTCGATAATAATAATAAATTGGTGGACAATTCACACACCACCATCTAGCCCCAAACTGACCATAGCTTGTACCATGGGAACCAGACAAGTGGTAGAATATATATACTTTTTGTAAATACATACATATAATACATATTAATACACAGACACATCAAACATTCGTCACATAAATGTTTGTCTTGCGTGGGAATCGAACCCACGATCTACAGCGCAGAAGGTAGGGTTACTAACTGAGCTATGAGGCCAGTCAAATGAAGAAATGAGATAGAATGAAGTTTACAATCGTAAATGCGAATTAAATACCGCATGCTTATTTCGGGATTCACACTTCATAACCTTGGAATTAGTGTTTATACATTGAGAAAAAACGATCTTACTAAATCAGTGCAAATTCCATCTCAATTTACTCGTACCTAAGTCTTATTCTGAAACATATACTTCAGAATATATTCTTCAAATTGAAATAAAAATAATGATTGATTTGAGTAACACGGTGTGCCTTTTGTAATTCAATAAGAATATTGTTAAGTTTTGTACTCACACGGTCAATTTGCACGGCATTTAGCGAAAGCGTGTTTGTTAGAAGGCTACTAAGAAATCAATAGTCACGATGTGACTATGACGTCAATAGCTTATTCTATAATTCTGGTGTTTTCCTAGAAATTCTATATAGGTCTCTTCACTGTAGACACATCATATTATACTTTATATTCGTGTGCAAGCTGTTTTAAAGTTTACTAGCTAGGGCCAGCGGTTTACAAGTGGATTAAGTGCATAGTTTTATAGAATCGATGTTTAGTTGACTGCAGAAACTAAATAGTTCTGACTATATTCTATCTCATGCTCTGATTTTAACCTTATTTTTATTCTCCTATTTCAAATTTCTATGTCCTATTTTATAATTCAGATTTCTAAAGTAATTTATCATACTACAGTTTGAGCTACATGGCGATGTGTGGAATAGCCACCAATATTTATTCATTATCTTTTCAACGATAGAACTTTAGATCAAAATTGTGTTATTTTTAATCTTCCGCTGAATTAAAAATATGAAATACTAAACACAAAACAAACAGTTAAATTTTGTATTGCCTTTTAAACGACTTCACACTGCGCTCACGGCGTTGAATTTTGAAAGCTAGGTTCCTAATCAGTCTGCATTATAAAAGTCACAGCCCGTTAAAAACTGTACCGCCTTTCCTTTAGTACCTAACTCATACCATTGTACGCTGAAAGGCCAAGTTCAGGAAAGTTGTTAAAGCGTTTTTATCGATTCTAATAGCACGGATAAGTAATTTGACGAAGTTAGCTACTCTTGGAAAAGATTTTATCTAACAAATGAAGTTCATAACATTTTGAATTGATAATTCGATTATTGTAGAACTAGGTTACTCTACTACTAAACTAGGTACTCTTGCTATAATTTAATTCAGTTTTCCGAGTTAGTACTTTATTGTTTCTACTTTTCCTTCCTTTTTATCCCAAAAAGTTTCCGATTAAGCCTCAAGAAAGGAGTTATCTCGGAGTATCGAGATATGCATATTTCATACGACTTCCTCGAGGATTACCTGCTATCTATTCATGAATCAAAGAGTTAACTCGTCTATTAGTAAATTTCCAAGATCCATTCTCAAATTAAGGCGACATGACATAGAACTTCGCTTGAGTATGTTACCATTTCGAAGGACCAAGTTTGGAAGTTCGTGATTAACGCCGCGAGACGTTCTACATAATTGAACTTAATGAACTTGAATGAATTTAAATAGAGCCTGTTTTATTTGATCTAAATTTGAGTTATTTTATTAAAATGTCTAGTTTCCGGAATGGGCAATTTCCGGTTAAGACGTGACGATGGTCGTTCAGAGTATCGAGCACGTGATCAGAATTTTAATAACAATAATAATCAAGTTAAGTCAAGTCAAAAACTTTATTTCCATAGAATTCATAAAGAAATGGCTTGGAAACGTCAATAATATTCAAAACATAAGGTCATGCGTACTTATCGATAAGTTTGACGCCTGATAAAAACCTATCCGACCTTCCATGGGGAAGAACAGGCAAGAAACCCCTAATAATAATAATTTATTCTCTTATAAATCTTTTACACAATAAATTCTTATAATTAATTTTGCCTCTTGAAGTTTTAGATACATAACTAATAATTATAATAGTACGAAGAAATTTTTCCTAGGTACAATAATACTTATCTACAGGTACCTATCCGTAACGTATATCCGCACCTATTATTATTATTAGTTTCAGAATCTTAACAGACTTCGGTAAGTCTGGGTGATATTTCTAAATTCGATAGAAGGTTTCTGGTATAGTCACGAAAGTGGTCGATATAAAATTATTTCGTCCAGCAAGTCTGAAAATCGTGACTTGAATATTGAACTTACATTCGACAGCCAGTTTCATCTGGCTGTCTGGCAGTGGACATTTCTATCGCCCTAAAGCTCTCGAGTAGCGATATCTTGGCGTGAAAATCCAGAAAGCGAAAATGCAATGGGCGCCTCTAAATAGATTTTATAATTATTTAACCTTATAATATATTTTAATAGGGGTTCACGCAACCCCTATTTAAAAATTACCTACTTCAAATGTAATTAATCCGTGGGATATGGAATACCACAAAAAGTAGCGGATAAGTTATTAAATATTAGATTTATTTTGTGTAATAGATAGATGGATCATCATGCTGAGAAATATTTGTATCAAACCTATCAACATACTCGTAACACCTATTGATAGGGTAAGTTTGAATATGTTTGACGTTGACATAAGGGATTAAAGTATCTGAATTTTCGCCCTCCGTTTCTGTTTGATGTAAGGGATGAGAAAGCTTTATGTTCTTTATTTAATTTATAACATTCAAGAAAATAGGTATAGTATTTTGCATTTAAGGTGTATTTGTATGTATGTTTAAAATATGTAGGTATTTTTTTAACTGTGTGTTTTGGCAGTTCATGACTTTAAAATTTTGGTTTAATTTGTCTTTATTATGTACACGTCCCACCTTTATAAAATCGCCTCTCTAGCCTCAAAGGTTTAAAGGTGATTTCTGTTCCAGCAAACCTCAAAGGTTTGCTGGAACAGAACTCTTCTTAGGGTTAAGCTCGCCTTTGTACATGTCACTACTTTGTATTATGTTTTCTATGTACAATAAAGAATAAAGAAAATAAACATGAATTGGGCTTGACATAATTTGTGGTCTTGCGGGACATCGACGAGGAATTTATATTCCAAACTCTCGAATACAGTGAGACAACTCTAAAAAGAAAAGGTGGGGGTTTGTAATATTTGGGTTGCAATCATAATATAATAATAATATTGGTGGACAAATCATACAGCGCCATCTAGCACCAAACTAAGCATAGCTTGTACTATGGGACTAAAATAAAATACATATATACTTTTTTCGTAAATACATACATATTAACACCCAGACAGAACAAACATCTGTATCCGTCACGCAAATGTTTGTCCTGGATGGGAATCGAACCCACGACCTACAGCGAAGGCAGAGTTACTACCAACTGCGCTATGAGGCCTGTGCATATCGGCATATATAATTTTCCGGAATAATATTGAAAGTACCTTTAAAACTGTGCGCTATTCGTTATTTCTTTTTATTATACTCATAAATATCATAAAATAAGTTGTGAAAAATTCAATCGTCTCTAATAGAATTGGGTGCGAAAAACGGCAGTTACATCAGAATCATTATTGACTCGTGATTTTCGCTCCTCAGCGATAGGCATCTTGAACTGGATACGTATTTAACACTGTGGCAACACTTAACATAATGTCTCGCAGATTGCATGCATTGCATTAGACCACTTTCACATTTTACGACTGACCTCAGTATGTTACTCGTACATCTAATTGCATGTTATATCATCTTAAGTAGGTAGGTGTGCAATATGGGGGTAAGGTAGTGAATTTTCAAGTTATATGTTAAATGCTTGAGTCACCGTTCCAAGTTTCATCGTGGTTGAACAGCGATCTTTGTAACTAGATGACTTGTACATGACACTCGAGAGCGTGGTGGTCTAGTGGTACTGATCCCGATTTTCAATCCGGAGGTCGCCGGTTCAAATCCCGACGTGCACCTATGAGTTTTTGAGTTTTGAGAAAGATTTATGCAATACCACGTTCTCAAAACGATGAAGGAAAATGTGATGAACCGACATGTCCTAGAACTTAAAATTCGAAGACATGTGTCAAGTGCACGAAAGGAGCCTCTTTGAGGCGCACTTAAAATCCTTTCACCACACTGGTCCGAGAGAACCAGAGACTCGAACTGAATAGTCCATGACACTTTTGTAATCCGTTAGTATTATAAAAATAAGAGCAGGAAGAATAGGCAAGGTTTCCGAATGCTTATTCAACCAAGCAAAAATTGGACTTACGAAAAATACCGCTACCAACCTACTAAAGCTATAAATCTACAGACGGCGGAACTAACAAATGATTTTGTTTTATTTCATTTTTAACTGTTCTCATTGTGATCTATGACCCCGTTTGGTACATACGTACTTTAGACGTCACGAATGTTTAAATATTTATGTATGTTGTACCCGTATACTGTGCATTTCAAAACAATTTAGTGCCTATTATATAATGAGAAATAAAAATGAGCCCTATTGCTCAAAAAACAAGTGCAGTAATCGAAAAAAACTTGTTCATACTGATCTCTACCGTCCGTGCTTCCTGTCCTATTGTTTAAACAAAAACAGGATCATGCGATAACAGTTGTTTAGTATCAAAATCCATGTTAATTTCGGTGTTAAATGATGTCGCCCGATAGAATTCGCATTTATAAAGAATTTCCTTGAATTTGCCTGATTATGTTAATCCTAAAGTTCAGTTGAAATTCACACGCTGTATCAGATGTTTATGAAAGCCAAAAAATATTAGTAAATTTAACCGGTTAAATCTGTTACTATATTATGGAGGAAAATGTATCATAGTGGTCATATTTTAGCGTATTACATATACTTATTTGAAATGCTGTACAAGGAAAATTTGGTAATACAACATACTTCCTACATAACAGTAAGCTAACATCAGTAATTAAAAAACCAATAAACAATATTAAATCAAAACGATCAAGTAAGCTAAGTGCGTACTAACTTTAATATTACTTGCGCAATTTCTTCAAGTTGAACCTCTTAATTACCAATGAAAGTTTAAATATTAAATGAGGCTGAAATTGGAGGTCTACTAGTATGTATAAAATGTCAACCTAACTTTTTCTCACATGTTTGTTGGCCTTGAAATATTGCCTAACCATATTTTATTGCACTCGAAATATACTATAGCACGTCAGCATAACACCAATTACTTACTTAAGTACTCGTATGCATAGATTAACACATGTTTACTACCTTATCTGGTTCATAATATCGTACAGCTTATGAAACAGCCATTACCGTCAAGGATAATTCATTGCAAGTGACTCGTCACTTGAGGGTCAATAAGTTTATAATGCCATGTTCTTGTGTGCAACAAGTGGGAGCTGGTTTAAAAGCAGTACGAACACATAAATGAATGCAAGGAAATTTAACTTTAGAAATATAATAAAAATAATTATATTTTTGGACAATTCACACAGCGCCAAACGAAACATAGCGTTTACTATGGCAACCAGACAACTGATAGAATGCATTTTTTTCATACATTCATATATAATACATATTAACACCCAGACACAGAACAAACATATATTCGTCACACAAATGTTTGTCCTGGGTGGGAATCGAACCACGACCTACATTGCAGCAGGCAGAGTTACCAACTGAGCTGTGAGGCCTGTCCGAATATACTCCTCAGATTACTTACGTAAGATAAAGCAGGAAAAGTAAAAAGGGCCGCACGCATTACGTTTCTTACACACACAACGAAATTAGAATTGTAGCACAAACATAAGAATCAAAGTTACGTAGCGAGGAAAGTGAATCCGCTCTTCTCAACCTTGGTACAGTTTTAAGGAGATAAGTGACGTCACGAACTTCGCTTTATGAATACAGTAACAATGGGTTAGCAGAGCGGCGATAATTTTGTCCAACAATTATCACGATACGTGTAAACGTAGCCGGCGTACTTGAGACGTGATTTTGAAGGTCTTTCTTTGCAGCTGGCTTTGAGGCATAAGGCTGTACAGCTGGCTTGCATTGAACGAGTGTTCGGTAGGATCGGGGACCTAAGTAACGGTCTTCATTCAACTTTCCTTTATAAGGTGTTTGGAGAAACGAGTTCTCTGCCAAGAGGGCACAATCTGTATTTTATTGTTGGCTTATGAACTTTCAGAACTACCAGGTTTAATTGTGTAAAAATAGCGATGTATATGGTGTTATGAAAAAAATGTATTCAGCCTACTAAATATTTCAAGGGTAACACAGATAATTAAACAAGTAAAAAAAGAATTGTTTATTGTTTGTAATAAACAAACATTTTATTATTTAATGTTCTGAACTAACTAAGCCAAGTTATAGACAAATCAATCATTTTTAATTTGGCGGAATCGTATTCTTCGTAGTACTTATTTGGTATCAATTGAAAAAGTTTCCTCAAGCAATCGTTTAATAAGAATTTAAGATGTATTTTCATGTATCTTTGTATTGCAACGTGACTGTAACTTCTGCTTAGTCAACGGAGATTCATTAATGTTTGAATTCAAGTATGACTTGGCCTCGATCGAGCAAAAAATACCTTCGTATCGTGAGTTTGGCAAAAACATTTGGTATTTGTGTATTGTGTCTTCAGCTTAGAGTATCATCACCGTTTATAATACCTTTGCAATTCAGAAAATAAAACGCCTCTGATTCGTAAGGATACTTTATAATATAGGTGGTAGGCTTTTAATATGTCACAACCTTATTCCGAGAGTAATTTTTTTATAAAATCCTATAAGGTTTTTTGGACTTCCTCTAGGGCTTAAAAGATTTCAATTTCTAAAACGAATTATAGGGTAAACTCAAATTCATCGATAAAATAATTTCCACAACGTTACATGACAGTTTAGTATAAGGAAATTTCTCGGAAACATATCCCCTCTGGGTAGATTTGTATTTGGAAAACCATCTACATATTTTAGATAGTAAAACCATCGTAAAAGCTTTGGGATTTTGCTTTTTCTCAATAATTGAGTACGTTAAACTCGAAATTATGCTTGTTCCTATTTTTAACGAAGTACAAAATAACATCAGAAATATTGTATCGTTTTCAGATTGTAACTTGTAAGATACATCTATCTATGACAAAATAATGTCAAGCACCAAATACAGCACAGTGAACTAAGTATTATTAGATCTCTTATCACCTTATCACTTCCATTATCAATTGTGTATATTAGAGCGAAGTATGGGAAATGGTTGAGCATGATAATCAGTTTTAAACATTTTGTAAGGCTAACAAAGTGAGAAATTGAGCCCATCCCGATCATGAAAACGAACAAATACATGTTATCTTTCAAAGGTGTGTCATACAGTCATAAAAATACAACTTTGTTATTGTGTGATGTCGGCGCAAATGCTGAGATATTTTTGCTGAAAGCATCTAAAATACTGAGATGAAAAGTCTTTGAAATAAAAGATTCATTCACTATTGCAGTTTCAAAAGTAATCTATTGATCAGATGAAGTAGAAATACCAAGCTACAAAATTCAATATATCCCAATATTTATTTTCAAATACTTGTAATACCTAGAAGCAATGATTCGAAGATGTAGCAAAACTGAATTGTACTAAAATTATACGCAGCGTCAGCAAGTCCATAATTAAACAAAAAAATTACTTAGGTATCATTATTACTCACAAAACTTATCTCCGAAAATCTGCATATTCTATTCATAAAACACATTGTAAAATATAAACACTATTAGATAAATTAACATAAATTTTATATTTCATTACTATTGTTTAAAACAATGTGAATCCTAATTATGTATGTGAAAATTGCACCATCGCAGCTGATTGTTACGCGAACAATGTTTACTAATAGACCGCTGTCCCCTTCCTGTGTCAAAGTCAATTATCTGAATAGTTAAGTTAGACGCAACTTAATTTACCTACCTTTAGGAACATAATGTAGAATCCGGATACACAAAATCCCAATTGGAATTTAATATTATTTTGTCACTATCACACGCGATATGTACCGGTAAGTGCAGAGGCGTCGTCGGTAGTGCGCGGAGGCTGTCGCGCTACGGAGGCGCGTCTGGGCTGCGCTGGCGCATGCATCACGTGCGTCGACACCAGCGCCGCTCCGCCCGGCTCGTAGCGGCCGGTCGGGGAACTAACGGGCGCTTTTTACGCACGAAGGATCACGCACCGATCGCAATGGTTGCATTGACGAAATTTTTACTCTTGCGTATTGTTGATATAATCATTCAGTTTCCGTGTTTTTGTATGTTTGGCAATTTTAAATCATTGGCCTGCTTGCCATCGTTAATCGTTGGCTGTGGAAGAAAGTGGAAGAAACAAAACACTCTCAGTGCAAACAGGTTAACGATGCTACAAAGACAATACATGCACGGAAATCTTAGTGTGCATTTTCAGGAAGGTTGTGTCAATAAAGGAAGGTAAATTCGTACTTATTCCAACAAACATCTGCTCCACCTAAACTGAGCGAGTAAGCAAAAGTTATATGCTAATAAATGCGTTTGCCTAAGTTTGGTTGACTTTGAGAATTCGGCTCGTGAGAACCATAAATTCTTTACGAAATTAATTTCTGTTCTTGTATTTGAAGGATAATGGTTTTATGTTCGAATCTAAAATTGTTGCTTAATTATCAGTAAAGAGGGGAAGAAAAAATACAAAAACCAGAGTTTAATATAAAATCTGAGAAAACAAAATAAAACACTTGGGATTTTATTTCTTTTGTTGTTCATTTCTAAATAGATTCTATTCTATTCTATTCCAGTCACTGGTTCTCTCGAACCAGTGTAGTGAAAGGATTCTAAGTGCGCCTCAAAGAGGCTCTTTCGTGCTCTTGACACATGTCTTCGAATTATTAGTTCTAGGACATGTCGGTTTCCTCACGATGTTTTCCTTCGCCGTTTTGAGAACGTGATATTGCGCACATAAATTTTTCAATCGAAAAACTCATAAGTGCACGTCGGGATTTGAACCTATTTGACCTAAAAATAATAATTTAACAGTAGATTAATAAGCAATCTCTCCTTGTTCTTGTCTTAGTTAACCATTATCATGTCGGTTACTGTTAATACATAGTGTGGATCACGTTTGTAACAGATTCATATAACACATATTATTATCACGTTGACAGTTGTGTGATTGCAATGCCGAAGCTATTTCGCTCATATACTGCACAATGTAACTAACTGTACTTTTGTGCTCAATGCACTTGTAAATTGCTTGAAGTTACGATTATTTACGAGTATTACCAATTGTGTTCATGTGATCTGTGATGCAGTATCCAAGAAAAATGGATTAGTTCTGTAGTTTTTTTTTTTATGTAATACAGTTACAGAACGAGCTGACGGCCCACCTGGTGTTAAGTGGTAACCTCAGCCCATAACAAGCGATGCGGCTTGGGTCCTCCCCTACTAGGTACGGCAAGACCCAAGTCGCAACGTATGCGCCCGTAACTCTGAGACGTGTAGGTGGAATGTCTCGTGTGCCTGTAATTTCACCGGCAACCACACCTTTCAAACCGGAACACAGTAACGCGAAAGCGTTACTGCTTGGCGGCAGAAATGGGTATGGGGGCAGTACTTCCCCGGACGAACTTGGCGAGAGTTCTACTGCTCTTAAAAGAGAGAGTAGGGTAATTGAAACAAAAAAATTACTATAAGTTTTGTGATACATTGTTAGAGACCTTAGAGGTCAAATATTTTATGCAATTATTTTTAAACGATGTACGTGTAAATATTTTGTTTCATTGTTATTTTAGCTTGTTTTGTTTCTGATATGAAATTAGCAGATTTCAGATTTATAGGAAGTTTAACTGTGAGTTTAGTTATCAAATTATATAAAATTACATATCTTTAAGTTTTTTGTTGATAGTGGCGATAGCGGTGGACGAGTGGTACCGACTCAACCTTCAACTAAGTTCGTTGGTTCGATTCCGGAGTACATGTGCACGAATGTGATTTACACTTCATAAATGTACCTATATGCAGTACCACTTCTGAAAACAGAGAAGGAAAATATCCGGTAACCGGCATTTCATAGAACCAAACGTTCAAAGTAATGTTCCAATCCAGATTGGTAGTATTAAAGACCACTCACTCACGCAAGAGATTATCCTGTCACAGTGGGAACGTTAGAGATTGGTTAACGCAAGGGAGGTACTTTACAAGCCGCAAGACATAAGGAAAAACCTTGACAGATTTAAAAAAACATTACTTTGGTACCTAAAATCATGAAGTACAAACCAAAGGAGAGGAAAATCTATAAAAATGTAATGACAATAAAGTGAACTATAAGCTAAGCACGTTCGCGGTCAGTCATTAAGATAATCGTAGAGGTCAAAATAAATTAATAAAGGTGTAGGTCGGCGGGTGAATTCTCAAATTTAGTAATGAATTTGAACTGTTTCGAAACTGCTTACCTACATGAAATAAATGCCCTCAGCCGTTTGCCCATTACCTGTTTGTAACTGTTCTTCACTTCGAAGTTATCATATATTATTTATTTATTTAGCATAATTGATAACAGCATGGCCAAAGTGATGTTATAATAAAAAAAAAAAACACAATCTACGTTTATCTACAATTGTAAAATTTGTTCATTGAACATTAATCACTTTAATTCTATGTTTTCTATAAAGTCCTATAAAGTCGCTATGGTATTGCTTTGAGCTATGGATTTTTTATCGTGTAGACTCCGAAAGTTGTAAACCAAGACTTGGTTTATTTCTTCAGCTTCGGTCAAGTCATGCTATTTACTCGTAAAACTGTTCTACTTTTCTACGTTCGCTACAGATTAAACACAAATACAGTAACATTTGTACCCATTTTCGTATAATTCCCGCTTTTTTAAAGTGCGCGCTGCCGTGTGGCTAGTCTAATATCGACAACGAAAGCGAATGAGCCATGGTTTTACTACGGGGTTCTTTGTATGAAGTATCTCAGTATTTGTAGTCCTAGTTTTATCCCGCGATATTTTGGAGCAAGCACTTATTTTTTAAAGTACTACATTACCTCTGTCTATGATTCCCCGGGTTGCAAGGGGCATGGATAAATAAAGAACACGACACCAACATCCAATACCGAGCAAACTGTCGAAACCGGGACCCTCCTTCCAGGCGATTGCAAGCAGGGCTGTTTGCTAAATTTTTCAAACGATTAACTCGTTTGCCCGTGATCAGTTTACCATGCAGAAGATATAGAAGATAATATTTTTTTATTTGATTTATTGTGTAGACACTTTTATTAACCGTTTTTTGTTTGACATGTAATTTATATTACCAATAAATGACTATTATGACTATTATAGTTTACTAAAACATTTTTTTTTTAAATTGGTGGACAGTTCAAACAGCGCCATCTAGCCCCAAAGTAAGCCAAGCACAGCTTCTATCATGGGAACCAGACAACTGATATAATACTTATATACTTTTCTTTTGTAAATACATACATATAATACATATTAACACCCAGACACAGAACAAACATCAATGTTACAAATGTCACATAAATGTTTGTCCTGAGTGGGGATCGAACCCACGACCTACAGCGCAAAAGGTAGGGTTACTAACCAACTGAGCTATGAGGCCAGTCACTTGATATATCTTGGCTAACTTCACAGTTTCCAAGATCTACCACCAAAGTTTTACAGAAAATTGTTCCAATATAACTCTAAAGACAGGTAACTTAACCCTAAAACTTAGTTATGTGTGTATGTTAGTTTGTCCGCGAGGTTGCGAAGTTCGTGTGCAAACAGGTGACGTGTGCTAAGAACGAAGTTACCAAAGGAAAGGACGGTTAAGGACATAAAGAACACTGGCCTCAGCTCAGTTGTAGTAACTCTGTAGGTATAGTAAGGTGAGAAACAAAACCTTTTGTAATCACGTGCAGTGATTCTATGGTTAGACTCTTTATATAATAATAATTATTATTGACACACTACACTGTCAATTACAACAAAATAAGTATAAATAAATAAATTAATATTGGTGGACATTTCACACAGCGCCATCTGGCCCAAAATGAAGCTAAGCATAGCTTGTACTATGGGAACCAGATGACTGATGGAATACTTATTTTTTGAACATATAAATACATATTAACACCCACACACAAAACAAACATCTATATTCGTCATACAAATGTTTGTCCTGGGTGGGAATAGAACCCACGACCTACAGCGCAGAAGGCAGAGTTACTACCAACTGAGCCGTAAGGCCAGTCATATGCCAGTATAATATACTAAGCTGTATGTATACATATATTATATGTATACATACAGCTTAAAGGTAATTAGGTTAAAAAATTTAAGTGATCCGACTAATACCTAAGATAAAGTTATCTTCTGACAGGTATTAGTGTATTTACACTGAGCTTTAAACAAGCAGATATACTTTAAGTACTTCAAGTTACCCCAAAATAGTCTGTCAGACCACCGTTTTAAGCTGTTATTAGTCTCATCAGTGATGCTTACATGACGCTTTAACTTTGAACATAATTTTTGCTGTTAACGTCTGAACTTACAAGCCACAAAATCTTTTAAGTCACACTAATCCGTTCGTTACCAATCGTTGCCGGCCCATTCCTCGCTTCAGGGTATGTTCTTGTTAGGCCGTTGCTCGGAATTAGGTTAATTACCCGACTACATAGCGGCTAATTTAGTTAAGTAATTGTTTAAATATTTGTTCTTGACTTTAAGCTTTTCCAATTTTAACGTCAGCCCGTACAATGATAATGGTAAGGCCGAACGATGTGGCATCAAAATATTTGATCCCTTTATGTAGGTGTTAATATGTTCCTGTGTAAATATTTCTGAGATCAAATATGATGACAGTCGTTTAGATCGTTTTCGCTAATACAGCTTGTTCGGGGCTACTGAATCTGCCTTGAGTAAAATTCAAATTAGTATCTCTTTTAGATCTTTTTAGCAGTAACTCTGCTTCCTCGCTGTAGGACATGGGTCGATTCCCTCCCAGGACAAACTTTTATCTGACGAACATAGTTTATCCTGTGCCTATATGTGTATAATGTAAAAAGAAAGAATATAAGTATTCTTTCAGTTGTCTGGTACCCACAGTTCAAAATCTTGTATGCTTATTTGAGGCTAGATGGCGCTGTGTGAAATGACCACCAATATTTAATTATTTTTTTATTAATCTCTATATTCCTGCTCTGTGACTGAGGACAAATTCAACGCAAGCAATTTGTAAATTCACTAATATTACTAGTGTGCACTGAAGAATAACATTCATATTATTATCAAGTGCCACTACTTCTGTACCTTGCCTTGTTACCTATCTATATTATTTAATTTGCTTGAGTAAAATACCGTGTTTATGTCAAGGCCGCAATTGATGCGGGAAGTAAACAAAGTAATCAATTTACTTTCAATCACGATGATTTATGGTTTGTTGATTTTCGTAGTTTTATTTGGATTGGCACTGCTACTATATAATCTGACTTCAAGATATAACCTTTAAATAAATTAAAGGTCAGGAGGAACTAACCCAAACCCTTATTTAAATAACCCTTTTAAGAGTAGAAGTAGAACCCACGCCAAGCTCGCCGGGGGAAGTACTGCCGCCAAGCAGTAACGCGTTCGCGTTACCGTGTTCCGGTTTGAAAGGTGTGGTTGCCGGTGAAATTATAGGCACATAAGAACATTCCACCTAGACATCTCAGAGTTACGGGCGCATACGATGCGACTTGGGTCTTGTCGTACCTAGTAGGGGAGGACCAAGTCGCATCGCTTGTTATGGGCAGAGGTTACCGCTTAACACCAGGTGGGCCGTCGGCTCGTTCCGTAACTGTATCACACAAAAAAGAAGTTGTATTTTTGCTAATTGTGTCGTAGACGTGTGTATTCTGCGAATACCCCATCCACCATTAAATCGCTGACATGCGTCGATAACCTTCCGCGACGATCGATAGCTTGCTCACAAGTGAAAAAGCACTAAAAAGGTTATATATCAAAAAAAGTTGTTTAGTGAAAAACTCTAACAAAAAGTGATTTTCATTATTGAATAAAAAGGTATACTTTTGAATTTTATAAATATTGCTTGGTTAATTACCGAGATATTTGCTTCGAAAGAAAATAAGGGGTAATTTCTAGATTCATTTTGATCCAGAAAATATTATGTGTTTGAGAAATAAGTATATTTTAGATAATATGATGAATAAAAATATGTATTTATTTTATTAATGTTTTTCACCGTGACGAACTTAACTGATCATGCTAAAAACATATAAAGTGAAGCGTATTAGAAGTATGTCAGCGCCTTCATGTTTATTTTCAAGTTATAAATAAAAATCCCTTGGTATATAAAACCTCCTAATAATTTGAACCATTGTTTGGTATTCCCACGCGACGAACAACAGTGAACCCTTTTTTCGTTATGATGCTCGAAATATATTTTTCCTTGTACTGTAATAATGTATTTTCTTATTTACCGTAAATATTATTTAAAATGTTGCTATCAGCAACAAGTGAATATAACAATATAAGTGTATATGAAACCGACGATATTTTTCTCCACGACTATGGCACCGTTCAAACAAAAATTGATTATTCTCTCATGCATATTCAAGGTTTTCTAGCATTAAGCAAAATTGCATTTGTACACAAGGCAACGGATAGCGTACTGCGTAAATGCAAAACAAGTTATTGTAGGTTTTTTCAAATGATTGTATTGCCCCTCTTATTAGTAGCAGTAGAATCATGCCAAGTTCATCCGGGGATGTACTGCCACCTTACCCATTTCTGCCGCTAAGCAGTGATGCATCGCGTTACTGTGTTCCGGTTTGAAAGGTGTCGTTGCCGATGAAATTACAGGCACATGAGACATTCTATTTTTATGTGATAAGGTTTTGGAACGAGCTGTTGGCCCACCTGGTGTTAAGTGGATAACTCTGCCCATAACAAGTTATACGGCTTCGATCCTCCCCTACTTAGGTAGAACAAGACCCAAGGTACATCGTATGCAGCCGCAACTCTGAGTTGCGAATGTGTAATGTCTCAAGTGCCTGTAATTTCACCGGCAACTACTCCTTTGATACCGGAACACAGTAACGCCAATGCATTGCTTCCATACATTATTATTTGTAGTCCATGAAAATTACTAGGAGTTCTTTGATTCTCAAACAGCAGATAATATTTAACGAAGACTTTTACAGTCTAGCTAGCGTTTGTCGATTTCCGTGTTTCCACATTCGTGGCACATAGTAATTGAATCGTTCGGATAACGAAGTTCATAAAGCTAGCCGTGACAGTAATTGTCCTGGAGCTCAGTTCTTTGTTGCTTTTCCTCCCACTAACTGCTACTTAATCAAAATAATTTATTTTCTTTTGCAATAATTTATAACACCGTTATTCTTCATTAGGGTAAAGAAATATTGATGAAACTGTAAAACAGACAGACTTTAAATCAAATTCAGCTAATCTATTATTTTATTGCGGAATAAGCTATAATTTAAGACTTAAAAATTGCTCAAGATTTTCAGTTACCTACTCAATATAAAGTTTTGACTTGGCTCAAAGCGAACGAATTCTCTCTTTAGTCCTAGTCCTTTCGCTCAATTCCAATTCTAATTATTTATCAATTCATTAGACAATCTTCTTTGGATGTAAAGGTACAAAAGATTTCTTAAGCTATATGAAATGAAATTTAGGTATATGCATATACAATGCAGTAGAACTTATGGTTCGCCCGGGGTAGTACTGCCACCACACCTGGTAATCTGCCGCCAAGCAATGATGAACTCGTGTTGCTGTGTTCCGGTGGAAGAGTAGAAGTTGCAGGCGCATGAGATGTAGTTACCCCGTCTCGGGGTGATGGTCACAACGCAATGCGACTTGAGTCATCTGCTACTTGGTCGAGAGGACCTGAGTGGTACTGCTCTTGTCTATGGGCGGCGATTACCACTACTACAGGTGGGCCGTCAGCTCGTTCCGTCACTTACAACACACAAAAAAAATGAAAATGTAGTTGATAAACTCTAAAACCGATTTACCGACCATGAATCTTGTCAACTCGTCGATCATGAAAATTGGCAGTGTTCTTTCATGGAAGGTTTTTTGTTACCCATTTTACCAATGGCAGAAAAACTTAAGCCGGGTTCTGCTAGTATTCGATAAAACAAATTGCTTAAATTAGTAACGGCCCAATATTATACTGTTAAAGAAAATGACCCAATTTTCTCAAACTGTCCCACTTTTACCAGATGCCAAGTCGGAATGTCGGTGTAATCGCCTGGAAATGTCTTGGCCGTGCCAATTTTTGATATCATACATTGCACCAGACATACCTAACTGTTATTCAGTTTACCTCACACAAGATCATGGAAATGATAGAGGATCATAGAAATAAGGTTTGAAACTGACTAACCTACCGTTCGTCGTACTGTGAAATACATATAATAACTAGATCAGTTCAATAAATAATGTACGCTTATAACTTATATACTTATGTACAAGTATTTGAAAATATATTTTAGGAAATTAATTAGTTAAAATAGTGAATTATCATCTAAACGACTTTCAATAACCTAGTAAAATCATCTAAATGACTGTGAATCAGAAGTAAAATCCTTCTTCAATATACAAAATCAAAGAGGCAAATCTATCATCCAATTCGCTAGGCGTAAAACGCTTTTGCATATGTCTGAGCCAATTTACCAAAGCTTTGCGTACGCACAGAATTCCAATTCGGTGGGTATTCGGATTAGTTTTCTGATTGTATCTCACAACCGATAGGATCCATACATCAAGGGCGTCAAACATAACGCAGTTATTACACGCGGAATATGTGACCGAAACATTTGAAACGGCTCCCAAAAGACAGATCACAATGTCACTGGATAGGACTTTAGTAATGTCATTGAAGTGATACTGATCGTTTTGGTTTAGCCCAAATCATGTACATGATTCTGTCTGTAACTGATTATTTAAATGATAAATCGCTATGGTCTGATGTCGCTTTGCTCCACGACACAAAAAATATCTTATAATATCTTAAATATTCCTCTGTTATGTAGTCAAAGTAATGTGACAAAGTAAAATAAACTGAATTTAACATATATTTAAGTATATATAATACAATAATTTGTTTGTTAATAGGAAAACAACCGATTCCATATATTTATGATCCTATATCCTTGTTCTAAAGAAGTTTACTTTTATAAGTTTTAATTAACAGTACTGTTTATTGTTTCAGGTAAATATTTTAGCAGAGACAAGTTACAAATTTCAAATTAAGTCAAAAGGTAAACGAAAACGAACGAATTGAAGAACTTTTCTTCATTTACTTACTTATTTGTATAAAAGATTGGTGCTTAATTAAGATTAAAATCTTCTGTCTGAAATTATAAAGTCTAATGAGAATTTTGCTTAGTTCATAGTGAAACGCAAGGTTTTATTATGGTGAGAATATGGTTTTAATAATAACTTTTTGACTTCAAATAATTATGAATAAGTATTTTAATTACAAAGCAGCCTAATGTGTAAGAATTTTCCAAACGATTATTGTTATATTTTTTAATTTATTGCTTTGTGTATATTCAGTCGTCTACAACACATATTGTTTTTATTATAACACGCAATACGAGAAAATGTATTAGTACTTTTTGTATCACACATAGTTATTGAGTGTGCAATCGAATCAAGTGCTTTTATCACGAACTCTTGAGCAGCAGTAAAATACACTTCAATGAGAACCCAAATGAGCAATTTACATTAATATTAATACAGTCACTGAACGAACACGTAGTGACTTTACTCCTCTGCCTTCAAGAACAAATTTCCGTAATCAAGTTCCGTAACCAAATTCGATATCCGGAACGACATAATACGGGTGCAACTATTGACTGGCGGTGTGATGGTTCTATGAAGCCTGAAGCCCTTATGAACTGTTCAAGGGTGATTGGATCGTGATACTGTGTTCAATAACGTGTAGGATTTTTTATATATGTAGATCTCGATGATCTGTTGAACGTCTGCTACGCAATTAATGAATTTGCAGGCAACAAATAATACTGAATAATATATAACAGGACAGATTTATTAACTGTGCCTTCGTTTGTTAAAATGTCAAATGTAGTACTTAAATGTCTCTTCGTTAATATTATAAGATCTTTTTGGTTATATTAGGCACATTGGAAATTGCGGATAAATCAAGCGTAAAGTTGGTATGAAGTGGAAACCTCTTGAGAGGATTAATCTATTAAAGATTATCTAAAGATGGCTCTTCATACCGGAACGGTGCTCCAGCTGTGATTAACAGTCGCGTCATCTGAGTCTCGATAATCTATTTTTAACGTTTACGTAGATTTTAGTTGAAAACTGTAATAAAAGATATTTTAAATAGTAACAAGAAAAAGTTTTATTTTCTTAAGAAGTGAATATTTTTGTGTTTATTTATTGGTTCCGATTTTTTTTTTTTTTATAGTAGGCGAAGTTACTCCTTGTTACATCAGCTATCTGCCAGTGTAAGTCCCGTCAAAATCGGTCCAGCCGTTTCAGAGATTAGCCGGAACAGACAGACAAAAATTGTAAAAAATGTTGTTTTGGTATATGTACCGTGTATACATCCATATGCACTTAGTAAAAAGCGGTTATTTTAATATTACAAACAGATACTCCAACTTTATTTATTTGTATAGATATAACACAAAACAAATATTTTTCTTTCTTTCTTTCTAAATTCAGACATATCTTCAAACCAAAGGAGCGCGATTTATATTAATATAAATTGAATTACTTACGGACGTGTGTTGACTGTAATAAGATCGATGTTATGTGTTCAGTTTGATTGGATAGAGTTTCATTTGATGTTGTTTTCTTCGCTCTATTCGTTGTTTATTTGCCAGCGAGCGCCGCGTCTATTGAATGATACAATTTCACGAGCAACTTAACATTATGGGGTTTCTGGGATACCTCTGTGCTTCGATTGTTATGATGGTTTTGAAGATAGGGCCAGAGAGGCATACTTTTTGACCGTGTTCTAGGTAACAATAGCTTCATCGGACCATGTATATCTAGACTAAATTATTAATTACTAGTTTCTGCCCCAGTTGTCACCCGCTTAGTGTCGGTATAAAAAGTGGCCTGTGTGTTATTCCAGGTTATCTTTGTTAAAATTTCAGCCAAATTGGTTCGGTAGTTTTCGCTTGAATGACAAACACCCAAACAAACTTTCGCATTACTACTCAGCATATTGTCTACGCATTATTATGTTCCGTTTTGAAACGTTGCCGGCGGAATTACAGACATATTAGACATTACATCTTTAAGTCTCAAAGGTATCGAGGTCGAAGCTTGTAAATATAACAGTATTTATATACGTTTATTTATATATATTGATTACTAGAACGATCCATAGAATTTGCTTTAAACGACATATAAAACCAGAACTTGATAAACCCATTCAAAATGATTATCTTAGGTATTGTCTATTTTTACTTATTAATGACATTACTTAATTATATTATTCAGAATTTTGTCATTGCCATTCCGCTATCTTGGCGATTAATTATTTCCACAGTGGTCTAATTACAATGGACCGCAGTTGCTTGCTACATTAATTATATGCCTTTTCATTTAGGGAAGAATAATCTATTAAAACGACTGAAATGATTATTCATGTTTTTTTGTTTACTATTTACTGGGTAGCATTTTTCCTACTCTATCTATCTAATTAAGCGACTATGTAGCTAATAAATAAATAAATTTTGTAATAAAGAAAGAAGAGAAATAAATAAAGAGTGGTCTGATTAAGGTCGTTGATAAAAAAATTCTTCAATGATATAAATTTAATTATTATGAAAAACAAAAAAGTCACGATTTTTTTTCTACAAAATGCAAACATATCAACTTTCCCACAAGGGATTTTAGAATTCACAATCAAAAAATGTAAATTTCAACTACAAATGACGAGGAACATTTTCATTTTCTTGCCTTAGAAACGTAGCTTGTACTATCAGCATTCCTGGAACGTAGCGTTTTCATGACCGAATTGAATAAGTATGAATTTCTATGATAATAGAATATCTTAAGAGGCGTTTACTTTTTCATTAGTTGTTTGAACTATTTTCTTATCTATCGCTTATGGGTAAATTGAATCAGTTACATTTAATCTTAATTTAACTAAACCCTTTAATACAAATTTAAATTTCCTTGGAATGCCTCTCCCCGAGATTGTGAATCCTGACATTAAAACCAATTAGTGTAAAATGTGAAACAAATTTCATTACGAGCGATTAGTACCTACCTACCCACGATGGCGACATTGAAGATGAGCAAAGAACAATACAAGTATGTCTGCGGAGTGCCAAGTTTGATGGAAAAGATTATGCAAACGAGTACATTACCATTAATAAACATGTTCCATCGTCTGTAACAAACAATGGCCCAAATAAATTGCAAACGATCCTTTTGTTAGAATGTGCCTTAGTTTTTCATGTTTATAATATCATGGAAAATTCCTTTAGATTTGTGGAAATAACATATTTGTCATAATGTATCAGGCCTCACAGCTCAATTGGTAGTAACTCTGCCTTCTGTGCTGTAGGTCGTGGGTTCGATAGAACTTACGCCAAGTTCTTCCGGGGAATGTACTGCCACCATGTCTGTTTCCGCTGACACAGTACGTTACTGTGTTCTGGTTTGAAAGGTGTGGTTGTCGGTGAAATTACAGGCACGTGAGACATTCCGCCTTCACAACTCAAAGATACGGGCGTATACGACGTGACTTGGGTCTTGTTGTCCCTAAGTAGGGGAGGACCCAAGTCGCTTTGCTTGTTATGGGAGAGGTTACCACTTAATACCAGGTAGCAAACTGCTCGTTCCGTAGTTGTTTCAGATAAAAAAATATTATTATTACATTATTATATTACATATACACTTATATACAGTAGGTACATCACTGCAGTCAGTATTCTATTGGAGGTAACTTGTATCTGATATAATTATGAGTTAGTTACCTTGCCAACTCTCAACCTTATTCAAGGCATTTAATAGATAAATCTTTGTTAATAATCGACTATTACACTTGTGTACTCATTTGTACGTATTTATTAACTAGCATTTCATCGTTCGTGACCGGAAACACTATACGCCCGTCACAGAAAAATGATAGTGTTGTGATATGAACCGTGAAGATTCAAGGTGAAGACGTCCCTAATAGAGATGATAGAAAAGCCGAATAATCAGTCATCGCGTGTACGCGAAAAGAAGAATATTTTAATATTAATATATTTAATTAACAAGAACAGTGATTTCACTCAAGATGCTCTCCATAGGTAAGCTGACCACTGTTACTGACCATTTGTCTGACGAAAATAGCTTGTAGCACAACAAATTATGTCGCAGAGAAAGTTGTAATATGTCAGTTGAAACAATTAAAATACTAAAGAATAGTTGAGAAATATTGCAACAAGAGAGCAAAATCGTATGTTTGTGTTGAATTCCGATTTTGATATAAAAACAGATTTAAATTTGAATAAATAACGTTAAGAATAATTAAATAAATATAGGCTAACATTTCAAACAGCGCCATCTAACCCTGACTAAGCATAGCTTGTACTAAGGCAAGACAACTGATAGAATACTCTATACTTTTTTGTAGAAATAATACATATCAACACCCAGACAGAACAATATAATGCAACATTAATTTGTCAACCAAGTAAACATGTATGTTTTTTTAAATAAATTTAAATTTTGCTAAAATAAAAGCCGTAAAAAGTCATTTTCAAAGAGCTAAAAGCCGGACTTACGTCCATTCCTATTCGGGTCGTTCATACGTATTGCGGGTTTGTTGTTTTGTTTGTGTTGAGGACACTTGATATGTATTTCTCCTGGCATCCTGTTACATGACACCCTTGAGGACGTTGAATTTCGGCACGAAAACAAGATCCTATGATATGTGATGGGGTACCGTAAGTACCTAACGTGGTTATGTGTTCGGGAAAATGGAAGTATCTTGTAAGAGTGTTTGCGCAGAATTCACGATTGGAAAACTGTGTCGCTCTTTTCTTCTTGTATTAACGTCTAACTAGGTATAAGGGGCGTCATAGACGTCTAGAATCTGTCTATTTTTCGACGGTGGTTTCTGTTTTTTCATCTGTAATTTCTAGTCTATTTTTCAATACAAAGTAGCCTAAGTTACTCATTATAACATCAATCTGCCAGTGGAAGTCCCGTCAAAATCAGTCCAGCCTTTTCGGGCATAAGCCGGAACAAACAGATAGATTTTTTATAAAATGTATTTTAAATATATATAAGTAGTATAGTATACTTACAAATAAATAATAAATAAAATAAATATTGGCGGACATTTCACACAGCGCCATCTAGCCCCAAAGTAAGCTAAGCGTAGCTTGTAACATAGGAACCAGACAACAGATATAATAATTATATACTTTTTTAGTAAATACATATCCAACACCCAGACACAGAAACATCAATGTTCGTCACACAAATGTTTGTCCTGGGTGGGAATCGAACCCACGACCTACAGCGCAGAAGGCAGGGATACTACCAACTGCCTGTCGTATGCATTTAGTAACAAGCTGTTATTTTTACATAACAAACAGACACTTCTATTTCAATGATTTGTATAGATGACGTAATGATAATAACTAAACGAAACTGAAGGATTTGTACGTGGTTTCCACTCACATTGTAAGCGAATTTACAGAAAACATATGGAAGATTTTGGATAGCTGATAATGATTTCACCCGGACTTCTCGTTAAGTACAAGTGTTATGAACAGTTTCACGGCTTCATGTTTATTTAGGAATGATTTAATAAAGAAATCGTTTTCTGTGAGAGTAACGTGAGAACAGTACCTATGTAATATAATATATCTATACAAATATTGGTGGACCTTTCACACAGCGCCATCTAGCCCCAAACCAATCATAGCTTGTACCTTGAGAAGTCGATAACTGAAAGAAGATTAGAAGCCTTTTGTAATAAAAATACAGACCCCGAACATACATGTATATACGTCACAAAGTTGTTTTTCCTGGGTGGGTATCGAACCCACGGCCTACAGCGCAGAAGGTAGTCAGTACCAACTAGGCTATGAGCAATAGCTGCGGTGACCTCTTATTACCCAATCTTAGCACGATACTAACCCACAGTGAAAACTTGCCCATTGGCCGTTCCCTTCAGGGTAAAAGGTTAGGGTTGTTTCGATATGTTTGCAAGCGGCAAGGTTTACAATGCTTAGTTACATCTCAGGGAAATACATTCACACAAAACAAATTAAAATTTTATTAACACGCAGAACTAATTACACGATCTATTTACAAACTTGCCATGCCCATTTCTGCCGCCAAGCAGTAACGCGTTCGCGTTACTGTGTTCCGGTTTGGAAGGTGTGGTTGCCGGTGAAATTACAGGCACATGAGACATTCCACCTACACGTCTCAGAGTTATGGGCGCATACGATGCGACTTGAGTCTTGTCGTACCTAGTAGGGGAGGACCCAAGTCGTATCGGTGTTACGGGCAGAGGTTACCGCTTAACACCAGGTGGGCCATCGGCTCGTTCCGTGACTGTATAACATAAATAAAAAACTTATAAATGATCTAATCTAATCCCTAACAGTACTCTTTAAGGCCATGTGTTCCCGGTTTTGCCTGTTTTAGAATTCATTTTTGATAGGCAAATTATAACATTTTAAATCTGAAATAAATATATATTTAATATACATTCTTTCTCTTTACAATGTACCCGTTCAATACACGATGCAATACAATTTTCTCGATAGAACAAAATACTGAAGTAACTTCGATTTGCAGTTTTTTTTACAAGTAAATTTCATTGTAAACGAGTACTATAATACTCCATATTTTATAAATAATATCAATGTATAGGTAATTCATTTTAGAATCGATTCTACCCGATCGTTTTTTCATTGAACTTATAATTTTTTTTTATCGATTATTTCAAGTAAATTTCGATCCACGCGTGATCACGCGTCGCTTCCCAGTGTCCCGCGGGACGTTACCGAGGTGAGACCTGTGCCAAATTTTTGCGCGCGCGCTTCGCTTCTGTTCCGTAAATGATAATAATTCGAACTAAAATAATATTGCACTAATAAATACCATAGTTTAGATTTTGTTTGTTTATTTGTCATTGTGTAAATAGTTTGTAATTTATAATAGTAAAGACAATTTGCCGCAAAGCGCACGGCTCGCTTTGCGGCAATCGCGGGCAACTCTTGGTAGCGTTAAATGCCTATTTCGCTTGGTCTACCCGCCCTTAATCGAGTTCATGCGATATTGGATTCTGTTGCTTTGTAATAAGGTCATTTCGGGAGGGTAATCTTGTGAGGCAACTGCTTCGGCGAGTTTGATGACGCATCAACAGGTGATCGATTCTTCAGGTAATGTTTCCCGCCTTAAAGGGCTTCAGTGCCGGATAATAATAACATAAGTGATAGCTTATGTGCAGCATAATAAAGTTATTCATGGAGGTAGTATACGATAGTGGGGTAAGTACTGAATTTACTGTTCCATAATCTATTTTTTATTTTGTCTATTTGACTGGCTCAGTTGGTATCCCTGCCTTCTGCGTTGGGGTCGTGGGTTCGAATCCCACCCAGGACAAACTTGTGTGACGAACGTAAATGTTTGTTCTGTGTCTGGGTGAAAATGTATTATTGTATGTATTTACAAAAAAAGTATATAAGTATTATATCAGTTATCTGATTCCCATGATACAAGCTATGTTTTGTACTTTGGGGGCTAGATGGCGCTGTGTGAAATGTCCACCATTATTGTTATTACAAATACGGAAATTCATTTCGGTAGTGAGGACATGTCCCACATAAAATGATGAAAATGCATAAGCAGTGGACGGGCCATTGTGTCGGCTGTGGCCCCGGAGGTACGGTCTTGTGAATTGCCGTACGTAAGGTCAAGGGGATCTAAATCATCTAAACGTGGAGATGTTGACGATACTGCGCTGTCTTGCGGCCTTGTGGACCATCTTAACATTATTATGCATTAGTTTCAAGTCGCGTTTTCTGCGATTCGTTTATCTGTAGAGTTTTGGAACTAAAGTACATTTAAATTTAAAGCTTAATTGGTCATTTTTTATGAAACGTTTCATAATATTTCTTTTAAACCTCTTTTAAATAAATTAGTTTGTAATATACCCGGTTATTGCAAGTTTCGTTTCATATAGATCTTTTCTATTACCGACTAGCTATTAGTCGTTCCCATGATTAGTGATCACACAGAAGTGTAGTGGAAAAGGAATTCTCTACGAAATTCGGCAAAGAGCTTCGAAAGATGATATATTTTTATTTTGAGCTATGTAATATTGCTGGGTTGGGCGTATCAAACTATTCGATTTCATTCATGTTTATTATAATGTACTAAAACCAAAAATTTGAAGACACATGTCAAGTACACGAAAAGAGCCTCTTGGAGGCGCACTTAAAATTCTATCACCGCACTGGCTCGATAGAACCAGTGACTCGAATAGTAGTATTATATATTAATAATTAGTTTTCTTTCAGTTGTAACCTTCTTACCAATTTTCGCTGTCTAAATTCAACGCAATTTAATTAAGTGTCAATAACATTAACGGAAAGTAACAAAACGAAACAAGGTCCTTTATTCTTCATCCACATTACTCAGTAGACGTTTTAAGGGCATTAAAGTTTTTACTGCCCGTTGGCCATAGGATTTCATTCGTTACTAAAGAGCTGACAAACTTTCGCTTAATGCTCCTGAGGGCGACCTTTTGAATGGGAATATCAAAGTTTTTAATGTTATGCAAAATTATTTAAACTGAAACAGTTATGTGGAGTAAATGTTTTCTGGTTTATTCGGCAGAGGTAGGTTATTGGTGCGTCATATTAACTACCAATCTTTGAATTGACTTATATTCCTATTTATTTTATTTTATTTTTCATACTGAATCTACAGCTCTTATAATAAATAAGTGAACTCTTTACTCATCAATTTTTTTATATAGGTATCCTAGTATTACGACAAACACTCGACTTATATAATTAAGGACCAATATGTCAAAACACTATAGGCTGATATTCCGAAAAAACTTCGCTCTGTGTAAAATACGTCAGTTTCGAGTTAATATTAAGTAAGGCTAGTTGTTTTGACCGAGTTTGTTAGTTTCGTGAGGTTATATGAGGAGGACTTAGGTATTTTTCTCTCCTTCAACGTCTTTCGCTAACATTTGATGAGAAAACTTTCTGTTTGCCGTTCCGTTACACTTTCGTCTGTAACTGATAATTTGGGGACTCTAACGAGTTAGTTCTGTAAGCTGCACGTCTCTAGTTAAGTTGTGATATCGTCAGAATATTTAATTTTTTCAAGATGAAATGTCTGACTTATTCAGTTAAAATCCTAAAGTAAAAAAAAAGGTCCAAAGAACATTCTCACCCTTACTAATGGTGTGGCGCGTTGAAGTACAACTAAAACGTTATGTTATGGTCCATTATGGTACCGAATCATACACATTTATGCTCTTTATATTTTTTGTTATATACGTTTTAGACAGATCTACTATTTCTGAGCTTTAGATTATTTCATATCCCAGGTATTTTGAGTGTGCAAATTGTATGGGATATTAGTTTTTGAGGCCGAATTTTTTTACTTTAGCCTAATGCTCTTGACACTAACCTTTGAATGATAATATCAAAGTTTTTGATTTCGTGATTATTTAAACTTAAAATGTTACATAGAATGCGGCTTGTTCAATCTGGTTGCAGTTAGAGACCGTCATCATAACTACGAGGCCCACCTAAGTAACTATTCCCCCTTTTTAATCTTAGGTTAAGTTGCGCAATGTAATGATTATTATGCATTAGACAATTGTAATGGTAATGACAATTGTATGAAGAGTTTCTGAAGATTCGAAGCTCGTAAACGTGCGTGAATGGGGCATTTCAATAGTAGTCAACGCCGATGAGCCACAGTAATTGTTGTAACATAACTTATTCTGCGATTCATCAGCAATGCACGCAATAATGGACTGTGGTCAATGCGCTGCCTTGCTGCGTTTTCTAGGGTTACCACTTTGCGGGCCACACACATTTGGATGTAAATATAATCAAAAGTTGTATCAAAGAGGCTCAACGGAAGGGAAATATTACTAACGATACACAAATCTTGGATTGCTCTTCCTTTGGACTTCCGCTTGGCATTATATTTGGGACACCATGAAACTGATTCGTAAATGAGTCGTGCCAGCCCTGGCACCGATGTCGTGAATATTCATCATGCACTCCAAACACTTCGCTTCGTTTACGATTGGTACAGAATTGTTTTGCCTAAAAATATTATCCATTTGCGAGTAAAAACGGAGTTTCGATTATTTATTGTGATTTTATGTTGTTAAATACATTTTGGGGTAAAATCGTGGCAGTCGGGATCACATTGCAACAGATGATATTTTTTCGCCATAAAAAACTTTGAGTTTTAACTGGGATAATATAACTATTAAATTCTGTCATGTATTGCATAACTACAATGTTTTCTAAAGTTCTATTTGGTGTTCTTCTATTTACAGAGATTCTTAGCTAAAAGTTTATCGTTTAGTAACCTTTGCTATACTTATATCTAAGTATAGCAAGAGGTATTAATTTTATGATAACGATCGGACACGAACTACCACCCTGATTTTGTTCCAAAGCCATAAGTTTGTAAATACACATAGGTTAGAACAGTTAGTTACTGTATCTACTTAGAAAATAACTGCGGATATTTTCCATGCTAAGCGGGCGCCTGATTCATTATGTAAATTACCGCTGCGTAATATTGCGTGCAGAGAAATGCTAGGCGTTTTCAAAAATATTTCTTCGTATTTCATATTTTTACACGTTCATTAGAATGTTATGTTTAATAACTGTGTCGCGCTACGCAAAATCAAATAAACATGAGAATAAACACTTGATCATAACTGTGTACATTTACTGGATGAATGTCTAATGCTAAATTTGTGTTTTGGTCATTCTAGCCACAGTCACTGTGAAATAGTTCATCATTTAGTAAATACTTTAAAATAACGAACAAACTGCTAAAATTCTAAATTTTTGCCTCTGTTATGACACTCCAAGTCAAAAGTCAAATAAACCTTTCCACGAATCACTTTCGTATAGGAACATCAGGAAAGAAAAATAGGATTCCTACAAATGCGCTTATCCAGCATCGTTGGTATTGAAACCGTTTTCCTATATGTTTGCAGGAATGTGGAATCTTATTTTCCATCTCAGATTAAAAGCGTGGAATCTGATGAAAATCATCGCCCCTCGAGTCTTGAGTGGAACATTCAGACTATGTTACGATGTTGTACCTAAGTGAGTTGAGAATAATAAATATCACGAGTTTTTTAATAAAGTCTGCAGACAGGTCTTTGCCCTTTGTTTTATGATATGATTAGATGCTCTCGCTGAGGTCGTGTCAAGCACAAGATACCATCGTGTAGTAATATAATGTTATGTGTTCACGTCATTTGATGTCAACATCAGTGTAAAGCTATATTTTCCATATATTTTAGTATAAACACGAACCTAACACATTTCTCTTAACAATGTTATGATAAGAAAAATGGACCAATGTTTTCGGGGATATTTGAGTTTTGAAATGATTAGTTAGTAATACTATGGAAAAAATATCTAGCTATATGTTATTAGACAATATTGATTTTTCATTATCGTACGGACCATAAACCGGTTTAGACGATCGAACTTCAATATTTAGAAATTAATGATTTCATGCCGAAACAGTTATTAATATTCGATAGCATGATTAATGTCAATCAAATGCTATTTATGGTGGAATTAACCTTTTCCTACAGGCCCTATTACTTATTCATCAAACGATAATTTAGTCACATTCCCTATAGAAAATTCATATATGAAACCATACGCCGAAAATATACGAGACCAGTAATGTTTGTTTGAATTGAATGTAAAATTCTTGAGTGTAAAAAATCTATATTAAATTGTATGTAAAATTCTAGATTACGTTTGGTATTAAAGTATTTCGGTGTGAAAATTTCGAACGAACGGAATTTCGCGACACTTTGTTATAATAATGTATAGTGATAGATGCTTTGGCATTATTTTGAGGCATGTGATTCCGAACTCTTTCGATTCAATTTCAACTATTTTAATTTTATCTATCATCATAAAATAAATAAGGTATATCAGATTCGGCGCCTGACTTCGCCTTAGTATCGCGTGTGGGTTTGCGTGTTCCAATCCGACAGGTGTTTGTACATATCACATTACGAGAATTTTATATATACGAGATCTTTTTAAAGATTTTATAATCGCAATACTGTTCGCCGACATATTTTATATCGAATTTTTCTATGAAACATTAGTAAATATTGATATTCCATCAAAACATACACATTATATTTGCAATCATTAAAAAGCCTGTAGAAATTCGTATGACATACGAATATCTTAGAGTGAAAAGGTCCCATTTGTTTTGCAAACAAAGGTCTGATCTAACACGATTCACCAAGTATTGCTTATTTGATTAAGATTTGTGGAAATATCTTTCCGACATCTATACAATATTTTCCAAATATAGGTCTCAACTTTTCTAAGCCTTTCACCTAGCCACCATACAAAGTCTTAGTTAATCTGTAAACCCGTCGTCAACATATATTTACATATGACAAATATGATTGTCTTGACTGACCAACTGACAGATTGAGGATTGAGTGATTGACAATATAGAGCCTATAATATGTTCTATTTAAAATATATGATTTTGTTATTGGCACCTTAAGAAAAACGTTTCATACTTTACGCTATATAGAGTATTGAATCAAAATCACATGCCAAATGATAGGCTATAGGATTAAACTATAAAAGCGTTAATTTAGTGTAAAATTTTTAAAAACCTTGTAACCTGGAAATAATACCAATCGAGTCGGTCACGGAACAGTGGACCGATATTTTCTCCATTAGATAGGTATTTGGTTTATGTTGCCAACCATCACGCAATGTTCTCATCGCCACAACAATTATTATTTTTTCTGCTACTAAATACCGCTCGTAAAAAACGTGTCTGGTCTTTTCGGACTATTTGAGAAAGGTCTGGAAATTCCATCAATAACCAGTTTTTTTATTGATTGAGTGATGAGACAGTTGATTTTAATAATCTTTTTTTGTTTATTTATAAATATAGGAATAACCTTTTTGCTCATAAAAGTCATAAGAAATATTGAGTCTGTTGAACGACAGAAGATTATATTAATAAATTGGCAACTGTTGACAAATAGGATTCCTTTCCTACTTAGGTATGGAAAGACCCAAGTTGCATTGTATTATGCCAGTAATTTTCAGACGTGAAGGTGAAATGTCTTATGTGCCTGTAATTTCACTAGCAACGATACTTTAAACCGGGACACAGACACCGAGCAATTTTGAACTAACGAACCTTAAGATCAGACCACCCAAAAAAATACAGAGGCAGAAATATACAGATACATATAAAATACAGAGTAGTAGTATCTGTATAATCCGACATGCTCTCAGGATCAGTAGCACTCAACCAAAAGCTTCGCCATCCCATCTGATAGTCGTTAGCGATATGAATAAATAAATCGTGGACGCCTTAAACGTTATATACTCTGCCTTAAACGTTATACTCAATTTGATCGTTCTGACTATAAAAAAAAATAGACTAAAATAGTGGCTATGCGGCCCTTTCTATTTAAAATTGATATTGTTATTGGCAGCTTAAGAAAAACGTTTTATACTTTACGCTATATTTTTCTTATCTTGAGTCGAGTATGGTCTCTACAAGAACAATTTGCATTAATTTCTTGAACATTAATCTCGAGACTAAGCTTGATTTGGTAATCGAACAGAAACGTTCGGTATCAGTAGATTCACAAATCTCAATGTCAGGCATATCTTAATAATTGATTGCCTTACATATTCATTATTTATCGAATCCTAATTCTACGAAAATTGGAATATTATCCCGTTTGTAATTTGGAACGATGTTGTTTATTTCCCCGAATCTTCCACGAATTTTGATTGAAATAATAACTCCCAGGAAATTGAATATAGTAACTGTACCTTTGTGATTACTTATTGAAGATCAAGTTGTCGTTAATTCATTCGCTAAACCTACGGAGGCTTAAGAGTCGCGGGTTCAATTCTGAAATCGTTTCATGGCACGCGTGGTTATTTATTTTTAAATGTTCTCTATGTCTCTATAAAGACGAAAAAATCGAATGATTTCAAAATTATCTTGTAATTACAAAACATATTCACCATTTTCTATAAGATCACCTGACGAACAAAATGTAGGTTCATGCCTTCTCTAGCTTTTTTTATTTGTTAAATTGTGTCCTTCACGCAATGATATAAATAAAAAATGAATTCCAATAGTCCAATAGACTAACAATGGAACGTGATTTATATTAATGTCTCAGCTAATAGCAGGTAGATTCTGACTTTCCGCTATCATTTAAGCGTGAATAGAACTTTAGCACGAAATAAAGATACCCGACGATAGTCGATGATCAAGTCTTTATAAGTATAAAGTTATTAATCAAAATTAATGATGCCATGAAAGTCTGAAGATTCCACGTGTTCGCGTAATATCATACCTCAGTAGTGGTAATAGTTTAATAATAATAATACTATTGTAAAAACAAAGTTTATTAAAACTACATAAATACATGACCACATACGGTTGCTTTAAAATTCGCTTTAATTGGAAACTAGTGCTCGAATCGACATTTTGTTTTTGTTTCGTTTCAGCCTTAATGTCACGTAAACTCGGTTAAAAAGAGTAATGGGCAATTTTAAAGAATCGATTAAATGATAACACATTTTATTTATCTAAGAAGAGTGAAAGCAAGAGCTAAGATGATAGTTCCTACCTGCATTCAAAACAAGCGTTCCAAGGCTTGATTCCTGATCTGGGCAAACATTTGAATTATGAGATCTTTGTATTATGAGTGCTTTCCTTAGAAGGGTCGTTGTTTGAGTGTAATTATCTTATGAAGTTCATAGCTGTTTTTTGTATTTGGGACGTTGAGAATGGATTTTTAACAATCAAGTATATTTAAATATATCCCGGTAATTGGAACGAAGTTCCTTATCGCGCGTTGTGAAAGGGGGCTAGACGGAAAAAATTCTTACGAAAAGTTGTCACGACACTTTTTTCCTTGTTTCCTACTTCAGTTACCACAAGCCAATTATTACGAAAATTGAGCCTACTGATTAAGTTTATATTACATTATATTTGTTAATAATAAAAAAAAATATAACTTAAAAAAAAAAAAAAATTGATTACAATTCCTTCACTAATTAATCGAAAGGAACTTCGTTCCATCCGGGTGTCCCTTGACACCTCAAGTTTTTTATTATAATATTTAATGCTTTTCTATTAAATCGATATACAATTTTAAATAAATTCTGTTACAGTAGGGCCCATAACTGACCCATTGTTTCTTAGCTCGCTGTATACGAAAACACAACGAAAATATATGTATTTCTTGTTTTGTTATCATCCATCATTTCCCAACTAACCAACATTTTAAAACAAAACCATGTGTCTCGTAGCTCGTAGCTTTACGGTGTAGCGAGCGCTCTACGAATGTCGTAGCAGGTGGAATGGTTGCATATCATTGTGATCGCGAAGTTTCTTCCTACTCTTATATTGGAATAAAAGCACTTCCAGCTTTTTGTCATACATGCATCTTGCTGAGAATGTCGTCGGCGCCTCAGGTGGTATATAACACTGTGTGTAACTCTCTAAACTCTCGTTCAAAGTCGAGATGTCTTGCCATTATTGACTGACCTCATAGCTCAGTTGGTTAGTAACCCGACCTTATGCGCTGTAGGTCGTGGGTTCGATCCCCACTCAGGACAAACATTTATGTGACATTTGTAACATTGATGTTTGTTCTGTGTCTGGGTGTTAATATGTATTATATGTATGTATTTACAAAAGAAAAGTATATAAGTATTATATCAGTTGTCTGGTTCCCATGATACAAGCTATGCTTAGCTTACTTTGGGGCTAGATATCGCTGTGTGAAATGTCCACCATTATTATTATTATTATTATTATTATCAGAATTGTTAATTAAAAACTGCTCAGAAAATAACACTGCAGATATATTTATTCCCTAGACTTGCCCTGCGGGATCCACCGATACCCCTTTAATTAAAGCTCTATAATAGGTTTAATTTGCTTGTGTTGCGTATTTCTCTTTGATATTGAAATTTTGTATAGATTAAATTAACTTGTAATTTGGGTTTATTAATTTGTTTATACGTCTGCGGTTTAATATTCTTAAACAGATTTATTAATTATAATGATAAGGAAGTGTAAGTTCGAACTGAAACGTGGTAGGTTGTCAATAAAATAGTGTAAATGGTTACCTGCACAATGTTGGTGATTCTGCTAGAAACCAACTAAAACTAATTTTATGTACACGCATCTCTTTTCACCAGTGAACAAAAAGATGAAGTTTAGAACTGTCTAAGTTTCGAGTGGCCTCACAGCTCAGTTGGTGTTAACGCTGCCTTCTGTAGGTCGTGGATTCGATTCCCAGCCAGGACAAACATTTGTGTGATGAAGATAGATGTTTGTTCTGTGTCTGGGTGTTAATATGTATGTATTTCCAAAAAGTATATAAGTATTATATTAATTGCGTTAATGCGTCACGTAGCGTCCATGTTTATGGGATTTTTAGTTCACACTATAGTTTATCTCTGTGACAACGACGGGGGTGAAAAAAATATGCTTAAACTTAAAAGTAAAATGTATTTTAGTTGATTGCAAACAGAATTACCACTAGTCTTAACATTAAATAGTCAATTGGAGGTCCCAAAATACGTAAGAACAACACTTACAAGTAGGTAATTTGTCCCTACGCATGATTCTCAGTCGTCGATTTATATTTCTGTCAGCTTTTTCATTTATCTGATGCACAAGCTATGTCGCCAACGCTATATTTCATTCTTCTAGTCACATACTTGTGTTGCAATATAATTCAAAACATATCTCACTGAGCAATGCCTGATGTATTTTTCAAACTACATGTTGATGAATGGAATGCCCATTTTGATGAATGGGCAATACTATCTCGAGAATTCAACTGAAATATATTTTTCAAAGTGAAAAGATCTCTATCGCTAATAGATTCAGTATTGAGTTGTTTGCTATTTCATCTGCACTTCATCATAGACGTTAAAAGAGCATGAGTAAAGAAACACCGTTTTATTTGACTGGCCTCATAGCGCAGTTGGTAGTAACCCTGCCTTCTGCGCTGTAGGTCGTGGTTTCGATTCCCACCCAGACCAAATATTTGTGTGATGAACATGTATGTTTGCTCTGTGTCTGGGTGTTGATACGTATGTGTTTATAAAAAATAAATAATTAAATATTATATCAGTTGTCTGGTACCCATGATTACAAGCTATTTACTTAGCTTACTTTGGACATTTCACACAGCGCCATCGCTAGATGGCGCTGTGTGAAATATCCACCAATATTTATTATTTATTTATTTATCGAGTATCGTTTTATCATGCTGCATGCAAACGTATACTCTTAAAATCTCACAAATTTTATCAAGCTACCATTGATGTTTCATTAAAACGCAGATATTTCCTCTTCACAAGTAATTTGACTTTACATGAAGCGACAGAAAGGGATATTATGTAGAAATCCAGTGCAAACGGTCAGAGGTAGTCCAGTGTTCAGAGAGAAGCGGCTCTTATCTGCGTGACATAGTATATTGAAAGAAAGAAGAAAGAAAGAAAATCAATTATTTTGTCCACTTACAAATACACACTAATAAGAAGAAACGAAATACATAAACAAAGAGATATAAAAAATGATACAAGCAGGTATATATTATTATAAACTTAGTATTTAGTGGGGCCAAAACAGGTCATGGTCCAGCTTAAAGCCTTATTGCACAGTAGGTGATAGTGCGGCAGTATATGTGATATCCTATGTAATATATAAGTATATAGCCGCCCCATATCCATTACGTTGTTAAATAAATGAGCACACCCTACTCTGCTTATCTAATAGAGTTCGCGGAACCCAAGCTTTCGATTAATTAACAGACATTGTTATGTAAACTGTGTTCGCTTTGCATATTTACTCGCGTGCAACGCGCGAAACAGAACTAACGTTTGCAAGTGGTTATTGCGTTTTGTTAATATGTAAAAACGATGTTAACTCACGTTATCTGTTATGTAAGAAATAGAAAATTCATATGTAACTGTATAATGTAAACAATAATAATATAATAAAAGTTAACTTTAATAACGCCCGTAACTCTTGAGACGTGAAGGTGGTTTTTTTTAATGTAATGTTTATGGTAGAAATTGCTGACGGCCCATCTGATGTTAAAGGGTAACCGCTACTCATAGACAAGAACAATACGACTCAAGTACTCTCCACCAAAGTAAGAGATGACTCAAGTCGCATTGCGTTGCATCCATCACCCCGAGACGGGGATGTTACGTCTCATGCGCCTGCAATTTCTCCGGCACCTACTCCATTCCACCGAACCACAGCAACACGAGTGCATCACTGTTTGGCGGCAGATTACCAGGTGTGGTGGCAGTACTTCTCCAAGTGAACTTAGCACAAGTTCTACTGCTAGTTTGGGTTGCTCCTTTCGCACCACCCGGGGGACACGTGTAGGAATTCAAAGCGTTATCACTTACGGACGCGACCAACGTACCCCCCCAATGTATAAACCAGCGGCAGTAACAATTTGTATGGAAATTAAGTTAGCCATTCATAGTTTCACTTTGCTTCCGTCATGCCTTTTGTGTCCAGTGAGTCAACCGAAACCAGTGGTTGTGTTTGCAGATAGAATAATTGTTTAAATTCCAGAAAAAAATATTCACTTCTAGTTTTTATTTGCCGCTTTCGGTTTGGCAAAACGTAAAACTTTATTTCCATTGAATTCTTAAAGAAGCGAAAGGAGAATGTAACTTCTTTTGCCTGTACTAAATTTGTTGTTGCTCTTTGAATTAATAATGTGATTGAGGAACTTAATTCTCAAAAGAAATACATTTCAGTGGTCATCATAAATCACCTAAATATATAACTGACTTTGTCTAGATTCTAAATCTCATATTAAAAAACACCGTTTATTGCGAATAAAAACTATTTTTTTCATTAGATAATGTTCGCATATTTTATTGGACATAAAGGGGCGGCCCGTCATATATTTTATTCATGGCCGGCTGTGTCGATTGGTTCACGGACGTGCTCTTATATCAATATGGTGACGTTTATTGGTATCTAAAATCAGATTTGGCTTTTTACATTTTTTGTTCAGTATGGACAAACAACGACGAAACAGGCGAGAGGTAGCTGGTTCAAATCCAGACGTGCACCTATGGATTTTCTTCTGACAGATAGATGTGTGCAATACTAAGTTCTCAAAACTGCCGTAGAACCATAAATTGGACATGACATCTGCAAATTCATTAATAAAACAGATTTTGCAATCAAATCCCATATCATTAACTACCAAGTTATTATGCGCAATCAAAATAATTTATACATCAAGATTTTTATTGTTCTATTTTGCTGTCGTTTTCCCAGTACAAAAACCGTATTAAAACTGTAACCATTAATATTGAAACCAGTTCAAACGCTGCCAAAACCCCGCCTTGAAACGCATCGTTCTTCATTGCGTAGCTTTAGTTGAAATATCTGCATTGCGTACCCACCGCCGAGCAGAAGTGCCCGTGGTCCTAATTCGAGGCCAAATTCAGAGATTTCGGGTTAAACGCGTGCTAATTTTTCGTAAGTTATCTTTCGGGAACATACCAGTTACTCGTGTGAGGAATACAAATGGAATACAAATTTTGCTGGAAAAAAACAGTCTTTTCTTTTGTGCTGGATAAAGACAGCATTTATTTTACTTATTTGTAGCAGTAGAACTACCGCCAAGTTCGTCGGAAGTACTGCCATCGTACGTGTGTGATTGTATTGTATTGTATCGTACCCATTTCTGCCGCCAAGCAGTGATGCATTCGCGTTACTCTGTTCCGATTTGAAAGATGTGAAGCCGGTGAAATTAAAAGCACATCAGACGTTCTACCTTCACGTCTCAGAGTTACGAGCGCATTAAATGCGACTTGGGTCTTGTCGTACCTATGTAGGGGATGACCCATTTCGAATGACTTGTTATGGGTAGAGATTACCACTTAACGCCAGGCGGGTCATTTACTCGTTCCGTAACTTAATCATATAAATAAAAACACGTAAAATTAAGGAGTGGATGGAAAATACGTAATGGGATTTAAAATTCAGGCCTAAAATTTGGGTCAACTGACGGCGGCATAGTTATCGATATAATAAATAAAATATTGGCGTGATTTATATAAAATATAATACTACTATTATATTTTATATAAAGTCACGCGAACTTTGCTGCTACGCTGGGCGTGAGCTTTTGTCATTAATATCCATATCTAGTATTCTTAGATTTTACCTTTAAATTTGATATTCCAACCGACTATATTTACAATTTAATTGCGTAATCTTTAAAATCTGCCCCCTTTGCGTTTCAATGTAATGTAAATCTGTTATTAGACGTACCTAAAAAATACTAAGCAAGCATCTCATAATCTTATTTGAATGGATATACATGTGGATATAGAGAAATAAATAAATATGGTTAAAAGTTTTTAAATAACTGTACAAAGCAGCAAAACGTAGAACACACCTACTTTGTAGAAATAATATAAATATAAATAAATAAATATTGGTGGACATTTCACACAGCGCCATCTGGCCCCAAAATAAGCTAAGCAAAGCTCTTATCAGTTGTCTGGTTTTTTCCTGGCTGGGAATTGAACCCACGACCTACAGCGCACAAGGTAGGGGGTAGGGGGTAGGGGGGTAACTGAGCTGTGAGGCCGGTAAATAATAAGCCTTATTACAACTTGATTTACGAGGGCATTTGTTAGATGCTCAATAGCTAGTGAGAGTACAGGAATGAACTTGTACAGGCGTGTCCTAAAACGATTAATCAAACGCGAGAACAGTATTAGAAACTGCAGTGGGGCTATTATTTCCCTTTTCACGGGTTTTATACCTTTACGATCATTAAAGTCAAAGTCAAAGTCTAAAACTTTATTTCCCTAGAACTCATAAAGAAATGGCTTGGAAACGACAATAATATTTAAAACATAAGGTCACGCGTACTTATCGCTAAGTTTGACGCCTGTTCAAACCCCATCCGACCCTCCATGGGGAGAACAGGCAAGAAACCCATAATGGAGGGATAACTTTTTTATCTAACATGTGTCTTCTTACCGGGCCGTTGTTGTACTGAGTTTTTGTGAAGTTGTATGGGGTCATCAATTCGATACGTGACCATTAGCGTTACTTAGACGCGTTCTCGAGCAAAGAACCTTGTACCTGTACGTAAAGGCACTTACTAGATGGATTGATGATATTGTCAGTCGTACGGGGAACGGTGTATTGTGGCGATTATTTATTTATTTATTCTTTTTAGATACACACAAAACTTACAGCTATTGTAGCCAAAACGTCTGAGCTAGGTTGTATGTTCATCTTGTCACAGCGCTGCTCAGACCACTTGTTTCTGTGAATACCTCTTGAAAATCTCACGACCCTGGTGTGAACAGTAGTGTTCGTCCAAGTGATGGAAATGCCATAATCATTAATGAAAATTTTAAGAAAATATTCACAACAGAAGAGAAAATTTTACTTTACAATGTTGTCTTCGCTCTAAATAACTTATAATTTTAATAACTTTTCTTGATTGTTTTGAGGTGAAAAATCAGCATTTAGTTTTATAGACCAGTTTTCAAAAACTGTTAAACATTGAAAAATTTTTACATAGTTTATCGCTACAGTATCTTAAATAGAGTGGTATTTCTTTTGACACTAAAACTAGATTTAGATAGATTTTCAAACACCTACTCGTAGGATCAGCGGTTTTGGCCGTATTTTGTCTCACATTCAGTCAGTCAATCAGCACTCCTCTAATTGCTAGAGAAAATATTTGTCTGGGAGCTACCAGAAATAAAGGAATCTGCCAGTAAATACAAGGATGAAAGAGGTAACAGCGTGGGTAGTAAAATATAAATGGGGTTGCCATTCAAAGATGCTGAATGGACCAGCGAGACGGCTCTTGGGCCCTCTTGTTACGGAAATACGCGTACGGTGGAAACGGGATCGCACCCTGATTGCGGCAACAGTATGCAAATTACAAACCAAAATTTGTGAAACTCTTCAGCATTTGAAATGCTTTGAAACGGAAAATATATATTCAAGAGCCAGAGTTCACTGTGGAAGTTAGAAAAGACAAAAATCATACTCTATAATATAGCGATCTTATTTTATCTACTGTCAATGTCAGCTGTTGTTGCTTCAAGACATAATGACTCCATTTCATATATTCCATTTCATGTCATGTCTCTTTGGTCTTTTGTAGAGAAAACACTAATGACCACACACCGACCAGTAGCGGAAAGTAAGGCTCTTTCCATTTAAACGGTCAATGTACGAGAATCTTCAAAAATTGCAACATTATCGTTGAAAATTCTGGGAATGCAGATATAATACAGACATAAATTCATAGCTCTACCCAAAAGGATAGATTTTTGTTCTATTAAATGTTCACATGGAAAATGCTTAAGCTTCTAGCAGTTATGTATGTTTCACCAAAGCGGAACTTCCTATTAATTCCGTACGAAACCGAATTCGCACTGGAAACAGTTGCATACTTAATGCGGTTAGCGTTTGCAGCTGAAAATTGACTCGGCAGGTATTCAGTTTATGGTAACACCTCTGAATGATGTTCATATTTACATGCTAAACTGCAAAACGGAACTTTGCGACTTGACTGTCTTTGAAACCAACATAATAGCAGAAACAGTAAATGCTTTCTACAAAACTTTATTTGCATTAAAACGAAATACAAAATATGACAAATGTACTACTAATATAATGTAATATAGTATCAGAATACGTTCACATACAAAGAGGTGTTGAATGAAAATACCAAAGGGTTGGGATGCGAGAAACTTTTAATATTTTAAAACGTAGTAATGAATTTTTTTGGAACGTCTCTCTCTCTCTCTCTCGATCAAATTTTGGCCTGTTTATCCTCCGTGCATGGGTTCTATATCGTTTCGGTATTCCAGCGGGCACGATAAATTGTGACTCCCGCCCGGCTACAGCAGTTATTAAGCCATATATATTTATACTGGAGATATTTTGAAAACTTTAACAGGATTATCTGCCATCATTCAACAAGCTTTTGTTATTTGATCGTAAAGCTGAATTCAACCTACGCTAATTGTGAGGACATATTTAGTTTCATCATGCATTCGGAGGGCCAGAATTTTTGTTCAAATATTTAATGAAATATTGGTGGTGTAGCCTGACCTAAATGGTCTTATAACATACTTATTTTTATATAATTTTATTTAGTAGTTAAGGCACCGTCAAGCGAAGCTACAATTTTCATGTAACAGCTAAAACGAAGTTACGGGACAGGTTACGGTAAAAGTGGTAATAATTATAATATTGCTGGATATTTCATACAGCGCCATCTTGCCGCAAAGTAAGCTAAGCGTAGCTTGTATCACGGGAACCAGAGAACTAATATAATACTTTTTTTGTATTACGTATATAATACATATCAACACCCACACAAAGAACAAACATCTATGTTCGTCACACAAATGTTGTCCTGGGTGGGAATCGAACCCACGACCTACAGCGCAGAAGGCAGGGTTACTACCAATTGAGCTATGAGGCCAGTCAAGTTAGTAATAACATTACAAAAGTTTGTGCGAAATACTTTGCCAACGAAAGGTAATATATATTATTCAGCGTTTGTGATAATGCTCCATTTCAGATACACGCCCTTAAGAGCCACAGACGCAATGCGGAAGGAAGCGAATACGTCCTGTGAAGACACAGCGCAAACTCGCAGTAGCAACTTTGCGCAACTTTAGGTAGTAAGCGAAGCTTAGTATAACATGGGTTTGTGCGTTTACTGTAAACACAGGGAACGTAAACAAGAACGAGGTAAAAGAAAGGAAAAAATATATTACGAGTATTTTATGTTAATCAATGATTAAACCGTGAATTTAATTTAAGCTTTTGTAATTTAAAGAATTGTTTCCAAATCGGTCCATAATTCATTTTATTCCATGTGATTTATGCGTATATTATTAAAAACAGCAAGAGTTTATCTTTTTGAGGGTTAAAATTATCGTGAAACTATACCATCTCGGTGAGTTACGAATATAATGACAGCGAACCAGTGATATCTGACTGCCGCTGAAAGTTTAAGGAAATAAATTATGTAATTTAGTTACTCCTTTCCGGTGACGTAGTTTTGAAGTTCCCGAATGAAATCGAAAGCAAAAAAAGAATCCCATACTGTTTGAACAACCGATAAGGGAAAGCTTTACTGCATATACGTTTACTGTGTCTAGATATTTAGAAGAGGATCCCCGTGGCTCCGTATATTTAGAGGTACCGATGAACAACTTTATGTCGCTTTTATTGCCCAATTTATACGTATTTGTTTTGGTTAGAGAGATAATCGCTACCTATCTTTCTGGGACGCGTACGGAATATTCACATTAAAGATCTACGTAAATGTATTGAGCTGTTGGTGACATAGGGTACAGAAACTGCCATAATAGTTATCAGCCATAAGTGACATGAACCAAAACAGTTTTCAGCGAAAATCACGAATAAGCAACACTACATTTCCATACAAATGTTACTCGACATTTCGAGATACCAAGTTACCTAACCGTTTTTACCGGCAAGCTGCAAGTGTCTAACTTTGTGAAGAGGTAGAGAAAATGTTTATATTGTCTGTGTCACATTTTTGTATATGTCATATACAAAAATATTTGTATATCTCAAAATCTAAGCAGTAACATACCTAGGCCACGATATAAATATTTCCAATGTAAATATTTCCAAATATATCCAATGGTTGCCTAGAAGAGATTGCTTTAAGCAATAAGGCCGCACATTGTTCTTCCCATTCAACATTTATTTCTTTTATCATTGTTTATGTTTATATTGTGGTGTACAATAAAGGGGTTTTCTATCTATCTATCTTTATTTCCGTATCGTCCGGATTTTAAAATCCGAATTTGAATCGGTAAATCGAACGATCACTTCGGCTTTGTTCAATTTGAAATTCATTGATTTACCAGCTCGTGGTCATGTTGAACGGATCATAAAGGGTATCTCGCTGGCGAGATGCATGCGTTCGAGAGTCGACCCCCCCGGTTCGTGTTAACAATGTTGACATGCCCGTATCGTCGGATTGTAGTTACAGATGAGCTGATTGTGAAGCCAGTTGCCAGTTTGGACGTTAGGATATACATTGGCGGGGTTTGACTTTGTGAGATTATTGAAACTTGTACTAAGTTGTTCTGAGTTGTCTGACATAATACAGTATTTAGAACTGTAGTACTTTGATACAGCGAAGAATATAAAAAACTTGTATTACACATAAACATTGACTACATAGCAAATAAGTCTCCTTTGACATCGGCAAACGACGATTTAAGAGAAATTTCGATAAAAGTTTTTTGTTTTAATTCAGCCTCAATTTAAGATAAAGTAGCCCCAGGGTCTTTATAAAAGCCCTGTAGAACAAATTCACGTAACGACTTAAATGGTTTTGAGAATGAAATGAAAATATCTACATTCGCAAACGGTTTTCGTTATAAACTTGGAGTACGGCTGGTCTGAATTGTTGCCATTCCCAAGATACCATTTCACAAAACTTTCACCCGATCAAGGTGCGGTAGGAATAAAGAACGGAATAATGCATGTGTGTTAGTTTGATGTTCCATTGCGACTTTTTCGTATTCTTCTGTCAGTTGCGTACTACTGCCGCAAAGCATAATAATAATAATATTAATAATATTCGTGGACATTTCACACAGCGCCATATCCTGGATTAACACATAGGCTACTTTGATCCCGGAAAAGTGCAGTGTTCCCGTGGGATTACTTATTCACCGCGGGTAACACCGCGGGGCGCAGCTAGTTGAAATAAATCGAACATGTAACGTAATAACGAGGCTGCCAAGTTAGTTGGGCAAGGTTGAGTACGTTAATTACCCGACTTCTATCTAAGTTGGATAAAATCTGTTGGATTTACGCCCGCAACTAGTTACCCATTCGTAATCTATTTTCGGTGAACGGAAGTTGTTGCGGGGCTAATCCGGAATAGCACTTAAAGAATAAACGTGACTCTATCATTTACTTCCTGCGGTTTCTAAATTTCTATAGATTATCTGTGGTATTATATGATCTTTTGTTTTGAGCTTGTAAGAACATTTAGTAAAACCGTACATTATAATATTTCTCTAGTGTATTTTTGATTTGTATTCTAACGTTTTGACCCAATTTTAAGATTACAAAATCAATTCATAGGTTATCTTTGTCTATACAATCATCTTGTGAAAATAGTTTTAGTAAACTTATTTTTCTTTATAAACTGTTAGATAAACACTACTGTACTTATTGAAATAATACGTTCCGTTTTATTTGCTAATACATACTCGTATGTATATGTGAAAATTTAAATACAAGACACCATTTTCTACATTGGGATAAACAAAGCCAGAACAGAAATAAACCACTTGAGACTAATTGCTATTTAAAAAAATAACTAGTTCATCTTTTAGTACCAGTTATTTCAAAGTTAAATGTTTTTTGCTCGTTCATTGGAAAAAAGACGGCAAAGCAAAGGAGAGCTGAATCCGTTTAAAATGAATTACTGCTGCCAGTATTCTTTAGCTGTTTTTGTGTATGGATTTAAAAAGATTTGCTGCTGTGTACATTTTTATATTTCGCCAATGTGATTTATAAACAAATATTAAAAGCTGGTGAGAACTTTAGAAAATTTTATTTACTTATTTATCTGGTTTAAATATTTTTTCAAAAAGAACTTCGGATTCTAGTGGCCTCTTTTCAAATGCATAACGAAACGAATACATATTCATTATTATACATTTCATATATTTTAAGAGCAGTAGAACTCTCGCCAAGTTCGTCCGGGGAAGTACTGCCACCATGCCCTTTTCTGTCGCCAAGCAGTAACGCATTCGCGTTACTGTGTTCCGGTTTGAAAGGTGTGGTTGCCGGTGAAATTACAGGCACATGAGACATTCCACCTTCACGTCTCACAGTTACGGGCGCATACGATGCGACTTTGGTCTTGTCATACCTAGTATGGGAGGACCCAAGTCGCATCGGCTGTTATGGGCCGAGGTTACCACTTAATACCAGGTGGGCCGTCGGCTCGTTCCGAAAATGTATAACATAAAAAAAAAAAAAACATTCGCAAACGATCCCATAGTTTTAATCAATAAATAAATAGTTTCATTGTCCGTATCCTTTAGTTTTTTTTAAATAAAGCTTAAACATCATTAATTCTGGATTTGATTTATTTATTTACGTGTCCTCCGGGAAGTACTGAGTTATTTTTTTGAAATACAGTACAATAAATTAGTCAAGCTGAGGTCTGACCACGTCACTTCACGCTGTGTTATTACCATAGAGCTCGTATATCTGTAAGCATGAGAAATGGTTTGAGATAGGAAGGTCAATTTACTAGACAGGTGGTTATTAATTAGATCGATTTGATGATAGTAACCCTTGTGACAAATCACTGCATTTCACGGGCCATCACTTGACCCCATCAGGCCGTGATAGTATTGATGATCGTTGACTCTACGTATACGATCTACTCCATCTATAAAGTATAATGGTTTGGTGGGGGAGTGTGATTTGAAATACTGAACTAGTTTTAACCTCTATTACACTAAGTAGTTTTGATAAACACCGTTTCGTTACTAGACTTGGCAAATTATTACTTCATTAAAGAACTATTTGTCAAAGTATTTCGGTGTTGCGGCTTCAGGGATATATGTAAACTTCAATGTGAGATATAAAAAAAACACAACCGTTAATGACAGAAATGAGTATGATGGGAGTACTTCCTTTTCCTTTATATAAATTGTACACAGCTCTGCATAGAGAACTTAATTCTACTGTATTTATGTAAGGATATAAATACTATCTCTAATTGTAGCTAGAGTTAAGTTTATTCATTTTTCTTAAATTAATTTTGTCCACGGATCGCGCGTACAGTTATGCCCGGATGTTTCAGAAACAGTTTACTATCCGTTTATCTTTGGCGGACGTTTTATTTTCATTTTATCACGTTTTGGTATGTTATCAACGTGTTTTGTCCCAAATATCGGTTTACTCTTACACTTTGTCATATATCTACATTAAATTCTGAAGGCGCGACATTTTGAATCCTTGTGAACAAAGAAATATGTTCATGGCGGGAGGTCTACGCTACTATCATCACGGAAAAATGTGCAAGAACTGAATTTATGAGTGCAAAAGGCGGCGTAACTGTTTTTGATTCACATATGAACATCGAATACTGCAGCTGTGCGTGATTGGTAAATAATTAATTCAAAGCTAGGAGTTCCGGTAGCGTTTCGTATTTGAAAAGGAAAATTTGCGTCTCTCCACAATCTTTGAGAATTCAGTACAAACCGCAAAACAGAGCATAACTATCCCTTTGTTAAGTAAGGCAAGGTTGACCGCTTCGTTTGAATGGACTGTAATCACTTGTTGAATGGGGTGAATGTGAAGGGCACTTCACTCAGACGCCCTTTGTCACAGACTTAAGAATTTGTACCAGCTTTTCCAGCCCTTGTTTTTGTACGGTTTCAGATCGCTAAATATTTTGCTTTGGAAATCTGTTATGAGGCTTTTTTTATGTGATACAGTTTCGGAACTAGCCGATGGCCCACCTATTGTTAAGCAGTAACCTTTGCCTATAACAAGCGATGTGAATTGGGTCCTCCCGTACAAGGTACGACAAGACCCAAGTCGCATCGTATGCGCCCGTAACTCTGAGACGTGTAGGTGGAACGTCATATGTGCCTGAAATGTCACCGGCAACGGCACCTTTCAAACCGGAACACAAAGCAGTAACGCATTTGCGTTACTGCTTGGCGGCAGAATTGGATACAGTGGCAGTACTTCCCCGTACAAACTTGGCGTGAGTTCTACTGCGCTTAGAAAGACGAAGTATGGTTACGAAGTACTATAAAAATATATGCTAACCTTTATAAATAGAACAGAACTGGGTTGGCTACTTGCATTTTTTTTTACAATCGAATCTACGTTCCTATGGTCTAATAAGCGCGCTATGCTAATAGCAAAATTTCCATAATAGACATTTTCACTTTCACAAACCTTAATTGCCGAGTAGCGAGTATACGCATCAAGATCAAATGAAATAGCATTGCATGGTGCGAACGAACGGAGGAATTCATTCCTTTTTATTTATATTATTAGATTCTACTACAAATATGAATGGATAGAGGAAATCTTTCTACCCAAACTTTTATGAATCCTCTGAAATTATTAGTTAGTACTTTTAATTGTACTGTGATTTCGCGTAGCTACTAAGGTAACAAACCCTACGACTCTCATAGTCGACTTACAAGAACCTGACACATATTAGCCCGAACTCTCTTCCTCCTATTATCTCTTCATTTAAGTTCCAGATCAAATCATCTAGACTAAGTCACGAAGTCTCATACAATTTGTACAGTAGATAATATCAAAAACCTTCGAAAATTAATTATAAATTTTGCATACCAGAAACTGAAGTTGATTCAATCGCCCTTTGAGAAACATTATGCAACTGAAAACAATAGAAGCATGGGCACGCGTAAATAAGTGATAAAGATCCTAGTATTTGCAAGTGTGCGTACAGTGAAACGAATCAGCGAAACATGTGTGTCATAGAGAAATATGCGGTGGAGAAACGCGAGAGAGGCCGATACGCTCTGCTAAGCGAATTTTTTGTCGCGCGGGCGGAGTGCGAGCGGGTAGCGGACACCTGTTATTTATTCATCTGCTTCGTTACGCACGTGAATAAATGATATCTAGTGACGAGCAATTGTAACCTGTCAGCCGTATGAATACCAATACAATAGATAATAATAATATTGGTGGTACAATTCACACAGCGCCATCTAGCCCCAAAGTTAGCTAAGCATAGCTTGAGGACCAGACAACTGATACATTTTTTGTAAATACATATATATGATACATATTAACACTCAGACACAGAACAAACTATATTCATCACACAAATGTTTGTCCTCGGTGGGAATCGAAACTACGACCTACAGCGCAGAAGGCAGAGTTACTAACTAAGCTTTGAGGCCAGACAAGATGAATGAAGTAGAAAAAAATATGCTACCACGAATACGAGCAGGTAAAGTAGCTGTAACGTTAGTAAAACTTTTTCGTAGGAAATTGGCGAATAAAAAAATAAAAAATAAAAATCATATGGATGTCGATTGTGATGAGCGACAACCAACATTTGAATAATGCAATGCCATTCAAACTGACCATCACAATGCATGCCGGCCACTTAGTTCGGTGCGTCGCGTCCGTTATAATATAACGAAAAAGTTTGATATGTTTTATTTATGTACGTGTGTGTCAAAGTTTTCTTTCAATATGTCAAACATATTTGCTTACGATAGCGACCGTTAGTGTGGTGGAATGTGTTTTATTACTTGGATGTCGTTGCGAAGACTTTCTGGGATAATTACACACTTTAGATATGAAAAAGCAATAAATAAAGACATAACTTCGAATTTAAATTGTCATTTTAATTATCGTTGTATGCGTGAAAAATACTAGTTATAATAGTATATGAAAAAGAAAGTACAAAATATGAATAAACACTCGACCGCATCGTGTAATTTACTTTAGGAGTAATGAAGATACATCTTGTTGAATAATTTGGTACTAATTTACATTATATAATGTTCAAGTTGTTGAATAACAAAGCAATGATTCAAAGTTCCGTGTTTATTCCTGGAATCATTTTTATGGAAATTATATTCAACCCCTTTTGATTTTCAAGATATATTTCCAAATTGATAAAAGACGTTATTGATCCATTTTATTTGGGAATCTTCGTGCTCATCGACACTGATTCACACGCGAAAGTTTGTGTGTGTGTGTTTGCACATTCTTGCACTGCTATTGAGTTTAATTAGTTAAGTATTGAACTTTCAGTCTAAGTTATCTATTTAAGTGCTTAGGTGTCACGGTGTTTATGTCACTAATAAAAAAATACGATGAATGGTAATTAATTTTGCTACGAGACTTCATTTTATTCTCAAATATACTTACGGTTCAATCTCGCCAAATGTAGGGATCCACCTCATCCGTTGTTACCGTAAGGAAGCTCACAGCGGTTTGACGCGAAATTACTTAGCTAATTATGAGATTGCTACCGTCATTCGCAACGGGGGGAGGGTAACCGTTGCTTAAGCACACTTGGGCATATTTTATTATATGTATAGTTATGGAGATACCTTAAGAGTTATTGCTGAGTTGTTTGTCTATGACATTATTGCATTTAATCTCACTTTTTGATGTGAACTAATTAACGCGTAGACGGCCTACCTGGTGTAAGTGTTCAGTGGTAACCGCTCATAACAATCCATACGACATGGGTCCTCCCCTACCTAGGTACGAAAAGATCCAAGTCTCATCGTATGCGCCTGTAACGAAGGGATAAAATAGGGCTGCGCAATAAAACCGAATTCCACGCGGACGAACGCGGACGTCGATTTCGAGCAGTATTAAAGGGTAGTGAATTCGATTTCCGTACCTACGTTCATCTTTTAATTTTTAATTATATTTGGTGTGGTATACACTACAGTACTTGCAGTTCTTAGTACACATTACTCTCAACTATGTTCCTATGCAGGCGAGTGTAAAAAAACCTAGTTAGGTGTAATTAACGGCCCATAACGGCGTTGAAATATTTATCGAGCAAATACACATAATAATTGAATAGCCTGCGCTACCGACTCATGAATATATTCCTATTCTCGTTAGCGCTATTGTGCTAGGCTTTTAAAACAATCTGTTTTATTTCTATTCCATCTAAAATAATATAATAGTAGTTTTCAGTGTTCATATCATATGTTTACGTTGTTTAATAAATTTGTATTTTATTGTTTCAGGTAAAATATACTTTGTTTTCGTACCTTGGGAACAACCCTTCTTAAGGTAAAGAAAAATTTGAAAGCTGCAAAATATTATTATCATTTTAAGTCCTACAATTAGTTAAAACTAAAATTTTAGACCCTTATCAGCTAACGTAAGCCAACCCCGGACATATATGGGCCTTAATATTTGATAAGTTTTCTGCTAACCAGTACACGTAAAATTAAAATCATGATAAAACAAAGACATTGTCTTTATTTTATTACTTACCATTTACAATTACTAGGTTGATAGAAAACGAATTTTACGTTAAGTCTCAAATCGAGCCCGAAAGGGTGCACTGAGCTGCTAATTTATATTTTTTCGTTACAACTAATTGGAATGCGGTAGGCAACATTACTACACTCAAGAGAAATATTCTAGAATGCAGTTGCATACTAGAATGTGTGCAATATTTATATAACTAACAACGTTCAAACTGGACCCAAACTCAAATTTGGTTAATGTGAAAACTTTCACACTGCTGTTTATTCATTTGAGTTTGAAAAGTTTCTAAACAGACTTCATAAAAGATGTTTTTATTTCGGCCGTATTTTTCATTTATATGGTCATTACGTGATATCTCCGCTACTTGTTAACTTAACTCAGCGCAGCTCAGTCTGCGGGGGTTTCACCTGGTTGGTGATGGTCGGCGACTTACTAGCTTCCGGGATGCTTCAACCCCCACAAGGGTGATGTTGCAAGTAGTAAGCAGTTAGCCGCAAAGCTAGTCTCGCGAGTAACATATGCTAAGTATAGATTAATATAGGTGATCGACGCAACGCAACGCGACTTGAGTCGTCTCGTACTTTGGTGGAGAGGACTTGAGTCGTATTGCTGTTGTCTATGGGGCGGTTACAACCTAACATCAGGTGGGCCATCAGCTCGTTCTATCACCAACATGGCATAAAAAAAATGTGGCGGCACGCCTGCGGACAAAGCCCACGACAAACCCTTGTATCGGGGGTTAGTCGCCCCCCGCGACTCGCAACTCGGCATAGAGTTGACCTCGAAGCTCATATCTGGTTTCTGAGAATATACAGGAGCTAGTACTACGGTGTATTCCATAGAGATAACTTATATTTTTACCCAGTTAATGTTTTGTATTACGTAAATTAGACTTATCTTTCACTAAAAACCATTTAACGAAATATATTTCTTTACAGTAACAATTAATAGTCAGTACTGACTCGCATACCACGTTCATAAACCAAAATATTTTTCCTGAAGTGTAAGTAAACAGCGTTATATTAGCTAAATGCAACATTGATGAAAATTATACTAACAAACTGCGTACCCCACGCTTCAAACACATGAGTGAAGATATTGTAAAGGCAAAGACTTCGTGTTGCATACAGTAGAAGCATCTTTGAACTCTTTCCTCACAGTGATAAGGTCTAAAATAACATGTACATAAGTAAATGAATAATTAATAACATCTCCATATTGTCAGAAAAACTTGATAACGGGTGGGCAGCTGAAGCGTCCAGTTAGGACTCGGTCTGATTGCTGCTGTACCGCTGCTTGCATCTCGGCAGTCAAGAGATGTAGCAGTTGCTGAGATATGATATTTGGTATAATATTTTTGAAAATATGTTTTACTGTGTAATAATTTTATCTTGAGGTTTTAAAGGTACAATTAGGTTATTAAAAAGTACGATTTCGTGGTTGAAATTGAGCAATTAGCAAGTTAGAGAACTTTACTTCCACCAGACTAAACGATTATAAATAGAGTGTTAGTTAAATAATAATAAATATTGGTGGACGTCTAAAATAGTCGGTCTAATCTAGCCCCAAAATAAGCTAAGCATAGCTTGTATCACGGGAATCAGACAACTGATATAATTTTTTGTATACATTTTTTGGTATTCACACATATGCATAATACATATTAATACCCAGACACAGAACAAACATCTATGTTCGAAACACAAACGTTTGTCCTGGTGGGAATCGAACCGACGACCTACAGCGTAGAAAGCAGGGTTACTCCCAACTGAGCTATGAGCCAAGTCAAAGTTAAAAGTAGTTGGTAAATAAAGTAGTTATGATATTACTAGAGCCTTACAGTATATCGCTCGCTTGCTAATGCCGGGAATAAATGTCTGTTTGCGTCTAAATTAATTCGTAGATAAATATTCGGGGTGCATTATAAAAAGCATTAGTATAATTAGAATTTGGAACTATCGTGTGTGGAATATATTTACCTCACGTTCAACTTTAACCCTTCTAACTTTCATTAAACAAACTAGCCAAGTTTCATTTAAACAGAATGGTTAAAGTCAACAACTGAAAACTACTACAGACTACAGAAACGAATTAACTGATATGTACTTTGCAGCCATAATATGATTGAAAATCGTCGAACAAGTGGTTATTCAGTTTTGAATTTAATCAATTGATGTTTGAACTTATTATAGATCGAAACATGTTTGTTCTTGCAAACAACGGGAGTTGTCGCGGCTGTTTCCTATAGAAAACTGTAACATAGAAAGCTTCAAGAAGAGAGGGAGTTGATTGGTTACACATAAGTAAGCTTGCTAGACTGTACTGCGTTTAAACACTAGTCTGTTACTAAAAAAAAGAGGCAGTTGTACCACATCCGATAACTTATTCGATAATCCAATTCATTTCCCGGATTGGATTAGTATCGCACGCGCACGAGACGACGACCGTTTTTCAGTTATATGATAATGTAACAGATATTTCATATAGGATGGTCACTTTCAGGTGCCCTGATTCAATAACCGCTTCCGAGAATCAAACGCCTTAAACCACCCTGAGTGGTTCCAAATTTGGTTTGCGCACCTATCCATTAAAACGCTTGCAATATTTCACATGTTTCACAGATGCAATAAAAAATGGACACTTTTAAATGAGATATTTAGTTGAAACAGTCTAACAGAAAAAAAAATTAAGAAAAATACATGATTTAAATTGAAGCGACGTGGAACTTGTGATTTTATGAAACGGAATGTAATCTTGTTGCGAATTTTGGAATTTTGCAAATTCCAAAATTCGCAAATGAGAATTCTTCGTCATAAATACTTCGAAAATATTCGAGAGTCTGTGATAAAACAAATTTCAGCAGTTGCAGAATGAAATAAATTTTCGGTAGTTAAAATAGTGTCTTCAGATGTAAGAACTCGACTAATCCTTATTTGGACAACCGCCTTTGCCCATTCGCTGATAACCCCTGAGGGCTGTTAAAACTTAGCCACTTTACGACTCCTCTTTAAATTATTTGTTTCCTAAAAGACAAATTATGAGCTGTATCTCGCATAGAACTTTTTCTTTGTAATATTTAACACACAGAGTCTTACGATGCTTTTGGGAAATGTAGCAAAAAAGTTGTTTCACATAACAAAATTAAAAAAATACTTAGTCCAGGGAATTACTACCACTATTTCAATTCTGCGCCAAAGAGCAGGTATAAATTACATTGCGTTAATATGTTCAGGTTAGAAAGGTTGCCGGTACGTCTCAGAGTATAAAAAATTGTTTCAGCAGAACACTTTATTTATCATACATTATGTTTGCCATACAAGACTTATTCGATTCTCATTCATTTCTTGGTATTTAGAATTACTTTTGTCAGTTTTCCTTAACTATAATACAGGAACATGTTACTCCCTAGAAACATGAGCTGTTAAAGAATGTTTTTGCTTAGACCGGAACTAAACACCGAACGCGCAAACTTTTAAACTTATCGTTGGGAACTTCCGTTTCCATCATTTTATTGTTGTATTGAAACAAGAAAAGCTTTTTGTAATTGAAATATATTTTGTTCATTACAAAATTTAATTGAACATAATGTTGATTACTTGTATCAAGTTACAAGTCCACACAAACTCACACACACCACACCACACACACAAACACAAACATACACACCAAACACACACACCACACACACCCGACACACACCACACACAAACACAAACATACACTCATATTCTGTATATAGGAGTTTCTCAATAGAATATAACTGAATTCCACCGTACCCATTTCTGTCGCCAATTGCTTTCGCAATAGTTTTGTAGATGCCGGAGAAATTACAGGCAGATGATGAGTTCCATCTTCATTTTTAATAGTGATGGACGCAATTCAATGAGTCTTGGGTATTTGGTCTTGGGATATTAGTCGGATCGCAAAGGGTATCGATTGGGCCGTCTGCTCTGTCCGCCATTACACCACACATAAATAACACTGTTTCGTTTCTTCTACATAGTAAATTCAGTAAAAAACCTTCCAGGTAAGAGAGACGTTTGTCCGGTATTTATTCTCGTTAAACATAATTTTCCTGTAACAAAAGGAAATCCAACAATTCCATGTATTTTGTGTTTGGTAAGGGAAAGAAAATTATTTTCATTGAGTGAATTATTTTTAGAGCTTTGTAATTCTTCCCAAGCTCTTAAACTGTAGAGTACGGTACCATTAATACCCAGCTTTATAGCACTCGTAAGAGCCACTGCCCTAAGCAATTAATGGGCCAAATTAAATTGACCATGGACCGAATGCGTCCTGCAGCTATTTTAAAATTGACCTCTGTGATCTGGCTAAACATCATTCTTGTTCACTTTGTTTTATGTTCAAAAAATGTATTTAAAAGTTCTCCTATTATAAAAGTATTTTTTTATTATGCTAAGAATAGGCAGACTTCATGTTAACATTGTTTGCTAAATATTGCCCTAAAACGCACTGTCACATATTAATACTATTTATTGGCCTCAGAGCTCAGTTGGTAGTAACCCTGCCTTCTGCGCTGTAGGTCGTGGGTTCGATTCCCAGCCAGGACAAAAAATTGTGTCACTAGCATAGATGTTTGTTCTGTCTGTAGAATAATAGTTTCGGCGTGAGAGACAAAAGTAAAATATAACCAAATAAAATATAAACATTTCTCTTACACATAAATTTTAAACAAACTTGGTCATGAGATTGCATCTTATCTTCTTTCCTATGGAGGGTAGGTTTACAGGAATCAGATAATATTCCTACTACTTACTACTCATAGTCATGTTATTAGCTCTGTCAAAACAGTATGGTGAAAGGATTAAAGCGCGCCTCGAAGAGGCGCCTTTCGTCCACTTGACACATATTTCCGAATTTTTGGTAACTAATTGGTTATCATGTTTTTTTTGAATTTTCATGTTTGAAAACCTGAAAGGCTTATACATTTTTTCAAGTGCAAAACACCTGATTGAAAGTCAAGAGTCTGTTCCAGAGTATACCAGACTGTAATAATAATAATAATAAATTAATTTTGAATAAGATACAACAGAGGTGCACAGTATACAAAAATGAACACTGGAAAATACTAAAACAAAAAACTGTGTCGCAGTTTTCAGGGATCTTAGGACTAAAACGATTCACCACGCTCTCAGAAACTATAATGTAGATGTGATCTTGTATTGTTTAACTTGACTGATTGATGTTCAAGCTGAATTTTTAAGAATCCAATAGAAATAAGGTTTTGCCTATTTGCTCAGTCTACTGAGTTCATGTTAATGCATATTTTGCTAAGTGTATTTTAGGAAAAATGGGATATTTATTTAGATGGTCTGTGAAGAAGATTTGGACGTTAGCCAAGGAAATGCTGCCAACCACTAGGGTTTGGTCGTTCTGTGTCTGGAATTCTGGATTTCTTCCCCTAAACCGTGACTTATTTTAGGCATTAGCGGCAGTAAGTTATGATAGAAGCGTTCATCCCTCGATCGGGGTTATTGAACTTAGATAAAATACGATATTATGAAACTGTGGTAGATATTGGGACTCCTTTGGAAGTTGGAAAAGGTTTTTCGGAAATATTCACTTACTCTTTCACAGTAGAATGAAATTGATTTCTATCTACTCACCCTCTCTTCTCTGATGGCGTTTCGTTAACCCATTACAATAAAGTTCCCACAATAGTGTAATATATGGTAAAAAGTTTTTCATCAGGGCTTTGCCTATCACTTCAGGATAAAAGGCGCGAATGTATACGGCCTGTAGCCTAGTTCTATATTTGTAACTAGCTGTTGCCTGCAACTTCATCCGCGTGGAATTCGGTTTTATCACGCACCCTTATTTTACCCCTCGGAAAAGTAGCTGAAGCCTTAAGCCTTGTTACATCATCTATCTGCCAGTGAAAGTCCCGTCAAAATCGGTCCAGCCATTTCAGAGATTAGCCGGAACAAACAGACAGACAAAAATTTAAAAAAATGTTGTTTTGGTAATTGTACCGTGTATACATGCAATTAGTAAAAAGCGGTTATTTTAATATTACAAACAGACACCACTTTTATTTATTTGTATAGACAATAACCAGAAATAACTAGCTCATAAAACGCAGTTTGTTAATCTTTGAGGCGTATAATCACATATGAAAATTTAATGATGACTGAAAGCATAATCGGCTGCCTATCGCTTCGTTGGACTATAATCTTGACATTCCTATTTGCAAGCAACCTATTAAACTATCCAAGCGTGTATATAATCCAATATTATTTTGGACTGGCCTCACAGCTCAGTTGGTAGTAACCCTGCTTTCTGCGCTGTAGGTCGTGGGTTCGATTCCCACCCAGGACAAACATTTGTGTGAACGTAGATGTTTGTTTAATAATTTCATATTTTTGTTATTCCACCAAAACATATCGTACTAGATACTAATGTCACCATTGCTGGGGTACAGGCTTACTTTCGAAAAGCGAGAGTGATCGGGATTGTAGATGGCGGTTTGGTAGATTTCACATTTCTTAAAGTTTATCCTATAAGTTTTCCTTCACCATTTTGAGAACGTGGTTTTCAGAACATAATAATATATGTTTTAGACGAAATATTCACATTGAGCTTTGATATAAACCCTGCATTGATTGCTAGGCGGCACAAATGGGTGTAGAGGCAGTACTTCGTCCTCATAAGTTTGTTGGCTGTTACGAAGATGTTATATATTATGTTTTGTAAGTTGTTGCAATGTGCCCTTAACTCTGAGACGTGAAGGTGGAATGTCTCACGTGTCTGTAATTTCACCGGCAACCACACTTTTCAAACCGGAACACTGTAACGCGAATGCATTACTGTTTGGTGGCAGAAATGGGCATGTTGGCAGTACTTCCCCGGACGAAATTGGCATAAGTTCTACTGCTCTTAAAATCGCCCAATATCGCCCGACTTGCCGTCTGAACTTAGCCATTCCTGCTCAACATATCTTTACACCTTATGCTAATAAGGTGTAAAGATATGCCACAAAAAAAAAGCCGCTAGGCTTTCTTTATTTCTTACTTTTCTTCATTGCCGATGCTGGTGTCTGTTTCTGCTTTGAGCATCTCATGAGCTCATGAGGCCTAGTAAAAAAAAATAACGAGAAAGCAAATATGAGAAAATAATTGGTCAATATTCTCACTAAATGATCATGTACAGCAAAATGCGTTCGTCACACCTAAATAAGGTAATTATTTTCAGTCACTGTTCATTTAATAGTGAAGTTTCGAGTCTGAGACGCGGATTAGTAATAAGTTACTTGGCCTCGTTTTTAGACACGGTAAACAGTTACAGCCCTGCCGTTTTTGCTGAATAAATTCTATAAAATTCTAATAAATTCAGGCCCTAATATGACCAAAGACCGCATTACTTGGAAACTTGATGGAGACTGCTGGTTGGACCTAGAGGATAAAAAAATCATGGGCATCCTTACCTCCGCCTTCTGCTGTGAGTTTTCTTGCGGTCGCGGGCGGGCGGGTCGCTGGCGTACACGGCGTCGCCCTCCGCGCTGTGTCCCGCGCCCATCCTCAACCCATACCACCCGCACACGACACTACAACCGCGCCGACGACGCCCCCGTACGCAACGCCTGTCAACGACCCGTCAACATCACTGTCACCACGATTCCAAATTTAAAATCTTATCACATTCCCACGTCCTTCCGGTCACGTGCTTTTTTTTTCACGAAAACTTTTTGGTTGTCACTAGGGGTTTACTAGTGTATGAAGGTTGCATACGGGGTGCCGTGGAGTATGGTACAGCCAAGGCGTAGTGCCCGATCGGCTCGCGGCGCGAATGTGAAACGTACCGTCGCAAGCGCAGATGCGTACGCGTCTTGACTTATTGTTAATTAGTTCATGTTATGAGCGATAGCGTGTTTCCCTCCTTACTGCAAATTATCGAAACTTTTTAATATGTTCCGTTTGCCGAAATCCATGTGAAAATATTCCAATTATACTTATATTGAATTTTTGATAGTCTGTTTAACATAATTATGTGAAGCACAATAGGTATAAATAAAAAAAAGTCTCAAAAACAGCGTTTGTCTCGGAGCCAGTACGTGATATAAATGGAAATATATCTTAACGTAATTTTTTCATGTTTAACGGAAAATTTTGTCTTGAAATATCGTTTCGCAAGAATATTGAACAACCGAAAGCTATCAGTAATTGCCTGCGACATAAAAGAATCCTTATAAGCCCCTTTCGTTCATTCAGTAATCGGCTTACCATCCAATCTCCTCAACACACACGTTCTACAAAGCAGCTCTGAATGATAGCTAATACTGCTGTAATTCTTTGAAATGATCTTATCTGATATTAACGGTAATGGTTCTTAATTATGTTCAGAAAGTTTTCCTTCAAACATCATTAAGAAACCATGATATTTGGGCATTTACTATCGCCCACCGAGAGGGTGGTTAAGGGTTAAGCACCCAATAATGTGTTCTGGCAATCCACCTTTGTGCGGTAAAACAAGATATAATTTTTTTGAATGATTACATTTAAAGCTTTAATGTAATATATATTAATGCTAAGGAACGAGAAGATTGTCTGGCCTCATAGCTCAGTTGGTAGTAACCCTGCCTTCTGCGCTGTAGTTCGTGGGTTCGATTACCACCCAGGACCCAAACTATTGTGTGACGAACGATGTTTGTTTTGTGTCTGGATGTTTAATATGTATTACATGTACGTATATAAAAAAAAAGGTTACAAGTATTTTATCAGTTGTCTAGTTCCCATGGTAAAAGCTATGCTTAGCTTACTTTGGGACTAGATGTTGCTGTGTGAAATAGCCACCAATATTATTATTTTTATTATATTATTAGATGCTTTTGTGTACACAATTTCAATGCTGGGTTTAGTAAGAGTATCAAAATTACGCTCCAACAAACAGTACAGCAGATCAGTTTAAACTAATCTCCGTCTTATTCAGCTTAATACACACGAGCAACAAATTGTTGCGCAATTCGAGCCCTCTGTAATTTATAGAAATGGGAAAAGGGTATAATCTGTTCTCATCCCTTGTGCGATAATCGGATTACAGGCCACGAGATAAGTGCTCATAGTGCGGTAAATGAATGTGAAAATTGACACGGACTCAACACTTTTATTTTATTGTCTAACATTTTATTTATATAAAATATAGGCCCTTTGTCACAGCTCGTTCGCCGACTCTTTAGTTTCATCATTATTACAATCTTTGTCGGGTTACCCTTAAACATTTTTGTGATGAAATGTGTTTATTTATTTATTGGGGATAAAAAACAGCTACAGTACATATTTTAACTGATAAAATACATAAATAAGTGTTATTAGTACAGAAACCTACCACATTATCCACAGATTAATTTACAATATTGACTGAAATGTGTCACTAGAGTTGCTACTATAATATTTCTTTAATTAACTCTTACATATCTCTTTAATTAACTATTACCTATAATTTTACACATAACTTTTACTATTTATGTGTTGGGTTATAAATATGATTTAAAAGTATGTATTTACAAAAAGTACGTAAGTTTTCTATCAGTCATTTAATTCCCATGTCTGTGCTTAATTGGGGGCTAGATGGCGCTATGTGAAATGTCCACCTCTATTTAATTAGGTCTCAATGTCACTTTGTTTGCGTTTCAATTCCATATGGTATTTGTTTTCATTAAAACGTTGTATCTAAAACGATTGTTCAATTCAGATCATCAAATAATTATCCAAATTGATTATGAGATATTGTCACGTTTAAATACATCGTATCAAACCTAATTTAAAAATCATAGTAAATAAAAAATATAGATATAAAATAAAATATTGATAGACATTTCACACGTATAAAAAATAAACTGTTTGAAATCTTTAAATAATTAGACAATATTATTTATCATTATAGCTTTCCTCTCATAATTTAGGCCACCACACACTGGCTACTAATTGTTGCGCGATGCGACTCGGAAATCGCCTCGCTCTTGTTTCTACTAATTACACGAGCGGCTGCTTTCCCGGTGGAAACGTCGCGAAAGGGGCGGAAGCGATTCACTTGTTGCCAGCTAATAAAATTATATTGTGAGAAAGGGTTGACAATTAATGTGGTCGTAGACGTAAGTAAACCATCTCGACTTAAAAGGTAAGTAAGGGAAGGTAGATAGATAAATAATACAGAAATTATAAAAAAAATAAAGGTAGTTCGAGATTTCCGTTTCCTCGAGGTACCCCACAAGTAATGTGATGTCTTCTAAAATCTACGTCATCATTCAACCCGGAGCCCTGTTTTTTATGTTATAATGTTACGTATCGAGCTGATGGCTCACCTGGTGTTAAGTGCTAGCTGCCAACAAGAAACACTAATCGGGTCCTCTCACTTTGATGACAAAAGACGCAAGGCGCATTGCATGCGCCCGTAATTCTCAGACGTTAAGGTGGAATGTCTCATGTGCATGTAATTTCACCGGCAGGCACCTTTAATATTGGAACACAGTGTGAACGCTTACTCCTTGGCGGCAGAAATGGGCATGGCGGTAGTACTTCCCGGACGAACTTGCCGTCAGTTCTACTGCTCTTAAAATGACTGACTAAATATTTCGGGATCGTTTCGCTTGCTATTACCCAAATGTTCTTAATTTATTCATAAATGTAATTGCACATTGCCGGAATACATTTTTAAAATAATTATGGCACTCGAAAATTCCTCCTTTAGGGGTTTCTTGTTTGTTATTTCCCATGGTGGTTCGGATATAATACTTAAAAACACCTCAACACAATACCAACACACCATAATGTAACAATGGTTGACAAAACCGCCGCGAGTCTAATGACTTGCGTGTGATTTCAGCACATATTCAGACTGATTTATAAGTGTCATAAAAATAAGCAAAGATTTATATTAACAAAGAGTAGTAGAGTAGAGATAAGGCGCGGCGCAGTACTCATATATTCATTTTCCACACTTTATTACGGAAACGTGATATGTTTTTCACCGTAAATGTCCTGGCGTACTTTGATATGAAACCACATCCTTCGTGATAACGTATTATGTCCATTTTCCCGAAGCTGTCCCATTGTTCTGGTACATATTAGGTTACGACCTAAAATTAGGACGATAACTATTGTGTTCATATAATGTGAAGTTTTCATGAAAGGAAAGAGCTTTAAATATGCATGTGAATTTTCTTTCAATATTTTTTATGTGATACGGTTACGGAACGAGCCGATGGCCCACCATGTATTAAGCTGTAACCTCTGCCCATAACAACCGATGCAACTTGGGTCCTCCCCTACTAGGTACGACTAAACCCAAGATGTATCATATGCCTGCAATTTCACCGGCAACCACACCTTTCAAACAGGAACACAGTAACGGGAATGTATCCCTGCTTGGCGGCAGAAATGGGCATGGTGGCAGTACTTCCTCGGACGAACTTGGCGTGAGTTCTACTAATAATAAATATAGGTTGAAATTTCACACAGCGCCATCTAGACCCAAAGTAAGCTAAGCATATCTTGCATCATGGGAACCAGACAACTGATATAATGCATATACACTTTTTGTAGTAAATTATTTAGTTATCCTACCTTGTTATTGATGATATGTTTTTCTCTAAATCCTTTAAAACCAAAACTCACGCGACTGAAATTCTAAACTGTTATGTTAGTTTTTTAAAAATATTCTTTATTTTCTATAGGCATTTCGTTGTAGAAATACGTCGCACGTCGCAAACTGACCTCAGTTGAGAGGGTCATGAAATGGTTGGAAGGTACAGCTCATTTCATCGTAATGGCAAACGTGTCGGGTTGCTGACAATACTAATATCACCCGAGTTCTTCGACGTGAATATTGAATTCTTCAAGTTTTGTATGTACTAAGCATTGTCAATAACCCTGTTATACAGGCAGCAGTACTCATGCCAAGTCCGACCGGGGGAAGTACTGCCACCACACCTATTTCTACTGCCAAGCAGTACTTCCGGTTTAGCGGTTGCCGGTGAAACTGTTGAAGCTCTGCCTTCTACTTGTATTTTACTTCATGTGAACTGTGTTACAGGTAGTATCAAAAATGACTTCAATTGCCCATAAATATCGAACCAACAAGACGAATTTTTAGTTACAAATACTAAGTTAAAAATACTTTTATAAGAAAAAGGCTTTTTATAAAAACTCCATGATTGGGTACGTTGTACCTAAATCAAGGAGTTTTTATAAAAATAAATATATTTTCATACGACAAAATGTCTTGTTTCATAGGTTATTTAACCCGGATAAAAAATACCCAAATCCTCATCCGTGCGTGATATAAATAAAAAGACTGACGAAGGTGAAGCGACGACAAAGCCCGGGTTTATAGCCGGAATCATCCGGATAAGACTATAAAGTTTCTTTATAAAGCTGCTACTTCACAACATTGAGTGACGGACACTATCTATAAATTAGGTGCCGGCTAACTTAAGGGAAAATTAAAACGTAGAGAAAATAGCCAGTGTCCAGCCAAGTGAAGTGTGTCCTGTTATAAAGTGGGTTAACTTTATTTATTACATGTTATCAAGTTATTACTACAAGTATTATTGCAAGTTTTTCATGCTTTTTATCTGTAATGAATGTTTGATTGGCGTCACAGCTCAGTTGGTAATAACCCTGCCTTCTGCGCTCTAGGTCGTCAGTTCGATTCCCACCGAAGACAAACGTTTGGGTGTGACGAATATAGATGTTTGTTCTGTGTCTGGTTGTTATTATGTATTATGTGTATGTATTAACAAAAAAGTACAGTGGTTACATACAAAGGTTAGTTTGGGGTTAGATGGCGCTGTGTGAAATGTCAACAAGTATTTATTTATTTATAACACGTTTTCTGTTTAACATGATTTTTGTCGGTGAATTACGATGAAAACATCGATGTAAAAATTTATGTACGGATTTTATAAAGCATCCAAGTAGTATTGATTATTTTGGACATTGTTATGTATAGTACAGTACACATATTATAAATATATATATATATATAATGTATATGTTCGTGACACAAATATTTGTCCTAGGTGAGAATCTAACCCACGACCTACAGCGCAGAAGGAAGGGTTACTAACAACTAAGCTGTGAGGCCAGTGAATTGTCCTAAATTCCAGCAATATATATATTTACTTGCGTTCAAGGTGAAATTCCCTCACAGTACTGAAGTCAGTCAACCAAATTGTTGATAGAATCAAGAGTGGTTGACAACCGTGGAGGGCTCTCGTCAGGGAAGCGGTTGCGCTACTCAAATCAAGTACTCCGAGGGTATTGGAGTGGTTACGGCAATCAATTTGAGTGTTGCGTCGTTTTTCACTTTGAAGGAAAGAATAACGAAATCAACGTCGTTATTTTCGTGATGGGTAAATACATTTTAAATACGAAAAATTCATGAGTTGAATTCATAGTGTGAAAGAAAATGTTTTATAAAAAAAAAGAAATTGGTGGACATTTCAGACAGAGCCATCTAGCCCCAAACTAAGCTAAGCACAGCTTGTATTATGGGAACCAGATGACTGATAGAATACTTATATACTTCTTTTTGTAAATACATACATATAAATACATATTAACACCCAGACACAGAACAAACATCTATGTACGTTATACAAATGTTTGTCCTGCGTGTGAATCGAACCCACGACCTACGGCGCAGAAGGAAGAGTTACCAACTAAGCTGTGAGGCCTGTTGATCTTGTCAAATGTTTTGTATTTTTCGGTAGTCTTTATTGAAACCTAATTAAACACGAACGGTAGAAATCCTATGGCAAGCCAGTAAATTTATTACTAAAAGAGATGTTATCGTTTCTTTCTTAAACTTTTCGTTTGAATACATTATTTAAATTAAATCGGGTCTTAATCGCGTAATTACCTTTTAATTTTGTCACTCAGCATTTCACCCAAGGTATGATGATTGATAAAAAAAATGACAGCTTTATTAATGTACCGTAATTTTTCATATCGCGAGTGACAAACGAGGTTGGAAAAGAAATTTATTTACTTACTCAATATTCCAATCAAGGAGAGAATCTGTCGCTTAAGTGGCATCGCGATATGCGAACGATAGTCAGTTTGATATATAGCGCTGAAACATGGCCGATGGCAAACTATGCGCTATTTTTATGCCCATTAACGATGGTAATATATATTTTAGTAACCAGCTGACGAACTTTTATCAACTTTCACAAACAATCACATGATATATAAAATTGAATAAAAATATCATTGAACATTTTCTTTTATGTATATTATTTAAGGTACCTACCCTTATTTTTTATATTAATTTTAGTTTTTAAAGTGTATCAGTAACAAAGCAATTCAGCACATATTTTTGGAGAACCCTCGCAGGTTGGCTGGAGGCTAATGTGTCATCACAATTACTCACTCGATAACGCGAATGTTGTTCAGTGGACAATTGATTAAATTATGTTAAAGAAAGTTAACTTTTTTATAAATAATATTACTGTGAATAATTACCCTAATAGTTTTACAAGTTAACTTTTAAAAGTAAATTCACAAGATTCATAACACATTTATAAAGTAAAATACTATAGTGTGAAATATAATATTGTAGAGTGTGAAACAAAAGTTTATGTTTCCTGTAACATTCTTAATGTTGGAATACTTTCCCAACTATTCGAAAACTAACGTCTGGTGGAATATCTTTATAGGTAATACGTCCGATTCCGAACCCTAGCGCCATCAGTATAAAGGCTAGTAATATGTGGCAAACTGATACAAAAACAAGATGATGAAATGGTTTTGTTCCCTGAAGAAAGAGGCTATAAGGAATAGAGAAAATTGCGGAGATGCAAAAATATGTCGATGAGAATAGATGGTCTGCGGAAAGTTGGGAAATTTCCTCCAGAAATGAATATTAAAATTGCAAATAATATTTTATAAGACTGGCCTCACAGCTCAGTTGTTAGTAACTCTGCCTTCTGCACTGTAGGTCATGGGTTAGCTCCTCGCCCAGTAGTACACCATGTGGGCCATCAGCTCATTCCATAACTTTAAAACATAAAAAGAACTCAATTACTCGCGCCGGAGTAGGCCAGAATCCCTCACTCAATAAACTCGCATTCTTAATGATTAATGTTCTGTTCAGCAGAAAGTTAGCCATTTATGTTATCAGCTAGTAACTTAACTGAAAACTTTGTTTTCTGAGTTAAGTTGCCGACAGTTTAAATGGATGTTTGCATTTAACGACTGTACATCTAGATGGTTTAAATAGGTCACTTTTTTACTCTGTGGATTTACCATGGGGTCCGCTAACTTTGGAAAACCGCGCTGTTGGGTAGGTCTGATGTCTTTCTGATCTGAGAACTTTTGATGTGAAACATCTATAGCCGCATGTAAACCCGATTTCTGGCGTGGCGACGCATGCCGTGGCGACGCGTCGTTTTTTTTGCATATTACTTTTACAAAATAATGTCGATGTTTCACATCTGCCAGGCGTCCCGTGACGGCTCACATTTGTTGTTCTTTGGTTGTAATTGTGAATCTATTTTATATTTAACTTTTTATATTGACCCATGAACCGTGCGACTGATGTAGACGTCGTTAATAAATTTATTTATCTAATAGTTTTGTTTGAAAGACGACCTACAATATATTGCCAGGACGACCTTTGTACAGACGTCAAATGGGGAAGAAACTCTGTGATTCCTGAAATCATACTCTATCTCCATGAACAAAAAAAATGTGATAATCGAATATTTTAATTTTGTGTCAATCGACACTTCAGTAATTAATTTATTGCTGACTCCATGTATATAACTCACGGCTGCTGTCCACATCTGAACAGCATATGAGCCGGTGAAATTACAGGCACATGAGACTTACGAGCAACACTACGTAGGACCTCGGTTTATAGAATTAATATCTTCCTAAAGACACATATTCGCTTACATGAGAATAAAGCCTATTAAGTAAACACTACAACAAGGTCAGTCAGACCTTGTCATTATACTTTCACAGACAGGCGACACCTACGTGTAGTACCGTCTCCTATTGCAGTCCAATCTTGGTTGTGGTATTCATATAAATGGCGCATTTAAAGTTACTCTATTACGGCTCTACGCAGTTTTGGTGAGGCTTTCTGTAGTTTTTTGTCATGTAGGTGATAGAACGAGCTGACGGCCCACCTGATGTTAAGTCGTTGTAAAGTACGTAATATTTTCTGTACTTCTACGAAAGTATTCGATCAAATATTGAGTTTGCAAGAATTTCTCATCAAATCAGTGCATGTTGCCAGTATGTTAATTAAAAAAGGCTATAAACTAATCTTCTGTGTAATTATTCTACGTGTGAAGTCGCGTGACACACATATGCATGTATTTTACATAAACATTTATTCGCCTCTTAAATCAACAGTAACGAGCTGTGAGTTAATTAAAAACAATAATTAATATACCGCCCGAGTGATCCTCAGTTCAAATCGGATGCAAGGGTGCAATATTAAGTTTTTAAGTTCGGTTTTCAATTAAATATCAACCAATTATGTATTGTTGTTTTCTTACATGTTGTCTTCTCTTTCTCTCTATTTTAATGTTTTATTTTGTACTTGTATTTGATTTCCGACACACTTATAAAGTAACTTTTGTGATATAAATGAAATTAAATGGGCTTCCGTTCTAGATAAGATCTTTCGCTTGCAGAGAGCCTGAGGCCTATACATTAAATAATAATAAGTAAATAAATATTGGTGGAAATTTCACACAGTGCCATCTGGCCGCAAAGTAAGCTAAGCATAGCTTGCATCATAGGATGGTTCCTAAATGTATGTAGATGTTGTCTGGTGACAACTGATATATAATATAATACTTACATACTTTTTGTAAATACATACATATAATACATATTGACACCCAGACACAGAACAAACATCTACATTCATCATACAAATATTTGTCCTGGATGGGAATCGAACCCACGACCTACAGCGTAGAAGGCAGGGTTAGTTCTAACTTACCCGTGAGGCCTGTAATTGGGGTCACAGTCAACAGTATGGTTTGACAACTATTTCATTTAAAACTAATACACATTCAACCTTAATATTGAAAAATACTTCTGTCCCTCGCATTTTCTCGCGTGCAATAATTTCTGCCAAACATCAGGCAAGAGTAGCCACGTCTCATACACATGTAATTATTACGAAACATTCTGTTAATGCTTGTATTAATACATGTTCATTTATTTTTACGTGCGCGACAAGATGAATCGACATTTCGTACATGAAAATGTTGAAAAAAGTATCATCGCATGCAAAAGTTGATATCTATTAATCAAACATCGGAGAGAAACTCTGAACGGCGCGATGATAATTAGGAAAGTGACAGGGCAATTACATCGTCTGCCGACATGTGCGCGGCCGTCACTACGTACGCGCATAGTAAACGGGTGAATTACAAGGCACGGGGTGACGCGAGAGCGGTTTGTTCTGAAATTGCTCATGAAAGAGAGAGATAGAGGGATTATAGGTTTTGATGGAGAGCAATTGTCGCTTATTAGACGGACAGTCGCTTTGACTGTCAGCTCCCTTCAGTCATGTCAAAGTTTGATACGATGTATGGACGTGCGTGGGTAAGACGTAGATAATTTTTCTTTCTTTCTTTCTTCTTTATTTAATGCAATTCTTTGTAATTGTTTGAGTTTTACTTAAAAATTTGGGTGACGGCACATAAGGGAAGATATCTGGTTTGCCTATTATAGCAACTTATTTTATTCCTATTTTATAATATATAAATTAACTTTCAGCTTAACTTCAGGGTATGTTATTTAGTGAATAGTGATGTTTTTACTGTGTTGTGATTACTGGATATAGTTAAATTGTAAATCATGTTTGTATTTACATGTTGTTCATTGCTCTACACAATCTGTAATTATAATTATCTGTAATTACAATCAACGCTCAGACTTTCAGTTGAAAATAAAATAGTTGTCTCTTCTGAATTTCTATTCAAAACCATAACATTCAATCCAGTAAAATATACGACTCTGGTAGATTGGCATCTCTCTTTTATTACTTGTACCGTTGAGATATTGTTTAGCCTCTCTTTCTAGCGAGCGATTAATCTGCTTGAAAGTTTAACTAAGTATTCTGTACTACCGCGTACTAAAGTAACTATTTCGTTTTATTTCAACGTATTCAAATTTGGGCAACTTTAACTAAACTGAATTGCAATTGTCGTTTTAGCTTTAACTGGAATTGCCTTCCACAACATTCGGGTAATTGGTTATAAACTGCTAAATTGCTTTACTACTGCCTAGTTCCATGCCAGCCGAACAAAGCTTGCTGGTTCTGCACTAAAAGTAGCCTTTTAGAGTACAGTGCGCTATGGAAAAAAAGTTTCACATCTTTCTGGTGGGGTGGATGTAATGAAAAGGGGAAAAAATCGGATATCACCGAACAAAGGCTGACTTTGTAAACTTTAAATCGCTTTACGAGCCATTTCACCTTGCACGTTTTGAGTATAAAAGTCATATTCAAATAAATTGCCCTATTTCTTCGATACGACATATTTTTGATTGTAGCTATAAGACTGATTAAGTCTACAGGTTTATTTAGTCGTAAACTGTAAGACATATAATGGTGGCAATGTATACATTGTTACTTTAATTAATTTAATAAAATGACCGTGTTACTTGTTCCGGTGGAAGTAGTGGGTGCCGGTGAAATTGCAGCCGCATGAGACGTAACATCCCCGTCTCGGGGTGAAAGACGCAACGCAATGCGACTTGAGTCATCTCGTACTTTGGTGGAGAGGACTTGAGTCGTATTGCTGGTGTTCATGGGTACCTGCTGGACGGCGGTTACCACTTAACATCAGGCAGGCCGTCAGCTCGTTCTATCAACTGCATAATGTAAAAAAAACCCACTTTGTTTCTGACAGAATATGGGCGTGGCTGTGGCTAGTCTTTTAGGCAAAAAGGCGTAATTCTATGCCTGTGTACCGTAATTGATTAATGATATAGTGTTGAAATTTGGTAAATGCTGAGATTAAAAGTTGCCAGCAATTAAATAATGGAGATTTCTGAAGAGACTTGTGCACCCGACTATACAAAAGTAAGTGGAGCGCGTCAATAATCAGGCTGAGTCCGCCTCGTAATGAAACAATTATGTTCCGAGCTCTATAGTTATTGTCCATTCCATAGAACAATAAATTTTTCCCTTGATAATTGTTCATCATTAGGTTACACTGAAGCACATAATTTTCTCTCATTCAAATAAGAATTTTCAGTCACTATTTTCGCAACAGCATGTATATCTTGGTTAAATTGACATACGACGAGAGTTGGCCCACCGGTAATCTAATTAAGCGGTATCCCCCACCCGTAACAATGGTAATACGAGTACATGTCGACCATTCCCATACCCAAGCACGGAAAAACCAAGTCGTTTTGCAATGCTCCTGTCACTTTTCCTGAATATACGTATTATGTATTTATTTGTAAATTCAACTTATGTATTTGTAATTTCACCGGATACCATACAATGAAGGTCAATTTTACTTTTGCTAATATCTTCTAAAATGTTATAATAGATTCCTATCTCAGACCGGCTTACCGGCAATATGATATGTCTTAGGTGATAAGTCTCTAGGTTGAAGAATGCTGTACAAAGCGTATGTTCGCAGTCGCCTTGAGTTCGGGGCAGTTGTCTGGGATCCTCATGAAGACAAGTATAGGCTGACAGTAGAGAAAGTCCAAAGAAGATTTGCTCGATATGCCTACAAGAGAATGTACGGATACTACCCATACTTGTATCCCTCCATGTTCGTTGTCGGCATGGTCGGGCTGGATACGTTGCAGATGAGGCGGATGCTGCTCCTGCTCATGCACTATTATATGTTGTTGCGTGGCAAGGTGGACAACCCGGACACAGTGCGGCGTGTCGGTCTGGCTGTGCCCCGACGCCACATGTTGGGTGCGCAGGGGGCAATGGGTCCGCGTCGCCGCCCCGCGCTATTCGCGCAACTTCCCGGTGTGAGGACGCGCGCCGGGGCTGCGGCGCCAACGCCACGTGCTCTCACTCTACTCAATACGCTCATCTCTCACACTGACGTAGACATATTTACTGACAACGTTGCCAAGTTCTATCGCCTGGCAACTTCTTTTATCAATTTGAATATCATCAATTTATAGCATAATGATTATTATTGTTTATTGCCTGAACAGATTTCTATATTTTATTTTATTTGACATTTCATTACTATTTAATCAATCTCTTTTCATTTGACATTGTTATTATTCTAATTTAATTTAATGTAAATTATTTATATGATTGTATCAAACCATTAATTTGTATGTATTATTTATTATGACAACCTAACGTTTGGGCACTTTGGATTTATCTGTAAGCTCATTGTGTAATTTTAATAAATAAATAAATAAATAAGAAACATTGCAATGCAGCATAGGCTTCGTTCCTGCTCGGCGACCTGCCTCAGTTATCGATGTATAGAATACCTGTATCAGGTTATATAAACACAGGAATGTATGTTTGTTTCAGAAGTGACAGTAACGTACCGACGCGGCTTGCCCGTGATCACTGTGCCCCTGCCGTCGCGCCGCGAGAAATGCCGATTTACCCTGCGCCCCGTGTCTCAAACTGTCGGCGATTTGCTCGAACAGGTACCCCATGATAAAGAATATTCTTTTATGTATCAGCCCGTATGGTCAAGCCACGACAAAGACACTACTGCCATATCAGCTGGGATGGTCTATGCCCAACCTGCGCAAAGTATTTATCTCTGTTATATCAGCTGGTATGGTCCATGACCAACCCACGGCAAAGTAGGCATTATTGTTACATTAGCCTGTGTGGCATAAAACTTCAATAACTTATCTAGAAGAACCGCAATGAACCTCTCAACTTTCATGAGAAATTTTACATTAACTTAACTGGAACAAAGAACATTTGCGGTCAGACGATATCATCTGCATATACGACACTTTGCACGAGAATTTTTAGTATAATCGTTAGCGAGCAGTCGTGCATTTAACATTATCGTACAATTTTCAAGAAGCTCGATGGGAGTATGTGGATTCAAGTTGTATTATACAAACCTAGACTAGACTAGAATCCGAAGTTTTCCGGTCGAAATAAGGTAAATTCAGTTATTGTATATAATTTTTTATGTGATTAACTTATAAACTATTTTCATTTACATGTTATTGAATTAAAATTAAATGAATTGTTAACAACATTTGTAAGCCTAACGCAGATCACATTGCACATATATATATATATGTACTGTACCAACAACTTTTATAACAGACTAGCTGTTGCCCGCGACTTCGTCCGCGTGGAATTCGGTTTTATCAGGCACCCCTATTTTACCCTTCGGAAAAGTAGCCTAAGTTACTCCTTGTTACATCAGCTATCTGCCAGTGAACGTCCCGTCAAAATCGGTCCAGCCATTTCAGTTATTAGCTGGAACAAACAGACAGACAGACAGACACAGACAGACAAAAAAATTAAAAAAATTTGTTTTGGTATATGTACCATGTAAACATCCATATGCACTTAGTAAAAAGCGGTTATTTTAATATTACAAACAGACACTCCAATTTTATTTATAATATTTGTATAGATTTGTATGGGACGAGAATCGTTTACCCCGCCGTAACACAGTTGCAAACTAGTTTTTCTATGTTTAAAAGTGCGTCTACCCGCATTGCGTATTCAGTTAATATAGTTGTGATAGACTTATGAATTTGATTAATACCTATATATTTTAGTTATAATTACCATCTAAGTATGAAATAAAAATTCTTAAAAAACCTCATATTTTAGCAACCGACTGAGCAAAGGCTCGATTTTTGCCCGCGAAGAATGTTTTACTGGTAAATCCTTGTTCCCCGAGTGTTTTACTCTCAAGGCATTATTAAATTCAGACACATGCGATATTCCTGATACTTAAAATATTTTGAAAAGCGTACTGATGAATAAATAATTCGCAAACATTCACCTGCTCCGACGTAAAGTCCCTGTAACGTTATATAAGCGAGACAAAACTATTTGAACACTCAAATAGTTCCCTTAAACTAATGAAAGTTCCCGTTGCCAAGAAATTCGGTCTGATAGTTGTTGAATTTCGTGTTTGTGTAATCATAATTTGTAGGCCACCGTATTATTAGGTACAATGAGTTTCTACCTAGAAAAAAAGATGTTTTATCCAAGAAAAGCACAAAAATGTTGTCGATTTACGTACGTAGATCCTGAGTAAGCTAATAGGTAAGCATTATGTGAAAACACTAAGATAAATAAATAAATATAATAAATAAAAAAGGCTTTATTTCTACTGCCTACTAATACATACCCTAAATCTCTCCATTTGCCCCTCTCGCTGCTAAGTTTCTTGCAGCTTAACAGTCTGCTATTAAATTCAAAGTAGTCAGTAGACTCCATTAGAACATTTCCTATATCAAACTACTCAGACAGGACATTCCAAGATTACGACTCATTGACATACTGTTTAAAAGTTTGATCATCTGCAAAGATAGTCACTGAGACCTCTTAAAAATAGATGTTCAAGTTGATTATATTTATAATATGCCAGGATTTCCTACCTTTGCGGATATGTTTGTTTGACTTTAATAACATTTGAAGTACTAGGATTTGCACGCTACGAGTTTTAATTGATCAATTAACCTTCGTCTACGAAATTGATCTAACCGCCCACTAATTTTGATTAGTTGGGCTAGACTCTAGCCAACTCAATCGAAATTTATCTACTTGAGTTCTCAATGCTTATTCTTGTTTTAACTTTGAACTAAGTGGATTCATACAAATTTCGAATCTATTTACTATATCACATTATATTAATTTCATTTGTTTTTAACGGTTACATAAAACTGCAACATACTTACCCTTTGGTTGTACTTGTTATTTATTTACTTATGACTATTTAACGTATGTAAAATTTCTATATACCAATATACCAATAATATATAATATACCAAATATTATTCCAGTTCTAAGTTGCATATTTTTAATAAGCGATTTACCAGGTCCATTTAATAGAATAATTCGTATTTTGAATATGGTGGTACTTAATTTACTCCCAAGTTAAATTACAGTTATTCCCAAGGGCAACAAAAACGACCAACTATTGGTCGTTCTGATTGTTTTGGGAGTTTCGGAAAGTCTAATACGCTGTTAGGATAATCTGTATAGAAGCTAAAATATGTAATCATGTTGCACAAGTAATAAATGAAAATAAATGCTTGATTTGCTCCTGCATTTCAAATGAGTTTTCAGTTTTAACATAAGGTTACGCGTACTTATCGCTAAGTTTGTTAAGTTTGTCTAAGTTACTAACTTAACTCTATGAAGCTGACGGCTGACGGCTACATAGTTAAGTTCCAGCATTCAAAAAGCTTTTCAACTTCAGGTGAAGGCTGAAGACCGCGGCGTGGAGCGAGCGACGGCGCTGGCCGCTGACGAAAGGGTCAGGATTGCTGCCAGTGATACTATCGAGGCTCTCCTCGAGTCTGACTTCCGACTCATCATCAACGACACGGAGTACTACGTCAAGAGTCCCCCCCAGGTCAGTAACAAAGTTTTTTTTATATTTGATGCAGTTATGGAACGAGCCGATGGCCCACCTGGTGTTAAGTGGTAACCTCGCCCCATAACAACCGATGCGACGTGGGTTCGATTTTCATGCTGAAACGTGAGGCTAGTCTTTGATTAGGATTATGTCGAATGATAATTAATAAATAATAAATAAATATTGGTGAACATTTCACACAGCGCCATCTAGCCCCAAAGTAAACTAAGTAAATAGCTTGTATCATGGGAACCAGACAATTGATAAAATACATATACTTTTTGTAAATACATACATATAATACATATTAACACCCAGACACAGAAAACCATCTAGGTATATTCGTCACACAAATGTGTGACGATTGGACCTTGGTGGGAATCGAACCCACGGCCTACAGCTCAGAAGGCAGAGTTACTAATCAACTGTGTTGCGAGGCCAGTCACTGGGTATCTACACGCAATATATAAACCAACTGAGCTATCTGAAGTCATCTCTTGTAGCGGACAAGCGATATAATAATTGGCGCCAGCGAAACCAACGCCTGTAGGATTTGTTACGCAACCTTAGAATGAAATTAATAAGGAAATGAAAATTTTACCGAATTAACTAGTAAAGTAAGTCAAAATCAAATTATACCGCTGATTACGAATAATTAAGCTTTACAAACCAAGGATAAATAATTTACCCGTAGGAGCGTCCATAATTCAGATTTAATTTCTACGATTTGGTCGCTACAGCCAATTTAATATCTGGAACGTTTTGCTTAAAAAAATGTTTCAGGCGTTTATTTTGGCCTCTGCTAGCGCGTATAACGCGTGTGGAAAGCTCATGTTTTTATTTCACTTGTACGGATAATAAAATGGTGGCTTTGTTGACTGAAAAGATCCCACGTGGAGGGTCGGATAGGGTTTGAACAGACGCCAAACTTACGAGCCATTTCTTTAAAATTCAACGAATACTATATATAATTTTATCTGTATCTTACTTCTATGTTCATAATATTACAAAATGCAATAAAATCATAATAAAACATTCACAAAATACAAAGTGAAAAAAAAAAAAAAAAAACTTTAATATTGTTGGACAGCTTGTACTATGGAAACCAGACAACTGATAGAATACATATATATTTTTTTGTAAATATGTACATATAATATATAATAACACCCAGACACAGAACAAACATCTATCTATATTCGTCACACACAAATATTCGTCCTGGATGGGAATCGAACCCTTGACTTACAGCACAGGAGGCAGATTCACTACCAACTGAGCTGTGAGGCCAGTACCTATATGTTTTAAAAATGTTACCTGCATATTTTGCTAGATCTTAGAAACTTTGTAGTGATGCATATTTACTAACAGGTACTTACATCTGATAATGGATGTACTTTATATAATTTGAATTTAAAGAGAATAGGAAATGTGTAATATATTTAATGTACTAATAATAAACCAAATTACCTTGAGCAAAATGTTTACTTATAATTTATTTTTATCATGGAATCAAAACAACTCTATGATTAAAATACACAGAACATGTTCGCTTTATTTCCTCCCTTGCGGCTGTATTTTCCATAATTTTGGCCCCATTAACCTGGGTACAATACCCTTCGCACAAATTGTTGTCATACAAAACGTGCAATGAATTGTGGGGTAAGACACTTGTTTACCTTCTAGGCTAATATTTGTTCGCCCTATATCCACGAGATTATTTGGGCTCACTTCAAAGCTTTAAAAAACACTCAATTAGAATTTGTTATATCCATTGCTCTCTCAATATGCATGTTATTTTCGGTCTCGATAAATAAACATCATTCTGTTTCAGTCAAGTTGTACGAAATATTTATGGTTTATACACAGGACCTTTTTCTAGCCTCAAAGGTTTGCTGGAAGAAAATTCGCCTTTGTACATGTCTTTTCTGTAAGATAATTTATATAATAAAAAAATTGTGTTCAATAAAGAAAAGAAAGAATTTTTAATTATTGATGATATCCGCATCTAAATCCCTGCAGTAATTTCTGAGATTAGCCTATACGGGTGACAGAAAAACACGGTGGGGACTTAATTTATAATATTTACCAGCCGTACGTTTTACAACCAAAAAAGTGTGGTAATTACAGTAATATTAAAATATAGGCATATGAGACATTACACCTTCACGTCTCTTGAGTTACGGGCGCATACGATGCGACTTGGGTCTTGTTGTATGTGAGCAGGTGACCGAAATGTATTTTTTTTTCTTCTCTGTGACAGATCGAGCTGACGGCCCACCTGATGTTAAGTGGTAACCGCCGCCCATAGACAACAACAATACGACTCGAGTCCTCTCCACCAAAGTACGAGATAACCAAGTCGCATTGCGTTGCGTCCATCACCCCGAGACGGGGATGTTACGTCTCATGCGCCTGTAATTTCGCCGGCACCCACTCCCTTCCACCGGAACACAGCCACACAGGGGCATCTCTGCTTGGCGGCAGATTACCAGGTGTGGTGGCAGTACTTCTCCGGGTGAACTTAGCACAAGTTCTACTGCTAATTTGGGTTGCTCCTTTCGCACCATCCGAGGGACACGTGTAGGGATTCAATGGGTTATCACCTACGGCCGCGAGCAACGTGGGCCCCCCAAATAGTATATAAATAAATAAATAGATAGTGATTGAGCATAATGAATGTCTACACTGGCCATGAGTTAGTGCAAATTAATCAGTGCCTGCCTGGGGGTAAACAAACACACCCCACCCCCTTACTTGGATCAATAGCTAATAGATCGTGAGGTCAACAATGTAAGTTTAGGTAGGTAAGTAAACGGACAGCCTTACATACGCATTCGCACTCTGCTTGGTTTACTTAGCTAAGGAGCCTTGCGTTAATCAAGTACGTCGTTGCTCGTTACACGAGGCTTAGCAAGCCAACAAGTAAGCATGGTTTTAACGTTGCAGTTTCAGTGTACACTGAAGTGCGAATGATCTAATATCAAAAATTCGACTAAACTCACTGATTGGCCTCACAGCTCAGAGAGTAACCCTGCCTTCTGCGCTGTAGGTCGTGGGTTCGTTTCCCACCCCGGACAAACATTTGTGTGACGAACATAGATGTTTGTTCTGTGTCTGGGTGTGGATATGTAAGTATATGCAAAAAAAAGTATTATATCAGTTGTCAGGTTCGCATGACAGAAGCTGTGCTTAACTTACTTTGGGACTAGATGGCGTGACTAGATGGTGAAATGTCTACCAATATCTATTTATTATTAAAATTTCGACGATGTTGCAATATATATAGTATATATAATAGTCACTATCGAAATAACTACTTTGCTGCTACGCTGTGCATGGAAAAACCTAACCTGATTTCGATTTGTGTAGACCAGTGAATTTCACATTGAATTGTAATTAATCATATTGCCCGGCCATTATGTGTAATGCCCAAATGAATCACTTGATCTATGAAATATCCACTCGATATCTTAAACTACATGACGGTAGCCAATTTACGGTTAGACGTAGTGACTTGTATAACTATTCTAGGAAGTTTTTTGCCAGAGAACGGCACTTTTCATGGCAGAAGGAAATTTTATCGAGATTATTCGTGTCACTAACGAGTTTCAAGTTCCTAATGGATTTCCTAGTCCCATGAAAGGCTTAAGAGTCTGTTGAGTGGCTGGAAAATAAACTAGTTTACGCCCTCTAACTTACATAAGTGTTTTTAATATGGTGAAACGGCTCTTTCAACCTTTAACCAGCTAATAAGCTAATAAGGCTCTATTTGTGCTAAGTTTTATGAAAATTATATGACGTAATGTATATTTTTTTATTCATAGTCATTAGTTCTGAGTCATAATATATCATCTAATGAATAAGGTACGTTCGTCGTAAAAGCATCTTGTGTATAAATCGTATTTTAGCTATCAATCACGTAAAATGGGCCGATGTATCAACGCGCCCTTCTTTAAATATTACATCAAAGTAAAAATATACGAGATTTTCCCTAAAAGCTAATGTGAAGATTAAATCTTTGAAGATTATTTTACGCTTTTTTGTACTCATTATGCCAGAAATAACTTTTAAGATACTTATTTTTGTTATGATACGATCGTATTCTGTTTAATTCCTGCTATAACTAGACCAAATACTATCATGGGCTTTCGTTAGGCAAACCAGATAACTTTGTCGCTTCTTGTGGAAGTATCGCGGGGTGAGATTACCGAGGTATGGGCGTAGTAGCTGCTCTGACGCGTACAGTTAGAATATTACACTTACAATAGGTAGTCTCATTTGTAATAGTCCATAAGCCAAGTCGTAAAGGTGGCAATTTCGATATTTCATATGTCACCCACCATTAAGTACTTTTAATAGAAACAATTTAGGGAGACTTTGTAAGATTTTACAAACATAAGTATTTAAATTGTTTAGTTGCATCACATGAAACACCAAGCAAACTAAATAATAACTAAATAGCCCAACGCTTAAGACGAAACCAAAAGACAAAGCCTCGCTTAGCAACACAATGCACAGTTGAAACTCAAGATAAGGTTGTTGGATACAAACTGAGTGCGCTTAAGAACAGCGGAAGCATCAACAAAGCTAGGAAATAAAACGTTTTAAGTGCACCATTGTAGGAAGTGTGCTCAGCTCTTACCTCAAACGTGCTACGAAAGAAGCACGATAAAATAGTTTGTAACTTAAGTTTCTTAATATATATACAAGTTCTTCCTCCCGTACCCGCTTGCCAGCCAGGCTTTTTCAATTTATTTTAAATATATTTTTTAAATGATTAATATTTTGTTAGGTACTTGTGTCTTTTGTTTATGTTCTATGTAAGCTTACTTCCACAAATAAAATATTTTACGTTCTTTCTTTTCTTTCTTCTAGCTTGTAAGTATAAGTAATTACTCTGAAATGAATATTTTTAAAACGAAAAAGAAATATGTTACTGTTGATAAATCATTACCCCTGACGTAACATCTGACAGATCTTTACTTCCACTAAATTTATAAATAAATTCCTTGAAAACGTCAAATATTCAAGAATCACAAGATACGCGTCTTGGTAGACTTAGTTATCGTGCCGTGTATAATTGGTTAAAGTAAAATTTATCCCATAAATTATAAACTTTGTTTCTCACTTTGTATATCGAAGCTTTGATCGTGTTTATATACAGCCTAATAATACTGAAACATTACGTTGAATTCTTGAAAATCGGAATAAACTTTAAGCCTTCAATTATTACACGTTTTCACTTTTCGTAAACAGAGTATTAATTTTTGATTATCATTAAATTAGGTTAACATTCGATATGAAATGTGAGTATCGTTTTTAATTCAATCAATACTTATGTTTCTTACAAACATTGTGTATCTATTATATCAGTTGTCTGGTTCCCACAGTACAAGCTATGCTTAGTTTTGGGGCTAGATGGTGCTGTGTGAATTGTCCACCAATATTATTAGAATGGTGCCTGAAATTACTTGCCATACGCAAGTATTACTGTCTCTCTCTCTCTCTAACCTGAGTATGCAAACAATATTAATAAAGGAACGTCCTCCTCAGTCACAGTTGTGGAGTTTGTGCATTAGCAAACATCAAGTATTCATGCGTAATGTACAAAACTGGAAAATTAACTCGCCGAACACGTGCACCGAGGGTTGAAATCCTGACAGGGAAACTCTACATAAGCATAGCTTTGTATACTCAAGTTGTGCTTGAGCAAAACTGCTCTTGTCTTGTCTACTTCGTACTTGGATTTTGGTTAGACCCTGAGTAAGGTGTGGCAGTAAATATCATTTGTTTGACTGAGATAGAATAAGTATAAGTGTTTATAAAGTTTCCATTTGATGTCCAACTGATTTTTTCGGAGAGTAGCTATTTCTAGCACCGATGCTTGCGTGTACAAGCATGAAAATTCCGGATGAATTAAGGTCAGTGAATGCTTTGTTCATACTAGACGACAGACAGAAAGCAAGAAAGAAAGACTTTATAGACATAGACATAGACATACATTTATTTACTCAAGTAGTTTATCTATTAACTTATCTATTGGGAATCGAACACACGACCTACAGCTCACAAGGCTGAGTTAATAACCAACTGAGCTACGAGGCCAGTCAGGTAAAGTTAAAGGTTATAATTCATATTTCCCGAAATTGTTTTTTAAAACACTCGCCTGTATTTATTTTCATACCTTCCGCTTAGAAAATTATTGATGGGTACTCTATCTATTTCACGACTACCTTTTTATTTATCCGGGATACTTATTCTTAACTTCCTCTGCGAGCAAATAAGTAGGTCAGTTAGTTATAGTGAGCTAGTCTCATAAATATTTAACGTGAACCCTCGTAAACTACACGTTTGGCGTGCCTTGCCTCGTATACAGGTTAGTTTAAAGCAGTGTTCATGAAGAGAGCGATGAGCGGAGCGGCGGGCGGACTGCTCATGTTTTCTGTACATTGTCTCTACCTGCTGCCGCTGTTAACAAAACAGATTCCTACTCCACTGATGTTTCGCTTTGTTCGAATTAGACCTTAAAATTAAATAATAGATATTGATGGACATTTCACACTGCGCCATCTAACCCCAAAGAAAGCTAGGCTAGGCTAGGCATCATGGGAACCAGGCAACTGATATAATACTTACATACTTTTTTGTAAATACATACATATTGACCGCCAAGACACAGACCATATATGTATATTCGTCACACAAATGTTTTTCCTGGATGGAAAAACCCACGACCTACAGCGCAGAAGGCAGGGTTACTACCAACTGAGCTATGAGGCCTGTCAAAATGAATGTGCTAAAAAAAATTTTTATGACATATTGAGGGCGTTTTAAATGTCCATCGTTAGGTAAATTATAATAAAAAGGTTGATTAACGTGGTTTATTCCAAAATTGTAACGATTTTGCCTAGTGGGTCTTAACATTGATTAGCTGGCTTTCGCATCTATTTTGTTTGCGATTCACAGATCCCTACAGTTCATGCCCACTGAATTTTCCCGTTTCCTACAGGAAATCAAATCGTTTTTGAAACAAGTTCCGGAGTTTTACTACCCCATCTCAAAAACTCATAATTATTTCCGCTTTATAATATATGATCAAATCAGTGGAGCAAGTTATCGGAAAGTTTTCCAAGTTCGGGTGGAACAAATTTTACATTGAATGAAACAGTTTTTAACAACTCTTAGAACTCTCGTTTGTTATGCCTCTTTCAGACTGGAAAAGGATTTCGATATGAAATGAAAAGTATAAAACTTGACGGTTCACTCTGGTGTTATTCTTAGAGCGTCGATAAGGTGTCAACAAGTGACAGACTAAGATCTGACATTTGACGTGATCTATTAAATTTTGTTTTTTTTTGTTCGTTTCTTTGTTTTAAAAGAAAGTTATTCACGGAAACTTCGAACGGAATAGAACAGAAACGTTGCATGCAAAGCGATTGGTGCGGGGCTCGGTAACGCCTGCTATTTTTTTTAGAATTTAATGAGATAAAGTTTGTAATTGCTGGTGAAATTACAGGTACATGGACACTTCTTCACCACGTTTCTTACGGGCGCATACGATGCAACTTATTTCTTGTCGTACCTAATAAGGGAGGACCCAAGTCGCATCGGTTGTTATGGGTAGAGTTTACCGCTTAACACCAGGTGGGCCGTTGGCTCGTTCCGTAACTGTATCACATAAAATAAAGTGTTATGATTAGTATTTTTTTTCAAAAAAATTCCATATTTCGTGTAACTAAAGATTGAATCGATAATTTCAGGAGCGGCTATCAATGGAGGAGATCACGCGGCTGAGTGACGTCAGAAACCTGGTGAACCAACTATACGAGGCTCTCAACGTCAGGGAACACCAGATCAGGAAAGAAAGGGAACTCCGCTCTCAATTAGAGAAGATCACCACTGAACTGCAGCCTTTGGAAGAGGTATGTCCTATATGAACTGGCTTCGCAGCTCAGTTGGTACAAACTATTTTTACGTTGAACATTTTATACTCTTCTATCAGCCACTAACACCCACTGCTGAGTATAGGCCTCTCTGGCACGCCACTGTTGCCGGTCTTGGGGAAGTCTCATCCACTGATGTCCTGCTGCCTTCACTATATCGTCTGACCATCGGACTGGTGGTCTGCCCTGGAGCCGACGCATACCCCTTGCCCACCATTCAGTGACTGCCTTGGTCCATCGGAAGTAATCCCTCCTTACTCTTTAGTTACAAAAATATCAGTTACCTATTTCCTGTAGTACAAGATATGCTTAGTTTATGGATGAACGATGCTATATGACATTTTCTCAATAAAACTGTTGATCGTAATTTTGAGGCTGTATGATACCTAAACTTAAATTTTACCCACCATTGAATGAACAAACTAGAATACAGAAACTGTTATGCTAGAAATATATTTCACTTCGTAATGTTTAGATAAAACTAGGGTTATGTTTCATTGAATTGAATTATTGTTCACTGGATAACTTAAGACAATATAACAGAGTGTATCTCTGCTTTACAGAAACGCATGTCTCTAGAAGTGGATACCACGCGTCGAACCTCAGCCCTCACGTGGGTGGGCCTCGGGCTCATGGGTGTTCAGTTCGGAGTGCTGGCGCGACTCACCTGGTGGGAGTACTCCTGGGACATCATGGAACCGGTCACGTACTTTGTCACCTATGGCACCGCTATGGCTGCTTATGCCTACTTCGTTCTCACTAAACAGGTACGTTCGTATAGGTGACAACGGCCTGCTGCTACTACAGTGTGGTGAAAAGATTCAAGTGCGTCTCAAAGAGGCACCTTTCGTGCATTTGAACGGAAGTACCAATGGGCACCACAAACTACAAGTGTGCTGGCAGATATTAACCTGATGGTCGAAATTTACAAAGCCCCTTTACCCTTATCTCCAGATAAATTGCAGTTTAGCAGTGTGATCTATTAGAATGAAAGAAAGAAGAAGAAAAAATATTACTATAATAATATATGCTATTAATATTATTACATATATTATTAAATTACGATTAAGGTTTCGCTTGATATTGACTGCCAGTCAATGGAGCCCTTGAGACCTTATGTAGCAGGTGTCATGGTCACACAAGGTTTTACCCCACAGCATCCAAGCCGTTATGTCCACCTTTTCTTAATAATTTTAAAGCATAATCTCCTCAATTTCAGGAGTACATTCTGCCTGACGTTAAGGACAGGCAGCATCTGCTGTTTCTACATAAAAAGGCGAAAAAGATCGGCCTAGACATCAACCATTACAATAATCTCAAAAACGAGGTAAGCTCTATAGAAAATTCTCTGGAATCCGCGACGGGCCATATTTGGTCGTTTGCGGGAACTCTTAAGCCGTACGAGATGAAAAATCACAAGATTTACAAGAATGTAGTAAAATCAAAGCTCTTCAAAAAAGTTCTTAAGCGTTTCAGGGACTAAGACTGTATGTAAAATGTTTGACTGTTTGTTTGCATTGTTTTTTTTATATCCTTGAATTATTTTGTGCTAATAACCATAGTTTTCTTTCTGTGAAAATATATACTTTCGTTTCGTGATCCGTCCCCGAGATGTAGTCAAGTGGCTTTTATGAGTGTGTGTCTAAAAGTTACCACTTCAATGCTAATAGACCACATTTACCATAATGATAGGAAGGAAACAAAATAAGAAGAACGAAAATAGTTTATTTTAAAATAGTTTGTGACCTTGTAGTAGACCTTGTGATTTTGCTTCCTATGAACAGTGACTAAATATTTTTAGCTTTGCCGATCTCACAGTCCGTGAGAGTGTCAATAGTTATGTATTCGACCCCATTTCTAATAACCTGTTTAATGTTCCATTCAATATTTTAGGTAGACAAACTCCAAAAAGACCTGGTCCGTCTACGCGACCCGCTCCAAATCCATCTCCCCCCCTCCCTGGAGGTGAAGACCGCGCGGTCCCCCCTCACGAAGATCAAAGATATGCTCGAGGAGACCAGCAAGAAGATGAAGATCACGTAATATTGGCTGAAACACGCGCATCCCGGGGAACGGTAGACGCGCACAGCGGCTCGCTTGCACGCCGCACGAATGCTACGAATGCTACGAATGCTACGAATGTGATGGTTTTGCTATTAGGTAAGACGGGCCGAAATTATAACTTTTTTAGAAGTTTGACAACTTTGAATTGTGAATTCTAGGCGAGTAAAGAGAAAAGATAGAAGAGCAAACTATAATCACTTTTGGGTTTCTTTTAAATACTTCGCATTGACTTAGTTATAGAGGGAAGATACGCTTATCATCAGGTGTTTCTCGTTCCGTCAATACTTTCACATAGAGAATAGAGAAAATGTATTATAATGGGCAGTAACAATCTGTTCTCGAAAATTACACGATGTCCTGTTTTGATACTTCTCAAACGTTGATTTAGAATGGAGCACTTAATATGTTGATCCCAAATATGGCTAGCTACTCTAAAATATTTGCTATTTGCAAATTACGTGTCGTTAATTAGACTATTTCAATTGCCCTGACTTTTATGACAAACCATTCAAGTTGTACGCAAATAAGTCTGAAAGTTATTGGGTGTTTCGTTACCTCCTTGAAATACATAATGCAAAGGGAACAAACTAATCGCATTTACTTACGCTTAGAACGTTGAGGCTTTAGATATAGCATAACTTATAAGTAGGCATCGTTCATCTTACGAAACAAATGAGACCAAATTTACGTAAATCCATTACCTTCATAGCATTCTTGCAAACTCTGCAAGCAGGTTCGTTAGGAAAATTGCTTTTTGATAAGTACCTCGTGTGTAATATTTAACGCTTGTTTTATTGTAGTGTCATTGTGCAGAGGCGAAATTTATATACATAAACTATGGTATTCATACAGCTTCAAAGACACCTAAAGATTTATTAACGTGATTTGAAATTTTTGTTGTTTTTTGCTCCACTGATTGGACCATGCGACATTTTTTCTGTATTTGGTCCATAAGTAGCGAGCGCGAAACGAAATAACTTAAAAATTATAGGACTTTAGGACGTTTTTTTCATTTAATTTAATCAATGCCGCTTTTCAACAATTATAAAATATCCTGTTAAAACACGCGCATTTCAAAGTAAGTTAGACTAAATCCTTGAAACCAAAAATGGTTTTATCTTGCCGCTAAGAATCCCAGAGGTCCTACTAATTGAAGCCTCATTTTGTAAAGTAAATGGTATGTTTTCCTGAATGAGTCCTAAGAATGACCACCTTATTTATTTTAGTTTTATAGAAGCGCTCAAAATGTTTCCTATTTTTGTGTAAAATATACCTAATTACTACTACTAATTATATTTTTCGGTAAAAATGAAGGAGTGCTAACTTGTTCAAGATGAAAGTTGACGAAGCTACACTGGTTCTCGGGCTATTATTTTGGAAAAATGAAAATTGAAATTAGTATAAATTAATTTCACAAATATGCATTTTACTATTTGATATTTATTTGTAATACAGGCCTATATTGTCATATGACCTGATATTAATATGAAAACAATAAAGGTTGTACAATTTTTCTTTAGAATCATTTTGCCAAAAGAATTAGTCAGTGTGGGTTCAGAAGGAAAACCAGCGCTAGTCAAGTGATATCTTTCACCGCAGTGTTTTTTACTAACTCGATTATATTAACACGTGAAATGGATTGATTTGAATTTAAAATAACTAATCGTTTATCTAGTCCAGTAGTGTTTAATAATATGTTATCTTGAAAAGTATCCTACTAGGCAAGAATTATTGTAGTCAATATAGTAAATCACATGTCAAAAACTAGCGCATGAGAGAATAATTATTTTGTAAAAATCACTGAGTGCATTCAGGGCCATCTTAAAATTTATAAACATTAGTAACAAAATGTTTTTGTATCTTTGTCAACAAGACGATTGTTTCAACGCTTTGGTTTTGATTTCATTGATCCTACTGCATCACAATGCTACATCAACACCGTTAACTTACATTTTCTTGATTTTGATATAACTTTAATAATTTAATCTAATAAAATTGCCATGTGTTAAACTTACACATTTAAATTCAAATTGTTTGTGTTATATTAATCCTTTGGACTCTAGGCCTGTTATTATTAGTGCCTTTTGTTTTCTACCTATGTTCATTGGCTCAAATATAAAATTAAATTCGACACGCACACATATTAATATCGTTTGTTCCTATATTTGAATTTAATGTATCCAAAATTTAATACTTTTCATATATAAGTTAAGCTTATTGTTGTATAAAATATTTGTTAAATTCTTGGGATCTATTTGCACAATCTATGTATTTTATTTACATGGTGCTTATTTGGAATGGTGATTTATTATTTATGAAGGCAGGATATTTAACGTTAAATTATTTTAAATTGTATCCAAAATATGACGAATAATGATTGTAACTTGTTCATTCATAAGGTCTATAGCGACACTTTAGTTATGTGGCGGTGCTAATTTATTAGTTGCAAACGAACTAATAAAATAAGGCATATATTTTAGCTTTGTCAACTAGATTGTGAATTACTATTATGTATTTCCGATTTTTATTCGATTTATATGTCATAGAGATAACATAATATGACCTTGCATAATTAAAGTATCGTTGTAGAATTCTGAATAATATAATTTCTATATAAGACATGAATGACTGAAATCAAAATAAAATGAAAAATGACTGTCAAATATCTTGCCCAAGATTCAATTTTGTAAATATGCAAAAAAATGTTTTCAACTTTTTCTATTAAATGATCTATAGAGTTGTCTCATTCGTTTTCAACTCTAACATGTCTGATTGTTACTAACTCTATTTTCCTGTAATTCAGGTGTAAATTGTGTAAGTGTTCGTACATTGTCATTTATAAATATTACCAGCTTCAGACTGCTTTTATAAACTTTTCGCACATTTTAAAGTAAATATTAATACTATTAAGTATAAACGCGTAGAATAAAAGTATATTGGCTGTGAAAATAATGTGAACGAACATTTTTCAGTCCATATTAAAATTTAATATAGGTATTATAGTGTCATAGAAAAGACTTACTCTTTGACAAAAGGTATCTTGTTTAAATACAAAAAAAGAGGCTAATTGAGTCAACGGAGGGTAAATCTTGGAGACTAAATGACTGTCAAAATATTATTTTGTCATTTGTAAATTCATAATAATACGCGTATTTTAACAAATAGAGTTGATACACTGGCGCCATCTAGTCTTCAGATTTATTGCTCACTAAAAATATAATATCTATCACTTTACACAGACTCCAGTAAACTTTTACACCTATCTTTTACCTAATGTAATCTTTAGTTTGATATTTGACGTTTTACTCTGTGTATTTTTTTTTTATGTTAGTTGCGGAACGAGCCGACGGCCCACCAGGTGTTAAGTGGTAACCTCTGCCCATAACAACCTATGCGGCTTGGGTCCTCCCCTACTAGGTACGACAAGAACCAAGTCGCATCGTATGCGCCCGTAACTGTGAGACGTGAAGGTGGAATGTCTCATGTGCCTGTAATTTCGCCTTTTTTTTATGTAAATTTTCTGTTTCTATTAAGTTTCTTACGTTAAGGGAAGAGAGATGAACCTTAAATTATATTTGGTTTGTTGATAATAGAATCACAATTAATCTTTTACTAAATATCTTACGTTGGTGTGGAAATGAAACGTGTAAGATGGATTACGATACAAAATACGGCCTTATTTTTTTCACAATTTTATTAATACGGTCAATCTATCTGTCTATAAGTATATAGGTAATAAATATTTAGAAATACACGGTTAAGCTTTTGCGACGTATTCCAAGACTCTTAAGTTTCACGATCAAGAGATCAAAAACAAAACGCACGGCCTTGTTATTAACTCATTCAGGTCTATATAATACTATTATTATTGTATATAACTATATTTATATATATCGTTTCTATACACTTAGAATTGCACATAACGATTATTCGCTCAAAACATGTAGCTTTCCCTTGTGATTTGCTCGTTTGCCTTTTAGAATATTTTACTAACGTTTTTATATCTTCTTATATAAACATAATATATACATCTTAAGCTTAACGGAGCATAGCTTCATTCCTTTTTACTAAATATTAAATGTATATAAATGAATTCATCCGTTTAATACAAAATTCTTATTTCGCTTTCTTCCATTGCCAATGGTACAGACCGCTGGTACCAGACTGAGTCGCATTTCTGGCAGTAGAACTTTGAAGTGAGATGATAAATAATAATGGTGGACAATTCACACAGCGCCATCTAGCCCTAAACTAGGCATAGCTTGTACTATGGGAACCAAAAACTTGATATAATAAAAAAAATCGTACATACATATTAACACCCAGACACAGAACAAAAATTATATTCGTCACACAAATGTTTGTCTTGGAAGGGAATCGAACCCACAACCTACAGCGCAGAAGGCAAAGTTACTACCAACTGAGCTGTGAGGCCAGTCAAATAAGCCCAAATTATATTGCTGTGCTTTTCCATGTATGTTAAACAGCAAAACCTTAGCAGCTGACTTCAGCCTGGTCCACAATCCATCGCGAGAACAGTGTAAATACTATGTATCTCCTTCCGTTTCATATGGACTAAAAGAGACAGCATTTTAAGTTGCCAGTATCTATTTTAATTTCATATGCTAAAAGAATCGAAATCAGTTATAAAATAGTTAAACGATTTCCTTCGTTAAGACGTCTATGGCGTTTTCGAGCAACCGAATCGGACGGAAGATCACGGGTTCGAATACCACACGGGGCAACTTCGCATCAGTAATATTTTGCTCCGGTTTGATTCACAGCACTGTTAGTTTCTGATGCTTACAACTCTTACCTTGCTTGGGCTGAGTTATGTGATGGGTTTTATATATTGTTTTTATATACTTAGAGGCGTAACTAGCCTGCAAGGCATGGCGACGTCGCTACAACGAATTCAAACGTAAAGTTACCAAATTATTGGCAGTCAAGGAGTTGCAGTCTCTATATATACCACTAATTGTGTGTTGCCTTCATTAAATCATTGACTTACTTTTACACTTTGGACAGACTTTCAACTCGAGGATCGTAGCTAGCTAGCCGGAAATTTTCCCTACCACCAAGCTATGGTTCCCTCACGATGTTTTTCTTCACCGGAAGTTCATAGTAGGAATCTAACCCAGGACCTTCATACAGATCATAAGCCGACGTCATTACCACTGAGCCACCGTCTCTAAGTTGTTAAGCTTAAGAAAAATGGATATAATATATATAACAATAAGAAAAATCTTGATTTATATTCCAGAGAAGATAACAGAGAAATAGGGTCAGTTTCAGTTAATTTTTTTTGGTGGTAGTGTATGTAAAGAAAGTTTTGGTATCGTTTTTATCCGACACCAGTTTTTATCCGCGTTGCTACTTTATCCGCTGTGGCTTATCGCTTGGTCAGTTTGAAAGCACATTATTATTTTATTATATATATTATCTCATAATAATAATATCAATATAAGCATGAATTATTGACTTCACTAATCTTAGTTTTCAACTTAAATTTAGATACCAATTAATTTAGTAAATCTATTGATAATCTCACATTTACAATCTTCTTTTAATATTCCTAGGAATCTCTGTAATCACTATTTATTATAATTAAATATAAATAGAAAATTATTTAATTAGTATCACAATCGAGTAGTTAGGTACTATTAAAATTATCTATTTTAGACTAAGTTAATCATTTACTAATTCCTGTTATGAAGAGTTCATTTACATTACGAAAAACTGAAAAATATATCGTGTGGGCGAAAATCGTTGCACAATTATCCTATAATTAGAAAAAAAAATATTATTATTTTCTGCGCCAAAAAGTAGTCATGCCTTTCTAAATGTAAATGGACTCCACTGTGATTGCCAAAATTAGCCCTTCCAATTTTTCTTGTTGACTAACTTTGTTACACCATTTTTTCATTGTCTAATATAAGTAATTCTATAATAATGTTATCGGATTGGAGACGGGTAAGAGGTTGGATTGGCACTACACATACATAATTATGATTAAAACTAACAAAATATTTAACTACACAAATATTTATAAATCCCCAACTCCCCGTGAGTAAATGTTTTGCATTTTGTTAAATTTACAGTCGTGTTGTTCGAAATAAACTTCGCAAAAAAATACAAATCGTTTTTCTCAATGAAACACTAAATTGTACCAAAATCTTTATTAATAAATAAGCATCTACATTACATGTTATAGAGTCGTATCGAGGGAGTTGTACTATGTTTTGTCGTTTTCTAACGCTTCGGAAGGTGAGATGGGCTTGGAGCCGAATGGATACAAATCAATGCTTTGCACGTGGGCCCTGACCGACACCCCTGGGGGAACCCCGAAGTAATCCTCACCCGTGTTCCTTATCACAGCAGTACTGCTCCCACTACCCCTACCCTTGTTTATATTGAAGCCTACAGCGAATTGCGGATTATTTTTATTCCTTCCCGAGTCAAAATCGTCATTACGACTCCGCGTCTGGAAAGGTTTTAGCGGTACGTAAGGTTTCTTCTGTGACCTATAAGGCTTGGTGGCAGGTCGGCCCGGCTTGCCTGGAACGGTTTCTTCATTTTAATCAACTTAACTGTCACAGTGCGTGGTGCGGTGAGAGGTGTTGGTGTAATAAAAACCAAATTGGTCGGTGAATACATTTATTGCGTTCAAGCAATTATAAATAGTGCTACACAGTCTAAGCGGGTCGTGTCGCCATCTTGTGCGGGTGCTACGTGTGCTACATCCCGAATGAGGGTAGTCAAATATATCTAATTTATAATCAAAAGAGGGTAGTCGCACACATCACATAGAGTTTTGTGATCTGTCCTACAGAGCTGAAACGCAACAGGCCACAAACCAAGGTGATGATCCAGCAACAAGATCATTGACAAATACCAGCATCTATTCATCACCTGCTCCTTTAGTGGGTTTTGATCCGAAAGCGGTGACGTCTTCGTCGACGTAGCCTATCTCCTCGTTTCCACCTTGGGGGTAACTTGGGGGGTAGCCGGTCTCGCTCGTGTCTACCGGTTCGGATCCTGTACTGGGGCTAGGGTTTGGTTTGCTATCGGTGTTGTCATTGGAGGGGTAAGGAGGAGGCTTCACGTGGCCTGACGCAGCTGTGCCGTCCGGCCCTGAAAGAATTAAAATATGACTGATTGCTAAATTGTTTTTATTTCTGTAGCTGTTTGTACCTCTGTGTTGGAGTAGGCTGGAAAGGTTATGTTTACAATGGTGTTTGAACACTAAGTTAATATGTAATTTATTTTTAATTTTCATAAATTATTTACTGATCCGTTAATTTAAGATAAATTTAAAAAAGCAAAATCGTTCAGTTGCTTTGACCTTCCATTGTGCAGCAAGCAAGCGTCAATAGGTAATTTGCTGGGATAAAGACAGTATTAGGCCTGACAGAATGGAAAGCATATTCAAAGTTACATGCAAAGAAACTGAGCTGAAAAATGAATTTTGAACTGAAGCCAAAGCTCATATCAACACAGTCCATACAAGCGAAAAGTTACAAGCTCTTATTCTTATCCTAGAGTCTAGTCTTAGAGTCTAGTATCCTAGGTCCGAACAGTTTTAGTAGCAAATGTTTCTTTGTTCGTTTCCAAGCCATTTCTTTATAAATTCTATGGAAATAAAGTTTTTGAATGAGTAAAGTGACCAAAAAATAATCCTTTCACCAAACAGGACTGCTTAGAAAAAGTTACGATAGTAGTACGATTAGTAGCAGAAACAAAATTAACTCTTGCTCCAACTGAATGGAATTGAAAGCCAGGACTTCCTACGACTCCACGTCACATCATCTCTCAAGGCGCATACCTTTGAAGATGTCATCGGTGGGGTCGCTCGGTGCTATTCCAGGCCTTGGGGAGTAAGCTCCACCGGCGTTGACGAACTCGGGGTCATAAGCGCTCGGTATGGTCGGGAAATATGCGGGAATCTGAGGGTCGTTGCTGTTCTTCACGATGCGGTACCCTATTCCTGGACCGGCGATGTAGTTTACCGTCCTGGGATATTTAGGGGTTGAATTAGCGTCTACTTTTTATATTACAGGTTAGTTGAGGATTGATGTCACCATCGGTTACATAGGCACTTAAGATCAGGTGAAAGGCAACACTTGCATTAGTAAAAAAAGTACTGTGTGTGTGTACACATTATAATTATGTTTATATACACCTGGAAGAGATCGCTTTTAACGATAAGGCCGCCTATTGTGCCACTTATATGTCTACAGCAGTATTTGTGCATGTTTATTTTTACTTATAGTGTAAAATAAAGATTCTATTTTATTCTACACCAAAAAGGTATCCTTATTAGATTTGTGTATGTAACTTGTACAATGTCACCGATAAATAACTCAAAATTGTCTACGACATTTACTATGTAAGCAACTTCAAGTCTGAAGTTATCGGTCCTGCAGATAACTTCAAGTCTTACAGTTGCTGTCATTATGGGCATAGGATACCGACTGACATCAGGTGGGCCATTGCTTCCTTCTATCATTGGTTACATAAGGTCCAATGTACGGAATTGTGGCGGGTAGGTCACGATTATCTGTTTGATGTGAATTTCGCGAAAATCGCCGCTATGCGTAACGAACTCTAATCGAGTTTTTTAGCTGTAAATACTTAGCATACCTTTGTACACCCTTGTCGTCCAAGAAAGTGTAAGATCCCCTGACATTGCCTTTGGAGTCGCTGCTTTCGGTTCTTCTCTGATCAGGGCCCGCAGATATGAACCTAAACAAGGCAACAGATAATAAAACTTCGCGAGGCCTGCAAATATATCTTCTTTTATGTGATGTGGGTGACAGAACGAGCTGACGGCCCAACTGATGTTAAAGATAACCGCCGCCTTTTTTTATTTTTATTTTCGATAGGCTAGCATTTGACCGCAATCTCACCTGATGTTAAGTGATGATGCGGTCTACGATGTAGCATGTGCGCCTAGAAGTTACCTGTTCACTCTCTTCTTAAAGACCTCTAGATTTTAGTTTTCGGGAAATACAGACGCACGCAAGAACTCTTGGGCTGTCCGCATTATGAAAGTGGAAGCAAAACGCTTCTTTCTTGTTTAATATATAAAAATACTAGATGCGCCGCGCGGTGTTACCCGCGGTGAATAAGTAATCCCACAGAAACACTGCACTTTTCCGGGATCAAAGTAGCCTATGTGTTAATTCAGGATATAAGCTATCTTGTTACCAAATTTCATCCAAATCCATTCATCCACTTGAGCGTGAAAAAGTAACAAATATCCGTACAAAATTTCACGTTTATAATATTAGTAGGATATTGTTCCTGTGTTTACCTGTAAGATCCATCCAGTCCCCTCTGCACAGCAGTTCTACCGCGTGGCTTGAGTTCACCTCTGACCAGCGGGGCTCTATGGAACGGGGATCCAATGAGGTTCGGACTGTCGGGGTGTGATGATGAGACGTGAAAGCCCGTGTCTCTGCCGGCTATGTACTGGACGTCGTGTCTTTCGCCAACGTCGTCTACAAATGTGTATGTGCCTGGTGGAAGGGGGTAAGACTTAGCTTTTCTTAAGTAAAAAGACTTTTTTATCACAGCATCATCTAGCCTCGAACTAAGCATAGCCTGTACCATGGAACCGATATGTGATAGAATACTTTTACGTACTTTATTACAATATACACATATAATACATATTAACACCCAGATACGGAACAAAAATCTACGTTCGTCACACAAATGTTTGTCCTGGGTGGGAATCGAACCCACGAGCTACAGCGCAGAGGGCAGCGTTACTACCAACTGAGCTGTGAAGCCAGTCTATATTGCCAATTTCCGCCTCTAGTTATTAATTTCTAGTTAAATCCTGCCTAAAATCCTATTCTGATCCTAATTGGAGGGTATCTGGTATTGTCTGCAAGAAGTAAACTCCTAAACGACTCATTACACACCTTTAACATCCCCTCTGCTGTCAGCGTTCTCGTTTTTCGAATAACTCCTAGTCTCAAACTTGTAGTTGTAGCTGGGATCTTCGCTAGGGTCGAAGTAGGGGTCATCTTTGTTCCCGATGTTACCCCTCGGCCGCTGGTCAAGGTCAATCTGTCTGTGCACGTTGGGACCTTTCGCTCGGAACCTAAAAGGATACGGCATCAGAACAAAATAATAATGATAATAATAATATGAAGTTACTGCTAGGTTAGTTTATTTTAGTTATTTTCATAGTGTTATTACATACGGTATCCTGCTTTTGGGGAAAGCAGCAGATATCTATGCCATATTTGTTTTACAAAAGAGAGCTATACGTTCAATTTATAAAATGAAATCCAGAGACTCTCTGAAAGAAAAAGTCACGATGACAAAAATCACAATTCAGACGATGACTTACCCTCTCGGCCCAGCGGTGTATATAACCTCCTTCACTGTGTCTGTAGCGGGATCCTTTCCACCGAACCGTCCCCCCACCACGCCATTCGTGTTCCCGTGTGCCAAGTGGTAGCTGCCTCCTCGGTCCTTATTTGCATATCTGGAAAGGAGTTCAGGTGAGTACAACAGTTGAATAGTTCAAAAACATCCCTTTAAGAAATAATATTAAGTATTTTTGTACATAATAATTTCTTGATAATACATATAAACCCTTTTAATGTATGTGTACTCGTAAATGTAATACCTATATATGTTATTAATATAACATCGTTACAGGATTCGACTGGCCTCATAGCTCAGTTGGTAGTAACGCTGCCTTCTGCGCTGTAGGTCGTGGGTTCGATTCCCACCCACGATAAACATGCGTGTAACGAGCATTGATGTTTGTTCTGTGGCTGGGTGTTAATATGATTATATGTATGTAATTACAAAAAAGTATACCTACAAGTATTATATCAGTTGTCTAGTTCCCATGATTTACACTTTGCGTCGTGCTGGCTCACATAAAAAAACATCTTATACAACATCTTAACATCTCATAAAAATCTGAATAGTTTTGATATTAATAATAAACATTTTTCTCACCGTCCATTAAAACTTACATGCATAAGTTTCAGTCCGGTAAATCCCAGTTTTTTAATTGATGGGAATTTCCGTATCATCCAAAACAATAATAAATATCCGGTATTCAAATTCACATTTTTTTATACAAGAATTCACGATCTCTATCTGTTCATGCATGCATGCATGTAATAAGTATTATGTTCGTAGATGGTATCATTTTCACATGATTTTATCAACTAATTTGATTACAATGAAGTGGGTATTACCGTATGTGCTTATTATGTGATTGCTGGCAAAATTGTACAACTTAATGATTATTTTAATTAGCTATTATGTTGGATTATATATCGTAAATTGAATTTGCTAAGCTGAAATGACCAAACTTGTTCAATGTTCCTCCACTTTGGTGCCAGTTTGCTGCAGCTTTCTCAGGGCATATGTATTTATTAATTAAATATTAAAACATTTATGTCAGTGCCTTTGTCTTTTATTTTTATGTGATACAGTTACGGAACGAGCCGACGGCCCACCTGGTGTTAAGTGGTAACCTCTGCCCATGATAAGCCATGCGACTTGGGTCCTCCCATACTAGGTACGACAAGACCCAAGACGCATCTTATGCGCCTGTAACTCTGAATGAACTGTGACGTGTAGGTGGAATGTCTCATGTGCCTGTAATTTCACCGGGTATTGCTCGATTATTCGACTTTGTTACTGCCAGTTTTTCCAACGATATTTTGTTTACCAAGGTGACAATACGTCTGCTTGTATTTTGGATACTATTCTTCAAACTTAGGAAGATCAGTATAATTATAGAATTGATAAGTGCATCAATTTTTTTTTCTGAGGAAAACATTTTCTTCTTTACAAAAAGTATCAATGCGCCTCTTGTGTATAAAGCTCTTTTTGTATAATCCCGAACGAACGCTTCTGGAAGGGTGTTTGCTACCCTGTGTTAGCTACGGATTTATTAGTGTAATGAACATAGTATGCAACGTATTACTTTTACTTATTTCGTGTTGGTATCATTTACCTTTTGCAAATATAGGTTATAAGGGTATTACTGTCTATAATATTATAAAGGTACAGTATATATACAGGTATAATTTTATTAAGGTAAAGTGAGTGCCGAAAACCCAATTTCAGCTACACGCAAATTTTTTCTACATGTTTATAAATACTGAAGTATTTCTCTAGTGAACAAGACTGAAGAGGTAAAAAGAAAAAATGCGATCTCATCATGTATGACTATCATTATGAATTTCTTTGTATTCCATTTAATCCATGTTGCCAATGGTAATAAAGGATGGAGTTGAACTAACCTGCCTCATGTTTATTATAATAACAAATTCAAGCAGCCCAGACTTTTTACACGAATCTGTAGCTTTTACTATTCTCAAATCTTACAAACGATAGAACTTTAAACCACTTTGTGCTTCACTTATTTCAAAATTGTTTCATGTATACAAATGAATTTTGCAAGAAAGCTTTTTTTCATGTACTCAATAATGTTTGTGTAAGTTATCAACAAAGTTTAAATCTTATAAATTTTAACTAAATTTTAGTTTATTTATGTTAAAAACGTCTAAACTATAGTCTAAATAGCGAAGTTAAATTTATACAGATCTAAAAAACTGAAACGTGTTTTTGATTTCCGTAAGCTTGTTACATGTTCACTCAAGTAAAACATGCATTCTGGATTTCTGTTAATTCAGTTTTGTAGATAAATTATATACATTTATTAATGTTGCAATAGTAAAAAAAAGTAATAATACATAAAATAACAATGTAAAATTATATATTTTTTTAATAGTAAAATTATTTTTCTTTTAATGCGCTTGGGTCTGTATTATTTTTTTACTAGACGTATTGTTAGATTTACCCAGTTACCTGAATTCAAAATAAACTTGGCCAAATCTCAAAATTACTATTCAAAATTGTAAGTGAAATGAATTAATTATATGTATTAATTAATTGATACAGAAAAATTAATGAGAACTTTTTCGTTAAATTTAGTTGGGATTAATCGTGAATTTATAAACAGCTTAAGCATTGCCGCTAAAAAGTAATTAACAATCCCAAATAAACACTGGAAACCCAACCCACTATGTATTGAAATACAAACCCAAAATCGAAGGATCCATCCGTATTTACGTTGTTGTACTCCCCATCATTTGCCCTCGACTTTCCCGGGATCACTTGAGTCCTCACCACTGCGCACAAACACACCAGGTACACACTTTTGGTCCACGACATTCTACACACTTTCCGATAAACTGTACACACTTTTCGGTAAACTTTTATTGTTTCATTTCGCACGTGGAGCCGCGTCTCTGAATATTTGACTGTGAAGTAAAAAACAAAGGTTCTCTTTATATATCGCGCTAAAATTGAGCTCCTAACGAAGGCATACTGCGTGAAAACGGCCGGACGTCATTGTTATTAAAAGAAGGCTTACTATCCAGTGCGAGCTATGTTATAAAATAACATAAACAATAAAAAAAATACATAAAAACAAACACTAAACTGTAAACAGTCGTGAATCAAAATAATCTAAAGATAAACTGTCTATAGATAAAGTATTTTTGGATATCCCATACAAAAAAAAGTTTTTTTATATAGTTAGTTTATATCATATGAGCGTAATCCGGTGTAGTAATATAATTTTGTAATCCAACCTAATTAATTTTTATTAGGTAAATTGCTACAGTTATATTCCTTGGTTTTAAATTTAGCTTAAAATTATTCTACTCAACTTAATGTCATCGATTTTTTTATTCTAGGGCGTGTTAGAATTCTCCCTTTGGTGTTTTCTTTCACTTTTTGACAATTTGGTATTGCAAACATACATTTTTCAAGCTTAATATTTATTGTTGCACGTTTGGATTTGAACGAGAGGCCTTGGACTGAAATTTGGGTTTTATAGTACTAAAATTCCCAAATAAAACAACTTTTTTTGCTAAGTTTAGTGTTAGATAATGTTATAGCCACCTGTATGTCTTAGCCTTATGATGCAGAGGTTTAACTAAGCACCGTTTTAAGGTACAGGCATCACGGTACATCCTTTTAATAGAATTCTCATTGGATGAGAAAATTTATTTTTGTGAGTATTAAAATGTCTTCCTTGTTAATAGAAAAAAAAAATTGATTCTTAGAGATTAAGATTAAGAGCTCAGAAATATCATGACATTATATTCCATGGGTCGAAAAGCTACTTAACTTAGCCTTTTTTGTTTGTATAACACCAGCCAACTTTGTAGTCAACTAATTGCGTATATTTCAGCCGGGGAAGCACTGCCATTTCTTTCACCGAGCTGTTGTGCACTACCATTGCTGTCTCCTGACTGAAGGGAGTGTGAGTAGCGGTAAAAATGCAGATACGTTCCATCTTCATGTCTTTTAGTGGTAGGCAAGAGCAGTGGGATGCGAATTAGGTAATGAAGGGGTCATATCGCTGTTAGTAGAGATTCCACTCGAGATCAGGGGCCGTATTCGCAAGATCTCACACATTAAATTTAAGTAATTATCTCCCAAAACAGAAAGCATTTCTTTACATTGAAAACTATATCAAAATATCTATTCCTTTTTACGTTTTTATTCTTACATAATTTGTTATCAGAAAATCAGTTGAACGTTAGGTTGGCTGATAATTTAGGAACAGGACATAAAATAACTTATCATACAGAATCACGTATGTACCGAAACCGCTTCATTATTGAGATATACTATTTTTAATTTATTATATTATTTGTTATTTTTATGTTATCATACCGGTTCTCCACAACACTATATTGAATAATCTTACAGTAAGTTCGTTGTAAGGAATTTTTAGATGCCAACAGATTTTAGGATTTTGTTTCTAATTCAAAGCATTTATTGCATTATACTGTTACAAAGATCTTACTATTGAGATCGTATCGTATGTGTATATATATACTTTCGATGGCCACTGAAACATTTTCAGTGTTGCTTATCGCATATCTCGTTTCCAAGGTCCCGCAGATTCTCCACTCACCTGACACATCTAATTATCGGTTTAATTATTATCGTGTTCCGGCGTTTGTTTCGCTTCCTCATACGTCTCGTTCGAGCCTTGTACACCACAATGCTATAATAAATGTCTAATTCTGATGAGAGACCTTTGTTGTGCGCGTTTTCATTGGAGCATGGCATCCGGGAAACGAATGGGTTTCAGTTTTAGTTGTTGTCATTTCAAAATATGAGTATTATTTGGCATTTTTCTAGTGACTCTGAGATTAATGGTGGAATTCACGAAAGCATAGTCTGATTACAGGGAATCAGTAGTATATGAATCAGTAGTATTTCTATGATCAACAAATGAATTAATAAATACCGAGTGGCCTCACAGCTCTGTTGGTAGTAACTCTGCCTTTTGGCTATAGGTCGTGCGATTGATTCCCACCAGGACAAACATTTGTGTCACGAATATAGATGTTTGCTCTGTGTGTGGATGTTAATGTGTATGTATAATAAATATAATAAATACATAGGTATGGTTTTTTTTTTTTTTTTTAAATAAATATATGTAGTCTATCAGTTGTCTGATTCCCATAGTGCAACCTATGTTTAGTTTGGGGCTAGATGGCGCTGTATGAATTGTCCACCAATATTATTATATTATGAAGTATACTTGATCCCGCAATGGTAAATCTAACATCCATCCGACATCTGCATCCCAGTGGAGTCAATGGAACCGCACCCTCTGATGCTCGTTCCGGTGCGATCATCTCAGATTATAGTGTCGAATTGTACTCGCTGAAATGTGAAGCCGTTCATTACCTGACCTCTCTGGCCAGACCATTTGCCCATCGATTTTCTCTGGACGAAGCTCTAAATATACTGGTTGGTATTTGCATATGTCCTTACTAAGAACCATTGTTTTATGCTGGACCAGTTTAAAAGGCAAGCTTTGAGGAAGTCAAACAGCTTTATTAAGAGTAAGAGTAATGCACGGGCATTATATCAATAGATTTATATTTACAGATATCGCTTCTCTTTTCCTTTGACCAAATTTAAGAATAATTATAATATAATTTATACATATTCGCCATACCATTGAATCGTCTAATTATTAACTCATCTAATCAGGAAACCGAACCAGAGAATCGATTCAAGGTATCTGACATGTTCAGCAGCTTATTAAATACCCTTAAAAACTTCGTACAATCAAGCTGGCTCCAACAATGGGCATATCAGTCACAATACCCCCGGAGACTGCCCATTTATCATCAGCCCATCGCACCACTCATACTCAGCGCTGTTTAGCAATATCCTGGCTTCCTATTCAATGTTAAAATCTTGCTACACGCTACCTTTAATATAGGTACGAACTTACGCAATCGCTTACTTTATTGTACTTTATACCTGATGAAAGGTTTTCCGAAACGACTGATTCAAGGCCAAAATCAGCCTGACAAAGGCCTTAAAACTTATTTCATTAACCGTACATATCTTAAAATCAAGCCTGTCTTCCGGAGTGGTAGGCAGAGATCTAGACTCTCCACCTGCTACGATCCAGACACCTCTATTGCTTTATCCACTCTCAATAACGTTTTCATTTCATTCTCATTTCGTTAACCGTTATGCTAATTTATAAATATATCATTAATGTGATCGATGTGATCATAACTCTGCATCTATCTGTTGTATTTACAAAATCAACTGTTATATTTCTTATAAAATCTATTTTGGTTCACAAAATTACTTGTTTCCCTAAAAGCAAAGTACCCAATATTCTATTCTATTCGAGCCACTGGTACTCTCGAACCAGTGTGGTGAAAGGATTTGAAGTGCGCCTCAGAGAGGCTCCTTTCGTGCACTTCACACATGTATAAATGTATTACAAGTAGCCACTTGAAATACGAAACTATAAAACCAATCCAAATGACCCCTAGCAGATATCGAATCAAACACACTCAAATACTGGTCAGTAGCAGTGTGCGCGTGCACCGTGAAGATGGCTGATGCCCTTCGGCCAGCCCATTGTTAGCCTCCGATCTGTGTCCTTCCCTTTCGAAGGCATTTTTAGGTACCTACGCTTTGTTCTCCCACTGACGCCTGATTGATGCCGTTGTAAACAATGATGTTGATCGACAGATCCTACTGCTGCTGGCGAATGAGGCTGTGCAGACTTTTATGCAGTCCAGCGGTAATGGCAACACCGAAGCTTAAAATTGACCAAAAATTATGATTTAATGTTATAAAATTTATTTTTGTTAGGAATTGTTTAGGAATTGGAAATGTTAGGAAAAAAAATTGAATAAATATGCAACCCATAAATGCTACATATAGGAAGGCCAATTAAAAGTTTCCACAGATAAGGTTTATTGACTATAAGTTCTAATTTTTATTATTGAACGGACCTCCAACAAGAATATGTTACTTGAAATATTTATTACGTTGTTGCATTGTCATTGTAAGTTTCAGAGTATTTCTCTTGTATTACCTCAGTGTATTAATGTAGGCGTAGGTAGGTATGTAGTGCTAAACTGTAGACAGAAAGAGTATCAAATTCATTCTAATAAAACGGCAAACTTTTTTCACGTTAAACGTACACTAAACGTACAAAGAGTAAATATAATTTAATAATTGTCCGTATGTCTGTCCCACGACCTCTCTTAGATTAATTTGGTTAAATTCAATTGTTAAAACGAGATAAGGTTCCATTGGCTTGATAATTAATTATCGTAAAAATAGGTTTCCCTAAGTGGTGAATTTGTGGGGATAACCCTAAATTAGGTATAAATTGGACATTAGGTATTTAATAGGTACCTACCTATACGGTTACCCATGAGGACTTAAAAGTTTATTGACTTAGAAGCATAACACTGAAGATTAATTTCTGAATATATAGCTGGGACTATATAACCTCAAAATTTTATAATAAAATATTTCGAAATACCGAAAGTTGAAGCACCAGTACCTATTGTTTCTTATGATCTGCGAAAGATAACCGTAATATTGTAGAAGTGCCCTTTGAAGTTACCCATAAGGTTGTTAGCATTTTACTGTAATTTTCTACTGTAACACTTGTATTTAAGGCAAATTGAATTGAAAACTTATTTTCCTAACCAACATTTATAGCAATAATAATTTAAAGTCTGTTACTAATGATTCTTTGTTGTTTTGAGAACAGAATGTCAATAGAGGACGGATTACACAAAAATAATGATTTTACCCTCCAAAGATCTTCCGATAGATATAAAGCTCGACTTTATGGAAACAGGAAGCAAAATCGTGTGAATTTCTTTTGTATGAGTATGAACCTACCCATATTGTTTAGATTAAAATAATATTATTTGAATCTAATTACTTCGAACACCTTGTAATATACGGAAATAAAAATAAACTGAATTACTGTATAACACACGTAGTTTAAACCCCAGGTGCTTGCCTGGTGATATTTGTATAATGTAAATAAAATGCGGTATTCGCACATAACTAACTGGAAGAGTTCACTTCGTGGAGTAGCGTTTTGAAACACGCATATTATAAATGCAATCCAGAGGTGCCATTCCAAATGTTTTTGCGCAAAAAAGCCAAATAAAAATGGTTCTTAGCACTTTGTTGTTAAAAAAGAACAACTTGGCAAGTAGATTGTCCCTAGCCCTACGCCATAAAAGTTTTGAGACAAAACCTCCACGCTACAGACATCCGACTGCATGCGTATGTGACTTAGCGCCTAATATTTCTTTCCACATTTACACTTTGGAGCGATTACTTAACTCTTGCTATCCGTATATTGTCAGGCGAACCTATATCAAGCGAGTCTATAATAAAACTATATCAAGTGACGGTAATGAGCTGATTGTGCATAGTTTGTCCGGTGAAATCCACTATTAAATTCTGCTAGGAGTAATGCACTCTGCTCTTGCCTATTACGCTTGAAAGGTATGGAAGCCAGTGAAATTTACAGGACTCGCGGGCAACTTGCTGAAATGAACACAAGCTTTCCAAACTTCTGCGCACATAATATACGTCCATTTGGTTCTTAAAAAAATATACTCGCGCAACGATGGAGCCTCACAGCTCAGTTGGTCGAGGGTTCGATTAGCACACAGGACAAAAGTTTGTGTGACTCATACAGATTTTTGTTCTGTGTCTGGATGTAGTAGATAGATAATATTCTATTGACCACCATACATTGCAATTTTGTAAAGATTAGTAGTAGTACCTACATCAGTATTCAATATTATTTTAGAGCTAAATGCACCGTACATTATGTCCGCCAATATTATATGCACGAAGTTACGGGCAGTTGAGTTATACTGCCCGAAATCTCAGTCGAATCAAACTGCTGGGACTTGAAGTAGCTCTTCACAAAACCGAAGTCATTTCTTTTCACGGCAGGGGAGGTAGGCCCCCAGCTGGCGCTTATATCCTGATTGACGGCGTGCGGGTTATGATAACGACCCACATGAAGTATCTGGGGCTGACATTGGACAACGCTTGGAACTTTGGCGAGCACTTCCATCTACTGATCCCCAAAGTACAGGGTGCGGCAGGAGCCCTTGCGCGTCTTCTGCCTAATTTGGGGGGCCCTAGCGCACTCTGCCGCAAGTTATTTGCAGGTGTGGTTCGTTCAATGGCACTGTATGGAGCGCCAGTGTGGTCGGATGCTCTCTTCAATAAGAATAGGGCCCTTCTCCGAAAACCCCAAAAAATTATGGCGATCAGAGCCATCCGAGGCTACCGTACTGTGTCTCTCGCAGCTGCATGTGCAATAGCTGGGAATCTGCCCTGGGACATAGAGGCAGAGATTTTAAGCGATATATATCGGCTTAAAAAAGATAAGCAGGCCCAGGGAATTCACCTAGCACCCCAAGAAATCGGACATGCTAGGTCGCAGGCTCAACATTCTGCACTTGGACGATGGGCGAGAGAATTAAGCTCCGCAATATTTGGTCGTTGGACTTTAAACGCCCTCCAACCTGTGCTGGAAGAATGGGTGCACCGGGAACACGGTGCCTTAACATTCAGGCTTGTGCAGGTGCTGACCGGTCATGGGTGCTTTGCTAAGTACCTGCACCGTATTCAAAGAGAGGCTAATCCCTCGTGTAAACACTGTGCTGCAGCCGAAGACTCAGCGCAGCACACACTAGAGGAATGCAGTGCCTGGGTGTCGCAGCGACAGGCACTAATGGCAGAGATTGGGCAGGATCTTTCGCTGTCCAGCGTGGTCAAAGCTATGTTGGATAGTGAAAGATCGTGGCAGGCCATGATTTCCTTCTGTGAAGATGTAATCTCTCAGAAGGAAGCAGCGGAGCGAGCTAGGGAGGAAGATCCTCAAGCAGATCATTGCCGCAAGCGGAGAGTTGGAAGAAGAAGGAGGCAATTCCTCCTACAACTTTCACTCGATGGAGACCAGCAGAGCTCGGGAGCGGGGAGCCCCGTCTCTGCATTGCACAGGTCTTCAACGACGCGAGATGTCCCTAGCATTCCGGGGCATCTCGCTTCCCCAAGGGAAGATAGAGGGGTCCGCTTAACGCAGACAGTTACCGATGGAGCCGCGGTAGAATTCGTAAGAGACCCCGTGACTCCATCTGGTGTTAATGCAGCTTCGACATACTCATCAGAAGATGAGTTGTTTGACGATGCATTGGCACCAAGGTAATAGGTAGGAATGTCGGTGGGTTTTTAGTCCGTAGGCCAGCAGGCTGCCTCAATTACTGGAGAGTCGGACATACCCCCCCTGTTCTCCCCGAACCGGGGGGCATGCGCAAAGCATTTTCCCACCGGAAAAAAAAAATAAAAAAAAAAAAAATACTGCCCGAAATCTACAGGCTCGTGATTACTTTCGTCTTCAAATAGTGCTGTCTTCCATCATTGTACTTATCTAACCAAGACAACACTATAATGTTCAGATTTTTTTGTGAATAAGTTACGTACGAGTAAGATGGCTTAGTGTTAAGCGGTAACCTCTGCCCATAACATAAAACTTCTTCGGACCTCCCCTATTTAGGTATGTCATAAGGTCATCTGCTCGCTTATTCAACTGATTATAATAAGAAAAGAAAAGAACTAAATACTTATTTTCTCGGCGGTAGAATCGATTTCATATTTCATATTTCAGCCTTCGTTTCGGTTTCAAAAAGGCATTTAAATTCAAATGAGAACAACGGGTTTTTTGATACATAGTTACATATTTATTTATACAAAGCGGGATTACTTAAACCTACATTAATCTATCAGTTCGTAGAATTAGCTAATTTGGATATATAAATCACAATGATTTTAAATCACAACACATTATCAATATATGTTCTTATATCTATATCTAATCCGTATTAGTATATGAGCATCACAATTTTAGTCAATATTAAAATCACATATTTACATACATATAAATATAATAAATCGAAGTGTGGTAACTAAGTAAAGATTTTTGTCATATTTTAACGTCTGAATCGGTTTAATTATATCTTGCTATAGAAAAGAGATTTTTCTGGTATTTATTATAGTAATTTAATATAAATAAAAACAGGTAATTTACTCTATTTGCGATATGTATTGCACAAATACCGAAATGTTTAAACAACGTATTTTACAAAATTCGTCATTTTACAAAATTTATTTATAAGTTTAATTAGTAAGTAGGTAACGTATTTTGTATACAGGGTAGAACAAGCTAACATTTATGCTTCTTTATCGACCTTTCTCATTTTTTATTATTTCACTTTGTATAATAAGTACAGAACTTTATTCAGGAATATTTAACCTCAGGAATCAAGCCTCATTCGCTCCATAATATCATCCTTTTTTAATAGTCCATATATACTTTACTTAGTGAAGATATTTGAGGCTTACAAGAATATTTATACATCTAATCCAGAAAATCCATAAACTGAATAGCTAGGTACGCCCTGTACAGGTAACATATTCACTTATTACTTATAGTTTACCAAAAAAATCTCAACAGATGGGTATGTTTAAGCTCTTAACCAACCTACAATCTTAACCAACTTTAAATTCGACTGATTCACTTCGAAATTCATGATCATGTAGAAATTTCGGCATTGTACTTATATCTTAAGGGCCTGTCCGGAAAATGAAAAGTTGTGGAAAAAGGGCATATAAAATGCACCCGCAGTGTACGACACAGTACTGCAACTGTTGAAATGATCGCCGACTCCTGTAATTTGTTCTAAAGTCCCGATGTCCCGCAGTATTCGCCGATTCTATCCGAAATGCACTCGAATATGTCGAAGGATACGTCGCAGTTACGCCCATTATCTGAAATTTACAAAGGATATTGGAATAAAATAAATTTATTGGTGGGGCGGACATTTCACACAGCCCCACACTAAGCATTGTAACATTTTATTGAAAATAAGGTAAACCAACCAAAGTCAAGTAATTTCGACGTTCTAGGGAGTTTGTCGTTAAATCGAGTGACGTTACATGGAGGTTACACTGTATTTATAAAATAACGTACCCATTGGGACGGCTCTGGAGAACTTGTCGTGGTTTCTCATGAGGCATTCCCTCGAAGCTTCCAGAACAGCCATAAAGTAACCGCGCTCGTTCACACCGTCGGAGTACAGACCCACCAGCCCTTCCAGGGTAGGGAACCCGTAACCGTCCACCTGGAAAAACAGGAGATGGTTCTTTTATTAGATCCGGTGGTAGCTCAGTTGGTAGCTCAGTTGGTCAAGCGCTAGTTCGTATAAATAAGTAAATATTGGTAGCAATTAGTAGCAGTAGAACTTGTGCTAAGTTCGCCCGGAGAAGTACTGCAACCACACCTGGTAATCTGCTGCCAAGCAGTGATGCTCTTACTGTGTTCCGGTGGAAGGTAGTAGGTGCCGGTGATATTACAGGCACGTGATACATCCAACTTTAACGTTACGTTACGGGCGCATGCGATGCGGCTTGGGTCTTGCCACACTTGAGTAGGGGAGAACCCAAGTCGCATTGCTTGTTATGAGCAGAGGTTACCACTTACTATTAATTCTGAAATAAGATGATGATGTTTAGTATGAAATAATATGTTTCATTTATGCATATTTTTAAGTTAGGTAATTAAATCAATATCTGTAAGAGCCACTATCCCCTAACCCTAGGTTAAAAACCTGTGTTGTGGGTAGATAGTCCTCCAACGTTGACAATATAAACAGTATCTGATTAGATATATGTACAATAAAGTAATAAACTGGTTGAAAATTATACCAAATTCATTATTTTTTGCATACGAGCGTACGATAAAGCGGCTGATATGTAAACACCCCTAAGAAGATAAAATATTACTGTTAAAAGGTGGATGAAAAAATATCAACTTATGAAGAAAACACAGTTTTTCTAGAAAATAAGATTTAGCAGTATTAACAATAGATTTGTAACAGCAATTGGAAAGCATCGTCGATATCTCCTAACAGTTTTCTTTTATGAACTACAAAGCAATGGATTGTCTCAATTCAATTCACACATAAGAAAGTTCCAATGGTGTTTGAATGATTCAATGTCAATGTCATAAGCTATGTTGTCTACCTAGAGTCATTAAGTATAAGTTTCTTTTTATTTTTTTCGACTGGCTTTACAGCTCAGTTGGTAGTAACCCTGCATTTTGCGCCATGGGTTCGAATATAAAAAAAATAGTCAATAATAGTCAATTAACATTCAAATTTAACGTATTAATAATGTATTAAAAATATATATAATTTGGTTAATTCGTACTCCTGAAACCCAAGATACAGGCTTAACCACCTAGTTTGGGCCTCGCTGTTTCTCTCAATAGAAATAAGGTAATTATGAAAGTGAAAATGACTTGAAATGTAATTAATATTATTGGCAATAAAGTTTATTATTATTATAATTCCATTAATAAACTTATACTTCTAGAGATGACTACTGCTTATTCTCATTAAGTTTGATTCCAAGATCTGGTATTATCAACCAAAAGTATGGATTGCCATTTATCTCAAATCGTGTTTTAGTGTTTTATATGTCTGTCACGACCGGATTGCACCAATTTGTTAACTATAAACGTGAAGGCTCGTAAATTTTAAAAGGAAAAATTGATGCCCTATTTACGGTCTGTGCACTTTAAGCGGACAACCTACAGCAGATATATCTGGAGAATGGACATTTTAACAGCTAGCACACAAAAGGCGGGTTTCAATAAAATAATTAGTAATATCAGCCAACCCATCGCGCTTGATCGATTAGAAGAATATTTTAATAAGTTTTTGATTGCTGTTATAACTTATTCTGTGATACATATATTCGATGAATGTATGTATCTCTATTCTGTGATGTGATGTTTGTGTTTTGGTTTTCTTCTCCTTCACACTTTTCGCATAAGTTGACAGCCAATCTATTGCTACGACTAAAAGTGTAACAATCACTGTCATCATATCATAGACCGACTATGACTGCTTTGGCGTTGCGTCATGTGTGTTTTTGTTTCTCTTGGACGGGTATTGATAAACTTTGCATTGTATTATTCTTAATGCAACTTAAATAGTGTGTTTAAATTTGTTTTAAAAAATATACAATAATGTTGCTTGGTAAATTTAAAATTATCTTCTAGTTAACTGGCAGGTGGACTATGAAACTTTTGTTTAGATTATTATTATTTTTATTTTTTTTATATATATTTGTGTATATTATATATATTTAGTTTTATCTTATATACATTTTTATATAGATTAGCATGTTCAGTGACAGTGATAGTCAGAGTGGGCAATATGATTGTTTTTCGTCAACAGATTTGAGCACTAATGATAGCTTTTGTAGTATTCCCACACTTTCAGAGTCACTCCAGAGCCTGTTCCCTGATTCTTCTAGAACTTTCAATGTTGTGCATATTAATGCCCAGAGTATTCCTGCCCACTTTTCAGATATGCTGGCATCATTTGACATTAAAAATCTTCATGCTATAATGGTCTCCGAATCTTGGTTAAAGCCTGGTTTACCTGCCTCGCGATACTCGTTACCTGGCTTCGTCCTTGTACGGAATGATCGCGATGCAGGTGCTGGTGGAGGGGTTGCAATTTATTTACGTGAGCATATCCCATTCTCAGTCATTAGCTCATCTCCTCAGCCACCGCTACCCAACGCAGGCGAACATTTGTTCCTTGAAATTACGCTTTCACACACCAAAATACTACTCGGAGTCTATTATAGCCCTTCTCTTCGTATAAACTTCTTCTCTTCCTTTGAGAAATACTTAGAAGATTTAACTCCTGGTTACTCCCACACTATAGTCATGGGAGATTTCAACACTTGTCTTCTAAAGCATGATTCCCGTTCTAGTAATTTTGAATCTCTTGTAAAATCTAGTAATCTGTTTATTCTCCCTCTTGGTGCTACACACTATTTTCCTAATTCCAACCCTTCGCTTCTGGATTTGATACTGGTATCATCCACTAATAATGTTCTTAAACATGGTCAATGCTCGGCGGACGCCTTCTCATATCATGACTTAATTTATCTGTCATACAAAATTCGTCCGCCTAAAGCTAAGCCTAAAATTTTATTGCAACGTAACTTTGGTGGTATTGATCGAGAGTGCCTGCGTGAGGACGCAACCTGTATAGATTGGACTGAGGTTATCAACACCAACTCCATAGATGAGAAGGTATCTCTTTTCAATAAGGAACTAATCAATCTTTATGACCAGCATGCTCCTCTGAGAGCCATTAAAATAAAACACCTTCCAGCACCATGGATAACGTCTGATATAAAAGCCGCTATGCGCAAGAAAAATGTATCAAAATTTAAATTGAAATGTTGTCCATCTGACGAGAACTTGAAAAAATATATAGATCATAGAAATCACTGCAACAAGGTGTGTAGAGATGCACAACGCCGTCACATACACAGTTCTGTTGAAAATGATGACCCGTCTAAAGTATGGAAATTTCTTAAAACATTAGGGGTTGGAAAATCACGTACTGATGGTATTCCTAAAGATTTGGATATCAACGCCTTGAATCAATATTTCACTTCTTCTTCTAGCTTTGATGGTCTTACCAAGCTTAACACTTTAAGGAATCTTTCGTCAACTCCAGCCTCTGATTATCCTCCTTTTATTTTTAGTCAATTCACTGATTGTGATGTTAAGAGAAACGTCACATCCATCACATCTAATGCAGTGGGTGATGACAGCATTAGTCGTAATATGATAGTGCCCATACTCGATGAAATCATCCCAATCCTTACCCACATCTTTAACTACTCCGTTTCCTCTGCCACCTTCCCAAAAATATGGAAAAGTGCGCAGGTCATACCTTTACCTAAAAAATTACATCCTTCCTCTTTTTCTGAATACCGTCCCATTTCCATTCTTCCGTTTCTCTCTAAAGTACTTGAGCGACTTATTCATCAACAACTGTCCACTTTCCTTACAAGTAATAACCTTTTAAATCCGCTCCAGTCCGGGTTCCGTCGTGGACATAGTACCACAACGGCCTTGACCAAGATCACCGATGATATTCGTCTGGGTATGGACAACGGTCATGTGACTGTGCTGTCATTACTTGACTTTAGTAACGCTTTCAACAATGTGGACTTCGATATTCTTCTGGGTGTGCTTCGTTCTCTTAACATATCTCCAACGTCAATTGACTGGCTTCATAGCTACCTATATGGACGCCAGCAACGCATTCGTATTGATAACAACTTTTCATCATGTTGCGACTTAACTGCTGGTGTCCCTCAGGGCGGCGTGCTTTCTCCTCTTCTCTTTGCTATCTTTATAAACTCTATATCTAATTCACTTTCTTCCTCTTATCACCTTTATGCAGATGATCTACAGATTTATAACCAAGTCCCTGTATCCGAAATACAACTAGGGATTCAAAACATCAACAATGATCTCGAACATATACTTGCTTGGAGCAATACTTTTGGTCTCACAGTAAATCCGGCCAAAACTCAGGTTATCGTAATCGGTAGTTCTAAGATGACCTGTCGTATTGATTGGACTACTCTCCCACTAGTTGTGTTCGATGGTAGACCCATACCTTTTAGGGAGACAGTGAAGAACTTGGGAGTAGTTATGGATACAGAAATGTCATGGGCACATCATCTGACTGAACTAAGTAGAAAAATTTTTGCTACTGCTGCATCTTTGAGAAGGTTGCGGAACTTTTTACCAACAGCCACCAAAGTTACATTAGCACAATCTCTCTTGCTTCCTATACTTGACTATGCTGATGCCTGCTATCCCGATCTCACTGAAATGTTACTCAATAAACTTGAGCGGCTCCAAAACGTTTGCATCAGGTTCATTTTTGGCCTGCGCAAGTTCGATCACATATCAGAATTCCGTAATAAACTCAAGTGGTTACCCGTCCGCCTTCGCAGGAATACTCATATACTCATATTCTCTCACTCTTGTACAGTACATTATTCAATCCAATCACTCCACCCTATCTCAAGGAGCGTTTCGAGTACCTCCATATTTCCAATCCACGTTCAGTACGTTCGACTAAAGCTTTGCAACTTCAAATTCCCACTCATTCTTCGTCTTTCTACGGCAATTCATTTACTGTACAAGCTATTCGCCTCTGGAATGATCTCCCCAACGAAATCAAAAGTGCGAAATCACTGCCTATATTTAAAACGTTGCTGCACAAACACTTCTTGTCCTTGTCGTCTTAGAAATGCTTTCTAATATTTGTATGTATGTATGATATTTATTTAATATTTTATGTGTTTACTTTGTAAGTATTGATATGTAAGTGTATTGATATAATATTATCTTTTGTTTAACACCACCGTCCCAAATCATTCTTTTTTAATCCAGTCCATCCAAAGGTTGCCTGGAAGAGATTGCTTTAAGCAATAAGGCCGCCGATTGTACGTCACATGTATTGTAAATTATTCTTAACTTGTTTATTTGTATGTGTCTGTGTGGTGTACAATAAAGAGTTGTCTATCTATCTATCTATCTACATATAACACTTCCAACAGGCATTTGTTAACGGATGTTATAACAAGATTTTGTCTATTACCAAGCAGAAGACACAAAGAGATATCATATTTTAGCCCTTTTCTGATGTATCTGGGTGGTAATATTATATGTATGTATTTACAAAAAAGTATATAAGTAGCATATTAGTTGTCTGGTTCCCATGACACAAGCTATGCTTAGCTTACTTTGGGGGTAGATGGCGCTGTGTTAAATGTCCGCCATCATTTATTATTATATACAGCAATTCTTCAGTGGCTTGTATAGACAAGCGATTAGCGGACGATCCGCTAAATGTGCATGCATAATCTTATTACAGTATTATACACTAGGCTCCTTCAAAATCCCCCCGTACAGAAATATGGCTGTCATAAAAGTAAGCCGAACATGCTGTGGCTACGCTGTTTTTATTTCACCAGCGCATTGTCCAAAGCAGCTCTCAGTATTTCGAGGTTACCGCCATGTTAAAACTCCTTTTTTTCGATATAAATTTTATTAGGTCCTGTATTTTTTCACTTGTAACGAGCTACGCATGACAATAAAATACAGACATATAAAAACCCGGGGTGCTTAATCATTTTAATTTTACAGCTTTTTATATTATTCCACTTATAAAATATGAATTGGCTGAGGGGATTATTCCGGCCGCAAATGGGAATCTAAGTTTACATTTGGGGCCTTATTTAATATATAACAAAATATATTATATGAAATACGATATAATACAATTAAAAATAAAATAAATTTAAAACATATTGGTGGACATTTTCCCCATCGAGCCCCAAATTAAGCATTGCTTGTAATATGAGAACCAGACAAATGATTTTACTTATATACTTACTTTTTTAAATAACTTATATTGAATTATTCATCCGACACAGAACAAACTATGTTCATCATACCAATGATAGTCCTGGATAGAAATTGAACCCACGACAGATAGGGCTGAAGGCTGAAGAGTACCAACTGATCTGAGCCAATCAATAATGTATTCAAATCGGGAAAGTATATAAGCGCGAGCTCTACAATTTGTTCGTGCATTGTGCATTAGACGCGGTTACAGAAAGTGAGCTATAGAATAATGGGACTAAGTACTGTGTTGTTTTATCTTGTCGTCAATCGTCGCTGTGGTAACTACGTTTAGAGATGAGATCTACTTACAGCTTTCACTTTCCGGTACACGCACTGTAGCAGGCACTGGAAAATACACATAAAAATATTTTAGTTAAGTGAGTACTATATTTATTCTCTGAGTATAAAATAAGTGGAAATTTGTTTTTCTTCATATAAAATATGATTATTTTTATTGCTACTTTATATAACGTTTTCGAAAAAACAACAAATGTATGAAGGTTTTTCAATGGGGGACATTTAACACAGCGCCATCTAGTCCCAAAGTAAGCTAAGATATAATACTTTTGTAAATATACCTATATACATATAACACAGAACAAACATCTATGTTCATCACATAAATGTTTGTCCTGGGTGGGAATCGAACCCACGACCTAGATCAGAAGGCAGGGTTACTACCAATTGAGCTAAGAGGCCTGAGGCCTAATATTGAATACATCACTGAGTTTTTATGCCCCGAACACATAGGCATTAGGTGTACTGCTACTTGAGTACTGAAATAGCGTTTTTTTACCATGTTTGTTCTCTTTGACGTCAGATATCTCAATTTTCATCCGAGCTTCTTCACAACACAAAGTAAAAATAAAATTAGATGGGATAAATGCCCAAAATGTGTAATTGTATTATTTTTAAATATACATTCGTGTGAGAATTTTCACAACGTAATGTTATTATGTACGGAACCATATGTTCATAGATACTCGAAACCATATACCTACTTCGTTAAGCGTAACAATTATTTATATAACTGAATACTTACTCCAGCGATTCGTTTTTCGTCATGCGTGAAGGGAACATCTCGCTTGTTGCGTTTCCTCTGCGCTGGCATCGTGTGCTCTTCCTTTATCACATCTAGGGCCTCTGGAATTAAAAATGTACATTTCAGTAACCAGATTCTTTATCATTTAGATAGATAGATAGAAAACTCTTTATTGTACACCACAATATAAAAAAAGCAATGATATAAGAAAAGTAAAAATGTGAAGTACAATGGGCGGCCTTGATGCTTAAAGCAATCTCTTCCAGGCAACCTTTAGATATGGTATATGGTCAATCTTAATAGGTTTCTGAACTGAATGATTATGATTATCAAAAGTGTTATTATAAATCTAATATTCTACAGCTTACGAAATAACTTTATTACTTATTTATACAAGTTAGAAATTGTGTTTATAGAGGTGGGTACCTTAGCAACGATTAAAGTTTAGTAAATATTCCAATTAAGTTGTTAAGTTTAGTATTTACTAAACTTTACGATGCCTACCAGGATTAGATCATGCTATGACGAAGTATTATAATAAAGTAAACCAGTGCAGCAATGAAATATTATTTATAGTATTAATACTAGCAACCCATACCGACTTGGGCTGGGAAGCATTCGATTTTGTAATTAACTTAAAATTTGAAAAAGTTAAGATTTCCTCGCGAATCAGTCAGTCTAAGTAAAATAAAATAATATAGTAAATAAAATAAATAAATATAAATAGTATAATAATACCTATAAAACTTTCTGGAATTAGCATACACAGACAGCCAGGACGCTTGGACTTTACATTTTAATTAATAAATATACACATTAAATATAATATTAATAAGAATAATCAAATCAAAGTATTCGCTACATATGTGATGGTAAAATTACAGGCACACGAGACAATCATCTTCACGTCTCAGAGTTACGGGCGCATCCGATGCGACTTGGGTCTTATCGTACTAAGTAGGTGACGATCCAATTCGTATTGCTTTTTATGGGCAGAGGTTACCACTTAATACCATGTGGGCTATCTGCTCGTTCCGTAACATTATTACATTAAAAACTTCCACCCGAAAAGACGGAGATATATCCAAATCTGAGAGGAAGCGTGTATGAACTATATTTTCTATAAGTTAATTAAATAAATAAATAAATATTGGTGGACATTTCACACATCGCCATCTAACCCTAAATCAAGCTGAGCATAGCTTTTATCATGGGAACCAGACAACTGATGTAATACATATTTTTTAAATACATATCTACATATAATACATATTAACACACATACACAGAACAAACATCAATGTCACATCAATGTCACATAAATGTTTGTCCTAGGTTGGAATCGAACCCACGACCTACAGGGCAGAAGGCAGGGTTACTACAACTGAACTGTGAGACCAGACTATTAACTACTTATGTGCACAAAATATTCACATTAAAACTTCAAAGGCATATGTTAACAATATCGACTGAGCTCCCATGGTAGATAATAGCCCATTAAATTCGCTAATCAATAGTATTCAGTGAGAATATTGTGAAGGCTAGATAAGGGAGGCAATAAAATGGCTCCATCTTACATTCAATTAGGTACAGTCGACAGAACAAGTACTTTTTCAATAGTCAAGTATTTTTTGTACTATTCTTTTTTAATAAATGATTATTCTATTCTATTGTTTTCATCAAATGTACAAGTATAGTGCACGAAAGGAGGCACTTTGGGGCGCAGTAAAATTTTGAACACGACTAGAAGCATAATAGTTGCAATTAAATAATATTTGTTGTCGTGCGAAATCAATAATTATCTTAAAAATATACAATCACCTTGAATAGATATTACCAGTAATACGGTGAGTAAATAGCAATTTTGTATTCATTGAGTAATTATCAATTAACAACTTCCTATCGATTACAATTGAAGGAAGCCAATCGTTGTAAAAAGGTTTCCTTTATTGGTAAAATTGTTTTGAAATATTTTCTTCACTTTAGAATGAATTTACAATAGTCTACACTTTATTACCGAAAACTTCTGAAACTGGCCACTTAAATATGAGAAAAAGACAATTCTTTTTTTGTAAATGACACTCTTCAGCTGTAGTCAATATTTTGTAGGCCTGTCATTTCTAATTTCGGTTATTTGAAAACTACGTGACCCAACAATGGATTTAAGTCGAGAAAATATTCGAAATATGTTTTTATATTAACAATTTTCTCTGTGGTTGAAGTTGACAATAAATTTGTCAAAGACTTGTCAGGTTTTGGTGAAAAAAAGTTAAGATTGCTAACTTTTCAAATGAAAAGTTAACAAATTCGTCCGTAAAACATTGATCTTTGACATGAGCCAAGTGCAAATTATTTACACTTGATACTGCAAAGTTAAAGGAAGTTCAAAAAGACAGCAAGTAGAATTGTGATTACAGAATAATTAAAATACGAGTGTGTAATCATTTACGGTATAATGATTGTAACAGGTGACGAAAGCTGTTTTCTGTTATGAACAAAAAAGTAGTCAGTCGGCAGTCTTTCCTTTAGAGGATTTGCCGGCAAAAGTTAAGAAAGGTCGAAGCCCTGTGAAATAACTGCTTCTTTTCGTTGACAGTTTTACTGAAAACTAAACAGACTGGTTTAACATTTGCATTGGCAGTATTTTAGAAAAAGTTAATGAATGGCTTGCTCGCAGAGAATCGTCTGTCACGACAAAGTGTGACCCATTGTGCTAAATGGGTTAACATCATTTTTAAAGTGTCCCCTGTACAGACCGGTCCTTGGGCCCTGCGCTTTCTTATACTTTTCTATAATTAAGGATACACTTAGAGGTTCACGATACCAGAAGCGGCTTAGTCATATATCTGAAGCTTTATACTTTTATATTGTCTTTGTCTTTAACTTATCGGGAAGTAAGTTTATAATTGTTGCAATATTTGCACCGATCAGACAATTAGATAATATTCATAAAGGTATAATAGAACAGTCGGTGATTTGAGTTGAGCGAATTAAATAAACCTAGATATCCACAGGCTAGAAAATAAAGACCATTTTTTTATTCTAGGTATACCACTTTACAGGATACCTACTTAACCTACAACCGAAGACAAAAGGCTATATCACAAGTGATTGCCAATTCTGATGTTATTTATTGTAAAACCTTGGCTACCTAGGATAACTTTTTTATAAACATATATCTATTCCAAATAATGATATAAAATAAATCTTTATACGTTAAATAAATATTATCAGATCAATTGCCTTGCTTCAAAACAAAATACTTTCATTTGTGGATACCACAGTACGGCGAACAAATTCCCATCTACATTGCAATCTTGGACCACCTAGCAAGATATCCAATATTCTTTGGAACATTTCGCAAAACCGCAGAGCTGGCTACAGGCAGCAAGCATCGCATGATAGCAACTTATGCAAGGGTTACGCAACGAATATGGGTCATTGGAAATGCACTTGTCTATGCTTAGACGCGTCTTTTGAAAACGAAACTGGTCTTTAATTTCGAAATGACCGCAAATGTTGATGGTTTATACAAATTCTCATGCATTCAGTCGATACTGACATAGATGTGATGTAAGACGTATGCAAGTGTTCTTGACTGGCATCACAGCTCGGTTGGTAGTAACCCTGCCTTGTTCGATGTAGATCTTGGGTTCTATTCCCACTCGGGACAAACATTAGTGTGACGAACATAGATGTTTGTTCTGTGTCTGGTTGTTAATGTGTTGTATGTAGAGGTATGTATTTACAACAAAGTATACATTCTATCAGCCGTCTGGTTCCCATAGTATATATATAAGCTATGCTTATTTTGGGGCTAGATGGCGCTGTATGAATTGTCAACCAATTTTCATGCATGCATGATCTTGTAATTTTTAGAATGAGTAGGTAGACGACGTTTCCATGCTATTCCTTTAAGAATTCAATGGGTCAAAAACTTGTTTTGTGCGTATTTAACGGCTACCTTCAGAGTTTATTGGCTTTAGATAGTCGATAGTGATCATTATCATTCCCTTAATTCATTGACTCCGAGAATCTTATAAACGATCAGTAATCTCTTTTCACACGTATAAAGTTAAAACTTAATTACGAATCCGATACGCCTATAAGCGAAAATCACCGTTGTCGAAATAAAAAGAATTTTTTTTTTTTTTTTCACTAAATTACTCCCAAAAAGGAACTCCAGTGCAGTCAACTTCCAAACAGTTATTATGTAGCAATTAGTGCCTTAATTTAGTCCAATTAGCATCCCTTAAAATATTTATTTTCCTGTACCGAAATGCATGCCATCTTTTATTTATTTTTTGCCTCGCACTTTAAGACTCGGAATTATCTCACAGTTAAAGGCTTGATTAACATTTATTTCGTACAACACTGTGTCATTAAAATTTAGCAATTACGTAATTTATTCCGATGCGACTTGGGTCTTGTCGTAGCTAGTAGGGGAGGACCCAAGATTCATCGGTTGTTATGGTCAGAGGTTACCAAAACAGGTGTATACGATACAATATGCAATGCAACGATTACCTTAATTTTACGTATCGTGGAGTAGAGTGACATCAAAGGCCGGTGAAATTACAGGTATGAGGCATTCCTCCTACACGTCTCAGAGTTACGGGCGCATACGATGCGACTAGGGTCTTGTCGTACCTAGTAGGGGAAGACCCAAGTCGCATCAGTTGTTATGGGCCGAGGTTACCACTTAACACCAGGTGGGCCGTCGCTCGGCTCGTTCCGTAACTGTACTACATAAAAAAAGCAAAAAAGTGCCCAAGCATCACAAATGCAGTGACATCAAGATAAATGTAATTCTGTGCGGTTGGTCAGCTTGAAAGTCGTTGTAAAGTGTATGCATTTTCTAAAGAAAAGTGAAACTGCTTTCATCGTAATAATTTGGTTAGTATCTGGAGCGTGTCATTTGTTTGTGAAACTTATGATACCTGCATAATAAGTTGCATTTACAATTAATGGCTAAATAACTATTTAGAAACGTATAGACATAAATACGATATACCTATGTTTACTAGACAGGCCTCACAGCTCAGTTGGTTGTAACTCCGCCTTCTGTACCTACTGTAGGTCTTGGGTTCGATTCCCACCCAGGACAAACATTTGTGTGGCGAACATAGTTGTTTGTTGTGTCTTTGTGTTAATATTAATTCATGTTTATTTTGTGTCTTTATGTTAATATGTATTTTATGTACGTATTTACAAAAAAGTATATATGTATTCTATCAGTTGTCTGGTCCCATAGTACAAGCTATGCTTAGTTTGGGGCTAGATTGCGCTGTGTGAATTGTCCACCATGCTGAGTGATGGTCGTTTTGAGTTATACCAAACCAAATTTTCTTTTATTTGAATGTAACGCAAAATAATGATTTTTCTTTTCTGTACAGGTATATTGACTATATAATAATATATATTAGTGGACATTTCACACAGCGCCATCTAGCTCCAACCTAATCATAGCTTGTACTATGGGAACCAGCCAACTGATAGCATATTTTTTGTAAATACATACATATTAACATCCAGACACAGGACAAACATATATGTTCCTCACACAATTATTTATCCTGTGTGGGAATCCAACCCACTACCTACAGCGCAGAAGGCAGTTAATACCAACAAGCTGAGAAGCCTGTCAAACTGTAACTTTAATTGTTTGCACAGCCAACTCTGTTTTCAATATTCACGTGTTCATGAGTCAGAAATGATCTCAGAATGTACAGTTAAGAGTCTTTCCTTTTAGGTATGGACGGGATGCCTACGTACCTATGGTAACGATGTGTGCAGAATAGTATTACCTAAAGACCTAAGCAAAAATCTATCGTTTGTTTTTTACGAATAATCTTTAGCCAAAGCGGTTGGTCTAAGTGAATGCAGTGCGCTAGAGAGTAATTAAATCGTTGTATATTAGTAGGATCCGGGAATTAAATGATTGCGATGACTTATAGAATACAAACTAAACATATACTTTTTAAAAATACATACAATTATTATTTTTTATTTGCTATAGGCAAACATTTACTAACAGACACAGTACGTAGTACAGTAACAGTAAGTACAGAGACGCCATAGATGTTTGTTGTTGTCTAGGAGTTAATATGTATTTATATTCATAATCTGGAGGTATTCAAGAGGAGAGTGAATAGGTTACTTCTAGGCGCGCATGCTACATTGTAGTCCACATCGTCACTTAACATCAGGTGAGATTTCGGTCAAATAAATAAATATTGGTGGACATTTCACACAGCGCCATCTAACCCCAAAGTAAGTTAAGCATAGCTTGTATCATGGGAACCAGACAACTAATACCTATGTACTTTTTTTGTAAATACGTACATATAATAAAGTCTCTATTGTCTGTAATTTCACCGGCTATCCAGAACAAGAGGTGTTATTTTTTTTATTAATTAACTTAATTATTGAATTAAAATATATATAATATATGATATGGACTTCATTCACTATGAACGCTGCTTATCCTTGCGCCTTGTCAATATGTATCGAGGCCAAGCCTTTGACGTATTTAGCTTTATTTTTTAACAGTATACAGTTGAAAAATTGTCTTAGCGCTACTAACAATACTCTATTTTAAGAACTAAATGCCTCTCTAGGACGATATGACTTGACAAGAGTAGTAGAACTCACGCAAAGTTCATTCGGGGATGTACTGCCACCATGCTCATTTCTGCCGCCAAGCAGTAACGCATTCGCGTTTTTATGTTCCGGTTTGAAAGGTGTGGTTGCCAGTGAAATTACAGGCACATGAGACTTTCCACCTACACGTCTCAGAGTTACGGGCGAATACGATGCGACTTGGGTGTTGTCGTACCAACTAGGGGAGGACCCGAGTCGCATCGGTTGTTACCACATAACACCAGGTGTGCCATCGGCTCGTTCCGTATATGTATCACATACAAAAAAACCTAGACTAAACCGTCTTTTATACGGCAAGATGCGCTGTGAATATTATTGGTATATAACGTGGCCATTTTGTTTATCTAGATTTATTGGCCTGGAGGAATACAGGTCATTCTCAATAAGTGAGAGTACCTGGCCCTTAATCTAGTACCGCGGGAGCTTCTCACATGCGTTAGAAGATCGACAGCATCATGAGGCGATATTGGCATGTCCTAGAACCGAACTTTTTTTTTGTCGTTTTGGGCATTTCAGGCAGCTCCATCTAGCCCCAAAGTAAGCTAAGCATAGCTTGTATCATGGGAACCTGACAACTGATAAAAAAACTTATATAATTTTTTTTATACATACATTTTAAAACCCGGCCACAGAACAAACATCTATGTTCGTCACACAAATGTTTGTCCTGGGTTCCCACCAGGGGACAAACATTTGTGTGACGAACAGGGAATCGAACCCACGACCTACAGCGCAGAAAGCAGGGTTACTAGCCACTGAGCTATGAGGCCAGTGAAACATTCGAATGAAGATCGAGTTTAATAAATTTTGGGTGTTTGCCAAAAACAACTTTTGCTTACAATTGCACATTATGCTTACGTAAGCTCAGAACATCGAGATACGTTCACCGATCGGATAACCTTGCCTCCAATTATCGGATGCCCACGAACTAGACGTATTTAACTACTAGGAACTAACTTTGAAACCTTGGTTTTTGTGTGCTGAAATCACTGATTGAATTTAATCGCCGGTCGATCGCACACTCAGCTACTTAAACTCTGAGCCGGTTCAGATGGTAGCGCGACCTCCTGCGAAAGGGCCAATGCAGTCGTTCACATGCTTACATGATCCCCCGTGCATGTAAGCTGACGACTTCGCGCGACATTCTGTGTCCGACTAGGCCAAGTGCGACGCACCATTGCGCAACCATTTTCATTTAATTTTATTGATAAGATTTGACATCCATTTGATTTTACGTTCATATGAGCTTAGCCTAACTTTGTTAATTTGATTGTTTTTTGTCAGATGCCTTTGAATTTCACATTTCGCCGCGATTATCGTCCTTCGTTCCACTGCAGAAGTTCACGAATGTATTTCGTTATTAGATAAGAGTAAGAATAAGATTCATGGGTTCACGACTTTTCCCGAAAGGCAGAGCCAAATAGATCACTTGTCGCTTTGTGGATTACACTATCGCCGGAATGTAGACTTGACAAGTGCTGAGTGCAACGATTAGTCGTTGTCATTGTTTTTCCAAATAAACTCCGCTAACGTCCTCTAGCAATTCATACCGTCAGCCAGAACAAATCACCAAGTCCGGGCAAATTATATATTCGACTGGCATCACAGCTCTCGTAAGTTGTGGGTTCGATTCCACCCAGGACAATCATTTGTATGACGAACATATGTTTGTTCTGTGTCTGGGTGTTACGAGTATGTATTACATGTATTTACAAAAAAGTAATATATCACTCGTCTTGGTACCTATGATACAATTAACGCTAACTTTGGGGCTAGATGGCGCTGTGTGAAATGTCCACCAATACTTAATTATTTTAGAATGTTATATGTTTCATCGGATATTACCACCGTACTGTGCACGCATGGCACTACACTTTCACCGTTGCGTGAGTCGACCTTGGCATCATGTGACTTCTGATCGAGTTTGGCTAAGTATAGCTTTACGCCATTTCAATTAAGTTCTTAAGTAGCAGTAACATATGAAATAAAATGGTTTCCGTGCTATTTGAGACAAACCATCAGCTTGATTTAAGGAATTACTCTAATTATCAGTGTATTTTTATATGATATAGGTATGAAACTAGGAGATGGCCCATCTGGTGTGTCGTACCTAAGTACGATAGGACCCAAGTCGCAACTTACAATAATAAGGTTTATTCAAAAAAAGCTTAAAAAGTTAAACATTTCTCAAAAACGGTGACGTTTAGTGTAAGAACTTAGGTATGCGCCTGTAAATCTGAGACGGTGGCACGTCTCATGTGCCTGTAATTCCACCGGCAACCACACCTTTCAAGCCGAAACAGTAACCCGAATACATTACTGTATGGCGGCAGAAAGTTCCCCCGAGCTTGGCAAAAGTTCTACTGCTACTGAATGTTTGATGTTTGATATCATATGCGTGAGTTAATGGTGAGACTGGCCTCACAGCTCAGTTGGTAGTCTGCCTTCTGCTCTGTAGGTCGTGGGTTCGATTCCCACCCATGACAAATATTTGTGTGACGAATATAGGACATTTGTTCTGTCTGGGTGTATGTAGGTACTTACAAAAAAATGTATTCTATCAGTTGTCTGGTTCTCATAGTACAAGCTATGCTTAGTTTAGGGCAAGATGGCGCTGAATTGTCCACCAATGTAATTATATTGAGTTTTTGTAACTTTGTTAACTCACCTCTGAGTATTGAAAGTTTTATTTCATCCTGACACAATGTTATAACTCGTTCTATCTTCTGTGGCGCGGTCGGTGGGTTTTTGCATCTTTGCTCCTGAAAAAACAAAAACATTGATTAAATATCATTATCATAAAATACACAGTTGACGACTTTCTAAATTGTAATTGTAATATTAAATAAAAAATGACGCATAATATATAAAGTAAGTTGTATATTTCTAATATATATTTTTATAAGCAATAACAGCAAAACGCGTAAAGATGAAAAAAGTCTAATAACCAATGTAGTAGAGCCACGCAATATGATCAGCTGCGATGTATGTGATTGAGTTACTCTTTTTCAGAATTTATTATGTTGAAGGTCAGATAGTAGATATGTATTCTTATTCTAAAATGTCATGTATACAACTTAATATGCCGGCCAACAAGTCTCAGATAAAAATTATGCGCGCTGTCGTTAAATGTTACAATCTAGTTCGCTTGACATTGAAATAAAATCATACATGAAAGAAAAAAGTATATGTATTCTATCAACTATCTGGTTCCCATAGTACAAGCTATGCTTAGTTTAGGGCTAGATGGCGCTGTGTGAATTGTCCACAAATATTATTATATTATATACCACGTCGTACTGTCCATGAGCGTGTAATGTGTAGTTTTCATGTGATAAAGTAACGGAATGAGCTGATGGCATATCTGGTGTTAAGTAGTAACCTCTGCTTGCAAGCAATAGCGACTTGGCTCCTTCCTACTTAGAATAAGACCCAAGTGGTATTTAATCCCAAGTAACTCTGAGACGTGAAGGTGGTATAACGAGGCTGTAATCCAGAATGATTAAGTTTGTGCGTTTGAATCAAGCCTTTAACTTATTCAACTGATTTAAGAGGGGAAATATTTGTGTACATTCAACAACTATATTTTTCAAGACAATTTTTACCATCCCAACTAATTCAAAACAAACATTATTCTGACCACAAAGAGATGTCATCTGAAACATAAGATCGGACATGGTCAACCACAACACACAATGAAACCCAAGCTTTTTTTCATTGTACAACTGAAGACGTGAATACCTAATTGTTGGTCTTGAGAACAATAGATTCTGTGCCAATAACCCACTTATGTCAATAGTTTAGTCAACCGTAAATATGTAAGTATGTGAATCCTGTAAGCCTTATATATATTTACAGTAATGTAACAAATGATATTGATATTAATAGGTATTGCTTAATATAGATATTTCAGTGAATGACAAAGTAGAATTAAGCCTTTACCAGAAAAAGCTTTTATGTTTTTCACAAATAAAGGAGATACAGTTAATATTATTTTTCTTTAAATTGAAGATAACTTTTGATTTTCGTTGCGTTTATAAAGCTATCTCCTATCCTGTAATTTTTTTATTGGGTTATTTATACCCCAAGCGTTATCACGTTTGCTTTTCCATTCTCTTGTCTTTAGGCGTTACATACAGCAAATATGAACATTATTAAATAATAGACTTATATGATTATTAAAAAATAATTTAATTAATTATAATAAAATTGTATAATAAATATTTTTGCTTGATAAGGATTTACATGCTTTAGAGGTAAAAATGTATATATGGAACTAATATTAACAAATACACCTATAATTATTACCTACATTCCTGCAAATAAATGATATGAATATGATGAATTTTTATGTCTCAGTCCATTTTTTCTCTAGATAATCCAGCAAAGGAAACATTTAAATTGCTTTTTACGTCGTTGATTAAAGTATGATCCATTTAAGTTCCTTATATAACAAACCTGCTACAGGTCATACTGCACAATCCTTAGCCTTACAGATGTTTTAAGATTTGAGAACCCATTGCTAACATCGTAGAGTTCTTTTTAGCTTGCAAAGCAATAAGGTAATTGACAAGTCTGTGTACTCAGTAGTTGTGAAACGAAATACCATTACTACAGAGTAAATAGTATACTATGTACCTACGTACTATACTTTAACGAATAAGGGCTGCCTAGATTATTGCACAAGGAAATAACTAGAATTATATCTTATAGGTTACAACTTCAAACGTTTTTTTTATGTGATACAGTTTCGGAACGAGCCAACGGCCCACCTGATGTTAAGTGGTAACCTCGATCCATAACAACTGATGCGACTTGGGTCCTCCCCTACTAGGTACGAGACGACCCAAGTGACATCGTATGCGCCCGTAACTGTGAACGTGTAGGTGGAATGTCTCATGTGCCTGTAATTTCACCGGCAACAACACCTTTCAAACCGGAACCTTTCAAAACAGAAATGGGCAAAACATCTTGGTTTATGATGAAAAAGTAATAAAGAATTGAAGGTTATTGAAAAATAAACACTCCTCTGAAGCCATCGAAATAAGGAGAAGTAAAATAAACAAACCTCATATTTAGGGGATTCAATAACTTAATGGGAAGAATTGTTCGTCGCATGTGCTTGAAATTTCACAGTTCGCGGTCGACTTCTATCAGAAATATCAGGGGTCAGAAATATTTATGACGGCTACTCTCCATACGAACTATAATTACATTAAAAAAAAAATGAAATTGTAATTTAATCGGCTGGCTTTCCCTGAAAATGGCTACAGAAACATTTTAAAATTAATTTCCTTGAAGAGCATTTAGTGCCCTTTGGAGGTGGCACACTTGACCGACTATTATGATATCAATTCACACAGTTATGTAATGGATTTCTCAATGTCTTATGTGGCAATCGATCCAAACCAGACACGACCAAGAACTCATTTGTTACTTATGTAGTTATCTCTCTACTACATACACTCATGTATGAGGCATGAGAAAGCGTACTTATTAATGGTTTTCACATGGAAAGCCGCCATGGTATCTTGATCTACTGCTTTTAACTCGTCGTGTATGGCAGAAGCAAATAGCACATTTACAATTTTTGTCTAGCTTTGAGCCGACAAATCTTCCGAAGTTGCATATAGGGACTCAAAAACTAAATAATTTAAAAGTAGCATATGGCCTTCCCAGAGCATTCTTATAGAAGGGAATTTTATTCGTCCATGTTACAACATTTTTTAGGACAAAGGTTAACCAGTCATGCAAGGCTAGTCTCATTTCGTGAATACTAATTAGTACGCACGCTCATGCCATGATGATCAGCTAAAAACTAAGCGAATTCAATCGGTATGTAGGTATGCAGTTGCATCCTAAATTCAAGCCATAATATAATATTATCGTAATATTAATATTAGTAGACATTTCACGCAGTGCCATCTAGCCCCAAAGTAGCATATCTTGTACTTTGGGAACCAGACAACTTATAGAATACATAATTGTATATTATTTGTAAATAGTGTGAATGTGTGTGTTTTAATTACTTTTAGTTCAATTAATCATTTTATTTTTGTTGAGACACTTTGTTATGATTTTTTGGTTTCCGTAACTTAATCGCCTGCTTTTTAACGCATATACGAAACATAACGTGACATTATGGATGACCACATGATCCGAAAAGCGAGACCACGAGAACTGAGTCACCTCAGTGCCATGTGGGTGTAACCTTGCTAACTTCTAACGTATAAGGCTATGTGTAGGCAGTACCGTCAAGTAGTCGAGCCAAAAGTTCATTGCTGGATCTCAAATTATGACATTTGAAGAATAAATAACGGCTATAGAAAAATAAACCCAGACTCGGAACTTATGACATGAGCAAATATGAATAGATCTAATAAGTTCTAGAGTCCAGATAATTCTATTGGGTACCAATTAATAAAAATAGTGCGATATTGACAATTAGAGAGTGTGGTGGTCTAGTGTTACTGACCCCGAGTTACAATCCGGAGGTTCAAATCCCGACGTGCACCTATGAGTTTTTCGCTTGAAAGATTTATGTGCAATACCACCTTCTCAAAACGGTGAAGGAAAACATCGTGAGGAAACCGCCATGTCCTAGAACAAAAAATTCGAAGACATGTGTCAAGTGCACGAAAGGAACCTCCTTGAGGCGCACTTAAAATCCTTTATCACACTGGTTCGAGAGAACCGAATAGAATAGAACAGATTGACAAAGAAGTGTATAAATCATTCATAGCTCTGTTTACAAGACTCCTATAAGGTGTCTTGTATACGGAGGCTACAATGTATGTTATTTAAGTGAAAACATACTTCTTTCGACAGAGTTCGGAGTTGGGGAATCATTTTTACGAGACTTAACATTCAGTTCTGACAGTTTTTCGTGTGATTACGACGTTTCTCCTGGAATCCTGCGTATATTTATGACGGTATTGTCCAGGCCTTAAAATATTTTTATACCTTTCAAAGTAACGAAAAACATGCCATGCGTTCGCATGTGTCGGCGTGGTCGCATATTTGACTTGTGAGTCAATGGGTAACTACCCCCTTTATATTATGAAAAGCATAATTGTATAATAATAAAAATACTTTATTGTACACCAGATAAAATTATAATTATAATAAAAAACTTAAAACTTAGAGGTACAATGGGCGGTCTTATCGCTATGAAGCGATTTCTTCCAGACAACCTTGGTATAAATTAACGGATCGTAATAGATAAGGTTCCCACGATTCCGTAACTACTAATCCTGTTGTGCAGATACAGTTAACAACTGTGAGGATTTTATTTCATTTCAATTGGATTACTTACCTTCGCCTTTTGCGCTGTAGGTCGTGGGTTCGAATTTTTACCCAGGACAAACGTTTGTGTGACGAACATAGATGTTTGTTCTGTGCCTGGGTGTTGATATGTATGTATGTATTTACAAAAAGTATATAAGTATTATATCGGTTGTCTGTTTCCCATGATACAAGCAATGCTTAGCTAACTTTGAGGCTAGATGGCGCTGTGTGAAATGTCCACCATTATTAATATTATATATACAAAGTCACTAAATTTATGTTTTACGACTGCAACATATACCTACGTCCAAACCACTGGAAACTTACTGTTATATCGGTCAGCTGCAATTGCAAGCTTTCATGCCGACAACCAGTTTTTCGACTACTTCGCAATTTCTGTGACTTAACTTTAACTTAACTCTTAACCTTTCTAAATATTTCCATTACTTACTATTGCTGTAAAATCTACTTATTATTTATCTTCGGCAAGTCTACGTGTAGAACTACACACATACATCCAAGAAAAAAAATATTGGTCATATTGGTCTAGCGCTACATTCAAATCTGCAAGCTGTTTGAAAAAGTCATACATTATTATTTTTGGTTTTTTTTTTCTCAAAATATGTTCGATACTACTTGGTTATCTATTATTCTTATTTAAATTTCTCGATCCACTCAGTTGTGTTTATTTGAACGGGTCGTATAAATCTAATCAAATGTAGGTGGGTAATTAGTCTGCCTAGGCTCTCGCAAAACTGATCTTCATCCAGTTAAATTTATCTTGTGACATTGTGTTCGTGTTTTGGCAATGAGCAACTAACTTTTTAATCAAGTTATTTATTCTACATCTCATCAGATAGGTAATGAATTCCAGGCTCATTCGAAATTACTATTTATGTGCATAACAATAATGACAAGTTACATCAGGGGCGCTGAACATTTATTTCATATCGTCCATGAGGCTCATTGTAAATTAATGACAATGGGGTAATATAATGTCAGTATCAATTTTTTATCCTTTGTCGTTATTTTTCCTATCAGCTTCATAGATGTCCAATGAAACTGATAGCAAACATGGAATCTTAATTCTCTTAATTCTCTTAATAATCTCTTAATAATCTTAATTATAGATGAAAACAAAACACGTAATCATAATTTTTCTACTATGTCTGAATGTTGAATTTTTCTGTGGTTAAATAAAAACTTTACGCTGAGCCCCGGAGTAGACTATAAACTTTTTTCCGCTCAAACACAACCATACAAACTCTGTGTGGCTTAGTAAAGATCTATAAATAGTAAAAAACAAAAGTAGCTGTCTGCCTCTATTTGTTTCTCCTGTTACTTCTAAACCCCGCAACGGATTTTGATAGTTTCCAGTAATAAAAAAGAACAATCGAAAAATGTTTATGTATATAATTTTTTAAGACCCTAATATGGTTTGAACAGCCGTCAAACTTAGTGATAAGTACGCGTGATCTTATGTTTTAAATATTATTGACATTTCCAAGCCATTTATTTTATGAATTCTATAAGTAATGATTTTGACTTTGTAAACTGATTTCTCTTCTAAAACCTCTAATCTATCTAATCCCTAATCACTCTTCTCGTGAAAATCCGGGGCGGGCCGTTAGTAGTTTATAAAACGGTGTCTTATTGGAGAAAAAAGCTAATTTGCCTTGAATCTTATATTTTCAGTGACAGTGGAATTGATGTAATTCAACGTTTCTATAGCTCTCATTTCTCGATAAGTTGCAGCGTCACTGATGATAAGGTTCGAGAGCGATAACCGTTACGCAACAAAGAACTTTTGAAAGGGAAATTTTCGATTGAATTTAGTCTTGTGGGAAATAGGTCCTAAATGTTTAATCTCCTAAACAATTACTTATAGCCCCTTAGCAACAAAATATTGTTGAACGCAATGCTATTGGTATAATTTGAGTGCTATATATAGATATTAAATATATAGATGGAAGCAAAAATAACAGGCAGGTATTATAGCTTTGATTCTCCTGTCCTTAAGAATCCTATTATACGATCAATTAAAATGACCTTAAAAGATGGAAAAGTTGTTTTTGTTTTAAAATTAAATATTTTATTGACCTGTGTTCCATGACCAAATTAAATTTGTTGACAAAATAATCTTAATATCTGAAATAATGAATATAACCATGACACTTTCAAAAATGTAAGGTAGTAGTAAATGCTTGCATTTATTACGAACAAAATATAAAATTTTGTAAGTTATAAAAATGATAATTAATACACATATATTTTGTGGTTATTTTTGAGGTTATGCTACACGGATTAATGCTATATTTGTAATGAATACCTATATCATTTTCTTTGGTGTGATCTATCAATTTCGTATGCAATATTTATTCCACTTTGCAATTTAAGTATCTTTTCTAAAAATTACTCGTCATTACATCATCACTATTTGCACCTCAAATTGAAATGAAATTATTAGAATAAAATTCATAAAAATCTTGAATCCACATATCATTGGGTTTGTAATTCACATAAGCTTCAAAACCTTTGTAAATCGTGTCAAAACATACTTTACTGCTAAAATCTACACGTACCCATCTTCATGATGCGTGAGGTGGTGGTCTAGTGGTACTGACCCGGAGTTTCAATTGGTGGTCGCCGGTTCAAATCCCGACGTGCACCTATGAGGTTTTGGTAGAATGATTTATGTGCGCAATACCACGTTCTCAAAACGGTGAAGGAAAACATCGTGAGGAAACCGACATGTCCTAGAACTAAAAATTCGAATATATGCGTCAAGTTCACGAAAGAAGCCTATTGGAGGCGCACTTAAAATGAAAGAAGAAAGAAAGAAAATAATATTTGAATGCGACAACTTATTAGCTGGTTATGCAACCAGCGCTGATCTTCCGGTCGGGCCACCTAGTGATATCACAGACAAAAAGACCGTACGACTGTACGTACGGATGAAAGTCGTAAATATAATACTTTCAGCACACTGGTTCAAGAGAACCAGTAACTCGAATAGAAGACTCATCTTCATTACAGAACGTTCTCTAAGGCACGACTTCTAATGTGCCCCATTTTGAAACAAAAACATGACGCAGTGTGAACTACAATTACCATACGCCACGCGCGCGCGCCCGCGTTCACTTTCTCTCGCGTTGTTTCCACGCCGATTCCACGCACCAATTGTTGACTATACCTGCCTTACACACACGTTGCATAAACTCTTAATAATTAGTGATTCCTTTGCGTTTCATTGGTTATCATGATCTAGGGTTACGCGATTGAGTGCCTACATGTTAATCATTATTAATAATGATAATCACATACGGTTTAGGTCGTCCCTTCTCAAGTTTGCGAACACCTAAATCGGGTTACTTACAAGCAAGTAGATGCCTGTGAAATTACAGGCACATGAGACATTCCACCTACACGTCTCAGAGTTACGGGCGCATACGATGTGACTTGGATCTCGTACCTAGTAGGGGAGCACTCAAGTCACATCGCATGTTACGGGCAGAGGTTACCACTTGACACCAGGTGGTCCATCAGCTCGTTTCGGAACTGTATCACATAAAAAATACTGACGGGACTATTTTTTACGGGGATATTAATTCAATTAAAAACACATTGCTACGACTTTTGATTTGCAGCTTCGATCAGGTCGTTGGCTCCTAATTTATCTCAGTGCATTTTTGCTGGATAAACATTATGTCACTAGACGGCTCACAAATACAGTAAGCAGTATGAAAAATGGGAGAAGCAACAAATGCATTCTCGCATTTGTTTTTCTCTACATATTATACTTATTTATACTATGTATACTAAGTCGTATATATATATATCTACAAATGTCTTTTTCTCCGCTTGTTCAAAACCATGCAACGAATTATGATACGGTTTTCGCTGATTGAAAGAGCGATAAACGAGCTATGTTCGTCTGCCTTCAAATAGCTCAAATAAGACGGTGTTTTATCGAAAAGCTATTAATTAATATTTATTTATTTATGGGTCTTGTCGTGTCGTACCTAGTAGGGGAGGACCCAAGTCGCATCGGTTGTTATGGTCAGAGGTTACCACTTAACACCAGGTGGGCCGTCGGCTCGTTCCGTAACTGTATTACATAAAAAAAAAAAACTTCTGGTGCTAGTCGCTAGTATAAAATAAGTAGTATAAGAATTATTGAAGTTCTTATAAGTGGCTGTTATATAATATTTAGGTTTTTGTCGTATAACCTTCGTACGATACGATTTGTTTAGTGACAGGCTACACTCAAGGCCGGCCGCTGGGAACTAGAGCAGTTCGCATTGAGAGTGGTCACCCGGGTTTGTTTATGTGCAATTGAGTGTAACATGATAAGAAAAAACCTTTCATTTTTCATTTGAGTAGAGATGGAACGAGCTGGTGGCCCACCTGATCATACGCGGTATGGATAGGGGATCCATAACAAAAACCAGTACGACTTAGATCGTCCCCTAATTACATTTAGAACTTTTAATGAAACCTTATATATTAAATCAAATTATAAGTAACTGAGTTTTTACTGATGTCATTTTTATAAATTCGATTAGAGTAGATATTTTTTGATACTTTTAAAAGTACATTGGAATGAGACACTTCAATACTTTTGTGATAAAATGTGTACTAGAATATATCCAAAGTGATAATCAATTCCTAATTAATCATGCATAGAGGCTTAATTATTATTAAGGCCCGGAGTCCGTTGTCAACAATGGCCTGACATCTTTGAGGCATCATATTATTAAAGCCATAAAAAGTTACCTGTAAAACTTAATTTTACTAAATTTGTTTTTATTAACTTACATTTTCAGCCGATATCGCACTGTCGCTGAGTGAAATACCAAACACACAGACGCAGCAAATGAGCGCACTGAGTTTACGGACCATTTTGATTTTTGTTTATATTATTTTTTCACGCACAATACCTCATTCACAATTTAATTTGGAATAGTTTATGTCGGCAAGGCGACGGCGAAAGGCGCGCGGCGAACGCAGTGTGGAACGCAAGTCGCGAATGTAGTGATTTTTGAAAGGCCCGCGTAGGAGGGTTCGCGCCGATTTCATTGTTACGTTTCGTTTCACGCAGCTCTTTGCGAATGAGCAAAAAGTTTACACACATACGAAACCTTCGTGCAGTTTTGTATCTCAGATTTTGTGTATATTCTTTGTAAAGTGTACCTGTATTATGTTTTATTTTAATTATTTTGTTTGTACATACCTACCCATGTTTAATTTATGTGTCTATAAATATATTTCCTTCTTTCTTCTTTATATACTGTACACTCGGTATATTCATTTGCTTATAATGGTTTTTTTAGAGCGTTATCGTGACTATTCTGCAAAAGATAAAATAAAATATTGGAATTAGAACAAATGTACTGATTGTTATGCTTCTTATATAAGGAAAATAGATTTGAAAACCTGTTATTTAAATATATAACTACATATATATGTATAAAATATATTATATAAATAAGTATATACCAAGTATTAAGTATTTTTTACTTTTTTTCTATTTGTTAAGTACGCCACCATCCTTATTTGTCCATAAGGATCTTGTCCTTCTAAAGATTGCCTAGAAGAGACCGCTGCTACACGAATAACTCAGCAATACTTTCTTCCAGAAACTCATTCCTAGTAATACGACATCCAGCATAATCTTCTACCTAACAATGAAATTACGAGCAAATTTCAATTAAACAATTATATCGTTAACTGTACAGTATCGTTTCAATTTAATCGTTTAATTGAATGACATACGAGAGTTATCAAAATCATTCCCATATTTATACCTTGTAAGTAATCATTGAAATGTAAATAAGCCTGAATATTTGCGTTGTATTATCATACTGTTTGCTATACTTCAGTGAGTCAGTTGTGTCAGTTTCATGCAGTGTTGCATATTACAAACTCGTAAATAATGTGGGAAAACGATGAAGTTATACAAAGGTTAAGGGAATATTTGAAAATACCAAGCGTTCACCCTGATATTGACTATGGTAAGCCACTTTAAATTGAGTTGAATTATTATATTAAATTGAATTATTATTATATTCTTAATATTCCGAACTATTTATGTATTAATAAAATAAGTTGTATTACGATAATAAGTTCCACTTAAGTCAGTAGGTAATCATCAACTATGTTAAAAAGTGTGTTTCAATTGGGAACAGTTTAAAAAACTGGGTTCTTGCAATTATCTTCTTTTAAATAGACATTGTTGAAAGCCAATTCCCAGGTACATGTTCTATTATTTTTTTATCGTGAGGATACCGAAGCAGTAAGGTAATGCAGCGGGCATATAACTCATACCTTGTTGATTAATTTCGTTAGCAAAATTAACTTTCATGTTATAAATGATGGAATGAGTTCGTGAAAAAAATACGGTGTTTATATCACTATATCACTAGCCGCGTTTATGTGTGTTTCAAATGAGGCACTGCCTACCCCTTAGGAAGCCCACACACCAGACGCGGCGCGACTGTCGTGTTTTGTGTACTATGCATCGCTATGTAACAACACACCAAAATTTGTGACTAATCGCATTGCGCGACGGCTCTTCCAATGGACTTCTCTTGAGTTCTTTAATAATAATAATAATTTTTATTTATATATTTATTTTATTTATAAAAAAAAACAGACGACTTCATTGGGTCCATACAGGTTACATAAGAAATAATTAAATAATTTATAATGTTACTTAAGAAACATTGGTGTGAATAATATATCAACAGAAAAATGCAATGACAAGGTGTATAATATTTGACAGGCCTCACAGCTCGTTTGGTAGTAACCCTGCCTTCTGTTCTGTAGGTCGTAGGTTCGATTCCCACCCAGGACAAACATTTGTGTGACGGACATAGATGTTTGTTCAGTGTTTGCGTGTTATTTGTATTACATATATAGCTTTAAAAAAAAGTATTATATCAGTTGTCTTGTTCCCATGATACAAGCTATGCTTAGCTTACTTTAGGGCTAGATGGCGCTGTGTGAAATGTCCACCAAAATTATTATTATTATTATTATATTCTGCTCCTAATTTGAATCTCAATGTAGGTGACTGCGTCAAGTTCTTGTTACGGCAAGCGGCAGAACTCGAGTTGCCCTTCGTGGTTTACGAGCTGGTGCCCACAAAGCCAGTCGTGGTGATCACTTGGCAAGGCACTCAGCCGGGACTGCCGTCGATACTCCTCAACTCACATATGGATGTCGTTCCTGTATATGAAGTAGGTTTGCAGACCACTCAGTCTTTATGTAATGGGACAGAACTCGAGAATAAGGAAATTCCCGAGTGAACGCACTTTAGCATTAGAACTTATGTCAAGATCGCCCGAGGAAGTACTGCCACCATACCCATTTCTGCAGCCAAGCAGTAATTCGCGTTCTGTGTTCTGGTTTGAAATTACGGGCACATGCGACATTTCACTTTCACGTCTCAGAGTTAAGGGCGACTTAGGTCTTGTTATACCTAAGTAGAGGAGGACCCAAGTCATGTTGCTTGTTATGGGCAGAGGTTACCATTCTTATTAAGAGATCGAAAAAGATTTTTTCGACACTATGCATAGTCTGGTGGGGCCTTTATATCTAATCTAGTATGTTTATCAGACAACACACCTAATACTACACAATAAAGTTTATTGCTATCGTATCAAATGTTGACATATTATTTATGTAAATAACCTATAACGTTAAACAGAGACAAAGGAAGATCTTTATCTGATAATTTTCTCAGAAATTCGAACAAGAAAGATATGTATTGTTCTGGAAAGGACTGATAATGGGATACTGCGCTAATTAACTGTGGTTAACGGCTTCGGATAATAATGTGTGTATTATCGGCTATAAGTAAGCAGATATTATGTATATGCCCCATCTAGGTGTTGTTAAGTTTCTCAAAGTTTCTCCGCTCCGCTCTTCCGTTTCCGGACCATTATATTGTCAAGTAGCTGTTGCCTGCGACTTCGTCCGCGTGGAATTCGGTTTTATCATGCACCCCTATTTTACCCCTCGGAAAAGTAGCCTAAGTTACTCCTTGTTACATCAGCTGTCTGCCAGTGAAAGTCCCGTCAAAATCGGTCCAGCCATTTCAGAGATTAGCCGGAACAAACAGACAGACAGACAGACAAAAATTTTAAAAAATATTCTTTTGGTATATGTGCCGTGTATACATCCATATGCACTTAGTAAAAAGCAGTTATTTTAATATTACACACAGACATTAAGAGCAGTAGAACTCTCGCCAAGTTCGTCCGGGGAAGTACTGCCACCATGCCCATTTCTGCCGCCAAGCAGTGACACATTCGCGTTACCGTGTTCCGGTTTGAAAGGTGTGGTTGCTGGTGAAATTACAGGCACAAGAGACATTCCACCTACACGTCTCACAGTTACGGGCGCATACGATGCGACTTGGGTCTTGTCGTACCTAGTAGGGGAGGACCCAAGTCGCATCGATTGTTATGGGCCGAGGTTACCACTTAACACCAGGTGGGCCGTCGGCTAGTTCCGTAACTGCATCACATAAAAAAAAAAAAAGAGACACTCCAATTTTATTTATTTGTATAGATGTATAGATAACGACAGTAGCAGTTGATAATCATGTAGGCATTTCATTTCAATGGACCATACCCTGCAAATTAGCTGATATTGTAATCTCTAGGACCTTACAGCGCAGGAGACAGGGTTACTACGGACTAAGCTATGAAACCACTCAAAGATGTATAATATGGATGTATATACAAATAAAAAATACATAAGTATTGCTTACTTCTTGGCTGGAGGGTCTCTTTTTTTCTTAGTTTTTGTAGGACTTTGTAGTTTGTACACTACTATTAATGCATTAGTGCCTCCTATCTAAGTTGCAAATACTTTCACGGACGAATGCTGCTTAGTTCTGTTGCAACATATCAGACCAGGTAGGTAATGTTTAATGGTTTCTTGGCTGTTCTTGGTAGTCTTTGCCTTCTGCGCTGGAGATAGTGGGTTCAATTCCCACCCAGGACAAACATTTGTGTGACGAAAAAAGGAAGCCCTCCACTAGGGGTTTCTTGTTTGTTTTTCCCATGGACGGTCGGATAGGGTTTGAACAGGCGTCAAACTTTCCGATAAGTACGCGTGACTTTATGTTTTGAATATTATTGACGTTTCCAAGCCATTTCTTTATGAACACTATGGAAATAAAGTTTTTGACTTTGATTTTGGTTTTGACATGACTAACAGGCGGCGTGGTCATATCCACCGTTCGAAGCTCACGTGACTAAAGACGGATGGATCTACGCGAGAGGCACCCAGGACATGAAAGGCGTTGGTATGGCGCATTTGGAAGCAATTCGGAGACTGAAGGCTGCCGGCGTTCGACTGAAGAGAACTGTTCACATCAGTTTCGTTCCCGGTGATGATCCAAAAATTATTGCTCAGATCTTTTATGGTTCCAAAGGCAGTTGATAAATCATGTGAACGGCCTTCTAGGCAGCATGAAACTTTCATATAAGGAATTACGATAGCAATTGACTTTGACAGGCCTCACAGCTCAGTTGGTAGTAACCCTGCCTTCTGCGCTGGTCTTGGGTTCGATTCCCACCCAGGACAAATATTTGTGTGACAAACATAGATGTTTGATCTGTGTCTGGGTGTTGATATGTATTATATGTATGGATTTACAAAAAAGCAAGTATTAAATCAGTTGTCTGGTTCCCATGATACAAGCTATGCTTAGCTTATTTTGGGGCTAGATGGCGCTGTGTGAAATTCCACCAATATAAAATATATAATAAAAAAAACCTGGCTATTAGAGATAGAAGAACTATATATGAACAAACTCCTTTCTCAGATGAAGGGAGGGAGATGGCGCTAGTCGTCTATGCAACATTGACTCTGTATTATTTTAAATCTTATAATTAAATTATTAGCTTTTCAAAGTGCAAAGTGTTATAGGATTATAAAACGGTAGTAAAATATTACGTACAAGTGTTTTCCAACGAAAATATCAAGCCATCGATAAGTTACAGTGCTGTGAAAAAACGCACAATAAACTTGAAGATAACTTGTTCCTGGATGCACGAAAGACACATTCGAAGAAACACAGAAATTCACCATCATCTATACACTGTGAGTACATCATAAATCTTTGAAATCTTTGAAAAGAAGCACTCAAAACTGAAGAGAAAACTGAATTAGAAATATTTACGCCGTTAAAAATTTCGAACTACCCACCACACAAATGTAAACAAAGATCGAAACAAGTGACATACAGCTCTGTCGGTGAAGAAGAGACCAACTCAATAACAGTGACATCTATCAAAAAATTTATGAACTATAACCTACATCACGAAACCCGAGCTATTGACTCATATTTTCAGCGTATTCAAATATACGACGTTGGTGGAGCGGTAGCAGTACTGGATTCCCGTGCGAACGTACCCACGATCGAGTCTCGGCAAGGGAATTAACTTTTTATTTCCACATAAGCAGCTGAAATCATTATAATATGAACTTCTTAGAAAATATACTTACACTACTATCAAATAAGCCGAGAGTCAAATAACTCCACTGCTTGACGCTAGAGGGAGTTCAACATACCATAAATTATGGATCCTTTAGAAAATGTCACCATTAGGCGTGCCCATACGCAATTAGAATTTGAAACCACTAAGAACGATTCGGACATGAGTATTGATGATACTGTAGATGGCAGCACTGGTAGCTTACCGGACCTATCTACTGATAAATACAGTGAAGAAATACAGACTCTCCATCAAAAAATTGATCAACTAAAAATTGAGTTAAAAAGTGCTCATTCAGAAATCGAACAGTTGTCGCTAGATAATAGAGAACTTAGAAGGAATAATCAAGAACTAGCCAAAAAGAACGTACTCTATAGAAAAATTGGGAGTAGTCCAACGCATACAAAGTCCCCAATAACTTCAAGTAGGAAGAACTTAACATCACAAACGGAAAACATAAATTCTAAAAGTAGAGCATTGAAAAAATTTACGGAACACAAACAAATACAAACGGAAAATCAAGAAAATAGAACTTCAAATCTGCAAAATACATATACAAACCATAAACAAACTCAGACAGAAGCCAAAGAGCCAGCAAAACAGCAAAATGCACAGACACAAACTAATGGGATACAAACTCATAAACACACAGAAAAGACACAACCTGAAATCATACATCAAATACGTAACATTGTAAAGTCACAGACAAAAGAGGAAAAGTATGCTGATTATAAACCAAATATATGCATAATTAGTAATAATAAACATAACAATGTAACATCGACCGCACAAGATCTTTTGAATAAAAACTCAAAAGTATGCCATTATGTAACTCCGCGCGCATGCACTCAACAACTTCTACACGGGGTTCATAAGAAATTGGAAGACTTCACAATGAAAGATTATTGTATATTGCTACTCGGGGACGAAGATTTTGTAGGTGAAATGACATCAAGTGACATAGTAGAGTACATTAGAGAAACCTTTCAAAAGATAACGCACACAAATGTCATCATATGCGCACCTAATTATCAGTATGCATTTGACAAAGATAATATAAACCAAAAAATTCACCAATTTAATAACCTTCTCTACAATGACGTAAAACGGTGGAATTATGCATACTTAATCGACACGAACAGACATCTAACTTACAACTATACAATGTTCCATAAGCCCTCTGGAAAAATGAACAACGCTGGACTTCGGACGGTTTTCCAGTATCTGGCTACCGCCATCGAAATAATTGAAAAGACGGATACACATAGAAACTCAACAATTACTAACATTGAATTTGTAAATGATGATATTGAACTGAGGAACCAGTTTTTTCTTTAATAAACAGTTACTTGTTTTCCATCAAAATATCGCAGGTTTACTGAACAAATGTGACTTACTTACCGTCTGCTTGGATGACTTGAAAGAACGGAAAAATGAAAAAAGAGTAGATGTCTTATGTATCACGGAGCATTTCATGATGGAGGGACAGGAAGAGTTTTTAATTATACCTAACTATAGCCTGGCAGCGTGTTTCAGTCGCAGGGAGAGCAAGAGAGGAGGAGCCTGTATTTTAATTCACAATGAACATAATAAGTGGATGGAACTAAAAAAGATATCGGACCTTTCAATCACGGGCTTATTTGAATGTTGCGCTGTGGAACTATCTAACTATAATATTGCAATTGTGTGTATGTATAGAGTACCAAAATTAAATAACATTAGCATTTTTATGGATTGTGTATATAAAGTTTTACTTGAACTAACAAAGAAACGTTATGAAAGTATATTAATAGCAGGAGATTTTAATATTGATATTATGAAAAGTAACAACATAACACTTGACTTTGAATGTTTGTTTTTAAATTTTAATTTGAGATTAGCTCTGAAACAACCAACAAGGCTAGCAAGTAAAACCTGTATAGACAACTTTGCTCATAATTTTAAAAAAGGGTGTTCTACCGAAGTACTAGAACTAGCTTTATCGGACCATACAGCACAGCTCATCAAATGTCCATTAAAAAATTTAGATCTCCTTAAATACTGGCACATCAGAAGACGCGATTATTCAGCAGAAAATATTAGTAAGTTTATAAACTCAATTAAAAACATATCCTTTTCGGAAATATATAGCGCAGATGACCCTAATATTGCTTACAACCTTTTTATCGACACTTTTAAAATGTTTTATGATCTTTGTTTTCCTTATAGAATTATGACTAAAAAAACAACTAGAAAGACTCCATGGGTCTCTCGTGGTATAAAATTATGCTGTAAAAATAAAAGAAAACTTTTATGGCAATTTCGTAAAAAACCCTCTGAATCTAATAAAATTAAATATAAAAACTATTCTAAAACTCTTAAAACTATAATAAAACTAACACAGAAAACACAAAATAACTATAAAATTAATACATCTAAAAATAAATCAAAAGCTACTTGGCAAATCATAAATAGTACTAAAAGAAATCTGCCTAGAAGTCAGATAGTAAAACTTGACATAAATAATAAGACAATTACAAATCCTACTGACATAGCGAATGCTTTTAATGATTTCTTTATTGACAAAATTGTACCTATTAAAAACTCAGGCATACAAAGTACCTCACTTATTAATAGTCAGAGAGACTCTATGTTTCTTAGACCATGTATTTCAGATGATATTATTAGGATCATAGCTTCTCTAAATAATACGAATAGTGTTGGATATGATGAAATCTCTACAAAAATATTGAAAATATCAGCTAGATTCATATCTGAACCTATAAGTTATATTATGAACTTATGTATCAGTGCCGGTAAATTTCCTGATGCACTAAAGCTCTCCGTCATAAAGCCCCTCTATAAAAAACAAAATAAGGAGAGCATGGAAAATTATAGACCAATATCCCTTATACCTATTATGTCGAAAATACTTGAACGATATATATATATGATAATTAATAGCTACTTTGAAACAAAAAACATATTTTGTACAGAACAGAAGGGTTTTAGAAAAAATAAATCATTAAATATGGCCTTATATGATTTTCTACATAGAGTTACATGCAGCGTTGATATAAGACAACCAATATGCTCTATATTTTGCGATATGACGCAAGCATTCGACTATGTGCGTCATGACATACTCTTAAATAAACTAGAGGCTTACGGCGTCAGAGGAAATGCATTGGAACTCGTCAAATCATATCTCGATAATAGGAAACAAATTACTGAAATCAGTAGGATTAACTTCAAAACTAAACATGAAGAAGTCCATAGGTCAAATGAACGTACCGTAATATATGGTGTACCACAAGGTAGTGTACTGGGTCCTTTACTCTTCATAATATATATTAATGATCTGCCAAATGCGACAACCCAACCTATGTCGCTTTTTGCAGACGACAGTGCCGTAACTATTCAATGTATTAATAAAATGACATATGAAAATGATATAAATTCTGCCTTGACTTCAATTATTGCTTGGTTGGATAATAATAACTTAAAAATAAATCTATCTAAGACTAAAATGATAAGCTTTAGACAACGCGATACAGCTGATCTACATTCACTTGACATTAAATATGGTAATTACAATATTAATGAAGTTGACATGACAAAATTTTTAGGAATTACTATTGACAAAAAACTTAACTGGAAATCTCATTTGGAAAATTTGTGTAAGAAAATTAATAGCTTAGCTTATGTCTTATTTAAATTATCTAAAATTGTTAATGTAAAAACCCTGTTAACAGCATACCATGGATTAATTGCGTCTAATATTCGTTATGGTATACTTTTTTGGGGAAACTCTACTGATACTGAAAAGATTTTCAAATATCAAAAGCGATGCATAAGGGCCATGTTTAGTCTGAAAGTAACGGACTCGTGTAAACCATTTTTCGCTCAGCATAATATTTTGACGATTTCTGCGCTATATATATTTGAAACGGTGATGTTTGTAAAAAGTAACCCAGATTTGTTTGAACAACTCTCTGATGTTGTGGTTCGCAATAGGCGTGACAAACATAAAGTTGTAACTCGCAGCTCCAAAACAACCTTAATGCGTAAAAGTGTCTTCTGCTCAGCACCTCTCGCCTACAATAAACTACCAGAGTCTATAAGACAATTACCTTGTTCGTTGTTTCGGAGGAAAGTGACTGAATTACTGACAAAAAAATGCTATTACTCTTTTAATGAATTCATGACAGATAAATTGTAAGTATATAACATTGACATTCCTTTTTTCTATTCTTTTTTTTTTCTTTCTCTTTTTTTTTTTTTTTTGTGGTAGTATTATTATTATTTCTATATTCGTATGTTAGTAATTTTGTGTATTATCTGTTAGGAATTCTATTATTTGACTATTGTACATTTTAAGATATTGCACGCCCAATAGGGCAGAATACATTGTAACATTCCTTTACAGTAATAACAACTTCTATGACATGTATTTCATGCAATAAATTGATTTGATTTGATTTGATTTGATTTGAAGAAATCGGCGGTGTGGATGGCATGTTGATATTCTCCGAATCGGAGGAGTTTAGGAAACTAAACGTTGGCTTTCATCTTGACGAGAGCTGCACCCACGACGAACCGAATAATCTAACAGCATTCCATGGAGAGAAGACTTCGAGGCGTAAGTGGCATTACATGCGTATAGGATATGGCTAGCCTTATTTTGGATACAATATTTGAGCAGCACAGAGACTTCAATAAATGAAATCCATGTATTCATATAACCTACAAATTCACTGTCCGTAATCCCTTGACTTGACACAGTAACACAGGCTTCTAGCCTACCTCTAGCACCAGTCTCTGATAAAACTGGTTTCTCACTAAAATTTGTACCTTAAATTTTACATGTGTTTTCTGTTTTATGTGAAACATTAAGTGTATGTATTATTATTATTATTACTATTAATAAATTCCGACCGTCACTTATCAAAACAGCGGTCCAAAAAGATTGACTATTAAAAAAACTATGATGATGGTAAAGCTGCAAATGATTCTCGTCCCACACAACATGCGGCACAGCATACTTTCAACTTTCCTCTGTCAGTCAGCATCATTTCTGATCTCATGATTAACCGCTATTAGCTGTGTATTTCTATTATTGACTGGCTTCCTAGCTCATTTGATAGTAACCCTGCCTTTTGCGTTGTAGGTCGTGGGTTCGCTTCCCACCCAGGACAATATTCGTGTGACGAACAAAGGTGTTTTTTCTGTAGATGTTGATAATGTATTATATGTGTGTATTTACAAAAAAGTACCTATTTAAGTATTATATCAGTTGTCTGGTTCCCATGATACAAGCTATGCTTAGGTTAGGTTACTTTGGGGCTAGATAGCGCTGTGTGAAATGTCCAACATTTTTTTTCTTATTCCTCCATCTACGAGGAGTTCAAAGAAAGTACTATAAATGGAACAAAACGAAGATTCAGATGAGAATGTAACATTTTTATTATTTGGAATGTTCTAGAACCAATGTGACACCGTTATTGTCTAAATGAATACCTTCCCCACGGTTGATTGCTTGAATGCGTTTGCCCAACACTACCTCATTACGCCAATTAGCCTTATTAGTAGCACATCACTATGAGCAATCTAGACGGACCTGCCTAAGAGTTTTGAAATCTTGTTAACTGCACAACGTATGTATGTATTTGGAGCAGAGGACATAGTTACTGCGTTGCTGTCGCAGTCACTACTTACAATTGTATTTCAATTTATACTGATGCGGGTACTGTGAACAAAGATTTATATTTTCAGGTGTTTATTACAAACCCAATATTTTTTTACGAACGTAAGAAAATAAATTATATTAAAAATATTTACGTGTGTTTATAAAAAAATATACGTATTATATAAATTGTCTGGTTCCCATGATACAAGCTGTATTACGTATTACTGTTGTCAATGGGCGGCGGTTACCACTTAACATCAGGTGGGTCGTCAGCTCGTTATATCACCTAAACGTCATAAAAAAAACAAGCTATGCTTAACTTACTTTGGGGCTAGATGGCGCTGTGTGACAATTTCCTCCAATATTTAAGGGTTACTAACAACTGAGCTGCCAGTCAACACGCTGAACCGTCATCGCTTTAGAAACACACCAATTCATTTAAAACATAAGCTTCCGCAGTCAATCGTATCCAACTTTATGCACTCGGTCAATTAGAAAGGTTCCCAGTTTAGGTCCATGCTATGATACAGTTGCCCAAACATCCACGCTTGTGAAACGGCGATAGCATCGGGTTTAGCAACCGCATGTGACTAGACCGCATTAATCCTGCCTCTTCTTAATTATAACACACATGCAGTTTAGATAATCATCATTGTGAGAATGTGCTGCAACCGACACATTTAATTACGGTCGCACTGCGAAATAAGCTATCAATATTAAAAGCCATATTAAGTATTTGCAAATTGATTGGACTGATTTCCGATATTTCAAACTGTACGGGTTTCGTATATATTTAATTTTCAACTACTAGTTTAAATATTTTTTTCCTCCCACTGAATGTTGTTAAAAATAAGTTTTTGTTGAAAAATAGTTTTCAAAACAGACTTTTAAAATCAGAACCTGGGTGGTGCCCAGGGCTAGAGTGATCACAAACAAAAATACCTAAACAAGACATGCTTTTTTGTATGTTAGGATATCTGGAAGAACCCATTTTTCGTGAAAATTTGAGTTATTAGATACGGTAACACATGCAGTACTTTAAAGGTAGGACAGACAGGACAGCGCAGGGACAGTAATAGGATCTAGTCCTTTGAGTACGGAACACAAAAATGATACAAGCGCTCTATTTAAAAATACTATACTAGCCCTTTAAAAATATTATTTACGAGTAGGTATTCGCTGTACTTAACTGTATTTATATGTGCTACATTCAGCGTCTCGTAGATAACCTCATGCCCTATAGATTAAAATATTTAGAGTCGACATCTAAGAGGTTATTTCAAATCTATTGAAGCATCTATACCAGCAATGCACATCTGAAAGTATGTAGGTACAAGTACCATATAACGTGAAATCACCATAGATTCCATGGAGTATTTATAATAATAATATTGGTGGACAAGTAAGACCCAAAGTAAGCTAAGCTTGTATCATGGAAACCAGACAACTGATATAATACTTGTTAAAGTTTTGCTTGGTAAATATATATATATATACACATTTGATTTGTAGAAATCAAAATCACATGCAGAGGTCCCCCAGGACATGGCTCAATAGTGACTTTCGGCTCAGCAGGAGAAAAGGTAAAGGATATAACTAACATTAACGATATACTATACCTTGACAGGCCTCACAGCTCAGTTGGTAGTCTTTGCCTTCTGCGCTGTAGGTAGTGGGTTCGATTCCCACCCAGGACAAACATTTGTGTGACGAATATAGATGTTTGTTCTGTGTCTGGGTGTTATATCAAATTTTTTGTATTTGTTATATTTACATTCTATCAGTTGTCTGGTTCCAATAGTACAAGCTATGCTAAGTTTGGAGCTAGATGGCGCTGTGTGAATCCACCAATATTATTATTATTATTATTATTATACCAGTCATGGATTAGTTGGTACTACCAATGCCCGATCTATTATTCTCAGTAACACTAAATGACCTGAATAAAGGTGCTAAAATTTTTGCCCGCTATCGTTTGTGGGTTAAAATAATGACACGATAAAAAGAAGTAACATAAAATTTGGTTTCAGCCAATCAGCCCCACCAAGGGCTTCAGTTAGAAATCACAATTTTGGTTTATATTCAAATTTTTGGTTTTAGAACTTGCTGGTTTCCTCAAGATGTATTTCTTCACCGTTAGAAAAATGTGGTATTATATATTCAATGTTGGTGTACGAGTACACACATCATTTCTCGAACGATAAACTAAAATACTCCTAAGGGTGTTTGATTTTGCCTTGCCTTTATAACTAATTGTATCAGTTGATTTCAATCTTTCAATTATGTATTTTAGTTCCACATCATTATCGACAAATTCATGACGCTGAGAGCTCAAGAACTGAAGAAACTACAATCAGGGGCTTGGTTGGGAGATGTCTTCTCAATAAACTTGACACAAGTAGAGGTAAGGTTTTTACAAAGCAACATTTTAACGATTTGGTCACTGGTCACTTACTATGGTCTAACAGTCTGATTCTTGTTATGTTACAGGGCGGAGTCCAGATAAATGTCGTGCCAGAGAACTTATCAGTATCGTTTGATATCCGAATACCACCTGACGTCGATCACGAGGAATTCGAAAGAACGGTAAGTATCTTACCCTAAAAGAAATCAAGAAAGTACGAAGAGGTGAACAATAAAATAATAATATAATAAATATTGGTGGATACTACACATCGCCATCTAGCCCCAAATTAAGCTAAGCACAGCTTGTATCATGGGAACCAGACAACTAATATTTTTATTTTTTGTAAATACATACATGTAATAGATATTACACACCAGAGACAAACGTCTATGTTCGTCACAGAAATGTTTGTCCTTTGGAATCGAACCCTCGACCTACAGCGCAGAAGGCAGAGTTAGGTACTACCAACTGAGCTCTGAAGCCAGTCTAATAGGAATATATTCCGGTAGGCAGAAGTTGTAAAGCGAATATTCTAAATTTAATCTAAATGCGGTTATCCAGATCGAGGACTGGTGCAAAGAAGCAGGAGAGAATGTCACGTTCGAGTACATTGTCAAAAACCCTGAGATAAAGAGTACCAAGCTTGATAGTACCAACCCGTTTTGGAAAGTCATCACGGACACCGTTCACGAAATGTGAGTAGCGTTAACGTTAAGCTTCATTCTCAAACAGCAGTATAATATAAAGGATGATAATATACTTGAAGAAAACCTTAATAATTTTAAAGGAAGATCTAGAAACATTACATAGAAACTACTTTCACTGTAATAAAAAAAATATAAATAAATTTAAATAAATTTTTAGACAAGGTTGGAAAACTGTTAAGTGACTAAAGGGTCAAAAGTAGGATTGTCGTGGGGAACAAATATTTGCATATCTAACTAGGTACTAGGTCTGGGTGCTGTTGTACTCTGGTACCCCACAACTAAGGTTGATCATATCCCTAATTGAGGACATAAGGACCATAGAGGCCTAACTTATAATATAAGGTTTAAGGATTAAATATTGGTAATGTATAATGATTGAACGCAGCAAGAAGTTTCGCATTCAACCCGCGGCCGTAGAAACTTTGTGGTGTAGGCTACATCAAGTTTGCTCTCGGGTCTTGGATATTGTGTTAGTATCTGTATGTGTGTATACCACCTCTGACAAAATAAATCCTTCTAAAGGGGTCTCCTAAGTGTGTGAGTGATTAAAGTGAAAGTTTACTTCAAAATAGCAACTGATGTTTTCAGGGGGATGTCGATAACATCAAAAATCTGCCCTGGAGCAACAGACGCAAGATACATCAGACGTCAAGGCATCCCTGCAATCAACCTCACACCTTTCGATGACACCCCAGTTCTGGTCCACGCCCATGATGAGAGAATACACGTAAATACATATAAGAAGGGAATCAAGACGATGGAGAAAATAATTCACGCGTTAGCTGATTTTGTCTGAGATAAGCTCTTTTAAGCTTTTGTAAAATCCTTATCTTAATTACAATGTTCAAAAACACAAAGTATTAGGCAAAATATGTAAGAATTGTTTCAAAAATTTTTTACATAATTGGACTGACGTCTAATCGTATATACAAATAAATAAAGAGTTGTAACTGCGGAAAATAAATGCATGGGAATAGTAAATTAAATATTTACTTACTTATTTACTAAATTTGGATAAACAGCAATATTCTTTAGAATAATTCCTAAGGATGTTTTCTTAGTCATCTTTGTTGTCTTTAAAGGCAACCGCACTACCTTTTACGTTTTTATTTTTTTCATCTAAAGGTTTCTTTTTCTTATCTTTATTAATATTGTCACTGAATGTAGATTTGGATGTACCACTTCTGGATAATTCTCCAAGTTGCGCAGACATTACGCGACGCTGGGAGACCAGAGTCGATCTTCTATCATTAAAGTATTCTTCAATTTCTTGAAGAGTCAGGTCTTTCGTCTCCGGGAGAATAAAATACAGGATAAGAGTACCTATGAAAATAATTTTAGCCATTTTGATAAATTTTATAAAAAACTTACCACTACTTTTACTAAAGATGATCAAAAGCAAAAAAACAGAAAAGTGAAGCTGAAAGCCGACATATCACGTGAATTTTAACTCACCAAGCAAAGACATGCCACCGAAAAGTGCCATTGTGTTAGCCAACCCAAATTTTTCCCTTAAAAACGGATAGCAATTGTTCATGGCGAACATTAAGAGATTCTGTTGAGTTATACAAATGCCACTCAACAATCCACGGAGCTGAAAAAAATGATATGTAAAATTAACTGAATTTCATTACTGTAATTTCAAATTAAACTAATCATATCAAAGCAATTTGACTTGGAAGATGTTACAATCAGAGCGCCTAAAGAGCCTTACCTTAACCGAGCCATATTTTGTTTCCCCATCAATTTACTTCTTGCTTATAATAATGTTTTCTATGGAAATTAACACGGTTTACTTTAAAGCTAACTGATATGAATGACTGAATATGTAACATAGTATCGATTGAAACTGTATGAAATGTCAAAAGGTGACAAATTATGACCCAGGAAAAGCTAAGGTGGCTGCTTTAGACACTAAATATTTTATAGGCTTACTTGCAGTGGTAGCAACTCGAACATGATTAAAAACGGTAGAGTGTAATACCCCAAAGTCGCAAAAGCTATGTATGCCATGAAGATGAATTGAGGATATAGGGAGCTTTCATTGTTAGTTGTGTAAAGGTAGATGCAGAAGCCTATGCAAACAACTCCTACACCAATACCTGAAAATGAAGATATTGATTGGTTTTAAGAACTTTTTATCCAAATTGTCAGTTCTATGATGTCAGGATGGTGGTGACAGCATTAAATAATTAATTTTGTATTTCAATGTTTTTGTTCCGAGTATAAGTAATACCATTTTACCACCTATCAATGAGAACAAATATGTTTTACCCGATATCATTGCCATGACTCTTCTTCCAATTTTGAACAATAGTATCGATGTCAAGATTCCAAAACAGATTCTTGTCAACGCCAGTATGAAGTTTCCTAACTGTGCGTCCAAAGATGTATTTGAAGTCTGCAAAAACAATGAATAATAAATTAGGTTCAATAAACAATTCGTCTACTTGTTCCTTGTTGCCAATGAGAATCATCTTTTCGAAGATGTGTAACTTATAGGTGCCAATTTGAATTTAGCTTTCGTGGTTGATACAACACATTAGCTTTCGGTTGTCGGAAACAGGTCGCTGTTTCTGCAATTAAAACATTAGAAAGTTGATCCGTGTACGAGAACCTTTATCCCCAAGCTATTTAATAGAACATTATAATGCACCTTAGAGGTGAAATTGTCTAGTAAAGACTCACCTGCAACATTTCAACTGCGTACATAATAACCACATTGACACCAGCCAACTGCATGAAGCAGATATAAACGGTTGCAATTCCAAAGGGCTTGCAAGTAGATGGTTTCCACATAGCTCTTATTTGATCCATCAATGATAAACTGAAATGGATGGATTTATTTAATCAATAGATTACAAGCATTTTTGTAAGAAAACGACAGTTTTGTATTATTTAACCGAGGAGGACATGTCTACAAAGATTTTAGTTCCTTAGTTCATACCATAAAAAAATAAATCAAAACCGTAATTGTAGATGGACTGAATGTTAATACTAGGTACTATTCTAATCTACGTGTTATTAAACGATCAATATAAACAACATCTACCAAAACAAAAATGACACTCAAAAACAGTTCAGAGCAGAGGATAGCAGTATACTCTGTTCTGAGCGTTTTATTAGAGCAGGCTGATAGTACCGCAACAAAAAAAAGAACAATAAGAATTTTAACCTACGAATGTCGTTTTCGTTCTTGAAGTCGTAGAGATCTGCAAGTTCAGCGTCCACGTTGAACTTAGAGGACCTAAACCTCATGAGGTTCACCCTTGCATTGGAAGCGGTTGCTTTCATCAGCAGGAAGTAGGGCGTGTCGGGGAGGAATATGCTGGAGACCATCATGACGAGGGTGTAGAAACCGCAGAGGTAACAGAGGGTATACCATCTTAGGATAGATCCAAGGCCAGCCTACAAATTAACGTACCTAAAGATATTAGTGGGAATGAGAAAATGGCCCTGCCCTGTGATTAACAATCAGGTAGGAACTGTCGGATTCAGGAGACTTTATTACATTATTACTCATGATTATTACCTTATAAATAATGAACGAACAGAATAATAGCGAAACAAAGCAGGCTGCATACCGAAATGAAGAGATAATCCCATCTGAATATGATCGGAACACAGATCACATTTCATCGTCATCACATTTTCTGTATTTTTAGCATTCGATGAACTAAACCAACAATAACGATATTTAGATCCATCAATCTGTAACTACTTAGATCCATCAAGGATAAGCCTCGATAGTGTTCTGAGGAACCGCGTACCTACGGCATATGAGAAGGAGATTTGAAGAGGCAGATGCAACATACAAAGCCCTTTCTGTGGCAGGTCTTGCTTACTAAAAGCTTACTAATTCAGTAAATGAGCACCTGCAATGCTATGCCTATGGAGACAGCAAGATTTGGAAGTGCTCCAATGACCCCTCTCATGTTCGGTAGTGTAATTTCAGTTATGTATGCTCGTGGAGCACACATGGCCATCCCAATGCCGATGCCTGCAACAGCTCTACCTAAAACCAAAACAAGATAAAGTCGTGAATATTTGCTCAGTATTTTTTATTTATTGATTTTATATTTGATTACATTAATGACATTAATATTATAGAAAAATCTTCGTTTTTTAAACGGTTTTATTTAGCTCGACCCGTACGGAATTTATTTGGGTCAAAATTAGAAATTGAAATTTAAGCACCTTCCCGTTGTCAGATTGATCTGAAATTTGGTACACACATTTAATTTAGATGACAATACAATATAATAAAATCAATAACATTATAAATCTAAGATGGCCGCCGATACAAAATGGCGGATTACATATTTTTCCTTAACCCCCTCAATATGGGTATCAAATCAAAGGGCTACACTAGTAAAACACGATGATTATGTCAAAATTTAAAATTCAAGATGGACGCCGTTCCAATATGGCGGACTAGGTACATATTTTTCCACAACCACCACAATATGGGTATCAAATCAAAGGGCTACACTAGTAAAACACGATGATTATGTCAAAATTTAAAATTCAAGATGGACGCCGTTCCAATATGGCGGACTAGGTACATATTTTTCCACAACCACCACAATATGGGTATCAAATCAAAGGGCTACACTAGTAAAACACGATGATTATGTCAAAATTTAAAATTCAAGATGGACGCCGTTCCAATATAGTGGACTAGGTACATATTTTTCCACAACCACCACAATATGGGTATCAAATAATAGGACTACACTGCAGAATACTGTCATTATGTCAAAATTTCAAACTCAAGATGGACGCTGTTACAAAATGGCGTATTAGGTGGGGGCATGATTAGTCGTGTCGAGAACAGTTGCGTCCAAGATTGTGTGACGTTAGAGGGGCAGATAAAAAAAAATACGTAATTAGATACCTCGTTAGTAAGCGGTAGCTATACCACCCAAGTTAAGGTAATAGGTTAAAACGTGCCGAGGACTGTATGGCATTAGGGTGGATAAACATGTAATGTCGTAAGCGCTTCCCCCTCAAGATTGGGCGCATCTTGTTGTATATTAAGCCTTGTCCCTTTACTGGACCTCTGGGGAGGGGGGGGGGGGGTCGACCGTCAAAATGCCCCTTAATCGTGGGAACAACATGGTTACAATAAATAAAAAAGCAAACAAAAATAAAAACGAAACTACTACACAACGAAAAAGAAGGCTCGAAAAGGCAAAAGAAAAGTATAGAACGAAACGTGCAAAGGAAAGTGTAAATGAAACCCATAGTCGACTACAGAAACGAAGAGAACGGAAAGAAGAAAAAAAAGAAACACCTGAGCAACATGATACCAGGTTAAAAGCACAACGTGAGAGACAAAGGCAGCTGGTAGAGTCAGAAACACCTGAGCGTCATGAGTGCAGGCTCGCATCACAACGTGACAGACGAAGAGAGCTAATAGCGTCAGAAACACCCGATCGTCATGAGTCCAGGCTAGCATCACAACGTGACAGACAAAGAGAGTTGTTAGCATCAGAAACATCTGAGCGTCATGAGTCTAGGCTAACATCACAACGTGACAGACGAAGAGAGCTAATAGCGTCAGAAACACCTGAGCAACATGAGGCCAGGTTAACAGGACGGCGTGAGAGACGAAAGGAGTTAGAAGCTTCAGAAACACCTGAGCAACGCCACGACAGGTTAAATAACCAACGTGAGCGTGCACAGCAACGCAGAGCTGAAAATCATGTACAAGCGTTTGAAAATGCTATTAACACATCGTGTATACACGTTTGTGACATTTGCACGAAGCATTGTTATCCTAACCAAATTCATACTGTACGTAACAACACAGCTGCATTAGGATATCTACCTGCAGAACTGTCTTCAAAAACAACATTACTTTTATGTTCGCGCTGCCAAACACATGTGACCAGTAATAAAACAATAGCACCATCAAAGGCGTACTGGAATAATCTGGATCCAGGTTCAATACCAGATGAGATTCAAGCGCTGCAGAGCAGCGATTGCTGTGTAGAATCATCCCGTTTGTTAAAATCGTAAAATTTACTGGGCTATACGGGCAGTACCTACGGTTTCCGCGGACAAGCAGTGTTGTTTGCCCAAGATATCTTTGAGGTCAGTGAAAGATTACCTAATATGCTTCCAAGATCTTCCAGCCATGTAATAATGATGCACTGAATGAATTAAATAGAATGAGGAATATTCGGTAGACAATTTCACTAAATACTAAAAACAAGAAAATAAAAATCGGTAAAAAAACTTTTAAGTTAAACAGTTTTATTTTATGTGCACTGAAAACTACAAAATAAATAAATAGTTACTTACCTATCAACCTACGTTGGTGATCTCGGTCATTAATATCTCTGATGGTAGTGGTTGTCATAACATGAACCATGTCAGCGGCCGAAAGGCAGTTCATGAAAGAACACTAACACCAGGGTTTGCTTGGTAGGTAAACTAAGCAGCCCACACTATAACAAGTAGGTATTTTGACCTTCTAGTTCAGAAATATTTTAGTACTAGGCAGAATAGCTTTTAGGCATATTAGACTAAAATAAAAACGTGGGGCCCCTCTGAAATCATTCCTATGGCAGAGCATATCTTATACTTTGGTAGATCATGAGCTCGGCGCGGCGTTCGCTGGTGAAGCCGTAACGGCTGGTTATTGATGGTCAAAACCTCTAGTTACGATTATAGTAGTTTTTAGATTATAGTTAGTCGATTCAGCGGACCCTGGACTCCGGAGCTATGAGGTTTCGGATGCGACCGGGATAAACCGCTAGGATGATGATGATGACGATTATAATAAGTCGATGCAATCCACATTTAGTATAGTAGAAAGTAATACAGAAATAGTTAATGGGCCCCACGTTTTTATTTTAGTCTAATATGCCTAAAAGCTATTCTGCCTAGTACTAAAATATTTCTGAACTAGAAGGTCAAAATACCTACTTGTTATAGTGTGGGCTGCTTAGTTTACCTACCAAGCAAACCCTGGTGTTAGTGTTCTTTCATGAACTGCCTTTCGGCCGCTGACATGGTTCATGTTATGACAACCACTACCATCAGAGATATTAATGACCGAGATCACCAACGTAGGTTGATAGGTAAGTAACTATTTATTTATTTTGTAGTTTTCAGTGCACATAAAATAAAACTGTTTAACTTAAAAGTTTTTTTACCGATTTTTATTTGTATACAGAATTTTTCTATGTTCTTCCACAGTAAAGATAATGGTTAGGTACACTGAAAATGGCAAAATAGTGAAAATGAAGTTCTCACCGATTATAATATCTCTCGCGGTCCACGCGAATCCTGTGTAAAACCATCCAAAGCATAAGGGTATTTCACATAAAATGAGCACCAATTTCCGACCATATCTATCCATAAGAAGCCCACAAATTATGCTCCCGATCGGTGAGCTCAATGTTAGAACACTCGCTGTAAAAACAACATTTATATTTGTGACGTCATTGCAGGACGAAGAAACCAGGCACAACAGTAAATGAGGAACCAGGTTGGATTTAAAATATTAATTAACATTGCTGAAATGTTGAGCAATACCTATCAAATGCGCCTTTCCCAAATCTCTGAGCAATATATAATATCTCCTTAAGATTATTTATTTGCCAAGACACCTAGCCCAGATATAAAAAAAGTTACGTTAAGTTAAACCATTCTAAATTTGCAAAGTCAAGTTTGTCTCGTAGTTGTCTTGTCTGTATGGCAACGTGATAGTGAATACACTTACCGATCCAAGCCTCATCACTCAAAGTAATTTTAATACCAGAATCCGGTTCCCTTAGTTGCGGTACTGTCACCGCCGGGAATCCGAAAGTAAGCCCAATCCCCAGCACGGTGAGGTTAACCCACACACCGTACCCCAGCTGCAGCCAGGAGGTCTTCGTCCAGAACGGAGGATCCGGCTCCAAGAGTTCAATAGAGTTCATCTTTTAACCCATCTTTTGCACCGTAAGAAATGTAACATGCTTCTTTTGGGTTGTAATTAGTTTAGGTCTCAGTGGTCACGATTTGTAAAACATGAATTTTGTTTTTGTACTATTTAAATATGACAATAAATATTATTATTATTATTATTATAATGATACACGCTAAATACGAAACAGCTTTGGGACTCGAGAAAAGACAGATTTATTTCTCAGATTTCGACCGCGACTAATTTGAACGAATTGACACTGACATTTCTAGAATGAAGTGCTTTGGCAAAGAGTATTATAATAAATCAAAGCGGTCTAGTCTAAACAGTTTTTTTGACCTGATGTTAAGAAGTAGGTAACCTCTGCACATAATAAAATCATTAGGACTTAGATTCTCCCTAAGCATACGAAGACCCATGTCGCATCGTATTGCTCCAATGTGTGTCCACCTCTGTGTGTTGCGACAGAGTTCGTCTCGGTAGTTACTCATACTCATATTATTTATGCCGTCAAGCAGTAATTCAATTGCGGTTGTAGTTTAAACGGTACAGGTTTTAGTGAAATTACAAGCAAATGGAATAAAATTCCATCCTTCGTTTTGGTGATGGGCGCAGTAGAACCATATTCTCCCCGAGAATAGAGTGCCAGGGCTGAAGCCCAATTATTAGTTTTTTGCTGTTGTTATGAACACAGTATATCAGATAATAAGATAATAGATAATAATAAATAAGATCATTTGCTTCCCTGGGCGGTTCTATTGCTATTTGGAACAGGATCTAAGATTGCTATTAATACCTATGTATGAAATGTTGAATTTTTACTGTTTTAAATATAAACGTTCACAGTTACAACACGAAATGTTGAGGATTTAAAAATTCCTACTATAGGAAAAGTTTTTATTCTTTTTTACAGCATTAAGTTATAATTTTTTCTTCATATTAGGATAGATGAACTTCCTAGTGTGTTCGTTGTTAGCAAACTCCGCAGTGAAAACTGGCCGCAGCTTCTTCCCGGCAATACTGTTCGTGAGGTGATCTTCGTATCCTGCCAACACCTTGAGTAAAGTATCCCGGTCAATATACTCCACAACTTTATGTAAGTTGACTGGCTTTACTGCTGCAAAATATATAAAACAAAGAATCACCGCAAATTCAAAATCTATAGATGTTTGCGACTACTTTGTCATGGAACTTTTGTGAGTCACTTCAGACTGTAGATACTTAGTTATAGTAACCACTTTGCTTACTTAGCGCTCGTTTCGAAAGTCAACTTCGTTAAGGAATCGTTGTGTGAAGTAATAATCGATATATGTAATTAAATAATACTCACGATTTAAATTACGTTTATTTCTAGCACCACAATAAAAAATAATTGTAAGTATTATAACGCCGAACTTCAATAACATTATGATGGGGTGAGTTAAAAATCACAACCTAACCAACCCCTTACTTACAGTGTTCATGACATCTTTGTCTTTCAACTGAGTTTCATAGTAACCTAGCAGATACCCAATCCTTCTAATTTCACTCTGTGAGCATTTCTCGCAAGTTTTGTTGCAAATTCGTAAAATGTTTTGGAAACAGAAAAATGTTTGAAAATATAGGGTTTCCTGTCTTTATTTTTGCTCGCTTTAGTTGAATGTGGCGGATAATATAATAAATTTATTTGCCAATAACAGTAGTTGTTAACACAAGTTCATTATCTAATTAAATATTATAACTAGTTTCTATTTACGTAGATTCATCTATATCGTATGATAAAGTGAATGGTGGGGATTTTTAAAGAAAAATATTTCCTTGATGTACCTACTTTAATATCAATTTAATTCTCACAATCATAACATATTGTACAACAGATTGTTCTTAAATTCTATTAGGTACTATCACAAATGCTTCATAAACAAAAATGCATTGTATGCTAACATTTTGGCAATAAATTCCGGTAACGATTTAAAATATTTCCTATTTATATATCAAAATAAATAGCTAGTTATTTATTATTTAATAATTATGCTATTGTTATTTTGTATTCGATTTACTAAATGGCACACATTTACATACAATAACCTACTAACTGCAAATATTTATACAAAATATAATACTTTTCAAAATATACAATCAAACTCCAAGAAATATATTCCTTTGAGATTAAACCGTTATAGAATATAAGTTCAGTAATCTCAGGCTTGACAAGGCACAACAATTTCGTAAAATATAATTGTGCCGATATAATTGGTCCCAGACCAGACTAAAACGAGATAATCAATCAAACTAAAAGGCATACTCATCTGCCTCTATTTGTTTGTGTATGGATTAAATAAGGCAATCTCTTTACAATTGCCCATGTAGTTTCAAGTGTAGTTTGATGACAGTAACGATCCATGATGCTATTTATAAAAGTAAGATCATGTTGAGAGGACTCAATAACTTAGAACCTATGGTATGTGACCGTATGGTTGAATAATTTAGAACCTACTAGTATGTGACCATTCGGTTCAGTAAGTTAGAACCTACTAGTATGAACGTTTGGCTCAATAAGTTAGAATTGACTTGTATGTGACCGTTTGGCTCAATAAGTCAGAAACTACTAGTATGTGACTGTTTGGCTCAATAAGTTAGAACCTACTAGTATGTGACCAAATCATAAAGAACCCTGACACAGATAACACATAGGTCCAATTTTTCCAAATATTTCTATACCTAAAACAAAACCAGAATACATTCTGAAATCTTTAGGATAATAGCTCCTAAAAGATAAATCCTAAAACCATTGGGATAATTCCCCCTTGTGGCACTTATACACTATGCGAGTTACTGGAGCAAGTGCGAGCTACCCGCGCGTACTAGACACACTGGACCGGGCGCATTTACATGGCTGTTTACACGTGTGCTAGTTAGAAGCATAGTGTATAAGCGCCATTAGTACTTGTGTAAACATCACATTTAAACCATATCAGTTTTGAAATTGATAAACTTTCACGCGGTTTCAGTCGTGTTTGTGCGTTTGAGGGTTTTCGTTCTGCCGCAAAAGTAATCTTCGATTTCCTGAAGTGTTCGCCCCTTGGTTTCCGGGAGGAAGAAGTAGAAGAATAACATGCCTGGAAAGTAATGCAGTATATCAAAATAATTTTCAACTGCACAAGGTTCAGTTAAGTAGGTTAGGTTTAATAGTTAATTCTACTTATTGCCTTTTCAAAAATAGAGTTGCCGTGTCCTCGAGACTATATATTTTAATGCCTCTTTTTATATTAGTAACATACCACTCAAAATTAATTTTTACTTACCTCACATGACACACTGACACACACAGGTGGGAATCGAACCCACGACCTAGACTGCAGAAGGCGTTACTACAAACTGAGCTGTGAGGCACAAGTTACAATAGCAGCTTTTGTGTTCTATAATTTAATTACATCGCCGCCGCCGGTAAAAATAGAAGTTGTACATTGTGTGTTAGATTCGTGTCGTAGTAGGTATTAATTCTTATTCAAATAAATAGTTTCAAAGAATCGAAACTTACGCGGGTGAAACCGCGGGGCGCAGCTAGTTTTTTATATCACAGAGAGTAATAAGAGTTACACTCTTTTGTATTATTTGACATAAATAAATTATGTTTTATTTTTCTATTTAAGGTCATAGACTAGAGTATATATTTACTTACTGAGTAACGACATGGTACCGTAGAGTCCGAAGACTCCGTAGTCGTTGAGCTGATGCTTGAGGAAAGGGAAGGTCTTCACGACGGAGAACACGGAGAGGTGGGCAGCGCACGTTGTCATGCCGCCCACAATCCCGCGGACCTGAAAGTGGATTTTGTCTAGTAAAGTCATAGAAGTCGAGTTATTCTTGAGAAAAAAATGGTGGCGACGAGCTCACCTCTTGTCACGTCTACGTTCTCACGATAGTGTTACCCACCCAGTGAAACGTGTCTCACTGAGGCTCTGCCTAGCCATTTGGTGACAAAAGCGTTAATCTAATAATAATAATACATTTATTGTCTATTTACCTTACTCCATGTATATATCTAAATAAGGTAATCATTAAATATTATTTGGCTTTTGAAAATGTAATAACTATTTGGCAATATAGTTTATTATTATTCTGTTTTTAAATTTTATTTTACTAGCCAATATAAATTAAAAATACAGAAGTAGTAGCTGCGAAAAACTACAGAGGTTTCTTCTAGTGCTATTTACAGTCTACGTCATACAAAATAAATTTACGATTTAATGCGTATGTATGTATAAACATACCTGCGTAGGATAAACCTCTCCGATCATGACCCAGGGTACGATGAGATATCCGAGTGTGCACGCTACCACGAATATGTAGATGGAGGCTACCGGTATCCAGGAGTACATCGGCGCTATGCCGTTCTCCTTCCAGAACTTCACGAAGTACATGTACACAGCCAGGGTCACCATTGTTATGCCACAACCGAACGCTGCAAGTAACAAGTTGCTGATAAATTCAAAGTTACATAACTTGAAAAACTTAAAGACATGGGTCCTCCCCTACTAGGTACGACAAGACCCAAATCGCATCGTATCCGCTCGTAACTCTGAGATGGGTAGGTAGAATGCAACCACACCTTTCAAACCGGAACACAGTGACGCTAATGCGTTACTGCTTGGCGGCAGATAAGCACAGCGAATGATATATAAAAGATTGATAACAATTTATAAATTAATTGTAACTTACAAGAGACAAAAGTGAGCGGTCTTCTTCCACACCTCCTGCACAGTATACAGCCCACCACTGTGAATATCACTCTAATGATGCCCATCGATATCGTCAACCAGTACTTGTCACTCAGCGCTCCTGATGCCTGAAGTCAAATAGGTACCATATAAATAAATATTGGTGGACATTTAACACAGTGCCATCTAGCCCCAAAGCAAGCTAAGCTTAGCTTGCTATCATGAGAACCAGACAACTGATATATATACTTTTTGAAATACATACATATTATATATATTAACACCCAGACAGAACAAACATCTATGTTCGTCACATAAAAGTTTGTCCTGGGTGGGAATCGAACCCACGACCTACAGCGCAGAAGGCAGGGTTTACTACCAACTGAGCTGTGAGGCCAAACTAACCACATCAAACAAAGTTCTCAAATCCACGAAGAGGAAAAACACGACTTGAGGGTAGGGCCCCACATTTTACAGAGGAAGCTTGTAGACGCCTTTTTTTTAATAATAGCCTGTGTCCCTCGGTATGATGTAAAGATAACCGATATGTATACATATAATTATGTTCAGGCGTTTAAAAGTTACAGTGGATTAAAGAAACTCACATACATACAATATATTATTATGCTAAAATATACCTTATCGTATATTTTTGCATAATAATATATTGTACGCGTGACTTTATGTTTGAATATTATTGACGTTTCCAAACCATTTCTTTATGAATTCTATGGAAATAAGGCTTGACTTTGACTTCATACAGAACCTTGAAAATATTATACACCTTTTTGGGCAGTCGTATAACAATCATGTAGTCATCATCATTAATATATCTTCATTTTGTTTGAATAATAAGCAATGGAAATAAACTAATAGGTCCAATATAAGTATACATTTCAGTAAATCATTTTAATATAACTTCATATAAATTGCGTGTGTGCTTTACGTTTTTTTTGGAATGCCTGGCACGGACAGCGAAACGGTGGCAATGGATCCATGTGAATAACGAGAATTACTTAGAAATGACATCGCTACATATTGTGTGTTATTGGCCTTAAGAAGTTTTAATTATTACAGTTAAATGAAAATGAAAATAATAATATGTTTTAATGATTACAGTTATATTTAAATTTAAATTACAGGCACATGAGACATTCCACCTACACGCCACAGAGGTACGGGCGCATACGATGTGACTTGGGTCTTGTCGTGCCTAGTAGGGGAGGACCCAAGTGGCATCGGTTGTTATGGGCAGAGGTTACCACTTAACACCAGGTGGGCCGTCGCTCGGCTCGTTCCGTAACTGTACCACAAAAAAAAATATTAGACAAACTCTCAGTGTTCCTTATATAAATAGACAAGTATGATATAGAAGTATTAACGTAGCATAATTTTACGTACATAGTAGATTAAATATAAAATTAATTAATGATTTTTAATTGAAATGTTTTTTCTTGTGATCAGTAATATTATTGGATGTTTGATGTTATATTTACCTCAAAAACTTCAACAGCGTAAAATGTTATAGTATTGACGCCGCACCACTGGTACACGAAGAAGTAAATAGCCAGGATTCCAAAAGGCTTCAACGCCGACGGAGACAGCAGCGCTTTTACTGTCTCCTTCACAGTTTTTAACCTGAAAAAATAACAATAAATTTTGCAGAATCTGGAACGAACAAATATGGCACACTGACTGACTGACGTTAAGCGATAAGCCTCTGCCCATAGCAAAACAAAAACGTCTTGGATATTCCCATACCTGAGTAGGGGTATAACAAGTCATATTGTATTGCACCCTTAACTGCGACGTAAAGGTGTAATGTCCCATGCCACGTATCCAAGAATTAAACAGGTTCACTTTCTTTATGCGTTCAGTTACGAAACGAGCCGACGGCCCACCTGGTGTTAAGTGGTAACCTAAAACCGATGCAACTGTGGTCCTCCCTTACTAGGTACAAGACCCAAGTCGTATGCGCCCTTAACTCTGAGAAGTGTAGGTGTAATGTCTAAAATGCCTGTAATTTCACCGGCAACCACACCTTAGGTATTTACGCCCGCACGGGGCGTATTTTCTCTCATTCCTCCCGACTCGCAACGCCCCAAGCCGAGGTCCGAACCTAAGTGGTGCCCTTGGGGTCGTTGTGTATAAATTTTAAGATTTACCGGTTGAGCGCCGTCCGCTCTCACCAATAGCGCTTGTAAACGCTGTCAAGGCCATCTGCGGCCAACAGCAAATTATCGAGTCAAAAAACCTTACTAACGGTTCAACATGATTCTTCTCCTTAAACGCAATCATCTTCTGTATCTCCTCGTTGACGTTGCAAGTGGACCCCCTCAGTTTGATGAGTGAGCTCTCCGCGCGCTCCCTCTTATCGTTCGTGAGGAGATAGTTGGGTGTCTCCGGGAGGAGCAGCATCCCGAGGAGGGACACTATGGGGATGATCGCACTGACTCCCGCCAGTATGTTCCACGACGTTGCGCTGCCTATCACGTACTGGAAGATGTGATAATGGCTTTTGTGAGATGTCATCATTCAGGTATTTTTTGTTGTTATTATTATTATTATTATTATTGTTATTATTATTATTATTATTATTGGTGTTATTATTATTATTATTGGTGTTGTTGTTGTTTATTTATGTTATTGATTCCACATTTAGTGTACACTTTTTTTTTATAAGTTTTAATTTGTATTGTGGTAATTGTTAGCGGCTTCTTCCAAAAAATGTGCACGGAAGAGATTTGAACCAAATGCCCAAACTCGGACTGTTAATTTCTTGTCAAATAAGAACAGTTCGAAATCATTTACAATTTAGACAAATCTAAGAAATGGAAACAGTACAGCAGAGCTCTATAGAGATAGTATTTCTCAAAACGAGATTAATTTATTACTAATTATTAAATTTATGATGCAAAGTGTCCCGTGATGGACTTATATAATAATCACATGTTCGTAAATTGTTCGGGTGACAACTTGTTCTAACACAATCTCGGTTTATCACGATCTGTTGGTATAGAGACGACACGACCGTGAATATGGAATTAACAAATTAATACATTTACAATGTTCGTGAACAAACTACAATAATAAACTACGGGAATTGACCTAGGAATAGGAATCTAGGACATACGCACAATAGCTAACTTTTTATTTATTATTTCATTGAAGTGACGGAACGAGCTGACGGCCCACCTGATGTTAAGTGGTAATCGACGCCCATGGACAACAACAATACGACTCAAGCCCTCTCCACCAGAGTATGAGATGACTTAAGTCGCATTGCGTTGCATCTATCACCCCGAGACGGGGATGTTACGTCTTATGCGCCTGCAATTTCACCGGCACCCACTCCCTTCCACTCCCAATATTAATGTATTGTTGTCATTATTATTTGACAGACCTCACAGCTCAGTTGGTAGTAACTCTGCCTTCTGCGCTGTAGGTCGTGGGTTCAATTCCCTCCCAGGACAAACATTTGTGTGACGAATATAGATGTTTGTTCTATGTCTGGGTGTTAATATATATTATATGTATATTTATCCAAAAAAAAAAGTTGTAAACTATATTCTATCGGTTGTCTGGTTCCCATAGTACAAGCTATGCTTAGTTTGGGAAAAGATGGCGCTGTGTAAATTGTCCATCAATATTATTATTATTATTATTTATCGTGACCTAACTCAAGATGTTCAATAACTGAAAAGTGAGTAAATCGCAACGCAAGTGTTACCATGTTTTTCTATTATATAAGCCATCTGAAGGTGTGTTTGAGTGACGGCACAAGGTAAAACAAACAAATATATTAAGATCAACAAATCAATCAAATACAGGTAACTGTTTGCTTTGTTACGGTTAAAGTTGTTTATCATCAGCCAGTTAACACTTAATATCGATTCAAAGGAGTCTGTTTGATCTTAATTTAGTAAAGGTCACAGAAAAGGCAAGCGCTGAAGTGATGAGAGCTCGGTCGATAATGACGTCTTACGTTGATGGGTTCGAAAACAGGCTTAACCTTCCAGTGAAGGTTTTTTTTTATGTGATATTGGTGATAGAACGAGCTGACGGCCCACCTGATGTTAAGTGGTAACCGCCGCCCATGGACAACAACAATACGACTCAAGCCCTCTCCACCAGAGTACGAGATGACTCAAGTCGCATTGCGTTGCGTCCATCACCTTGAGACGGGGATGTTACGTCTCATGCGCCTGCATGTGGCGTGTGTCTGGCAGTTCCCAATCCAGGATAAGCGGCGATGCCATTAGTCGGTTAAGTCACTTATCAGGTGATGTTTAAGTTAAGGCTGTCTGATATAAAAGAACAGACAGACTGCTAAGCCTAGGTTGTCTTTATGATAGGTATACTTCTACAAGATCCTTTTGACATTGACATGTTTCCGATAACTGAAACAGATTTTGATAACAAAGAATAATAATAATAATTATTGGTTGACATTTCACACAGCGCCATCTAGCCCCAAAGTAAGCTAAGCATAGCTTGTATCATGGGAACCAGGCGACTGATATAATACTTATATACTTTTTGCAAATACATACATGTAATAGATATCCAACTACCAAAAAGAACGAACATCTATATTCGTCACACAAATGTTTGGGGTGGGAATCGAACCCACGAACTACAGCGCAGAAGGCAGGGTTACTACCTACTGACTGAGCTGTGAGGCCAGTGAAATTGATGAAAAAGATTTTATGATGAAGTATGAATAACAGCATAAAAATGAATATATATTATTTTCTTAACTACGGATAACATCTCCAACAAAGATCCAGAATTAATTATTTATGAGCTGAAAATGACGATGATGATGCTGATAAAATCTCACATAACTAATTACCTGAATAAGTACACCAGTGGACACTCCAACTGAAGCCAAAGCGCCAAGCATTCCGCGAAGGTGCGGCTGTGATACTTCGCACGTGTACACTCTAGCCGGAGCACCCACCATGCCCGACCCGAAGCCTATCATTAACCTACCTGGAAACCAAAAGCATTCTATTAGTATTGAGGGCCGTACTTGGTGACCCTCATGACGATAACGGCCGCCTATCCGAAGTTATTCCTATCGTCATCCCCCAACAGAGAAAACACTGCACCTTCGCACCGACCCCGGTGGAAGGGTCGACGTATCTCCTCTCTCCCATTTGTCCCGACTCGAAACGCCCCAAGCCGAGGTCCGAACCTAAGTGGTGCCCTTGGTGACGTTGTGTATAACTTTAAGTTTTACCGGTTGAGGGCCGTCCGCTCTCATCAAAGACTCGTGCAAGGCCATCTGCGGCCAACAGCAAGAGTCCATAACAAAAAGAGATCCATTTCTCCACAGTATGATATTTTACCAGCTTTTAATGATCCCACTTCTCTTTTGACGAGCGGAAATTAATAGCCAGTAATGTCCCTTGGAAGCCTGGGTATAGCTTAATATCCCAGGCCTCCGAATTGTGGTTTTAAGACATCGATTTCCTCTCGAAATGTTCGTTTCCCACAGTTTTGAGAACGTATAATAGTAAAACGTGACAGAAGTATCTGTTTTTGTCTTACCTACATACAACATGGGTACATTTTGCGCAAATGCCACCATGAGCCAGCCGATGATGAGAGGCACCTCCGTGATGATTAGAGTCCGCCGGCGGCCGATAGCGTCCATCAGGTATCCGCTGAGAATGCAGCCGATAGGCGTTCCAGCGGCGCTGAGGCTGGCTGAGGATATTAACAATACGCTTATCCTACTAATATAAACGTGAAAGTTTGTATGTATGGTTGTTTGTTACTCTCAGCCCAAGAGTGGAACTCCTTGCCTGCGTCTGTATTTCCCGAGAACTATAATCTGGAGTTGTTCAAGAGGAGAGTGAAAAGGTATTTTCTAGGCAAGCATGCTACATCGTAGACCGCATCGTCACTTAACATCAGGTGAGATTGCGGTCAAATGTAAGCCTATAGTAATAAAAAAAAACTCTTTCACGCTCAAACAGCTGAATGGATTTGGATGAAATTTTGTATCAAGATAGCTTATATCCCGGCTTAACACATAGGCTACTTCGATCCCGGAAAAGCGCAGTGTTCCCGTGGGTTGACTTACTCACCGCGGGGCGCAGCTAGTAATAAATACTGGTGGACATTTCACACATCGCCATCTAGCCCCAAACTAAGCATAGCTTATACTATGGGAACCAGATGACTGATACATATATTTTTTTTATCGTAAATACATAAAAATAAATACATATTAACACCCAGACACAGAAAAAACATCAATGCTCGTCACATAAATGTTTGTCCGGGGTGGGAGTCGAACCCACGACCTACAAGCTCAGAAGGCAGAGATACAAAACAACTGAGCTGCGAGGCCAGTCAAAAAAATTATATTCAAAGACGTATCAAGCGCACAAAATGCGCCTCTTTAAGGCGCTCTTTCATATTTGTCACCTAGAAGCACTGATGGGCTCACATCATTCCAGGAATAGGGAAAGCAAGTTAAGGTACAGTAGCCTGCGTTCCAAACATTTGATTAGCTCAAAGGTTGCAATTCGAGTAGAATTCTAATAGATAAAAAGGAAACTGCCTTGGTATATGACCAAATTAGTGTTTTAAGTATTCTGAGCCCGACTGATTTAGAAGACCTTCCGATAGTCATGCTAGGAATAAATAGCATAATTAATATTCAGTGTGAGAATCTGTATACAATATACGTAGCTATAAGTAGCGAAATTCAATGCACACGTGGCCTTCTGACGAGAGAATAAAGAAAATTTTTGTTTGGAAATAAATTTTCCATGAGGCAGTTTATGATGGATAGCCCTGACCGTAAATTACATAAAGTCTATCAATATCACTCAACGTTCAGTTTACTCTTTCCTAATATTAGACGCTGAAGGTTGATAAGTCTCGTCAGCAACAAAAGTTGATCGACATAAACAAAATTTGTTCGATTAACATTTGAGAAATTTGGGCTATTGGATCTTCCTTGTCCTAAACTTTATAAGATTTACTGCCAACGTACGTAACTTTTACATGGCGCTAATTATGTCGTACTTATAATCAAGTTTGTGGTAAACTAACGATAGCTACTTTTTGGTAGGTAACTGACGATATGAGCTCATGGCCCACCTGATGTGGTATGGAAACCTCAATTGGCTTGACACCCTTACTCTGATACATGAAGATCGAACGTCTCATGTGTCTGTAATTTCACTGGCACCCTTCTTCTCTCACCTATCCAACTGGCTTCACTATCCGTGATATGTATACTGGAGTCAGGGCTCTTCAGCTGGGGCAGGGCGGTGGCAGAGAACCCAAACGCCATGCCAGTGTTGATGGTTCCGAGATTGGCGACGAACGACGCCATCACCTGTCGCAGAGCCTTCCCTCTGCCCTCTTTGCCCGTCTTTTGGGGGAGCACGGTCTTCGTAATAACCCCCTGAGTACCATTCTTGATGAACGGCGTGGAATCCTGCCTGAAACAAGGAATATATTTCATAAATACCCCTACTACTGCTACTATTTAAGCCATTAGTTCTCTCGAAGCAGTCTGGTGAAAGGATTTAAGTGCGCCTGAAAGAGGCTCCTTGCGCACTTAAATAATTTAAAAATACCACCTCGAAATAAAAGTATTCACGAATTTGCCCCATCAGTGGAAATTGTGAACTTGTTGTCTAAAAATCTCCCTCAACGGCCGTTGAAGCTCAAACGCTTCTAAAATAAATAACGTTATTAAATATACTTTGGTAGGTATAATATATAAAAGCTGCGATTACCGTAGAAGCTACATGTCCCATATTAATTGCCATATAAATAAAAAAAAGTTGGTGGACATTTCACACAACGTCATCTAGCCCCAAAGTAAGCCAAGCATAGCTTGTATCATGGGAACCAGACAACTGATACAATACCTTCTTTTTGTAAATACATAAATATAATACATATTGATACCCAGACACAGAACAAACATCTATATTCGTCATACAAATGTTTGTCCTGGGTGGGAATCAAACCCACGACCTACAGCGCAGAAGGTAAGGTTACTACTTACTGAGCTGTGAGGCCAGTCTAAAAGATTTCCTTTAGGTACACGTTCATAAAACTCGTTGAAACAAAGAAGCCCTGAGTGATTCCCGTGGTATCTTATCACAAGTAAACAAACAATTAACCGACTCACGACTCGCGACCCAGACACCGTAAATCACTGAAGCCATGAAAAAATAAATTAAAATGTGGCGCCAATGAAACATAAGGAACATACGAGAATAAGGCTTTGTTTTTGAAGTTACCTGCGCTTACTATCAAAGTCAAACTCAAAAACTATGTGGATGGCTATGTTGTACCCGGTCACGTGTCTAATGACCCAATAGTGTGTTTTGGATATTTTAGTAAGTTAGTTTATATTTACTAACAATATTTTTATAAGTAATTAATTTCTACTAACAAAATATGGATCACTGGCCTGAAATAAATGTTTATTATTAAAACAAAATTTACATAGAATACATAAAGAAATAGCTTGGAAACTTCAATATCAAAACATAAGGTCACGCGTACTTATCGCTAAGTTTGACACCTGTTCAAACCCTATCCGACCCTCCATAGGGAAGAAAACATACAAGAAACCTGTAAAGGAAAAAAGTATTCCTTTTTTTCGCTGTATCAGTGTAACATAAAGCCTACATCTTTCCATTTTTCTGTAGAGGTCATTTTTGAAAATGTCTTGGTTACGAACGGCTTGCAAATACATCAAAGAATCGTGAGTCATACAACAACCAGGGTAAACACCATCTCTTTCTCTTAAAATAATGTATTGTTAGTTCCAAATATCAAGTCAAGTGACGTGTTTAGTCTTGTTCAATGTTATCTTCATTTATTGAGCATGACTGTGACTGACATCTGTATATCTACGTCCAAACTGTTATGTGCGACTTTGAAATATAATAATTTATTTGACATCAAGGTTATTATGAAAGCATTTCCCCGATAGATGTAACGTCAAAAAGTAATATTGTTAATTTTATAAATATTAATTATAGGTACCCAATCAGGCTAATAAGTCCTAAGTTAGGTGATATGCATTTATCAGAATGCACTACTACGTAAGTTTTGGTCGCGTTTCGTGCCTTTAAACCGAGTGGTTATAGTCTTGATTGGTCCACTCCTGAACATGGAAAGGATCTGGTCTATAATATGATAGATATTATAGATGCAATATGTCCAAAAACCGTCCAAAGAGTGACTCAGCTCAGTCGGTAGTAACTCAAACATATATGTTTCATCACTGTGAAATGAAATGTTTTTTTTTTTATTTGCTAGAAGTATGGTTGTACGAAAGTCTTAGTATGAAATTATTAGATTCACACACTTCACCGTTTAAACTCGGCATCCAAATATTAAATATATAACCTAAAGTTCTTTTTTTTTATTTGCAATAGACTAACATTTGACCGCAATCTCACCTGTACATAATAAGTATAATAATAAGTACATATTTATTGTGTCACATATTTAGTGTGGGTCTTATATGAAAGAAGAAGAGCACCAGGGTTGTTTTTTAAAGTCTGACGTCATTACTGCTGAATGATTATCATTCCATGACAACAAACAAGCAGTTACTCGAGAATGTAACCATTAACCCGGAAATAGTCGACGATATGTTTCGTAATCTCTGCTGATAATTATTAGATCATATTTATTAAATGCTACTACAGAAATAACTAAGCATTTATAATTGAATCATTATCTTATTTCTAACACGTTATGCGGCAATTAACAGTACCTTTACATTATCAGTGCGACCTCTAAAGGGTTATCGTTTCAGATAAGGGGGTATATACGACCCCGTAGTCAATGCACTCTCTCATGTGACAACCGGTTCGTTTGTAAACAATGGATACAGTTGTATGTACACAAGAATTTTCAAGAAGGTCGTCTCACTGTATGTAACTAATCTCTCAAAAATGCTGAAAAAACATTGTGTGCAAAACAAAGATTTGATAGTCTGGTTGTGTTGACAGCTGTGTCAACCTTTTTAGTTATCTCGCTGTTATACAGTGATATTTTTGGTTACTAGTATTGAGAGACTTTTATTCTCTTCTTGAAATCTTAGAGAATAAGGCTGAAAGAAACTAGGGCTCAATTTTGAAGAAAATGAAGGTGAAATTCTTAATTTATTAACAAGAACGTGATTGTGGAGACATCAAATTTTAATAATATATAAGTTTACTGTATATTTTAGTTCTACATCACATTAAAAAAGAAAGTATGACAACCATAGGTATCAACTGCTAAAAGTTGTCTAAATTCGATTTTAAAATTTAATGCTCTTATGCAGCAGCTTCTATAGAGTGAATCTACTTTTTAGTACTGATAGAAAACATCTGTACTCAGCTTAGTCTTCATACAACAGACAGATACGTGGTAAATTAACAGCTAATGCTGCATCAACAAAGCTTAAAATAAGCATAAATTTCAACTTTGCAACTTTAAGCATTATTAAGTTTTTTAGTGGTTACATCTATATTCGTCACATAAATGTTAGTCCTGGGTGGGAATTGAACCCACGACCTACAGCGCAGAAGACAGGGTACTATGAACTGAGCTATGAGGCCAGTCAAACACATATTATGGAATGTTTATTTACCCAACGTTATACCTATTAACTAATATAAGCTTCCTATGTCACTTATGTGCTAGTTGGTCAATAAATGATTGGGTGATATTGACCACCCCTAGCGCGCAGCAGGGGTTATCTCTGACGTACATATTCCAAATAAATATCGATAGGGGCACTTTTAGCAAGTTTGAAAACTCACTGCTGCCAAATTTTACTCTCACCTACGTTATTAACGAACAGAAATAGACAATTTTATTTCGGTTTGGAGGGCATTACGCTACTGTAGTACAATTCAAATACCCAGGTAGGTAGAATAACTTAGCCTTACATTAAGATAATTCCATATAACATGTTTAAAGATAGCTTTCTGACTGAACATAGAAGGATAATATTAAAATGTTAATTCTTGATAATGTAGGTACACATAATGTCAATTCAGGAACGTTTTCAATACCAAAGTGCATAAATGAGTTTTTTTACTTGATAATTTTTATGCGCAATACTACTTTCTCAAAACTCTGAATGTAAACATCGTAAGGAAATAGAAGTGTCTTATAGCCCAACATTTTAACATGTCAAGTGCACGAAAGGAGCCTCTTTGAGGCGGTGGTTTGAGAGAGCCGAGTAGTTAGTAGCAGTACATAAGTTCAGTCGTCAGATTCATTATTTGTACTTTTTTTAGATCGGCCACATCATATAAATGTATTTACCTACAAGTACATAGCCGAACGACATCAAAGCATAGAAGCGACCGTCCAATTGCCCTAATTACAAGAACCGGGAATCGAAGTTAAGAGACTGAGTGTCCGTTGATGGTCGGTATGATTGAGAAATTGAAAAAAGTAAATTATGTTGGTTTTCACCTTCAAACTTCTAAGCAGTTCATAGAAGACGAATGGTAAGTTTCATCGAATCAAACATACATATATGAATAAATTATTTTTTGATTATTCAGAACGTTGCAGGAAGTTATCATAAATAAAATCCTAAAAGTGCGACGCATTTTGACATGTTCTTATCTTTGACTTATTATCATTGAAAGCCTAGTAGAACAGACAGAAAATGATCAGGCAAATGCAATGCGTATACTTAATAAGTTTCTAATTAGATCATCATAAACATAACCTGCTCTTACTTTATAATTGTCATTTGCTACCGAGCTCTCTTATATAAAGCTGGCAATATTATAGCAAGACTATAGCAATATTAAAGGAGTAATTAATAGTATAAGGTACCTTTAAATAGCTACACAAAGACAAAGTATCACTGCGTAAACGAATCGATTTAATGCGATTACCAGCCAAACACCGTACAATGCTGTATATATTGAACGAAACAGGCCCCAGAGTGCAACCCTGAACGACACCATAAAAGCAGAAGACGTCACAAACAAATAAATACCCAATATCTGAAGGAACTTACGTAGAACCATACAAAGTGATCTCAGACGGTGTTGCAGACTCGGTAGAACGAGGAGATAATCTGCTCCTAGCGAAAACAAATGTTAGCTTAGGCGAAAGCTGCGAACATGTAAAAATGTTAGTCATATTATAAGCTGTGATTAAACATTATAATTACTTTCTTGAAACATCCCTCTATAAACCTAATTGTGCCCCTTACCATACAACTAATTAGAAATAATAATTGTCAACCTACAACTTTCAATATTCTATAATGGATGAAGTAAAAGGGACTATTTTAGGAGCCTGGCGTAAAAAATAAGCCAAAATAATGTCTAAGATGCAAAAATTAGTTTCACCTCGGCCATATATTTTTGCCACATATGTTGTCAAAATACTTTAAACTATTATTCCAGAGAGGTTTATTACCTATATCAAGAACGTTTCTGAACTCCATTGCCTGTATACTTTACTAGTGAAAATAATTTAACTTCAGGGTTCAGGGGTTTGTACGTGAGTAAAACATAAAATAACAAATTTGGATATTTTAAATGAAAGCGTTCGTTAACTAGGCCTAAAAGAAAAAGTTAAAAGGATGACCACTGGTGACGCCGCTTACTACGTGAAATATAATAAATATCTGACAACACTTGGAAAATATGTCAAACATATTTTAAAATTGGTGGTAAAAGCTATCAGTCAAATATGGAAACTCACATAGTAAAAGGGTTTTATTTCACCCTTCTAGAAAAAGAGAACATTATAATTTGAATGACTGAAAAATATTATCACAGGACCCCTTTATATAGGAACTTCGTATAAACGATATCCTTCATTTTCTGAACACACCGATCGTTGAACTCATTTTATCAAAAATCGTGTCAATAATCACTTAATGCTTACCGGTAGGTAAATGCGATAAATTTGCTTATCAATATACCCGTTTATAGCAAGACACGGAATAACTTAAACTTAGATGTTTACTCACGATTTGTATATGTATTTTAACATATAAATAAATACTGATATATATTTAGTATTTTGGGACAAGGTGGACAGCGTTTATTCCCTACCAACAATTTCAGAATTATCATTTTAAATTTAAATGCTAACGTGCAGATTATTTTATGTTGGTTTTGTTTAATTTACACTCTTTGAAGATGATCTCCAAAATTTCACAAAACTGACCTATATTGCATAGAAAAGAACACTTTTAGTTATAATGCCGCGTATTGTATACACAATATTATTTTGTTTGGAATTTTTTATCTTCTGTACACAATAAAGAGTTAATCTATCTATCTATCTAGTTTGAACGCCATCAAAAATTGTTAATTATCATAGTTAGTATCTGTTTCTAATTAGAGTTATTTCAAAAATGCAATGCAAGTCTTGCATTGATGCACTGTCTTGGCCCTATTGGTCTCATTTGCAATTGTCTATTTCTCTATGTTGTAAAATATAATAGGTGGAATGCGATAGCGACAGAATTGTAAAATATTTTTTTCCTTAAATGTTTCGACGAGTCTTTACGGTTTGAAATGTGTGGTTGCCGATGAAATTACAGGCACATGAGACGTTCCACACGTCTTAGAGTTAACGGCACATACCATGCGACTTGGGTCTTGTACCTGGGGGGACCTGTAGAACCTGGAGGGGAGGACCCAAGTCGCAACGGTTGTTATGGGCAGAGGTTACCACTTAACACCAGGTGGGCCGTCGGCTTGTTCCGTAACTGTATCTCATAAAAAAATGACATTTCATTTAAAAAATGTTAATGTCCAATCATATAAATGCTAATCTATTCATAAACAATTTATATATAGAGATCAGAAACCACAAAAAATATAGGTATTTTTTTCGTCACTCATTTAGGATCCCGAAACGCGATTAACGGCGATGTTTACGTAAATTTAATGTTTAATCATTTAATTATTTAATTTAATTTTAATTAATCGCGTCTCAAACCGCGTGTAACCCGAGCCTTTCCTACTTACCCGAATATTTATTGTCTACTTATCTGTAATTTTATGATATTCAAACTGAATAGATAAAATTAATTAAATTGGTAAATCATAAGCAGTTAACAAGGTGCTCAGGTGTACTGGCATTTAACAACTAGAATTTTCTACTATACCTAATTGAATACTGGTTGTTCAACCGTGTATATAAAATACTCAGTTAACGCCCCGTTATACGATCCCAGTTATCCAAGTTATTGAACGATAAAACTGTACACTTTATTATGCTTTGATGCTTATTTTGCATGGCGCAAACAATTTTTAGCAATAATCGATTTGCAATTTGATTAATAAATTATATAGTGTATTTTTTATAAATTTAAACTTTACGTGCGCTATACAATGCATTTTGATTGGCAGAGGTTACCGCTCAACATCAGGTAGGCCATCTTTCTTATTCCATAACTTATACGTATTAAAAATTTAACTTGGCCGCTTAATTCTATTAAATAGTAGCATCCGTCAAAATCTCTTTATGTAATGTGGTCTTATGTTAATTGTTTTAATTTTAAACAAATCACAAAGCGGAAAAGCCGCTTCCATTCTATTGTTTTTGACCATGAACGGCTGCCCCATTTATAATGACGTAGATAGCAACACAAGTGTGCCAAATGTAAATAACATCGAACAATACGTCGGCGATAATGATTGAGTTTTGTTTGACTCGCGTAATCGGGCCACAATAATATGAGAACTAGCATGAATTGGGCCATAGCAATATGAGAACTAGCAAGAATTAGGACATAGCAATAGGAGAACTAGCAAGAATTGGGACATAGCAATATGAGAACTAGCAAGAATTGGGCCATAGCAATATGAGAACTAGCAAGAATTGGGCCATAGCAATATGAGAACTAGCAAGAATTGGGACATAGCAATAGGAGAACTAACAAGAATTGAGACATAATAATGTGAGAACTAGCAAGAATTAGGACATAGCAATAGGAGAACTAGCAAGAATTGGGACATAGCAATATGAGAACTAGCAAGAATTGGGCCATAGCAATATGAGAACTGGCAAGAATTGGGCCATAGCAATATGAGAACTAGCAAGAATTGGGACATAGCAATAGGAGAACTAACAAGAATTGAGACATAATAATGTGAGAACTAGCAAGAATTAGGCCAAAACATTATGAAAACTAGCAAGAATGTGGCCACAGCAATATGAGAACTAGCGAGAATTAATAATTGGGCCACAATATTACTATCTAGTGCCAACATAAGGCAAGTTCGGTGTGTAGAGCGCTTTATAAGTCCTCGTGAAAGTCATCAGTCTCCGTGTGGCGAGCTATTATATCTAAATCTATTGTCAATCGAGTAACCTAATCTCCTTCGTTTACAAACGTGAAAGATAACGGAGACATGACGATAAGAAAACGATTACAGGCACATGATTCGTTTCATCTTCATCAGTCAAGGAGACGGGCGCAATGCGATGCAAGTTTAGTTGCAATAGAACTTATGGCAAGCTCGTCCGGTAAGTACTGCCCCCATACCCGTATCTGCAGCCGAGCAGTAATGCATTTGCGTTACTGTGTTCCGGTTTGAAATGTGTGATCGCCAATGAAATTACAGGCACATGAGACATTCCAACTTCAGGTCTCAAAGTCGCGGGCGCATACGATGGGATACTTGGGTCTCGTACCTAAGTAGGGAAGGGCACAAGGTAGTATAAACAATGCAGTCTTCATGACTCCAATCGTTCGCTGACTGTATCACGATTTTGCAGCTAGCTGCGTTAACATCAGGTGATGGCAGCTGGCTAAGTTAGAGAAGTTTTGATGTGAAACATCTATAGCCACACGTAAAACAGATTTCTGGCTTGGCGACGCGTCGCCACGGCATGAGCGCTGATTGGTCCGTTCAAGGTTACGACAAATCATAAACATTATTAGTGATGGGGTACTTAGTTTCTTACAAAATAATGTCGATGTTTCACATCTGCCAGGCGTTCCGTGACGGCTCACATTTTTTTGTTACTGCGTCACTTTATAGCAGCTGCGTTAGGGACAATTTTATTAGTGCATCTCGTTTTAGCAATTAGCTGCGATAGAAAGTGGCCTATTTGCATCTAGAATATGATTATAAAAAAAAAGTAGTATTATTATCGGTTTATGACTACAAAACAAGACACTGTGTTCTGCATAAGCGGTGATATAGTTGTAAATACAATAAAAGAATTATGCAGATATAAAAAATTAACACACTATCTTTTTTTTTTGCATTATTTACTCATTACTTAACTATCTAATCGTTCTGTTCTGCTATATTTGGTAAGTGAGGTTTACGGAATGCATATTCAAATATAATAAACGAGATGGTACAAAATACGGGCATCAAAATTTGCTTACTTAAATTAAAGTGCAGCTGATGAGTGGAATCCGGTTATTTTTAAGTCGTGCTGCCGGGCAGAAACACTTTATTCTAGCCCGTTGTATTTTTCCATTTGATGTGACAGAGTCGAAGTTTATTCAAATGTTTGTAGTTAGACAATTTAGGGAAAAACTGTCATGAACTGATAGAATTCAGACAGAGAGTTTATGGACACTTTTTTTCAGTTTATTAAAACTTGCAGTCGCAAATAGTAGGTATTGAATACCGTTTTCTCATTCAACCATCCTGGGTGGGCGGATACAAATGGATGATAATGTTTGAATATCTTAATGCCACCCCTGTCACAGTTTCAGTCCACCCAAAGGCCTCCGACCTGGATAACGTGGAGACGGCACCAGCAGTAAAAATGTGTCTAAAATTACGGAAGCGCTTAATTGTTAGGTTAATGAGCACCCATCCAAATGTTGACCACTCTCGAACGTTGTCTTACTTTTTATGTTATAAAGTTACGGAACGAGCAGATGACCTACGTAGATACGAGAAAACCCAAGTCACATCACCTGCGCCCGAAACTCTGAGACGAGAAGTTGAAGCATGTGCCTGTATCTTTATCGGCAACCAGAACGCAATAGTAGAACTCACGCAAAGTTCGTCCGGAAAAGTACTGCCACCATGCCCATATCTGCCGCCAAGCAGTAACGCATTCGCGTTTCTGTGTTCCGGTTTGAAACGTGTGGTTGCCCGTGAAATGATAGGCACATGAGACATTCTATCAGTCTCAGAATTACGATGTGACTTGGGTCTTGACCTACCTAGTAGGGGAGTACCCAAGTTGCATCGGTTGTTATGGGTCGAGGTAATCACTAACACCAGGTGGGCCGTCGGCTCGTTCTGTAACTGTATCACATCAAAAAAACGCAAATGCATTACTGCTTGGCGGCAGATATAGCTACGGTGGCAGTACTTACCCGGACGAACTTGGCATAAGTTCAACTGCTACCTTACCGCTTTGTTTGCTGTGAACCGGACTACGGCACAAAAAAGCGGAGTGAATAGTGAAAAGTAGTAAATCGCATAGGCATTCATCACGTGTTTCCCGCGTGATAAACATAAATAAACTCAGTATCGCTGTATAAACAATGAGTGCGTACATAAAACGGTATCTCGTTTAGGTATTTGGCAGGGCGCAGTCGGACTTCGGACCACGTAATATTTGGCTCAGAATGCACAAATATTATCCAATACACAAAGAACTGACAAAAATCTGGATATTAATAGCTATTCTGAAATTGTCTGTCATTATGTTCAAAACTAGATGCTCAGCAAAAATCTAAAAATTTGTACTAAATATATTTTATATTTTGAAAATATATTGCGATCATTATACTTAGCAGCATTTTGTCAGAATTACAAATTAAATTTCTTATACAAATGAATTATTTCTTCTCTTCTTTCTTTCTACATGACCAGAATACATAATGCGAATGCACCAGGAAAATTTTCCTGCATTTTAAGACCACTCGAGCTGCTTAGAATTCTCTTCGAATAAGATTGGACATAGAACATTCGTTCTATGTCCAATCTTATTCGACAAAAATCTTAAAAATCTTTTTGAATATTGTATCGAAATTCGTCCATTATAATTTCAATACGTAGTAGGTATTGAATATATTTGCATTAAGCGACAGATTTGTATGATGCACCATACAAATCTGTCATCTACACTAATAATATTGACTATTGACTGGTCTCACAGCTCAGTCGGTAGTAACCCTGCCTTCTGCGCTGTAGGTTGTGGGTTTGATTCCCACCCAGTACAAAAATTTGTGTTACGAACACAGATTTGTTCTGTGTCTGGGTGTTAATATGTATTGTATGTATGTATTTACGAAAAAGTATACATGTATTATGTGTTTGATCATTTTACATAATCCAAGCGAAACTTGTACAACTATTGCGCAATATTTTTTAATATATACTTTTAGGGGAAGCTACAGTTTTCCTGCGACACTGTTAAACTAACGCAGGAGAATGTGCTCAGAAACAAATGTACCCACTTATTTGAAATAATTTATTACTATTTGTATATCAGTTGTCTGGTTCCCATAATACAAGCAATGCTTAGCTTACTTTGGGGCTAGATATTTGTGTGAAATTTTCACCAATATTATTATTATATCTACACTAATAGTGGTTAAGTTTGTATGTAGGAGGTAATCTCGATACTCTTGATCCGATTCTGAAAATTCTTACACTACTATGAAGCTGAATTATCCGTGAGTGCTATATGCTTTTATTATATTGATAAAGATTATTTCCAGTCGTAAATTCTTAATGACGCGCGTGAGTAGCCAGGATGGGCCAGACTTGAATAAAATCCCACTAAACCAACTGATCATCCATCCATTCTCATCTTTCAGACCAAAACTACGAATGAATTTGATTGAATTTTTCAACAAGGGCTGGTATAACATAGACGCTACAAAATATTCTGGAATCACGAAAGCAAAGCTGAACATAGAAGCTGTATAGCTATTTATGTGACCCGGAAAAATAGATATATCCCCAAAACAGTCACCATTACGCGTTCCAGAAGATACAGAGTTGATGATTCGTGAAATATCCCCGCAATGGGTGCCAAGCAGTATGCAAGGTGAAGGTGGCCGGCGGCTAGCCAACTCCTCATTGCGGCGGTCGATAACCCACAGCTGGTAACACTCTAAAGACAGGAGTGCAGGCTAACCTTCAGGGAATCGTGAACTGTCGTCCGGTTCAAGAGGATTCATGGCTCCAAGGTTAGGAGTAAATATATTATAAGTTCCAGGGTGGGTCTGGGTGGTGATATTTATATTTGTATGTATTTGCAAAACAAAAGTAAGTAATACAGTTGTCTCGTTCCCTTGACACAAGCTATGCTTACCTTACTTTGGGGCTAGATGGCGTTGTGTCAAATGTCCAACAATATTTATTTATTTATTTATAAAGAGTAATCTCGTCTGTTATATACATATAGGTATTCTCTTGATTTTCATCTCTTCTTCTTTATGTAATAACCAGTGTGGTGGATGTATTTAAGTGCGCCTCAAAGAGGCTCCTTTCGTACACTTGACACATGCCTTCCATTTAATTTTTCTAGAACATACCGTATAGAGAACGGGGTATTGCGTACGTGAATTTTTCATGCTAATAAGCTCATTGTCTGGATTTGAACCAGCGACCTCTGGATTGATAGGGTTTGAACAGGCGTCAAACTTAGCGATAAGTTCGTGTGAACTTATGTTTAGAATATTATTGACGTTTCCAAGCTATGAATTCTATGGAAATAAAGTTTTTGACTTTGGGCATACTGGGGTAAAATATTCCCCAAATCATGGCATGCACATCTGAGTATATCAGTATTAATAAACAGCCACTAATTTATTTCAACAATGAATATATTAAACATTATAGTTTGACAGTAAACACTGAATTTATAAATACATCATGTTGGTAAACAATGTTTTGGTTGAACTCGACCAATTAATGTCAAAGCGCTTTCGTCCCAATGTTTTTATAGGTTTTAAAGGACGTTATCAGTCAAGGACAGCTTTACAAACGGGTCTTTGGCTTCTATTTTGAACAGCGCATAGCTGTGCCCCATTCTTACTTTGACTGGCCTCACAGTTGGTAGTGACGCTGCCTTCTGCGCTGTAGGTCGTGCTTTCGATTCCCACCCAGGACAAACATTTGTGTGACGAACATAGATAGTTGTTCTATGTGTTATAAGTAAGTATTTACAAAAATAAAGTATATAAGTATTATATCAGTGTCCGGTTCCCATGATAATAGCTATGCTTAGCTTACTTTTGGGCTAGATGGCGCTGTGTGAAATGTTTACCAATATTTATTTATTTATATTTATGAGCATGAAACCAAATAGTGCAGATTAGGCAAATTATAGTTGTCAGATTACACTTTGTATATATTAAAGGTTTTTATATTTTTGTAGTGATATTTATTCTCTTTGGAAAGTTTTTTCTTATCCTTGCGTAATGCGTATATAATGGCATAGATACACAGATCTAATATTTATATAGGTATAGTACATAATCTATATTTATCGTTAGTAGACATGGGATGTACACTCCCACTATCTAATATACCTAGTATGAGTATTATTACTACCAGTAGGTAACGTGTATGATAAATGATATTTTTTTTGTATAAACTAGTAAAATCATTTAAACTAAATATGACTATAGCAATAAGGGTATGTCCCATTTCAGGACTCAGTCTAGGAAGAGCTATGTCGAATTACTCTGGTGTATTATGGGCAGATAACTACACCCTCCCCCCTGACCACATCAACCCTTCCGTCGTGTCAAAAATGAATGTTTATGAACATAACGGTACCACCTTCAAACATCAGTCAAACATAAAAGTTTATCGATCAGATTCCATCGCTAACGTCTTGTAAGATTGAAATAGATTTGTCGGTCCTTCGTCTAAAATAGCTGGAGAAATAAAAACTGGTTTAGTCCACGTTTAGCTGTAAATATGTAGGTTATTGCTGAGTTTGTTTAAGATAGTATAAAGTCGATATGGATAGTGGAACGAAAGGGAAATATATATTTTATCCCTGAGTTTTGGAGTTACTTCATAACTTTAAGTAAATAAACCTTGACAATTTCATTGTTCCTCCGTTACTCAAGAAAATCTATCTACAATGAAGATGGACTATTATTTTAAAACAAATAAGAAATAAATAATACTTTAGTTAAGAATTAAATTCTAGTTAATTCAACTAACTAATGCACATGAAATGTTAAGATTAGGTTGTATTATTTATTGGTATGTATTGGTCATTTCTAAATAAGCTATCGAATATCGAATAGGCATCGCACCTAACACCGGAAAATTTATGGTAATCTAAACAGCATTTAGATAGAAACCAGAAGAATACATTTAATACTTACTTTTCATCGGCCATTTTCACTAAATTTCACTTAAAATCTGTCCGTATTTATCACTATCACAGGGATGTTTTTCACTTAGAAATATTATCACATGATTTACTTAAAGTAGGATGTGTGAATCGTCCGATATCGAAGTCATTGTGGAGACGTGCATCCCCACCGGCAGTTGGCATCCGACTGACAGGGTAGTTGGCATTTTCTCACTATATATATTTGTTTGTTTATTCACATAAGGCCGGCTCCCTCGAACACGTGCTTTTGTAAGATTGAATTTTCACGCACTGTTGTCGCAATTTATAATTTTCTTGTAAGTTAAAAGGCTATATTAGTCAGAGGCGATTTTTGTTTTTTTTTTCATGGGAAGTGTACGTTGTAATATTAAGTTCCCGAACATTTCTTTTTTATCAGATTAAAAGTGTTAAATGTAGTTTTTGCAGTGCGCACATAATATTATTAATAAAAATAATATTTTTTTTGTTTCTGAATTAGGTACAACAGAGGTCGTATACAAAAAAAAATACTGGAAAATACTAAATAAATACTGTGTCGCAATTTGCAGTGCCCGACTTAAGGACTAAAAAAATATTCTTATCTTCCTCCATCGATATTCCATGCCAAATCAAAACTATATTCTAGATTAATATTTATATTGTTTGCTTGTAATGTATATTGTGTGCCTTAATAAATAAATAAAGATGGTTTTCGCCCAAACGGTGTTTATTTACTTTTTTACTTGTTTTCTCATTTGTACTTGCACTAACTTTGAATATACAGCAAAGTCACAATTTAAAAAAAAAATGAGTTATATGTAATCGTTACTATTCGTAAATTAGCTCATTTATGTTATACAGTAGGCTGGCAGATATTATTCTAAGGTAGCTAAGACCCCGACTAATAGTCCGGGCGACTAACGGAAAATCTCTAAAAGCAACGAGAAGGAATACCTATTAATAATAATAATATTGGTGGACAATCCACACAGCGCCATCTAGCCCCAAACTAAGCATAGCTTGTATGGGAACCAGACAACTGACAGACAGGCAAATAATACACTTTTTTTTTTTGTAAATACATACATATAAAACATATTAACACCCAGAAGTTCTGTTAAGCTAATCCATCCATAAATCTTTATTTTATTATAAAACTTTCATCTAATGTTGAGCATAAGTAACAAAATAATTACATTAAGTCTAATAAAGATTGCTAATACAAAATAAGGTATTTTTATTATATTTTATTGATTTATCGCTAAAGCAACATCGTTACTTTAAACACAAAATGTACGAATTCAGACAGTACGGATAATTAGAGATTTATTTTCAGAGTAACGCGTAGGCGAAACTAAACTCCAGAAGAGGCGATGACGGTTGCCAATGGATATTATGAAAGCAGTACTTGGAGAAACACCAATATTATTTTGAATGATTACCGAACTCATAAAAGATCACAAGTTAGCTAGAATTACCGCAAAGAAATATTACTAGTAGGTAATAGTTTTTTTTAACCCCAGTAGAACACGCCAAGCTCGTCCGGGGAAGTACTGCCACCTATTTCTGCCGCCAAGCAGTAACGCGTTCGCGTTACTGTGTCCGGTTTGAAAGGCGCGGTTGCCGGTGAAATTACAGGCGCATGAGACGTTCCACTTACAAGTCTCAGGGTTACGGGAGCATTCGATGCGACTTGGGTCTTGTTAGGGTCTTGCTAGGGTAGGAACCAAGTCGCATCGCTTGTTATGGGCCGATGATACCACTTAACACCAGGTGGGCCGTCGGCTCGTTACGTAACAGATCATATAAAAAAAAATTACATACTAATAGAATAGAATAGAAAGTAGTCTATATTAATAGGCAATTTAAATGTATAAAAACCTGCTGTTTACTATAGATGACATAGCATTGACTGAAAATTACACAGGAATTTCGCAAAGGAATCGTTTGCAGAACCATTGTCAATACAATAATTGGCTATATTCAATACAAATCATTAATAAGTTGAACGCGCAAATACCATTTTATTTATTGTTAGTGTTCTGTACACAAAGGCCCTTTTACAAAGCCTCAGTTCCGCCTCGTTTATCCTTTTCGAAGGGCTGTATAGTTTAAACCGTACCTAGATAACTAGCAAATTTTTTTACGGAATATGCGTTATTATGGCGGATATCCTAGAAAATAGCGCCTCAAAGAGGCTCCTTTCGTGTACTAAATATCTATATACTCTCTCTTATATACATGAAATATATATTTAATAATGTTTGATTTTTATGTTTCCTCTAGCATTGAGAGGTGTGAGTATATTAGAGCTAACCCAAATAAGACACTGGTAAATTTTGGTTAGACCCGCGCTAAGGATCTCGAACTCGATGAAAAAAAAATCCTTGTTTTATATGGATATTTAAACAAATATTTGTAATTATACGGAACCCTCGCTGCAAGTCTTACAGGCACATTATTATTTTTCATCCTTGAATTTAAACGGCGAGAATAACAAAGTATTACTTACCTACGTTTAGTTCAACGCATTGCACAGAAATTACTGAAAGTATTTGCGTGGCTTCTCGTAACTAACGTTTTATTTTCGTTTCTTTAGTAATTACAATTTTACAAGCGACCGGAGAAGAATCAAGGTTAGTAATTAATATGTTACAGACGACTGGGGAAGATAAATTGGTAGAAGCGATTACACTACCGATGGAATTACAATTACCATCTATAAATAGAACTTAACCTACAGAGACTTACAGCTAATATGGAAATGGTGCTACTGTTCGTCGACAACTAAATCTGGTCTCTCAGCGACCAAAACATATGTTTAGGCTAGGACACATTTTTTTATGTTCTTAAGTTACGGAGCGAGCATATGGCCCACCTCTGCCCATAACTAAGCAATAGTAATTGAGTCCCCCGCCTAGTTAGGTACAAAACCCAAATCGCATCGTATGGGCCTCTAAGTCGGAGACGTGAAGGTGGAATGTGAGATATTTTTTTTGGGTGATATTTTATATATCATCGGCAATCACATCTTTCAAACCGCCACAGTAAAGCGACTGAATACCTGCTTGGTGGCGGAAATGGTTGTGGTGGCAGTACCTCCCGGACGGACTTGGCTTAGGATGTATTGCTTGTGATAATGAGCTAAACTCCTATTTAAACTAGAGGTATAATAAGTTGCAGTCGCCATGGAAGTGTCGTGACCAATAGGCAATACGTATTTACTCTAAGCCTTCAAGTTTATTCCTTCCGTCCTCAAAACACGCACGACTATACCAATAAGCACTAGAACAATTAAAATACACTTTCATTGATGTAAATCTAGTTGTAATTACGCGAGTTACCTTCATCAAGGCTGACCAGGAATGAATATTATATAAACTGTTGGTATTTTGACGGCCGAACGGCAAAATGTCCATAAAGATGATTCTTGATTGAGGACAGTTAATAGATAAAACTAATTATAGGTATATAGGTAACCTAATAATTAGGTGAGTAGCCTACATTGCATTATTAATAACAAATTATTTAATTTATTATTATTATAAGCAATAATGCTAAATTGGCTCTATCATAAATGCTTCATATGTAATAGAATCTTATCATATAAAATTTATATAATATGAAGCCAACAGACATTTCACACAGCGCCATCTAGCCCCAAACTAAGCAACAGCTTTTACTATGGGAACCAGACAGCTGATAGATTACTTATATAAACTTTGTACATAAAAGCATTTACATATTAACTCCCAGGCAAACATCTTTCTTCGTCACACAAATGAGTGGGAATCGAACCACCGCAGCGCAGAATGCAGAGTTGCTACTTTGCTACGAGAGGCGAATCAATGTCACATTATGATATTGTACGAAAGGATATAGGAACTCTTCAGAACATTATAGAAAGTTCTGGAAGACCTAAAGATTTACTATAAATGTCGGTTATAAAGAAGGGCTGTGATTCACATTAATGATTTAATGTGACTCACGCTAGCTGACAGATTACTAAATATTTGTATTACTAGCTGTGCCTCGCGGTTTCACCCGCCATTTATGTTGAAATGAAATGAAATTTTATTGTCAACGACAAACATTATTAAATATAAAATAATGCAATAAAATTGGTAGCATGCAAATAAATTTGACATTTATGGTTGGAAAAACATTGTAATGTTATAATTTTGTTGATTCTAGGTCTTGACAGAATACCAGCGCCCAGCTACATCTCAGCGATGGTCAGGCATAATGCTGAGGATAGACCCTTTTGCTGTTGTAGCACACAGATAGGTTTCTTTTTTATGTTGTTTATGGTTGGGATGTATGTTTTGGGATGTGTATGGTTGTCCTGGGTGGGAATCGAACCCACTACATACAGCTCAGAAAGCAGGGTTACCGAGCTATGAGGCCGGTCAAAAATAGACGCAACTAGAGCCTACTTAATTACTGTTTATCCCCTATGTGATTGAAAGCGAGGCTATATTTGAGTAAACACAGCTAATTTATCTTCGTTTCACGGCCACGAATAAATAAACTGAAACCGTTATTTCCTTTGAGCTAAATTTGGATCGAGAAATGGTAACTTTAGTTTCCGTCATATTGAAATACGATTTTGGTTAACGGTGAAATTACAGGCACATTTAAGAGCAGTAGAACTCTCGCCAAGTTCGTCCGGGGAAGTAATGCCACCATGCCCATTTCTGCCGCCAATGCGTTACTGTGTTCTGGTTTGAAAAGTGTGGTTGCCGGTGAAAATACAGGCACATGAGGCATTCCACCTACATGTCTCAGAGTTACGGGCGCATACGATGCGACTTCGGTCTTGTCGTAGATGAGGACCCAAGTCGCATCGGTTGTTATGGGCCGAGGTTACCACTTAACACCAGGTGGGCCGTCGGCTCTTTCCACAGCTGTATCAAATAAAATGTTTTGGTACACATTGTAGTTGAAAGACTTTGGTTAAGGGAAGTAACAATGCAACATTCTTTAGAGCTAACTAGGGGTACTTTTATTTAATGCAGTATGCACATATGGCTTACTTAATGTGTAGCGGTAACTCTGACCGTATCAATAGCCGTACGACTTAGGTGTTCTAGTACTTAGTTAAGGGAAGATCCAAGTCTCTCTTTGCAACCGTCACCTTGAGACGAAGATGGATCGTCTCACCTGCCTAAAATTTCTACAACATACTCTTCAACATAGCAGTGCCACTGCACAACAGCTTGACAGCAGAAATGGTCATATTTTCATCACTTTTCTATACAATTATGGTATTTCGTAAGTCGCAAAAGAGACTTGCAACCTAAAAAAATACACTACAAGTTAGGTAAACGACGATGAAGAAAGTGCCGTATTTTTTATGGCAATCATTCTATTTATTGTTGCCAGTATAACGACAGCTTCTTATTATTGTTACAGTAAGATATTTTTCCATTGAAGTGACGGAACGAGCCAACGTCCCACCATCAGGTGGGACGTTGGCTTGCTCAACCTTGCAACGTTGCTGCGTTCCGGTGGAAGGGAGTGGGTGCAGGTGAAATTGGAGGCGCATGAGACGTCACATCCCCGTCTCGGGGAGATGGACGCAACGAATTGCGACTTGAGACATGTCTTACTTTGGTGGAGATGACTTGAGTCGTATTGCTGTTGTCTATGGGCGGCGGTTACACTTAACATCAGGTGGGCCGTCAGCTCGTTCTATCACCTACATGACATAAATAACATGATGAAGGGGTCCCCTTGTAATCCCACCAGGACTCAAACTGGAATTCAGCTATGACAGTGCATTACTCCTTGGCTGCAGACATAGGTATGATATGGGTCGGTACCTACATCCATTTTATCTCAGCCAAAGATGAATAAAAAAAGAAATTATCTGTATGTAAGACTTTTATTTCCAAATTACTGCTTGTTAGTATGCGATTACATTTACAATTTAATCTAGCGTGCGAATATTGACACGAGATAATATAAATTTCTTCAAATACAAACACATTGTTACATTTCTAGTTATAAGTGCAGTGTAGTAGAGAATTCATCAAAAATCGAAAGTAAACCTTAATTTCCTATAAACTTTCATTTATTTCTTATTTGGTAAGAAGTCACGCGAGAGACAGATCGATAACAATCGATTGGATTTCAATTATATACTCATCACTTGTTAACAAACTCAAAAAGAGAGGAGCAATAACCTCTCCTCTTTTTCGATTACTTGATTTCATAATCGGCTGTATTTTTTGTATGATTTTTACACAATACCCTAATGAACCGATTTTAATGATTCTTTTTTAAATACTTAGGTTATTATTATATTACTTCTATTATCATCCCATATTTTTTTTGTGGATATGAGGATGGGGTATCCAAGCCATTTCTTTATGAATTCTATGGAAATAAAGTTTTTGACTTTGACTTTGACTTTGGTAAACATATATACTGTTTTCTTTTTACATACTATTAATTACCGATCTTACAGATGCATTGATTTTATTTATAGTCTCATATCAATATGGCCACCCATTAAATGCTCCTTACATTATATTTTAATTAAACACAAGCGAACACTTACATCTATGCCCCTGCACTGGATTACCTGAGTCGCAGGTGGCACGAACACAATCAAAATTACCCAATACAAACATCTTATAATATAATATAATAATAATAATGCTCATCATATAAACGTTTGCCCAGACACGGAATCGAACCCAGGGCTATCGAACATTCACGCTATCTACTACACCGCTTTGCAAGCAAGGTCTCAGGGCAACTTAACTAAGGAACCGTATATATTCAATTATTAATAACTTATAGTATTATTGCATTTCTTATTGTGTTATATTTTACACTATAACTATTAATATACTCCAATGTCAACAACTCTGCACTTCACTTGTCTTTGCACAAAAGAGTCATTCTCCAAAAGTTATCACAAATTTCACTAATCAGTCTTTGCTTTCAGACCCGGTTTCGTTATTGTCACATTTTCTAAATTAAACCTACACGCTCTCGAAATAGAGTCCACACTTAGTTGCACTTCGCGTTTTGTACCATGTGACCACTCGCGAACTAATTTGCTACCCTATCTAAATGACACTACGTTCAATATTGTTCATCTAAACTTCATACAGCCCACACTATTTTCTATAGTGAAACTTCTTTAGGCGGCGATTCAATTATCATCAAGTGAACGAGAGTTGAGAGTAAAGTTTTAAGGACAAGTCACGTTTAGGCACATTTCGTTACATGAGAGAGAGAGAGATATGACTTAGGAGAAACAGAAAGAGAACTATATATTCCGACGTTACGGAAGTGAAGCAAAAGAGAGGCGAAACGATAGAATAAGATACTGTCGCATGCGCGTGCGTTGTAGCTTTTATTAAGTTTCACTTCTATCACGAGTACGCAATTTTTTATCATCAATCGCAGCACAAAATTTTCCAGTAATGTCCAGTATTGTTTATTTAGACTTCATACAGTCCACATTTTTATATCGGCCATCACTTTTGCACAAAGCATCTCAGCGTTATTTTCTCGTATATTTTGTCTAGCATATGGTATTCAAAAATTCAAAATTCTCTAGTCACTAAAAACCAGGAACAGTCTCTTCATTTTGATGCATCGTTTACCATTTCAGGATACTTGACTCTCATGCAATTTTATTGGTTTTAGCTTTATTTGGGACCTGGTGAATACCATCAAGAACTCGTTCAGTCAACAGGATCAATCTCGTTTCCAACAAGTTATTGTGATATTAGACTATTAAAACACTGATATTTATCTTCCTTGTATGACCACACAGATCCTGTTCATCCAATTTTTCCTTGAAGGGAAGGTTTTAGCTGATGTCGCCCATTATACAGATTTTCCTATGCTTCTTTATTAAAATAGTTTTTTTCTTGAAATGATACACAATAAAGATACGGTTAATATATTTTATGTATAGCTCCAGCTACAAGCGGGACTGGCAAACAGAATCTGTTATCCAGCATCTTCACTCCAAGGTGGGTGGGGCATTTGCTTGCAGAACCGAATTGGGCAAGTTTATATCACCATCGGACCAACATAAGCGGACTTTTAATTGCAAGCCTTGAGTGGCTTCAAAGACTGCTAGAACAGAATTATTGGCCATATATACCAATGTCAATATTGAAGTCTTGGTTTTCTTGTATACACTTTACAAGCCACGAACGCAAGCGCCAAGCTTCATCCATAAACGCTGCTCATATCAGCTCTTTAATTTTATGATTTGTTAGTTCGTCGACTGCGATGCCGGTCCGGTGATTTTTGATGTTACTTACGTGGCCTTGCGTGGCCTTAGCCGTAGGCGTCGGCGTAAAGAACAGTTTCTCTAGGCCTCCGTGTCGTCACCAGACTGGTTTATCGGCGCTGGTCCCGCCGAATCGACGCCAGCCAGCCGAATGTATCGCGCCTCTCTGCGAACGACGAGAATTGATAGTTTAGCTACGACTTTACCTGTGTTTATGTAAGACCAGTGTAGATGTAGGCATCAAGAGTCTACGATAGTAAGCAATAGTAGTAATATATAAAGCCGAATTATTGTAGATAGTAGAACCCACCCCCCCCACACCTATATTTTAGATCAGTAGAACTCACGCCAAGTTCGTCCGGGGAAGTATTGCCACCATGCCCATTTCTGCCGCCAAGCATTGACGCATTCCCGTTACTGTGTTCCGGTTTGAAAGGTGTTACCGGTGAAATTACAGGCACATGAGACATTCCACCCACACGTCAGAGTAACGGGCGCATGCGATGCGACTTGGGTCTTGTCGTAGGGGAGGACCCAAGTCGCATCGATCGTTATGGGCAGATGTTACCACATAACACCAGATGGTACCGTAGGCTCGTTTCGTAAGTAAGACGTTCAGTTTGGACAAACAAAACAAAACCTGTATATTACTTGGAAAAACTTAAAATATTGATAATATACACAATAGAAACTCTATCAAAAGTAATGAAGGTAAAATTGTTTCAACCGCGCCCTATAGACTGTATTTACAATATTTGTTCAGTCATCTTTATAGGGTTCGTATTTATGTTAGCAAGGTGGTGAATTTGTCAGAATGTATGTCACTATTCTTGCTATGCAATTCTGGACCCCTTGTCCTTAGGCCCTTTTCAATTAAAGGATTGTGCTAAAAGAGTTTAGATGCATCTACAGTAACTATAGGTACGAATTAATACCTAACATTGATACTATAGTGGCGATAGCAATATTGAAATCTTTGGAAAGCCGGACATTTCACACAGCGCCATCTAGCCCCAAAGTAAGCTAAGCATAGCTTGTATCATGGGAACCAGACAACTGATATAATAATTATATACTTTTCTTTTGTAAATACATACATATAATCACAGTCACACAAATGTTTGTAATGGGTGGGAATCGAACTCACGACCTACAGCGCAGAAGGCAGGGTTACTTCCAAATGATTGTAATTTGACTAGCCTCATGCTAGTCAAATTACAACCATAATCATCCTTTTCGATCTCAATACTGTTCAGTAGCATTAAGAAAAATCTCCACGGCTTTATCTTCATTGCCGTCTACCTAATTGTTATTTCTGATCCCTCGCTTGTCATTAAATTCAATAGTGAAAACTAGTATATTTTACACTAGCTGCTGCCAGCGACTTCGTCCGCGTGGAATTCGGTTTTATCACGCACCCCTATTTTACCCCTCGGAAAAGTAGCCTAAGTTACTCCTTGTTACATCAGCTATCTTCAAGTGAAAGTCCCGTCAAAATCGGTCCAGCCGTTTCGGAGATTAGCCGGAACAAACAGACAGACAGACAGACAAAAATTGTAAAAAATGTTGTTTTGGTATATGTACCGTGTATACATCCATATGCACTTAGTAAAAAGCGGTTAATTTAATATTACAAACAGACACTCCAATTTTATTTATTTATATAGATTAAAGTGACCAGACGAATTGACGGCCAATTGATAAAAAGCTGTCACCGTCGCCCGTAGACATCTGCATTACCAGAGGCAAATCTGATGCGCCGGCAGCCTTTAAGGAGGTGATTAAACCTTTTGAATGACTCCAAATTGAAGCTCAGTAGGAAGTTCGTTCCAGAATACGTGGGCGGCAGAAACGGTACGGTAAAAATGGTGTTGATCATAATAATAACAATAATAATATTGGTGGACAATTCACACAGCGCCATCTAGCCCCAAACTAAACATAGCTATGGGAACCAGACAACTGATAAATACTTTTTTTTTGTAAATACTTATAATACATATTAACACCCAGACACATAAATATCTATATTCGTTACACCAATGTTTGTAAAGGGTGGGAATCGAACCCACAATCTACAGCGCAGAAGGCAGAGTTACTACCAACTGACCTGTGAGGCCTGTCAATTCAATACTTAATAATTAATTTTTCTCCTACTGTCACGTTTCTTAGATAAGAATCATTCATTCTATTCACATACGGGCTTGTTCATATCGTTGTGGCCGTACCCACATCAGTTCAAATCTACCCTGAATCTGTTTGGATGACAGCTGTTGAGAAGCTCCATTCGATTTACTACATAAGTAATATTATTGGTCCCAATGTGTTCATGGTATAGTATGAAGTATGTTTTCAGATAAGTAGATTGTTGCTTGGCCCGGACAATTCAAACAGATGCGTAGCGTAGCTTTGTTTTAAACCTTTCCATTTGAAACGAAAGAAATAACATAGAAATTCAGTGGGTGTTGACTTTTATACTAAATGGGAAATTAATTGAAACGCAGCAAAGCCAAGATCCATTTATTATTACCATATACTCGAAAACTTATGTATCTAGAATAATAGTACTGTTTTAAGGATAACATAAAAAAATCTATCAACCACTTCCTCCTCAAAATATTTTATCAGTATGGGAATGCATATTTGATAGATTTATGATTATATATTTAGTTGAGGGTGTCAATCAAAACTGCAGTGATCATATTTAGACACATTTTAATATAAAATGTGTTGTTTCATCACAGATTATTTTCGAATATTTTTTTGATGTTTAATAACAAATTTAAATAAATGCTGTCTGTTCTATTGGCACCAAACTAAACTAAAATTGACAATAATAAAATTTCACTTATTATTCACAGGCGGTATTATGTAAAAGTATGCTCAATTTAGTTTGGCACCAAATGTATAAATCCGATTTAAATAACAAACCGATTTTTTAGTTTCCACGCACAGTATAAATAATTTTAGTCCCTGTTAATTGAAATGTTATATGGATGGAATATGGTCATATATCTTTTAGATGATTAACAGCAAATTAGGGGCCATATCATTGCAAAATAATGCATTTATGCAAATACTTTCTTCAACGAGTCAAGGTGTTAACACCCTTTTAAGAATACCTATTTATTCATAAAATACTGATAACAATATTGAACCGAAAGTAATAGTATTTAGATTTGGAAACATATAATCCTTTTTTGTTTATATTAAAATATTTAGATAGACTAATTAAATGCATAATACATATCAGTCCAAAACTCGCTTATTTTGTCAAAAAAATACTTTAAAGATATGTAATATGGAAGTCTGTCACCTTTTTTCATCAGTCTCAAAAGATGGCAGACAGGTAAAGTCATACACGATTAGCCTCATAACTAACAAAATCATAGCGACAATTAGGATAATACAGAGCGCAAAGTCAGGTTAACTGAAAGGCATATTTTCTTAAGCAAGGCGTAAGTTCTGGTCTTTCTTTTTTTTTTTTTTTTTATTAGCGATAGGCAAGCATTTGACCACAATCTCACCTGATGTTAAGTGACGATGTGGTCTACGATGGAACATGCTTGCCTAGAAGGAACCTATTCACTCTCCTCTTGAAGACTTCCATATTATAGGTTTCAGGAAATACGGACGCAGGCAAGGAGTTCCACTCCTGGGCTGTCCGCATTATAAAAGTGGAAGCAAAACGCTTCGTACGGATGTGTGGTAATTCAACCAAGAAGGGGTGACGTGATGCCGTACGTCTGGATGTCCTGTGGTAGAATGGAGATGCAGGGCTTTCGAGTGGAGCGAAAAATTTTTCGTCCATTGTGCGGAATTAGTAGTTTTGGTCTTTCGAGCGGAACGAACCATTTTTCGACCATTGAGCGGACTTAGTAGTTTGGTCCTTCGAGCGGAACGAACCATTTTTCGTCCATTGTGAGGATTTTTTACGATAGTTGCTGCAATCACTGTGGACCAGAACTTAACGAGTATGCAAAATTTTGTCTAAATGACGAGTTTTATCTAGTACACTGCTTATAATAGAGGGCATTTATCAGTTTTTTTTTTAATTTAAATTAGACTAATATAACTAAGGTAGATTCGACATAAACATTTCGCGCAAGTAAACCCTATGGCATTCAATTTAATTAATTTATTGCACTGCTGCGTAGATCTTGGGTCTTCGTCACACTTTCCCGTCCAAATTGTAATTATTCTTTCCATCGGCGTTCCTAAAAAGTAATATTAGTTAGTAAATTGTTCTATAGTTTAAAATTGATGGGAGTGGCGAATCTATATTGATACAGCTAATAAGAGCAAGAGAAAATTTGACAATGACTATAATTGTGCCATCTAAATTTTGATATATATTTTTATTTATTTAGGCTATTTTTACATAAAATCAATCATGGCTGTTAACTCGGTATACTGATGGATAACTATGTCCAAACTTCTTTATTTTAACGGGTAACGGGGAGGTAATTAGTGGTTTAAAACACTGCCGTGAATTCAAATAGTTTAGGCGAATATTTGTATCTTTAGCTGTGATTTCCAAGAACACAAGTGCCGTTATTTAACGGCCGCTGTATATCAGGAACTGCATATTTTTGTATTTATCCTAATAAAAGTTATTTGATGATAAGGAATCTGAAAACATTCTTCAGGAATCAACACTATTATTTTTATATAGACAAAATTTCAAAGACATCATTCGAGGGTATATAGCGGAAGCTATATGGCGGAATTATACAGCGGGATAAGGTATATCAGCTTTTTTAGGAAACCTGAGGTTAAGATACGGCTAAGTTTCTGCCTAGGCTCTAGCGCAGATGAGCTTAAAATTATTTTCAGATATATTCAACATTTACAAGATTTTTAACAATATTAATAAATTCGCCGCCCCCACAGTTAACGCTATATATATATATTAAGAAAATCACACAAGAAGTGTTAATAGCCTGGTACATACCACTTGTCGACAAACAAAAAGAAATCGCTTCCATCACCACTGCTCACATTATCCGAACTCTCCTCGTCAATACTCTTTACCATCATAAACTCTTTCCCCTCTCTGAAAACATCAATCACAATTTTTGTTGCTTTATCCACTTCGGAATAATGACGCTATTCCGTCGCGTTGTTTTAAAAGCTTTTGGCGCCCAGTTTTGGATCGTTTTGATTTTTGTAAGCGTCGAATTTAAGCCCCCAATGGTTTGTAACCGTGCACTGTGTAGTCGTCAAGTTAGCTTTGAATAAGTGTCGGTCAGCAGAGATCTGGTCAGTAATAAAAGGCACTAGGGCTCCTTTAGTGTACTGTTGTACTACGGGAACCAGGCAATTGATGACTTTTTGTGTAAACATACGTAGAATACAATAGGAATTATTGTTTTCTTAATAGTAATCTGTTTAACCCTTTGCAGCGCACTAACTGTATGTGCAATTTGCCATACGATGATCATAACGTCTTTATAAGTTGTACTAAAGTTTGGAGAATTTATGAAATTCTATATTATAATAAATATCGTATAATAATAGCAATCTATAATGATAGATTTTGTAAAGAACAGTGTTGCAAACACGTTGTGAATTTAAAAAAATTCAACTTATAATACTTTATAATATCTCTACTGACTGATACTAAAATGAAATATATATTAAGATTTGACTACAAATACTCGTGCATAATGACGATTGATATATAATCATTTTTTGTCCAATTCGATCATTCACCGTCAATTTGAATAACAAATGAGGGTAATATACAAATTACAAGAGCGTGTTGGACCTCGGATTTAAAATTCAATAAACCATTATTTCCTTGTCTTTAGAAGCGTCTGTATAATACTGAAATACTTTAATTTGAATAGGTACTTGGACATAGGAAAATAAATTATATACGTATAGAAATAAGAATTATTTTTGATTGAATGACCAGTCGATCGAATTTCCGTTGTGATATAGCACATTAAATCGAATGGACAAAAAATGTTCTCCGACTTGCCATGCGTGTTTTCTGTGTTTGATATTGGTGGTAGGTCTTCTAGATATGCCTGGTTCTCATCCGTTGATTTGGCTGTTGATATGATGGTGTGCATACATGGATGGTTATCACCGGCTTTGATTGATGATATCACTAGTTATCATGGAAGATCGTGCTCACCAAAGTGTACGTTGAACGGTTAAGGATGATCTGTCAAAAATGTTGCAAGGGCAATTCTCACGTGACTCCTGGTTTTTCGTACGATTTGAATTCTAGCAGTGATTCTACAGTGATTGGTTCTATTTGTTGTCCATTTTTATTCAACCTCTCAACTTTTAAATTGTTATCAAATAACATGATCTTTTTTGATTTGATATGTAGTATGTAGTCTTGCCTTGGTTCTATAATGTGTTAACTTGTGCCGCATTCATTTCATTTTAATTACGTTGACTAGACTTATTTTGCTTGTATATAGTCTTGCTTCCTTGATTCTCTACTCTTGTTTGGAGCAGGAGACTTCTCTTGAATCTATGTAGTGTGGTCTTACCTTGATTCTATATTTTAGGTCTCTAGTATTGCGTTGATAATTTTTATGACTTGCCATCTTTACAAAATCTCAAGTTGTCTTGCAACACGATGTTTTACTTTGTCAGGGTCTCTGCCCAAACTGGGGGCTCTTAGAAGGTAATTTATCTCGTCAATTATCATTGACTTTACAAGTCCTTCTCTATCTGCTGATTTATCGTGTGTAGTATTTTATATTCATGTTGTTTCTATCTTGTGTTATCTTGACTTAGGTGTATTGGCCCGTCTTTTCTTTAATTCGTTTTGGGTGCTAACGATATCCCGCGAATGATAAGTTAGTAAGAATGTTAGTGTAGAAAGATGTTAATGAAATCTTTAATATTAAATTAATAAGCCACAATCACCGATAGCGTACCCCGTGAAAAAATTGCCTTAAAGCTAAAGTGGGAGACGTTGTGCCAATATCGTGGAGTAGATTGAGTAAAACAAATAAAAGATTAAATATTATTTTGGAGTATTCAAGAAAAGAGTAAATTCATTTAATATAAGGTGAGAGAGCGGTTAAAAAAGAAAGAATAATTTTCAATTAAAATAATACGTTCGAAAAATTTTGAGCAAACCAAGTTACAAAGTCATATTCATGTCTCCATGAGACTAATGCAATGCAAAGTGACGTGTGCCTTTCCATAGCTAAGTAGTGGAGAATCCATGTCAAACTGCAGTTAATATGGGCAGGGGACACCGCTTAGCACCAGGCTAGCCGGTCGTGCTGCTCAAACACATCAGTGTATTTTTGGGCACATAAACTGATGGCTTGAATTAAGACAAGTTTGCAACGACGAGTGAAATTACAAGGCCTCTAACTGATATTTGCATATTAAAACTTATATGTTATACCACCATATAAGTCGAGCTGTATATATGTAATTTATATAACAATAACATAACCCTGATGTAGTTGTTTTTCCATAGTTAAAATGGAAAAGAAAAAGCTTCTTCATGAGACATTTTAAGCAACTTCTTCATGAGAAAGAGTTCGTTCAACCTAATTTTAGAGTTTATCACATTTAATATAGATTAAGTAGTTAATAGACACCGTAAAGAAAAAAATACTCAATAAATAACAGAATTCAAAGAAGGGACATCATACGTAAATGCGAAGAATCATGGCAAAAAAAGGTTATATAGCACATTTCATAAATTGACACCAACAGTCTCCCACAGAAAAGTAGACCCAATAAACATACCTATATAGCACATAATGCTGCATCATGAAGAACACGTCGAATATGAGACTGAAAGCGCCGAGGCCGAACTTGGTCGCATCTCCGAAGAAGGAGGCCCAGTCGTTGTAGTTGTATGCGTTGAGCATCATCTGCAGCACGGAGAGGAATCCGCCCACGAAGTCAAGGAATATATTGCCGATCGACCAGCCGACTGTAGACTTGCGTTTGTAGTTCATGTACGCCTGGAATACGGGACGAGACGCAACGATACAGTTACAAAAGCCGGCGGCCCACCCGGTTTTAAGTGGTAACCTCGGCCCATAACAACTGATGCGACTTCGGTCCTCCCCTACTAGGTACAAGACCCAAGTCGCACCGTATGCACCCGTAACTCTGAGACATGTCCGGGCATGTAATTTCACCGGCAACCACACCTTTTAAACTGGAACGGACGCGAATCCATTACTACTTGGCGGCAGATATGGGTATGCGCATACTTCGCCGGACGAACTTGGCGTGAGTTCTACTGATCTTAAACTATTCGAATGGTGAAAGAATTTCAAGTGCACCTCAAAGAGTCATGTGTGCACTTGACACATGTCTTTGAATTTTTGGTTCCGTTTATTTGAATGAAATCAAAACGTAAACGTTATGAGCCCAAATATAGAACTTATGCCTTAAGCAGCAGTAGAACTTACGCCAAGCTCGTTTGGAGAAGTACTGCCACCATACCCATTCCTGCCACCAAGCGTGATGGATTCGCGTTACTGTATTCCAGTTTCAGAGGTTTGGTTGCCGGTGGAATTACAGGCACATGAGACATTCCACCTACACGCCGAGAGGATCTTCATTACATATCACGTGTATTTTCGCGCAAAAATGCCCGAGAATCCCTCGCTGTTAACTGCTGTTTGAAAGTAACTAGTTATCAAAAAATATTCTGTCAAAATTTAAATTCAATTTAAGTAACAAAAACAAGTAGCATAGGGGTTGGGTAGCTTAGAATTTTTCTAAAAAGCGGCCTAAAAACCTCATGTGATTAATTGACGACCCCTAAGTTGCCAACTTACCTGCGGCATATACTTGATGAGGGTAATGCACAGTTTGATATAACTGCAGTAGTACAGAAAGTCGAGCCACTCTAATTTAGCCGCGGCGCCCAGACTCGCCGTAATCAGTACGATTCCGGTGAAAACAGACAGGATACCGCGGCCGGTGAGCGATACTCTTTGGTCGTCGCGCTGTCGAACAGAAACATGAAAAGTTTTTTTTTATTGAATACAATGAAATGTATAGTTACTAACTGTAAATGCAACATAGATCTAAGTACTCAGATTTTAGATTTCAGTGTTACAAGGATCGTGAAAAAAGGCAGCCATCCTTTAGAGGCTTTTTGTGTGTTCTTCCCCATGGAGGGTCGGATAGGGTTTGAATAGGCGTCAAACTTACCGACAAGTACGCGTGACCTTAAGTTTTGAATGTAATTGACGTTTCCAAGCCATGTCTTCGTGAATTCTATGGAAATCAAGTTTTTGGTTTTCCTTAGTTTGGGGCTAGATGGCGCTGTGTGAAATGTCCACCAATATTTATATATTTATAGTATGGTTGAGTGCGTATAATGCTAGTCTATGGTCCACTCACCTCATAGAGGAAGCACTGCACGATTGTAACGAGAGTTGCGAACGCCGCGTGCAGTGAGAAGAATACGTCGTTCAGCAGTACTGGGTTGTGGCCGCGCGGGTGACGAACGAAATACTCCGACTACCAAGAAACAAACATACAAATCTATACAAATAAATAAAATTGGAGTGTCTGTTTGTAATATTAAAATAACCGCTTTTTGCATATAGATGTATACACGGTAGATATACTAAAACAACATTTTTGTCTGTATGTCTGTTTGATCCGGCTAATCTCTGAAATGGCTGGACCGATATTGACGGGACCTTCACTGGCAGATAGCTGATGTAACAAGGAGTAACTTAGGCTACTTTTTCGAGGGGTAAAATTGAGGTGCGTGATAAAACCGAATTCCACGCGGACGAAATCGCGGGCAACAGCTAGTAAAAAATAAACAAAAATGTACCTGTATTTCCTTAGAGAAGTAGAGGCCGCAGTTGAACATGGAATACAGCGTGAATCCCATTATGTTGAGCGCTAAGAAGTCGAAGTTGAGTCCCACGACGCTCTTCCTCTTGAAGTTGTAGTATATTTGCGGGTAGAACGAGACAGACCACGCGAGGAAGTATATCCATCCCATTATGAATGAGATCACGTCGAGTATGTTTGAGTGCATCACTGTTATGCGCAGGAATACTTTGTCCACGCTAGAAAAAAATACAAACCACCTTTTTTTTCACCTGCTATTCCTGACATACCAACTTTGCTTCATCAACGCCCATTACATTTTTCATCCATGTCAATCCATGTCAAAAGGGTTAAGAAGAAGCCCTGAATAAGCAAAGTTCATAAAAGAAGCCCTAGAGTACTAAAATTCATAAATGAAGCCCTAAAGTAGTAAAGTTCATAAAAGAAACCCTTAAGTATTAAAGTTCTTAAACAAAGCCTTAAATAAGTTAAGTTCATAAATGAAACCCTAAAGAAGCCAAGTTCATAAAAGAAGCCCTAAAGTAGAAAAGCCCATAAATGAAGCCCTAAAGTAGTGAAGTTCATAAAAGAAGCCCTAGAGTACTCATATAAGAATGCCCTAAGTAGTAAAGTTCATAAAAAAGCCCTAAAAGTACTAAAAGTCATAAAAGAAGCCCTAAAGTAGTAAAATTCATAAAAGAAACCCTAAAGTAGTAAAGTTCATAAAAGAAGCCCTAAATAAGTTAAAGTCATGTAACACATACTTGACGTATCCCGCGGGCGTGACGTTGAAAGTGACTTCCGAGTGTCCCGGGCTCCTCCCATACGCGCAGATTTCGAATTTGAGCTCGGCGGAGGAGTTTGGTTCTTTGGAACCAGGTATCTCCACAGTGAGTGGAACCAACTGGACCACGTCCGGATGCTGGATGTTTGCAGTCACGTAGAGGGTTTCGTTGTATTCCCCGCTGAAAATCATAATGGTGATAATCAATAATAAATAAAATTACTTTATTGTACAGCAGAGAACATTATAAAAAACAATTCATAAAACGTAGAACTTAGAGGTACAATGGGCGGTTTTATCGCTATGAAACGATCTCTTCCAGCAAACCTTGGGTACCTTTTAACATTTGGTATTAATATGTATTTTGTATTTTAGGCACCTAACTGAAGTGTTGTGTGTGTTGCTATTTTTATTTCTACTTCTCTTTCTTATTACTACTTTTTGTACCTTGCCGTTTTTGTTTCACGTATTCATATTTAATTATCTGTGGAAAATTTTAATTGGCCTTCATATATGCAGCATTTATGGCTGCATATTTATTCAAAGACCTATCTATTTCTAAGCCTAGCTGTAAGATTTCCTAACTTTTTTTTTAATTAATTATTAGTATGTATTTATATAAGTATTATATCAGTTGTCTGGTTCCCATATATAAGCTACGCTTAGCTTACTTTGGGGCTAGATGGCGATGTGTGAAATGTCCACCAATATTATTATTTACGATTTGACATTGAAGGAGAGAACAAAATTATTTGCAATATAATTAAAACAACTGCGCGAAATAATAACTACTACATAATATAACTCAGCATGATATTGGTTGTAACCAGCGCTGGTTTTCTGTTGGATCCGTAATTTAGGTACCGTCTCACAACTAATAACTAAAAGTAGATAAACTTAAGCGGGAGTAAGCTTTAGTTTATCTACTTTTAGTGAAATACGTTTGGTGAAACATCTCCAGAATACACTGACTAGGAGAAAAATGGCAACTCTTAAGTTAGGTGGTACAGCCATAAATATACTGTGATCTCCTTCCATTTTTTTATGTAATACAGTTACGGATCGAGCCGACGGCCCACCTGGTGTGAAGTGGTAACCTCTGCCTATAACAAGCGATGCTGCTCGGTCCCCTACTAGGTACGACAAGACCCAAGTCGCATCGTATAAGCCCGTAACTCTGAGACGTGTAGGTGGAATGTCTCATGTGCCTGTAATTTCACCGGCTGCCACACCTTTCAAACCGGAACACATAAGCGTTACTGCTTGTCAGCAGAAATGGGCATGGTTGCAATACTTCCCCGGATGAACTTGGCGTGAGTTCTACGTGGCTAAAGTCAAAATAAACTGTGGCCAACTTCAGACTATACAGTCGTATGTTTAGGTACAAAAATAAGATCAACATATTCGATAGCAATTCCCATTAAAAAAGTTATTTTTATCGCATTTTGTACTTGCTGTTTAGTATATGTTGCTCACATAAAACATCTAGGTTACCTACGAGCGTTACCTACACTTGATCTTGGCCTAGAAAGTGTGCAATACCTAAGGTTACATTGACAGTATGAACTTACCTGTCATTGGAACCTGAGGAATATTGGAATGTTTATTCGTTTATTTAATTAACTGAAAGCGTGTTCACTCAAACACTTGACTTCCAATCCGAAGGCCTGTAGTTCAAATCTGGCGTGGTTATTTTTGTGATTTATAACTTGTATAATTTAATTACAAAACGCACGGCGTGCTAACGGTTCCTGAAAACATCTGGACATCCTGGACTATTATAACACTACTACTCTCTCGAAACAGTGTGGTAAAAGGATTAAAGTGCGCCTCAAACGGGCTCCTTTCGCACTAGACATGTGTCAAGTGCAAGAAAAGAGCCTCTTCGAGGCGCAATTAATATCCTTTCAGCACACTGGTTCGGTAGAACGAGATAATCGACTCTTAGCAGGAGAGGGAATATCAGAAATGCTGAAACGAATAGTTCACTTACATTTGTACCATGTTGAGCAAATGTGTTTCTTCGACTAGCAGGCTAAGATCTGTTGCGTCCAGATACATTCTATCGCTTTGGGAATGTGCAGTGGGTATAACTGAAACATAAAAATATAACTTTGATGACTCCACAACTACTTAGTTATTATACTGACAACTTTGGTAATGTGGCGGAATATTTTTCTTTTTCATAAGTATATGAAATAATTTCAGCGATCATCATTTCCTTCCCCTTATCACATATCAGGTGGCACATGTACTTTCCTTCCATTTCTCTCTATCAGACGTCATCTCAGCACTATTCCTTTCTTACTCATATCGTCTTTCACGCAATCCATCTATTTTTTCTTTGGCCTACCTTTACTCTCACATCAATCCAGATGCATATTTAAGACTCTCTAAACAATTTCAACGATGCCCTATCATAAATAAATATTAATTATACAAATGTTAACCGGAATTATATAACTAAGAACTTATTGGAGGGTGATTAGGGACATACAAAGGAAATTTCCAGTTCTTAAATTTCTGCGTTGAAATCTATCGTATCTGTTGATCAAGTCGATTTATCCCATTCTATCGTCGATTGATGGCATCGTTCGACGTTCAATTCGATAGTCTTAAGGTTACCTTAAGTCGAATCAAAATATTTTATAAAATATTAACCGAAACGAGATTGGGATATCATTGATCGGAATCATCCATTCTAGGTTTCCGATAGGCCTGTGGACTGGACCTATTAGTATGTTATTAAATTCGGTAGTTTGCCTTGATATTCCGACCACAATCATATTTAATAATCAACTCGCCTTTGCCAACGGCTTCGCTGGCGTGGTATCAGAATAAAAATAGCTTAAAAACATAATCTCAACATAGGTCAAAAATTTCACCCAAATCGGTTCAGTAGTTTTTGCGTAAAAGAGAAACAAATAAACATTATATCTTTATATTATTTGTTATTTTCATAGGTAATATAATAAGCTGCTGCAAATATTACTTTCTTTCTTTCTTTCTTATTTCAAAACATCGTCATCTAAGGTAAAAATATCCGGTTCAGTAGTCTTAGCATGAAACAGTAGCATACCTACATACATCAAACAGAAAGGTTTATTCTATGGATTTATAATATAAGTGTTAATTGGGATGAACACTCACCTAATAACAATAACGAAACAAAACAAATGCTTATCCTAAGACTAGAGGAGGCGCCGCGCGGGATTACTGTGAAACAAGCCATCTTCATCTCCTGTGTTCTGCGTTTATATCTGGAACAAAATAAATAAAAAATATAATAAATTAAATAAAACAATGGTCATATGCAGACAGATTGAGAACCTTTAGATAGTAACCGAATCGCGATTGATTACAACAACAATCTTTTTTCACTCTCACGAATAATCACATGCTCATTTTCTTTGCGCTTCCGAAAATTGATCGATTCGGTCGAATAGATAATGGGGGGCCCACGTTTCTCGCGTCCGCAGGCGATTACCCTTTGAATCCGTACACGTGTCCCCCGGGTGATGCGAAAGGAGAAAACCAAAGTAGCAGTAGAACTTGTGCCAAGTTCGCTCGGAGAAGTACTGCCAACACACTTGGTAATCTGCCGCCAAGCAGTGATGCACTTATGTTGCTGTGTTCCGGTGGAAGGGAGTGGGTGCTGGTGAAATTGCAAGCGCACGTAACATCCCCGTCTCGGGGTGATGGACGCAACGCAATGCGACTTGAGTCATCTCGTATTTGGTGGCGAGGACTTGAGTCGTATTGCCGTTGTCTATGGGCGGCGGTTACCACTTAACATCAGGTGGGCCGTCAGCTCGTTCTGTACACTACAATACACAAAAAAAAACTGGCTCACGCGAAGAATTACCAAGACAAATGTACTCAGCAAAGCCAACACGTTCTAACTATCCTGATTAAAGATCAGACAGGATCATCATACAAAAACTTATCTAATCCTAACAAAAACTTTGATTTGTAGGATAAATACTAATTAATATATTCATTATTTTTTTTTTTGTGACAAACATAGATTTTTGTTGTTGTGTCTGGGTGTTAATACGTATTTAAATGTATGTACATATTTACAAAAATAGTATAAAAGTATTCTAGTTCAAATAGTACAAGCTATTCTTAGTAGGCTAGATGGCGTGGTGTGAAAGGTCCACCAATATTTATTTATTTAATTTTTATATACAGTACCTACACGTTGTAGACAAAACATTATTTATACACTGTAAACATATATATGAAGTATTTGGTAATTCAGATAAAAAAAAAACATTCGTTCTTTCTTTCATATACCTATAATCTATCAGAAAAAAAATACGCGTCTATAAATTATTAATGGTTGCAATTGTAGACCTGGTATATTATTTCAAGTGTTTCCTAGTAAGCCTAACAGTAATTGGATAAAAAATGCAATGTACAAATATTATTGGATAGGTATAATAACTGAGAAACTTTAGCTGATAACAGTCTACCGCGAAAGCCGGCTATCGCAAGCTAATGGAACCAATCAATTTTACAATTTCATAGTTCTGTTTTATGTTCCATGCTCATGCGTATCGGAGAGCAAGAAAACTATTATACGTGTATTAGCATGTTGAATAATTTTACATTTTCATAACAACTCTACAGTACTACAGTACAGGGTAGCACTTTAAAAAAATTACAAAAATAAAAAAGATGTATAAATGAGAAATCCATTTTATTGATATTAACGGACAATAGAACATGCAATGTTCAACGGGCACTAGTGCCCTAAATATATGGATTATTTATTTATCTTTTTTTACGGATATTTTTTGAACGAAATTAATATAATAATACAACAAAATAATAATTATAAAAAAAAACTCGTGTAAACTTCGTCCGGGAAAGCATTGCCACCAAAATATTTACCTACTTCTGTCGCCAAGCAGTAACGCAATACTATATTCCAGTTTGAAAGGTGTGGTTACCGCTGAAATTGTGAAATCTCACCTTCACGCCTCAAAGTTGCAGGACCAATTCAATGTGACTTGGGTCTTCCCATACCTAAGTAGGGGTGACGTAATGCGCAGAGGTCGTTTCAGGTGGGCCTCATCTTACTGGGACAGAGGTTACCGCATAACAACAGGGCCACCTAGCTCGTTTCGTAACTTATTCGCATAAAAAAAATGTCAAAAAGCCAATACAATTGTGATAGAGATTGTAAATAAAACATAAATAAAAAAACTAGTAACACCAAACAAAACTGAAGAAAATGTTATGTAATGTTAGAAAATTGAAGTCACAAGTTGCGTTCACAGAATTTGTAACAGTTGGAATAACATGTTTCGCGTGGTATGCACGTTATTCGCTGTATGACCTCGTGTTTTCATTGCCAATGTTATACACAGCGCTATGACTGGGCGTAACAAAAACAGAGCTTATCTAAGCAAAACAAAACAGAGGTATGTAACGGTTTTCAGTCAGATATTTCTACACCTGCACTTAGCAACACCCTTTCACTCGATATTATTATACTAGCTGCGCCCAGCGTTGCTAAGTAATCCAACGAGAACTCTGCACTTTTCCTGGATCAAAGTAGCCTATGTGTTAATCCGGGATATAAGCTACCTTGGTTCCAAATTTCATCCAAATCCATTCAGCCGTTTTTGCGTGAGAGTAACAAACATCCATACATACATTCACGTTTATAATATTAGTAGGATGTAGTAACGAGCACGTTTATTTCACTAATTTTTATGTAACAGTAGAAATTATGTCAAGTTCGTCCGTGGAAGTACTGCATTCGCGTTACTCTTTGATAGGTGTGGTTGCCGGTAGAATTACAGGCACATGAGAATCTCAAGTTTTTGTTGTCTCAAGTTGAGACATTCCACCTTCGCGTCTCAAAGTTACGGGCGCATATGATGCGTCTTGTAAGTAAAAAAAGCAAAATTCCTGAGTAAAAATTCTACTAAAACTAACAATTTGAAGACATGTGTCAAGTGCACGAAAGGAGCCTCTCTGAGGCGCACTTAAAATCCTTTCAGCACACTGGTTCGAGAAAACCGGTGACTCGAATAGAATAGAACAGAATCACTTAGAAACAAAACATCAATATGACAAATTAAATCCAAAGTTTATAATGGAAAGCCTGGAATGTAAATTATAATTGCCAGAATGTGTAGAAAAATGCGAAGATAACGAGAGAGCGACCAACGGTACTAATCTAGCGACACTTAAGATCATAAATGGCATGCATGCCTGACATGGTGTGAGGACTAGTTAACTAACGTCCAGGAAAACTTTTAAATTGAGGACGATTTCACAAGTAAAATACAGTTCATTCCACAAGACATTTAGATGTTATCAGCGCAGTAAGACCATGATCAAAGACAAATATTACACGTTTCACTGCCTCTCAGACCACACGAAAGGATTAAAGAGCACTTCAAAGAGGCTCCTGTCGTTAAAAAACTATGTTGAACGTGGATAAAGGCACGCACATAAAGATAAAAATAAATATTGGTGGACATTTCACAACGCCATCTAGCCCCAAAGTAAACTAAGCACAGTTTGTATCAATGGAAACCAGACAACTGATATAATAAGTATACATCTGTTTTGTAAATGCATACATTTACATTTATTTATGATTTTATACTGTATTAGTTCACCTACCTCATTTACTTTTTTTGCAAATGAATAATCTTACTGATATATTCTTACTCGCTCTTGTCTTAAACGCATGTAGTCTTCGCCTATAATTGTAGTGGCACTTGTATTGTTTCCTTCTTATGTGTCATTCCTTAAATGTATCAGTGTACACTATGTTGGTGATCTATTAATAAATAAATAAATACAACACACCCAGACGCAGAACACATCGATGCTCGTCACACAAACGACTGTCCTGGATCGGAATCGATCCACGACCTTCAGCGCAGAAGGCACGACACTACTCATTGAACTGTAGCCATGACAATCATCAATGGAAAAAAGAAATTAAAAACTCTTACTGCTCATATGGGAGAAGAAACAACTGTTCCACAACAAAATTTTAACCAAGCTAAAATTAATAACTCTTGTAACAGACTATTCGATTCACCGATCACAATAATGTACAGATGAACAATTATGGGACCTGTTTAGAACCAGCTTCGCTTGAACAAGGTTTCTGGCACAAGGTACAAAAACTGCCCATCCGTCAACCGAGTCCGTCGCAGTAAGTGCCAGACTACACGGCAGTAACCTGAACTGTGTACGTAAGTAGAGGTATACGGGACGTCCGGTTAACACTTACACATTACATAAGGAGAGCGTGGCAGTCAAGTGGTACTGACCCCGAGTTTCAATTCGGAGTTCTCTGGTTCAAAACCCTATGAGTGTGCCTATGAGTTTTTCGATTGAAAGATTAATCTGCGCTATACCACGTTCTCAAAACGGTGAAGGAAAACATCGTGAGGAAACCGACATGTCCTAGAACAAAAATTTTTTTTTTTGTTTTTTTTTTTGTTTTTTTTTTTTTTTTTTTTTATGTTAAAAACTAGCAGACGAGCTAACGGGCCACCTGATGGAAAGTGGTCACCGTCGCCCATGGACATCTGCAACACCAGAGGCATTGCTAATGCGCTGCCGGCCATTAAGATAGGCATTAACCAGACGCTTAAAGGTCGCCATGTCGAAGCTCCCTGGGAAAACGGCTGAAGGCAGAAATTCGAAGATATGTGTCAAGTTCACGAAAGGAGCCTCTTTGAGGCGCACTTAAAATCCTTTCACCACACTGGTTCGAGAGAAGCAGTGACTCGAATAGAATAGAATTACATAAGGAATGATACAAATAATATGGACAATGAACCTGAAAGTTGAGAAAAACAAGAATCAATATTGAGAACAGTTTGGAGTAATATACAACGTCCAATAGCAGCGGTTGTATTGAGAAACAACATTTACTCAAAGGCTTTTGAGAATGCAGACAATGCTTAAGATTCGAGGTCATTGGCATTATGCAACGTGCGTACCTAACAAGGAGGCTGAATTTTAAGTGAGGCTTGCTTCTTACTGGGACACGTACAACATCAGAGTCAGCTGGTTCCCTTTTATATATCGCCATACATACATGTCAGTAGACGTTATTGACAGGAGATATTACATACTAACATGCACCCCGACTTCCAAAACAAATTATAACAAGAATATTTTCCTTAATAGAACATGTGCCATGCACAACAAATTCTTTGATGATATGTTTAATGTAATAGCTCCTTTCGTCGACAACTTACGTCAAGCATTTGCCACTTGTGTACTTAATTTAGAATGTTATTGATAATGCTACTTTATATTTGTCTTTTTTTTTGTAATATCTTTAAGTTCACATGTTTCCTAAACTGTACTACCTCATGGTGAAAACTTCACTGTTTTCTATATTATTTATTAGTGTTAATCTAACATGATTTATGTACTATTTGTTTCCCAAATAAAAAAAAAAGTTTCAATTTGCCATTATCCCCTAAGACCCCTTTAGGGCAGGCAGAGCTTCAGTAAGCCACTTCAGCAGAACTACAGTAATTATGTGGGTTACACTCTCGTGGGATCGTAGTAAGTTGGGCGAGCTCCTATCTGCCATTGTTTTCTCACGAATAACTCGGCTAACACTTTCCTCCAGTAATTCATTCCTCAATAATCCGACAGTCAGGACATAGGTATATTTACCAACAAAACTGCCAACAATTGTTTCCCAAGGGTCAACAGTTGAATCAAGAAAGTAACTTTTTGATAAGTCACAAAATAATAAAATCATAGAACGAAATTAAATCTGAACGACGATATCTAAAGTGTTCTGAACTTAAGTATATAGAAAAACCTGCGTAAAGCATTTAGTTATCAATAATAAACAACCATGCAAATCAGACAAGGGTAATGATAATTATTTTGGCAACCAATTGATTTATAAGAAACGAATCAGAAATGAAGAGTTTGGTATAAAATGTTCGGCTGTATCTTTATTGGGAATAAACACAAAATGTTACATATGTATATCTCTCAAGTTGAAGTGACACCAATGATCGCATTGATTATCGCAATTGATATAGTATATGAAACCGTTCGATTAAAGTTAACGAGTTACCTTGTCAAGTTATGTACACTATATTCGTTGTAAATGTTGTTTGGTTACCTATTCAGTGGTATGAGGAAAACAGAAGATACCTACGCCTTTATCCTACAAATTTATGGATTAACGACTGTGATTATTGAAATGTGGTCCCAAAACGCCATGTGTATAAGACTAGAAATAACATACATAGAAATAAATCACCCAGGGCACTACACCCATCGAACCAAATATGTTCATGTGACTGCCTTTACGATATGACAAGTGATAATTTTATTTTTAACAGGTGATGTCAAAATGTCTCGTCTTATTCAATCGTCGTTGCTTGGTTAGTAATGAGACTAACAATTTGGGACGAGTCCCTTAGCCCACGTTATACAGCAAAAGGGACGACCAAGGTCAGACATTGAGGGGACAGTGTTACCAGCATAGTAAGACGATGATAAAGATAAAAAAAAACTATGACGATTTATATTATTTTCATTAAAACTAAAAGTATCACATCCTTAACAATTTTAATGTATTAGATAGTAAGATTCTGTATCATATCTCACAGTACTTACAATTTTACTATCAGTACTCCATATGAGACTGTTCCGATTGTAAAAGATAATCTTGCGTATGAAATCTTTAGCAGACAATACGAATTACCGGAATAAAGTAAGGAGAGATAAGGATAATATATTTTGTTCCGCGATTTCCGTTGATAAAATGGATGAAACAGACGAAACCCAAACTTCTACAATCCGTAACCAAAAACGTAACAGCCTCTTGTTCCCACTGCATGGAAACTGGTCTACTGTCGACGAGCGAGAGCAGGCTTGTAATCTAGAACAGACCTGGAGCGTAAACCCGGATGGTAGGTCTCACATGTGTTAGTTTTTTTGAAAGGAGCACATTAATCCCTTCAATACACTGATTCGATTGAGCTGACGACTCGATTATTACTAGTAGTAGATAAATTCATACAAAAATAGATCACAGGAAGGATCCACCCACTTCCACTTACACTTCCACTGACGAAGGGTGTAAGTTATATAACATATTTGGAACATCAACGTTTGTCAAAAAGATTATGGACCTTTTTATAAATCACAAAAGCATACGGCGCTGTAATAAAATTTGTTTTCCTCGAAACAAAACCGCTTTGTACAATCAAGGTATAATTTGTATGACAGCCCGTCGCATATTCTATGCGGCAAGCAAACTATTGAACTACACCAATGAGGTCATGATATACAATATTGAACGGTAGCCTTCAGCATTCACTGTACTGGTCTCTATAATTTAATTCGATCGACTAAATGACATACAAGGTAGTTAAACATAATGATTTAATAAACACAGTTCTTATATTCTATTCGAGTCACTGGTACTCTCGAACCAGTGTGGTGAAAGGATTTTAAGTGCGCCTCAAAGAGGCTCCTTTCGTGCACTTGACATATATCTTCGAGTTTTTAGTTCTAGGATATGTCGGTTTCCTTACGATGTTTTCCTAAACTGTTTTGATAACGTGAAAGTGAAAAATCTCATAAGTGCACGTCGGGTTTTGAACCGGCGACCTCCGGATTGAAACTCGGAGTCAGTACATCTAGACCACCACGATCTCAAAAAGTACACACAGTATTTAACTAGTACGTACAAGAAATCAGCTATCTAAGATTAAAATCACTTCATAAAGATATGATTTCCAATTAAGGAGAGTTGAATGAAAATATGTCATTGCGTGATGTTATTATCTAATAGCTGTTAATTGACAGCGCTAATAAAAAACAAGTATAACTTCTTTCTAAAATGCAATAGTGCATCCAATTGAGTGCACATAAAACTTCGAAATAATTACAAACATTTACAACATGTCACGGAGTCTGACTTTAATTAAAGATAACTTTCAATTCATAATTATGTACAACTAGCTGTTGCTCGCGACTTCGTCCGCGTGGAATTCGGTTTTATCATCCTTTATCATCATGTTATACATCCATATGCATTTAGTAAAAAGCGTTTATTTTCATATTACAAACAGACACCAATTTTATTTATTTGTATAGATTAACATATTTTGTATGTTAAACATGTGTAGCCATGAACAAATTAACCTACAGTTTTGATGCGTACTTCGGTTAATTATATAAAACAAAGCATAGTACGTCTTTTTTTATTAATTGCATGCTAATTTACATTATGTATTCATAAATAATATTCATTATGCTCTTTAACTGTTATCTGTCACACATTCACTGTATGAGAATCTATACAAATAAATAAAACTGGAGTGTCTGTTTGTAATATTAAAATAACCGCTTTTTACTAAGTGCATTATGGATGTATACACGGTACATATACCAAAACAACATTTTTTTACAATTTTTGTCTGTCTGTCTGTCTGTTTATTCCGGCTAATCTCCGAAATGGCTGGACCGATTTTGACGGGACTTTCACTGGCAGATAGCTGATGTAACAAAGAGTAACTCAGGCTACTTTTCAGAGGAGTAAAATAGGGGTGCGTGATAAAACCGAATTCCACGCATCGAAGTCGCGGGCAACAGCTAATAATTAAATAAATAAGTCAAGACAAAATGGTAATGACAGGTACCGGGACAGGTAAAGGCTGACCAAATTCGGAACAAAAAACGCAACCATCATTACATATAATTATTTGAAGTTTTTTATACCCTACATACATTCGTACCGGTAGATAAAAGAAAATCTTCAAGTGGTCAGCTCCAAAAAAGTAGAATTATGGTAAGAACAGTATATGTTTTATTAACAGTGCACTTATAATAGGAATAAGATTATAATATAAGAATAACAGAATCAAAATTAACATTAACATCGCAATCGCTCACATGGATGGAGAATCTAGTAAGAAAATATTATATGTGAGGATATATACTATTAATATAAACATAAGAGACTTAATTTTAGGAACAGAGTCAATTGCAGAAAGAACCCTTTAATAATTGACCTGGAATCAAGGAGACGATCAAATAGGAATGAGTTGGAAGGATGTTCTGTGTCTGGGTGTTAATATGTATTATATGTATTTACAAAAGAAAGCATATATGTATTCTATCAGTTGTCTGGTTCCCATAGGTTGAGAGCCGTCTGCTCTCACCAAAAGCCCGTGTAAACGCTGTCAAGGCCATCTGCGGCCAACAGCTTAATGTCCAGTCATAAAAAAAAAAACTGGTTCCGATAGTACAATCTATGCTCAGATTTGGACTAGATAGCGCTGTTTATTGTCCACCAATATTATTATAGTTAACAAATAAGGTTCACTGAATTTTGCGTACAGTATCTTGTAAATATAAATGATGCAACATCGTTATTCTGGCTACAGTACTTGCCAAGCAGGGGCAGCTTTCGAACGGTTTCCGAGTAAATTGGTGAAGCCTTTACCTGCTACATTGCATTAAGGTTCCCGCGGCATGTAGTTATAGCGCCCTCGAATTGCGTCACGGCTAAACCTGACATCATGTTGATACAGGTTGATACATGATGATACGAATGCTCTTAGACGATGTTATGATTATTTACAAATAAAATGTATTGTATTATAACAGTTATCTGTTCCCATGATACAAGCTATGCTTAGGTTCGTTTGGGGCTAGATGGCGTTGTGTGAAATGTCCACCAATATTTATATTTATTTATTACACTCTCATCATACATTCACACTTGCTTTTAATTACTTGGAAAATCGTAAAGCATAAAACCTACGTTGTAACAATGTTTGCTTTTATCAACAACTGTGCACATTGTTGTACATTGTTTGAAAACAAAATGTTAGTCGTATTTCATATCCTGGTCGCGCGAAACGCTGCGCTATGCGAATATTTTGACCGTAAATGTATTCCGGACGTTGGTATGTTTTGAACGTAACATACATTGGTTGGCAGTTTTCTCAGCTCTTCTTACTAGTTATATTTACAGTAAAACTGTATTGTTACTGTATGTTATTGAATTTCAGTGAAACACGCGTTAATCTTATAAAGAGGTTTTTTATGTGATACAGTTACGAAACGAGCCGATGGCCCACCTGGTGTTAAGTGGTATCCTCGGCCATAATAACCGACGTGATTTGGGTCCTCCCCTACTAGGTATAACAAGACCTAAGTCGCATCGTATGCGCCCGTAACTCTGAGACGTGTAGGTGGAATGTCTCATGTGCCAGTAAATTTCACCGGCAACCACACCTTTCAAACCGGGACACAGTAAAGCGATTGCGTTACTGCTTGGCGGCAGGAATGGTCATGGTGGCAGTACTTCCCTGTACGAATTTGGCGAGAGTTATACTGCTCTTAGAAACATAAACCGCTTCAACAATTAATTTGACCGATTCTGATACATCGCTGTTGTCCATCAAGTGAATTCTAGCCAAAGGCAAACACAAGTTATTTCTCAGCCAAGGCTACCATCAAGTAATTTCTCAAGTCACAACTCGCATATTTCAAGAACACAAATTGATATAATTTGATGTGAATGAACAAGCAGATGGCCCACTGACGTAAAGCGACATCTAATCCATCTATCCCAAGAGCAACAGCAATATAGGTGTAGGGAGTACCTACTTGGTCGTTCAAAATACATTTTGATTTTCTCTGAAATTTATGGCGTATTGCAAATGATTGAAAAAAGAAGATAGATAGACTCATATACTTTACTATCAATGTTGTATATATCGTACATATAAAAATGGTGAAAGCAAAACATACCGATAAAAGGTTCTACGCCTAGACAATAATAAACAAAGTAAACATACTCTGTCGGTCACTCGTCGTAAAACTTTCTTGCAATTTAGCTAAAGTATGACAAAACGTGTTTTGAATATAAGTTAACATCAAAATGAAAGTTACACGAAAAATCGAACAAGCGGAAAAAATACTTCCTTCAGATGGTATTTTTATAAGATATGCAAAGATTTACGAGCCTCATCTAAAAATTGTGTGTGACTGTGTGTGTTGTGACTGGCCTCACAGCTCAGTAGGTAGTAACCCTGCCTTCTGCGCTGTAGGTCGTGGGCTCGATTCCCACCCTGGACAAAAATTTGTGTGACGAACATAGATGTTTGTTTTGTATCTGGGTGTTAATATGTATTATGAGAATTTATTTCCAAAAAAAATGTATTTTAGTATTATATCAGTTGTCTGGTTTCCATGATACAAGCTACTTACTTAGTTGGGGCTAGATGGCACTGTGTGAAATTTCCACCAATATTTATTTAGTATTTTATCCAATGTACACATTTCAATCATCAAACGCACCGGTCGCCATAACTTTTAGCTCAGACTCTATAATTAGGACGAGTCCGTTCGTCTGTTCATCATTTTGAGGTGTCTCTTAAAAATATATATTTCTGATGCAACTCCAGTACAAAATTGCGGTAAACTAGTATTAAGAAACTGACCGAAAGACACGTGGCATATATAAGATAAGTGGAATTGTGGCAGTGTGTAATTGAGAAATAGGCTTTCGGAAGTTGCTTATCATCACATTCTTAGTTCATAATATTAGAGTTATTTTTCATCAAGGTTCAGATATAATTGTTCTGCACACAATCAAGGGGTAATTTTTCGATTGCAGGCGATATTGACAATGGACATTTCACATATGTCTCAGAGTTACGGACGTATGGTGCGACTTGGGTCTTGCCGTACCTAGGGGAGGACCAAAGTCGCATCGGTTATGGGCAGAGGTTAGGTTACCGTTTAACTCCGGGTGGGCCGTCGGTTCGTCCCGAAAGTGTATAAATAAATAAATAAAATACTCCCTCCTTTCTGAATTAACTGGAGGGGACGCTTGCCACAGACGTTTTTAATTTATTGAGCAAACGGAGTGTTTCGGAGATAACACTATCAGGTATTTTATAGTTTTATTTATTCGTTATTTCATTGTATTAATACAGATTTTTTACTTTTCAATATAACACCATAACGTCTTTTTCAAAATTTTTTTCCACAAATAAATATTTTCTACACACTTATTTACTATTAAACCTTTGTACTAGATATTTTTGAATTTTAACACAAATCATTCGAATAATGGCGCTATAATATGTATGATAACTAGATTCTATAATAACACTAATGTCCTATATTTAAGATTAAAATGAACTCTATCTTTGTATTAGTTGTGAAATTATATGAAAGATCTACATACAGCCACTAGATGTTTTTTTTAATCTTTTTTTTTATCTAATACAGTTACGGAACGAGCCGACGGCCCACCTGGTGTTAAGTGGTAACCTCGGCCCATAACAACTGATGTGACTGCGGTCCTCCCCTACTAGGTACGACAAGAGCCAAGTCGCATCGTATGCGTCCGTAACTCTGAGACGTGAAGGTGGAATGTCTCATGTGCCTGTTATTTCAATCTGTCGTCTGCTTTGTACTTACTAGTCAAGGTTCAGTCGAGCGTAACGGAGTAACAAACGTCAGAAATTATAACAAAAGCGAACACATGAAAGGTAAAAGCTACAGATATAAACACAGATTGTCAAAATAAATATATTCTGATAAACTTCCATGTATAATTTATTAGCACTGATGTGTACGAAGCCTATTCATTTACAGTAATTTTGAGTTTATATCAAATTATGCTTAAGCGTACGTTTAACTCGATATGGGACCGAACTTGTGGATCGGATAAAACATACAGTTAATTAATATAAGAAATCTGTCTGGCATGCCGATGTACATGTATTTTGTTTTTATTTCCTGCCAAGTATACTTCTAGGCACAACAAGATTTGACAGTTGCTCAACGCACCGACAAAGCCTAGAATAGTTGCTGTATGGACGAATAGAGAAAAAAAACAGTCTTAGACGTTAGAAATTGGTGCACGTCAAGGTTTGAACCAGCAATCTCGGGATTGAAACTGCGTCAGTACCTACCACTGGACCAACACGCTCTCTGCAATGAGACAGTACAGCCTGAAAATAAATTGTTAAGTACCCTTGGGCAGCATATGGTGAGCCATCTCCTTTTCAGCACAGGGCGCATAGGGTCTAACTTTTTAATGTGTTATTTTTGCTATTTTTTTGTACTGTTTGTTCCTATGTTTGTGCTGAAATAAATGTTTTTATCCATCTATCTAAATATGATGTTAGTATTCTAGTAACAAATCCTGGTCATAATAATAATATGCCATTGCAAATACTGACGTTCTCCGAGCTGTAGGAGGTACTATGTCGTCTGTTTTTCCTTAATTTTTCATAATTCTATTCATCCAGTATCCAATATACTGAATTATGTTTGATTTTGTTTGGGTGTTATCAGGCTTTAAACAACCGTATAATTACGGACACAGGCGTAATTCTAACGCAATGATACAAGCGATCTCATCTCACCCACGGGAATTACGCTACAGTACAACATCTAGATCACCTTGAGACGTTAATAGACAGTTATTTATATGATTTAACGTGTTAAAGAATGTGGAACATACTTCGAGTCTGGAGTTTAAAGATTTCTTCACATTTACATTACGCACCTTAGGTTCAGTTTGATTAAATTATTAAATTTACTTGGAGAAGTAGGGGCGGATAGTACAACATGCGGTACAAAAATGTGATAGCAGAATTGACGATTAATAATCGTAAAATATGTTTAATTAATTACGAGTTTTCTCTGATATTCGATTATTACATAAAATTGCATATAAAGGCAATTTTTCTTTGATATTTGCTTAGCTATCTCTGGAGGTCTTCAAGAGGAGAGTAAATAGGTATCTTCTAGGCGCGCATGCTACATCGTAGACCGCATCGTCACTTAACATCAGGTGAGATTGCGGTCAAATATAAGCCCATCGTAATTAAAAAAAAAGCTTACTTTGGGGCTAGATGGCGCTGTGTGACATGTCCACCAATATTTATTTATTATTATAATGTCAAAGTCAATATAACAGTCAGTAGTCGCGTATCACTTTTCCCCATATGTTTCGTTCGTCCCTGCGAATGAAGATGGAAAGTCTCACGTGTAATTTCTATCGGACAATATTATATTATGAGTTTGTATTGTGCATTCTAAATAATTATAGTCATATTAACTCAACTACCATGACGAGCGCGAACAATACAAAGTGGTTTTGTGATCAAAGTTATAATGGCTGTATTTTCTCGTGTTGCTGTGTTCCGGTGGAAGGGAGTGGGTGCCGGTGAAATTGCAGACGCATGAGACGTAACATCCCAGTCTTGGAGTGATGGACGCAAAGCAATGCGACTTGAGTCATCTCGTACTTTGGTGGAGAGGACTCGAGTCGTATTGCTGTTGTCTATGGGTGGCGGTTACCACCTAACATCAGGTGGATCGTCAGCTCGTTCTATCACCTACAATACATAAAAAATAATATTATACGGTACTCTGCTTTAGATTTCATCTCTCTGATCAGAAATGGGTATGGTGACAGTATATCCCCAGATGAATTTGGAATAAATACTACTGTGCTACTAAGTTGTATGTTAATAATATGTCTAATAATAATATATATATATATATATATATATAATATGTTAATATTTGTCGGAAGAGCATATATAGCCCTTCTGATATCAACCTTTTATAAATTTTAATATCTGAGTGCATCTACCTACAGACACTAACGGCAAAGAAGGCTCATGCTAATTATAGCCAAATCACTGTCGCTTGTAAAGAGTAGGCAGGTCTCAATGGGTAATTTAAGAAGGTCTGTTACGCTTTCTATAACATAGAGAGACAATCTCAAGTCTATGCTGACATACGATACAGTCTGTTTCATCACCACATCACGAAGCATACACAAGTGAAAAGATATTAGATGTAATTTCTCTGAAAACCCCCTACTTTTAATTTACATTAACTCCACTAATTACTTAACTTTATTGTTTAATTTTTTCATTGTATATAACTGTTTAATCAAATCAACCTGTGCTACGCAAGTTGGTAACTCTGCCTTCTGCGCTGTAGGTCGTGGGTTCGATTCCCACCCAGGACAAAAAATTGTGAGACGAACATAAATGTTTGTTCTGTGTCTGGGTGTTAATATGTATATATTTACAAAATATTTATACATATATGTATTCTATCAGTTGTTGGTTCCCACAGTACAAGCTATGCTTAGTTTGGGGCTAGATGGCGCTGCGATAATTGTCCACCAATATATAAAAAAAACAGACGTCGCACTTCAATATGAATTATAATTATATTGAAAATGAAAACCAGTACGAAACCGCAGTTACACTATAAAGTAGGCTGTTGATATAATGTTACAAAACTCAAGTATATTGGGAAATAAACCTAGGCGATAGCTGATAGCTTCATGTGTAGGAAAAACTGAATGTTAGTAAAGATAGAATTATTATTGAATGCGTGTGTGTGGCGATGAATGGCGAAAAGAACAGAAGCGCAGAAAGCAGGGTTACTACCAGCTATGAGTCCAGTCTTATTACACACTTAATAAAACAATTACAATTAATAAAACTTCCAAATGTATCAGTCTCCATTATCCTTCCATTCAATAACACCCAGACAGAACAAACATCTACGATCGTCACGCAAATGTTTTGTCGTCGGCGGCAATCGAACCAACGACCAACGCAGAAGGCAAAGTAACCAACTGAGCTCTGAAACCAGTCAAATGAAACAAATGCTATGCATGGGACATATACGAAATCGTAAAATCAGAGTAATTTACACGTGAAGTGGAAACAATAGTATGCAGTTAGTCGGGGGAATTACTGCCACTGTACACTTTCATTAAAATATAAAATGGATTTATACCGGTAACTTACTAGTATACTTCGGTCTGAAGGGTGTGGATGGTAAGGTATAATTACAGGCACATAAAACTTTCTATTTACCTGTTTAATGGGTAAACGTCTCAAAATTAAATTATACCAACAATAACTCATAAGTGCATTTAAAAATCCGCAAGGTAGTATTTTAGTTGCGGCTCACTTGAGAGAAAACGGTTCCGCTAAAGACGATCAAGTTTAACTTCACTCTCATAAAAAAATCTACTGTAGACATTGTTATATGTTCTGAAAAACTTGTCTACAAACATATCTTATTTTACACATTTTCTTTTAAACATAATGCAGATTTTAGTTTAAATGTAGTTTATATTTTATATATTTTGGAAGAATGAAAGCGATACCTATTTTTCTGTTTGGAATCTATATGCAAATTTTAGTGTAAATATTTACTTTTTATTTAAGATATTTATCCAACTCTTAACTTTTCTTTAATATATTTATTTTCATATTATGAGTCGAAAAGAGCAGCGTTTTAATTTCCATAAAAACATGTTTGCTTCCATATTTTTACAAGCTAACAACTACATCTGTAAGGTATGTTGGGTAAAATACTGCAAATGAATTGTAAAGCAATTTCCCACGTACTCAAATAATAGATCTTTATCACGTCACAATTGATACGAAGAATATCAACAAATCGTTTTCAATACTGATACTTTTGATTGTATACATGACCGTAGACCACGGAAGCAGTCAAAACCATTACTTGTCATACAAATAGCAGCCTTAGAATAAAACTATAAATGCCCCCCGTAAATTATTAAATCTCTAAAATCAACCATCTCTGTTTTTCTAAGGGGAAAAATTAGTATGTTTTCAGTTCACTTTATTCACATTTGAAACTTTGAACGGCTGTACCCTAAAGTATCGATTCTTCACATACGACATGTTGATCGCTACAGTCGAGATATAAAAATAAAATGAGCATAATTGAAAAAAACACAAAATACTTACGAAGTAAACGAGATAATTCCACTAGCGAACTCACAGTCACAAAATTATTCACAAATATTTTTCCGATTTGTTGGTATAACGTCAGTTTAATATACGCGTGCGCTTCGTGGCTTCTCCCGGTGGAATGATAAGCCGTTGCGTGCGCGCCGACAATATTTATTTTGTGCGCGTCGAGTTCTATTCTCGCGCACTGAGACGCGAGATTAACTCGTGTAGTGGAACTGCACAATCCTACTAATAATTTGAAGCGTGAAAGTTTGTATGGATGTTTGTTACTCTTTCACGCTCAAACGGCTGAATGGATTTGGATGAAATTTGGTATCAAGATAGCTTATATTCTGGATTAACACATAGGCTACTTTGATCCCGGAAAAGTGCAGTGTTGGATGACTTATTCACCGCGGGTAACACCGCGGGGCGCAGCTAGTTTATTACAATATTGGTGGCCATTCACACAGCGCCATCTAGCACCAAACTATGCTTAGCATGTACTATGGGACCCAGACAACTGATAGAATACATATATACTTTTTGTAACTACGTACAAGTGTGAATGTATGATGAGGGATTAAAAATAAATAAATATAAATATTGGTGAAAATTTCACACAGCGCTATCTAGCCCTAAAGTAAGCCAAGCATAGCTATCATGGGAACCAGACAACTGATAATAATACTTATATTTTTTAGTAAATACATACATATAATACATATTGAAACCCAGACAGAACAAACATCTATATTCGTCACACAAATGTTTGTCCTGGGTGGGAACCTAACCCTACATCGCAGTAGGCAGAGTTACTACCAACTGAGCTGTGAAGCCTGTGAGGCCTGACATAAATATATATTGGTAGGCATTACACAGTGCATGATCAAGCTATGGGATCTGGTACTATGATACTATGGGAACTAGATTACATTCAGTTTTTTCTTATGAATACATTCATACAAATACTTATAACACAGATCAATATATAAGAATATATAATATAAGATTTTCTAATATTTAAGGTCGATTAAAACATAAAAAACTAAATTTGAAAAAAAAAGCCTTTGTTCTTCGGCGTGTCTTGTCTTTCTTCGATGTATGTTCGTCACAATAATGAGATTTTCAGGTCTCACACCTCGAGAATCGAACCCGTAGTATCGCGAAACTTGGAAGTCATGCCGCCAATTAGCAGGTACTCTTAGTGAAACAAGTTTGCACTGTCATACAGTTACAGCGGTTTTATCAATTGAAATAATCTACTGCTATTGCCCTGATAAAATCGAATCTACTGATTCTAACGTCACTTTGAGAGTCTCAAAGGGTAGGGATAGCTGTAATCTAAGGAGTAAGACTTATCTCTGAATAGGTGCAGTAGAACTTAATGCCAAATTTTTTCGGGGAAGTACTGCCACCATACTCGTTTCTGCCGCCAAGTAACACAACCGGTTTGAAGGGTGTGGTTTCCGGTGAAATTACAGGCACATGAGACATTCCATATTTATGACAAGCCTCATAGCTATAGTAACTATGCCTTCTGCGCTGTAGATCATGGGTTAGATTCCCACCCAGGACAAACATTTGTGTGACGACTATAGATGTTTGTTCTGTGCCTGGGTGTTAATATACGTATGTTATACGATCCTCACGTACCTATACATACATACTGGGATCAACCGCTATTGAATAACCGAGAATGATAACCTTGGGAATACCATATTATTCATTTATTTATTTAATAAGCTGTGACGTCATCGCCGCTAATAGTGAAGTCATTCATGACACCATGAAACAGCATATTTCTGTAATGCTTTCAAAGACTTATGCAATATAAATAATAACATGTTCTAAAAGATTTTCTATCCTGAAAATGTGAAAATGATTCGTCTCCTAATTTTTGGATAATGTAACATGCAATGCCGCCAGTGTTTTGAGCTCATTCCACCTGTTAGGGATACGGATCAGCCGAGGTATCTATAGATCGTTGGAAACGGTATTTAGATAGCTCAATTGATTTCATTATATTTTGTAATACATGTCTTTGTATTTTATTTTAAAATAAAGTCTACACAGTTAAATAAAAATATATTACAAAGAGAAGGTTTCTCAAACTACAATGATGTATTTACGAGTATAAGACAAATTTATAAAGTGATGTAAAACAAATAGATTTCTTTCGTGCTGACGCAATATATCTTCGAATTTGATTAGGTTCTAGGAATGCCGGAATTTCTTAATTTCCCTCCTTTTTGAGAACGTGATATTGCCAACATGAATGTTTATATTATTATTATATTATATTATTTAGTTTATTATTATTTATGTTATAAGTGTATTTGTATTGTATTGTTTCAAGCTATAAACTCAATGGTACACGTCTGGATTTGAACCAGCGAATTGAAACATTGTCTGTGCCATTGGGCCACCACGCTTTCATACACACATTATATGACTTTTCACAATAAGTATTTATTAATGACTGGCCTCACAGCTCAGTTGGTTAACTTTGCCTTCTGAGATGTAGATCGTGGGTTCAATTCCCACCCAGGATAAACAATTATGTGACAAGCATCGATGTTTGTTGTGTCTGGGTGTTAATATTTATTTATAAGTGATTTACAAAAAAAAAAAGAATATATGTATTCTATCAGTCTGATTCCAATGATACAAGCTATTTTTAGCTTTCTTTGGGGCTAGATGGCGCTGTGTGACAGTAATCCACCAATATTTATTTATTAAGACTGAATACTACAGTCTAAAGTCTTCAGATGAGTCACACAAGATTCAAGCGAGTCTTTCACGTCTTCACGTTTAAACTGTAGATGTGATGAAATCGCGGGTTACAATTGCATGCGCGCGTGGGTCGCCGTAGTAACTATGCGAGTTATTTTTAAACATTGAATCTACTGGCCTCGCTGTAGATCGTGGGTTTGATTCCCACCCAGCACAAACATTTCTGTGATGAACGAAGATTTTTGTTGTGTCTGGTGTATACTACAATATATGATTACACAAAGTTAGATATTCAAACTCAAGCAGATCTTTGGTTAAATTATTTGGAATTAGCTGTTGCCCGCGACTTCGTCCGCGTGGAATTCGGTTTTATCGCGCACACCTATTTTATCCCTTGGAAAAGTAGCCTAAGTTACTCCTTGTTACATCAGGTATCTGCCAGTGAAAGTCCCGTTAAAATCGGTCCAGCCGTTTCGGAGATTACCCGGAACAAACAGACAGACAGACAAAAATTGTAAAAAATGTTGTTTTGGTATATGTACCGTGTAAACATTCATATGCACTTAGTAAAAAGCGGTTATTTTAATATTACAAACAGACACTCCAATTTTATTTATTTGTATAGATGGAAGCTTTAGAACTGTTAGCGATTCAGTACAGCAGACAGATATTTATAGACCTAAAGTTACAACGTAAAATTCCACATTTTAAATCCCCGAATTCTCTAGTAGGCTAATGGATTTACATGAGGAACTGAAAAAATGTGGTACTTTATAATTCGGGTCTTCCGTTTTCGTCACAGGTTACGGGTCACTTAAATTGTCTTTTGTGTGTTTCGATTGTAAGAAATCAGTAGTTGAGTTGACCTAAAACAAACACGGTTTTTTAAACTATTTCATTTAGACTTCTTTTGTGAACACGAATATATTTTAGTGTAGGAATTTTTATTTAAATTTAATTATATTATTATTAATACAGAGGATTATGTGGAATTACAAATAGGGATGATAACAGATAGAATGTGAAAACACGCGACAGCAAAATGTTTGTGTGATGAGCGAGATCTGTCTGTAGTGATGATAGGGTTGTCTGTTTGTGTGTTCATAACATCTGCGACACAGGTTATCTTAATCCCGAATTATGAGTGTATTTATTTTACTATAGAAAAGTAATTTTCTCAAAAAGCAAGACTGTAAGATGGAAACTTGTTGGAGATATCAATAAAAATATTTTTTAATTACGATATACTTTCATATAGACTGAAGCTACAAATATACTGACCAGCGATTGATTATTTGATCACAGCTGAATTCCTAATGAAGCAATAGAATTTATTACAGATCAATAACCCCACATTGTAGCTAACATTGTAATTATGAGAATAATGATGCAATAATTAAAGATTTTTCTTATTTCATAGCGTGATCGTTACAACGGCGAACGCCGCAACGATATTTTACATCAATTGGGCCATTTCACTTTCATGATATCACGCAAGCCTGTCAATGTGTGGACTAGTATAAACATGCATAGAGGCGACGTAAGAATGATAATAATAATAAATATTGGTGGACATTTCACACATCGCCATCTAGCCCCAAAGTAAGCTAAGGATAGCTTGTATCATGGCAACCATACACCTAATATTATACATATATACTTTTTTGTACACACATATAATACTGACACCCAGACACAGAACAAACATCTATATTCGTCACATAAACGTTTGTCCTGGGTGGGAATTGAACCCACGACCTACAGCATGGAAGGCAGGGTTTTATTCCATGACTTAAATGAAATAAAGAGAAAATAAAAAACTACTTTTTACAAATGCAGGAATAAAGCTAACTCATGTTAACGTTATCAGTATAAAACAAGAAAGCATTATTTTTGTATAACCTTTCGAGATAAGATAAAGTTTACTGATACTATAGGATGAGACCAAGAATTTTGAGATTACCAGTTTAGTTTTTATCAGTTCAAACTGGGTCGAATCTCTGAGTGATTGACATGCTGATATTCACGCCTTAATATAATTGAATGCCGTTTGTCGAATGCATATAGAAACAGACGCCAACTTCTTGTCTATTGTCATTATGTGCAGAATAATATTAAAATTCAATTAAAATTGTGTCCATATTATTAAAAGTAATTAATGCATGAACTGTGCGTTCTGTCCCATACGATTTGGACCTCTGTAATCTCTTATTGTAAAACAGTCTGCCAATGGCTCTTACCTTAGTATCAGCTGTCATTGTTTGGAGGGTACCCTCACATTGGCTCACTGGATGGAGTTAGCACCTTGGAATGTGTGATTTTAGATTGTCAGGTGGCATTTTCAACCTGCAATAAACATTACAACAGTTACATACATAGATACTTCTTCCAATGCCTTGATGAAGGGATTCCAAATTTTGACAATTTTGCTGATTACCAATAATGTGTTCTTGAAAGGCAGGTGTGAAAGAGCTGAAATGCCCGTCTTGATATTAAAAGTTTTAAAAAGACCCATCACACCCTAAATAAGAAATACTTCTTTCACTCGGACTTAGTCAGAATTACGTAGCGATTTTTCTGTTATCAATAAATTAATTGATGACAGGCCTCACAGATCAGTTCGTAGTAACTCTGCCTTCTGTGCTGTAGGTCGTGGGTTCGATTCCCATCCAGGACAAACATTTGTGTGACGAATATAGATGTTTGTCCTGTGTCTAAGTGTTAATATATGTATTATATGTATGTTTTAGCAAAAAAAGTTATATCAGTTGTCTGGTTCTCGTAGTACAGCTATGCTCAGTCTGGGGCTAGATGGCGCTGTGTGATTGTCCACCAATATTATTATTTATTATTATAATTACTGGGAGTAAGTATCAGATGAGATTTTGCGGGAAAACTATCGCAGCGACACGCTCACCACTTTTCGCGTCTACGTTCCCACAGTTACACCCACAAAGTGATGTCTGGTTGGACTATAAAGGGCAAGGATTTATGTATGTGTTAGAAACAAAGTTTGTGAAACGGGTAGTGGAAATGGACATAATAAGGGTTGAGGTAAAATATCGTGAAAGCTTTTTTGCATTTAGTCTTTAAAATTATAAATAAATTATAAGTAATATTTATTTACATTTTTAGTAGGATAATTTATCAGATTGGTATAACATCATTTAATTAATTGTATAAACAATGCATATTGTGAAAGCCTAGAATGCCTGGGAAATAAGAAAATACTTGCTAATTCCTAGAAATGCGATGTCTTTATGCCAAACAAGAAACATCAACAATAAAGCCATTTGAATCAGTAATAGGATGCGTGATACAATAACAATTGTACATAATGCGTAACCAAACTGACCAGAAGAGATTATGTTACAGTACGGTATGTGTGCAGAGGAAGCAGCGACGGCGACGACTACATACGTACATACATACATAAAATCACGCCTGCTTCCCAGAGGGGTAGGTAGAGATCATGGTTTTTCACCTGCTACGAGCCTGACATACCTTCTTGTTTACATACACTCTCACAACATTCTTCATGCGTCGGTAGGGTCGGTTTAGGCACAAAATTGGTGACGATTTGGAAATAGGCCAGGTCCTAAGTAAGTATGCCGAGTTCTTCCCCTTCCAACTGTCCCATTCACACTCGCCTTCTCTAATGGCGATGATATTACAACAAGCTATGCTTGAATGTGGAATGTCCACCACAAAAAAAAACTTTCATTTCGAATCTGTTGGTTGATAACTGAAAATTATTGAGAATCTAAAATATATACCCTGGAAAGAAAACAGGGTCTGCAACTCGTAAACCCAGTCGTCACTAAGCCCAACCAGGTCGCTAGCAGGCCTGCACGCTTGCCTTGCCAGGACGGGTAATTTGCAAACAGTTATCCTATCTAAAGAGATTAGAGAGCTCACAATTGGAAGATTGTGGAGTCGTTAAAGCGTATATGGTAACCCAGATTATTCCATTGTAATTTTCACACTGACTCAACGTGCTAGATTTGTAGGCACAAGAAATGGAGAAAGAAAAATTGCGCGTGCGCACCGTACACGTGATAGAAGTGAAATTTCTTACTATCTTATTATATCGCTTTGTATCGTGTATACGTCGCTCTCTTTTGCTCCACAACCGGAATATAGCTCTCTTACTATTTCTTTCTCACATCTTTCTCTTTCGAGTAACTAAATGTGACACTAGACCTAATTACTTAGGCAACAGGTTGCAACAATGATCAGGTCCAATGTTTTAGTATAAATCAGTTGACAATAATTTTTGTAGCTGATTTATATTCTAGTTATAAAATATTAAACATTCCTGCTACTTGCTGGAATCGAATGGGCTCATCTACCCAAAGAGTTGTTAGTTATATTAAATTACAATATAAAGAAAAGGCGAGTGTTAATGGGTCCTCAGACAACATGGGTGATGTTTTGAAAAAGGCAAGATTACCCTAAACTGACCAGCATGCTAGAAGAATATGATGAGAGTGGGATGAGTATGTAAGTCTGGTTACAGCCGTGTTTTTATGCATGTATAAAGAATATAGAATAATTACATAATATAAGCAATAATAAAATAAATTTTGATATTTATTTATGGAACTGGACATATAAACATTACTACAAATAAAAAAAAAGATACTTGTCATAGAAACAATAATATTCACATTCACATTTACAACTAATTAAGAATTTACAGAATGTATTCAAAACTGAAGCGCACTAAACTAAAATCTAAATAGTGAACAATGAACAATTTAAAATCAAAGTGATGGAAGGTAAAAGAAATTAGCATAACATTAATAATCATAATTAAACAACCAACCAGAGATATAAGCTGCAGGTTTTTTCCAGTGTAACTAATGACTAATGTTGAATGATCAATCAATCAATCAAATCAAAAATCAATTGTGTTGCAAGTGTGAGCCAGGCCTCACAGCTCAGTTGGTAGTAACTCTGCCTTTTGCGCTGTAGGTCGTGGGTTCGATTTCTACCCAGGACAAACATTTGTGTGACGAATATAGATGTTTGTTCTGTGTCTGGATGTTAACAAATGTATGTATTTATAAAAAAACAAAGTATTCTATCAGTTATCTGTTTCCCATAGTACAAGCTATGCTTAGTTTGGGGTTAGATAGCACTGTGTGAATTGTCCACAAATAATGTTATTATTATTATTATAGTGTCAATGTGATACTTGAAGATGGAAGAACTCATGTGCCTGGAATTTCACCAGCAACCACATTTTTCAAATAGAATACATTAATGCTTTAATAGGTATCATGGCAGTCCTTGCCCTGATACACAGCACAAGTTTTACTGCTACTAAAATTATTAAATTATACAAATTTATTTTACCACAGTCATTTTCCACGATTCATTTCTCCATGTTTCGGCATAATAATATGCCAATTTGCCTGCTACCTGTAAATTATGAATAGTAACTATGAATAGTTAGTTATATGAGACAAGAGTTTTATACTTAAGTCATTTTAAAAGTGTTTATCAGTTGTCTGGTTCCCATATACAAGCTATGCTTAGCTAGATGGTGCTATGTGAAATTTGCAATATTTATTTTATTTGTATTTATCTTTATGGTAGACACAATGTGTTTAGATAGCATGGAGGGTAGTTTTCATTTCAATGCTGCTTAGTTATTGTCACAATAGGCGAATTCATAGTTAATAAATGTATACGATAAGATTGAATATCTTATCTTACATACTGTTATGTAAACATAATTCTGGGTAAGTTAAGCTGTTTTGTAAAACAGTCAAATTAACTTTATTATTATTATTCATATATTTAGTAACTGCTTTTGTTTTGTTACTTGTTCAATAATGAACCACACAAGACTATAAGTTACTGCTTGGCGGCAGGGGTGCCACAGTCACATTACTTCCATACAGCCTTAGTAGTGTACTGTCTCACAAAACATATTGTCCAAGATTGTTGCCAGGATGAGGAGCAACTGTATAAGGAAACCGGTGATATCTAAACACCATGGAGCTTCGCGAAGCATGGTGCGGTACTGTAGGAGTGCCAAGATGCCAAGGTTTGATTGACTGAATTGTGTTCCACTTCATCTGACTCATGAAAAAAGATATATACAAAACTAGACAGCTACAGCACTGTTCTGCCCGGCGTCGCTTTCTACCTGTACTTCGAAAGCGGCGCGGGGAGGAAGGCTCCAAAAATGTTTGGAAACTAACAAATATGAAAGACAAGTAGACTCCTAAAATACTGACAGCAAATTTATGGCGAGCAAAGTAGGTCTAATCGTATGCAGCGCTCCTGCAGTTGGCTAATTCAGTAAACGACAGATGGGAAAACAATTATTTAGTAGTATTTGTATTCACCTCACATGTCGTTGATTTTGTTAAATAAGATTAAGGTGATTCACGTAGTGAAAAACATATTACAACACTATAGCTGAAATATGTTTTAAATCAGAAACACCATTAGTTATCCTTACGAAAATCATTACTCATTGTAATATAGCACAGATTCAATGCAATGCACAGCACTCACTACAGCTGATATCTGTCAAACAGACCAGTTACATCTGTCTAGCTGTCAGTGTCAACTGCAGTGCTGCCAAGATGAAATTACAACAAAAAAAGAGTTACCTATATCAAGCGTTTTTAATAACATAATGTTCAATAGATACGAGTAGATGGCCCACCTGGTATAAGTGGTAACATCTGCCCATAACAAAAATGAACCTACCTACGTTTTGAATACACATGTAGACATGCCTTCCTTCATGAAATGTATAATGATGCATTTTCGTAATCGATTTATCTGTATTTTATTAGATAATCATGAAATTATAAAGTAGGTACTGAGGAAGATTCAAGTAAGATCATAGAATACCTATTGTGTAAGCAATTTAGGGTGTACCAAGTGTACTGGTGAATATTATGAGTAAAACAACTTAATTACCTATTTCTTTTAATAACTTATAATAGGTACCTTAACTTAAACAATTTGATTGTTTTGTACTGTCTGTGACAAATTCTTGAGAATAAACACTAGCTAGGCAGTGAGATTATTATTGACTAAGATTATTTGTATTAATTATCTCCAAATACTCTTTTGTTGCAGTTGAGGGCTTAAATTGTCTTGATTTCTTTTCATACATCATTAATCACTCAGAGTTATGTCTAATCAGTTCTTGGTCTCTTTAAAGATTTTTTCTCTTTATTCACCTTGTAGGCTTGTGACATTTTTTGCATGTTTACTTTATGAATTGTGTCATGGTCAACAATTCTTTTAGGATATGCTTCACCAATAACACAACCTGCAGCCGTCTGTACAGATTTAGGAGCCTTCCACGGCTCGTAAATAAACTCTGTAGGATACTTTTTCAGTTCTGGCACATATTTCCTTATGTATAAACCTGTCTTATCAGTTTTCTTGCCAAATGCTACAGGACTATACACTCTGAAGTATTTGTAAAAGAAGGCAGATGCCGACAGCCACATCCAGTTCCCAGCGTTCAAAGACCAATCATAATCAAGCAAATATTCCTCAAAGACTTTAGCTCCCTCTTCCCAGGATATCCACAAATCACCTCTGGTCAAGAAGCAAGCCACCATGTGCCGGGCAAGGTGATGGATCCAGCCTTCCTGCTTCAACTGACGCATTATGGCATCCACAAATGGGTATCCTGTTTTTCCTTCTGCCCATGCCTTAAGGTGCACATCGTTTTTACCCCAAGGGATTTGGGTGCAAACAGAGTTTCCCACCATTTTATCAAAGTTTTCTGTTCCAGTTCCGGCAGTATAGTAGAACTCCCTCCACATCAACTGGCCAAGGAGTGATACGGGTGGCATTGAGTGCTTCCTTCCTTGTTCAGCTTCCTTTAATTTGTGGTAGAATAATCTTGCTGAAAGGCAACCATGGCTAATGTATGGACTTAGTACTGTTGTGCTTGGTTCTATACTGTTAGGTGACGATTTAGGCTTTTCAAACTTACAGACCCACTCTTTCCTGGCCATGTACAGATTGAGCCTCTTAATTGCCTCAGTTTCACCTCCTGGGTACTTAGATGGTCCCATGCTGAACTCATTCAAGCCTATGTCATCTAGCGAAGGCACATTATAATCTGATAGATTTTCATCAGGTGGCTTGCATTCTTCTGATATCTGTTTTGTAAGTTCAACTGTTTCCTTCACTTGAATATCATTTACTAGTGACATGAATTTCTGATATGTAAGTGGGACGCAGCCATTGTTCTTTTTCAGCACAATATTAGGATCATAGACTGTGTGTTGAACACGGCTGTTTATAAAAATATTCTTTTCATTAGCAATTTTCTCAACAGCTTCATGTTGACGGACAATATCTGGATCAATATCTACTTGAGAAGTAAGGTAATTTACTGACCATGTATCAAATAACTTGGGCAATTTATCAGAAGCTTTCCCTTTTATAACATACAGACGAGAATTCAGTTTTCGTAAATTTGAATCTAAGTCATGGAGACTTTGTATTATGAACCTTAGTCGGTTTGCACCAACTTTGCTTTTTATGTCTGGATCTATGAAATACACTGGTCGGAGATGGTGTTTCCGGTTCTCGGCCTGTAAAATAATAATAAAACAATAGCATTTAGCATTCCAAGGCCATAACATGCGTCCGTGAGTCATAATGTTATGGTAAATGCACAGGGTAGGAAAAAGCAGAATTAAAAATCTAATATTTCATACATTAGAAACATGTACCTATTGAGAAATATATCACAATAATAAAAGCAGGAACTCATAGTCCAGAATTGTGGAGATCGTGGTTAAGTATGTACTCAATACACTTACTTCATTTATTGCGTTACGCAGTGCCAAATTATCATGGATGCGTAGATCTAAACGAAACCAGTGAATTACCGAAGGTTTGTGCGACATTTCGGTAGTTATTATCACAGAACACAATCACAACAAACCCAACAATGGCCATTAGCCACTCTTCATCATTCTCGCTGTCTTTCCATTCCACCAGCCCACCAGCCGTACATTGGCAATTTGGCATTGGCATAATAATATACAGGTTACGTTACGGTATAAAAAAATACGGTACGATTTTATATGCGGTACGGTAGGAGATAGATGCATGCATCGGATCTTGCCTAGTGGCGAAGTTGAAAATGCAGAGAAAGTGGTAATAAAATACGGGGTTTCAACGAAATCAGTGGAGTCTGTTGTTTTCAATTCTAGATTCAGAACAGTTTCAGTGCCGATTTGTACAGGGAAAAACCCAGATAAGCAACGCTTCTGGCAACACGGAAATGAATGACATGATGACATCCGAAACCCTTAGTTTTGATCTTGACACAAGCTCAATTTATGACTGTTGCCATGGAAATGGTAGCTAATGCGTGATTGGCCGAATTAGAGGCTTACGTTGATGGATAGTTCTTGTACATTGGCCGAAAAGTCCTAAATTTAAGTTAGAGCAATTAAATCGACCAGTAATATTCATTGGTGACAAATTCAAGAAATCATGTAAACAATAGATTAACTCAGATTTATAATGTTTATATTCAAAATTGTGGGAAATAACATAGTTCTAGTGCACTAAACAAAATGATACCAATGAAAAGTTATACGGAAACGTTTCTGTAGTTTAGAGATATGCCCAAACTCATTGAACTTACCGTCGAATTAGAAATTCAGAGGGTGAGGATACAATATTCTTCTATATATTAATCTATTAAAAACCCGTACCCCTTGGGTACTCCCGTTCTAAGATACCTACAGGAAGACTCGAGATACTATACGGTTATCATTCTGAGACTTAAGAATGGATAGTCTTAGATTTACAATTCCTTTTTTAAAAGTAACAAGTTTATGATTCATCAACTTTTCTTTTTAGGTGTCTTGTCCAGGAGTCTGGCTATGCCAAGATGGACGAGTCTCCCTAACCGTGTTCGCCCTGGGAACAAGCTACCAGACGTGCTTACTGCCTCCAATGTTTCCGCTTATGTTTAAAGATGTATTTTATTTCCGTAAGAGGTTTCAAGAAACATGCGCATTGAATAATATCTGCTGCTTATTGAGTAAGTGACTTAATTATTCTCTGTTGTGTTTGAGTATGTTAATTTACACAAATCTAGTAAGATCCAAGAAATAAACGTGTAAACATGCTCACTATATTTTGCAAATGAGTTGAGATATCTTAACTGCATAACTTTTTGTTCTCAGAAGACGAAACTATTTACTGTGAACTAGTGCAGTGGTGCGATGATTGCACTACAGGGGAATGCACAATATTAGCGCAGTACCTCGGTGCTCTGAATGATGTGCTGTTCCCCCCAAACATGTGTTCCAGTGACGGTGTCGACCTGCTGATGAGGAGGTCTAAAGAATTCCCGGTAAGGGTATATGTGATTTATTTTAGTACCAAAAGAACTTATGATAAGTTTGTCCAGGAAGGAACTGCCACAATACCCATTTCTGTTGCCAAGCAGTTAGAGTTCCAATATGAAAGGTGTGTTTGCTTGTGAAATTCTTTCCATACCTAAACCTTTTTCACCAGTTCATTTTTTAATAGTTTTGTATTGTTCGAGGTCATATGCATTGCGCCAAATCATTTATTATAAGTGATATTCTCTGCCCCTAACACTTTGGGTGATTGGTAATACGGTTAATGATGACATTAATAAAGTCAAAGTGAAAAAAACATTATTTCCATAGAATTCGTAAAGAAATGGCTTGGAAACGTCAATAATATTCAAAACAAGGTCACGCGTACTTATCGCTAAGTTGCTAAGCCTGCTCAAACCCTATCCGACCCTCCATGGGGAACTGAAAACAAGAACAACAAACCAAAGAAAAACAAGAAACCCCTAAAGGAGGATTCCTTTTTAAACAAAAACTTAAACCATGAATCACATAAGGCTATTAAGTTACTTTATTCGAGCTATAGATATTATATAATGTATGTTTAATCAAAATTTCCCAGGGTATTTTGTCTCCTAAAATCGAGATAGCCACAAAAGTGCGTATAGACGAAGTATGGAACCAACCTTGCGGTCCTACTGTGAAAGCAACGTCGTGTGTTTGCGCCAAGAACGAGGCAGAAGCCGCGAGGCAGAGGCAGGTCTGTCATTCTGCCCAGTATCATAGGTAATTTGAACTCTATCATGTCACATATAAACAAATTGATTAAAATTAATATTATTATTGGTGGACATTTCACATAACGCTATCTAGCCCCAAAGTAAGGTAAGCATAGCTTGTATCATGAAAACCAGACAACTGATGTAATACTTATATACTTTTTTCGTAAATAAATACTTATAATACATGACAACAAGACAGAGAAAACATCTATGTTCGTCACACAAATGTTTGTCCTGGGTGGAAATCGAATCCACGATCTACAGCGCAGAAGGCAGGGTTACTACCGACTGAGCTGTGAAGGAGTCACGCAAAGATATAGGCTTTAGTTTTACTAGTCTATAATACTATATATAATATCTAGTCTATAATAAACTAAAATTTTAATTTAAAGATTAAAATTTTATATGATACTTACCAATACTGAAAACACTATGGTTTCTTTCAGGACAAAATGCAATAGTTCACATAAAAGGCCGCCCTCGGCTTCAAGGTCAAGGTCAAGGTCGGGTGGGTCAAGGTCATGCTGTAGCCTCTCGCCCAAACAGCCAGAACCCAGTGTCACTTGTCGATGCCCCAAGTAAGTATCTTTGCAGCGGTCACAGCATTGGTTGTGACGTCAGTTAGCGAGATAGTGGTCGTGGGTTCAAATCCTACAACGATATTCGAGTTTACGATAAAAAATAACATAGTCCTGAGCATAGGGTGATAGGGCCCGTCTAAGTTTGTAAGGGGAATTACTGGCACCACTTTTACTACCGCCTAGCAGTAACCTCATAGCTCAGTTGGCAGTAACCCTGCCTTCTGCGCTGTAGGTCGTGAGTTCGATTCCCGCGCAGGACAAACATTTGTGTGACGAACATAGATGTTTGTTCTGTGTCTTGGTGTTAATATTTATTTACAAAAAAGTATGTAAGTATTATATAAGTTGTCTGGTTCCCACGATACAAGCTATGCTTAGCTAGGGGCTTTACTTTGGGGCTAGATGGCGCTGTGTGAAATGTCCACCAGTATTATTATATCACATTAAAAAAGCACTGATTCCTCTGCTGATCTATGCTCCCCGTTTCACGCGCATTCGTCTCTACAACTATATCGCTCCTACTCTACTTATCCTTACCCCCCCATTCCCTCCTCCCCTAGTCCGGCCAAGTGGAAGCACTCGCGTCGCTCCCCCCTCCCGTGCCGCAAGCCCCGCATACCCCCCGAGTACAGCGTCTACAATGTTGAACTGAATGACAATTGGATTCACCCCGACTTGTCTTGTGGAAACAATGATGACGATACTAGGTTAACTAAGTTGAATAATTTAAACTGGGTTGAATAATTTTTATTAGTAGTATTTTTTTCTGTCTAGATTTAGTAAGTTAAGGGAAGTATTACTACCGTACTATTCCTGTAAAGTAGTAACGTACACACAAATATGTTTGTTTCATCATGTCATTTATATTAGAAGTACGAGTATGTATTTAATAAAAAGTAGCTATATACCCGCTAATGTTAGTTTAGTCGATATAATTTAAGTCACTTTACTAAGTTTCTACGTACTAAGTTTTTGTCACTAATAAGTTATATCAAATCACTAGCGAAATGTCTAACATATATTTATGATTTTTAACTGACTTCACAGTTTAGTTGGTAGTAACCCTGGCTTCTACGCTGTAGTTCATGGGTTCGATTCCCACCTAGGACAAACATAGATGTTTTTCCTCTAATGCGTGAAAAATAGTGTTAATATTTATTATATGTAAGTATTTACGAAATAAACTATCAATTGTGTGGTTCCCATGATACAAGCTATGTTTAGCTACTTTGGGGCTAGATGGCGCTGTGTGAAATGGTCAAAAGTATTGTATTATGTATTTACAGATCCTGTTTCGATACAGACAGACCTACCCCGAACGAAGACAGGCACCAAAAGACAATACTCGAGAGTCGTTTCATAGAAGATGGAACAGATAATCCGCGAGAAAGAGTGAGACGAATACACAAAGCTAACGTGACTCCTTGCATCTGTCAGATTTGTAAGCGTTACCATGAGCTGTTCCATACTGATGAGAGCTGATGAGGAAAAATGAAGGTATAAACCTCAAGAATCAGAATCATTTATTTACATAAAGCCTGGTCAAGTCAAGTACTCAATAATATTCTGCCCCCTTATTGAATCACCCTTATACCCCAAATGAAGTCTATTTTTCATATAATTTATAACTGAGGCCCTGAGAACCACAGTGGGGTAACAGTTTTTTAACCAGTGTGATTTCCAAAAAACTAATGGTCTCAAGTCGTTTACATGATCCTGACATAGATGGCGGTACAGGCGCATTTTGTTATTCGATCAAGTCTAGATAATTTTGATAATATTACAGTTAGGCCAAATCTGGTTTTCAATTAAAAGCCCCATTACTAAATTTAGTAGATATATATGAGAAAAGGATAAATTGAAAAAGCTTATGAATTTCGAAATGTAATTTGTTAGAAATGGGACGTTTTATCTATTGATGTGTGTCTCAGTTGTTTACTAATTGTCATTAAATGGAGTTGTTTGCAACGATAATCGTTGCAACCAACGATAAACGTTGGTTAGTGTGTGTATGGAGATAAAAATACTGATGTGAACTTTGAATAAATCAATTTTTTTTAGCAGTTTTTTGGTAAAACTTATACTTAGAAAACACGTAGCAAAACGCACAGTGTTTATTTAATTTTTAACATTATTTTCATGTGATATTATTTGTATAATTATATTGTAGCAGTCGATCAATTAGTTCTTTATTAATGTCTTAATTTATTTGTTAAATTAATGTGTAATTTATTATTGTACGTTAGAGATCGTGAAATAAACACAAATGAAATGGAATAAATTTATTTTTATTCTTCTATTAAAATTATTCGTACCTAATATATAGGTAACTTATTATAAATTCCTATAATTAAGTGATATGGCTCCACTTTAATAACTAACTTACGGAGTGAAATAATAATACATATTGTATTTTTATATTTTATAATTTTGACCAATTTGAAAAACCTGATATGAACATTGGTAAGAATTTATAGCTAAGTAAGGCACAAATGGGAAAACTATATAATAAAATTTTCAGAAAAATAAATGTAAAATTCTGTCATTTTAAATTTTTCTTAAATGTATATACGGCAACAACAAAACTATACAAAATGAAGTATCGATTCTACAATAACTAATTTTTAAAATGAATTAAGTACCTATTTTTGCACCATACATTTGGAATAAGATCTAAATTACTTTGCACAATGCATTTCATTAAATTACATTATTAAAAGTATAGAAAAATACATAACAGGACGGAAGTTTGCCGTCAGTCTTAATTTTGTCTAAAGGTACACGCTCACTATTGCTCGGACGCAACGCAGCACTGCACAAGCGATAACTTGTTTCCTATGTACTTGTGAAGCTTTGTATTCTTCATAGTAACCTTTTACGTATCGTGCGTACATTGAGAACATCGGCGCATACCTTTTCAAGCACTTAGTTATATGATTAAAAAGACTAAACTAATTATAAGTATTCATTTGTGGTTTGGCAATAAAGAGTTTTTGTATTGTATTGTATTATTGTATAAGTTATTATGACATTTTGTACATCGTTTTATGTATTATTATAACGAAATTTTTGCTAAATATTTCATACCGGGCCTTAATGACCAATGGTCAGCGATGGTTATTTATTTTATTAAATACACAATCAAAAATCTTTCTAGGAATACCATAAAAAAATGTCATGCCCTTCAAGTTGCACCATTTTGGTTAGACCCATGAAGGGTCGCATTGACCTAATAAATTGAATTGAATACTCATTTCCGTGTTCCGGTTTGGAAGGCGCTAGATAGTAAAGCACGTCACGATATAACTTGCTAAGCGCGCGCACAGACACAAATCTACGGTGAATTTTCATCCTAAACATTGCTTGACCCTTTAGAACGTTTAGAACGACTACTCATGTTAGTTTGGGAGTGCTGGGAAAATCAACACCTTAAGGCGTACTAGCAGTAACCTTATGCCCCTTATTAGACATCCTCTCTTTCCTTTTCACGTATTTGCTACAATCCGCTGTGAATGCTACCATTCCCACTAAAGCGAAAACCGCGTAGAAAATAGCCAAGGCCACGAGGAAAGACTCTTCGTTCCACTCCCAAATGTGATTGGTCTTCAGGTAGTCGAAATTGGAAAGGACTTGCGTTCCGTTCGGCGGCGGGCACGGAGATTGGACTATTATGTCTTGATATGGCCTCTGAAAGAGAAAGTATTATAAACAATTTTGTCGTCTCGAAAGGAATACGTTACTTTCGACTAATTTGTTTGATTGATACTAATAGGGAACCAAAGTCTAAGGTAGGCTTAGATTGGCCTCGTTCCTGAAGTTCACAGTTGATCGTTGAATTTACTAATAATGTAACGAGTAACCGCAAACATCCCTTGTGGCTCAATAAAATTTCTTAGTGCACCATGTCAGCCTCTACACTTTAGTTCCAACTGACCTGAAGGAGGTATATTATGGGGTTTGCTATTTCACTATCGTGGAATTATTTTATCTATACCAATTTATCCAATTCCCTGACTCGTACATATTTCTTCAGAAGTCGGGTTCCTGAATTCTTCGTATCAACGTAGAAAGGCTGAGAAGGTTTGGTTTTCTTTGCCAAACTTGGCAGGAAACTTTTGTTGAAGAAGTAAGCTTTAAAAGCTCTGTTGTTAAGTATCGTTATAAAACATATGGAGATGATACAACTGAATATGCAAATGAAACTGTCACTGCCTCACCCATCCGCTTCTAACTTGACTCACCGCGAATCTAGATTTTGGTTGATCTTGATGGTACGGGAGAGCTGCATTCACCAGGGCGATAGGAGAAGACGACCCTGATAATTGCATGTTCTCCATATGTTAAGATTAATAATATCAAACTACCCACCTTATTGTTTTGGCACCTCATTTCCTTGCTAATGCTGCTCCTCAGGGCGATTTCACTGAGCTCCTTGCTCAGTACTTCAGGCATGAGCCATTTCGACGGAGACACGTATTCCAGCCACCTGACGTAGCTCGGCAGGTCTTGTTGGTGCAATAGCGCTCCGTTCACCAGGGTCGACAGGAGAAGGCAAAGCCCTGATATGATGGCTGCAGTCTTCTCCATGGGGATTAGGAACACTGTCGCCCGGCATAGCATTTGTATGCTAATTAGATATAGGACTGTGTAACCTGCAAATGTAAATTCGTCTAGATCGGGCCGTTTGCTTGCGATTTTTGTAGTAAGAATTGTAAATATAATATATTTACATTCATGTGGATATAAAAATTAGGTTGCAGCTAACAGTGAACGCAAGGCTACTCAGAACTCAACTCGTTGACTTTTCATAATTTATTTTGTAATGGTAAAATAAACATCAATAATTTTCTCCACACAATGCAAAATAGCACTACATAAGGATAACTAAAATCCAGTATCCAAACTTATGTTTGCACTGCAAGAGCACTGTAGACAAGCGAGGTAGCTACTACTAAGTACTTACCTAAATATAAATAGAAGCCATCGAAGGAAGCTGTTGATTGGGCGTATAAGCCTGACATTGCATAACTCGGCACCAGATATGCCAGCCACGTTAGTACCGATGACCATATCTCTATAAATTGCTGCAAAGATAATATTATATTAAGTAGATGTTTACGTTTTTCTTAGTTAAAATTAACTAGCGGCCAATTTTCATGGTGCCCGGTCAACTGGTTTTGGATTTTATCAACTTCATACATATTTAGCATACATTTTCAAATATGCTTTAATTTTTCCATTATTTGTAGCCGAAGGTTTAAAAGTTTTACCACTGTCTAGTGATGTAGGATCAATATATAAAATATATAAATCAATATATAAATTAATATGTAGCACATGCTAGCAGCTGGGATATACATTCTAATCTCGAATATTTCAAAACTAGGTCACAGTTTTAGGAACATGGACTCTTTTAGACAATTTAGTTTAAGACGTTTGTTGAATTTGGTTGAGTTCTAGGCTTTAACAGTGCTAAGTGGGTCGGCTTGATGCTTTATTAACTTCGAAGATAATTAATCTATTTTGGTCTACTGAACCGATAAGTAACATATCAGCAACAAAACTCCTTTGAAATTAGCTAGTACTTACATCGAACAGCACAAACACAGTCCTGGAATAGAGGCCGACAGCAATGTCTCTCTCGACGTGTCTCCTCATGGAGGCAGCCTCCCGCGCACTGAGCCACAGGAGAACGGGCCACACGGAGAGACACATCACCGAGTAGTGGAAGCCGATCCTGTCGTTGTATATTAGCTGAAACAAAACACGATACTTCAATCTCATCAGTAGCAGTATAACTTATGCCAAGTTCGTCCGGAGAAGTACTGCCATACCAATCGCCGCCAAGCAGTTATGCATTCGCGTTATTGTGTTCCTTATGAAAAGTGTAGCGTAGTGAGAAGTGTAGTAGCCGGTGAAATTACAGGCACATGAGAACCTCAAGTTTTTGAGTTACAGGCTGATATCAATTGACGTGTCTTGTCGTACCTAAGTAGAGGAGGACCCAAGTCGTATTGCTTGTTATGGGCAGAGGTTAACAGCAGATGCTTGTTCCTTAACTTACTCACATAAAATAAACTTGGACTTCTTAAGTTTTTCTCGACGATCTTAAAGATCAAGAAAAGAAAAAAGAATTTTAATAATAAATTTATGGGATTTGACATAGAAATTAATAGAAACTACCTGAAACAAAATTTACAGAATCACCCCACAGGGCCTTCAACGTCGCCATTTTGTATTATCAGAAACCACGTGAGAGTCGGACTTTAACGTTTATGTTCAGAACAAAATATTTAAGAGCATCTATGCCAACGCCACCATTGTCTTCACAGATCCTCTAGTATTCATAAAAGGCTATTTATGTATATATTATTATCATCAGTGCCTTTAGCAATGTCTAGTGAGTCTCCCAAAATAAGAAATGTGTGTTTTTTTTATTCAGCTATGAACTATAGTCAGTTACCTTAGCATCAGTATCGGGCAGGTCCCAGAAGATAGTTCCGGTGACTAGAGACATGACAGCGGCGATCAACACGCGCACTGTCACGTTAGACAACGTCGTCATTTGAGAGTACACTAGACTTTTCCTGGAAATAACGAACACATTCAGTAAAAAAGCAATCCTTAAGGTCAGCGCAGATGGATGGAGTGGGCGTCAAAGTAACTAGTTCAGTGACAATTTAAATTCAACTTAATTTGCTTCCGCTTGTTGTTGGTATAGCAAAATAACCTAAGACTCATCTATAAATTATAAATACAGCTGTATATGGGCTATGTCACAAAATAATAAAACAATAATTCAGTCATTATTTCAGCTATTAAGTAGGTTCATTGAACACAATTAAAAGAATAACTATTAAAATAATATTTTAGATGTTAAAAAGTCTCTGTAAATTGTTGTAAAATTAATTTAGTTTGTAATTTATTTGGTTCGCTAATAAGCTCGTTGAAAAACACCTAAATTGATGACAACAAATTCATTACTTTTCATGACAATAACTGACAGCTGTGTTGCACGTCAGAAATCGTTATAATTGAAATAAACAAAAAAAAATTTTTTTTTTTTTTAGTTAATATGTATATGTACAAATTATTGCATACTTACTCAACTAACGCGAAAGCTTGTACAAAAGCGTTGGGCCTATTTACTGGTGCCGGCAGAGGCACGGGAGGGGGAGGCTCGGGGGGGGACTGCGCGCTCGCGAACACGCCGGCCAGAGCCTCGATTCGCCCCGAAGACTCTTGCATGGCCGCTGGGGATAGGTCATCTAGAGTTACTAGGTCCACTGAAACAGAACACAAATGTAAGAGAGAGACTATATTATTAGATTAGATAAATGTGCAAACAATTTGAGAGAACAACCAAAAGAATGTGAAGAAATTATATAGAAACTAAATAATTTTAAATGTAGAAATCTATAACACTACCGACCAACAAAACGTCAATACTAGCTATATAGTCGAATGAATACTTACAATAGTAATCCGAAGGATTTTTGAAGGCAGGACAAGGATAATCTATTGAAGCAAAATATGGCAACATATCCCTTCTATAGCCGCTGAACATTGTCCTACCGGCCGAAATTAATACTACCTGAAAGAAAATATATTTCTCATTGTTAGCTACTAAATACAAGACAAATACAAGTAAATGTGGACCAAAAATGGATCCCTGAAGTACACTTTATTCATTAAATATTATCTTTAGTTCTATGTTTACTAAACTGAAGCAGATTTCATATTTTCATATATTTCATATTTCATATTTATTTATTCACACAAAGATATTACAGATAACAATACTATTTAACTAATTAACAAACAGTTTTAAATATTATGTTATAATGACTATTTAAAATATGATATGTCCTAATCAAAGATGTAGACCACAGTATCGGAAGCTTTATACAAATTTACTCACTTTGGTTAGCATCGCGAAAATTTCATACGTTGGTGGATGTAACGACATAATAACAACTCTTCCAGTACTGGCCCAGTTTCTCAAATATTCCACCAAAAAGAACGTATCAAATATATCCATTTCTTTAGTAGGCTGATCTAGTATTAATACTGCCATATCTAGCAAGAGCTGACAGGCGACGTTGAGTCTTCGGACTTCGGAGCGGGTGAGACGACTCACGTTTGTATCTCTAACTTGTTCAAGGCCTAATTCTTCTATAAGAAGATTTATCTGCAAGACAAATTACAGTTATTTGATTAGATCGTTCGTTGGGACTAAAGTAATTCACGAAACTAAACAAAACCTTCCCTTGGTGCGAATTTACGATGTATAGAATACGATCTTAAATTATTCACAAGACACTTTTTGGAAACAAAATACCAGAGGTATTTTCACTTATTTGTTTTCTGGTCACCGGTTCAGATTTGGATCATAGTGTGGCGAGTTGAAAAATGAATGTACACTATCACACTCTTAAATCGATAAAATATAATATCGTAAGGAAATTAGCATGACGCAGAACAAAAATCGCTGGCATATGAAATCTTTAAATCTTCCATGGGATCCCTTGATGACCCAATGGCTAACTCGGTGTCAGTGAACGGGATAACCTTACTACCCATTCACTTGACTGAGTGAGCTAGTGTTCCTGAAGAGGAAGCAATAGCAAGGTTCAAAGGGAAAATTGCCAACTCACCCGATCTCTATCATCCATTTTGACCTGGTTATGGTTACTTCTCGGTCGGCGGAGCGCAGCGTGAAACCTCAATGTGTGTTCCACCGTCATCCACGGACAAAGGTTGGTGTCGTTCCGAACGTATGCTGCGATCTTCCGAAGAGTGGAAGACGCTACCGGCTGACCGTTGAGGACTATGTCCCCTGAGAGTTTCTATTAAAGATTTATAGAAAAATTAACAAATCTTTTATAGAAAAATTAACAAATCTTTTATAGAAAAATTAACAAATCTTTCCAGAGCTGGTTAAGAAGTTGCGTATGAGAGCGCGAGGGTTAAGATTGTTTATTACGTGATAAGGTTACGGAACTACCTTGATGGCCTTCCTGATGTTAAGCGGTTACCTCTGCCTATAGCAAAAATCATTAAACTTTGAGACGTAGGTGTGATGTCTCACGTGCCTGTAATTTCATCGGCAATCACACCATTGAAAGCAAAATACAGTAATGCGCATGCGTTACCGTTTTGCAGCAGAAGTAAATGGTGTTGGCCAAGTGATATGGCTTTCAATCCCAATGTTGATGGTTTAGACCATGAGCAGACAGGTAGTGTGTTTTCCGCTTGTTTGCAATACCCCGTTCTCAAAACGGCGAAAAATAACACCGTGTGAACCCAAATTTCGAAGGTGATTTTATATTATTATATTTATTATTAAAACCCATTCACTCTCGTTTCTCAAAGTCGGCAGATGTCTTGAGCTATCCACGAAAGTCAGTAGTATCATTTGGTAAGCTTTCAGTATTGTTGTTTTATATTTCATCATTGTATTGTTACTCACTTTTCTCACCCCAGCCAATACATCCAAAAGGCCCGTAGCCTCCTGCTGCGAAGTCGCCAGCACAGCTAGTATTTCCCCTGACTTCACTTCGAAACTGAGCCCGGACACGAGAAGTGTCATCTTGTTTTCTGGTGATGTTATTTCCAAACTGTTTACCTGAAAGAATATTTCACGATAAATAAATACCTGCCTATCTAACTGCAATAAGTTTATAGCCTATTAAAAGTCTAGATGTTTTACGCAATTGTTAGCAAGTTACGCAATTTGAAGTCGACTAAAGACTGAAAACTGGCTTTAATAGAATCCAGTTCATCATGTCCTAAATAGTGCACGAAACTAATCTCTGTATTGGGAGCTCATGGCCACCCCACAGATGAAAAAAATACTCCAGACATTGACTTAGAATTTTGGACAATTATGAAGCGATATTTGTTCTGCTCCCATATCCTGAGGCTTCTTCTCTTCCATCCTTATGTTAATGACTTAATAATGTTCACTCACATAATAGTTGGGATAGATATATGCCGAGTGCGTATACCCATCGAGCTGGTCGCCCGGTCTCAATGTCGAGTGCTTCCGCGATTGCGCTATCGACATGTGACTCCCGGCTTTGGACATCCTGCCGCCCAGGTGTGACGGAGACATCAGATAACTGGAATAGTAATGCAAATGACACGGTCAGAAGTGAGTTATTTAATCATCATAAGCGTTTGTAAGCCCAAAGCTTGGCACGCACCCCTTATTGTGCTGTTTTGGGCAGATCGAACCCGTCAGCGAAGAAAGTAGATAGAAAGAATACTGCGTCCATAAATAAAGCTGTTTGAATCTCAAGCGACTTTTTTCCTAAACGACTTTAAATCTCGGATATACATAAACAACGTTATCGTTATCTGGCCTAGTTTTATCTAACATTGCAAAGCGATTGTCTTTGTCATCTATCTTATTTTTATTTTACGTGTTAATTATCCCTATGGTACCTTGCTTTTTAAGGCTTTTGCGTTTCCGTGGAGTGGGAGCCTGGTGACCAGTAACACAGGCGTCTAGCCTACCTCTAGCACCAGTCTGTCATACCATAATTTTGTATTTACTTTTAATTTTATACGTGTTTTCTTTTTTGTGAGAGACAATAAATGTATTATTATTATTAACGCCAGTCGGTCAAATCTCTAAATTTAAATCGAGCTTCAAATCGATTTGCACTAACGTTGCCACATCAATTGCGTGGTCAGTGACTGTGTAAAGATGTTTTCACAGAACAGGTTGAGTCAAACGGTTGGTCTAGAGACACTTTTTTATACATATAACTGAATCAGATTGAATAACAGTGCAAGAATGTGCACTAGCCTCCAGCTAAATCCTTCCAGAAGTAACAGAAGTTGGTCTTACCTTTGATGGTCTCCGTCAGGCACGTACTCAGCGACGCTGTTTCTCCTGTTGTACTGCGCGCGGTGTGGTCTTGCGTCGATGCCTAGAAGGTTGGCCTCGCTGACAGACTTGTTCCTGGCAGAGGTCCAGTGAGGCTCGCGGATTCCCGCCTGGTGCATCGCTACTAATGGCACGCCTGTTGGCTAGAATGGAAGACTGTACGGTAAGATCTTTGTTGCAGTAGAACCAGCTTTTGACTGGCCTCACAGCTCAGTTGACCCTGACTTCTGCGCTGCTGGTCGTGGGTTCGATTCCCACCCCTTACTAATATTTGTGTGACAAACATAGATGTTTGTTTTGTCTGGGTGTCAATATGTATAATATGTATGTATATACAAAAAGTATATATGTATGTACCTATTCTATCAGTTGTCTGATTCTCATAGTACAAGCAATGTTTTTTGGGACTAGATGGCGCTGTGTAAATTTTCCACCAATAATATTATTATTGGGGCTAGATGGCGCTGTGTGAATTGTCCAATATTATTAATATTATTATAATCGTATGTAAGGTACCCCACCCCATCTATATATTATCCAAATGGTGATAGCCTCAAGTAATATGAATGGTAAACGCGTGAAACATACTACCTGGTATGATGGGTGGACGTTCTGCATCCTGAAGTCCGGATCGGAGCGGTACTTCCGACTGTACTTGTAGTTGGTGGTGGTTTCGTTGTCTGAACTGTCGTAGCCCGATGAGGTTTCTCGGACGCCTCTGCTTTGCCTGTGTATTCTAGAAACAAATACATCTTAAAATCAGTTTCAATTTACTGACGGCTGCGTCGCTAGATAAGTTGGTAGTCTGCGAAGCGTGATGTCCTGGGTTCGATCTACGACTGGATCCTTGTTGATTACACAGCAATTAGACCACAGCCTTGATTGATAGATTGTTGTTTATTTGGCTTGATTAGTTTTTGTGTCACATTTAAATTTCTATTGTACTTCTATTAGTGAAGACCTTTAATTGGCTAGCTATTTTTATTTAAGTTTAAGTGTAAGGCTTTGGTATTCCGAAATAAAATAAATAAAAAATAAAAACTATACCTATAACCAAAAATTTTTGTCACCTTGCCTTAACACCATAACAGCTCCCTAACTGAAAGGTTTCAAAACCTGTAGTTACCTAGGTGCCGGTTTCATTCCACTCCCGATAGAAGTCTTCGGCTTGGGCGTTCCGGACCTCTGCGATCCGTTGTGGTTCGGAGGGAAGACTCGAGGCAGCCCAAACTTGAGGTATGTGTACATGTTTGAGCCGAGAGCCGATCTGGAAACAAAATGAACTAAAGCATGTTTCTGTGTCTCCTCTCTCGGTTTGTATTCTAACTCCTGGCTAACCAGTGTTATGTTGGAGTGCCGCAATGCGCGCAGTCGATAGTGGTTTCTCTCCTACAAGTACAACTTACTTTGGTCCGTATCTTGGATGAGACAGGATAGACTGCACAGTGGTGTCTCTCAGCTGGAAGTTTCCATATGGCAGGGGGCTCTTGTCGGTGCTTCCGAGCGCGCTGTCAGTGAAGTCTGAATTGAGATTTTGCCTGTAGAAAGTAATGCTTATTCGTAACATTATCATACTTTATGATTATGAGTTTTTAGTAGTTTTTAAAACCTTCTATACACTAACCGTCTCTATAATATGACAGGGAATGCTAGGGTAAAGAATGTTGATTTATTAGTGTGATTTGGGTGTCAACGCCCAAACACAACAAACATATATGTTCGTCACACAAATGTTTGTCCTGTGTGGGAATCGAACCCACGACGTACAGCGCAGAAGGCAGGGTTACTACTAACTGAGCTGTGAGGCCAGTCAAAAGATGACAATCAAAGGATTCCGACCTGTAGATGGACCAGGCATGTAGATCCTCGGAGTGCATGGTCCTCGGGTCGTGCATCAGCGGGTTGGACGGCACGGAGTAGCGCCGCTCGCCGCCCAGCGCCAGCGCCGAGTGAGACATCGCGTCCCTCATCCCACGGGGGCGGCCCGCCCAGCTTTCAGCTTGCACATTCTACGGTGACCTCTTTGGCATCTGGAACAATGATTGACGCTTTGTGTTATTGGTTCCACTATGTATCAGGTTGTGTGTGCAAGTGTATAATTTATTTTGTTACCCCGCATTAAAGTTGAGATAAATAATACAAAAACCAGCATCCGTATTCTGAAGCGGAATCATAAAGAAGTAAAATTTTAGATATCAACATAAACAAATAGTCAGCAAATAAACAATGAACTTCACTAACGGCATTCCAAAAGAGCACACATCGTCAGTATTTGAAGTTTCAACAAATTGACCAATAACAAAATTTGTGTGTAGTTCTATATCTTATCGGACAGGGACAGAAAGACAGCATATATCGAACTGACTGTGACTGAACATAATTTTGACAAACTCTTCAGAAATCGAAATATTATTGAGTATTAGAATAAGTTGAGTGATAAGTTGATATATGAATTTCACTACGAAAATTCGATGAATTATAAAGATACATTCATTCATCAAGTTATTAAATTGTACCTACATGATATAAAGCTCAGCTAAGTTGATAATAACCCTCCCTTCAAAAAGAAGGGGTTCTGTTCTCGACCAAGGCAAATAATAACAATGATATATATTAATTTCTTCTAGGGTTTTGGATCTGTGTATATGTCCGTACAAAAGCCGCACAACGAACCCTAGTCCAAAGAAACAAAGTAGGTCCTAGAATAACTCCTTGTAGCAGTCCGATGCTTGAGCCTAGAACTAAGTCTAAAATACTCCGTTTATTTATTAAAACCTGACATGACCTATTCCGTCTCCCCAAATTCATGGGTCATCCCATAGTATAATAGGTATTGCGTCAGCACCGGACGCAGATGCGCCGGCGCACCCAATCTCTCCATCATTGTCATTTGTTGCGCAAAACGTGACCGTGTCAGTGTGTTTGTTTAATTCGATTATAAGCGCTGATATTATTCAGGTCTGGCAATTAGAAGGACAGTTAGTGTTGTGAATATTTTCAAAGTTACGGGCCTTTACGTGAATGTTAGATGACTCGAATATTGTCTATCTTCTATACAAATAAATAAAATTGGAGTGTCTGTTTGAAATATTAGAATAACCGCTTTTTACTAAGTGCATATGGATTTATACACGGTACATATACCAAAACAACATTTTTTACAATTTTTGTCTGTGTCTGTCTGTTTATTCCGGCTAATCTCTGATATGGCTGGACCGATTTTGACGGGACTTTCACTGGCAGATAGCTGATGTAACAAGGAGTAACTTAGGCTACTTTTCCGAGGGGTTAAAATAGGGGTGCGTGATAAAACCGAATTCCACGCTGACGAAGTCGCGGGCAATAGCTAGCCTATTCATATATTTATATCATTCTGTATATGATAAATTTTATAAACTAGCAGGTGGCTCATCTGGTCTTAAGCGTTAACCTCTGCTCATAAGAAAATCAAAACGTCTTTCGGGTCCTCCGGTACTCCGGTACAACAAGACCCAAGTGGCATCTTATACGCTCGTTACTATGAGACGTAAGAGTGAAATGTCTCATGTGCCTGTAATTTTACCGGCAACCGCACCTTTCATGATACCCATACTGCTTGACGGCAGATACGAGCATGGGGGCAATAGGTAACTTACCCGGGGGAACTACTTCTACTGCCAAAATGAATTCAGATCTTTGCCAAATATGGATTTTTCGTCACACATAAGTTTGTCTTGGGTGGAAATCGAACTTCCGACCTACAGCGCAGAAGGCAGAGTTACTACCAAATGAGCTGTGAGGCCAGTTGAAGAATGTAGATAACTTTAATTTGAACTCACGTTTCATTTGAGATAACACATTTTCAAATTGTAGTCTTGACCTCTAGTCATACCGATACGTTTAGCCATAACCAGTTATGTCGACACGTTTGCCGGCCAGTGAACCGTATCAATGTTGATCCTCATTAATTCTTAACTAAGCCAGTTAATTATATATAGCCTCACCATTATGAATGAACTTGTGTCACTATCAAGTTGAGATGGTTATTGGAGATGATAATGTAAAGCCAATAGTAGAAACAATGAGTTAGAAGGCACATTCTTGTCAACAAAAAAAAACTTCTATACGCAACTATAGATCTATTGTTAGGGCTGATGTACTGGTCTTAAATATTTAAAAAGATCTGGACACCAATACTGAGAAAGTCGAAATATGTTGTTAATTTCAAAGGCATAAATAAATTAATGAAGTCATAGTGATTACATAATGTTGACTAGACCTTTATTCGAATTACTATCCAAAGTACGGAACATCAAATATCGATAAGTTGATTAAGTTGAGTGATTAATATCAAGTCAAAAGTAACCGAAACCGCCGAGCATGCATGAAGAATGTGATGATAGTGATGAAGCTATGGAGGTATGTCAGGATCGTAATAGGCGGAAAACCGCGATCTCTGCCTACCCCTCCGGGAAACAGTCGTGATTTTTTATATGTATGTTTTAATTATGTCTGAACAAACGACTTCAGAGAGAGGTGACAGAATGACGAGAATGATGGGTTTTATATTAAGTTCTAGGCAATCCATAAATATTTTAAAAGGTTCATAGAGATGCATTGCTGTTACAAACGAATATTCAAGTATATTAGTATCTTTAGCTCCATTAACAGCCGTGGGAGTCTGATTCCGTGCATTGTTCTTCTTGATGCTGTCACTTTAGAGATTATTAGCGCTCGATCGTTAAATTCGCATTCCGAACAAATCAAGTCTTCCTTTTGTCGGCGTGTGCCCATTTTTTTCTAGGGAAACATTTGAAATCTGCAGCAATTTGTGATAACTGGCTCGTTTGCCCTGCTCTGACTTTTTGTTGATATAAATTGTTGTTCTATTAATTTTTTTTATATAATGTAGGGCGTAGAATGAGCTGATGGTCCACCTGATGTTAAGTTGTAACCGCCGCCCATAGACAACAGCAATACGACTCAAGTGCTCTCCACCAAAGTACGAGATGACTCAAATCGCATTGCGTTGCGTCCATCACCCCGAGACAGGGATGTTACGTCTCATGCGCCTGCAATTTCACCGGCACCCACTCCCTTCCACCGGAACACAGCAACACGAGTGGATCACTGCTTGGCGGCAGATTACCAGGCGTGGTGGCATTACTTCTTCGGGCGAACTTAGCACAAGTTCTACTGCTACTTTAGGTTGTAAATTGTAGTGTTTAATACCCTTATCGTTGGTCTTTATTGTTTCTTGCATAGACAATGTAAGATTTCTTCTCATTAGCATATTGCCCATACCTTTGCCAATAGATCACGAAGCAGTCAAACTGGTGACAACATTGGTTGTCCTCAATTGCTTATTGTCTAACCAGTCAGGGGACACGCAGACCCTCACCTTAATAGATAGCGTGATGCAGGTAACTACGATAGTTGGCAGTGTTCTATGAAGCTACCGGTTCTCCAAGCATCGCATGTTGAAATTATGATAATTGAGCAAGAATAAGCAGTTTTGCCAAGTGTTATAGACACTGAGTGGGTGTGTACATGACTAACTGTGCGTGGCGAAATAATGATCCGGCTTTTAGGAGATACTTAAATTGGCAACTATTAACTTGATGATGATGTGATTATTGTATCATTTGATAATTTGCTTGGTGTGAATTCCGTTACCAGTTTTTTTTTCATTACTTCATTATTTTTGTGTTTTTTTTTTCTATTCGAGTCACTGGTGGTCACCCACTTTCGAACTAGTGTGTGGTGAAAGGATTTTTTCAGTGCGCCTCAAAGAGGCTCCTTTCATGCACTTGACACATGTCTTCGAATTTTTAGGGCATGTCGGTTTCCTCACGATGTTTTCGTTCACCGTGGTATTGCGCATAAATCTTTCAAGCGAAAGACTTATAGGTGCACTTTGGGATTTAAAACATTTTTTGTGCTAAATCTTAGGTATTTAAATACAATTCTAATTTTGTGCATTTCTTCTGTAGTTTAGCCAGATCTGTGGGATATACTTGAAGCAAACCTTAGAAGGGAGTGAATCTATGGTTAACAGATAGTAAATTATAAAAAATATACTTATAAAAGGACAACCGGACCTTCACAGGTGGGTCGAACGAAACCTTTGTATGTAAATGCATCAGCATTGGCAGTACCCACACGTAGCTCACCCTTCGTCATGATGCCAAAGGCTTGGAGAAGGTATGCCTCGGAGTGGGCAGAAGGAAGCGGTTTATCTTCCCACATTAAAATGCATCTTCGCACTCAAAAGGCAATCGATAGATTGTAATCATTCCAAGTTATCGATTCCTTTTCCATGCATCTAGAATCCTCAGGTTCTCAAAATTTGGTTGCTACCAGGTAAACCTTTGCTTAAATGATACTTGATGTAGAAATCCAGTAAGATTTCAACGAAATTATTTCAAGCGATAATTATTTTGAATTGGGGTTTTTCGTCCTGCGTCGGTCAAGTCCCTCTGAGCCAAAAACGCTAGCTTTCATGGTCAATAAAGGTCGTGAGGTAATAGTTTGCATATAAAAATATTCTGAAGAATTGTTATAAAAGTATTTTTAATTGTGAACATATGACGTTTATAAACGTTAATAGGAAGAGTATACTAAACAGCCGTTGCCCGCATCGGATGTCCATTATCATTAGCTGGAGCTAATGATATATTCCGTCTCAATATCTCACTGGGTTAGGTATAATCTTTTTTATAATTTAAAGCTTCAGAAGTACTGAGTTACTTTCTTACGTCATTCAACAGTTATTATAATCATGTCTCACAATTTTATTCACATGTAAATATAATAATACAATAATTTTACTTAACACTGTTTGCTTGCGTCGCCCGCCGCACCTTATGTAACGCGTCCTCTAAATTCTTTAGACGGTAAGGCACTTTATGATATTTGTGCAACCAACTGTGTCTGTTATGTCTGTGTTTATAGGTATATATACTAGCTGTTGCCCGCGACTTCGTCCGCGTGGAATTCGGTTTTTCGGTTAATATGAAAATAACCGCGTTTTATTAAGTGTATATGGATGTATACACGGTATATATACCAAAACTAAATTTTTTACAATTTTTGTCTGTCTGTCTGTCTGTTTGTTCCGGCTAATCTCTGAAATGGCTGGACCGATTTTGACGGGACTCTCATTGGCAGATAGCTGATGTAACAAGAAGTAAATTAGGCTACTTTCCCGAGGGGTAAAATAGGGGTGTGTGATAAAACCGAATTCCACGCGGACGAAGTCGCGGGCAACGGCTAGTAATAACTAAAATAATCACTGTAAAAGGTAAAAAATCTTCCTAGGTCGAAAATTTTCAACATTCTGTTTCAGTTAAAGAACAAGAATCAAGTCGAAGCTATTATTCGATGTGATTGATACACAGAGAGCTTTGCCTGCGTGTTGCCATTGTCCATTCCAATGTTATCGACTGCACACTGCAATTGTATACACTCAGTAGGGTGACAATACAGAGCTATTGTTCTAAAACATCTGGTTCGATTGGATGATAATAGCAGAATATCTGACCTACCCTCGGCTAGATTAAAATTTAATCGTCGCATTTATCCCTTTCTGGCAATACTTCCAACTAAATTAAGGGGAAAGATAAATAGTCAATACAAATTTACTCAAGTATCCATTCTTGGTGAGATTTTTTAGTGGAAAAATTAACCTAGTATTATTACCAGGTATATTGACTGGCCTCATAGCTCAGTTGGTAGTAACCCTGCCTTCTACGCTATAGGTCGTGGGTTCGGTTCCCACCCACGACAAACATTTGTGTGACAAACATAGATGTTTGTTCTTAGTCTGGGTGTTAATATGTATGTATTTATAAAACAAAGTATACAAGTATTATGGTTCCCAAGCTATGCTTAGCTTACTTTGGGGCTAGATGGCGCTGTGTGAAATGTTCACCAATATTATTATTATTAGTCAATGCTTTTTTAGACGCGTTAGCCGTTTCCACAAACTTCGTTCCTACAGCTTTATATAAATGCTCCGAGTAAATTTTTACAAGAGCAAGGTATTATCTAGCTTATGGCTTATATTATCTCTAGTCAAACATCGGATTTATCCCATGATTTCACCAATCCATGGCCACACTGGGCCAGTCAAAGGCTGCGTCTGTCGATGTTGGTGCGTGCTATTTATACCAATGGTATGTGCCAGGCGTTGGCGCCGGTCCTCGACCCCTACAGCTACTCCTCACTACTAATATCTATCCAGACGAGTTTGTACATCGAGCCAATCGATTTACAATCCAGTGTTTTGTATTAAGAACTTTTTTAATGATTAGGTAATCAAACTTTTTGTTGGTGAGTCGATAATCTAAGTAATAATTACTTCGAGGAACTGTGACACTATTGAGACCTACTCTTAATGCATATAAAAAAAACATACCATCAAACTGTCAAGTATTTTTTATTATATGTTTTTGAAATACTTTTAAAACAGCATATTTTAATGTGTGGACATGGGTGCCTAGCTTAGTTTTAGAGTGTCAGCTCCGAATTTTAGCTTCTCAATATCAAATGAGTTGACTAAATTGATGATTTTCTGACCCCACAGCTCAGTTCGACACCACAACACCACAAACATTTGAGTGACATTCACAGATGTTTGTTCTGAGTCTGGGTGTCAATATTATATGTCTTTATTTAGAAAAACTAGTTATATAAGTATTCTATCAGTTGCTTGGATCCTAAAGTACAAGCTATGCTTAGTTAGTGGATAGAAGGCATTGTGAAAAAAATGGATTAAATAAATTCACAGAAAGTTTCGAGACATTAACCAGCGTGTGATGAAATAAAGCAAATTTTTTTCTGCCATCGTTGTGAAATATTTTTCTGTCATTATTTTCACATAAAATGACAGGCAGATAGCCAGCCGTAAGTAACACAGCATAGTGTTTTGCTCGCATGACTGAGCAGCAAAATATGCAGTGACAACGAGCAATTTTCATGTGCAAAATCATACCTTTGCAGGCTTGTGGCATTTACTACATGGCTGGCAATGCGGAATGATTTCCCGTTCGGCTTATTACTCACTATTTTACTCTTATAGGTCAAGAGCAAAGCAATTGTTGATTGTTTTGCCATTTTTTTTATTCAGTTTTAATTAATAACTTTATTAATATTATTCATAAACATAGACTCATATTTCAAGTTTTTATGCCTTGCATAATAAGACAACACTAGGTTTTTAAATTTTTGGGTTCACTTTTCACTTTCAGGGATTTGGACATTGACAAAACATTAACTGCAAAAGGACAAAATGAGCTAAAAACGTTCAACTTTACTTATAAAAAGGAAAATATGGGTATATTTTCCTTATTTTTTTTAAATTGTCTTATGTATTTTCATATAAAATTTTAAGACACTAATTCAAACGGTTTCTAAAAGATACGTTATTTTCGTTGACATTGCAAGTTGATTTTGGATCTTGTTTCCTTAGAGTCCAATAAAGAACACTCAAAATTTCTAATCTCTAGCACCGGCGTTATATTGACTAAACTACTTTTCAATTTTCCATAGACGATTTCTTGAGCTCATGAATAAAAATAATCTTATCGGTAATATTGGTAGGTATAACAATACCATAGGGGTAGATCAAATAACTCAAATGAATAAAATTTCACGATTCAAATACTGCTACTTGATAGTCGAGCTACGTGACTGGAAAATCCAGTATAATGTTTGGTTTCATCCGATCCCGTGGGACTTTCGCGAGACGTGGTTGGCTTACCATCATACTCGGGTATGCCGCCATGCACTACACATAGTAGCACAATATGCCATGATCCTTATTCCAGTATTGTAATAATATAAATACCCATGGTCTGATGTCGCTCTGCTCAACACTCAAAACATCTTGTAATTTCTTATTTCAGTATTTTATGTAGTCATAAATGTGACATAATCTAAGTACTCAGGTACAAGGATCGTGCTCGCGAAAAAATGGAAACCCTCCTTCAGGGGTTTCTTGACTGTTCTCCCATGGAGGATCGGATAGGATTTGAACAGGCGTCAAACTTAGCGATAAGTACGCGTGACCTAATGTTTTGAATATTATTGACATTTCCAAGCCGTTTCTTTACGAATTCTATCGAAATAAAGTTTTTGACTTTGACTTTATTATACACTAAAAATAATTTAATTAATACTGGAACGACTCTAAAGATGGCTCTAGAATATTACTGTGTACGCTAAGCAATTTTGGCAAGAACGCTTACTCAGTACGGATTGGGCACAAGCCCAATTTGTCATTGATTTTATATCGGCGGCAAATTGGGATTATACCCAATCGATTTCATGTACAATTAATCTCGATTCCATAAAAATGATGACATGACCTGATAAGGTGAAAGTTGGGATGGCATACAATTTAAGATTATAAATATATAATCGATCAGACCGATTTTCATGTGATAAGAACTGTTGTCGATCGTAGTAGACTAATCTCTTCCCACCATCGACCAATATTATCGATAGAAAATCGATTCAACAGAACACAAGAATAGTAATACGAATACGGTTGCAATTCTTTCATGGACATACTTTTAAAACAACTTTTAAACTATTGAGAATCTGAAGACTGGACCCCGAATCTGGGATTAAAAAATAAACCTGCTATCGAATATCATTATTTATACCACTAGTTATTTAACCAATACATAAATGTTTACCATTCCTTCGGTGTGCAGACTTGCTTTTCACTTTCTACGTAAGTACATAGATGTAATTATGCAAAACGATATGCTAAACAGAATAGTTTATGTTAAGTTTACAAGCTTGGACGACAATAAATTGGTAAATAAATAAGTAAATAATCATCCTCATGCATGCTATCGTCTTTCTGAATATAATTTAACGTAGGTAATTTCTAAACAAAGTTCGAAGACATGTCAACTAGGAAACGTCGGTTTCCTCACGATGTTTTCCTTAACCGTTTTGAGAACGTCGTATTGCGCACATAAACATTTCAATCGAAAAACTGACAGGTGCGCTTCGGGATTTGAACCGGCGACCTCCACATTGAAACTTGGGGTCAGAATCACTAGACCACTCTCACATAAAATGAGTTTTCTAGTCTTTTTATTCAGCACATGAATAAGAAGCTTAAAAACTTGAAATTGAAAAATAAGTTAACTCGAAAACTTGTAAAACTAACTTAGTATTTGTGTTAGTATTTTAGTGAGGAATTCAACTTTCCCTTGTGTGCCTACATGTGGGCGGAGTGGAAATACTCGTTCCTCAAACAAAGCTAAGAAAACAACTAAGTATAAACATTCTCCGGAGAAACTGATAACAGCGGCTGGAAATATACATTTCGTCACGTTTAGCATCAAGTTGCGTACGAGATCCGATGTTCTTAAAACTGATATAGATAAAATCATTGTAATGCGTTGTATGTCGTGGTTTTCGACTTCATAAAAATAATAAAGGCTCCGTATTGAAACCTAAAACATATTTAATCCTAATTAATAACAATAATAATAAAATAATTTATTGTACACCAAAAAACATAATAAATAACAATTAATAAAACATAGAACTTAGAGGTACAATGGGCGGTCTTATCGCTATGTAGCGACCTAATTGTGGTTTCTATACCGATTTTGATTCTAATAATATTAGGATCAAAATTGAGGTTGTCCTAATCACTCGTCATGACTTCACTGCAACTACCATTACTAATATCTAAACCTCATAATCATAAGATTTCACATAAAAAATTACATAAAATTAATCTAATAATTGTTTCAACTCCTAAAACTCACTTCGTTTCTACGTAAAAAACCTGTTTACGTGGAACTAGGCTTTTTAGAGCAATACGAGTGTATTTAACAAATTAATAGATTCAGGTATTAAAAAATTGTGATTAAAAAGCTCCGTTTTTAGTAACTCTGCCTTCTGCGCTGTAGATCGTCGGTTCGATTCCCACCCACGACAAACATTTGTGTGAGAATTATAGACGTTTGTTCTGTGTCTAGGTGTTAATATGTATGTATTTACGAAAAAAGTATATAAGTATTATATCAGTTGTCTGGTTCCCATGATACAAGCTACGCTTAGCTTACTTTGGAGCTAGATGGCGCTGTGTGAATTGTCCACCAATATTATTATTGCATTGCGTATCTAATAATATGACCGTGAGGGAAACCGTAAAACTATAAAATTTAGAAACAAAACAACACGGCGCGGCGCCGGCGGGGGACTTTCATTTACAATAATGTAGCGACAATGCCAAAAAATAAATGACGTCAATTGATTTCACTCATTGAAATTGGAAAAGAGATTTTAGCAAATTTTGTTTTGATAAACTGGAGTAGCCGTCTAGTTTAAGTTTCGATTCCATTCATCTATAGTTTGGTTATAAGGGTATTTGGTTACTAGAACTGACAGGCAAACCTAGTGCGAGGTCTAGGGCTCATTTACAAGCCAAACAAATAGTTACAAATAGTTTAAAAAGTCTGTACTCCCGCATACTGTCAAATCGACCCAGAAACCTTTAAATAGGTACCTAAGTTTCTGTATCATGTTTATTTATTAGTTTATCTTTCATTTGATATATGATCCTTAATACGTATCTAGTCTAGTTTATGTATTAAATAATAAAAAATAATAATAAATAATTACACTAGTATATAATTCTCTGTAAAAACCCTAGAATATGTTTGCTACTAACATTTCATTTCATTTCATTCTGTAGGCATATCATTCCATTTTCATAAACCGTAGCTTTACAGGTAAATTCTTGTAATTTTCTAAGATATTTCGTAGTTTATCGCGTCCGGAGTTTGACCTTTCGGTAATAACCGTGTTCTGGCCTTAATTTCCCTTCTCTTTACATTAAAACTGGAGCTATACGTTAAGTATTTTATTTAGTTGATACCTAATGATATGTCGGTGGGCTTGGCTTAACCTGAATGCAGAGACGAAGCCAGGATTTGGTCCAGCCAAGGACTCATACTCGGCAGTCTCACAGGAATTTACCGGCACCCAAAGCAAGCAATGGTGAGAGCTATATTATTAGAAAACTCTTCATTATACCAAAAGAGCTACTATGTGAGCAAAAATACCATGCCATCACTTGATGGAAAATTCTAAATTATACTTACATATGTAAATTTTTCAAGGTACACATCTAGCTAAAGTTTCTAGTTTCAGTATAAAACTTTGTGTTTTACTCTCAGGCGAATCAGTTTTCAATTTACCTTATTCCGGATCTAGTGCGCGCCGGATTCCTGTTAAGATGATCACTATTTACCACAAACATTATAAATATAACTATTTCACATAATCCAATATTATGTTTAAGACATACATTACAGCTTATTAAAATTACAAACTAATTAAACCCGCTGTGACTGCCCGTCCCTTTGAGAGAAACATGTGATTTTATTCATATGTATAATAGTTGGTAACCAATGAGCAACTGTTTACCATATTAATGAATTTCATATTTACTCGACAATCTTCTTGGCATCTCCATATTAATGATCGGATATTTTAAATTAATATACATTATGCTGTATAGTCAAGTTATTGGAATGTATTTTATTTCCAATCTAACGTTTTCTAAGTTTTATATGGACATTAATTTAATGAAAGCGAAAGTATTTCTCTGATCGAGCGTTTTGTTATGTAAGTGAATCTAGTTTCATCGTAGCTTATTGGAAAATAGGTGATTTCTTATAAGTAGTTGTACCGTGTTTTAGGATCTAAATTCATGTACTGAATATAAATTAACAATTTAAATGAAAAGTTGGGAAGTAAGCACGCGACAGAATAAGTTTTTATCGTTCACTTGTTAAAAAAAGAGGTAAAGTTTGTATGTTTGGATGCAGGAGTAATATCCGAAACAAATACAGACCGACAAAATAAAAATAAAAAGGTATATGTTCCGTGTATACATCCATATGCACTTAGTAAAAAGCCATTATTTTAATATTACAAACAGACACTCCAATTTTATTTATTTGTATAGATAGATTAAGGACTTCGCTGTCAGTCATTGCGACAATCTCAACTCTTGTATTGTAAGAGGTTTAATTCACTTTTCGCCGTGACATTCCATATTTGTTGCACTCGTCAGTGGGTCATCAAGTTTTTAACCGTATGCCGACATCAAACTGTGGTGGAGTATAAACTCACACGTACAGTCAGTCGTATGCTTTTGAAATGCTTTATTTCAGTTACAATGGATAGTTGTATTTCTGGTTCAAATATTGCAAGTCAACGTAATCCAATGAAGCTGTAATCTGCCGTTTTTTTCGGATGTAGTAAAAAATAACACATTTTTTTTTATATGGCAACCTACGAAACTTTCCGGTTTTACGAACTGGCAATTATTTTAATATAGTAATAATAAATTAATGAACAGGTATTAAATCATTTCATTACTTCCTAATGTAAGTATCGCGGGACTGGTTGCAATAAACTTTTTAAAGCACTTACTTCCACTACCTCAGCGTCACACATATATATATTTATATACATATATATTTTAAAAACTGTTTTAGTATTGTTTGTCTAGAAGAGATCGCTTTAAGCAATAAGACTGCCTTTTTATATTGGATAATATTTATTTTTTAGTTACGGTTAAGTTTGACGCCTGTTCAAACCCTATCCGACACTCAATGGGGAAGAAAACACAAGAAAAAAGTAATACAATTTATAAGACTACTAGACGTCCTACTTTTATTCTTGTTTTTATTTTGTAGATTCGTTATAGTTTCTCAGATATTTAAGTTAGTCTTCGAGATGAACTTATAAAACGGCTCGTTCTGCCGTACATGACTTTAACAATACGGCACATGACTTTTACGATACGGCACACACGACTCATCACTTCCTCTGTCGGTACGCGTGAGCGATTCGATTCGCCTTATTAATTGTATAATTAACAAATGGATCGCTATTATCGCACCTCTAGTCCGTAAATCTTTTTAATTATGTGGACGCTGTGTAAAAACTTGTTAATTTTCATAATTTAATGTTTGTGTGTTTAAAAATTTGTGAAAACATGTAATGGATTACCATAGTCATTTTTGTTTATCGGGGATAATTAATTATGAGAAGAGTTTAAAAAAAAATTAGTTTACCCAATTTTTTATTATCTTAACGATCTGTAATGTGACTAAAAGTTTTTTTCGTAATATAACTTCATATATCATAATTGCATTAAATTTTAGGAAGGGCACGAATATATTTGCATTCTTACATTTTCATCTACAAATAAATAGAAATAACTTAGTTTTTTTTTTATATTCTTACTTATTAGTCTGGAACTTATTTAATTATTTTAAACGTTTAGACGGGACGTGTTCTAAACTGCATTGAAACGAGATCCAATTTGAAGTTACAGCTGTACTAGTAATAGAAAATACAAGTATCTATGTTATTACGAACTGCCTCGTACAAATTATACCTTTCATGGATAAATAAAAGATACCTTTCTATCATTACCGATGACGAGCCAGAAATTACAACGTAGATAGCTTACCAAAGAAATTAGCACCGGAACGTATCCAGACGCCGATTCCTAGAACAAAATAAAACATGGTCAAAAGTCAAAATTTTCCTTTTTTTGTGAAAGTCTACAGCTGTAACGGTCGTGCACATAAAACTGCGATAACTCTCGTACCTGACAGTTGTACGCATGCAAAACGATTTAAATTCACGATAAGTCTTATTCCTATTAGTATAAAGCTCACATTTCACTTAAACGCTTTCGCTACTGGAGCAAAAACAAGTGAGATTCGATAAGGTTCGTTCGAAACGTGACAGTATGTGGTATGTTACTGTTTTAGTCACACTGTGTTATCTCAATCGTGCAACAAATGAACTATCAAAAAAACCCATCATAGGTTTTTTCTGTGTCTCATAGAGAGAGAGATTTATTCACAAAAATGCTTACAAAGTTACACATATTGAAAACGGCGACATCAAGTTGTAAGAAGTAAGCTATGGCATAATAGTAAGATGAACCCTTGATTTCTAAACTAGGTGTATTTACCAGTGACTCGTAACTTTGCTCAAACAATTTTTTTATATTATGGAGTTTCATCAAATAAAACTACACACAGCGGGTTTTTATTTCTGTTGTCTTGTTACAGAAAAGTAAACCAATTATTGGAAGTATTATCTGCAATTATCTGACATCGAATCCAGTGAGACGAATCTATAAAATAGAATAGTTTTTTTTTATTTGACAGATGCAATTTAAATAAAAAATGGCCAATTACTATTAATATAAATATATATTATAATACAATTATAAACAGTACAAAAAAATTGGCTTTTGTTCATAGTGTGGTCAAATGGGTCTCCGTCTCAGCAAGATGCCGCTCCCAAACATGATAGACAAACTCCCATCTACAATTCAATAGAGTGGAGCGATAGACCAGCGTGGTGCGGTGGTTAAAACAAAGGAACCCCTTATCTAGGGTACTTTGTTCACCCCTATGGAGGGTCAAATATGGTTTGAACAGGCGCCAAACTTAGCTATAAGTAAGCTGTAATATTTCAGAGTAGAGTTATTTAAGTTTACACTTTGTTTCAGAACATGTACATACAGGAGGCAACTGGAACATGTATTTTTCCGGACACAAGATCCGTTAGTTTTCGACAGAAGCAGGTAACGTATGCAGTTGTATGAAGCTGACCAACATTAAATAACGTATGTAATTAAATGAAATGACTCCGAGAAAATAAATCCGTTCCATTACAGTTTTATTAATTTTGTTTGTGAAGAAATCCACATTATAATTACTAAATTATATGTTATTCGGATTGCTAGCTATGTGCAGAGTTGCCAGTTACCACCGGGTGGGCCATCAACTCGTTCCGTAACATTGTCACAAAAATTTTTGAATTTACTATCTAGCTAATTATAGGTTACCTTAAATAAAACGATAAGCAATTAAGGTAGAATAGAGCAACTGCCATCCAATGCAATCATCTCATAATCTGGTGGAGAGGACTTGAGTCGTATTATTGTTGTCTATGGGCGGCGGTTACCACTTAACATCAGGTGGGCCGTCAGCTCGTACCTACATCACATAAAAAAATTACAAATTTAATAATTTTCATAACAATAAATTGTAAGCACTTAATGCTAAGCAGAGCATGGTAAATTGCAATCGGTAATTCATTTCGGTCACTTGCGATTTTATGGCACAATCTGATTAATCTGATAAACTTTGCTCTAGAACGCACGTTGACATAGTTCCTGGTTCATGACTCATTCATTATTCCTGAGTCATTAGGTTTATTTTCAACTAGCTGCTGCCCGCGACTTCGTCCGCGTAGAATTCGATTTTATCACGCACCCCTATTTTACCCATTGGAAAAGTAGCCTATGTTAATGCTTGTTACATCAGCTATCTGTCACTGAAAGTCCCGTCAAAATCGGTCCAGCCATTTCAGAGATTAGCCGGAACAAACAGACAGATAGACAGACAAAAATTTAAAAAAATGTTGTTTTGGTATATGTACCGTGTACATCCATATGCACTTAGTAAAAAGCGGTTATTTTAATATTACAAACAGACAATCCAATTTTATTTATTTGTATAGATAAGCATATTTTAATGTGGAAATTTACAAGTATGACATAACGCTGTGTTACATTTGTGTAGGTAGTTCGTAAATTAGTATTTTTTTATCAGAGATAATTTTGAGGCTATTAACTTATAATAAATCGAAAATCAGCTGCTTTATAGACTTATAAGTTTATCTTAAAATTTATTGTTCCAACTTATTTAAAAGAAAACTTTAATCAAAAACATGTTGTAGGTATGCCGGCCAATTTGTACGTAACACAATATTATACTTCGATCGATCATTGTAACACCAAACCAACGATTCCAAACACAAACAATAGAACTTGTTTTACAAACATACCAACCGATTGGGAAACAATAGCGCACATAATTCATCAGAAATACGAATGATCAGCATTGATCAATCGAGTTGAAATCTCAATCGATTTGTTACTGACGTGTGTAGGGTTGCCAGGTCATAAAACCGAAAAACCGGACAGAATGGCTAGTTTAGCCGGACATTTAGGCAAAAATCTCGAATTTTGTAGTCTTAGTATAACATGACAGTTTTTTTTTAAATTAAAACATGACTTTTTCATCATTATATCATACTATAATCATTTTACATTTTCATCTTCTTAAATTCTAATGAAACAGCAATAAAATTGAATGAATAAGTGTTCTTTATACCAACGTATGAGAAATGTAAAGAAACTGGCCAAATTTAAAAAGCCAACAAAGCCAGAATCCAACTAATTTGGCCGGACACGTAACCAAAAAGCCTGACTGTGTCCGGCATTATCCGGACGCCGGCAACGCTAGACGTGTGGAAGTACAGCAGAGATTTGTTATGATTGCAAAATCTCCAATCAGGTTTTGATTAGTTGGCTTCAATACTGGTTATGCAATAGTATCGGGTAAGATACGGATGTATCGATTAATTCAATAAATAAAACATGAAGCCGAGTTGGTCACGATCTCGATCAAAGCGGTTACAGGAAGCGAGTGCTAAAATTTCGATGAAAGCCCACAAAGAAACAACTAACGATAAAAAAACTGGTTGCTCTAAATAGTTTTTCAAATATGATACAAGCGACATGAAGCAAGGATGTTAAAGCATGCATATAAGTTTGAAAAATAATAATAATTAATCATTTATTTCAGGTGACAATGGACCATAGACACACTTGTTCTAAAATAAACATAATAGTAAGCTTTGAAAAGCCTTTCTAAAAAACATACCTACGTATACTTATGAAGTCGCTTCGCTTGTCTCTGGTGCAAGCTCTACTTTGGAAGCAAGAGAGATCTAAATTGACACGAAAGCAGTATTATGTAACATCCGAATATAGAGGTTAAAAAAAATGATAGTTTATAATATAGTAAATATTTATTTATAGACTAATGCTTGAATACTCATTCCAATTTTTTTATGTGATACATTTACGGGACGAGCCGATGGCCCACCTGGTGTGAAGTGGTAACCTCGGCCCATAACAACCAGTGCGACGTTGCAACTAGGAACGACAAGACCCAAGTCGCATCGCATGCGCCCGTAACTCTGAGACGTGTATCTCATGTGCCTGTAATTTCACCGGCAACCACACCTTTCAAACCGGAACACAGTAACGCGAATACGTTACTGCTTGACGGCAGAAATTGGCATGGTGGCAGTACTTCCCTGGCCGAAGTTGGCGAGAGTTCTACTGCTCTTAAAAGCCTGGCTACTAATGGATGATAACGAGAGATTCCAGCATGAAACAAGAATGTACTATTTACATATGAATTACGACAAATTGGTTACAATATCCGAATATATTAATAAAGATCAGATAAGTTTCCAGAGCGTTAAATGTGAACACGGCATAAGAACATTTAGCAAACTGACACTTAATGATACGTCGCTAACGACTACAGTGTGATTCATAATCTCTACTGTTGAGTTTAAAAAAGGAAGCTCTCCTTTAGGGGTTTCTTGCTGTTCTTCCCATGGAGGGTCGCATAGGGTTTGAACAGGCGTCAAAATTAGCGATAAATACGCGTGACCTTATGTTTTGAATATTATTGACGTTTCCAAGGCTTTGATGAATTCTACGAATATAACATTTTGACTTTAACTTTGACTTTAGTGAAATGAGAGAGAAGTGTTTACTTTTCTATCGCCGGACTAATGTTATATTGATTGCAATAAAAAAAACAGTTTAAAGTGAGAAGTTACAAAAGGAGGTTTTGACCCTATGCCCATTTAAAAACAGCAATGCAAATCAGACCTTCCCGTACGCAAGTATAGGAAGATCCAACTCTCATCGCATTGCGCTTGTCAACGAAGCACGGAACTTCTCATGCATGAAGGAAGAACAGTCAGTCAAAAGACCTAATTCTGCCAGCAAGCAGTAACGCATATGCATGACTATTTTCCGTTTGAAAGTGTGGTTACCGGTGAAATTACAGGTACGTGAGACATTAACTTTTGAGTCACGGAGGCAATGTTTCAACTTGGGTCTTCCCATAAGTAGAGAAGTACTGTTTCTGCCCGTAAAATGTTACCGCTTTAATTAGCTGGGCTATCGGCTTGTTACGTGTTTATTCAATTCTTTGGTTCTTTGCTCATCTCCCTTAAGGTGATACACCCTAAAACCTTAAGTCTAATATCTCCTGAATTTTCTGAAGAAAATCGTAACAATCAAACTTTTAAAACCAACATAACAATTAAACAAAGCGCCCAATTGAAGCTGCAATTAAGACAGTTAATTAAAATGTTAATGTGGGTCAAGATTATAACTATGTTTGTGCAACTGTGGCAAAGGTGCAGCCGCCAGTTCTGAATGAAATGAGCATTAGTTACTGTATTTTAATCATAATTTGCGATTTGGGTCACCATATGATAGGAATTATAGTCGTCAGACTAGTACCTAGATTATATCATATAGAAATAATATAATAATATATTAATAATATAATAACATAATGCGTTGTGTGAATTGTCCACTAATAGTGGACAATTCACACAACGCCATCTAGCCCCAAACTAGCAAAGCTTGTAACTATTGGAACCAGATAAGTGATAGAATACATATATATATGACTGGCCTCATAGCTCACTTGGTAGTAACGCTGCCTTCTGTACTGTAGGTTCGATTCCCACCCAGGACAAACATTTGTGTGACGTGATATTAGATGTTTGTTTTTTGTCTGGGTGTTAATATATAAAATATGTATATATTTACAAAAAAAGTATATATGTATCATATCAGTTGTCTGCCCATAGTACAAGCTATGATTAGTTTGGGGCTAGATGGCGCTGTCTCAATTGTCCAACAATTTTATTATTATATTATATGAATATAGTTAAACAAATACAAAGATAATTCCTAATACAGATGACACAGTTGCCTTGACCGTACTTAACCTCTTGAGAAACGCATAAGAATGCCGACAGACGTCTAGATTCACACGTCGGCGTCGTATCAAATTCACACTCACAGACTTTATATGGAGCGAGCGGAAGCTTCGCTACTCTACAGGACGAAAAAAAATAATATATTCTAATCAGTTGGTATTGAAGAATTACCCGGAGAAGTACTACCACCACACCTAGTAATCTGCCGGCCAGCAGCGATGCACTCGTGTTGCTGTGTTCCGGTGGAAGGGAGTGGGTGCCGGTGAAATTGCAGCCGCATGAGACGTAACATCCCCGTCTCGGAGTGATGGACGCAACGCAATGAGACTTGAGTCATCTCGTACTTTGGCGGAGGGACTTGAGACGTATTGCTGTTGTTAATGGGCGGTGGTTACCACTTAAATCAGGTGGGCCGTCAGCTCGTTCCGCCACTGAGTGATAACCTTTGCCCATAAGAGCAATATGACTTGGGTCCTCCGGTACTTAGGTACAACAAGACCCAAGTCGCATCTATGATGCACGTAACTCTGAGGTGAAGGTGGAAGATCTCAAATGCCTGTAATATCCTACCGCTAACACTATGAAACGTATCACTAGTTCTCGCGAACCTGTGAGGTGAAAGGATTAAAGTGGGCCTCAAAGAGGCTCCTTTCGTGCACCAAAAACTCCGCTGAAGTAAAATACCTTTAGGAAATTGTAGAACAATAACTTCTTCACTTAGTAATATTAGTAAAAACACAAATATAAAAATATTAGTTTAGTTTGGAGAAAAAAAAAATTGACTTTTACCGCCCAAGAGCGACCGTACCGCCAAACGACTGGGATGAAACGTATTAAAAAAAGTTTGTTCATTAACTCAGGAAATCTATTGGGACAAAGTTAAGCCAAAGTTAAATAAAACAGCGTTTGAATAAAAATATACAAAATCAAAGATCAGTTTGCTAGCACGGATTAAAGCACGCAACTGCACAAATCGGTTGAGATAGCGTGATAATTACCATCTGTAACTATCGATGGGAAATGATTGAATATCCGAATGTCGTAATTTCTATCGGAGAAACGGTTTTCGATTAATACGCGTAATGTATTGCGTAGTCTATAAACTAGTATCGATATGGGGTTGCATGTAGGACAAATTTCATTGCACGATTCGTTGTCGTCGATTTCCATAACATTTACCATGGCAGATATTTATCTACGGTTAGTAAACTATGAAATGGAAGAGAACTCTCTTGTATTGTAAAGTTCAAATTAAACACTCCAAAACGCGAAGGCTAAGAATAAGTATGTTAGGTACGATTTCCTATTCAATGCTTGTCTCTTGTCTAGTCTATGGTATTTCTTGATTTACCTTATAAATGCAAAGAATATTAGTGACAACAGTAAAAAAAAATGGTAACAGTATTCAGACATTAAAAAAAATAACATTGTAGACCAATGACATTCATTAGAATGTCATTGTTGTAGACTCAAGATTCTGAACGAAACTCTGATCTTAACGAATTTTCCTCGCCGCAGTCTTATAATCTCAATGGCCGGTGATAATTTTACCGAATTCGTTACTCGATTCGTCTTGCCTTAGAAGATGTGCAGAGGTTAACCAGACCGTTACAACGGTATTTATAACTTAAGATGCTGTGCCTCTACGAAATTCTCTCGTCTGGTACTTTTTATTGATTCTCAGTCAATAAAAAGTACTACGTCGAGCCAATCTACCATCTTAAATCGCCAGAAAAAGTCGAGCAGCTAACAAGCCATCACTAATTTTCAAAAACAACTAAAAATATACATACCTGTCAGTGACTTTTTTTCTTGTTTTTTCTTATACGATACCGTAATGTGAGATGTTTCATCCAGATATTTCTAATTTTATCTGAAATTTTTCAGTTACGCTTACATACTACTACTATTTATTTAACCAATTATCGGATAGAGCATACTGTCCATGTGGTGTGGTGGTAAACCATGCAAATAGCAAAAAATACAATCTGGTTCTACGACTTAGGTATGGGAATACACAAGTCCCATCGAACTGCGCCCCGATTGAATCTCTTTCCTGAAATTCACCAAAAAAGACACTCTTCAAATAGGAACGTAGAAACTCGAATGCATGATGACAGTACCTCCCCGCCGAACTTGGCTCAACTTCTACTGCTCCAAGAAGTCAACTTTTGCACGTTCAAAACAGCTTTCCTATCCTACCACCTTAATTTGCTTGAATTACCCAATATTTCTGGTGATTAAAGTGAAGTCAAAAACTTTATTTCTAGAGAATTCATAAAGTAATGGCTGATGATTGAATACATATCCAAAGCCTGTGTCTAATCGTTCGTGTAATACAACCTTTACGGTACATAACTCCGAGGTCTGGCAGTGACGAATGGATCATTGTTATTGGTCAGTTTGGACAGAACAGGTGCAAGGATTTTCTATTACGTTGATGATGAAACCAGGCGGTGGCAAATTCTCGAAAGCAATGGTAAGCCGTGATTAAATACCCGAAAATAATGTACACTTTTTGCTTCTGAAGGCTATAAACATAATAGGTTATCAGCAAATTTATATTGTTTAATAAATATTTTCAGTTTCAAATTCCAATGTTTTAAATATGGTTTAGCGCAATTTTAGGTTTTAATTAAGAACCAATTAAGTGTTATGATCAAGATATCTTATTTTATTAGGAATCTAGGATTTATTTTTGTCTTGTATAAACATTATAATTTCTACACATTAAAATTCTTTGAAGTGTTTGTCCAGAAAGTAGTACAATAGACAGTTTTACCTGAATAGTAATAGCTATATAATGTCTGTGGGTACAGACTGCCCGTGGAACGTAACACATGTACCTATGTTATAAACGAGTAACTGTTCGGAAATAACAAGAACCGTTTTCTTTTGATAACACTTGCGTTCGTGTTTTTCAAGCGCGATGTTTTATTGGATATTTGATGTTGCTAGTAGTCCCACGATGTATTTTAACTGGCCTTATAGCTAAAAACTAAAACATCTATGTTCGTTACACAAATGTTTGTCCTGGGTGGGAATCGAACCCACGACCTACAGCGCCGTGGGCAGGGTTACTACCAACTGAGCTATAAGGCCAGTTAAATTTATTATGCATTTGTTTATTATACTTAATTTAATTTCTTAATTTAATTAAAAGTAACGGTTAGGACTATTGAGTTGTTTAATGCCCTCTCTCAAAGGGTGGTAGTCTTAAATCGCGTAACAAAATCTGTGACTGACATTTTGCGTAAATATATACCAAATACCGTGAGAGTCATGGTCCTAAATAAATGCAGGTCCGGTCAATAATATGTTATTTTCCGTGTAAAATACAACTTCAATTGCCCGAAGCACATAACAGATGTTCTAAGTAACTGTTCTAAAATAAGCACCGTTTCTTTGATATACTCTTGCGTAATGTAGCGTTCTGTTATGTTGGAAAATATTTAATATGACCGAGCTATTTGTTACTTGCGTTGGTAACATTAGTTCGGTGTAATTTTAATATCGTTAGCATACTTTATAAATTAGCTTATTTATTAGACATTAGCCGGGATTATTTATTTGTGCAAGTCCGTCTGGTGTAATAACTACGTTTCCAAAATTTTTATTTCATTTAAGGAATATATAATTTATGTACTTGATTTGGTGTTAGAACGTATTTCTTGGCCGTAGCCCTCAGCTTCGTCACTGCATGGAAACCAGTTCGAGAATGCTTCTAACAGGTCACTGCGACAATCGAGTGAAGCTTTCGCATATAAATCTGATTTTATACCAGCTTTCTCCCGTTTTCTCGTAATGTTGATTGCAACATCTCTCTAATATTTTGTTATTTCCTAATCACTTCATTTGTAAAATAAATTTCGTCTTCCCCTCTTCTGTATAGGTTTATCTCAGAAGTTTATTTTGATATGGTTAAAATAATTCAATGATTAAAATTATCGAGAAAGGGAATATATAATTTACAAATGTTTCGTGCAAATTGGCTGAAATATGAAGATATCAACCAAGTCTGAAAGGAAGTGTCTTTCGAGAGCTTTCATCTGTGCTGTTGCATTCAAAATAACGATGGGAATATTTGATTTATTCCAAAAATAACTATAGTGTTCTAACCACTTCCCGTATTATACACAAGGCACAATGATAAATAAACAGCTGAAATAACATGTCTGTATAAAGAGTTTGTAAATAATTTAACTTATTCAGTAAGTAAACCATAGACAATTCAAAAAATGAGTTGGACGAATAAATTTACCCTTTCAACTATGAATACAAAACGGATGTCGTGTTTGGGGGGCCACGTTGCTCGCGTCCGTAGGTGATAACCCTTTGAATCCCTGTGTCCCCCGGGTGGTGCGAAAGGAGCAACCAAGTCTAGCTCAAGCTCGTGTCCGGTGGAAGGGAGTGGGTGTCGGTGAAATTGCAGGCGCATGAGACGTAACATCCCCGTCTCGGGGTTCTGGACGCAATGCAACTTGAGTCATCTCTTACTTTGATGGAGAGGGTTTGGGTCGTATTGTTGTTGTCTATGGGCGGCGGTTACCACTTAACATCAGGTGGGCCGTCAGCTCGTTCTATTACCAATATCACATAAAAAAAAAGATTCTAAATTCGAAAATGGCACTCATCACACACGGCACAGAGTCGCAAGCTCATTCAACCAACAAGGTGAGAGTATAACCTTGTTGCACGTAAGAAAGCGGAATCGAGACACCGCGCGCCAATTACGAATACGAACAGAAGCAAAGGTGAAATCACATCGTCTTGATACACGTGATAACGCTTCTTTAGAAATACTTTATAATTTCACACCTGGTATATCACAAGGTGAAACTGACGTTTGGTGGGTCGTATAATGATCTAATAAGAGTAGATAATGTAGATATTAATGTGGGTTTTCATTCTGCTGGTAATAATATAATAAAAATATATATTATATATAGAGCACCAATAAATATTGCGCTTACAATGTGCTCATTACCAGGTGACTCAAAATATGAAAGGAAACTCCGTTGGGAAACCAGAAACTAGAACCAAAATGTCGAAGGTACATTACGTTAATTCTGCCTCGATTTTAGCTTATTCACAAAGGTGTGGTTGCAGGTGAAATTACAGGCACATAAGAAGTTCCACCTTCACGATGTGATTTGGGTTTTCTTCTACTTAAGTAGGGGAGGGTACAAGCCGTATTACTTGTTATGGGTAGAGGTTACCACTTAGCGCCTACATGGTCAACAACATTAAAAAACACTAATAGAGATTAAATTGGTGTCTTGTAGTTGGAGTATGAACTCAAATACATAAATACACTACTACTACCCGATTCAAAAATAAGAAGTCCTACCTAAAAACCTAGACTTTGATTAGTATTCAATTGCAAACGCACACCTTCCATAAATAGGTAACGTGATCATGACCTAACTCAATGACAACGTTGTATCTGATTACATCAATATTACTGACGTCGGTCGAATTGTGAATGGCCTCATAGCTTATTTGGTAGTAACCCCTTCTGCGCTGTAGGTCGTGGGTTCGATTCCCACCCAGGACAAACATTTGTGTGACGAACATAGATGTGTTTATATATATATGTATTTACAAAAAGTATATAAGTATTGTATCAGTTGTCTGGTTCCCATGACACAAGCTATGCTTAGCTTACTTTGGGGCTAGATGGCGCTGTGTGAAATGTCCAACTGATTTATTTATTTATTTAATTACCTAGTGTGTTATGATTTTACACAGCGGGTTTTGAAAGATAAAAGTTATTGCAGATGTGAAAACGGATATGTATTTATTTAAATAACTGACATATAAGAAATCTAATGTATCTTATTCATTGATTATACATAATTAGCATGTTGTATATTATGTATCATCATAATAACGAGTGGTTGCCGGTGCATAAGCGATTGTATAGCAATTTCCTGTCGAAATAATCTGTAAACTAGATCAGACGCGAGTGGAGTAACGGTGTACTTGCATTCCTTGGACTAGCCAAGGCTGTGTTCCACATTCATATTGTTTTTTTCTTATAGTAACGGAACGAGCAGACGGCCCACCTGGTGGTAAGTGGTAACCTCGGCCCATAACAACCGATGCGGCTTGGGTCCTCCCCTACTGGGTACAAGACCCATCGTATGCGCCCGTAACTATGAGACGTGTACGTGGAATGTCTCATGTGCCTGTAATTTCACGGGCAACCACACCTTTCAAACCGGAACACAGTAACGCGAATACGTTACTGCTTGGCGGCAGAAATGGGCATGGTGGCAGTACTCCCCCGGAGGAACTTGGCGAGAGTTCTACTGCTCTTTGAATGTGAATTATATGTCACATATTGTGCTTGTGCTCAATGCAGTATCGAAAGGGTTTAGCCACATCTTACTGGATTTCTGTGATTAATACCAGCTTCAATGAATTTTTACGAAGAAAATAGTAGGTTTTCGCACTTAGGGTATTATAGTTGAAAGCGTCCGTGGAATAATCATAGTTCATTGTTCATTTATTAATAACTAAAGTTACAAATCAAAAAACTTAATATGAAAATAAAATTACCTAATAATAACTAACAAATAAAATTAATCAATGATAGGTTAAAATCTTAACAATGAAATCTAAGTTAACTGTAGTTAATTTACAGAAAAAATACATTAAAAAATTATGAATGTATTAGTTAATTTCAGTTAGTAGATAGTAATTTAATAATCACTGGACGATAAAAATTGGGTGCAAACCTTATTTTCCCATTTACTTCATTGTTCATAAAAATAAAAACCTAATTTGTGCTGAATCACGTATTGATTCACACCATTATACTGAAAAAGTTCATTACCCCACGGAACAATTATTTATGTTCCGTTCTTAATTACTATTGAAACATTTAACACTATAAATCAAATATTCTTCATTACTATTGTTTTAACCGCGAAGACTGTTATGTAGAAGTCAGAATGTAATTTTAAACTTTTAGGCATGTTAGGAGGATTTTAACCATCTCAGATAGACGTATGAGAGACTAAAGGTAAAGCAAACCAAATAGTCCAGTCCCCATGATGTGACTGTGAATACCACGTTCTCAAAACGGTGAAGGAAAACATCGTGAGGAAACAGAGATTTCCTAAAACTAAAAATTCAAAGACATTTGTCACGCGCACGAAAGGAGACTAATTGAGGTGCACTATTTTCATCACAGTGGTCGAGAAAACCAGAACTCGAATAGTAGTATGACATGAAGATGTGATGTCTCATGTGTTTGCATACATGATAGTCGAACTAAGTTATATAGTTGTAATAGTTAAGCAATAGTTTCCTACCGTGTAGCAAGCGCCGCCCGGACGGAACGGGCCGCATTGTTTCACTTATCTGCCCGCAATCCAATCTGGATTAGTGATGTCGATGGGCTGGGTTTCGCTTTTTACATAGTTTTAGGAGTAATTGAGAGATTGACCATTGTTTTTACTAGCGAAGTATTGCGCAAAACTTGCTTAGAAATGTCGGGGATGAATTCAAACAACCCTTAAACCCATTTAGCACAGTACAAGTTCTGCAGGCTTCCGATGATTTGATGGCTCCAAACTTCTCAAAGAGATGATTCTTTTCAGTGTCGTTTTTGAAGCTAAAAGCTTGCTTGAAGTGGGATTGGGCAGTCCATGTGCGTCTGGATGGAGTCGTGAGTGATATAGCGAGCAGCAGCAACAAGCCTCCAGGGGAGCATTAGCCTTTGCCATTGGGATTCTTAGCCAAAAGGTTCCGTGCGGCGCGGCGGCCCGTGATGCACGTGATGTATACAGAACCCAGAAAACTCTTCGCCAACGGTAGTCAAGGTAAGATTGTTACGTCACCATTCAATATAGGTACATTGTAAACAACCTAGTCGCATAACTGACACTACAACCTCGTAATGAACTTCAATTAACTGTTTCAAAGTGCATGCAAACTCATTTCGCATTGATGGGAAATAACAAACATATAATTAACTGCTTTATTATGCGTCGAATGATTGGTTATCGAGTATCTGAAATAGAGTTTATTTCTGTATTCATGGAAAAATCTATAATTTCGCAAACATGTTTATTGGTTTGTCCTTTTATATTTATAGATAAGTAGGTTTTGCCCGCGGCTTCGCTCGCGTTAAAGTAGATTTTGTCAATAAATTCAGGTAAGTAAGTAACAGTAAGATTTCAGGTTTTCTTCTGGGATACAGGTCCCTTTTCTGTACTCCAGACATCATGTTGCAATATTTTTCATATCTATAGGTCGAGTTGTTATACCGGACTAGCGTCTAAAAGTTATTTTTATATCCCTTGGAAACAATACTTTGAAAAACAGGGTGTACAAAAAAGGACGCAGGTACCCTTTGTAATGTGACAACGTGTTAGCAAAATTTCATGATGACTGATGTTGAAAGAAAAAGGAAAGAAATAAATATATTTTATTTGTGGAACTTAGTTTATACAGAACATAAACAAAAGGCACAAATACCGAACTAAATATTAATCATTTATACATATTCTATAGAATTTTGGTTGAGTAGTAAAAGCACAAAAGCTTAACAAACATAAAAACAAACTCACATTTATTCAATTATATCAATTTATTAGAATTTTTATCAATTGTGAGGATTGATGTTTATTTAGTGGAAGCATTATGCTTCCACTTTCATAATGCGAACAGCTCAAGAGTGGAACTCCTTGCCTGCGTCTGTATTTCCCGAGAAATATAATCTGGAGGTCTTCAAGAGGAGAGTGAATAGGTTCCGACTAGACAAGCATGCTACATCGTAGACCACATCGTCACTTAACATCAGGTGAGATTGCGGTCAAATGCTAGCCTTTCGCAAATAAAAAAATTGCCAAAAATAAATTGCGTGTCTCATAGTTTTTGTCCGCTGGTCAGTTTTCGTGTGCTGTTAATGCTGTATTGTTCTTAGCTTCACACGTCCGCTGATCGAAAGGCAAACGGACAAGACGGTGCATTTTATAAATGATATTGAATTACTCCACTTTATGGCTCATTGTTACAGAGATCAAGACTAATGTTGTGTACAAATATAACGAACGGGGCATTCTGATCTCGTTTCGACGTCTGTCCGTTAGTTGGTTGAGGGGACTGAGGGCATGAGAACTAGAGTTTGATTACATCCAGTTTTTGCATATAACTTAAAGTTAACTTTAAAGTAAAAAACTGAAGTTGCAAGGAATTATTGTCATCTCTTTCCATGTATGAGACAAAGAAAGGGAGAGCAATTTTCAGGCAACTTCAGAAAAGATCCTCTGTGCCTCTTTCCCAATTGTACAGTGTATTCTTTCCTTAGCATGAACTTAGTTATCGAGGTAACGCATAAAACCTTTGTGGAGCAATCAAAAGAGTATCGGATGTTATAAAACTGTTTAGTACCCAACAAACCTCTTTTAATTTTGGTTGCCAGCATTCGCTAAATGCAAACGCTGACACAGATTATAATTATTATTACTTTGTATTACAAATGGTGTGAGAATAGGAGACAGATGATGGTCGTTTCGGAGACCTTGTAAGTTGTGAGAATTTCTTATTATTGGGCACATTTTACCGCTACACGGCCCGTTTGCTTACATATAATGTTTTAAGCAGCTTTTGTGGGCTAACTGAAGAACTGACACGCTTTTGGAGACAATTGGATACTTGGGAATGTCCCTTTCTCTCGCTATTATAGCTAAATAGAATTATAAATAATTTCGTGCCATGAACACATTGTTATCATAGAAAAATATTAGGAGCTTCTTTAAGACAGGAAGTTGGTTGAGATTACCTTAACAATGTTAGTATGTGTCACAGTAATCTTGTTATAACAACGGACGGAAAAAACGTTATGTTGTAGGAATGCCAATATTTACTTTTCCTTTATAAAAATTGTTTATTTTTGACAACAGAATCCATATTCTTATTAAAAACAAAATTAAAATTTCAAATTAAATGCAAAAACAAAATCAAAAATCAAAATAAAATAAAATAAAAAAATAAAATATAATAATTTACCAAGAAATATAAGGAAAACTGTTAGAAATACAATTATTTATTTTTTTTACCAAAAGTTGGACTGCTTGGTATTTCACTAAACCGAGTTATGGGTGTCTTCACTAATAGCACAAACCACTAAATAGAGCAAGATGATTTCGACAACGACTTGGATTCAAAACCACGATCTTTAAATCAAAAGCCCACCAAACCCACAACTCAAAATCGTTAAAAATTTCGGATCCACGCCACATTATCATATAAAATTTCTACCGCTTTATGTTTTTTTATAATGGACAAATCAACCGTGAAACGTGTTCCGATCGTAACAATCAACCACTTATACAAATTATGTCGGCATAATACCATATCGGACGGATGTTGGGTCGTTTCGGTTTCCCCTCACTGTTTTTGGTGGGACATCGACATAATAAATATTATAAAACCAGAGTTTTGATTGCGGAACAACAAATTTTTCGGTATTAGTGCGGTATTAACTAATTGTAATATTAATGAACATTATTATTATTAAATGTTTTAGTCTTAAGTGCTTTTGTTAAATGTTTTTCTTTTCTTTTTGATGTAGTCAAATATTTTTTCTTTCTTTCTTTATATAGATCTTTATATATTGTGTGTTCGTTGGGGGTTTAAATTCCCAATGGAACCTCTAATCGGGATAATAGCGGGACTGTTAGGAATAAGCCCTTAAAATGAAACAAAAAGCCCGCATCAGTACTTTCTAAAATTTGTTCCCTTCAATTAGGGAAAGGCCTTGCATTGCGAATTAATCAGTTTACGCGAGAACTTTACTCTGTCAATTCCTAAATGCTCCTAATATTTGATTTGGATGGAGTTAAGCCTTTTAAGAATATGTATAAAAGTATCACCTGGTACGTAGCAGTACCCACATCGGAAGATTGAGTCAGCCAGTTAGGCATTAGTAAGCAATGTATAAACATTTCCTAGAAATATTGATTAATGTTTACAGTATAATATTTCTTTGTATGACGTAACAATACGATCATCCCACGGATTCCAAGTTCATAGATCATTATTAAAATAATAGTTTCTGCTAGTGTGACTTGGTTTGCGTAGGCTAAGCAAATGCATCAGGATTAACAGTTTTATTTTATTTAATGAAGTTATGGAATGCGACGATAACCCAGCAAAATATTAAAATATAAAAAGAAACATACTTGATTGGCCTCATAGTTCAGTTGTTAGTGACCTTGCCTTCTGGACTGTAGATCGTGGGTTCGATTCCCACCCAGGACTAATATTTGTATGACAAATATAGATGTTTGTTGCGTCTGGGTGTCTGTATATATGTATATATTTACAAAAAGTATTTAAGTATTATATCAGTTATCTGTTCCCATGATAAAAGCCATGCTTAGCTTACTTTGGAGCTAGATGGCGTTTTGAGAAATGTCCACCAATATTTATTTATTTATTTATATTTATCAGCCGTGAAATTGAACTCATTCAATTGAAAAACAGTCTAGACCTTTTCCAGTACGTACTGAAAATAATTTTTATATGAGAGAAGATTCCACATTTCACACATGCGATCATCAAGTTGGCTACGGATTCGCTGTGGTAATTCTCTGGAAGGCAAGAAAATCCTGTATCTCTGTATCGTCTGTGATAGGTATAAAACAAAGGTATTTTTACGAGCCAAGATTGCCGTAATTAAAGCGCACCATTGACCTTACATTTAATTCACATAGTTTAGCCAAGGACGTTAAAACCACGAACATTTTTCAATAAAACTTAATCATTTTATTTCCGGTTTACTTCAAATCCAATTTTGGATTTTATTGCTATCGAATTATTATTTATTGACGGCAATTATTTATGTCAAATCAGATTAGAATCTAATATATAAAATTCTCATGTCACATTGTTTGTAACCAAACTCCTCCGAAACGGTTTGACCGATTTTTATGATATTTTTTTTGTATATACGGTAGGTCTGAGAGTAGGACGTAAACTATTTTTCATACCCCTAAGTGTCCACAGTTCATAAGGGTGGTCCACACCAAAAATTTTATTATTTTTTGGTCATTTTTTTATTTATTTTATGATTCAGCATCAATAAATACATATAACCCTAAATTGTCACCCTTCTTTACCTATATGTTCAAGGAGCGATTAACGTTGGTATCACGAGTCGTTCATGAGCTAATATTGAGCTTGACTTTATTTTATACAACAGTAACGTAACAGTAACGACCCGACCACGACACGGGCCATGTAAGGTTTACTTTGTAGAACATTTATGATTCACGACCACGCTGTAATGCAATTGTCACGAAAATGAAATTCACGTTGGTGACTAAACGTCCACTACAAGCGTAGTAAGTATATAACTGTGTTGTATATATATATTTTTTATGTGATTCTGGTGGCGGAACGAGCTGACGGCCCACCTAATGTTATGTGGTAACCGCTACCCATTGACAACAACAATACGACTCAAGTCCTCTCCACCAAAGTACAAAATGACTCAAGTCGCATTGCGTTGCGTCCATCACCCCGAGACGCGAATGTTACGTCTCATGCGGCTGCAATTTCGCCGGCACCCACTCCCTTCCAACGGAACACAGTAACACGAGTGCATCACTGCTTGGCGGCAGATTAACAGGTGCAGGCCGCCAAGCTTACTGCGTTACTGTATGCCGGTTTGAAAGGTGTGGTTGCTGGTGAAATTACAGGCACATGAGACATTCCACCTACACGTCTGCTTGCGTTGTGAGTTGCAGGCATACGATGCTACTTGGCAAAAGTTGAATTTGAAACCAGTTCTTTCGTTCCGTAATATATCGGATTAAAAAATAAGAAAGTCAAGTGATGAGACAGCAGCTCAAGGAAGTAATAATAATACAATAATATAATAATAATAAAGTGGATATTTCACACAGCGCCATCTAGCTCCAAAGTAAGCTAAACATAGCTTGTATTATGGGAACCAGACAACTGATATAATACTTAAATACTTTTTGTAAATACATACATATATACAGACACCCAGACGCAACAAACATCTATATTTGTCATACAAATATTAGTCCTGGGTGGGAATCGAACCCACGATCTACAGTCCAGAAGGCAAGGTCACTAATAATACTTATATACTTTTTTTGTAAATTCATACATATTAACACCCAGACACAGAACAAACACCTATGATCGCCACACAAATATTTGTCCTGGGTGGTAATCGAACCCACGACCTACAGAAGATAGGGTTACTTCCAACTGAGCTGTGAGGCCTGTCAAGGCATAAATAATTTCCAATACTACCTAAGCTTTAAAACTAATATTATATACCACACGACGAATTGCGCAAACACAGCAACAGCACTGAGCCGAGTTACCTTCACACGCATTGTCGATTTGTCGCGATGGCACAGACCTTCCTATGTTTCCTTGGGCTGAATGATACTGGAATTCCTGTTTAGAAATTACTGCAATTTACTACACTCAGTCGTATCGCAGTTGTCTATGGGCGGCGGTTACCATTTAACATCAGGTGGGCCGTCAGCTCGTTCTGGAATTACATTACAAAGCACTAGACATACTTTCTTTTTTTTAATGGGAATCAAGTGATGAAACGAGCTGACGCCCCACCTGATGTTAAGTGGTAACCGCCGCCCATGGACAGCAGCAATACGACTCAAGTCATCTCCACCAGAGTAAGAGTGGACTCCCACAATGTGATAAAGTTACGGAACGAGCAGATGGCCCACCTGGTGTCCAGTGGTAACATGTGCCCATAACAAGCAATACGACTTGGGCCTGCCCTACGTAGGTGCAACAAGACCCAAGTAGATGTGCCCGTAACTCTGAAACGTGAAGGTGGAATGACTCATGTGCCTGTAATTTCACCAGCAAATACTATTTGGCTACTACAACTATTAATACAATGTATTAATGACATAACTAATACATGTTTCTTTACATAGTGCGGCTCATCGCAATACATATGTACGTTGAATACATAATGACAGCGCAATCTCGGTCCCGCTATCCGCTACTATCATTACTACGGCCGTTGCAACGCACAGTACGGTTCTCTGTACTATGTTACGACAGCAGATGGACTGTATTTTGCGATTTGTCAAGCGTCACCAATGGTTGGCACATAATTATATGGTTGATTTGCTTTTTGAAGAATGGTGAAAAAGTCATCAGTAAGTACTGACGAAAGGATATGAAATTGTCGATGATTCTGTAAACAAATAGATAAACAATTAGGTATATTAGAAGTAAATTGCGTTGTGTCCATCACCCCGAGACAGGGATGTAACGTCTCATGCGGCTGCAATGATGGATGGTTACCACTTAACACCAGGTGGGCCGTCGGCTCGTTCCGTAACTTTATCACATGAAAAAAAGTTCACTGTATCCGTATGTAACCCGCAAGGCTGCGTGCTTATATACTGATGCATCGTTTCTGTTACAATATTTGAGATGAAGTCAGCTAAGCCGCTAAGCCGCTGTAAATTATTCCAACGTCCTAGTTGGGCAGATAAACACAGCGCCACGACTAATGACATCATCTGATGAGAATTTCCGGAACTAAATAAACGCATCGCGATCAATCATATATTTTAGACTAGCTGTTGCCCGAGACTTCGTCCGCCCCTCGGAAAAGTATCCTAAGTTACTCCTTGTTACATTTTTAGATAACTTAATTTTTATAAAAAAAAATGCCTTGAATTTTGTTACCTTTAGGTATTATATCTCGCTGTCTTAAATCCATTGTGATTTGATTATTGTTTCAGGCAGTTGAATTAGTTCAAATTTCGTCGGGTAAGTTCTGCCCCGTACCTATCTCTGGCGAAAAAGCAGTAACTTATACGCATTACTTACAAATGCCAAAGTTATGGTCACCTAACCAAATACTCGCAATCCTGAGCATTGCTTAAAAATGTTATGTGATTATAAGTAATTGTTATTGGTTTGGTCTGGGTGTTATAACTGTGACACGGGGAATATAGAGGTATCTTGTGTCTGCGGAAATGTTATCTGGTGGGTATTAATTGAGCAATTATATTTACTCTGAAACTGTGTTTAGACAGGTACACCAAAGCAAACTTACGAGTTACAAGGCAACCAGTAATGACTTAAACAATAGGAACTTTGTTAATAACTTCGTGCTTGACCAAACTTGGTAATGATAATCCATGATTACATTCAATAGCCATTCAAATTACGAGAAATCGTGATAGTCTTAGTAAGAACTGCCCGGAGACAAGAAAGTATGATGGCCACGCGATTGGGGGACTGTTCCCGTTGTACACGACCTGGGGTCACCCTCTAGGGGACAGCGGGGTAAATAGTTTCAATGTCCCCCCACTGGGGGGCAACAAGACAAAATATGTTACACTGTCCACCATGCATGTGGGTTGACAGTGGGAATGATTAACTGATTGATCACTTCAGACTCTTTCCGACAGCTATGTTTAAAGTTGGTATCAGCCAAACACAGCAACATTTTAGACTATTCTGTATTTGATAATAGTTGCCCTGATTACGAAGCTAAAGACCCCATGTTTAATCCTAGGGCCCGAAAAACATTCGTATCTTGAATTATGAATGCATAAAATTATCCTCGGCCCACGGAAAAGGAATCCTATTCAAGATAAAAACAGGCGAAGCCGTCGCAAAGTCGGTAGTAGACGCAAAAAGAGCGACGAGTCACGGGGTTCGATTCTCGGCCGGGGATTTTGGATGATAATGTTTGTGTGTCTCCATGCTACCTGTGACACAAGATAAGAGTTTGTAAGCGATTGCTAGTTTTTGTGCTAGTCATAATACATTATGGTGGTTAGGTAGGTAGGTAGGTACTGGTAGATAACAAGCGACTTTGCATGTATGATAAGTCATTGACCCGGTTAGAAAGTATGCAGCTTATTACACTCTAGTATTGTCGTATAAATTATGGCTTTGCAAAAGTTGGCTCAAGGTAATTCTTGGTTATTATACAATGTCTGACTGTAAGCAATTGTCTATTCGTTTTGTAGACACAATTTGGAAATTAATTTATTCATTAATTTTATACTATTACGACGCGTGCTTGAAAGAAAAAAAGAAAAAGATTTTTATTTACCTTACGAACAAAAATATAATGGTTAATCCTATGTGATTTTAAATTGTTGTGCGTAGCACAGCTAAAGGCAAACATGGCTTTCGCTCAGAATTTTGTTGGATCCACACTGATGTGTGAAGCCAGCGCTGGTTTTCAGCGGAAACCACATGCTTATTATTCAGGTTATCTGTCAGATCATTTTAGGACAAGAGCAGTCATTCTCATTTTTTTTTTTATTTGCTGTAGGCTACGATTTGAACGCTATCACAAAGTGACATGTCCCATGATACAAGCTGCTTAGCTTACTTTGGGGCTAGATGGCGCTGTGTGAAATTCTTTATTTATTTATTTATTGCCATTGTCAATACCGAATTTGGTTTTCATACATTAAAAACAGTAAAACATGTGGAATATATTTTAAATTTGTCAAATCCTTCGTGTGCAAGGCGTAGCAAGCTATAACAGATTTCCGATTTATGTATCTTTCGGTTTGTTAGTACTAGATAAATTAAAGTCAACAAATCTATGAAATAAATCTGTTAATTAGTACGTAATCAGTGCTCTAATATATATCAAAACTTGCAAGAAATAAACAGAGTGAAATGTGAATTTATAATAAGTAAACTAGATCAGATTAACTTCAAGGCCAGACGTTTAAAAAAATAAAAAAACAACACCGCTGATAATACATATAACTCAAAAATTTGCGCAAAACCCCGTTCAACATATTCTGTAGTTTATTGAACGAGATTTATACCGTCGGTACAAAGAAACTTAAGGATCCTTCGCAAACTTATCGAGACTTAACTACTAATTACTCGAAACATTAATATTATCATTCGGTATCAAGTCATTTGCTTAGATAAGCAATGCTTGCATTGGGAAAATAAGCTAGCAGGATCTGAGCATTTCTTTTCGAATATGACTTTGCTGGTTCACTATACTAATATATCTATTCGAGTCACTGGTTCTCTCTGAGTGCGCCTCAAAGAGGCTCCTTTCGTGCACTTGCTACATGTCTTAATTTTTTTTATTCTAGGACATGTCGGTTTCCTCACGATGTTTTCCGTCACCGTTTTGAGAGCGTGGTATTGCACATAAATCTTTCAAGCTAAAAACTAGGTGCACGTCGGGATTTGAACCGGCGACCTCCGGATTGCTCGGGGTCAGTACCCATCACGCTACAATACTAATAAATTCTTGTAAGCCTTTCAAGATTGGTTCTCCCAATTCTTGAAGCCACAAATTCACAGTTTCCTGTACAAGGTACAACAAAGGTCAACAGTTCTCGTGAATGCTACAAGATGCCAATAACCATCGCGAATCCACACTGACTCATCACTGGGGTCAACAACACGGACTTATTGTTTAAAGTGTTTTTGCTGAGTCCATTTAATAGTACCAAATTGAATTGTGGCAAAAAGTGCATCAATTTTGGGGTAATTGCTGAGATTCAAGTTCGTTTGGATGCTCTTTGGAAATGCTGGTACAAGACTTTTGAATATAAATCAGCAGCTATGTCTGATGTGAGGAATGAAATTACTGGCTCAAGAGACATTCCACCTACACGTCTCAGAGTTACGGGCGCATACGACGCGAGTTGGGTCTTGTCGTACCTAGTAGGGGAGGACCTAAATCGCATCGGTTGTTATGGGCAGAGGTTACCACTCAACACCAGGTGGGCCATCGGCTCGTTCAATAACTGTATCACATTAAAAAAAACTAGTCAGGAGAGTTTCCTTAGAGGAAATTATCTAATTGGCAAGTGTCAACAATATCTACCCTGTCAGCATGTGGTACCTACATAAAATAATAGTTTTAGTTATTATTTTTATATTATTTACCTATGTGAAAAAGTTAAAAAAAGAGCAGATGAGCCACCTGGTTTTATGTGGTAATCTCTGCTCCTAAGAAGCAATACGACTTGGGTCCTACCCTACTTAGGTAAAAACAGAACCAAGTTGCATGTGCCCTTCACTTTGGAATGTGAGAATTTTCTGTGAAGAACATAAATGTTTTTGTCTGAGTGTTATAATAATAATGTTTATATGATCATAATAACAGCTTAGCTTAGTTTGGAAATAGATGGCGCTGTATGAAATATCCAACAATATTTATTTATTACCACCTTAGTGAACTTTTAACTTCATATTCCATTAAAGAATATAAAAAAATAACATTAAAGTGAAGTCTAAAAGGTATTCAGTCATACAAAAAGCTAGTTTGATTAATATACCTCAAAACGGATGATGCTCGTTTTTGCTGCAGACAAAAACTGCACTTCACAAAGCAGTTTAGCTTAATTTTTATATTATATTATATATATAATAAATTTATACATCTTTTTTAACTATGACGCGTTGACCATACAAAAAATTACAACTAATTAAGTTGGAGGTAGTTTAAACTTAATATATTAGCTAACCACGAAAGTGATAACGCTGGTATTACTCTTATATTTATGCTAGGATAGGATGTTCCTTTGTCACTTTTGACATGGAAACATAACATTCAAAAAATATCCGCCTTGATAATCTAAATCAAACCCAAGAAATTTGTGTGTTTATGATTATTTATATAATATCGTATATGATTTTAAACACACATATCAGTAATTCAGGACCCTTTTATTTAATATTATTTTTAATAATGGAACTAAAGTGAAATTACTATCACAAAACAAGTTTTCTAATACAACGTACCTCACAAAAGACCGGGCAGCGAGCAACGGTACCACAAACGTCGAACCCGAGACAAGCCTGCACTGTACCACTACACAACTGTTAACACTTCCAACACAAAAGCAAAGCGATATCGAGCCAAGTTTCAGTCTTATATCGATTATTTTTCGTTCGAATCGATAAATGTCGATAAGTTTATTACTTCGCCATCAGAAAACCAGCCGCCGCACCGCGCAAACTCGTACTGAGTCAGTGACACTGCGCATGTGTGTCTCTCTCTCTATCTAATTGTGACTAATCCCAAGCAACAGAGCGAGATCACCGATCCTTGGAATGCGCTAACATAGTTCAGTAGCATGCGTAGGCGTCTCGTCGTCAGACGGGGCTTTCCTGCCTGTTTGAGAGGGACGGAAACAGAAGTTAGCCCGCTGAGGTTCACGGTGAATATGTGTGGCAACGGTGCGTAGAAAATAATGCGAAAAATCAGGCTTTCATTGTTAAGGCGAGGCGATTCTTCAATTTTAATCTTTAATTTAATTCGTAATTGTACCGTTTTTGATGAAATTTCTAGAGAGACCAATCAGATAGTATCCTAATCCGTTTATAAATGACGGAGTGTTACCTCAGCGGTAACATACATAAAAAAATACAACCGAATTGAAAATCCCCCAAAAATTAATTGTACTTTGACTTCGAAGCAGTGCAACTGAAAGAATTAAAGATTCCGAGTTTTAAAATGTTGCTTGTAACAATATCTCATACGAACGAATTTAATATACTGGGGACGTTTCCAATATGACTACGTAGCTTATTGAATAATGTCTGATTATTAATACGCCTAATTTCTGAAACAAACAATGATTTTGCTCATTTTAGACTAAAATTGTAATACTGGAACTTTATTTATATAATTTATGTAAGACTGCAAAGAAAATACGGATGTCTCCATGTTTCCCAAATTGACCTACCTTTTGAATCTGCACTTTAGCGCCTGGCCTCACAGCTCAGTTGGTAACGCTGCCTCCTGCTCTGTACGTCATTGGTTCGATTCCTACCCGGGACAAATATTTTTATGACGAACATAGGTGTTTGTTGTGTCTGGGTTTTTTAAGTATGTACCTATTTACAAAAAGTGAACTTAATAAAATTCCGTTATTATAAAAATAACTGGACAAGGTGCAATTTACAATTACTTTCATAGATACGTTTTGACTTTAAGCGCTGCTTGACATCAAAACCAATTTAATAAGATTTAAAAAAACTTCCACTTAAATAGCCTTACATTATCATATTAAGCCATTTTAAACTCTAGTTTTTAGTATGATAGCGATCCTTTTACTGTAGCATTTGCAACTTGAAAAATCTAAACCAGCTATCGATATGAAGTTAGTCCCAAGTATAGCTGGCAACGTCGCTAACATTCAAGTTTGCTGTGAAGTTAACGACAAATAGCCAGTTTGCGAAGTGTTTGTAAGCGGTAGGCTGTGTCGCTGTGAGATGCATTTATTTGCATTTTTATTCATAAATCTGAGCGTTTTTTAATAAATTCTGTCGAAATGCTAGGGGGAGAGTATACGCTTGAGTTGTGTAATGTTATCCACGCTGGACAGGTGAGTTATACATATTTTTAGTATTTTGTACATAATGAGTTGAAGAGAATGGGAACATAAAATATTTTTCACCTCAGTACGATTTTTGAATCGGTCTGAAATTCTTTGCAAACCCATTGTTAATTTTATGACATTTTGTTAATATAGATATAGAAATATTTATAATTTTGGAAGTTTGGAAGCTTTTTGTTACTAATCTAATTAGTGCAGTATTTAATCTTATTTATAAAAAACTGTTTTGCACTGTGTAGTCAAACTATATTACTTTCCTATAACAAAGTAATTATATCGTTATTAATCTTTTCATAACCGATCAAGGCATGGGTCTCGTTGAAATCTTTTGTATGGACTACTTATCGTTGTCGTATGTCTCCACTGAGAATATATGGACAGTATCTACTCTTGAATAGCGAGATTGAACATACTATAATAACGCGAGGAGATCAATCACTATAACTATTTACTTACTGTTAATTAATTTATTACTATTAAAGGTATTGATATTTTTAATTTCCCTCAAATTTTTATTCTAAGCTACATGCATAGCTTCCTTTATTTATACGTTATTAATGCACAATATTTGAGCATAATTTCTGGAACAAAAATTAAATAAAAAAATAATAACCATTCTGGATATATGCCTGCTATTGGATACGATATAGCGACACATTCCGTAGCTCCTTAAAAAATTAAACCCCAGAAGTAAAGGGCGCGTTACTCTAATAAAAAAAAGTGCGAAATTATGTTGCATTCTCAATGTATTTTTTTATTCGTGTAATAACGAATGTTTTATTTTTTGCAATGATAACACTAACCCGGTAAAGGTTTTTTACGAAGTACAATATAAAATAGTTCCTGAAACAATGTAATATCGTTGAGAAGAAAAAAACATTTCGAATGTTAGAAACATTCGAAAAACATTGTTTTTTTTTTAGAATAACGTCATGTAACCATTACTTACTCAGTTTTCAAGAACATTGTTCCCCAAAACCCCGATCTCCATCGTGGGTTTGATTCTCGTTCATATCTCATCTCGTTGTTTTCTTTTAAGGTTGAACCAGGCAGTTTATTTCAACGGATCACAGGTGGCGTTAAAACGGGGGTCATCCTCAAGAATGTTTCGTTTGCCACGCATAGCGGAGAGGTCACCGCTATATTGGGATCCAAAGGTATATAATAAATAAGGTAAAAAAAAAAACAGATGCCTCAGTCACCTAACAATCTCTCTGTAGGTCGTGAGTTCGATTCCCACCCAGGACAAACATTTTTGTGACGAACATAACTTACAAGAAAACTAACATCTATATTCGTCACACATACATATATTCGTGATACAAGCTATTTACTTTGGGGCTAGATGGCGCTGTGTGAACTGTCAACCATTTTTTATGTTCGTTATACTGTTTGTCCTGGGTGGGAATCGAACCCACGACCTACAGCGCAGAAGGCAGGGTCTAACCAACTGAGCTGCGAGGCCAGTCACGTATTAACTAACAGTTTGGTAAGCAGGTAGTGGTAAGCGAGCCCTGTTGGACGTGATCGCGCGTCGGGTGCCGTCTCAAGGTCACATACTGCTGGAAGGCATGCCCTATGATGAGGAGCAGTTCAGCAGCACCAGCGCTCTGGTGCGACACTCCACCAGGTTGTTAGCCGGCCTGAGCGTACAGCAGACACTCGCTTTGTCCCTTACTAAGGTAAGTGGTCGAATTACGGGTTATATCAAAGTCAAAAAGTTCATTTCCATAGAATTCATAAAGAACTGGCTTGGAAACGTCAATTGTCAAAGTCAAAGTCAAAATCGTTATTTCCTTAGTATTCATAAAGAAACGGTATCAATAATATTCAAAACATAAGGTCGCGTACTTATCGCTAAGTTTGACGCCTGTTCAAACCCTATGCGACCCTCCTTGGGGATGGCATCTAAGCTTTAGTAGCAGTAGAACTTATGTCACGTTTGGGAAGAACTGCCACGATACGCATTTCTGTGGCCAAGCAGTGATTCGCGTTACTGTGTTCCGGTTTGAAAGGTGTGGTTGCCGGTGAAATTACAGGAATATGATACATTCCATCTTCACGTTTCAGAGCTACGGGCGCATGTGATGCGACTTGGGTCTTGTCGTATACCCAAGTAGGGGAGGATCCAAGTCGTATCGCTTGTTATGGGCAGAGGTTTAGAACAGTGAGAAACCCGTAAGGTTTAGATTAGAAGTAAATTATCTTCAGTCGGTCAGTTGTAGGGTTCAGTTTTACGCACAGTCAAGTCAATAACAGAGTGAAAAATGTTATTTTCAGATTTCAGGATATCTGAAGCAGTCTAAGGTCAAGCAAGTTATGGCTGATCTAGCTCTATCGCAGGTAAATTATTTTTTTACATATATTGACTGGCCTCATAGCTCAGTTGGTAGTAACCCTGCCTTCTACGCTGTAGATCGTGGGTTCGATTCCCCACAGGACACACATTTGTGACGAACATTGGTCTTTGTTCTGTGTCTGGGTGTTGATTGTATTACAAATATGTATTTACAAAAAAAGTATTATATCACTCATCTGGTTCCCATGATACAAGCTATGCTTTGATTACTTTGGGTCTAGATGGCGCTGTGTGAAATGTCCACCAATATTTATTACTATTATTTTTAGTCTGTAGCCAAAAAAAAAGTTTTCATTTTAAGGATGGTTTGATCGCTCCGCCAATGACTAGAGTTTTATTGATGTTAGACTTGTACAAACTGTTTTAAAAATGTTAATATTTTCTATAGGTCGCAAACAAATGCGTTACGAATCTCACGAAAAGCGAATATAGAAGACTCGTCATTGGAGTACAACTAATAAGGGATCCAGGTGAGGCAAATATTAAAAAAAAATGTGAGCCGTCACGGGACGCCTGGCAGATGTGAAACATCGACATTATTTTGTAAGAAACTAAGTACTCCATCACTAATAATGTTTATGATTTGTCGTTACCTTGAACAGACCAATCAGCGCTCATGCGCAATGCAGAAATCGGTTTTACGTGCGGCTATAGATGTTTCACATCAAAAAGCAATCATCGTATTCTTGTAAGCTTACTCGCCACTTGAAATCGGTGAGACGAGACAGAGTCTTCCCATAACTAGTGGAAGACCCCAAGACGTATTTTGTTATGGGCAGTGCATATCGCTTGACACAAGGTGGGCCTTTTCACCCGGTCCGTAACTGATTCACATAAAAATAACATTCTATTTCAGTGATTCTACTCCTGGACGAACCTACTTGGGACTTGGACCCTCTGAACACATACCTCGTCATCTCAATACTGTCCAATGCGGCCAAAACCTACGGGACATCCATCATACTCACTATGGAGAAGCCCCGATCAGGTAACAATTGCTATTTAATAACCGTTAGCGATGATAGGTTGTGAAAATTGCTATTTAATAACCGTTAGCGATGATAGGTTGTGAAAATTGCTATTTAATAACCGTTAGCGATGAAACGTTGTGAAAATTGAGCGATGACAGATTGTGAAAATTGTTATTTAATAACCGTTAGCGAAGAAACGTTGTGAAAATCGTTATTTAATATCCGTTAGCGATGAAAAGTTGTGAAAAGCCGTCCGACTAAGAACTGACAAATGCAGCGAATTCTGTAATCGCCCCCAAAATTGCGTTATTCGAGAGAGCGGGAAATGTGAGCTACTGTACTGTGTAGATACAGACATACTCTACATAGACGAGATTGTTCCGCAGACGTGTTCCCGTTCCTAGACCGCGTGGTGTACTTGTGTCTGGGTGACGTGGTGTACGCCGGCCCCACGAGGAACCTACTCGACTACTTCGGGAGTATCGGCTTCCCCTGCCCGCAGCTTGAGAACCCTTTGATGTATTACTGTGAGTATGCAACGCTTTACTGGACTCTTAGCTCAGTTGGTAGTAACTGAATTTTGCGCTGTATGTCGTGGGTACGATTTCCACCTGGGACACATTTATGTGTGTAATATAGATTTTTGTTTTGTGCCGTGGTGCAATATGTGTTATATGTATGTATTTCCAAAAAAAAGTATGTAAGAAATCTATTATTTGTTTGATTCCCATAGTACGAGCTAAGCTTAGTTTGGGGCTAGATGGCGCTTTGTGAAATGTAAGCCAATATTTCTTATTTTATTTATTCCACAGAAAAACGTAATTTCTATTTTATTCTTTATTGTACACAGAAATTAAAATATACAAAAAAGTCATAAGTGATACATGTACAAAGGCGAGCTTAACCCTACAAAGAGTTTTTCCTTTAGAGATCCTTGAGATTTTCCTTATTTTTTATTCATGTTTTCGTACCAGTACATTTACCAATATTTTCCAACCAACGAACATCATTTCGTATGCAACACTTTTGATTACACATTATTAAAATTTAATTTATATTGATTTATATCCACCAAAAATAAACAGTTCGTTAAGTATTCCCTTCCGTTTCCAGTGTGCCTGTCAACAGTGGACCGCAGATCGCGCGAGCGGTTCATAGAGTCCAACCAGCAGATAGCCGCGCTCGTGGACAAGTTCAAGATGGAAGGTCACGCCATCATGCAGGCCACCCTGCACGACAACAGCAGGGTCGTCAACCCGAACAAAATGCAGATGAACTACGGACCACCAGGTGGACTCCAGGTCGTCTGGATGCTTTACCTGTGAGTGTTGGCCAGTTTTTATCATCATCATCATGTATGTGGGATATTTGAAAGATTTGAGGCGAATTGTTACTTTTAACACAGTTTATTTCAATTAATTCTACACCAGTCATACAATGTCTTTTTGCCACACCAATCACATCTTGACAGTTCTTAAAACATGACATTTCTCTATAGTGTTGCAAACAAACAAAAACTTAAATTTTACTGCGATTACTACTAATCTATCCGACATGTATTAATTTATACGCGAAAATCTCTAATTGGCTCTCCTTAGCTAATCCATTGTAATGAACCTGTTAGTTCTCCGTGTAGAAAAATAAATAAATAAATCACGCTACCAAAGGGTTCTTTAAGCCGCTTTCCTGTTCTCATACTGATTTTGGGTAAGTAGATCAAAACGTCGAAGGAAAATATTGTAAGAAAACCGACATGAACTTTTTAACAGCAGTAGAACTCACGCCAAGTTCGTCCGGGGAATTACTGCCGCCATGCCTGTTTCTGCCGCCAAGCAGTAACGCATTCGCGTTACTGTGTTTCGGTTTGAAAGGTGTGGTTGCCGGTGAAATTACAAGCACATGAGACATTCCACACGTCTCAGAGTTACGGACGCATACGATGTGACTTGGGTATTGTCGTACCTAGTAGAGGACCCAAGTCGCATCGCTCGTTATGGGCAGAGGTTACAACTTAACACCAGGTAGGCCGTCGGTTCGTTCCGTAACTATATAACATAAAAAAACGATGTCCATTGTGATATGTCTACAAAACTTATTTTTTACTTCATTATCCATCTTATTGTAGTACATATATTGTTTGCAGACGAATGCTGGCTTCCATCTTCAACTTGAGGAAGAACGGCATGAAGCAGATGTTCATGAGACTATTCGCTCTCCCGATCTACTTCTTAATACTGTGGACATTTTACAATGAAGCAAAGGTCAGTGGAATTACACATTCGTCTACTCGGCTGCTTAAGGGTAGGGTAGGGTCTGAACTGGCGCAAAACTGAGCGATACATACGCGGGATCTTTTACAGGCCTACTCTTGTGTGCGATAATGTGTCATGTGTCAAACTTTTGCATTTCTTGATGACCTTTTTCACAACAAAATTCTTTTTAAAATGTACCAAATATTAAATACGCTTTTTATCCCAAGGTTATCTAGAAGAGATCGCTTTAAAGTGAAAAGACCGCCCATGGTACCACTAAATACCAAGTTTTTTTATTATTAGTAATCTGTCCTACATACCAAAACGAAAGTAGGGAAAAAACGTTCAAGCGATTTTTTACGAAAACTAAACTTATGAAATATAATGAAAATGAATAAAATACTTATTAATTAATATCAACTTTCTTTACAGGATTATCAGAGAGCTTTTATAACTAAAAGTGGACTGATTTTCAACGCAATGGTCGGCACGTATTTTGTCAGCATCATGAACACTATTTGCCTGTGTAAGTGCAATCTATGCTAATCGTGTTGCTGTCTCTTCTACTCTATATGAAATGGAAAGAGAGCCACGCAATAAACTTGCACCAGAGGCATCAATAGGAGAGTCACCATTGTCATTCTCTACCTACGTAATTATACAGGATTCTCGCAGAATAATGATAATATTGGTGGACATTTCACACAGCGCCATCTAGTCCCAAAGTAACCTAAGCATAGCTTGTATCATGGGAACCAGACAACTGATATAATATAACTTTTTTTTTAAATACATACATATAATACTTATTAACACCCAGACACAGAACAAACATCTGTATTCGTCACACAAATGTTTGTCCTGGGCGGGAATCGAACCCACGACCTGCAGCGCAGAAGGCAGAGTTACCAACTGAGCTGTGAGGCCAGTCAACAATTTAACTGGCACACTGGTGATTTGTGTGAGCTGGAAGAAATGTAATGTGCAGTGTGTCTACAGTGTGTGACGGCCTTATTCGATTCAATTCAATTCAATTCAATTTCGTTTATTTATACAGGTGTTCAATTGGTTTCAGACGGTCCATACAGAACGAGGTACTACCAGGAGTCACAGGAAAGGTTGTACAGCGGCGCTAGTATGCTGCTCTCCTGGAATCTAGTCTCGTTGCCGTTCTCATTTGTGACTACATTCGCTTCGGCTGCTATTATTTATCCGTGTGTATTAACTGTATTAATAAAATTGGAGTGTCTGTTTGTAATATTAAAATAACCGCTTTTTACTAAGTGCATATACCAAAACAACATTTTTTTCAATTTTTATCTGTCTGTCTGTTTGTTCCGGCTAATCTCCGAAATGGCTGGATAGATTTTGACGGGACTTTCACTGGCAGATAGCTGATGTAACAAGGAGTAACTTAGGCTACTTTCCGAGGGCTAATAGGGGTGCGTGATAAAACCGAATTCCACGCGATGGCAACAGCTAGTTATTTTATAAATTATTTTATTTACCACAGGATCCTGTCGGATATAACGGAGACTTTGGACTACGTGTATTTCTCGTTGATCGTGTGGTCTTGCTACGTGTACGCGGAGCAGCAGTCCCTGGCAGTCATGATGTTCGTCAAGAACGGCCTCATCGCCGCCATCGTCAATGTATACATCACTTGCGTTTATGTGATGCTGGCGAGCGGAGTGCTCAGGTAATGTATACATGAGATTTTTTTCACAAGCTTTTTTTTTCTTGACTGTTTTGATTATTGATTTTCGGTACAGGCTACTTATTACAAAAAACCTAATCCTTAATTACGACTAACACCAGACGTTTGTGAAAAATTACTGCTCAATTTTTTGGGGGTTACTAAGCAAGAGTTAGTTTTCTAGCATCTATTTGGTTTCCATATACTACAGCAGATACTTATATACTTTTAATAAGGACATATTAACATCCAGACAGAAAAAACATGTGTTAACACAAATATTTGTCCTGAGTGGGAATTGAACCGATGACAGCGCAGAAGGTATAGTTACCGAGCCAGTCCAGTTTACAATTCAATGAACCATCTTATTGTTTCAGATCGTACAAAGCGTACGACGAGTGGCTGTACTATATTACATACATCACTCACACGCGGTACGCCTCCATTTACCTACATCGAAGCATCTTCAAACAACCCACTTTCAACATCCTCCCTTACAGCGACAGAGAGAACTGCACCTCCATAACCAATCTCATACAAACTTCGTCTACCCTCAATACGAACTCGAATTCAAATTGTAGGTACGCGAGTGGCAAAGCATTTCTGTCTGAAAGATTCGGACTCAAAACTTTCAATGGGGATATTTACCAGTCCGGGGATTTCGATTTGGATTTTAATTTGGGTATATCTTTCGCGTTTTCCGCTGGTGTTATGGTGTTCAACAAGTTTTTGTATTTGATACCCCTGCCTAACTATATCACGGATAAGTTTAGGGAATGATTTGCGCAATGGGGCAGAAATCTTTAGTTGTATTTTTAATTTAGCCCTAGCTAAAATTTAAGATATTTTGGTGTGAAGCAGCAGCGAAAAGAGATCCAGTCAACAAAGGAAGCGCATCGCAGTTAGAATGCACCCCGATTTGCAAATCAGTATTAATTTTGTCTCTTCTATCATGTTTATACTAGCTGACCCGACACTGTCCTATCCAAAATACCTTAGACAAAAGCATCTTTCCCTAAAACCTTACTTAAAAGAACTTATGTAATCATTTTTTTTTAAATGCTAAATTTGTTAATTCTTTCGATATATCGTCACGTCAACGAAATGAAATTACAGGCACATGAGACATTCCATTTTCACATCTCAGAGTTACGGGCGCATACGACGCTACTTGGTCATGTTGTATCTAAGTAGGGGAGGACCGAATTTGTTTGTGATTGTTATGGGTAGATGTCCCACTTAATACCAGTTACGCGAATCAGCTGATCGCGTAACTCAGTAATAAATAAATTAATAGTAATAAATTCAGTATCTTGTCTAAAAAAATTAAAGGTTATTTTACCCAGCAATGAATTCGATACCTAAGTGATTTAATTCGATGTGGATGATGCAAAACGTATCGGTGTCTCGTGAATATATTAATTCCGTTATCCAAAATGGTGCAAAAAATAAATATGACCAATTATCTTCATAATACATTTATTTAAATTATATTATTACGAGTGCATACCTAGTGGTTACTGACTGTATATTGAAATGAAATGTTTTGTCAGTTTTTAAGATAAGATGTTCATTATTCGCCCAATAAATTAAGTAAAATTAAATACATTAAAATTTATTTACAATTCATTTATTCCTTTATAATTAACCTATCCTATTTCCAGTTACACTATGTAATTTAAGGGGACATTTTATCTCGAATGAGACCTACATCGGGCCCGAGAATAGGGCCCAGAATAAGGTTAAGAGGTGAAATATATAAGGAGCTTTAAATGCTATATATAATGAACACAGTTGCCTATAAATATTATACAATTAGATTAAAAATACAATTTATGCAGTACCTATGATATATATCGATACTACAAACATTATATCTTGGTTTAATGATTTTATTCTCAAATGAAGATAGGGAATTTGTTGCAATAAAAAACAATAAATTTTCACTTAATAAAGAGTGATTCCATTTCAGGTGTCCCTATATCTAGATTATTTTAAGTGTAAGGCTTGCCTAAGAATACATGGAAAATAGTCGACCACTTAATAACTACATATAATAGGGATGCCAGGATATCAGAGCTGCAGATTTCCTCTGGGGCGTGGCTCACCAAATAGGTACACTACAAGGTATCCATTATAATAATAATATTGGTGGACATTTCACACAGCGCCATCTAGCCCCAAAGTAAGCTAAGCATAGCTATTATCATGGAAACCAGACAAACGATATAACACTTAAATACTGTGTTTTTCGTAAATACATACATACCCAGACACAGATCAAACATCTATGTTCGTCACATAAATGTTTGTCCTGGTTGGAAATCGAACCCACGACCTACAGTGCAGAAGGCAGCGTTACTACCAACTGAGCTGTAAGACCTGTCAATTGGCCAGTCATTGACGTCGATTATTTTAGTAAAACTGTATTTCTATTTATTTTAGTTTTTACAGGCAGTACAAATTGTGACGATTTAGTCCGGGGCAGTACTGCCACTACTCTACTGCCAAGCTGTAACGCATACGCATTACTGTGTTCCGCTTTTAAAGGTGTGCTTGCCGGTGAAATTACAGGAACATGAGACATTCCTCTTTCACGTCTCAGAGTTATGGGCGCATCACAATGCGACTGGGGTCTTCCCATACCTAAGTAGGGGAAGACAAGACGTTTTGCCTTTAAGTTTTAGGGGCGGAGATTACCGCTTAACATCGTGTGGTCTTACTCGTTCCGTAACTTACAAGCATAAAGATTAAATTTAAGAACTTAACAGCCATCAATACACTTACTTAAATATAAATGGTATAAAGCATATCACGATATATTATATTCGTCCATCTTGGGGTAGGCATACAACACGGCCGCGTCAGATCCGCCTTCGGTTTCGTTCTCAGCGAGGCAGGTAGACGAACCATTTTCTGGAAAAAAATAATAATATATAATTACCTTGCGAATTACCGTAAGCTGCTTTATGACGGCACTGTTTTTTTTTTTTTTTTTTTATGTTAAAAACTAGCAGACGAGCTAACGGGCCACCTGATGGAAAGTGGTCACCGTCGCCCATGGACATCTGCAACACCAGAGGCATTGCTAATGCGCTGCCGGCCATTAAGATACTGTAAGTCAAAGGACTTATATGTTGGCTGGACTCACAGCTCAGTTGGTAGTGACCCTGCCTTCTGCGCTGTAGGTCAGTGGTTCGATTCCCACAGGGTTACTACCAAATGAGCTACGAGGCCAGTCATAACATATTGTGTCTGGGTGTTTTTATGTATACCTCCTTTTTCTGAAGTCGGTTAAAAACAGCACAAAAGAACAGGCTGGTCTCCGTTCAGCGAACTGAACTCTAAGAGTTATAATATAAGAGACTTACCTCCGCCATACAGTATGATTGTCTTACTCAGTTTGTTCAAGGTAATCTGTAACAATAAATTTGCTGTTAATATTTTTGTCAAACTGGAATACAGTAACGCAAATGCTACACTGATTGGCGGCAGAAATGAGTGTGGTGGCAGTACTTCCCCAGACTTAGCAGAAGTTCTACTTCTACAAGAGGACTAATTCAAAATGCCAAACTGCTGATAAGGTGACTTATCCATATTTTAAAGCTCCTATAACTGGAAACACGGCTAACCCACCTAAGCCAAATATTAACATTGTTATTGCTAAGGATATAGCTAAAGTAGAATGTACGACCAGCCTATAAGACGAATACTTAACTTACAGGTGAAAGTACAATTTCTCTGTACTTCTTAAGGTATATTTTCAATGGTTCTACATAATTGTCAAAGCCGAGGGCATTCATTGCAAAAAGAACATCCTCTCCATTGATGGTTTTCCGTTTCTCCACTTGGCAGCGGTCACTGGCCTCGCTGGTGACGAAGGATATAAACTCTGATATGCATTCTTGGACACATTCTCTTGCATCTTTGGCAATCTGAAATACATTGTATTACTGATGAATATAAAGAATTATTGAAAAATGAAAACTTCATACAAATATCTCAATACAAATTCATTAGAATCTCAAGACCTGTGAATACCATAAGTGTAAACAAATCTAAATCGAGGAACAAATGATATGGTATGAGGTTTTGGTGGAAGCGAAGAAGTTGGTGTTTTACTCCTACAAGAGGAATTCATTTCAATGGAAAACGTCTTGGCAGTATAGTATGAGGCCGATTGTACTGCTAGTACTTACTTAAAAAACACCTGGAAGTAGCATTTGAGTAAAATTGTTTTAAGTGTTATATTAGTAAAAAAAATAACAGCATTCAAAGCAAAATCAACTTCCAAACATCTGCTGTGAAAACTAAAACTTTATGTGATGCAATAAAAAAGCCACAAAATGTATTTTAAATGAAACTCGGAAAATATTTAAACATATCTCTGATCTGATAATATGTTTGAATTTTGATAAAGGAGAGACAGAAACTGTATCAAAGACTATGAATAAAAACAATGTTGTTATTTGTTTAGCAAAGTTTTTGTAGATTTGTATAAAAAATAAAAAAGCAAAGGAGTGAAAATATGTTGATCCATTCTTTCAGTGAAAGAAGCAAGGAAGAAGAGTGACATAGGCAAATGTTTATTCTGTATAAAAACAGCTCCTATATCCATAGGATAGATATAAAATGAACTATGGAAGAAAAGCTGTAAGTGAAAGCATCTATATAATATAAAATGGATGATGAAATTATATATGTATGAAGCTGATAAACCCCAAAAACCAATTTACGGATCACCATAAAAATTGGCAAATCTAAGTATATTTTCATGAAGAACGAAGGTTTTATTACTATTTTTTTTTTATTTTTTACTTTTGGCAGAACAAATCTGCTGAGTTCTGCTATTATGATACAATGAGGAATTTTACCTTTCCATTCTCAGGAATAGCTCTCTTCATAATTTTGGCGATATTGGCGATTGGTAGAAACCTATCTTGCTCACGCAGAGGTGCATTTTTGTTACCGGAGTCAGAATTGTTTTCATCATCTATAAAATAAAATAAAATGCATTTATCAATGCAAGTTGTACACTGCTTGTCTATGGGGATGAGGCAATCATTATATCATATATTGAGAAGTGTTGCAATGCAACCTTAATCTCATTTTTACTAGTGCAACTAACTTGTGAAAATGTTTTTTACAGTTACTTACCAAGTAAATCATCAGAGTTGACGACGTAGGTCTCTTCGTCAACCATGAAACCACCATCAATTCTCACCAAATCATTTCCTAGTTCATCTCCTTCCATGCTTTTTTGCCAAAGCAATCGGTTGGTAAATCACGAGGTTAGCAGCACAGTTGACTCTGTGTGAGATTTTGTTTTTGCGTAATGTTGATTGCAGACAATTAATAAAACCTACTAAAAGGCCGAAGGATCAGAATAAAATTATGAAGTTTCAATCAGAATATTCTAGTGAAAATGAAAACAAACAACGCCGTGAGAACAAACTGCGCGATGACATTACACAATAACAAATCTGACATTCAAAAACAGCTTGACAGTGCTGCCAGTATGCGTAACGGACACAGTCCACTAAATGTCAAGAATACTAGTACATAGAATATATACAGAAATAGCTAATATTATAAATGCGACAGTAAGTTTGTTTGTTTAACTTTTTACGTCAAACCCACTGAATCGATTATGATGAATTTTGATCTCTCTGAATCTCCGGGGTCCCAACCAGAGATGAAACGGATAGTGGTTTGGCCGGATATCGGATACCGGATACTCGGCAAGCTACATATATACAGCTACCGGATATTCGGCACTTTATCGCGTTACACAACGCGATCAGATTCAAAATTCGGTATTCGTTCACAACAATATGCCACTTGTTAATTTTGGGTACTTATAAAAATTAACGGTGTCCATTACTTATTGTGGTATGATTTGCCTTATGTAAAATAACCAGAATTTTTTGAATTCTACTATCAGGAATCCGGCTGGATACTGATTTTATATCCGGTATCCGGCCGGATAGTGCAAACAAGACCGGATACCGAATATCCGTTTCATCTCTAGTCCCAACTATCTCTAATGGGACCCTGGAGACGGTTGTAGACAAAACAAACTGGTTACTTTTTCTATAATGAATCTACGTAATATTTATATATTAGCTGTGATCGTCACATTAATGTTTGTCCTGCGTGGTAAAGGAACCCATGACCTACAGAAGGTAATATTACTACCTACTGAGCTGTTCGGTCAGTTAAGGTAAGAAAAATTTTCTACAGTGATTTCTATATATAATGATGGTAGTTACTGATAATTAAAGTTCCAGAAGGTAGGAAACAGTAATAATAATTAATACACTTCTGGCAGCCCTGGTAAGGGTTTGAATAGCGTTGGGCATTGGTGCATAAAACGAATACTTAAAAAACTAAATTGGTTCGATCAAAATCGATGTGAGGCCAAAATCTTTAGTTAGTATTTTAGAATTATTAAAAAAGAATTATTATTGAAACAAATAAATAATTCTTCTACTTTATCATTTATATCAGTTCAGTTATTTAAGACTTAATCTTTGTTTTGATTGTGTCTTGCCCTGATGTCAGAACCCCTTTTTTCAATCCGGAGCATGTTGGTTCAAATCAAGAATTGCTCCATTGAGTTCTCCACATGAAAAATTTATGTGCGCGATATCACGTTCTCAAAACATTGTAGAACAAAATCTACAAAAATTAGTGGCAGGTTATAAAACCAAAAATTCGAAGAAATTATGTCAAGTTCACAAACGGAGCCTCTTTGTTTAGCAATATTTTTACGTAATAAGTAAGTTGAGAAACTGAATGTCAATTATTTGGTGCATGTTGTATAAAAAATAAATGTAATATATGTGATTTCGCTCGTACTTCAGTGACAAGAGGAGAGCGTGGCAACGCTGAATCGATCGAATGCAATGTATGACATGACGTAGGATGAGTGATACTTTTATAACATAGATATTGATATGAATATTGATAGCTAAATATCGATATTACGATATTATCGACACAAAATATCGATACTTTCTAATATCGACGGTTTTACAAAATTTTATTTGAATGCATTCGAAACTCTTCCAGGAGACAATGATCAATCTTAACTTAGGTATCTATGATTGCTAAATAAATAATAGACATTATATTTTTTCTGATTATTATTAATTGAAAACGTATAATTGAAAAGTATTCACAGGAGACAATGTGACGTCTGCTACCTTGAGCTTAACATCTGGTATTATTTTACATTTGATTTATGTAGGCTATGGTTAACTGTGATCTTAAGCGAAATATTACACGGTAAACGTAAGTTCTGTCATAAATTGACTAATCAGCTTTTAAAAAAAATGAAAAACTCATGTTTGTGGTAGAAAGAATTCTGTCTGCAGCGATATGTTTTTCAAATTTAAATGTTTTATATACAATTATTTAAATTGCATGGCATATCTAACCAATAGCTAATGTATCTTTGAATTACCGGCATAGAATTTGTTTTACAATTATCTTAATATAACGCAAATAATACTACTATTTTAAGATATTACATTAAATATTTCGTAAACTTTGTGATTTGTAATATACATTGTAAATTAACACCTTGTTAAATATCTTAATATTATTTCGATACTTGAAAGTTGTCATTATCGATATATAAATTTTTATATAACATATATAACATTTTGGACAATAAATTCGAACAATTTTTATTTATATCGCCCATCCCTAACAAAACTTCACGATCGATGGATGGATTTATGTTTTTTTTATATAATCGATTCGTGTGTCAACATGTGATAACAACGTAACGAACAAAAGTGCACAACACTAATGACAAAAAAAACCGTTTCTCCGTTTCGCGATGTAGTTTTTAGAAAATTAGTCCACAATTTCTCCCAAAAACACAAAATAACATAATAGTAATTTCTCTGTACACTTTTCAAAGTGCTGCAACAGTTTTGCACTCCAAAAATCATAGGTTATTCCGTCTGGTTGTGGGTCATTGCGCTGTGGCCGAGTGAAGCCTGATTTCGTATTATTGAAAGAAATCATTCAACATGGGTGTACCGAAGTTCTTCAGGTACACGAGTGAAAGGTACCCATGCCTGAATGAGCTGGTGAAGCAGTACCAGGTGAGTTTACCTAAGAGTTACTTTGCAAAGCTTGGCTCTAATATGTGAAATACTTTATCTTCATATATTGTTACTATGTACTGTTGCTTTATAATTAGCTTGATAACAGTAGTGTTGTGTTTGGCACCAAGCCTTCATAGATACAGTGTGAAAGAATGTGCAATCAGACATTTGGAACAGAGTACTGAACATGCTGGCAGTATATCTTGTTGTTTATATGATAAAATTGTTGCCAGTGCCAATATAGCAATATTATATCTTTTTGTAATGCCTTAAAAACTTAAAATATACATAAATGGATTTATCTTACCTCTTGGGGAGGGCATGAATGCCTGCTTTATTTGTAGGAAAAACTTTTTAAATTTGGTTTGACTGTAAAATAAATTAGAAATAATTATTCCATCGATAAATTTTCCCAGAGAGATCTAAATTGCCACAAGCGAGGAAGTACATCATCAATTCAAGCATTTTGCAAGAGCGCCTAGCAATTTAACCTAGCGAACTGTTAAATTATCTGCAATTTATATTCTTAACTGTTAAATCATTCCAGATACCAGACTTTGACCACATGTATCTGGACATGAATGGTATAATTCACAACTGCTCGCACCCAGACGACTCCAATCCACACTTCCGTATCACTGAAGAGAAAATTTTCGAAGACATTTTCCACTACATCAGTATTCTTTTCCAAATTATCAAGCCTAGGAAATTGTTCTTTATGGCTATCGATGGAGTAGCACCAAGGGCTAAGATGAACCAGCAAAGAGGCCGCAGGTAAAGAAACTAGGCATACATATGGTTTACACATTTCTTTCTCTTTCTTCTGTTAAACTAAAAATCCTCTATAAACACCAAAAATGGCATTAAAGCTACAGATATGTTCTACCATGCACAAAGGGAGCCTTTGAGGTGTACCTTAATCCTGGATGGATGTTTGGCTGTTACTCTTCCTCACCAAAACTAATGAACCTATTTGGCTCAAATTTTGAACGTTGGTAGGTGATACCTGCAATAACACATAGGTTACTTTATAACTTGTTACCGTGCAACCAAAGATTGCAGATTGTAAAACTTACATCTCTACTACATGAGACATACTCACTTCTACTACACACTGACTTGACTTATGCCCAGTCATTTCTACTACACACTGACTTGACTTATGCCCAGTCATTTCTACTACACACTGACTTGACTTATGCCCAGTCATTTCTACTACACACTGACTTGACTTATGCCCAGTCATTTCTACTACACACTGACTTGACTTATGCCCAGTCATTTCTACTACACACTGACTTGACTTATGCCCAGTCATTTCTACTACACACTGACTTGACTTATGCCCAGTCATTTCTACTACACACTGACTTGACTTATGCCCAGTCATTTCTACTACACACTGACTTGACTTATGCCCAGTCATTTCTACTACACACTGACTTGACTTATGCCCAGTCATTTCTACTACACACTGACTTGACTTATGCCCAGTCATTTCTACTACACACTGACTTGACTTATGCCCAGTCATTTCTACTACACACTGACTTGACTTATGCCCAGTCATTTCTACTACACACTGACTTGACTTATGCCCAGTCATTTCTACTACACACTGACTTGACTTATGCCCAGTCATTTCTACTACACACTGACTTGACTTATGCCCAGTCATTTCTACTACACACTGATTTGACTTGTGCACAGCGTTGAGGAAAGGATTAAATTTCACTTTGAAGATTGCTATTGAAAATCAGGTCAATTCCACTCATCTATATCTACATTTCCACAGATTCCGGTCTGCCCGAGAAGCTGAAAGATTGGAAGAGATGGCTAAGGCCAAAGGTAAAATATGTACAAAATCAATTAGTTTCAGCTCTTAAAGTCATCTTAAGAGTTATGTTAGTAAATGGCAAATAAATGCTTATGGTATGGGTGGAAGGCAGAGAAAATGGAATGCAACTTTGCATGACCCTTTGTTACTATTATTTTTTGTTAATAATATATTAAATTATTATTATAACTTCCATTTGATGGGTAAAGATGGATGAATTGTATGCTTCCAGAATATGATTTATTATGAATCTAATGAGAACTATAATGTTTAAGTCCTGGCACAAGGATATTGTTTAATCATTCTATGTCAGTGACTGATCTAATTTGAAATATAAATCATGAAATAATTACTGAATGCCGATCTATACATATACAGCAATAGAAGCTGATGAATCTTACTGTCCTTAGATCATGTTGTAGAACACCGATAACTATTATTCAATGTACTTTGCTCGAAGCATAATGGATGTGACTGGCCTTACAGCTCAGTTGGTAGGAACTCTGCCATCTGCTTTAAGTTGTGGGTTTGATTCCTACTCAAGACACGTCTTGTGTGACTCCACACAAAGTATATAAGTAATCTATCAGTGGCATTGATGCCATAGTACAAGCTATGCTTAGCTCGGCGCTGTGTGATATGTCCACCAATATTTATATATAATTTCAGGTGAAACTCTCCCCTCGGAGAAACGCTTTGATAGCAACTGCATCACTCCTGGCACTGTGTTCATGGCGCGCCTTCATGAGCAGCTTAGATTCTTTGTCAAGCAGAAGATCACTTACGACCCACTATGGTCTAATGTCAAAGTAGTACTTTCGGGGCATGAGGTGAGAATATACAAACGAGAATCCTTTTATAACATACACCTAAAAAAAAATCCATTGTACCTCTTGGAATCGAAATAAGGCCCATCTGCACATTATAGAACCAGAGGAGGTTCGGACAACTTGTTTCACTAAATATTTTCTACCCTGCCCTTGTGGGTTTTGCAGTGGGCTACCTTTAGACGATTTCGTGTCTAATTATGACATGGGCAGCTTTTAGAGAAATGTAAAATGAAATCTCCAGCATACAAAATGCATCTATAATGCTCCTGGTGTTGCTGGTGTCTATAGGCTGTAGTAACTGCTTAACATCAGGTGGGCCATATGCCTGTTTGCCTAACATATCTCGAATAATAATCGATGAGGTAATCTGTTAATTACCTCACTTACAAAAAACTTGATATTATGATTTGGAGCAACAGTTAGTAATCTTTAGGTTGTAATTAATAAGTATGTAATTTGTAGACGCCTGGAGAAGGGGAGCACAAGATAATGGACTACATCAGATGGGCTCGCTCGCAGCCAGAGTATGATCCTAACACCAGACATTGTCTGTACGGACTCGATGCAGATCTCATCATGTTGGGCATGTGCACACATGAACCACACTTTGCATTGCTGAGAGAGGAGGTAACACAGTATGATAATAAAACCGACGATTTATTAATATTCATATAATATTACTGATATTACCCAACAAATACGTTATCTGGCTATTTTGTCTCTGATATAATGTGTAGAGAGATGATACAAAAAATATTTACTCCTTCACACCCAATCAAAAATTGTTGTTACATTTTGTGTGTATGATTTTAGTTATTTACTTATATATTTTTTTCCGTATCCTTACAGTTGTACGAAATATTGGCGTTGTTCTGAATAAAATAAACTGCTCCCCAGATGCACTGAAAAAGACTAAGCTTGGTAACAAACTGATAAATTTTTCAGGTGAAATTCGGCAAGAACGCTCAGCGAGTCACGAGTCCTGAAGAAACAAACTTCTACTTACTCCACCTTTCATTACTCAAGGAATACTTAGAACAAGAGTTCAATTCGATAAGAGATACGCTACCGTTTCCCTTCGATATCGAGAAGATTGTAGATGACTGGGTTCTCATGGGGTTTTTGGTGGGAAATGATTTCATACCCCACTTACCTAACATGCATATTGGTAATGACGCTATGCCGTTATTGTATAAAACGTATAAGAAGGTGCTTCCTACTTTGGATGGTGAGTTTTTGAAAACACATCGGCTTTGTATACTAACAGTCATATTATTATAGACATTTACCATTTAAAATGTGTTATAGTTGTCTTTATTCTTTGGTAAAACCTTTAGAGAATCCTTTGTTATAACTTTATTACAATTATTTTAAAGTGTAATTGTATGTAAGAAGTGTTGAGTACCACAAGGGACTTTTTTGGACCATTTTTATTCCTTATATTCTAGTTATTAGGTATACTATATTAGTTATTTATACTTTCATCAATCATTGAACGAAATAAAAAAAAAGATTATTTTAGGCTACATAAATGAGGCTGGCGAATTGAATCTCGGAAGATTTGAAACATTTATGCAAGAGCTTGCCAAAATAGATACAGAAATGTTTGAGGAAACTTTCGTTGATCTGAAATATTTTGAGGCCAAAACTGGCAGGCGACCTAACGCCCTCGAAAGGAAAGAGGTAACATATAATAAACATGTCACTGTATAAAATGGATATGTGCTGAAATAAAATTGATAAATAATAATTAATCGATTCCGTATTAATAAGGAATTTAAATATTGAAGCTATTTATTTAATTTTCAGTATAAACCTAATGACGATGACACTTTCAATGTGAATGTCGAAGAAATTAAGGCACAGCCGGATGATGATCTACAAGCGCTTATCAATGCTACGGACGAAATGGTATCTTATATCGTATACAATACAAAATAAACTATAAAAGTTAAAACAGTTGAACAACATCCGGGAAATTATATTTACTATTATTGTATTTGCTGGCTAATTATCATTACTGCGGTGAATGGAAACTTACCTAAAATAAAAGTTTATTTTGTATCAAACTCCATAACATAGATATTCCTAACACGTCATTCTTAGATATTAAATATTAATTACGTTTTCGTACTGATTGAAATATGACTAAAACTTATTTATTTATTATTAACTAGCTGCGCCCCGCGGTATTACCCGCGGTGAATAAGTCATCCCACGAGAACACTGCACTTTTCTGGAATAAAAACTAGCCTATGTGTTAAGCCAGGATATAAGCTATCTTGATAACAAATTTCATCCAAATCCATTCAGCCGTTTGAGCGTGAAAGATTAACAACATCCATACAAACTTTTACGCTTATAATATTAGTAGGATCTCGCATAGTTATTATAAAAATTGTTTCCGTTTTTCAGTTCTTGGACGATATAAATCTTGCAGACTACGAGAATGAAAATTCCAGTGACGGTAATGTTTCTATAAATTAAAAATTGACTAGTATAACTGAGTACAGTAGTAGTAATACTAAGTACAATACTTGTACTACTATGTACAGTACTAGTAGTACTAAGTACGGTATAAGTACTACTAAGTACAGAAGTATTGAGTTAGAATTAAATTTATAAATGTTTTGTGTTTCAGAGGACGGTCGCGTACAAGAAATGGAAGTAGAGTTCAAGTTACATAAGAGAGATTATTACATGAATAAATTGGACTATTCTAGCGTTACTGAGTGAGTATTTCACAAATAATGAGTTAATAATGCTAACGTACGTTTATCTCTGTAGTATAGTAATTGTGAAAAGTTAACATTTCTTTTTAAACCGCTATTTGTAGCACACTTCGTCTTTGTAATGTATGCATCAATATTTCGAGTCGTTACTAAGTTAAATCATTATTCCTCACTGTATTGTGGTATTATAGTCACTAAATTAATGATAATAATTATAAAGTAGCTCACAGTGAAACGGCAGCACACCTCAACACCATTTGCCTGATAATTTAATATGAGACACAATTGGTGTGGTTTCATATGGTTAGGTGCTGGGTCTTATTGCATAGTCTAGCTACAAGAATAACCTAGATTTCTTCACATTTTGACTATAGTTATATCACCGGCCTTCTATCCAACTCGCATATCTATTAAATCCACATGTTATGTTTATATCGAGCATTTGTCCTCCTCAGCGAAGTATTGGCGGACCAAGCGGAGGGCTACGTGAGGGCCATCCAATGGAACCTGTACTACTACTACAAGGGGTGCCCGTCCTGGTGCTGGTATTACCCGCACCACTATGCACCCTACATGTCCGATATAAAAGGGTTCAAAGATCTCAAGATTGAGTTTGAGCTGGGCGAACCGTTCAAACCTTTTGAACAAGTGAGATCACTTAATTAATATACTTACTATTTGATTGGCCCCATAGCTCAGTTGGTAGTAACTCTTCTGCGCTGTAGGTCGTGGGTCCGATTCCCACCCAGGACAAACATTTATTTACAAATATAGATGTTTGTTCTGTGTCTGGCTGTTGATATGTATTATATGTATGTATTTACAATAAAACTATACATGTATTCTATAAGTGTCTAGTTCACATAGTACAAGCTATGTATTTGTGTATTTAGTTTTGTTTGCACGTATCAGGTTTTTCTGGCAATGTACTCGGTGTCAAGTTCGTGGGAATCAGTGCTGCCACACCTATTTCTGCCTCTTGGCAGTAAAAGCACATGTATTACTGTGTTCCGGTGTAAAAGTTGTGGTTGCCGGTGAAGTTACAGGCACCAGAGACCTTCCACCTTCGCGTCTCAGAGTTACGGGCGCATACAATGCGACTTGTTCATCGGTTGTTATGGGTGTAGGTTACCATTTAACACCAGGTGGGCCGTCGGCGCGTAACTGTATCACATCAAATAAATAAAAGGAAAAACTTTTCAATTTCCAGCTCCTGGCAGTGTTGCCAGCAGCCAGCAAGCACTTGCTCCCTGCCCCGTTCCACGACCTGATGACAGATGAGGACTCAGCGATAGTACACTACTATCCGGTTGACTTCGAGACGGATCTCAACGGGAAGATCAACGATTGGGAGGCGGTTGTGCTGATACCTTTTATCGATGAGGTGTGTGGTTCTACCCTTAGTCTTTGAAAGGTCTTAAGCTCAGGCCAGGCGTTCAAAGAGACTCCTTTCGTGTACTTGACGCATGTTCGTATATTTGGTTCTGACACATGTATCCGTTCCTCAGAATGTTTTTCTTCACCGTTTTGAGAACGTCATAAGGCACTTTTTTTTGTACGTATATAAACTCTGGGTTTTTGACTGGCCTCACAGCTCAGTTCGTAACCCTGTTTTATGCACTGTAGCTCGTCGGTTCGATTCCCACCCAGGATAAATATTTGTGTGACGTATATAGAAGTTTGTTCTGTGTCTGGGTGTTAATATGTATATATTAATAAAAAAAAAAATTTAAGTATTATATCAGTTGTCTGGTTCCCATGGTACAAGCTATTTACTTAGCTTGCTTTGGGGCTAGATGGCGTGTGAAATGTCCACCAATTATTATTTATTTATATTTATTGGTACTCGTCAGGGTTTTGTACTGACGAACTCTGGATTGAAACTTGGCTCTGTACCCCTGTGCCACCGCAATAAAAGTTTTATTATCGACTCGTTCTATCCATCAGGTGAATTTACTATCAGCAATGTCGCCGTGCTACCAGAGACTGACCGAGGAAGAGTTGAAACGGAATACTCACGGACCTATGCTCGTTTACAACCGGGTGGCGGCTAGTCAGGGTAAATCTATACAAATATATAAAATTGGAGTGTCTGTTTGTATGTTTGTTGACATTATGTTGCACGTAGTAGACGTGACTTCTGTATATTTAATTGTTAATTCTTTTACTATTCAAAAATAATGTTATCGTGTCCTTCAGACTATGTATTTTAATAAGTCTTATTTTATTAGGAAAATATCTAACTAAAAATTAATGTTGACTGGCCTTACAGCTCATTTGGTAGTAACTCTGCCTTCTGCGCTATAGGTCGCGGGTTCGTTTCCCACTTAGGACAAACATTTGTGTGACGAAAATAGATGTTTGTTCTGTGTCTGGGTGTTAATATGTATTTATTTACATAAAAAAGTATGCAAGTATTATATCAGTTGTCTGGTTCCCAAGCTATGCTTAACTTAATATGGGGCTCGATGGCGCTGTGTGAAATGTCCACAAGAAAAAAAACTATGGCTTACGGTTCCCAGGACCTGCTTACGCCCCGGAATACTTCCCGCCCATAGACGAGTGTCACGCGCAAGAGTTGTGCGTCTGGAGGAAAGAATTGGAAGTTGCGGAGTCGCGGTTGAGGAGGGGAGTACTGCCGAACGCCAGGACCGACATGCTTTTCCCCGGCTTCCCCACAATGAGACATCTCAAATATAAGGTACATTTTTTTGGTAAAGTGATATGAAGCGAGCTTGATGGTCCACCTGGTGTTAAGTGGTAACCACTGCCAGACTTGGGTCCTCCCGTACAAGAAGACCCAAGTCGCATATGCGCCCGTAGCTCTGAGACGTGTAGGTGGAATGAGACATTCTCTTATATTGGCAACCACACCTTTTCAACTGGAGCACAGTAACGCATTACTGCTTGGCTAAAAAATGGGTATGGTGGAAGTAATAACCCGGACGTACTTGTCATAAGTGTTACTGCTACCAATGGTTTCGTTTTTGGAATGTATTCCTTAAGCATAGATTTCATTTAAAGTGTTTGGTACAAAAATTCGATGGGTAGTAAAAAGTTACCTCATTTTAAAGGGCTAGAAGTACCCCTTTAAATGTGGTACTGTGCACATACATATTTCACTAGAAAAAAAGCTCATTGCAGCAAGTCGATGACGAACATTATTTATTGAATTTTTTATTCTACACAGAAAAAACTATTTACAAAAGGACTTAATGGTTAAAGAATTTTCAGCCAGTCAACCTTACAGATAGAAAACAGCAACACTGTCGAGGAGCATAACTTTATAATAAGAATGAAAGAAAGAAAGAAAAACATTATTTGACACGCCAAAAAGAAAATATAATATAAAAGTAATAGTAGTTTGTAATTGTCGCTGGAGCTAACTTTGGTACAAATATTTCTTCAGACACATATGGATAAAGCCAAAGTCCGAGTGTTCGACCAGCCGTCACGCAACGCCAACATGATTGTGGAGATTATCAACGATGAGAAACCGCAACTGCAAAGAGTTGCTGACGAACTGCTCGGCAGGACTATATGGGTTGGGTGGCCGCACCTCACCAGAGCCAAGTAAGTACTGATAAACTACCCGCAGCTACGTTCACGTTTTTTTCATTTTTATGAGATCCTTCTGTTCTATTCTATTCGAGTCACTAGTTCGCTCGAATCAGTGTGGTGAAATGATTTTAAGTGCGCCTCAAAGAGGCTCCATTCATGCATTTGGCACGCGTCTTCGAATTTTCAGTTGTAGGACATGGTTTCCTCACGATGTTTTCCTTCACCGTTTTGAGAACGAATTTTTTTTATAACTTACAGTTACAGAACGAGCATATTGCCCACCTGATGTTAAGTGGTAACCTCTATCCATTACAAGCAACACGACTTGGGTCCTCCCCTACGGCAAGACCCAAGTCACATCGTATACACCAGGTGGGCCGTACGTCCATACGACCTGCTCGTCCCGTAACTGTATCACATAAAAAGTATACATGTGAAGTGAGCCTCATTTCACACTGCTTAACTTTACAGAGTGAAAGTAAACAAGTGAATTGAACCTCATTTCACTCTGCTTAACATCACAGAATGAAAGTAAACATGTGAAGTGAGCCTCATTTCACACTGCTTAACTTAACAGAGTGAAAATAATAAAAGTGAATTGAACCTCATTTCACTCTGTTTAACATTACAGAGGGAAAGTAAACGTGAAGTGAGCCTCATTTCACACTGCTTAACATTACAGATTGAAATTAATCATGTGAAGTGAGCCTCAATTAACATAACTTAATTTTACAGAGTGATATCGGTTTCTGACGAAAAAATGCGGCTACATTACGTGGCCCAACAGAACAATAACGTCGACAAGCCAACTTACACCACCGAGATGAACGCCGGTAAATTACACCAACAGTGGATATCTGAAAGGAGCACCGTACTAGAGCAGTATGTATTAGTTTGTACAATCTATCTGGACAGACTGGCCTACAACCCGGTGGGTTGCTGCGTGGTGAGTCGTCGGTTCTATTATCAACCCGAAACAGACAGAACAAACATTTGTGCGACGAACGTAGGTGTTCGTTCGTGGTCTCTCTCTCTCTCTCTCTCTCTGTCTCTCTCTCTCTCCGTCTCTCTCTCTCTCTCTCTCTATCTCTCTCTCTCTCTCTCTCTCTCTCTCTCAACTGAGAATTGGAGAATGTCGTATGCGTTTGTATTTTCACTTGCATTTCAGTCTTGTACACAGAAATGCCAGGCACTGTCGCTTGGTGGCAGAAACGGGTATGGTGACAGTACTGAAAAAGTCCGGCACATACAGATATTTCTACTGATACGTCCTTATATAATTATTGGTATCTAAAGTTAACAAATATAATTTTAATTCAGTAACTTTTTGTTTTTTATCTGCAGCAACATGAATCGTCTAGGCATAGAGTTGGGTCCGGTGGAGATTATCGTGCACGCAATCAATCATAAAGGTAATTTGTGTATTTGTTATCTTATCTTTAATACTAACCTTTGAATAAATACTTCCGCTATAGACGACTTGAAACATTTGTAAGACGTAAGAATATTTAAAAATGGCAAGACTTACAAATCTAGTAAAATTAATGTCTATCATTGATGGACCGTTGTATAAATAGAATAATAATGTGTTGTTCTTAGAAAATTAAGCACATATTTAATCTATACCATATCCAACTAACGCCAACCAATCTGCGCTGTGGTACTTTCTGATGTAATTATCCTGAAATTTCCCATCCCACACTTTGGAATTAAAGATAAAAACATTCATATAGTATAGAAATACAACGTTGTATAAAGATTTCAATCCATCGACCACAATCGAGTTTGCAGATACATCATACGGAAGCACAATTGATTTTTGCGGTAAAGATGTATATATCGTACTGAATAAATATCTACATATTACAATATAGTTCATTAGTAGTTAAGATAATTTTACTTGAAATGGGTAATATATAATTGTGTAATTCTTTACAAATTATAATGACGAGAAATAATAATAATATATTATTATATGTAATAATATGAATTAATTTATGTGACAGGCTACAAATACATAGTATCGGACAACAGCAAAATGGTGCTGGAACCAGAGTTCTGCACCGTACCGTGCGGGTACGCGCTTCAAGCGGTCGTGAAAGATGTCAAAGCGTGTGTAATGGAGGACTTGGGCAAGTTCAGCACTCCGCAGGAGGCCTACCCGCCCGGGGGGCAGGTGTTCCTGTTGACTCATGGACAGTACTATGGGTGCCAAGCCACGGTGAGTCACAACACCATTACAAGTTAGTTCAGCACTCCGCAGGAGGCCTACCCGCCCGGGGGGCAGGTGTTCCTGTTGACTCATGGACAGTACTATGGGTGCCAAGCCACGGTGAGTCACAACACCATTACAAGTTAGTTCAGCACTCCGCAGGAGGCCTACCCGCCCGGGGGGCAGGTGTTCCTGTTGACTCATGGACAGTACTATGGGTGCCAAGCCACGGTGAGTCACAACACCATTACAAGTTAGTTCAGCACTCCGCAGGAGGCCTACCCGCCCGGGGGGCAGGTGTTCCTGTTGACTCATGGACAGTACTATGGGTGCCAAGCCACGGTGAGTCACAACACCATTACAAGTTAGTTCAGCACTCCGCAGGAGGCCTACCCGCCCGGGGGGCAGGTGTTCCTGTTGACTCATGGACAGTACTATGGGTGCCAAGCCACGGTGAGTCACAACACCATTACAAGTTAGTTCAGCACTCCGCAGGAGGCCTACCCGCCCGGGGGGCAGGTGTTCCTGTTGACTCATGGACAGTACTATGGGTGCCAAGCCACGGTGAGTCACAACACCATTACAAGTTAGTTCAGCACTCCGCAGGAGGCCTACCCGCCCGGGGGGCAGGTGTTCCTGTTGACTCATGGACAGTACTATGGGTGCCAAGCCACGGTGAGTCACAACACCATTACAAGTTAGTTCAGCACTCCGCAGGAGGCCTACCCGCCCGGGGGGCAGGTGTTCCTGTTGACTCATGGACAGTACTATGGGTGCCAAGCCACGGTGAGTCACAACACCATTACAAGTTAGTTCAGCACTCCGCAGGAGGCCTACCCGCCCGGGGGGCAGGTGTTCCTGTTGACTCATGGACAGTACTATGGGTGCCAAGCCACGGTGAGTCACAACACCATTACAAGTTAGTTCAGCACTCCGCAGGAGGCCTACCCGCCCGGGGGGCAGGTGTTCCTGTTGACTCATGGACAGTACTATGGGTGCCAAGCCACGGTGAGTCACAACACCATTACAAGTTAGTTCAGCACTCCGCAGGAGGCCTACCCGCCCGGGGGGCAGGTGTTCCTGTTGACTCATGGACAGTACTATGGGTGCCAAGCCACGGTGAGTCACAACACCATTACAAGTTAGTTCAGCACTCCGCAGGAGGCCTACCCGCCCGGGGGGCAGGTGTTCCTGTTGACTCATGGACAGTACTATGGGTGCCAAGCCATGGTGAGTCACAACACCATTACAAGTTAGTTCAGCACTCCGCAGGAGGCCTACCCGCCCGGGGGGCAGGTGTTCCTGTTGACTCATGGACAGTACTATGGGTGCCAAGCCACGGTGAGTCACAACACCATTACAAGTTAGTTCAGCACTCCGCAGGAGGCCTACCCGCCCGGGGGGCAGGTGTTCCTGTTGACTCATGGACAGTACTATGGGTGCCAAGCCACGGTGAGTCACAACACCATTACAAGTTAGTTCAGCACTCCGCAGGAGGCCTACCCGCCCGGGGGGCAGGTGTTCCTGTTGACTCATGGACAGTACTATGGGTGCCAAGCCACGGTGAGTCACAACACCATTACAAGTTAGTTCAGCACTCCGCAGGAGGCCTACCCGCCCGGGGGGCAGGTGTTCCTGTTGACTCATGGACAGTACTATGGGTGCCAAGCCACGGTGAGTCACAACACCATTACAAGTTAGTTCAGCACTCCGCAGGAGGCCTACCCGCCCGGGGGGCAGGTGTTCCTGTTGACTCATGGACAGTACTATGGGTGCCAAGCCACGGTGAGTCACAACACCATTACAAGTTAGTTCAGCACTCCGCAGGAGGCCTACCCGCCCGGGGGGCAGGTGTTCCTGTTGACTCATGGACAGTACTATGGGTGCGTAACTATCAAACTCAATTTTAAACTCTTCATTACTAAATTTGTCAACAATATTTATTTGCTTTATCTCACAAATGTTATTTCTTCCAGGTGATAGATTCTGAGGGGATCCGAAGCGGACGTATCAAGGTGCAGGTGTCGGAGCGAGAGGAACCCACTCCCGTCGCCAACGCGGCCGCCAGCCCCTACCACACGGCCAACCACGCTGCCGCCGCATGTGGTAATATACGATGCTTACTTTATATATATTCTATATATTATAATATTTCTACAGTACTAGCCACCATTCCGATTTCTGCCATCATGCAGTAGTGCATTCGCGTCACTGTGTTCCGCTTTAAAAGGTGTCGTTCCCGATCAAATTACAGGCACATAAGACATTCCACCATCACATCTCAAAGTTACGGGCGCATACGATGTGACTTGTGGCTTTCCGTACTTCCGTAGGGGAGGGCTCAGGCTGTATTTATATTTTTATTTTATTGAAGTGACGGAACGAGCTGACGGCCCACCTGATGTTAAGTGGTAACCGCCGCCCATGGACAACAGCAATACCACTCGAGTCATCAAGTATTGCTTGTGACTGGCAGAGTTTACCACTTAACGCCAGCTGAGCCATCTGCTCGTTCCGTAACTTTATCCACACGAAAAACTACATCGTTCCATTGCATTTCTTTGTCGCAGGTGTCACCGCCCACATGCTGTCGCGTATCACTGGCGTGGTTTTGTTAGGCGTCGGTGAAAGGAATAATTTGCCATTTGAGAACCAGAATAAAGTCAATGTTGGGCTTAACCTCAAGTTAAATAAAAAGGTAAACGTTTTGAATGGAGCCTTCTGTATTTTCGAATTGTATGTTTTCTACATATTAGTAGTCTTGTTGCAAAATGGTCTAGTTGGGCCAATAGATAATTCGAGATAATCGCAAATAAATTTCCTTTATGCATTGTCTATTCTCATAGTCGAATTGAATGGACAGTAGTATTTCCGTCACTAACTCGCATCCGTTCAAAAATTGACTTCGACTTGTTTTGACCTCTTCTCCGCTAAAGGTTGTGGGTTCGAATCCAATGCAGTATGAACATTATTGAATGTAGGAACTCCTTACTATGTTGTTTCCGTCTGTTTTGCCTGACTTTATATTTTGAATATTACTCGTTTTCGTACGACGTTTTCAATTTCATGTTTCTAAGAATTCTGTCTAAATAGAGTTTAGAATTTTGACTTTGAAAATTAGTGAAATTATTATGTAGGTAAATACATATATATATATGTATTGAATTATGTTATTATAGTTACAAACTTTGCTCGCTTTGTGGGTAGATCGGTTGTGTGAACTGCAAACTTATATTTATTTATTTCTGTGGTTTTTATTTCAGAATTTAGAAGTGTCTGGTTACACCCGCAAATGCAAAGTGTCTAACGCGTGGCTATATTCATGGCGGTGCGTGGATCTAGTGAAGTTGTACGTACAAACGTACCCCGAGCTGTTTGATAAATTGTCACACGCTAATTTCAATGACATGATATTCGAAGGCGACATCTGGCCGGGGGAAGTCGGGTGAGTGCTTTATAGCGATGGGACTTTATGTTTCATTTATGATTCTGTGCCACCGTTATCAGTTGTCCGCATCATATCCTGTACATCCAAAGGTTGCATGGAAGAGATCGCTTTTAGCGATAAGGCTGCCCATTGTATAACTTTTATGTCTAAAGCAGTATTTCTTTAGCATGTTTTTTTTTACTTATGGTGTACAATAATGATATATTCTGTTCTGTTATTTTTGGTCTACATGTGTCACTAAAGTATTATAATTTGTACAAGTTGACATAAGTTTTGGACGATTTTTTATTGGTGGTATTCTATTAGTGCCCACGTAAATTATAATGCTAATACAATATGTTAAAACTGATCAAGAAGTTATCTAATTTATTTAAGTTTAACGTTATGTAGTGAGTATCAATTTGGATAAATAAATTTTACATGATGATAAAGTAGCAGTAGAACTTGTGCCAAGTTCGCCCGGAGAAGTACTGCCACCACACCTGGTAATCTGCCGCCAAGCAGTGATGCACTCGTATTGCTGTGTTCCGGTGGAAGGCAGTGGGTGTCGGTAAAATTACAGTCGCATGAGACGTAACATCCCCGTCTCGGGGTGATGGACGCAACGCATTTCGACTTAGGTCATCTCGTACTTGCGGAGAGGACTTGAGTCGTATTGCCGTTATGAGCAGCGGTTACCACTTAACATCAGGTGGGCCGCCGGCTCGTTCCACCATACGAATCACATAAACAAAAACCTATACTGTACCATATTGTAAAAATGTATACTTTGAACAGGAATAAAAAAGCCCACGAGATCTCAGCTTGGCTCAAGACTCTACCTCACGCGAAAGCGCTCAAACGTGAGTGCGGCTCCGAATGCTTGGAGCCTGAAGAGATGAAGATGCTCTCTGAATGTATGGACCTACAGATCATCAAGCTCAATGAAAACGACAAGAAGGTGACGCTCCAAGTCAAGTGGAATCTTCTCTACAGGGTGAGTTGTTTTAGAATTAACAGTCGGTAGCAACTCTACAGTCTATGCTGGAGGTCGATTCGATTCCCAACCATGACAAACATTTAATACTTGTAACGCTTGTAATATTAAAATAACCGCTTTTTACTAAGTGCATATGGATGTATACACGGTACATATGCCAAAACAACATATTTTACAATTTTTGTCTGTCTGTCTGTCTGTTTGTTCCGGCTAATCTCCGAAATGGCTGGACCGATTTTGACGGGACTTTCACTGGCAGATAGCTGATGTAACAAGGAGTAACTTAGGCTACTTTTACCGAGACTTAAAATAGGGGTGCGTGATAGAAAGGAATTCCACGCGGACGAAGTCGCCGGCTACATCTGGAGGTCTTCAAGAGGAGAGTGAATAGGTATTTTCTAGGCGAGCATGCTACATCGTAGACCGCATCGTCACTTAACATCGAGTGAGATTGCGGTCAAATGTGAGCCTATTGTATATAAAATAAAAAATAAAAAAACAAAAAAAAAAAATATATATATAATGACAACTCCTTTCAGCCGGAGTTGTGCCAAGGCAACATTGAACCGGACCCGAAAGCGGACTACAGGATATACGACCGCGTGGTGTGCGTCGCGCGCAACATCACCGTCCCGTGCGGCGCGAAGGGCACCGTCACTGCGGTGTACCCCGCGCCGGCCACCAACACGGTGCGCCTCTCCGACAAGATCAACGCGCACCACACGTACCAGGTCTTGTTCGACGAGCCTTTCAAGGGCGCCCTCACCGAGGAGGGGTTTGAGGCACCCCGATTCTATAGGTGAGACGCTACGCACATTACCGGGCATTTTATCCAAAACAAGGTATTACAATCAGTCCCTTTATACATAGCTATTGTACTTGTCATGACAAATCTAACGAGCCTTTTTTATGTTATTGTTAGGCAAACAAGCAGACGGCCCTGTTGTTAAGTGGTTACCGTCGCCTATTGACATTTGTATCCGCGGGGGTGTCATTGGTTGCCTACCCTGTAAGTACCTCTTGACGTTTTTTCGAAATGGCCCATATCGTATCTCAGCGGAAAAACCTCAGGAGGAAGCTCATTCCAAAGTCGACAACCGCTAGGCAGGAAGGTGCGGCTAAAGCGAGTTGTATGGCAGGCCCACCTTTCAACAATGTATGGATGAGCTTTGTTTCTGTGTCGAGAGGTGTGTTGATAGAATTTCGACGCAGGAATTAGAAAAGCTCCCCAGCCTTAACACGATGTGGCTACTGTAAGCTGTTGAGGAGTTTTGTGGTCTGCAGGTGCCCTTGGCAGCATTATCAGCTCCAGCTCACAACAATATTGCATCAGCATCAGGTTTATCCATGAATACTGTATTTCAGCCTATTCGGGCTACGAGAAGTTGCATATTTACCTTAACATACAAACATTGCAAAAGAAGCTTGTAAAAAAATACTGTATAAAAATGAATCCCTCCTTTATAGGTTTCTTATCTGTTTTATTCCCTATTGATCATTATTTCATCAGAATTGTTCGTAACCCTTTGCTCAGAGTTCTTTATTAATTTAATTTATATATTATTTAATTTCAGAATGCAGCCTACCCACATGTTGAACATATCGTTCGGTCGCAAACTCCGCGATGACGTCATAACCGTGCACAAAGGCAACCAGGACGCGCTCGGCTTCACTTACCCCACCAACGTACTGAGGAGAGGCGATGGAATGCATTCAGCTTTCGCCAGCTACAGGTTCATTCACAGGATATTCGACATTTCCCAAAAAATGCTCTAAACTTGAGCCGTAACGCGCACTCCCCTTGCACAGTTGTATAGAAATGCACTATAACCTTTTAAGAGCAGTAGAACTCACGCCAAGTTCGTCCGGGGAAAGACTGCCATCGTGCCCATATCTGTCGCCAAACAGTAACGCACTCGCATGTTCTGTGTTCCGGTTTGAAAGGTGTGGTTGCCGGTGAAATTACAGGCACATGAGACGATCCACCTACACGTCTCAGAGTTACGTAGTACCTCCTAGTACCTCACGTAGTAGGGGAGGACCCAAGTCGCATCGATTGTTATGGGCTGAGGTTACCACTTAACACCAGGTGGTCCGTTGGTTCGTTTCGTAACTATATCACATAAAAAAATGCTTTTTAGTATGCTAAAAAGCGTCTGTTAAAGCCCTATCCGTCCCTCCGTGGGTATGTCTAATGTGACGGTTGTATTGCAGCCCCCCGGTGGACAAGAAGCCCTCGCCGGTGGAGGGGCGCACGAGCAGTGTGAGCAGCACGAGCGTGCCGCAGCAGCCGCACAGTGCGCCGCCCGACACAATCAGGAATGGACATCCGGTAACTGCGCTACTAATCTAATCTGAACTTTCCAAATCAAATATATCCTTATTAAATAAGCCTTATTAATTAATATATATATATATCATTTTTTTGCACGCAGGACAACGCTACTCACTTGCTGAAGAGCCTACTGAAGATAAGCGAGAATGAATCGGACAACAAAAAGAATAAGGTGTGTATTGTGTCGCTTAAAAATATTTATTAACCCTTTATCTTATCTTGCAGTCGTTACTTGGGTTTTTATTTTAACTTTGGATTACCAACAGCGGTGGCGGTTACCACTTAACATCAGGTGGGCCGTCAGCTCGTTCTATACCCTGCAATACATAAAATATGTTTACAGAGTACGCAGGAGCAGAATTGGCGAGTGAAGGAAAACACTATCAGTCTGCCTCCGCCGCAGCCACAGCCGTCGAGGTGAGCCATCCCTCGCTACCGAGTAAATTACACATATGTCTGTTGGTTTCGACTGGCCTCACAGCTCAGTTGGTAGGAACTCTGCCTCCCGCTGTAGGTCGTGGGTTCGATTCCCATCCATACATTTTTCGAAATAATAATTATTTTATATGAATGAATAAAAATTATTTATTATGCACTACTAATATATAGTACACATGTTACAACTACTTAAGATACACGTACGATGGGCGGTCTTATCGCTAAGAAGCGATCTCTTCCAGACAACCTTTGGATGGAAAGGATTTTATAATATATTAAATTGTACGCGTCGTACTGGTATTTTATATATAATATCAGTTAGATAGTTCCCATAGTATAGTATATATAGCTTATGCTTCTTACTTTGAGGCAATTATCGTTATAAAAATGAACGAAATAAATTATATAAAAATTTCATAATTTGAAGCTGTTTCCCTGATTCGATGTACACCTTTGATGTTGGTGAAATACACAAAAATATTTACTTGTTACAAATTATTATAAAAAACGATATTATCACTCAGAGTACTGTTTATATTATGAAATTGTTTTTCATAACGTAATTAAATGGAATGTGAATTGTACCATGCAGCCATAAGGTCCCTACTTGGATGTTATTTTCGGGGTAAGCGAGGTTTTTATACAATTGTATCAGAATACTACTTTCTCGCGCGGCATTGCCCGCGTGGGCGATGTAAATTCAGTGTTTTACAATAGCTGCGCTTACTCTGTTTCAAGCGTTGCATATCTATATATATGACTGGCCTCACAGCTCAGTTGGTAGTAACTCTGACTTCTGCGCTGTAGGTCGTGGGTTCGATTCCCAACCAGGAAATACATTTGTGTGACTAACACAGTTGTTCGTTCTGTCTGGGTGTTAATATGTATGTATTTACAAAAAAATAGTATGTAAGTATTATATCAGTTGTCTGGTTCCCATTGTACAAGCTATGCTTAGCTTACTTGAAAATAAAGTCTTTGACTTTGACTATTATTAGAAACGAATCATCCAAATTAATCGATCATTGATACGCCCCATAGAATTCAACAACCAACGAATTGGCGTAAAGAGAGCGTGGCTGTTCCGCAACATAACGGCAACGCTAAAAAACCACAAACGGCGCCGTTAGAATGGACTAACACACAGTTTAAGGTAAAAACACACAATATGATAAAGTTAAGGTATTTATAAGAAGTTGCAGTAGAACTATATACTGTGACAGGCATCACAGCTCAATTGGTATTAACTCTGCCTTCGGGGGTGTAGGTCGTGGGTTCGATTCCCACCCAGGACAAATATTCTTGACGAATATTGATGTTTGTTCTGTGTCTGGGTGTCAATATGTATAATATGTATATATGTACAAAAAAGTATATATGTATTCTATCAGTCATCTGGTTCCCGTAGTACAAGCTATGCTTAGTTTGGGGCTAGATGGCGCTGTGTGAATTGTCCACCAATATTATTATTATTATTATTATTTTGACTGGCCTCATAGCTCAGTTGGTTAGTAACCCTACCTTCTGCGCTGTAGGTCGTGGGTTCGATCCCCACTCAGGACAAACATTTATGTGACACTTGTAACATTGATGTTTGTTCTGTGTCTGGGTGTTACATAATATGTATTATATGTATGTATTTACAAAAGAAAAGTATATAAGTATTATATCAGTTGTCTGGTTCCCATGATACAAGCTATACTTAGCTTACTTTGGGGCTAGATGGCGCTGTGTGAAATGTCCACCATTATTATTATTATTATTATTATATATGGTGAGCTGGGGCTGATGATGCTGTTTGGGCCATCTTCAGACCACACAGATCTTCAACACCTTATAGTAGCCATGTCAGGCTCTTAAGATTTGTCTTGACAAGTACTATAGCCCTCGGTGGTATCCAGGGGATGATTGTAATAGCTTGTTTTGAAAAAAAAAAGAACAACCCAAATTTATTTAAAATAACGCATTCGGTGCAAACATACTTCACGAAAGGAGCCCCTTTGAGGCGCACATTTATCCTTTCACCACAATGGGTCGAGTGTGTCACTTCTAGTAGTACTATGGTATATACTACACTTACTAGTAGCAGTATGACCTAACGTTCACAAGGACAGTCACATAAATAAAAATGAGTTTGAAATAAATTTCAGGTGTTGCAAACCTTAGGACGCCGTATTATAAGACACTTTTTTAAGTAGCTGGATTCTGAGGTACTCAATTGGTGATCATTAAAAATCGATAACCTTCGATAGTTCATTGATCATGAATTATATCATGCGATAGAAATGAATTTACTAAACAGTTCAACTTATGTTCATTTATTGGGTCATTATTTTGTGTTTGATTTTACTTATATTAGAGAGATGAAGACGAAGGGAAATCTAATTATTACTGTAGATCGTTTATTATAAATATTATTTATGCATATATAAAATAAAACATTACATAAAACACACTACACTATATATTGCAACGGGAAAATTACAAGCATTTCACTCATTCTTCATAACTCAGCGTTATGGGCGCAATGAGAAGCTACTTGGTCCTTTACCTATGTACGGGATGAAATACGTGGTATTCTTGCTGCTATGGGCACATAATACTACTTTTACATCACGTGTTTCATTTGCCCATACCATCATAATATTAATCCCCTTCGAACAACAGTCGTCATTAGGAAAATGAATGAATTTTGGCGCTTTTTGCTGCGCATTTCAATTTATGTTCAGGTCGAACATTGCTGATACTTTTCGAAATATTTGATGGCAGTTTAGACTCGTCGTAACAAAATTGTTTCAATAAAAGATAAGATAATGTAACTTTAACCTAATTTAAATATAAAATAAACTTGCTTAAATAAAAATTAAAAAGTTTCCTGACTAATTTTGAAATCCAGAATGATTAACGCTATGAAATGCGTTTAAATTTAGGAAATGCTATAATAAATATAATTATTATTAAAATTTTCAGTAATCTGGTAGTACAAGCTATGCTTAGTTTGGGGCTAGGTGGCACTGTGTGAATTGTCCACCAATATTATATGATTATTATATACGGCCTTAAATTGGCACAAATTACGAGAAATTACAGCAATGATCATTCATAATTTTCACAATTTAGATATTAAAATTTATACATATATGTAATGAATTCTTCCAGAACTCACCATCAGCGCCGATACCGCCGTTCCCCGTCTTCGGTAGCGACCTAGTCCCTGTCCCGACCCAAATCCCCTTCCCGCAATTCCAGAACCCGCATTTCAACCAGCGCAACCAGAACTCCGGCCAGCGCAACCAGAACCAGAACCAGGGTCAAATGAGCCAGAACGTGCAACGACACCCGACCCAACCATTCCCTAAGCATCTCCCGTCTGTGGGAGGGAACAGCGTCACGCTGGGACCCAGTTGGATGGGACAGGTGATCACTTTAAATCACTGCTTTGAAACGTTTAGTAGTAGCCGTAGAACTTACGCCAAGTTCGTCCGGGGAAGTACTGTCACCATACCCATTTATGTCGCGAAGCAGATCCAGGCCAAACATTATGTAACGAACATAGATGTTTGTACTGTGTCTGGATGATGATTTATATGTAGATATTTACAAAAAAGTATATAAGTAATCAGTCGTCTTGTTCCCATGACACAAGCTAAGCATAGCTTGTCGCTGTGTGAAACGTCCACCAATGTTTGTTTATATTATCGTCCCAGTCACATGAACCGCCGAATAGAACTTTAAATTTATATGTATCTAATGTGTGATATGTATTTTATTTGTACAGAATGTGAAGCCGCCCGCACCGAGCGGTTCTAAAGCCCCGCCGCAGAGCAGCGCGGACAAACTGAGCAACCCCTTCGTGCCGCTGCAAGTACAGACATGTCAGAGGTGAGCGCATTCCTACGTTTGTACACTACGTAATTCCACGCCATCCACGGACAAAGAAACAAATAATTTATTACGACGACATTTAGAATATATCCACAGAACAATTTTGCTGTTATAGCAATAAAATTAGTCAAAGTCAAGTCAAGGTCAGAAACTTTATTTCCATAGAATACATAAAGAAATGGCTTGGAAACGTCAATAATATTCAAAACATAGGTCACGCGTACTTATCGCTAAGTTTGACGTCTGTTCAAACCTTATCCGACCCTCCATGTGGAAGAACAGACAAGAAACGCTTAAATGAGGGCTTCCTTTTTTTGCGAGCACGATCCTGGTCGTTACTCAGCGTAGTGAATTTAAAAAAATGTATATCGTTATTTGACCTATGAGTAATATTTTCAGTTTTCGACATGTGTGTACAATTACTGTATTTAATGGATTGATTCTAAAATAAAATAAATGATGATGATAATGAAATAAGACTTCTTTTTCGTTTCGTTTTCAGTACTAGTGTGCAACATTCTGCTATTGTATTATTTATACTATCGCTTTGTATCGTGTATAAGTTGCTCTCTTTTGCGCCAAAACCGTGGTGTCGCAATATATAGCACTCTTTCGATTTCTCTCTAAGTCATATCTATCTTCTCTCTCATGTAACGAAATGTGCCTAAACGTGACGCGTCCATAAATTATTACTCTCAATTCTCGTTCTGCTCTCTAGATCTCGTCATAAAAAAACAACTTTAAAAAATCGGTTTTTTACTTCTGTACGCAGTCGTCAGTTTGCTCCCAGGCTAGTTTACGGCTACATACAGACTTATCAGCAATTACTTATAAGTGCTTCTGGATTTACACACTTATGTGATAATAACAAAACAGTTTTGTTGACAATAAGCAGGTAAATAGTTTGCATAGAGGCTACCTCTTGAGATTACTGGCAGTAGGTATTTCCTTGTTTATGACGAGGTCACGGTGGGTCATTTGAAGGTTGCGGCACTACTGTGTTCCGGTTTGAAAGGTGTGGTTGCCGGTGAAATTACAGGCACGTGAGACATTCCACCTTCACGTCTCAGAGTTACGGGCGCATACGATGCGACTTGCGTCTTGACGTACTAGTAGAGGACCCATGTCGCATCGGTTGTTTTGGGCAGAGGTTACCACTTAACACCAGGTGGGGCGTCGGCTCGTACCGTAACTGTATATCATAAAAAAAGCAGTAATAACGCAAACTTAACCTAGTGTAACATATAAAAGATTAATCGGTTATTTCATATATTATGTGAATATGGATATGTTCGTCCGGGGAAGTACTGCCACTATACCTGGTAATCTGCCGCCAAGCAATGATAGCAAATACAAAATATTATGTCTTAATTCTCCTCTGTAAGTGGTTTTACCAGGTACTGAAGCAAAAAACACAAAAAAAAATCATCAAAATCGGTCCAGCGGTTTAAGACAGTGAAATATGTATACACATACCGAAGAATAGAATAGAATAGAATATGTTTATAGTCATACATGAAAAACATAACAAATTAAATTATAATAAATTAGGTGCACACATTTTCTTATATTCTGTGTTTAATTTATTAAACTTAGACATTTTGTCGCTGTAAAGGAGCGCTCACTCACAAATAATAATAAATAAATTATATTTAAATGAAGATATGTAATCGTCTGGCATACTGTACAAAGACAGGTAATCCAAATACGAAATTATCGTCAGAACTAACAATTTAACTAACCAACCTAACCGGTCTCTTCGAATCATTAAAGAATATTATTAAAATGATGTTTCTTTGTCAATAGGAGAATCCAAAATTCGAGTGGACCACCAACCAAGAAAGAAACGGGGGAAATTGTGGTCCCCCAGTACGTACTACCGAAGACGGAACCACAGCCGGCCCCCGTAAGTGTCCCTTACTTAGATACTGTGCCTTCTGCGCTGTAGGTCGCGGGTTCGTTTCCCACCCACAAACATTTGTGTGACGAATATACACGTTTGTTCTGGGTGTTAATATGTAATGCATGTGCGTAGTTAAAAAAGTATACATGTATTCTATCAGTTGTCTGGTTCCCATAGCACAGCTTTGCTTAGTTTGGGGCTAGATGGCGTTGTGTCAATTGTCCACCAATATAATAACAATAGTTACTTTATGACTCAGGACTAAGAATAGCGGGATACATGTTTTTGGACAATTTATATGTGTTCTATCAGTTATCTGTTTCCCTTAGTACAAGCTATGCTTAGTTTGGGGCTAGATGGCGCTGTGTGAAATGTCCACCAATATGTATTTAAAAGACACTCTCATACGTTTCCATTCAACAGATAAGCGACCAACAACCGCTGGCGTCGAAACCGTCGAAAAAGAAGAAAAAGAAGCCGAGAATAGCAGCCAACTTACCTTTCCAAATGGATTAATCAATACAATGTCTACTGCACGACATTATGTTCCCCTGACTACTTAAATTGAACGTTTAACAACCGTTGATACAGTCGGCCCACTTGAGTCTCCCATAATAAGGGTTTTTTACATTTTCGCGGATCATTCGATGACGGTAGCCACTTACCAGCAGGTGGGCCATCAGCTTGAGTGACTATCCATTCGGTTGGTTTTATTCAAACCGACTCACTTGCATCTACAATGTCTAGGCAAAGAATACTGCGTCAGGATATACTTCGAGCGTTCAATTTCGCCGATTCTAAGCAAAGTGACATAGGTTATGACAGTTTTCATCATCTCCCTATAAAATGTCAACAAATTTTTACTCATCCAGAAAAAAAGACGACAACAAGACAAGAAATTTCTGAACAGACTCGTGTAAAAATGCTTTACAATATTTGGTCTAACGAAAAACTGTGTGTAGTCAGTCGTCTAGGCCAAGTATTAGGCCTTGATTGAATTTTAGGATTTCACGTCCAACCACCTAAATCTACTGCATTTGTTAAAAAAAATGGATCGATAATCAATTCGAAACAATTATAATAAATGTACAATTTGTAAATAATATGAAATTTTAAGAATTTATGACGGTGTGATCATATTTCAAGTAGTTTGAGGTCTGAGTATAAAGTGTCTCGGTATATTTTTAGAATTTGTTTTTATATTTTGTATTTTTCGCATAATTTCAGCGAGTACATATCTGTCGCGTTAATTCAAAGCGGAGATATCATCGAATTACAATAACTAAACTGATGCCTAAACATTTTTTATCAAAATCCAATTTTCGTTCATATTTTGTTTCGCACTTATAAATATTATTATACTTATAAGTTACTACCGTTTTGGTAGCATTTGAGGGTTGAAAATTTCTTAATCCTAACAATGTACATTACACATATTTATGCAAATAAATATCTGTATCTTTTATCATTATCTTTAAATACGGATTAACTGCTGCTGAAAACAATCGTGTGCAATGATTCCTTTCAGAATCATTTAGTTTGCATTGAATGCGTTGCAATTCATTTTCATTCTAGTTCAAATGTTGCTGTGTGTATTAACCATCTGATTAATAAACCTGGTTAACTAGCCGGGGATATTAACCATCTGATTAATAAACTTGGTTAAGTAGCCGGGGATATTAACCATCTGATTAATAAACTTGGTTAAGTAGCCGGGGATATTAACCATCTGATTAATACACCTGGTTAAGTAGCCGGGGATATTAACTATCTGATTAATAAACCTGGTTAAGTAGCCGGGGATATTAACCATCCGATTAATAAACCTGGTTAAGTATCCGGGGATATTAACCATCCGATTAATAAACCTGGTTAAGTAGCCGGGGTATTAACTATCTGATTAATAAACCTGGTTAAGTAGCCGGGGATATTAACCATCTGATTAATAAAATTGGTTAAGTAGCCGGGGATATTAACCATCTGATTAATAAAATTGGTTAAGTAGCCGGGGATATTAACCATCTGATTAATAAAATTGGTTAAGTAGCCGGAGATATTAACCATCTGATTAATAAACCTGGTTGGGTATAATTGATCCTTTGTTGACCCTATTTGTTACTGGGATAATTTACTCAGTTTATTCCCAATTCCCGAGAGTGATATGACGCAGTTTTTTTTATGCACTGATAATTCCAAACGAAGATAATTTCGATTACACTCACAATGGCTTGCTTTTTACTCTTTTAATTTGATGTTTTTTGGTTAGTAAGTTCTATGGATATAAACATTTTGTGTTTGACGTCGAACATACCTTATGGAGTATAATTTTGATATTAAAATGTTTCATATTGTGCTTTCAATGTTGAAGATGTTAAAATGTTACTATAAAAGTATTTATTAAAATGAACGTCTTTGAATTTTAATTTTGCCTACAACCATTGTAATTTCAAATGGAATTATGTCATATATTTTTCTATATAATACTTGACATTTATATTACCTATATACAGGGTTACAGGAAAAGTCGTGCTAGATCCGTTAAGGGCGTGGAGTACCCATCATTTCTGACTTATTTCACTATGAAACACCCTACCCTAAACTTAACCCTTTTCGAGATATTCGACTTTTAATTTTTTATTGAATAATGCCGATTTTTAGGCTACGAAATTTATTTTTGTTTATTTTGTGTATCTTATTATTATTATTATTGCATTTTTACATGTGTAATAAGATGCTTTAGGACATCAATCATTAAAATAGTGCATAAGTTAATTGAATAGACCGTAGTAGACAAGTGAAAGTAAAAAAATAAAAAATATATTAGCAAGCTTATTTTTCTCTAAGGGATATCTAAAAAAAATATTATGACACTTGTTCGGCAGATATTTTTTAAAATATCTACGTTTCATCAGCTATCTAACGAGGTCTAACAATCTAGGGTTTGTATTACATTTCGTGGAAAAAAGTAGAGAAAGACCCAGATTTTCTAAGAAATATCTTGTGGACGGATGAGTCCAAATTTGATAAAGATGGCATAACCAACTATCACAACGTCCATTACTGGGCCCCAAAAGAACTAAGGAATCCCAATAAGAAAAGAGTGAAAGGGTCCCAACGAAGATTCAGCGTGAATGTGTGGATGGGCATTATCTCTAATCATTTGATTGGACCTTACTTTCTCCCGGATAATCTAAATGGGGAAAGCTACGAAAATTTCCTGAGAGCAGACTTGAGTGATTTGCTGGATGATCTGCCACTCAACCTGATCAGGGACATGTGGTTCCAACACGATGGCTGCCCTGCCCATTTCAGGAGAAGTGTCAGAGACTGGCTGGACACAAATTATCCAAACAAATGGATAGGACGAGGTGGGCCGTTGCCATGGCCAGCAAGAAGTCCGGACCTAACTCCCATGGATTTTCATGTATGGGGGTGCATGAAAAGTCTTGTGTACAGCGAGCCGAATCCAGTTTTGTCTGTGGAAGACTTAAGAGAAAGGATTGTGGATGCAGCAAATAAAATGAGGACCACGTTGACCACTGGAGTAGTGAAGACTGGTCTCCGTAGAAGGATGCGACAATGTTTCAGAAATAGAGGCGGCCATGTTGAACATGAACTGTAGAATAAGAAAAAGTTGTGTGAAAACCTTTAATAAATGACATTTCATGCATACCTAATGTTTTATTTTACTTTTTAGGGCTAAGTATAAATTTTCTTCTCCACTGTCGCCTATGAAACTAATTTTTTTCCAATGCATTTGAATAAAACCCTAGATTATTATACCTCGTTAGATAGCTGATGAAACGTAGATATTTTAAAAAATATCTGCCGAACAAGTGTCATAATATTTTTTTTAGATATCCCTTAGAGAAAAATAAGCTTGCTAATATATTTTTTATTTTTTTACTTTCACTTGTCTACTACGGTCTATTCAATTAACTTATGCACTATTTTAATGATTGATGTCCTAAAGCATCTTATTACACATGTAAAAATGCAATAATAATAATAATAAGATACACAAAATAAACAAAAATAAATTTCGTAGCCTAAAAATCGGCATTATTCAATAAAAAATTAAAAGTCGAATATCTCGAAAAGGGTTAAGTTTAGGGTAGGGTGTTTCATAGTGAAATAAGTCAGAAATGATGGGTACTCCACGCCCTTAACGGATCTAGCACGACTTTTCCTGTAACCCTGTATATTGACGCTGGTAAACATTGCAAATTTTTAATAAATACTTATTATATTTTATTAATATTATTATTGACTCCATTATAAATTGACTCGTGTCAAATTCACAACTATTATTCAGTGTAAGGTTAACGTAAGTTCTGCGTTAAACTGATCTGGAAAACTTAAAATTTGTAATTGACAATTCACCATCAGATATTACGGCCGATTTATGATTTGTAAGTTTATAATAATTAAGTAAATATTAATAGTAAGTACTTACATAATAACGACAAGTGACAGCTAACGGTCTACCGTTAGAATATTGTAGATATCTGGACGTTTTTAAACTATATTTTCTATGTGGAACGAATCTAGATGTCGTCGTTAATTTGACATCCATTTTCACCAACAGTCCCTTAACTTTAAGTACGATTTGGTCAAATTTTTTAACGCATTTGTTTTTGACAGCGCTGCATATAATTACTAAAGTACTTTAATGGTTTAAGTTACGGGATTGTCGGTGTTTATGGGCCCATTGTTCACAGATGTGGACATAGTAATAATGTGGTGGTGTAATAATGTGTGTGTGTCGAAAATGTCTTCTGATAAATGAGATCAAAATAAACAATGTAAGAATAAGTAAAATGTATAGTCGATGTCCGGAGTACTGTTGTATAGAAAATACATACATTGATTCCGATATTTGTGTTTGAAACAAAATGAAATTGTGACATACTAATATAATGTCCCACTCTGAAATATAATTTTATTTTTTATGACCTTTAAATAGTTGATTGGTACAATAATATCGATAAATACAACTCATTCATTAGAGTAGAGTACATTAACTTAGGCTACTTTTCCGAGGTGTAAAATGAAACCGAATTTCAAGCGGACGAAGTCGCGGGCAACACCTAGTAATAAAATACCTTTTTACTCACATAAGTAAAGACAAAAAATAATGATTTTCATGAACTGTGATTAAAAGAACGAACGACGTGATCTAGAGACATTAACTTTTTTTTTAGTGACTGTAGAGCTGTTTATGGGTAAACAATGTTCGCTCACCACATGTCACACTATGTTACTCTCAGATGCGAATATAAACTCTTCAGCTGATGTTTCTTAATAGAACGATCGATTAATCGTTCAGACATTGTCACTACTGGCCTCGCAGCTCATTTAGTGCCCTAGCCATCTGCGCTGTAGATCGCGCATTCGATTCCCACCCATGACAAACATTTGTGTCTGTTCGAGTCACTTGTTCTCTCGAACCAGTGTGGTGTAAGGATTTTAAGTGCGCCTCAAAGAGGCTCCTTTCGTGCACTTGACACATGTATTCCAATTTTTAATTCTAGGACATGTCGGTATCCTCTCGATGTTTTCCTTCACCGTTTTGAGAACATTTGTGTTACGAACATAGACGTTTTTGTGTTTCTGGGTGTTAATACGAATATTTATGTATTTACGATAAAAAGGTATATAAGTATTATATCAGTTGTCTGGTTCCCATGACACAAGCTATAATAATTTTATTTGCTCCACAGATACAAAATAAGAAACATACTTAATGACTAGGTATGCTCTTCAGCATACCTAGTCATTAGGTATGTGTTTTTGAAGTTCTAAAACTCAAAGCAATAAAAAAAAAAAAAAAAAATAATAAATAATAATGCTAATATAATAAATAAATAAATATAATATATATAATAAATACTAATGCTTAGCTTACTTTAGGTCTAGATGGCGCTGTGTAAAATGTTCACCAGTATTTATTTATTATTATTGTATACTAGCTGTTGCCAGCGACTTCGTCCTCGTGTAATTCGGTTTTATCACGCATCCCTATTGTACCCCTCGGAAAAGTAGCCTAAGTTACTCCTTGTTACATCAGCTATCTGCCAGTGAAAGTCCCGTCAAAATCGGTCCAGCCATTTCAGAGATTAGCCGGAACAAACAGACAGACAGACGAAAATGGTAAAAAATGTTGTTTTGGTATAAGTACCGTGTACATCCATATGCACTTAGTAAAAAGCGATTATTTTAATATTACATACAGACACTCCAATTTTATTTATTTGTATGGATATAATGTAGTTTACAATAACAGAAATGCTGTTGAGAATTTCAGTATAGTGGATGAAAAAACAGTACCTAGTAGGTATGAGAACTAAAATCTTCATTGTATTGTGCATTCATTACTGGTCACTTATCTCGCCCACTTCATGTTAGTAATGAGCGATCTTATCACTGATTACATGCACTTGCATATAAATAAAGGAACAATACGAGATTCCTGCTGCACTGTGCTCCCGACTTCACTCAGGTTCGTACCGTTTTGATATCTGATGGTTCATTGGTTGAGGATTGTGCTGTTATATTTTTTGTTATGTAATCAGTTTACGGAGGTTATTTCCTATCGATTGTCCGATGTAGAGTGGTAACGTCCGCTTATAACGAAAACGCGTACTGAGATCCGCCTCTACTTAGGTATGGGAAGATCGCGTTGCATCGTATTGTGCCCGTAAATTTGATATAGGAACGTTCCATGTGCCTGTAATTTCACCGGCAACCACAACTTTCAAACTGTAACAGTTTCTTTTATTTATGCATTTACTTCAAGTTAAGACTCATAAATGACAATAGGTATACTATACAATAATTTTTATACAGCTAAATTTAAATTAGTAATATAAAATAAATAATAATTTATAAGTATACATTAAATTACATATAATAATAAATTCAAACTAAATAAACAAATATAAAATTTTTATTTTTTGATTGGAACTCACGATCTTCGTCCGTAATTATTACTGCTTGCCGTTAGAAATATGTAGGTGTGTGCCTAAAATAATATATATCTCAAATCAAAAATATAACCTTATCTTAGACAATGAAATGATTACCGCCAAAATAACACTTACTGCAGTGTCCATGCACAGTATTTAGTCCTTATAACGGTAGAGTCCTTTCGCTCGCATTAACAAGTTTGGAAAGCGGACATTTTGCGATAAAACTGTCGCATTGCATATTCTCCCTTTCGCTTGCATCCGATGCATGCTTGTTGCAAAATTGCATTTTAATTAAAATATCTCGGAATACTCAAGTTCCTTAATGCCGGTAAGTGTAAACGGTGAGTCCTTGATTTTTGTTCATTATGTTAATTATTTCATTATTAGAGATATTTATTACTAAGAATTAAAAAAGTTTACGTTTAATTTGAAAATTTTTTTTTGGACAATTCGTATTCCCTCCCTTCTAACTTTGTTCGTGATTGAAGGATAGGATCAGAGCCTCAAAGAGGCTCCTTTCGTGTTAATAAAAATAGTCTTTATTCAGAGCTTTTATATAATACTAATTTAATAATATTTCACTTTCGACAACTGTATCTATTTGGCTGTATTTGGCAAAGGCCTCCTGTGTTCCGGTGGAAGGGAGTGGGTGCCGGTGAAATTGCAGCCGCATGAGACGTAACATCCCCGTCTCGAGGTGATGGATGTAACGCAATGTGACTTGAGTCATCTCGTACTTTTGGGGAGAGGACTTGAGACGTATTGCTGTTGTCCATAGGCGGTGATTACCACATCAGGTGGGCCGTCAGCTCGTTCTACCACCTACTTGACATAAATACAAAAAAAATGTACTACTTAGTCAAAGTCAAAAACTTTATTTCCATAGAATTCATAAATGGCTTGGAAACGCCAATAACATTCAAAACATAGGGTCACGCGTACTTATCGCTAAGTTTGACGCCTGTTCAAACCCTATCCGACCCTCCATGGGGAAGAACAGGCAAGAACTTACGTTCCCATTCGCCAGATGAGTCCAAGCAGTTGAATCGTTCACGATGAGGCTTATAATATTGGCGTTGGTGGCTGCTGGTGGCGTGGCGGTGTGTAGCGGAGTTGGGGTGGATTACTGGTGGAAGACCGCACTCATTTACCAGATATACCCGCGATCTTTCAAGGATAGCAACGGCGACGGCATTGGCGATTTGAACGGTGAGTACCTATTCATTAGTTATAAATATTGGTGGATTTCACACATCGCCATATAGCCTTAACTAAGATTGTACTATGGGAACCAGATGTCTGATAGAACACATACTTTTTTTTTTGTAAATACATAAATATTAATATATATTGATTGGTTATGTAGATTGGCTACCATAGCTCCGTTGGTAGTAACCCTGTCGTCTGCGCTGTCGTGGGTTCGATTCCCACCCAGGACAAACATTTGTGTGACGAATATAGATATTTGTTCTGTTTCTGGGTATGTATGTATCACATTTACACATGTATTTACAAAGTTACCTTACTTTTAATAAAAATCTTACTTTGGGGGCTAGATGGCGCTGTGCGAAATGTCTACCATATAAAATATACATACCATATATATATAAGGTGGTACCCACCGTATTTATTATTATTTATTTATTTAATTTATTTACAGGTATAACATCAAAACTGTCGTATCTGAAAGAGACGGGCGTGGACGCGATATGGATGTCACCGATCTACCTTTCGCCGATGTACGATTTCGGCTACGACATCACGGACTACAGGCAGATCGCTCCCGAGTACGGCACCATGCAGGATTTTGACAGCCTCATGAAGGAGGCTAAACGACTCGGTAAGACGATCTTCCTCACAAACTGGCCACACAATACTTAAATCATCATCTGGGTATAATATTTGATGCTTGCGACACAGTAATTTACTCCTGCACGCATCATCGTGTCTCTTACTATTTAAAATGTATATTGTTGCTGTTCCATTTAAATAAACATTATAAAAATTTGAGAAGTAAACAAAAAATTGCTGGACATTTTGCACAGCGCCATCTAGCCTCTAAGCTGAGCATAGCTCGTATCATAGGAACCAGACAATGATATAATAATTAAAGGCTATTACATAGTATGACATAAATATGATACATTGATATGTATCATATTTATGACCCAGAACAAACATCTTTGTTCGTCACATAAATGTTTGTTCTGGGTTTGGTCTGGTCATTGTATTGTTTCCCTCACAACTATGAACACAAAATCTTGAACTAATTAAAGTGAATTGAGTTTAACTAAAGTGAAGTAATCATCCACACAATACTGTTCTGTTGAGATCATACCTATTAAGTTAATAGCTTCACCTGTAAGTATTAAATATCACGAATGTTTTGAAAACATGTTTCCTCAATATTTTAATGTTACTTTGTGTTGACTAGACTGGTCTCAGCTCAGTTGGTAGTAACTCTGCCTTCTGCGCTGTAGATCGCGGGTTTGATTCCCACCCAGGACTAACATTTCTGTGACGAACACAGATGTCATATGTATTATATGTATGTATTTACAAAAAAAAAGTATGTGTGTATAAGTGTATGTAACCCTCCCTTCTGCGCTGTAGGTCGTAGGTCGATTCTCACCCAGGACAAACATTTTTGTTAGGAACATATACGATTGTCATACATATGTATTAGGTACTAGCTGCGTCCCGCGGTGTACCCGCGGTGAATAAGTAATCCCACGGGAACACTGCACTTTTCCGGGATCAAAGTAGCCTATGTGTTAATCCAGAATATAAGCTATCTCGGTACCAAATTTCATCCAAATCCATTCAGCCGTTTGAGCGTGAAAGAGTAACAAACATCCATACAAACTTTCACGCTTATAATTTTAGTAGGATAATGTATTTAAAAAAATGTATGTAATTATTCTTTCAGTCACCTAGTTTCGATAGTACAAGCTATGCTTACTTTGGGGCTAGATGGCGCTGTGCGAAATGGCCCACAAATATTTTCAATTTCATACAGTCATTCGCACGTATGATTTTGTGTAATTTAATCGAGTGTTAACTATCCATTGCCAGGTCTCCGCGTGGTTCTAGACTACGTGCCGAACCACACGAGCAATGAAAGCGATTGGTTCGTCAAGTCCGCCAGTCGCGTACCCGGATACGAAGACTACTACATCTGGGCGGACGGGAATGTAGACGAGGAGGGAAACAAGCAGCCGCCTAACAACTGGGTGAGATATAGTATTAGTAGCTGTTGGAACTGACCCCGAGTTTCAATCCGGAGGTCGCCTGTTCAAATCCCGACGTGCACCTATGAGTTTTTCACTTGAAAGATTTTATGTGCAATACCACGTTCTCAAAACGGTGAAGGAAGACATCGTGAGGAAACAGGCATGTCTTAAAACTAAAAATTCGAAGACACGTGTCAAAAGGAGCCTATTTGAGGCGCACTTAAAATCCTTTCACCGCACTGATTCATCAGAACCAGTGATTCGAATTAAAAAAACTTTATTATTGTGTCAGTGAAGTGACTGAAGCAGATGTCCAACCATCAAGCTCATCCACCTGTTCAATTTTCTTATTCGCATGAAAAAGCGTGTGCTAACCAACTTAGTTTAGTTTTTCCGGGGAAGTACTGCCACCATGCCCATTTCTGCTGCCGAGCAGTAACGCGCTACTGTGTTTCGGTTTGAAAGGTGTGGTCGCCGGTAAAATGCCGGTGATGAGGTAACAAACGTAAAAAAACGATTAGGTATACCAATTCAGTAGCTTTTTTATGTGGTGTGACGGTGAGTCTTCCTTTTTTGAAGTCGGTTAAAAAACTCCTTTTATATCTTTTGAATTGATCAGTGATACACAGTACTACTTTGTAGGTGAGCATATTCCGCAAGAGTGCATGGGAGTACAGCGCAGTGCGCGACCAGTACTACCTGCATCAGTTCGTGATCGGACAACCAGACCTGAACTACCGCAGCGCCAGGGTGCGACAGGAGATGAAGGTACACCAGTGCTTATATACTAGCAGTAGAACTGTATGTGAACAGCTCGTTTGGGAAAGTACTGATACCATAGCCATTTATAATATAAATTCAATTCAAAGCATTTATTGCACTATGTTGTTACAAAGATCTTAATATATTTATAGGTTACATAAACCCTGTTAGGGCACACCAATTTTTTATCTTTATGTTTATTTCAAACAACGCCATCTAGCACCAAATTAAGCGTAGCTTGTACTATAGGAATGAGATGACAGATAGAATACTTATATATTTTTAATGTAAATCCATACATATAAATAAATATTAGCACACAGACAAAGAACAAACATTTACGTTCATCACGCGAATGTTTGTACGGAGTGGGAATCAAACCCACAACCTACAGCGCAGAAAGCAGAGTCACCACCACTGAGCTGTGAGGCCAGTCAAAAAATGTTTTGATGATTGAATGAGTATTTGTACTCATTTAATTATCTTATTATGAGTAGTAGTACCCTGCCTTATAGGTACGCTGTAGGTTGTGGGCTCGATTCCTACCCAGGACAAACATTTGTGCGACGAACATATATGTTTATTTTGTTTCTGGGTGTTAATATGTACTACTTATACGTAAGTATTTACAAAAAAAGTATTATATCAGCTGTCCGGACCCCATGACACAAGCTATGCTTAACTTACTTTGGGGCTAGATGGCGCTGTGTGAAATGTCCACCAAAATATTTTTTTACTTTGTCTTTCTTCTGAAATATTACCCAGATGATGATTTAACAATAAAACAAACACCAGTATTTATTTATGTCAACAGGATGTGCTCAGTTTCTGGCTCGAGAAAGGCGTCTCCGGGTTCCGTACAGACGCCATCAACATGATGTACGAAGTGGATCCCGCGGGCTACGGCGGAAAGTATCCAGACGAACCGCTGTCTGGTGAGATTTATTTATTTATTCGCACATAACACAATTCTAAAAACAATACATAACAAATCAATTGATAATCTGAATTGTGACGTTGGCATATGATATTTATATTTATAATATAATAATATTGGTGGACATTTCACACAGCGCCATCTAGCCCCAAAGTAAGCTAAACATAGCTTGTATCATGGAAACCAGACAACTGATTTACATACATTATATACTTTAAACTTACTACTTACTAAACTTACTAAAAATTTTGAATGCTTCTCACGCCAGGTGACGCTGCAGCCACTCCTGAAGATTACGAATATCTGCAGCACATCTACACGAAAGACCAAGACGACACTTACCAGGTGGTGTACGACTGGAGAGACCTCCTCGATGAATTCACCGCCAGGGATGGAGAGTCCAAGGTATGCAGTCCAAAATTGAGAACTTTGTTTTAGTAACGATATGCTAACATTTGACCGCAATCGATGAATCGATGTCTCTCTGCTCAACGACACACAAAACATCTTGTAATATCTTATTTCAGTATTTTATGTAGTCATAAATGTAACATACACAGATTGTTTCAAGAATCGTGTTCTCGAAAAAAAAGGGTTTTAGGGGGGCCTTTAGGGGTTGCTTGCTGTTCTTCCCCGTCGGATAGGGTTTGAACAGGCGTCAAACTTAGCGATAAGCGGGACCTTGTTTGGAATATTATTGACGTTTCCAAGCCATTTCTTTATGAATTCTATGGAAATATTTTGTTTTACTTTGACTGGCCTGTGAGTTTGTAAGGCCAGTCATATAAGAGGTAAGTATTTCATTACGATGCTTTTGTACTGATAGGTACCTAGTGCGGCGATTGAATTTAAGTGCGCCTCAAAGAGGCTCCTTTAGTGCACTTGACACATGTCTTCGAATTTGTTGACCTAGGACATTTTTTTTCTATTTGATACATTTAACGAACGAGCCGACGACCCACTTCGTGTTAAGTGGTAACCTCTGCCCATAACAACCGATGCGACTTGGGTACTCTCCTATTACGTACGACAAGACCCAAGTCGCATCTAATGCGTCCGTAACTCTGAGACTAATTGGCAACCACAAAACCACATGTCGGTTTTCTCACGATGTTTTCCTTCACCGGTTTGAAAACATTGTATTGCGCACGTAAGTCGAAAAACTCATGGCACGTCGGGATTTGAACCAGCGACCTCCGGATTGAAACTCGTGGTCACTCTTTCGCTGGTTCCAGGTGATGATGATGGAAGCGTATACCACCCTGCCGCTAATGATCCGTTACTACGGCACCGCGGAGCGCAACGGCTCTGTCCCGTTCAACTTCCTCTACTTGGAACAGCTGAGCGACACCGCGAGCGCTCAACACATGAAGATGGCCATCGACAGGTGGATGACTTACATGCCCAGCGGGAAAACAGCCAATTGGGTGGTAAGTACGTGTTTTTACAAGGTATTATATATATTTAATACAATGTATTATATATATTTATTTGGGGGCCCAAGTTGCTCGCGTCGTTTTTAATTTGGTTGTAACTCTGCCTTCTGCGCTGTAGATCGTGGGTTCGATTTCCATCCAGGACAAACATTTGTGTGACGAGCATTGATGTTTGTTCTCTGGATGTTAATATGTATTTACCAAAAAAGCATATAAGTATTATATCGGTCGTCTGTTTTCCATACTACAAGCTATGCTTAGCTTAGTTTGGGGCTAGATGGCGTTGTGTGATATTTATTAATTTATTTATTTATAACAATATTGTCTTTATAGAACGGAAATCACGACCAAAGTCGGATGGCGACGCGGGTCGGGGTGGATAGAGTCGACGCGATGAATCTGCTCGCTATGATCTTGCCGGGAATCACTATCACATACCAGGTGTGTTACATTGTACCTACATTCTATTCAAAATGTAGATATTCTTAGAGGTGAACAGATAGATATTCAGCAAGGGAGCTAATACCATATTCTTACATGTAAAAGGTTGCTATCCAAGCTAAGAGATGTCAGTCGGTTTTACTTCACTTCTACGACAATATTGACGTTGAATTTTAATCGGTTATTTAGTACTACTTAACATTTAAAATCATAATTAGCATAAAATATACCTATAATACAAAAATAACTTAGGCCTAAATTTTAGCATTACAAATTATATAGAACTTATACTTGATAATAACTGTACTAGGGGACCTTTCTCGAGTTTACCGATATGAATCCATAGGTATATAATTCTCATCAAATTCTAATATGTTTCATAAATTATATATTCTGTAATGTCATTCTATTTTATTTTGAAGTATTTGTAAGTATTTGTCGCTCAACTGTTAATCTCATTTTTGCTTGAAGTCTATCGCCTGTAATTAGAGTAACATTAAGAAGGATTTGTTTAGATGGTAATATTGTTTATTGTAATCGGTGTGTACTTTGTTGGTGATAATAAATAAATATTGTCTTCGGGAACAAATTACTACCAAAATGACACACGGAAAACAGAGCATTCATATTAGAGTGAACAATTCGTGTAGGGGGAAGAGCTCGGTATGACAGACGGCGTCATCAGCTGGGAGGACACGCGCGACCCGCAAGCGTGCAACACAGACGACCCGGTGAACTACTGGAGGAAGTCGCGCGACCCGCCGCGCTCCCCGTACCACTGGGACGCGACCCGACACGCCGGCTTCTCCGACACACCGGGTACCACCTGGCTACCCGTAGCCGACAACTACCTCACTGTCAATTTGCAGGCCGAGATGCAAGCGACCACCAGTCACTACAAGGTAGTTTGGAAGTTTATATTGCTGCCGTCCTTTAACTAGAAAGCCGTTAACCCTCAGGTCAATTTTGACTTTTTAATAGGAAGCGATACAGTTCAAAATTCTCTATGTTTCTGTCTGAGAAAAGTTTGTAAATTATAATTAGTTCAGGAGATATAAAAAAAATTGTAGGCCGTTGAGTGACAGATTTTAAAGGAATTGAAAAGAGTTCTCTGAACATATCTCAAAAAACAACAATTTGGGCTTAACGGCCTTTTAGTTAAAGGACGGCAGATTGGTGGACATTTCACACAGCTCCATCTAGCCCCAAAGCTAAGCATAGCTTGTATCATGGGAACCAAACAACTGATATACTATTTTTGCAAATACATATAATACATACCAACAACTTAAATTAACACCCAGACACAGAACAAACATCTAAGTTCGTCACACAAATGTTTGTGGGTGGGAAACGAACCCACAACCTACAGCGCAGAAGGCAGGGTAACTACCAACTGAGCTATGAGCCCAGTCAGAGCTCCGAGTAACTTGGTTGCATGGTGCTTCTAATGAAAGACAGACACTACATGTAAGATGTAATTATTTTTGTACAGTTTTACAAAGACGTGGTTGCCATCAAGAAGACCAGAGCCGCCCGAGAAGGTGATTTAGACACCAGAGCTATTACAGAAAATATTCTAGCTGTTACAAGGTAAGTACAAATATAATATTGAACAAAGTATATAAAATACTACGCCCGCGACTTCGTCCGCGTGGTATTTGGTTATATCACGCACCCCTATTTTACCCCTCAGAAAAGTAGCCTAATTTACTCCTGGTTACATCAGATAACTGCCAGTGAAAGTCCCGTCAAAATCGGTCCAGCCATTTCAGAGATTAGCCGGAACAAACAGACAGACAAAAATTGAAAAAAAAATGTTGTTTTGGTATATGTACCGTGTATACATTCATATGCACTTAGTAAAAAGTGGTTATTTTAATATTACAAACAGACACTCCAATTTTATTTATTTTATATATTATTATTATGCTAAAAGCTCGTTGTATGTAGGCTGCTGCCGAAGGAACCAGCACTTGTGGCTCTCCTGAACCTGGGTGATGAGGACGAGCTCGTTGACCTGACCAACTTGAAAGTCTTGCCCAAACTCCTCAAGGTCGTCGCATCTGGAGTACACTGCGTCTCCAAGAAAGGGTAATAGTAGAAACTTGAAATTATGACGGTGTTTTCTTTGCCATGCATACTAAAAAAGGAATTTTTGGAAATTCTCCTCGAAGGGGTCCAAAAGATGTTTGTGTGAAATGTAAATATGCTGTAGCTAGCTTTGCAAGGCATATGTTTATGTTGAAATCACACACACAAATCCCTTTACCCATGTGCTTCACTATTTAAACTAAGCTTTCATCCCCTTTTTCAGATAGTAGGTTAGATATCTTTTCACACATAGAGTAAATTTACCTCTTTTACAATTTACCTTCTTTTGTTGCAGGGATTTCAAAACCAAGAACAGTATCCTGCTCTCAGCCCATTGCGCCATGATCCTTCAGTCCTCACAACACTGCTGTTAAATGATAATGCTACGAAACCAAAGTTCCCCCCGGTGATATATTTATATTGTTATGTTTGAAGAATAAAGTATCCTAATAAAATAATTATATGACTTTTAATAGCCAGTATTTTGTATTTCAGAATATTGCTGGTTTACTGATTATCTAAGTAGTGCTTTGTCTTTTAAAACTACATACACTCAGGGTAGGCATAGCGTTAGTGCGCCACTTTACACTTTGTGAGATATACTGTCGTGGGAAAGTAGACGTGATAAGGAGCGAGCTCGTCGCCGCCATTGTTACTCACATTTTTTTGTGATTTTAGTAACGTATCGAGCTGCCGGCCCAGGCTTAGGTATATATTTTCAAATATTACAAAATCAAGCCAAGGTTCACATTCAACCAATTTGTACAATGACAGCATATTGGTTTACCAACTTCCTAATATCTTTAATTTATAATTATTCCTTATTGTTCAGTAGGTAGTTCTTTATTCAAAAATCCATAGCCCCTTCTAGGAAACATAAACAGTCAACTTTGTTCACAACACAATCAAAATCCTTTTTGTTTATAGTTTTCCGTTTGTTGCTTACTCTGCTAGCTTCTTTCACAATTGTTTCTAAGAATAATTCCTGGAACATAACATATTATTATGTATTTAACAAAAATGTAATGATTATACCTATTATTATGTGTTGATAAGCGAGTATAATTTGAAAGTAATCCAGCTAAACACTAGGCTAAGAAATCTGTTTAATAATGATTAATGTTTTATGTGATAAAAGTTACAGAATGAGCAGATGGCCCAACTGGTGTTAAGTGGGTAACCACTGCCCATAATAAACAATGAGACTTTTGTCCTCCCCTTAACGAGAATGAGACAAAATAGGATCATATGTATTTTTAAGTCTGAGACATGAAGGTGGAACATCTCATGTAACAGGCACATTTCCTCGGCAACCACACTTTTCTAACCAGAACATATATAGCTCTTAGGAATTGTTAAGGGTGGCTTACGGTGGCTTTTGTGACCAAAAACACAGCGTCGCCTGACACCACATTTACATCGGGATCCATCTTCATAATATTCTTTATCCTGGCCATTGGCAGCCTTGTGGACCTTATTATCTCTACTTTTTCTTTAGCTTGAACCTGAGGCCTTACTTCCGTAACATTTTCTTCTAAAGTTAGGGCCTCAGATTGCTGTAAAGTAATAATTTCCGAATCAGTCGCCTCTGCGTGATGGTCGGAGTCAAAATACTGATCTGCATCGTCTATTATGTCCGATATGTCCACATTTTCGTAGTGTTCTTCTTCCGACATTGTTACACTAACAAATAAGTTGTAAATTGTTATTTAAAGAAAATTCAATGAATTATTGACACTATTCGGTACCTATTATTTGCTGTTCTGTTAGCCAGCCGTTATAGTTTTCAATGTCATATTGATAAATGTCAATGTTAGGGAAGCATTTTTTAGGATAGCCACTGTTAGTATCGGCGATGGTGTATTTAGCTTCACTGTTTTTTTTTTTGCGTTGGGCATGCAATTGGCCGTATGATGTTAAGTGATGATGTGATCTACGACGAAGCATGCTTGACTAGGAGTAGAGCCCGTTCCAAGAAAAGTCTCCTGGCTGTGGCGCTACTTTCTACGCAAAAGAGAAATTATAGTTCAGCTTTACGTTAGCTCCTTTACCGGCCGCAGGACTTATTTCGTAGAACGGATGGACTATAACCTATTCAATCCACTTGAAGACTTCCAGATTATAGGTTATATTAATTTTTATTGGAGCATTTAAGACCGCCACATGATCTCGGGAATCTTCATGAACCTATACGAACTCAACAACTTCCTCTGCTCCTTTTAAAAGATATAACTGTCACATAGGATTATTCGATTAGACACAAGATGGCTAACTGGGAAAATATGTCACCCAAGTGCGAGATACCGAGGTATCATTCTCGTTCATTGGTGGCGATGAAGTCGGTTCTTTAGTTTCGATGTGCAAAGTAATTATTGTTTGTTCTATCACATATGAGTGATATATACTTTTGTTTCTATAATGCAATTCAAATTCCTTTTTGATGATTACCAGTATTGCAGTGAAGTAGGTAGGCAAAATTAAAAACAAATTAACCTAGTGGAAATTTGTGTACGTAGTTTCAGGTCAAGAAAATAAAAGAATAAGAGTCTTACTTGAAAATACGTATATTTTATTTACTTATCAGTTCGTTTTGAGTATCAAAATAACGTTAAATTATGCTTAATACATCATATTATACACACGAAATAATAAAAAATAGGTGTATCTACTTTAAAAATCATTTCATATCAGACCTAATCAAAGTAATGATCAAGTGATCACCATTTTCATTTCATACTACCCTCAGAGCGTAACAATCACAAATCAGTGCGTGTAGTTCACAATTTGATTGATAAAAATAAATTGGTCGATTTCTTTTACTTAAAACTAAACGGAAGATTAAATTACAGTTAAGGCACTAATATTTGCAGTAAGTAATGTAGGCATTAGTGGTGTTGATTGGGAATCAAATTAATTGCGTTTCATCTTAACCACATGGCAAATGTAGGTATGTCACATCATTGAATTTTTATTATATCATTTCCGAGTATCCGATTTCATGGAATCTCTTTGCATCTCCTACCAAAAATGTTGGACTATACATTTTGGCTGCAACATCTCTGCAGTCTCCCGGCTGCACTTATAACTCATTCATGCGATGTATTACTAAAAAATAAACGCCTTAAGTTTCAATTTATAACAATAACTGTACATAACAATACCAAAATACACATCAGAATATAATATATCATTTTCCTAAAATAAGCTAATTTATACAAAACAATTTCTTCCAAAATGGTTTCTTTGCTTGTATTACGGGTAGGCCAGCCAAGATGGCGGCGTCAAATGCGTCTTTCAGCTGCTTTCTGGTTTTCGAGGATGTTTCTACGTAAACGGCGTTGATTTTAGCCGCTAATGCGCGCGCTTCTGCTTCTGAGATCACGTGCTCGCCCCGGCTCTGAAAGAATTAATATAAAAATGAGTTCGGGTAGTTAACCAAAAAAGAGGTCGCTCCAACGTTTGTTTAGTAAGCCGCGTGTACATTTTTCTAGAGGCTACCAGTTCGACACTAGATCGGACTACCAGTTATATATAAGCTCGTGCCGTTATGAATAAAAGAACCATCACGACGAAGTAGCTGGCTTCTAGTCCCGAAGAGTCCCGAAGAGAGGTACCTTGCGCAGTATTTAAATCTACATTTATAATAATATATATCAAAAGAGGGGCAAAGGTGCGTTCACTTTGGTGATCCTCATCTAATTCCGCGATATCACATTGATCACAGTCGCAAGTAAGGAAACTTTAATTAACTCTTGATGAAGCTCTAAATTCAGAAGAGTACAAGTATCGTGTGCGATATCGCTCTGTATTTCTACAAGCACCATTGGCGCTTTGACCGCGGAAGTCACAGGCCACTGGTCACTGGTCATTGGTCACTGGCTACACGAATAGAAGCAAGCTGACCTTCAAGTTCTGAAGAGTCCTCGAGTCTTGCGCGAGATCGCTCTGTGTTCCGACAAGGACCAAGGGCGCATTGATCTTGTTCACCGCGGGGGTCCACCGTACGGCCACGGAGCGGAATGTCTCAGGGCGGACCACGGAGAAGCACAGCATGAGGACGTCCGTACCAGGGTAGCACAGCTCCCGGAGCTCTGACATCGAGTCCTGGAAATAAATAAGTATGGGATTCAAATATATATATTGGTTCCCATGATACAAGCTATGCTTAGCTTACTTTGGGACTAAATGGCGCTGTGTGATAAGTCCACCAATATTTACATTTATTTACTTAATTAGTAAAATCACATTTCAATATTTGTTCCACAGTATTATGAAATGATTAGGAAAATATGGTTAAGGCCCACGACCAACAGCGCAGGGAAGGCAGGGTTACTACCAACTGAGCTATGAGGCCAGTCCTCAATTGCTCGAGCTGTGGTTGAAACACTCATCAAATCAAATCATGCTTAACTGACAAGTTTATGGACTATATTATTAGACTAGTGTTAGAGATTCGATTGCACCGTTCTATGTAATGAAAGTCATCTATGAAGCATCATGATTACCCAATCGTAATACCGAACGGTTGCGTAAATCGTTCGATCCGACCTTTCATGGCACGGGACTACATTGCATCGATCTGTGCCATCGATGGCATTATGATTACATCGTTTCAAATACTGACAGCAATGAAATGCGTTGAAAAGTAATCCAACCGTGTTCACAGACCTCACAGCTCAGTTGGTAGTCACTCTGCCTTCAGCGCTGTAGGCCGTGGGTTCGATTCCCATTCATATTTGTGTGACGAAAGTTTGTTCTGTGGCTGGGTGTTTAATATGTATTACATGCATGTATTTACAAGAAAAAGTATTCATGTATTCTACCAGTTTCTGGTTCCCATAATACAAGCTATGCTTAGTTTGAGGCTAGATGGCGCTGTATACAACTATTATTATTATGTACTGAAGTATTAATGATGCAAATGCGTTGATCAGATTTAGATCATATTATTTTGACACGACAACGGCGCTGGCGAGCATTAATTTTATTTTGTGTTATTTGAAATGTTATTATATTAATTCGATCTTTTGGACATCTATGATCAACAAATACTTGAATATTGAATATTTGTAGAGTTTTATCCTTAAGGATCGATTTCATTTAAAGCCCCAGGTGCAAAAATTTGTTAGGCAGTAAAATTGAGCGTTAACAAAAAGCGTTATGACCAATGTCGTTGCACTTATAGTAAACTCCAGTCGCGTTTGGGAATGTCAGGCACAATTTTATTTAAATCATGATTTACTTGAATAAAATCTGCACTGCTACTAGCTTGTGGCTATTAGTTAGGTATAGATATTTCTATGTCGCAAACGTGGCCTAGAACTTGGACTTCCGGGAAAATCTAGTTCCGACGATGATAAGGAACTAAGTCTATCCATATTGGTTACGAATACAAAAAAGCGGCCAATCTAGACTACTATACTAACTATACTATACTATACTAACTTAATACTAAACTACTTACGTTCCTACTTCCCTACTGATATTATAGATGCGAAAGTGTTTGTCTTTCACGATCACGTTAATTTATGAGCATAGGTTTATAAATTTTATGTTTGCTGAAATTTATGTTTCAGAAGTACTCTATGGGCTGGAGAGTGAAATAGGGTAACGTATTATTTGGAAGAAATCCACTCCTTTCAGAAATGAATGTTCCAAAGAGATGGCCTGGGCACAAATAGTGACTGGAACAGGATAATCTTTTTTGTAGAAGCTCCCTTTTTTGGCAAATATATCAGCTGTGTCATCTATATCACTTGGTACATGCTTGATTGACAACAACAGACTAGTCGAACGTACTGCTATACAACCGATAAAAGTTATTAAAGAAATATTAAAGAATGCTTTTCAAAAGAAGATTCTTTAATTTGTACTTGTTTACCGATTCTCTGAATGCTGTTAGGATGAACCTAATATACCAGAAATAGTCATCGCCATGAAGACTATACCCAAGGCCAAATGAATCATAGTCGGCTAAGATAATAGCATCGAGGTCTTGACTAGCCCTCACATCCTCAAAACGAACCCGGTAAATTATTGGCGTATACCGCATTTAAAGGAAATAAAAACTATTATCTTATAACTACAATGAAAAATCAGTCGGAAGTATCATAAGATACTATATAATATATAACTATAATACTATATAATATAGAAATATTATACAAACTTTATTAAAATTAACCATCCTACATAGTGATTAACTTGTTTATTCGGAGACAGGCCAATCTACCTTCTACGTTTATGAGACGAACATAGATGTTTGTTCTGGGTGTTAATATGTACTTACTATATATTACAAAAAATATACAAGTATGCTATCAGTTATATAGTTCCCGTATTGCAAGCTATGCTTAGTTTTATGTGTTAAAAATGTCCTCCAATATTTATTTGTTAAAACTTTATCAAACGTTACACTTTTTTCTTTATAAATTACTCCAGTCGTGCTCTTGTGTTGCAAAGTGTACGTGGCAATGGCAACGCAATCATCTATCCCCGCGAGAGGTTTCTCCAATTTCTTTACCAAGCATTTTATGGCACGTTTCACTTTCAAACTAACTATTCATTTTATTCACACAGCAGGTGTTAATATTCAGTTACATAGTCAATAGGGCAGCAAGGGACTTCTCTTTTTAGAAAATGCAGCAATCTGACCTTAAACTGTTATTACCTGTTACACCTTAACTGTATTACATAAAGAAAAAAATAAAAATAACATTACAAATACTTTTGATCTAGCTCGCTGGTAGGAACTGAGGTTGTGGAATGTGGCAATAAATAACTACGTGCCACTGATACTTGCTCGTTTATCTAGACTCAGTCAAGTCTGTCTCATGGTCTTGACTGAGACCTTGCCCTGCTATGCAAGGTTTTTTTTATGTGATATAGTAACGGAACGAGCCGATGGCCCACCTGGTGGTAAGTGGTAACCTCGGCCCATAACAACCGATGCGGCTTGGGTCCTCCCCTACTAGGTACGACAAGACCTAAGTCGCATCGTATGCGCCCGTACCTATGAAACGTGTAGGTGGCATATCTCATGTGCCTGTAATTTCACCAAGAAGAAGAAGGTAAAGAAAAAGATAATTATTTTAAAATAAATCCACATTTACAAAAGCCGTACCATTTTTACTAAAGTAAGAAAGAAAAATATATTTTTCTACATAGAGCACGAAACATAAACAGTAGGTAATATACAGGGTTACAGGAAAAGTCGTGCTAGATCCGTTAAGGGCGTGGAGTACCCATCATTTCTGACTTATTTCACTATGAAACACCCTACCCTAAACTTAACCCTTTTCGAGATATTCGACTTTTAATTTTTTATTGAATAATGCCGATTTTTAGGCTACGAAATTTATTTTTGTTTATTTTGTGTATCTTATTATTATTATTATTGCATTTTTACATGTGTAATAAGATGCTTTAAGACATCAATCATTAAAATAGTGCATAAGTTAATTGAATAGACCGTAGTAGACAAGTGAAAGTAAAAAAATAAAAAATATATTAGCAAGCTTATTTTTCTCTAAGGGATATCTAAAAAAAATATTATGACACTTGTTCGGCAGATATTTTTTAAAATATCTACGTTTCATCAGCTATCTAACGAGGTCTAACAATCTAGGGTTTGTATTACATTTCGTGGAAAAAAGTAGTTGGGACGCTCCAGGTAGCAGTTCTAACGAGAGTTCTAAGATAGTGCAACGCTTTCGAGCGGATCCGACTACTTCCACTAATATTGTTGCCCGTGATCTGGGACTTTCGCAATGGAGAGTGTGGTTTACAGTGCATACTGCTGGCCTATACCCGTACCATTACACGCCGGTACACGTTATTGAAGAAGGAGACCCCGCGAGAAGATTGGACTTTTGCAGATTTATGCTAAATGCTGACGTAGAAGACCCAGATTTTCTAAGAAATATCTTGTGGACGGATGAGTCCAAATTTGATAAAGATGGCATAACCAACTATCACAACGTCCATTACTGGGCCCCAAAAGAACTAAGGAATCCCAATAAGAAAAGAGTGAAAGGGTCCCAACGAAGATTCAGCGTGAATGTGTGGATGGGCATTATCTCTAATCATTTGATTGGACCTTACTTTCTCCCGGATAATCTAAATGGGGAAAGCTACGAAAATTTCCTGAGAGCAGACTTGAGTGATTTGCTGGATGATCTGCCACTCAACCTGATCAGGGACATGTGGTTCCAACACGATGGCTGCCCTGCCCATTTCAGGAGAAGTGTCAGAGACTGGCTGGACACAAATTATCCAAACAAATGGATAGGACATGAACATGAACTGTAGAATAAGAAAAAGTTGTGTGAAAACCTTTAATAAATGACATTTCATGCATACCTAATGTTTTATTTTACTTTTTAGGGCTAAGTATAAATTTTCTTCTCCACTGTCGCCTATGAAACTAATTTTTTTCCAATGCATTTGAATAAAACCCTAGATTATTATACCTCGTTAGATAGCTGATGAAACGTAGATATTTTAAAAAATATCTGCCGAACAAGTGTCATAATATTTTTTTTAGATATCCCTTAGAGAAAAATAAGCTTGCTAATATATTTTTTATTTTTTTACTTTCACTTGTCTACTACGGTCTATTCAATTAACTTATGCACTACTTTAATGATTGATGTCCTAAAGCATCTTATTACACATGTAAAAATGCAATAATAATAATAATAAGATACACAAAATAAACAAAAATAAATTTCGTAGCCTAAAAATCGGCATTATTCAATAAAAAAATAAAAGTCGAATATCTCGAAAAGGGTTAAGTTTAGGGTAGGGTGTTTCATAGTGAAATAAGTCAGAAATGATGGGTACTCCACGCCCTTAACGGATCTAGCACGACTTTTCCTGTAACCCTGTATATTACAACAAAAAAAAAGTACCCGTTTTTTACCTACACATTGCCAATCCCGTCTTCTCATGACGTTAAAGACGACGATTTATCAGGCAACGTTTAACGAGTGTTTAAAGTTGAACTTGATTTATGTCTTGATAAAGGTAGTTTAAGTATAACGGGATTTGGTTTTCCAAAAGAGCGAGAAAGAGCAAATTCTTAACAAAGTTATGGGAAAGAGCCCCCTGGCCCTTAACAATAACATTGATCACTTGAATCTACCGCTACTAGGGATATGGAAAGAACATATTCGCACCATAATGTTCAGTTCTGACCTGAAGTTGGAACTTCTGAGATTCTTGTCTGTAATTTCACAGGTACACTTAACACAGCAATGTGAGTGCATTACTGCTTGGCGGCAGAAATAGGTATGGTGGTAGTACTCCCGACGGACAAAATAGGCCTAAGTTCTACTGCTACTACTTATTACCAGGTACCTATTAAAAATAAAATGTTTTAAAAGTTTCCCTTATCTACCAAATTAAATAAAATTGAGTAATACATTGCCTACTTAGATTAGCGCGGCGTCGTATTTTGAAACACGTTAGCGACAAATAAATAGTTTATTGAGAATTCGTGCAAACATGCGATTCCCACGACGACCCACCTGCCAATAAAACACGAGTGTGAAGGAATTAAAAAAAAAACAGAATCTAGCACGTGCACGAACATACATTCAAATTCAAAATGCCGAAATTAAATATCTGAATACAATAACATAAACTTCTTTCTTCTTTTATGTTTGTGTAATACTATTCTAATTAATTAAGAGTTATAAGTTTTTGATGTCACTTTTCGAAATTGTTGTTTAATACAAATGCTGTGTACAACATTAGGGTTAGCAGACCTAGTGTATAAGTTGACAACATGTACCTATCTAGTTTATGTATCATAGGGTTTGTTAACTGCTTTTCTACCTAAAATAAAATAATTTCTATTCTATCTAATTTTTTAAAATAAAACTCCGTATGGGGAACTAATCCGGCGATGTGCCTATTGGCCATAAGGCTCACGGTGCGCTCTGACAGTTGCTCTACCTGAGGTAGCCATTGTCTACTACGCAGGTCATGGGGCATGTGCTAAACTATTATGTATTTTATGTTTGGGATAGCTTTGTAATGCGTTTTGTGCGCGCCATGTTTACAAATGTGTGGAACTCACCTGGCCAGCAGTATCACAGATTTCCACGCAGACCGGCCGACTGTCCACGTCTACCACAACTGAAACAAACAATGAATAAAATAAATAAATATTGGTGGACATTTCACATAGCGCCATCTAGCCCCAAAGTAAGCTAAGTATAGCTTGTATCATGGGAACCAGACAACTGATATAATACTTATACTTTTATGTAAATACATACATATGATACATATCAACACCCAGACACAGAACAAACCTATGTTCGTCACACAAATGTTTGTCCTAAGTGGGAATCGAACCCACGACCTACAGCACAGAAGGCAGCGTGACCAACTAAGCTCAGTTGGTGAGGCCAGTCAAATTAGAGAGTGTGTAGTTGAAATCATGGTGAGATACATGACTCTCAATGCGAAAGTCTTTGGTTTGAATCCGTAGCAGGTGTCCGCCGATGTTTTCTGTAACAAAATGGTATTTACGCAGTGAACCGCAATACCGATTTCACAGAACGGCAAAGGCAATGATAATTTACTTTATCGTTTTGTTAACGAGATATGAATCAAGGTGGCTGATGGAAGCCTAATTCGAGTCCAGGTCATTGGCGAAATTAGGACACAATGGCGGATCGAATTACCCGAACAAAGAAGGGATCAATTGCCCAAGAGGACATTGGGACGTTTTGGCTTCAAGGTCGCTCAATTAGTTTTTTCCGCATAAGATAATGCCAGTGAGTCTTGTTTTTTTATAGTGATACTAATTCTGTTGGTGCCAGAACAAACAAAAATCTTTTTTATTGGGGAGAGGACTATTGTTATAGATGCCATAATTTGTTATGGTTGGCTTTCACAATGTACATGTCACAATGTCGACACCAGTGTGTTTATGCCAAGCAGTTGCGTGTAAGTGGTAGTGTACAAGTTATTTTAGTGGCCATTTCGACCTTACATGGACTAGAGCTGACAACGACCCCTTAATGTAGTATTAGTTTTTTCAGCGAGTATAATAAATAAAGACAAGATACGCTACACCTTGACATAATATGGTACAGAAGATATAAAATTATTCATACATATATAATATGTATGTACATATTCATATAATGTGTATATGTACTAAAATTTGGGCTTTGCAACACATTAAGTGTTATTGCCTATTATATATATTCAGCCTATATTTCAGATCTTACCTATTATTCATAGGTAAGATCTGAAATGACCAGATTCCGGATCAACCAGATCAAGATTAACTAAAATCTACTAATAGCTATCTGTACCTACAATAATTACAGTACCTACAATCCAATTTCAGTTTAGTTGCGCTACTGTTAGGGAAAGTTAAAAAGCCGATCCGATTAATTCCGATTCTAATTTTGCCAACAGCAGACTATAGCAGCGAAACAAATTCCACACGAAAAAACCGATGCGAATTAGTTCTGCGGTTTTGCATCACAATAATTAACGTGCGTTGGCAACACTTTCATCTCCCCTCCACACGAACCAAACAAAGGATCAGGTAATTCGGGTTCCCGACAATAGGCAGGATGCCCTGACCACAGAGTGTCCGCCGTCTCGTAACACTACGTTATGCTGTACTATATAGTAGCTGCGTGTCTGGTTACGTACGTTGCTCCCAGAACGGTAAACAGTCGTTTATATGAATATCACTTGACAGAAAGTGCCACGGTGAAGGTTACGTGGATCTACGAGGAGTTAATCACTTCTAGTACAATTCAATTCAATGATTGATCTTTCGACATAAATATATCCACTTAGACATGACAGATAACAATAGAATAATTTTTAAATAATCTGCAATAACATCGTTTTCATGTAAATATTAATAAAATATGATTTAAATAAACTAAAATGTGAAAACAATAATAACAAAAAAATTAATAGAAAATCAAGAAAATTTTTATGGCTAACATTCCAATTATTCAAATCCAACGAATAAAAAAAAAGAAAAAAAATCACTCAAAAGCTTTATCAATTTTATAAAAGCTTTTCTTAATCAAATGATCCCTTACTTTTAATCCAATACTTTGGATTAATGCCATTTGCCGAAAGAATGAGATCACATTACTTTTTGGTTACTATTTTTTATTAAAAAAAAATCAAAGAGCGTGTAAAAGAGTCGCAAACATAGTGAAATAATTGGTCTTGACAAGGCTTAACGCCGATTTTACTTAAAGATAACTCTTAAGTCTCGTTAAGTTACTTAAGACTGCTTTGCGGGTTCAAGGTATTAATTAAGTAAATTAAAGCCTCAGAAAGGATAACCATCGTATTGTTATAAAAGCTATTTTAGTAATCTAGCAGTAGAAATGTCACGGGCAAATGCGATATGATTGCATTCTAATATTCTTTTTTCAGCCACGTGTACAATGGCAAGGAAAAGTATTAAACTGTTAAAAAATGGCAAACTATGAAATAAAACTATGACCGCGTATCTAAATCGTAAAGCCATTAGAAACCGAAAGTACCACGAGAACACAATGGCTGCGTGATAGACGAAATACATGGAGTGTTTCCTCCGTGACTCACTTGGAGCCATGACCGTTCCTCACGACCAGCGACGCGTTATGTCATTTGATATGCTTTTTTATTCGTACAATGGGCAGAAAAACTTGATACACGTCATTGTCAAGTGTGAATTAACAAAGGCGAAAGGTTTAAAACATATAAAAATGTCTGAGTCATTAGTTGGTGTCGTTTGAGGTTATTATTATTTGAGCCTACCAATCTGCCAATGTCAGTTTGCGAGTGACATTAGTAATAAGAATAAAACCGATGTTAATATAAAATTATTAATGTCAGTGTCTTTCTTGTTCAGCTCGGACAGTGTCGCTTCTTACAATTATTTTCGGGCTCCGTTGTAGCTTGAATTCGGGACTCGACGTAACAATAACTATTTGGGAGTGCAATACATAGGCAGATTTCTAAAATCACTTTGTCTACCATTTGCCCGGTGTAGTGTATTTATTGCAGCATAATTATATTTGGTCTTGATGAGTTTGGGAAATAAATTAAAATCATTCGTCTTTTTAACTCATTTCTTACTTTGGTATGGCTGAGTTGGAAGTCTTGCCGGAATGTGATATCCGTTACGTATAATACTTATATTGACGAACATAGATGTTTATACTTGGGTGTTAATATGTATTAGGTATATGTACGTTTTAAAAAGTACATATATAAAGTATTATATCAATTGTCGGGTACCCCATGATACAAGCTATCCTTAGCTTACTTTGGGGCTAGATGGCGCTGTGTGAAATGTCCACCAATACTTTTTTTTTTATAATAAGTAGTAACAACCAGAGCAACACACTGAGATTACATTTTACATAAGCAACGAAAACGTCAGATTAGCGAAGACGTACAGACATTCTGGGATAATCATAGATTACGTTACGTTAGCTACACCCAAACATACACTTAAAAATCGTTACATACAATTCATTGTGACTAATTATAACATGGTAACAATAAATAACAGTGTTTAGACATTCGAGAGCGAAAGTGAGTAGATTTATTTTCACCAGACGATAGATATTATCTGTTTTGTGTAGTTGGTCTTTGTGGATGGTAAAAAAACTGTACCTACCTATTTCCGTCGGACAAGAGTTCAGTAGAGCACTGTATTGTGTTCTCGTTTTCGCTCTGGTTAACAAATCTACGTTACCTACTCGGGGCACAAATGTTTAGATTCGTCAGTAAGAGGATAATTATAAAAGGGGTAGGTATATTAACTAATAGTTTAATTTTTTACGGCAGTACAACTCGTTTTTTTTTTGTGTTTGTTAGGCAAACAAGCAGACGGCCCACCTGATGTTATGTTACCGTCGCCTTGACATTTGCATCCTCGGGATGCTAATGCGTTACCTACCCTGTAGGACTTCTTCACGTTTTTGTTTGAAATGGCCCATGTCATATCTCAGCGGAAAACCTCAGGAGGAAGCTCATTCCAAAGTCGACAAGTGTTAGGCAGGAAGGGGCTAAAGCGAGTGCAGGCCCACTTGTCAGAAATGTATGGATGAGCTTAGTTTCTGTGACAATTTCATCTGAGGAAGTAGCAGTTAGCATTACTGTGTTCCGGTTTGAAATTACGAGCCATTATGCTCGTTCAGCAAGTTATTTGCATAAACAAATTAGATGTGCTAATTGTCCAGAATATTTAGTGACAGTGTTGCCATACACCAGTATCTGACCCCGCCAGTCTGGCGCCACTGCGACCTATCCAGTAAGTGCCGAGGCAGCCGGCACGAGTCAGGGACAAATTGACCTTCCCCGTTTACGGTGACATCAAGTTTATTTGGGGTAAATTGCAACGCAACTATATTACACTCGTTTTCGAATCCCAAATTTTGTTAGGCGAGATAATTTGCAATATGACAGAAATTTCGTTTTGTGTTTAATTTTAGGTGCGGAGGTAATTTTTGGTGCGGTGTAGGAGATAATTGAAGAAACGGCTGGTCGGTTATAAATGCATACACATAATGTCTATCTCTCTGTCCAAATCGATTAGGAGAATTTAACTCTCTTATCCAATTAACAAAAGCATTAAAAATTATAATAAAAATTAAGTGAAACTGCTAGTTTTCCAGTTTTTAATGCCTCATTAAACTACGAGCATTTATGAGGTAATTTTCATTGGCTTTTTATAGCTATTCATTGAGACTATTTTATGTCTTCGGCACACCTGGACTATAGTCTGACCAGACTGTCGTGGCACTGATCTCTTGTTCGGATTAATTACCAGATTACATAGATACAGAAAGATTTATTGTCGAGTCTTCCGAAAAAAAATTAAACTTTTGTTATTAAAAACGTATCACTTTTAGTAAACGCATGAATTAGATTTTACTATTTATAAAATTTTCGTACAGGGGCTTTAAATCGAATCGATTCTTAAGGAGTAAACTCAATGGTCCTACTTTTCTCAGTATAATTTAATTTAATTTTAAGAGCAGTATAACTCACGCCAAGTTTATCCAGGGAAGTACCACCATGCCCATTTATGCCGCCAAGCAGTTACGCATTCGCGTTACCGTGTTCCGGTTTGAAATGTGTTGTTGCAGGTGTAATTACAGGCACATGAGACATTCCACCTACACGTCTCAGAGTTGCGGGCGGATACGATGCGACTTGGGTCTTGACGTACCTAGTAGGGGAAGACCCAAGTCGCATCGGTTGTTATGGGCCGAAGTTACCACTAAACACCAGGTGGGCCATCGGCTAATACCGTAAAAGTATCGCATAAAAGAAATATGACACACAGAGATGCATATTTTAATTGAAAAAATGAATTCAACCAGAGCAATGTGAAAAGATTAACAATTAAATATTAAGGATTCATGGAAACTGCGTTATTTGGTTATTATGACTTATATTTAAAAAAAAATGTAGTGGTATGTAATAGTCAAAAGAAGCCTCTTTAAGGCGCACTTAAAATCTTTTCCCACAATGGTACAAGAGTGTAGAATAAGTAAAAAAAATAAAGTAAATAGAAGAAGAGAGTGGCTAGAGTAGAAAAAAAAACAAAAAGTAATAAAGACTACTTATCGACCTCTCAAAATTTTCTGGTACACATCTAAATGAAACCCAGAATAGGTAAAGAATAGCAAGTAAACGTTTTCGAGTAACTCTGCTTGAAGTGTTGCCAACATAAGATTATTGTAATTTGCCGCTTCTCAGCCAAGTTATAGTGGCCAGAGCGTAAGTTACATGTTGCGCGGGGCAAATGAACTTGCATAACTTGCCGTTGACCTAGCGGGCAGGGCTTATGCACTAGCCTCTACTCACTTGCGTGTAATTAAAACTAACCTTTATCGTGAATAAGGTAGTGCTAATAATGGTTGACCTGAAAAAATAAATAAATTCCATAACTGAAAAGATAATAAAAGCATTTATGAAACTTTACCTAAGTTAAGGTAAAATAACTCACTTTTCATTAATTTATTTTTATATGATTAATACAATCATATTGCCAGACCTCACAGCTCAGTTGGTAGTAGCACTGCTTTCTGCGCTGTATGTCGTTAGTTCGATTCCCACAAGGACAAACATTTGTGTGATGAATATAGATGTTTGTTCTGTATCTGGATGTTAATATGTATTATGTATTAAAAAAAATTATATATGCATTCTATCAGTTGTCTGGTTTCTATAGTACAAGCTTAATGTATATTTATATAATAATATTAATATTATAACCTGAGAGAACAAAGGCTAAAAATAAAGAAATACCTACCTAAAACAATTGTGACTCAGAAACAAAGTAAAATAATGAAAGTAGGGCTTTGTATATCTGCATTTCAGACAATCTTATCATGATCGTTACAAAGGAAATTCATGCATCTTCCTTGTATTTATAACGGGTATGTACCGCAACGATAATCAACCGCATAAAATTGGAAATTGGTTATATATAAGGACTTCTCGGAAACGTTTATCGATTCGATCGATACAAATTAGGTCGAAAGGTTTTGTACGGCAAAAAAGACTTCGTAGAGCGAGAAACGTAATGCTTATTTTATTTTATTTTATTAATCCACAAAGCAGATTACAATCAGAATATGATACATAAGAAAAGAAATAATACAATTATTGATCTAGATTCGTAATCAATTATGTGAAAATAACAAAGCTAGTGTTGATAACTTATTCTTAAATATATAAATTATATAAAATTACAGAAAAATATATAGTATATAGCTTATATAGTAATAACTCAAAACGAGATAATAAGGTGATCTCGACCTAGATCATTGTAATATTATATCTTTAAATATCAAAACTTCGATATATATTTTAAGAGCAGTAGAAGTCACGCCTAGTTCGTCTGGGGAAGTACTGCCACCATGCCCATTTCTCCCGCCAAGCAGTAACGCATTCGTTACTGTGTTCGGTTTGAAAGGTGTGGTTGCCGGTGTAATCACAGGCACATGAGGCATTCCACCTAACGTTTCAGAGTTACGGGCGCATACGATGCGACTTGAGTCTTGTCATACCTAGAAGGGGAGGACCCAAGTTGCATCGGTTGTTATGGGCCGAGGTTACCACAACACCAGGTGGGCCGTCGGCTGGTTGCGTAAATTTTGATGTCATAAATTTCAAAAAAATTGCTAATAAGTTATGTCCTAGAGACGATTTCGAAGATGAGAAAAACTTATTTCTTTCATCAAAACATCAGAAAAATGAATTTTAATATTTTTTTTACTTCCTTAAATTAAAAAGACACTTTTGTTTATTACATGGCCACACCGGAAAAGGAAATCCAGGATGCCAATGACGAATTGCAGCGCAGTGCAATGGCGCAGGGTCTGTGGGGCGTCGCGGATGGCACTTCCGTTATGTTGGCAAATTAGCATAGTTGAAATTATTATTTAGTTTGTTTATATAATGGAATGATCACCACTTGCAATTTCAAGGAGAAAGAATCTTCTCGTGAACTACCTTTTATCGTTGGTTGTATATCAAAGACAGTACTTTGGTTGAGTATACTATAAAGGAAGGCAAAATCAAAATGACTCAGTTATGCCCAGTTATAAAATAACTCGATTATTTACAAATAAATAAAACTGGAGTGTCTGTTTGTAATATTAAAATAACAGCTTTTTACTAAGTGCATATGGATGTATACACGGTACATATACGAAAACAACATTTTTTTTAAATTTTTGTCTGTCTGTCTGTTTGTTCCGGCTAATCTCTGAAATGGTTGGACCGATTTTAACGGGACTTTCACTGGCAGATAGCTGATGTAACAAGGAGTAACTTAGGCTACTTTTCCGAGGGGTAAAATAGGGGTGCGCGATAAAACCGAATTCCACGCAAACGAAGTCTAGTAATAAGCTAGTAAATAAATAAATATTCAGTCAGTACGAACGCGCCTCCATCATTACGACATTATTTACCAAACAAATCGCTTCCTTCTGTTTAAGTGCATTCTGTTTACAATAACCATTGTCTCTTACGATTGCAACGTTAAACATCGAATCAATAGATTTTACGCGGAAATTACCATCCGAGTTACAAATCTGAACTCTTCTTGAAGTACTGGTTTTTGGTGCCCTATTTCTGGCCTGATAGATGTTACATGAAAACTTTTTATGCCAAGACGACAGCCGCATAATTATTAATTCATAATTTAATTATTATTTTCAAATAGACGCATCTTTACTTACCATCAGGTGATCTTGTGGTAAAAAAATAACAAATTCAAAGCTGATATTGCACTATGTTGTTTAAAATATATTTCATACATTTATAGGAATCAAACATAAACCCTGTTAGGGCACAGCAATACTGATTCCAGGTGGCTATTTAAAAAATTAAACGATTTTGAATGTCGAGTTATGGAAAATAATTTAATTAACATAATTGTGAGAGTTAAAATCAAAATGATATCCACATAATTCTTGTTTATTATTTGAGCTGTATAATAACTGTACTGTAAAGTGTAAGAAACTGCCTCCAATATAAAAGTCATATCCGCATTTCGGATAGCTTTATTGCGGGTAATAATTATTTTTAAACTTTTAAAAGACGTTGAGAGGTTGTATTTTAAACCTCGCTCTTTGTACAAGAATTTATATATGTAGTGTAAACACTTATCAAAATGTAAATTATATATGATGTAGTTATATACTTTACCGGTAACATATATGTTTGTATATTTAGAATAATAAGGCATACAGCACAATATATTTTCTCTATACTAGGAATGAAATCTATACAAATAAATAAAATTGGAGTGTATGTTTGTAATATTTAAATAACCTAGACCGATTTTGACGGGATTTTCACTGGCAGATAGCTGATCTAACAAGGAGTAACTTAGGCTACTTTTCCGAGGGGTAAAATAGGGGTGCGTGATAAAACAAAATTCCACGCGGACGAAGTCGTGGGCAACAGCTAGTCTTACAAAGAGTTTATCTGCCATTATTTGAGCGGACTCGTTTGACGTTTGAAGTTTAACCCGAGACCATCTCGATATGATCTCTGTTAATTTTAGGTATACAATATCGTTCATAAAAAACGTAATGTTTTTAAAAGAAAACATTGATTTATAAAACATTAAAATCATTACATTTTATCATATCGTTTACATTACTCATTTTTATTTGGAGCTTATACACAGCGCCTTCTAGTCCCAAAGTAAGCTAAGCATAGCTTGTATCATGGGAACCAGACAACTGATATAATACTTATATACTTTTTTTGTAAATTCATACACAAATGTTTGTCCTGGTGGGAGTCGAACCCACGACCTACAGCGCAGAAGGCAGGGTTACTACCAACTGAGCTATACAGCCAGTCTAATTATGTTTTGGAAAAGTATATTTTCGTATATCTCGAATATAAATTATATTTCAATTGACTTTAGGGTTTTACACGCTCGCGATATTGTGGTTATTATTATTTAACTCACAATGATTCCAAAAATAGGATCAAGTTGATGTTTGCTTCTAAATTAGTTTCAGTTGTGATTCACTCGTGAGTCTTGCACCGGATTGGGTCAAACAATGTTGTTTCAACTGGACCGTAGTGGGTAAAGTATTTTAAGTTGGACTTGTTGTAACGTGACCTACAAGAGATGACTGGCCTCACAGCTCAGTTGGTAACCCTGCCTTCTGCGCTGTCGGTCATGGGTTCGATTCCCACCCAGGACAAACATTTGTGTGACGAACATTGGTGTTTGTTCGGTGTCTGAGTGTTGTTATGTATGTATTTACCAAAAAGTATTTAAGTATTATACTTATCAGTTGTCTGGTTACCATGATACAAGCTATGCGTAACTTACTTTGGGGCTAGATGGCGCTGTGTGAAATGTCCACCAATATTGATTTATTTATTTAATAAAGTCAAGCCACGTACGACGGGCGCCATATTTGGAACTCTCAGTTCTAAAATTATGGAAGGTGATGTAAATAATGAAATTACTTAGGTAATTATAACTTAGTTGAGAACGTTTCATAAGTACTTTTTTTTTTAATCCCATCCAGTTTTATGAGAAGGTTCTGCTTTCGCCCAAAGCTCGATTTGGCCACAGATGGCCTTGACAGCGTTTACACGAGATAAAGATAAAGATAGTTTATTTGCTTGAACACAATGTAGATTACACAGATGTTAATAATACGAGCTTTAAAATATTTTATTCAGACATTATCAGACATACTTATTTCAATTAAAACAAGTAATTATACGTTGTGCCAAATGTAATTTCTAGTTTCTCCATTATCAGGGTAGTTTGCGTCCATATCTGTTCACATCCTAACTACAGTGAGTACCTAGTACAGTGAGCCATGTTGTGACCAAATATGGCTGAAAACGATCGGATCAATTATGTTATGCCTTATATGTTTAGCTACAAATAGATTTATAAGACCCGTTTAAATATACTTTATGAAAGGTAAGCGTTAAAGCAAAAATTGTTAGGTGTTCTGATAAAATATAGATCGGTAAACCTTGTATAAAATAAAATATATAAATATTTGTGGACATTTCACACAGCGTCATCTAGCCCAAAAGTAAGCTAAGCATAACTTGTATCATGGGAACCAGAGAACTGATATAATACTTATATACATTTTTAAACTTTTTGTTGAACAAACACCATTGTTCGTCACATAATGTTCGTGTTTGTCCTGGGTGGAAATCGAACCAACGACCTGTAAGCGCAGATGCCCATTACATAAAAAAAAAGACTTTTGCTGGTAAGGCAATACAGTATTGATGAATTTACAACTACATCTTAATATTTCTACTGTCTATAAATAAATAAATTTGTATAATTTGTAATTATTTAATGTTATCTAGGTTAAGTTTTGATTTCAGACATGTTATGTTAGAGAATTGCTCTTGAATAAAATGAAATGAAATAAAAAAAGATATTCGTAGGTCAGGAAAGAATGTGGCTACTATGACGTTGGCTGCAAAAGCATACATGCATGATGCGTAGAAGACACATACCATTTCTGCCGCCAAGCATTTCTGCTTGTTGAAAAGTTACAGAACAAGATATCCGACCTGGTGCTAAATGGTAACTTCTGCCTATAACAAAACAATACGACTTGGGTCCTCCCCTAACATGTAGTACAACGAGACCTTAGTCGCATCTGAAGCTCCCGTAACTCTGAGACGTGAAGGTGGAATGTCTCACGTTCCTGTAATTTCACCTGCAACCTTTCAAACCGATAAACAGTAATGCGAACGCATTACTGCTTGGCGGCAAAAATGAGTATGGAGGAGTAATTCCCCGGATGAACTTGTTTCAAGTTCTATTCTACTGTCTATTATTATGCTAAACATTCTGTTCAATCCCCGGAGGTATTTATCAAAGGAGTTTGAAACGCATTGACTTGTGCCGTCTCAAGATCACAGATCTGTGTAATTGGCATCGACTGGCGCCATGCGCCATGTCGGGTAAATTACGTAGACACCATGGTTAGCTTATAATCTATTACCGGAAGAGTCTGACCGGTTATCAGCTAGCCATACCTGCAAATGAACGGGTTTGCGCATGATGACTAGGTATGTAAATCCATAAAATAAACTTTTGCTCATCATCTTTCTCAATAATGCACGTTTTTTTTTCAATCATTTTCTTCTTTACACGTTACCTAGAGACAGATGCGAGCTGAGAAACGTGAGATATGTTCAAATTTACTATCTTCTTTGCTGCAGTGTTGCCACTACTCAGGGTATAAGCCTCTTGAGTTTGTTTGGTCTCTAGTCGTATGGTCTCTTTTATGACATTAGAATGTGCAAATTAATGAAGAAACACTCTCTTAAAATATACAAATTCTAAATGGTTCAGCTAACCACGTGATAAGAAGCCTGTTTAGACCAAAGTATCCGAGGAAAAGGTCTGGCTATTTAAACGACATCCGATCGACTTTTATGAGATAAATGTTTTTGTTTTATTTTGTTTTTTGGTGGACATTTTACACATAGCCAGCTAGCTCCAAAATAAGTTAAGCATAGCTTGTATCATGGGAACCAGACGACTGATATTATTTTTATATACTTATACAGGGTTACAGGAAAAGTCGTGCTAGATCCGTTAAGGGCGTGGAGTACCCATCATTTCTGACTTATTTCACTGTGAAACACCCTACCCTAAACTTAACCCTTTTCGAGATATTCGACTTTTAATTTTTTATTGAATATTGCCGATTTTTAGGCTACGAAATTTATTTTTGTTTATTTTGTGTATCTTATTATTATTATTATTGCATTTTTACATGTGTAATAAGATGTTTTAGGACATCAATCATTAAAATAGTGCATAAGTTAATTGAATAGACCGTAGTAGACAAGTGAAAGTAAAAAATAAAAAATAATATTAGAAAGTTATTTTTCTCTAAGGGATATCTAAAAAAAATATTATGACAAGTGTTCGGCAGATATTTTTTAAAATATCCACGTTTCATCAGCTATCTAACGAGGTATAATAATCTAGGGTTTTATTCAAATGCATTGGAAAAAAATTAGTTTCATAGGCGACAGTGGAGAAGAAAATTTATACTTAGCCCTAAAAAGTAAAATAAAACATTAGGTATGCATGAAATGTCATTTATTAAAGGTTTTCACACAACTTTTTCTTATTCTACAGTTCATGTTCAACATGGCCGCCTCTATTTCTGAAACATTGTCGCATCCTTCTACGGAGACCAGTCTTCACTACTCTAGTGGTCAACGTAGTCCTCATTTTATTTGCTGCATCCACAATCCTTTCTCTTAAGTCTTCCACAGACAAAACTGGATTCGGCTCGCTGTACACAAGACTTTTTATGCACCCCCATACATGAAAATCCATGGGGGTTAGGTCCGGACTTCTTGCTGGCCATGGCAACGGCCCACCTCGTCCTATCCATTTGTTTGGATAATTTGTGTCCAGCCAGTCTCTGACACTTCTTCTGAAATGGGCAGGGCAGCCATCGTGTTGGAACCACATGTCCCTGATCAGGTTGAGTGGCAGATCATCCAGCAAATCACTCAAGTCTGCTCTCAGGAAATTTTCGTAGCTTTCCCCATTTAGATTATCCGGGAGAAAGTAAGGTCCAATCAAATGATTAGAGATAATGCCCATCCACACATTCACGCTGAATCTTCGTTGGGACCCTTTCACTCTTTTCTTATTGGGATTCCTTAGTTCTTTTGGGGCCCAGTAATGGACGTTGTGATAGTTGGTTATGCCATCTTTATCAAATTTGGACTCATCCGTCCACAAGATATTTCTTAGAAAATCTGGGTCTTCTACGTCAGCATTTAGCATAAATCTGCAAAAGTCCAATCTTCTCGCGGGGTCTCCTTCTTCAATAACGTGTACCGGCGTGTAATGGTACGGGTATAGGCCAGCAGTATGCACTGTAAACCACACTCTCCATTGCGAAAGTCCCAGATCACGGGCAACAATATTAGTGGAAGTAGTCGGATCCGCTCGAAAGCGTTGCACTATCTCATTGTCCTGTTCTTCGTCGTCAATTCGTGGTCTTCCCATGTCTGTATTTCGTCTCAAAACAGAGCCAGTTTCTTTAAGTCTTCGATAAACTCTGTCAAAACAGGCCACATTCGGCACTCGACGACCGGGGTAGCGAGTTATGTATTCGTTACGAGCTTGCGCAGACACACAATCGCAGTATCCGTAACAAATAAGCATATCAGCATATTCCTCAGGTGTGTAGGACGTCATCTTCAACACTTCCGTATCACAGGTACAAATCAGAGTCCGGTTAACAAGCACAGTAGTCACAAATCAGAAGAAATAGTCCAGAATCACAGCCAAGTCGAGAAAAAGAGCAAAACGATATCACATCTACTATGTACGAAGCACAAAAGCAGACTGACAACCAAAACAATACCCTCTGTTGTATTCCCAGCTCTAACCGGTCTCTACACTTTTTCTTTCATTCGCACCTACATAAATCGTCACTTGTCTCGCTCTCTCGGTGCGTCTTAACTTGAAGGAAAATAGGCGCGGGACCGTTAGAACTGCTACCTGGAGTGTCCCAACTACTTTTTTCCACGAAATGTAATACAAACCCTAGATTGTTAGACCTCGTTAGATAGCTGATGAAACGTAGATATTTTAAAAAATATCTGCCGAACAAGTGTCATAATATTTTTTTTAGATATCCCTTAGAGAAAAATAAGCTTGCTAATATATTTTTTATTTTTTTACTTTCACTTGTCTACTACGGTCTATTCAATTAACTTATGCACTATTTTAATGATTGATGTCCTAAAGCATCTTATTACACATGTTAAAATGCAATAATAATAATAATAAGATACACAAAATAAACAAAAATAAATTTCGTAGCCTAAAAATCGGCAATATTCAATAAAAAATTAAAAGTCGAATATCTCGAAAAGGGTTAAGTTTAGGGTAGGGTGTTTCACAGTGAAATAAGTCAGAAATGATGGGTACTCCACGCCCTTAACGGATCTAGCACGACTTTTCCTGTAACCCTGTATATATTTTTTGTAAATACATACACCTAAATCATATCAACACCCAGACACAGAACAAACATCTATGTTCGTAATACAAATATTTGTCCGGGTGGGAATCAAACCTACGACCTACAGCGTAGAAGGCAGCGTTACTACCAACTTATTTTAATTCTGCATCTGTGCACTGCCGAGTGAAATAATTAATTCGCGTCGTGCAATATCCGGATGAACAAATAATGGCGCGACAACACACACACATACACACACACACAAGAGTGGAATGACGTGGTCTGACTATGCCGGCGTAATCTAGTATAATTGAGTTGTGTATTAGATCGATCATACCTGGTTGTTAGACATCGATTCTCGACGTTTATGTATGCGACAACTAGGGTACTTAGGAAGCTGCAAGAACCACCTTGATAATGGTTTGCTTAGATATTGCTCTACATTTGTTAAATTATAGAGCTTATAACGTAAATTGCTTGTTATAATTCAGTAGAGAATGGTGCAACCTTTTTCTTTTCATAAAGTTATCGTATTCCTGTTTTATGTCCTTGTTTCAAGTAAATATTAAAATAAATATTTGAAACAGCGCCATCTAGCCACGAATTACGCAAAACTTAATTACTTAGATAAGGTATATATAGAGGTAGATAAATGATAGAATGCTTTTACTGTACTTATTTTTGTAAATTCATACATATTAACAATCCGACATAGAACAAACATTTATGTTCGTAATACAAATTTTTGTCCTAGGTGGGAATCGAACTCACGACCTACACTACAGCGCAGAAGGCAGAGTTACTACCAACTGAGCTGTGAAGCCAGTCAATAAGTAGTGTAGTCAAAAGATATCAGAATGAGCGTGGTGGTGAGATATCATATACTGAATCATTTCTTTGTTACTGATAGAATTATTGTTTTTTGCACACCACCCTCGATCTAAATAAGCCTTATTCGGTGACTGCATCGGCGCCGGCGCGGCGTCGCGTTGCGTAGGTTTAATGTTCTTAAAATCTTCTAATGTTCTGTTCCACTTACAATAAAAACATTATAATAATTTCATGTCTGTTTTTCTGCAATATACAACGAATACCTCATATTCCATCTAGAATCCTGGATACTGGAAAGTGCACGATCCAGTGTTACTCGATTGCGAAGCTAGACTTAATACTAGATCAAGTTCATATTGATATGGCTATTGGCAACGGTAGCCACTTATTAACGTAGAAGGGCTTGTGTGCCTCACAATTCGCATAAAGAATGAATGAAAAGTTTTTATTGAGTCCACAATAAAAACTTACAAATTATATTAAATATCACTAAGAAGAAAAACAAACTATTACGAAAACATACAAAAAGGTATAACTACAATTATAATAAAAGCGGAAGTATGTCTGTTTGTATGGATGAATGGACGGATGTGTGTTTGTTACCATCAAAACCGATTGGCCTGAAATTTTGAAAGTAGATACTTATTACTTCGTATGTAATTTTTGTCACATTACCAGACAAACGAAGCAGAAGGGCAGAAGCTAGTAGCGCCATATTTGTGTATAATGGACGAATGCATATTCGAAATACTGTTCAAACACGATGAATCAACTATATTTTTATTGATTGCATAGGTGTGTTCAAGAGATTGCGTTTATCCAAGACAACCTTGCACAGGATAAGATAAGAAATACATGTTTCACGGTGAGGTAGATGCGTTATTTAACCGAATGTTGTTTGTTCTAACACGTGATGGCTGTATGTCTTTATTTTTATTTATTTATTTATTGGAAAATCAACAGCGTTACAGTAAGTAGGTAAATGTTGCATGGAAGAGATCACTTTTAGTAATAAATCCCCCACTGTGTGTCTACCTAACTTTACAATTGATTTTTCTGTAAAAAAAAAAACTTTCTTTCTATGGTGATAAAGAGTTTATTTATCTATCTAAGTAGGTAACATAAAATGTATGAATATAGATAGTACGGTTAATTACAGATTTTCACGGTAGATACCAAATATTCACTTAAATACATAGTACAGTAGTCTTACCCACAAGACAATTGGTCATCCATTTCTCTTTTATTATTTTTGAAAATAATTAATATGACAGATCACATATATAGACAATGATTTCGTTAAATTAAATAACCTACCTTTTAATCTATACCTAAAATACAATTGAAAACAATAATAAAAAAAAAAGTGTGTAAAATAAAAAACCTACCTGTCTTTTTTAAATCCTATCGGAGATCTTTATGCGTTGATCGAGTTTAAAGTAAATAAATATTCTTATTTTTATTTATTCACTTCTGGCAACTTCAGACCACTTTGGTGTAATGATTGAGTATACCAAAGCAGGACAAATTAAAAAAAAAACGGAAATGGACACTTCAATGTCACTATTTTGACATTAAACCAGCATTGCATTTTAGCGTTTTCTTTATGTGAAAATCATACTAACACACACCACACTGACTTGAAAATTATCATTGTGTACTTAGAGATAACATTATAGATATGATTTACGATCTGATATAAGATTTTAATAATAATTAGATGCCTCCTTGAAGCCTCCATCAATAAATAACAATGAATAGCGATAACTTAAACGCGGGTTAGTTATTCCAGTCACAGATAATAAAAGACAGTTCCCGGGATGAATATTAATTGGTTTGTCACAAATGGTTCACAGTTTTTATAGACTGATTGATGGATATAAAAAATGTTTATGTGGAAGAACATTATTACGGTATACATATTACAGGTGGAATGAAGATTTCGAAAACCTTTGGTGAAGTTTAGTCTACCTAAAATATAATATATTTCTTTTTTATATTATATTTTTCTATATTTTCTTGTTAAAACGTTATATTATAATGTAATAACTAGAAAAATATAATATAAAATACATATTATAAATAAATTGTTGATAAAGTTGGTACGAGCAAATGGCCCACCTCGTGTTGAGTAAGCTCAGCCAATAATAAGCAATACGACTTGGGTCCTCTTCTACGTATCTACAACAAGAAAAAGTGCATCGTATGCGCCCGTAACATTGAGACTTGAAGGTGGATTATCGCACGTGCCTGTAATTTCACCGGCAACCACACCTTTCCAATCTGAAATTAAGATTATTTCCGTCAGGCATAAACAAACATTTGGCGTAGACGTTTATCTTAATGCGCATTTTATCCCTTGACATGTTAATTATGTCTTTTTTTATATCATTTTAGTGACGGAAAGAGCTGACGGCCCACCTGATGTTAAGTGGTAACGGCCGCTTATAGACAACAGCATTACGACTCGAGTCCTCTCCACCAAAGTACGAGATAAGTCATTGCGTTGCGTCCGTCACCCCGAGACAGGGATGTTAAGTCTCATGCGTCTGCAATTTCGCCGGCACCCACTCCCTTCCACCGGAACACAGCAATACGAGTGCATCACTGCTTGGCGGCAGATTACCAGGTGTGATATAAAATGATGTTACTATGCTAGCTTAAGTAAGCATTAAGTTTTGTTTATTCAAAGTGCATACAGCGGCGTAGGTACTTACGAAGAGAGCGGCTTCGTGGACTTTCTACGTAATTTTTATTTACGCGAAATTGGAAAGGTCACTTGATTGAAGCCTGATCGTTGCTTATAAAGTATCAACTTTGATAGACATAATTATTCCATTCATCACACACGTGTGAATTGCCCTTTGAGTTAATAACGCGGTTGTAAAAATGAAAGTCATAAGATTATTTAGATCAATAACAGAATAATATGATGTAGTCTCATTTTCTCTTCGAGCCACAGAATTGTAGGTTCTTTTTATGTTCAGCCAAGTGGTCAAAATTTGACCAAACCACAACAGAAGAGCAAATACATCACTCGGATGGATGTAGATAGGTACATTTTCTCGTCTGTGAGAAGTAAAATCTCACACCTATAAGAATAAGAAGAAATTTATTAAATAAGCTTAAGTACATTGTATACTTACGCTAAATATCATTATATTATCACTTCTTTATATAACAAGGGTAGTTTGATGATTTTGTAATACAGTATTCTAATTTTATTGGTGTTAATATGTATTTATATGTATGTATTTGAAAAAGTATATAAGTATTCTATCAGTCATCGGGTTCCCATAGTACAAGCTATGCTTAGGTTATTGTGGGGCTAGACGGCGCTGTGTGAAATGTCCACCAATATTCAATTTTTTTTATATTTAGTTTCCCGACTAGTGAAAAGTCACTGAATAATATTTATATCTGAATTAAGTATGTGTAAAATATTATGTATAGAAATATCGTATTGGCAAGTGACAATAGTTTAGCTTTAATTGCTGTAAATGTCTGGATTGGTGAGGCAATAACTTAATTAGTTAATCTTATTATAATTAGCAGGAACGATTAAATCAAGTTTCCAGTGTAATTGAGCTGTGCAATGCTAAATGAGATGGAAATAGATTTTAGTAGCCAAGAATAAGAGCTCTATAGGTGTCACTGGATATTATTGCAGTTTATTTTTTATATTGGTATACACAGCAGAGTGGTCTAGCCCCTAAGCATTGTTTAACTATGAAAAAGAAAACTTAGGATAACTTTTTTTTTTGTTAAATACATACGTTTAATGCATATTTACGTTACCCAGGCACAAAAACATGTATGTACTGGGTCGTCACACAAATGTTTGTACTGGTTGGGAATCGGACCCACGACCTATAGCTGAGAAAGCAGAGTTAGTACCAACTGAGCTGTGAGGCCATGTCTATGTTTTGGGAACTACACACGACACGTAGCGAACTAGATAAATTAAAATTGTATTTAACAAATACCTTCTCCTACACGCTACCTGTGCTGAGATGTATAACTAATCAGCTGATACTGAAGTGTCTATCGCGATATAATAACCCCATGATAACGCCAATACTGATAACAGTGTACACGATTCTGAAAACTGATAAAAGTGCAGTTTATAGAGGAAATTATGAAGGGAACTAGCTGCGCCCCGCGGTGGTACCCGCAATGAATAAGTAATCCCAAGGGAACACTCGATTTTTCCGGGATCAAAGTAGCCTATGTGTTAATCCAGGATATAAGATACCTTAGTACCAAATTTCATCCAAATCCATTCGGCCGTTTGAGCGCGAAAGAGTAACAGACATCCATACAAACTTTCACGTTTATAATATTAGTAGGATAATGTGTACTCGGTATTCCATTAGCAAGAACAGCGATGTTTACTTTCGCGAGCGACTTATCGACTCCAAGCAGGGCTGTATAGTACGTAAAGATATCGAAATGTATTACGGTAAAAATCGTGAATAATTAAATTATGTTGAGATAATAGTGATATAATTGTTATTTATAAGTAGGGGGGACCCTTGCTTGTTATGGGCAGGGATACTACTTAACACTAGGTGGGCCATCTGCTGCTTCAGTATTTATCACATAAAAAATATACGTTTTGTTAGTGCGGTGACTTAAAAACACAGGCATTAAGATATTTCACGTTCACGTCGTATTTCTTTTTTTATGGCAGAGTTACCATTTCACACGAGGTGGGCCAAAACGACAACAGCTGGTCCCGTAAATGAAAAAAAAAAGTGTACTAATACAATCTATGTAACTACTTTCAAATTTTATAATAATCAGCATAAACATAATGTATAATTTCACAATATTTTTAAAACTATCTCAAGATATTATATGTGTATGAAGCAGGAATATATTTTTATTGTTTACTAACCTTGAAATAAAACTTTACCTATTGAACCAATTTTTGTAGTCTTGGGTTTGTATGTAATGCATAATCTTTTAAAAGTTACCAACCACACAACTGTGTAAATATATTATCTGTAGTGATAATTATCGGGTAATAATAATAATAATTTTAAATAATGTATCTTCTAGAATTTATTATCTATTAATCACATATTTCGAAGAATCATGATTCATTCCGAAGGAGTTCCTATACTGATTCATTCGTACAAATATTATCTATATCTTTGGCTATTTCCTATCAATTTTAACATCATATACCTAAGGAATTTCATATTGGAAAAGTAGTTTGTGATGTCGAATGTAAGAATAGGGCTTGAACAGGCGTCAAATTTGGGAAAAGGCGCGTAAGATCTTTTAAAAGCAATGGCTTTAAGGATACAATTGAAATAAAGTTTTTGAATATTTATATGTTGAAATACTAATATATAATACTAATTTAGTGTAGATTGATAAAATAAATAAATAACAATAATAAATATTGGAGGGCATTTCACATAGCACCATCTGGCCCTAAATTAAGCATAGCTTTTACTTTGAGAACAACTGATAGGAAACTTACATACTTTTTTATACATACATACGAGTACATAAGATAAACAAACACATAAAAAATAAGTAGTATTCGATCAGATATCTAGGATCTCTAGTAGCGATGTGTGTAATGATCGTCAGTATGTATTTTATTTTGTAATCCATAACGCAGACAGTAAAACTATCTCACAGAAATATGTATCCTGGGTGTAATCGAATCCACGACCTACAGCGCAGAAGGCAGAATTACAACCAACTAAGTTGTGGGGCCAGTTAATTGAAGACTAATTTGTTTATTTATAGACATAACGTACATCAGTTTACGAAATTAGACTCTTAACAAAGAGATGACCAATGACTTTATCTGTGGTATTGTGGAGTTAGTCACCGTTTCTCGGCAAAAAGTGGCAACAAGCGCAAATAATAGGGTGATGGGTCATTCGTCCACCAGTTAACTGTTCTGATTAAAATTATTCACAGGAAGGAGTTTATAAGAAGTTGTTTTGTATTTGAGATCATGTAACAAAATAACTATTTTATTTTGGTTCACTGACAGTTGACAAGCGTGACAGCGTATACAATAGTACCTTTTGACAGGCCTCACAGCTCAGTTGGTAATTCTGCCTTCTGCGCTGTAGGTCGTGCGTTCGACTCCCACCCAGGACAAACATTTGTGTGACGAGCATAGGTGTTTGGTCTGTGTCTGGGTGTTGATATGTATCGTATGTATGTATTTCCAAAAGTACCTATTATATCGTGTATGTATTTACAAAAAATGTAATATGTCAGTATCAGTTGTCTGGTTCGCATAATACAAGCTGTGCTTAGTTTGGGGCTAGATGGCGCTGTGTAAATTGTCCAGCAATATTATATTATATTAATATTAGCACTTAAGAGACAAAAACTGACTCAACAGGACGATAGTAAACAAAAAAATGAGGTGCCGTTAGTTCACCTACATTATAGATATATTTTATGATATTTACTACTAAATCAAAAACTAAAATCGTTTAAATCATTGTTTTGTTAATACCATAATATCGAGTTTCACCTATAAAGGTTCAAGATCTGGAGTAGCCATCCAATAATTTACACGAAGAGATAATAGAGATAGTTTCGAAGTGGCTTATTTCTTCCATAAAGAGGATATTAGTAAAAATAGTAATTTCTCCTGTTTTTTGTTTTTTCATTCGTATTTATAAAAATGATGAAAAAATGTTTTAAATTATTTAAATAAATATTTATACGTGCATTGCTCACATTAAAAAAGTTTGTAACATCTTTTATACTCTAATAGTTCATAATCTGTATAGTGTATACAGACAACCATTTTGTGAACCAATAAAGTGGTAAGGAATATGACAACTCACACAAAAATGCACTCAAACCTATTATCGAAGTTACAACCTCTTAAATATCCAGTTCCTTTCCGTCTGGTGAACCTTTTCAACCGATTAAGACCATAGAAACCGAGATAACTAGTCACAAAAAAATACGTAAGATAATCCTTTTTCCTGACAATAATCCCGGTTTCTCTCTTGTTTACCGAGTCTTTTGTCGTCGGAAAGTGGCTGGCGCCAGGAAGTTTTGTCCATTTATTTTTATACCCAAAACGGATGGTCGTAGTATACCGAGGTAATGACTAATGTGACGGGTAAATAAAGACCATGCCGGTGATTCCACAATGTCTTAGTTCTTTTTACTAAATACTTACGAGTGAATTTATGTTTGAAGTTTGCTGTGAGTGCATTTGAATCATCAGCACTGAAGCGGGCTACAGACCTTTAGTTTTAACTGATTAGTTGGAACTGAACAGTTGACATGCCTGTAATTTCACCGGAATCGAAACTATTCGCACCGGAAGACAGTCGAATAGCCTGGCAGCTTAAATAGGTATGGTGGCAGTGTTTCCCGAACCAATCGGGCGCAAATTATAATAAAATAAATAGCCTAGGCCGTATATGGCTCTACCTGCTTTTCAAAGAGAAAGATGTGATTTTATTATAATGAATAATAAATTCATTCTCATTTGATTCATTCATGTATTAACAATAAACAATTCTTTAACTAGTACAATCTGCTTTGTTTTCAAAAACGATTATAAACATCATAACAAAAATGCCGTTTCCACTTAAGTATGATAAAACCATTTTGAATGCTAATCTACTTTATACAATCTCTTTCATAATCTCCCAAAATAATGTTGATGAGAACTGCTTGATTGTATGCGGCAAGATTCACTTTGTTTAAATGTTCTCATGCACGAAGCTTTCTTCTAATTTCTAACGCACGATTGATCTCGATGCTCTAATTAGACAAACATGAATACATTCCGTAGAACTCCACATTTCCATATCTAAATTCCAGATCAATTTAACATCGTACAATTCTTGATGCGTTGCAAGTTTCTCGTAAGCGATTCAATGGTTTTACGTCTTACCTGCGCTTCCGTGTATTCATAATAGTAAAATGGCTACGTGTTAAATAAATCAAACGAGAAAGTGGCGCAATTGAGCATTGCGTTTGCACCCAACGTCTACACAATACCCGTGTACACTCATGACAAAATATCCTTCAGGAAACACCTTTATTCCTGCATAGCTAAGGCTTAAGCATAGTAAGCTTAGTCTCCTAATTCTACGGAGCTTTTGCTGACAACTGTTTATAAATCAAGGAATGCGCGGACAGCGTCCATGTTGAAAACGAGTGCGATACCCGTCATGGCGGGCACAACCGTTACATTACAAATTTGAATATCAATAATAACCAAACAAAAATACACTTAGATACTACGCATTAAGTATTGAGGGCACGCAGTAATAAAATGGTGGGTGTTGGACCGGGTAAGCGCTTGTGCTGCCCGTAAGAAGCATAGGTAATTATTCTGTAGCATTTATTTACTGATTGATTGAATTGAAGTTTTTCTATATTATATTATATTATTTTATTCTATATTTATCTACGCTATCATTCAATCCCTGAAGTGCTCGTCCACCATTGTCAGTTTTATTTTAAATGGGCTTTTGGTGAGAGAGGAAGGCTTCTTTATAATATTTATTTTAACTAAATCGCTGCTCTTTCTGGTTACCAATTGAGAGCCCTACGCTCTCACTTAATCCCAAAACGCTGTCAAGGCCATCTGCGGGTAAATACAATGTCCATAATGATATACTCTGTGGATTTAATTAAATTACAAACTTGCTCACTCAAAACGCGACTTTGTAACACCTTTACAAGTGATAGAATATTTAAGATCATTTCAACCATATTATGAATGCACCTGTCTTATGGTTACTACAAAGTCTCATTCATGCGTAAAATGGAACCAGTTTATTAGTAAGTACACAAATAGGTAATACGAAAACAGGTGCGACATAAACAATTTTTAACTCAATGGTAAACTTGGATCGTATCAAGTTGACTCAAAAGAATATGACCACAATCTGGTCAAGCAAGCTAAACTCGTTTTTGTACATACCAAGTTTAAGTTTCGAATTCCCTGCGATTACTTTAATATATGACACCATTTGGTACGTGTTTATTCATCATTTTAAATAAGCTCAATTCGCGTTTAACGCGACTAAATGCGTAATTGGATACATAAATAATTATTTTTCTAGGTTTCTTGAAACAGGATACGATCAGAACCACCCATACAAAATATTATATGCGCTAGTCATTTATCCATACTAATATGTATTATAAGTGCGAAAGTAACTCTGTTTGTATTTTACTATTCACGCCTAATCCACTGAACTAATTTTGACTAATTTTGGTTTAGATATAGACTGGACCTTGGCGAAGGACATAGGCTACTTTTTGTCGCGAAAATAAAACTCTAAAATGGTGAAATAGGGGATGAAAGTTCGCATGCGGAATAAATTATTTCTTAATTAATTAAAAATCATCATAATTATACTTTTGGTAACAAATAATGTTGCATGAATATGTATTGTGTAATATGTATTATAAATATATATTTACAAAAATGTATTATATCAGTTGTCTAGTCCCCATGATACAAGCTATGCTTAGCTTAGTTTGGGGCTAGATGGCGCTGTGTGAAATGTCTACCGATATTTATTTATTCTATTAACTGAATCACGGTTGACCTTCAAATCAATGCGGTTAACGGGCTCAGAACGGAAATTCATGTATGAGAAATTATTATGAGCTATGTTTAGTATCCAGTGTTTTGCACGATCTGGTGGCCGAGCGCGTGTCATTACGCCGGTCGAGATCACGTTGTAATGACTGCAGTTCATATGTACTTTCCACAGGCATTTTACAGACGAGGTTTGCGAATACTTTTCAAAATACTTTTCTTTTTATGTGATACGGAACGATCCAACGTCCCACCTGGTGTTAAGTGGTTACCTCGCCCATAACAACGATGCGACTTGCGTCTTCCCGTATTAGGCACGACAAGACCCAAGTCACATCGTATGCACCCGTAACTGTGAGACGTGAAGGTGGAATGCCTCATGTGCCAGTAATTTCACCGGCAACCACACCTTTCAAACCGGAACACAGTAACGCGAAGTAACGCAGCAGAAATGGGCATGGTGGCAGTACTTCCCCGGACAAACTTCCCGAGAGTAATACTGCTCTTAACTAAACTATAACAATGGTGAAAAAATTTAATGTTTATTCACCTATAGTCATAGGTGGGTATCTGGACTTGTCTACTCGTAGTGGCTGGATTGATTAAGCGCTTGATTACCTACTTGATTAAGCTAGGTCGTTAACCAAGTGATTCACTCGGGCTATTCTGGAAATAGGACTTTAAGGATGTTTTAAAATGTGCTGACCGAAGTACTCAGTCGGAAACAAGAGAGATTTCTTTGAAATCGATAAAAACATTCATTTCAGCACAAACATAGGAACAACAATTACAAGAAAAAGCAATAAAATAAAAACAAAAACGAGTCCCTATGCGCCCTGTGCTGAAAAAGGGGTTGGCTCAGCATATGCTGAGAATACTCAGCGCTGATTTTCAGCCGATAAAACCTTTACTGTTGACGACACGGACAAGGTCCCTGATTGACAGAGGAGTTTTTTGGAATGTTTAGAAATTGGGATAACATGAGGTTTTCTCAGAGACGTTTGTTCTGGGTGAGAATCGAACCAACGACCTACAGCGCAGAAAGCAGAGTTACCAACTGAGGTGTGAGGCCAGTCACATATTAATACATCTTTTTGATTTTATGCGGTTACTTAAAATATTTATTATTATTAATTAATTTTATTATTTTATTTCTAGATTATAAGTGAAGAACAATTGAATGTATGTGGTCCTATTATAAAAGACGTGGAACAATCGCTTCGTTCGCATTGTATGCAAAGCAAATATTGCAAAGAGGACATCCCAAAACCGATCAACGACACACGAAACATCTTGTAATATCTTATTTCCTTTAGGGGTTTCTTGTTTGTTCTTCCCCATGGAGGGTCGGATAGGGTTTGAACAGGCGTCAAACTTAGCGATAAGTATTAATTTTCATTCCACCTACACGCCTCCGAGTTACGGGCGCATAAGATGCGACTTGGGTCTTGTCGTATCCAGTAGGGGTACTCCGCTCCCAAGTCGCATCCCTTGTTATGGTCAGAGATTACCACTTAACACCAGGTGGGCCGTCGGCTCGTTAAATAACTGTATCACATAAAAAAACTGAAGACAAAATAGTTTTATACCAAGAAGTCTTCATTCACAAACGCAGATCTGCAATTCCAGACTTATCTTATTCTGGAAAAGACTAACAATAAAATATGTATGTTGAGTGGCACTGATAAATTATAACTGAAGTGTGTCCATCAGATAATTGGCATATTGACACCATTATTGTTATCTCAGCCGATAATGAAAACGTTACTAATTGGAGGTGAATTGATAATGAAGCGATGTGAGGTAACACAATAAAAGAAAAATTAGCTGCCTACCTTTCACTTATTTCACATGACAGCGCCATCTAGCCCCAAAGTAAGCTAAGCATAGCTTGTATCATAGGAACCAGACAACTGATATAATATTTATAAACTTTTTTGTAAATACATATTAACACCCAGACACAGAACAAACATCTATGTCCGTCACACAAACGTTTGTCCTGGGTGGGAATCGAACCCACGACGTACAGCGCAGAAGGCAGCGTTACTACCAACTGAGCTATGAGGCCAGTCAACGATACAATGTGTATAAGGTAGCAAATGTTTAACAATTACATTTTGAATATATATATTTTTACTAAATATCTGATTACATGCGAATGGTTATGAATTTAATATTAAGATTGGATTTTATTTGTGACCTAGAATGGCGTCGTGTGGACTCCTTAGATAAAGCTTGAACTGAGACCAGGTTATGATCATTTTAACCTCTATTAACGGGGCATTCTCTTCATTGACACAACCAATTCAGATTGACAAATACCACTTGGTAGACGACTTATGTAATTACTAGTTTCGCGGGAAATTACTGAAGCATTAAATAATTTAGTTTTCCTCATTCTTCACAATTAAATGAAACATTTTGAAACTAAGCGTTTTGCTTCCACTTTCATAATGCGGACCGCCCATGATTTCTTTGCCTGAGTCTATATTTCCCGAGAACTATAATCTGGAGGTCTTCAAGAGGAGAGTGAATAGGTATTTTCTAGGCAAGCATGCTACATCGTAGACCACATCGTCACTTAACATCAATAATAACTTAGCTATACTCATAAATTACATTACATTACGAAACTAAACTAGTTATAGGTACACACATTACCTATGTAACAATCTAAATAGGATATTTCGTTTACCAGTCAGACGAGCGGTTAATAATCAAAGAGAAAACTGGAAAGTGTTCAAACGCTCAAGATACGGCTATCCATTGAAATTTCCAAGAAGATTACATTACGGCATAACCAATAACATGATCACGATTCATCGGAACACGTGTTACCGAACTGGTTTGGCCGGCATCAGATGAATAGTGGATGCTGACTGGATCTTAACTGACGCGGTAAGATGAACATCATAAGAAAACATTGCGAGGATGAACATTCGACTGGTCTCACAGCTCAGTTGGTAGCCTGCCTTATAACCGGGTCGGTCGTGGGTTCGATTCCCACCCAGAACAAACATTTGTGTGACGAATATAGATTTTTGTTCTGTGTCTGGGTGTTAAGATGTTTGTATTTACAAATATAGTATATCAGTTGTCTGGTTCGCATGATACATGCTACGCTATGCTTACTTTGGGGCTAGATGGCGCTGTGTGAATAGGCCACCATATTATAAAAAAACCAGCACCTAAGATTCATTAACTCCAACTTTGTAAGTTTTATCGAAGGGCCACACCATGTTGGAAGGCAATTAATCTAAATAAGTTTAGCTACAATCCAAAGCAACAGAGACTCGGAGAATTAATCTTCAAGGCATGTCCGAATTATTCAATCGACTTCGAACAGCTGGCTCCAATCTGAGGTGTTTGCTTTCACAATGCGATGTACCCAGCAGATAACGGTTTGGCAGACTGAGTGGCGCGGATTATGCAACTAATTATATGAGATAGACTTGACCGATCAACCAAGAAGGTCGTGGGATCATTCTACCTTACTGAAAGGAGAGCGGAATTGTCGTGTTAAAAACTTATATACATTATTTACAGGCCTCACAGCTCGGTAGTAACTCTGCCTTCTGCGCTGAAGGTCGTGGGTTCGATTCCCACACGACAATCATTTGTGTGACGAATATAAATGTTTGTTCTTTCTGGGTGTTGCTATGTTATATATTTAAATATTTACAAAAATAAAAGGTATATAGTATAAGTATTATATCATTTGTCTGGTCACCATGATACAAGCTATGCTTATATTACTTTGGGGCTAGATGGCGCTGTGTGCGCATTGTCCACCAATAATAATAACATATAATAGTTTAAATATATTTCATACTAATTTCAAAACTCGTCTTTACTGATGAAGAACGCTATAAACATCATCCATTTGTGGTTTCCGAAGATGTTTATCTCGACTGACGGCAGATTGATACTTTCTCCGAAGATAAATTATGAACGTGAGGTCAATGTAACATTAAAACTTAATATTTTATTGGCCAAACAACAACATAATCTTCAAAGGTTGTAGAGCAAGTCTGTGAGTCAAATTTGAATATGAAAGTACTTAGTTTTTATTCCCATACAAAAAGTATTAGCTAGTAAGACGTATTTCATTTCATTTTCAGTTAATTATTGTTTGTGTATACATAATAGATGGTAGGGCTTTAAATAAACTGTTTAATATTAACTTCTTTTTTATTTTTAACTATTTATAAGTAACAAAATGTATAATATGACTTGCCTCGTTATAGCATCTAATGTTATTTGGCCAAACAATAAAAATCTGAAATCTGAACGAGAAAGATTCCTCGTGGACACATGGATGACAAATTATTCCAGTTATTTTGATTTCAAAACCAAACTATTGGACCGATTCTTATGAATTTTCTATAGAACCAATCTGAGTTTTCTTCCTTTCAAATAAAAAAAAATTATCGATTGATAAATAACAAAAAAAGAAAGCTCCATGTGCAGTACAACTCGTTTGAGTTTTCATTTAAGATTTTTATGTATATTTTTCCTTTTCTAATTTGTTTATAATGATAATTGTAACATGAATATTTTGTTCGAAATAAAATGGTTAATAATAACAAACAACGGATATATGAGGTAACAAATATAAAAAAAATAACCGAAAAAACACACTCCTTTTGAAGTACGTTGAAAAGTATTGTAACTCGAAATTATAACATGCACAGAAGCAAGACATACTTTCTCCGATCGGAAAGACATATGCAATTACACCGAGATGTAAGAAAGTGGCATTTTGCTTGTTTGTCGTGACATGCCGGAGTAATTACAGCTTGGCGACCACAGTATTGTGATAAAATGGAACACTTACGTAGCAGTCTTCTGCGATCACTGAAATGGAAATTACTAAAATTTATAGAAGAAACTCAAAGCGATCTACGCTTAATCTGTAGTCTGATTTGTTACCAAATAAGACTTCTTTATTTTTACGATGGGCATGATCTTGAAAAGGGGCTTAATAACAAAAGTTACCTAATCTTATTTAGATTCAACATTCTTGGGCATCGTGAAAAGTATATATTAGTGGACATAATAAATAAATATTGGTACAGCGCCACCTATCCCAAACTAAGCTAAGCATAGCTTGTATCATGGGAACCAGACAACTGATGGAATACTTTTTTTTGTAAATACATACATATAATACATATTAACAACCAGACAGAACAAACATCTATATCCATCACACAAATGTTTGTCCTGGGTGGGAAACGAACCGTCGACCTACAGCGCAGAAGGCAGAGTTACTATCAACTGAGCTGTGAGGCCGGTCAAATATATTTTGATAGTTTATAATACTCCCAGCCAGAGTTACAAGACAAATCAACATTCCATATCAGACAATATATACCGAGCCTTGAAATACGCCGCCGCGCCGCCGCCCGCCGTAATGATCAAGCAGTCTACAAAAAACGAAACGATCCCGAGGGAGAGCCGCTTTTCTAAAGGTAATCGGTGGGTTATTTTTTTTATGTTTCCTTGGAAGGTGGGCACAAAGAGTTGATGCAGCTGTCTGGTACAGATGAAGGCACAATATTTTGTATACGGGTCTCGCGAATGACTTATAATAATAACTATAAAAATTAAATATTGGTGGACATTTCACACAGCGCCATCTAGCCCCAAAGTAAGCTAAGCATAGCTCGTGTCATGGTAACCAGGCAACTGATATAATAATATACTTTTTTGTAAATACATACGTATATTGACACCCAGAGACAGAACAAACATCTATATTATCTAATTTAATATATATCTATATTTAATACTTAGTCGTAATCTTTCAGTGTATTTTGCTCTTTCTGGAAATAAATATTTTTTCATTTTCATATTCGTCATACAAATGTTTGTCATGGATGGGAATGGAACCCACGATCTACAGCATAGAAGGCAGGGTTATCAACTGATCTGTGAGGCCAGTGTGTTATGGTAACCCTGGGATATTGTGATCTCGACCAGTATTCAGCAAGTAATTCTGTAATCTCGCCCCTGGCATGTTCAACAAAGTTTTCTTAGGATTTGGTTATGAGAACGACCATTATGGTATTTTAGGCCAATCTTTGAAGAAATAGTTTTTTGTTTCTACTCTAATAAAAGTATTGGGATAAAGTAGGCTTGGTAGGGCATTTGACTCAAAATTGAATAAATTGAGCAAAATAGTTTTTTTTTTATACTTTTCCATTTTAATTACTACTACTAAGTGTCACTCTCTCGAACCAGTGTGGAAAAAAAAGTGCGCCCCAAAGAGGCTCGTATGATAAAAACCTTTGAAACGATTTATTCTCTAGGACATGCAAGCTCCACACTGTTTTCCTTTCTCGTTTTGAGAACATCCTATAGGGCACATACACTTTTGAATTGAAAAAACTCAATAGTGCTCTACAGGATTTGAACCAGCGACCTCCGGATTGCAACTAGGGGTTTCACCAATAGGCCACGACGCTCTATAACTAAAAATAAAATGTTTGGTATATAGATAATATCACCTGGGTTTGGAATTTATCTCACAGTTTACTTTTGTGTTATTGTTATCTTGTTATCAGCTGTTGATATGGAAAAGTTTAATGTCAGAGAATCTACGCGGACTTATTGTTGCTCATATTTCTCGAAGCAACATTTTTGTTATTACGTCATACTGTCATTAGTAAATAAATAGTTTATGGAACGTTTGACACCTTGCACGATTTTAGTTGACATTTACACAGGTTAAAGAGAGCGTGTTGGCCGAGTAGTACTGACCCCAAGTTCCAATAGAGTTCCCTGGTTCTAATCCCGACGAGCAGCGCTGTTTTTCCACTTGAAAAATGTATGTGCGCAATACCACGTTATCAACACGGTAAAGGAAAACATCGTGAGGAAACCTATATGTCCTAGAACTAAATTTACGAAGGCATGATTCAAGTGCGGTGAAAGGATTCAAGTGCGCCTCAAAGAGGCTCCTTTCGCGATTCTTCGAATTTTCGCTCCTATGACGTTTTCCATTACCGTTTCGAGAACGTGGTGTTATTTTTATACTTAAAACTGTACGGTCAATAAATTATGCAAGAAGCCCGTAAGCAGATAAGTGCACTTACACCAGATATCGTAACGGGATAAATGGAACACTCCGTTTTTCTTGTAACTAACAGCGAATACACAGTGTGACCCGAATCTCGTATCGCTCGATGTAGAAACAAATAAAAGTACCGAAAGTAAATAGGTCTGTTGAAATTTATTGCATACACTATCACATAATGTATTTATTGCTCTTGTAATAAGTACCTATCGTTTGAATCACGATACAATCCTGTCTATAGGTGGACTATTGAACTGAGTCCTCTCCTACTACATCAGCATATTTTGTCCTCGAGGTTAGTAGTCACTTAGTAAACACTTCGTATAATTATGATAGAACTTCACATATAGTTAGTTCGTAGTTCGTAGTACAGTAAGTTCGTTTAATCATTCATTTTTTATATGTTCTATTTACTTTATGTTTCATAATGTTTTCTAATTTTTAGTATCATATTATTATTTCACAGAAATGTGCTATACTCATCAATTCTTAGTCTCATTATTTAAATATCTTTGCGTTTATTTATAACCCTAGTCTGTGATTACGTCTAGCAAAACAATTTTCACAACAGTAGTGTCTACAAGCACGTACAATCGCGTAGAACATATAAATTTCTATGTTGCGTTAAACGTTATTACTTTTGCGGTTCAGTTCCTTTTGTTCAAAGTAAGGAAGCATTAAATTCAACGTTATTCGCTTGCAAATTGTCGACGAAAGTACAACCTAACTCAAGTATTGCGAACAGTGACGCAGCTAGCGCACTCTTGCATTCATAGACGAATTTTTTATGTGAAACTATATCACATAAAAAAATTGTCTATGAACGCAAGAGTTACGGAACGAGCCAACGGCCCGCCTGGTGTTAAGTAACCTCTGCCCATAACAACCGATGCGACTTGGGTCCTCGCCTACTAGGTACGACAAGACCCAAGTCGCATCGTATGCGCCCGTAACTCTGAGACGTGTAGGTGAATGTCTCATGTGCCTATAATTTCACCGGCAACCATACCTTTTAAACCGGAACACAGTAACGTGAATGAGTTATTTCTTGGAGGTATAAATGGGCGTGGTGGCAGTACTTCCCCGGTTGTATAAGTAAATGAGTAATCTACATTCATTATATATTACAATTCTCATTATACTAACGCAGTCCTCAGTTCCTTAGTAACGTGATTAAAAAAGTACGTTAGAACTTGTGCCCATACCAACCAACCGCCAAGCAATAACGCATTCGCTTACTTACCGGTTCCGGTTTGCATGGTCTGGTGTGTAAATTACAGGAATATGACACGTTCCACCTTCACGTCTTAGATTTACGTGCGCAATACGATGGAGGGGTTGGTTGTATGTATTTATGTGTGTATTGTATGTATGTATGTATGGGTTTTCACCGACTTAAATAGGCCGGTTGCTTTTGTTGTGGGCTTAACTACTACTTAACGTGAAATCTTCCCGTAACTTACACACAAAAAAAGTACCTTGGTACTTTTTGACAAATAACAACTATAGAAATGTCTATCTATATACGTCAGCACTTCGAAGTGACTGAAGTGTAAAATTAGAATCCATTTTATGGCTAAATGAAAATAACGGAAGGCCAAAGCTAATAGTAATTTAACCTTCAGTGACCGTTCCTGACGCCAGACAGCAAAGAGATATATTTAGTATCTTAATAAATAAATATCAAACTTGTACCTTGGGAACTGATGGAATAATATAAATCATATTATCACTCAGACACAAAACAAACATCTATGTTATTGCATATTATATTATACTTAATGTATATTATTTTTCGTTAAAAAAATATTAATTTGTTTCGATAAAGGTACAATTATACTGTGAATAAACAAGTGGACTGATATAATAATAATACGTTATTCTTAAATTATTATTTGGTATATAATATTATACTACTATATTCATATATAATACATATACAATATATAAGTAATAGGTACGGTCAATCAAATCTTAGCTATGAGCATTTCTCGCTTGTATGCTGTGAGCTAGCTTCTAACTTCCTATTCCACGCCACAGATCCTCAACAGTTAGTAAAGTGCTTTCACATTAGCATTCAAACAACAAGTTACCAGGAAACCGTTTATAACATGTCAGTGCAAGCATTGCTGTGTTTTTTATGGAACTATTGTTCTGTAACACGAAACGATTGGGATTGCGACTGTCCAATCTTCTCTGATGAGAATTTCAATACGTTTGATACAAATCTATACAAATAAAAAAAAATTGGAGTGTCTGTTTGTAATATTAATATAACCGCTTTTTACTTAGTGCATATAGATGTATACACGGTATATATACCAAAACATTTTCGAAGTCGCGGGCAACAGCTAGTTATACATATGTATATTGCTAGTTTTAATTGCTTTTAGTATAAAGTGAAACACATAGGTATGGTGTTTCACTTTATACTAAACAATAATTTATATGCTAGGTTGCAACAGACATTTTGACACTGAAATGATCCTAATTATGAAATTATTTTACCTGTTAAGCTATTGCATAGCTTCTATCGCGGGCCTTGAGCGTGGAGACCGAATCCAGAAATTCCGTAACGAAAAAGACCTAACACCCCCCACTCCGACCGGCACAGCGGTGATACTTTTTAGTTTTTCCATCTATCGATAAATACCATAACTTTTAATGACTTTTTGAAATATCACGCGCAATAGCTTTACCGCGGCAGTCTCCGAGTGCCACACGTCTTTTTTAACATTGGTGGACAATTCACACATAGCCGTCTAGCCCCAAACTAAGCTTAGCTTGTACTATGGGAACCAGACAACTGATAGACTACATTACCTTTTTTTTGTAAATACATATTAACACACAGACACAGAACAAACATCTATATTCATGACACAAATATTTGTCCTGGGTGGAAATCGAACCCACGTCCTACAGCGAAGAAGGCAGAGTTACTACCAACTGAGCTGTGAACTTTGTTTTCTACTATTTAGAAAAGCATTCCTATGCTACATTTGACACCTTTTTGAAAAGGTGGTATTGCGCCACATATCTTTCATGCGAAAAACTCATAGATGCACGTCGGGATTTGAACCGGTGACCTCCGGATTGAAACTCGGGGTACCACCAGACCACCACGCCCTCGATTATTTAATCTGAAGTTTGTATGCACGAGGCTTACGAGAGCAGAGCGCAACATTAATTGGTCTCTAGATTGTGAGTGCATTATTAAAAAGGGTCTGTGACCTGCGACGTGGAGGTATTGTGAGAATCTTATGTTTTTTTGGCTTGTTTTGGTTTTTAATATCATTCTATTGTACTGTCCTTGTGCATGATAGGAATAAATAAATAGATAGTAATAAATAAAAATTGTTGGACATTTCACACACCATCTAGCCCTAAACTAAGCACATTTTGTAATATGGGAACCAGATAATTGATAGAATACATAATTTTGCTGTGAATACTTACATAGTTTTATTGCAAATAATTCCAGGCACATGAGACATTCTACCTACACTTCTCAGAGTCACGGGCGCACACGATGCGACTTCGGTTCTCCCCTACTAGGTACGACAACACCCAAGTCGCATCGTATGCACCCATTACTCTGAGACGTGTAGATGGAATGTGTCATGTGCCTGTAATTCCACCGGCCACCACACCTTTCAAACTGGAACACAGTAACGCGAATTGTTGCAGCTTGGCAGCAGAAATGGGCATGGTGGCAGTACATCCCCGGACGAACTTGGCGTGAGTTCTACTGCTCTGAGAACTTAAAAGTTAGGTAGACGCATAATGGGCGGCATTAGCCTAAAGTGGAATTCCATGGAACATTTTTTATTGCAATGCACAAGATAATAGTTTTTTGAAGAAACTGTCTACTTTCAAAGTTACATAAATTTTACAAACACCCAAATGTCGTAACGTTTTTATCAAAAGTATGATACAATTCAACATCATGTTAGAGAGAAATTACGTGTTATAAATCGAAATGAGAAAGCGTAGCAAGAATTTTAAATGAGAAATACGATACCGCAGCCGATTGGCCCATATGAGAACAAGTTTCTTTTGTTGATAACGAAAACCACTCGGATGGGACGTTGACTCCTGCTGCGTTATATTTTTAATAAATGTTGGGAACTAGGTTTACATTCCAAAGTCGACTACGAATCTCATTTAAATTACGTAGGACCTTTTAAGCCAGGTACCTAAAGGCACGAAAATATATTTGAGACAATTCCTGCCTTGGTACCTAACAATTCACGAAAATTCCAAAAATCTATTGGCCGAACAAGTAGTAAGTAATAAAAAAGGATATCAAGTTCAAACTCGAGAAAACACTATGATGAACAAACCACAAAGGCCGCCGCCAGGTATAAATAGTAGAAATACGTGCGCATAGACAATGTGACTTTTTTTGTTTACCTCGACGATACCTGGTTATCTGAAAACAAATTATCTGGCGCCACCAGACAACACAATCGTTACTTCGAACAATTCTCGACGTCTTTAACGTTCCAATCGTTCGTAAAGTGATAATTTGTGCACTAATCACGATAATTATCTTACAAATCGGGGCCATTGGCGATAACTCACGCAATTGGTTGAAGCAGCTGGCCTTTTGTCTTTGTATGATGATTATATTGAACTTTTTTGATCCTGGCTTCTTAGGATCTAAGAGCACGTGGTCTAGTGCTACTGAACCCGAGTTTCAATCCGGAGGTCACCGGTTCAAATCCCAACGTGCACCTATGAGTTTTCGATTGAAAGATTTATGTGCACAATACCACGTTCTCAAAACGGTGAAGCAAAACATCGTGAGGAAACCGACATGTCCTAGAACTAAAAATCCGAAGACATGTGTCAAATGTACGAAAGGAGCCTCTTTGAGCGCACTTAAAATCCTTTCACCACCCTGGTTCGAGAGAACCAGTGACTCGAATAGAATAGAGAGGATCTAAGATATTATAACAGTCTTACCATTGAAGGTATCGTGTGCCGTAGGCTGATACTCCTCCCGGAACGTGTCCTGCGCGTACGCAGCTATCAGCGAGCTCTTCCCCACCGCACCATCACCCACCAACACACACTTTATCTTCTCCTTCTTGTCACCTTTCACCTTCCTCCTATCTTTTATCTGAAACATCCGATTCAATGTCCTCTTAGCTTTCTTGTCGCTTCTCGCCCACTCATTCACTTTATCACAGCAGTTGAGGTCCTCCGAGGCGTCGTCCCGGACGACGGCGCGCCCGTTTTCCTCGCCAGTAGCCACCTCGGAGTAGTCGTAATCGTCGTCGTCTCGCCGAGTCAACGGAAACTGGCTCGGGCTGTGTACTCCGAACACGAACGGGCCGTCTCTCTCCGGCTGGCGGATGAACCCGTTCGAGGGAGTCGGCGGCTTCGCGTACTGCACCACCGGAGCCCGGCACTGGCTCGAGAGGTATTCCGCCGAAGCGTTGTTATCGAACCTGAAAACGAGCTCGGCCTCTTTGCGGTCCAAGCCGAGCTCGGGCGTCACTTTCTCCTTGAAATATTCGACCTTCCCGCGGGCCTGCTCGTGTAGGCGCCTCTCCAATTCGACGTTGGAAGGCTTCCAGTAACCGGGACGGTACGAGTAGTCCGGGAGGTTCCTGGGAGCGGGCACCGGCGGGCCCGTGTCCCGGGGCGGGACGCGCGGCGGCACCACGAGAGGCTTCTGCGGCTCGGCCAGCAGTGGCCGGCGCGCGGACAGGTTCGCATTCCTGTTGAACATGATCCCTTCCAGGCTGGGAGACATCTGTGCCGTCACGACTCGGTGCGCGGGGTATCGAGGCGTGCGTTCGCGCACATAACTCGCGCGATGTTGTCGGGAGCGCTGGATCGACCGGCGTGCGTACGACGCCTAGCGTGGTTGGAACGCGACTGGCGCGCGGTGCGGTGCGGGGGATTGCGGGCGCTCCCCTCGCCGGAGAAATGACCTGTTGCTTCTGTTACCTGTTCAGGTAGACGAGGTGACCGTTTCGCGGCGCAGCTGCCGCAAACAAAGCACGTCATATGGCGTGCCGTGCCTTTGCAATGGGACTCATTCACAGTGAATAACGAAAGCGATGAATGGAATCTGTACGCTCATGGCGACGTGATTAGTGTACCTAACATGTAGGTACTCTGTAACCGTTGGCTGATAGAAAATAATAGGTACTATCACGTAGTCACGTACATGGTTGGTGATAGGATCTAATATGTTCGCTCTTTAGTACCAACTTGTCTCATATAAATGTTGCCGACCCGCTTGCGAATATAGTTCTACCTTAGTTACCTAGGTGCATTACCATCTGCTATGTTTCGGCCCATCTACTACCCGACAATAAGATGCTACTGAGAAAGTGGTTAGTGGCTCAGCCTAAGATCCGTGAATAAAACACATCAATCACGCCTTTTAGACAGTTAGTGCATTTGTTACGAATTCGCGATTGTAAATAATAGATATTTTTCGTTTGATCTATTTCAATTACCTTTATTTTTTAAAGCTCAAATTTACGAATCTAAACCGTTAATTGTATGTATAATAGCTAGCGATTGTAGCGACACCTATGGCCTGTCCGGAGAATTTTCGCTACACTTAAATTATACGGCAATGCTTCGTACAAATAAACGTCAATGTCAATGTCACTTATTGTACAGTGTATACGTCAAGCACAGGTGGCCTCGTTCCTTCTTTTTCTTTTCGTGTTTATGTTGTAAAGTTAGGTTATAAGCATTTTTCTGATTCTATTTTTGTACATTTTGTACTGTAAATTCTACCTAACACAACTGTAAAATGGCCAAGTTCAAACTGAGTGAGTAGTGGTTTTACCGTTTATGCATTTATCTAGCACATTATATATATATTTAGTTCATAATTCTGCCTAACACATAAAACACATTCTGGTCAATTATATTTTTTGTTTTTGGTGTGCTATAAACTCTTATCTTTCTATCTACCTACCACAGAAAAACCATCAAAACGGCAGCCAGCTCGACTTCGTTACAAGATAGAGAAGAAAGTCAAAGATCACAACCGCAAATTGAAAAAACAAGCGGGGAAGAATCCCAAGTCCAAAAAGCCCAAAACGGTTCAGATACCAAATGTCTGTCCGTTCAAAGAGGATATATTAAAGGAGGTAGAGGCTGTCAAAAAGCATAAAGAAGAGGAAAAACAGAAGAGGAAAGAACAGGCCAAGTTAGAGAAACAGAAGAAGTTGGAAGAAAAGAAGAGTAACAAAAGTGTCAGTTTGGGGACTTTGGTAAGTGATATAACAAAGCTAAAATAGGAGATGTCAAAATTCAGGCTCCCTTTTTACATCCTGTCTTAAACTTATCCATCCCAAAAATCAAGTACTACACAATAGTCATTTCAGTGTTTTTAGCGAGCCTAACATTTTTACCATAAAGGGTATCTTAAGAAATAGATGATGTCTCCTATGATGTTATGTTTATGCCTGTACTTTGAGACCTAAAGGTGGGATATCTCATATGCCTGTAATTGAATTTTATGTAGATCATTATAAGAGAAGATCTCAAACAAAGCGATATTAAATGTGACACGACAGGCTCATTTCAGATGGGGGTTTTGTCTACCACACTGGGTCAGTTTATGAATCCCCTTATTGTTATATTAACAAAATTGTTAGTATATAATTATATATTTACAGGCAGCCAATGCAGAAGCAAGAGGCAAGGTCCATGACGCCTTCAAGTCAAATGATACAGAGACAGACGATGTGGAATTTGGAAAAGATAGGAAGCAGGAAAACTCACTCAAGACTTACTACAGGGAGTTCAAGAAGGTCATATCGGAAGCTGAAGTTATCCTGGAGGTTGTAGATGCTAGGGATCCCCTAGGTAAGACATTACTTAGTATCCTGTTCTTAATCATATACATAACTTCTTAAAGGCTTCCCATTAAAGGTTATTGTGACAAAATACTGTCATAGTTCAGCCAATTTGCACAAAATATTTACAAATTGTATAGACAAACCTTCCTAACTTATAAGCAGTATCTAATGGTGAAATCATATCAAAATCAAAGAAGTATGCGGGGAAACAGACAAGAAGCAGATACCTTATTTGTTTTATACCATTTAGAGATTACGAAACGAGCAGATGGCCCAGATGTTAAATGGTAATCACTCAAACCGGAACACAATCCTACTGTTATATTGTAAATATGAACATATGTAAGTTCATTACTACTTCACCCTAAATAACTGATGGGGCTGAACAGTAGTCCAGTTCCTTAGGATAACAATCATGTGTCAAAGTTTTCATGGAGAATGCGAGCAAAGCTGCAGGTGTGATGACATGTGTGATACTTCTAGATGGCAGTTATTTTTTTATATAAATGAACATCTCTCATAATGCCATCTAGCCCCAAGTTATGCATAACTTGTACTGTGGTAACCAGATGACTGATAGAATATGTATGTATATAACCTAGTTTTATTATATTTAATCTAGACACAGAACAAACATCTATGAGAGCCAGACAAATGTTTGTTGTTGGTTAGAATTGAACCCATGCCCAATAGGGTAGAATGCACAGGCACACAACTGAGATGTGAGTCCAGTCATCTATCAGATCATGAATGGGTGTGTTGGCAGTACTTTCCCAGATCAACTTGGCACAAGTTCTACAGCCTGAAATGACCATCAACATTTCAATTACAGGAACCCGATGTGCCCAAGTGGAAGAGGCTGTCCGTGAATCGGGCAAGCGTCTTGTGTTGATCCTCAACAAAGCAGATCTGGTTCCTCGTAACAACCTAACAGCGTGGCTGAAGTATCTCAAAAGAAGTGCCCCAGCGTTGCCCTTCAAGGCGTCCACTCAAGACCAGCAGCACAATCTAGGAAGGAAGAAGATGAAGCATATTGTTAAAGAGAAAGAAATGAAAGGTAACTTTAACTATAGTTTTATTTTTATGAATATTATACAACTTTCCTTTCGTGGGCCACACAACAGAACAACCCAGTTCATTTATCTTACCTTGTTTTGAATACTGTCAGTTCCTGCCAGGACAACAGCTTGAAACTTTTTCCCATGGTAGGATAGGATAGAAGTATGTGACCTTATAAATTTTAGTTTAACTTATTGACTCTTCCAAGCATTTTTTTTATGTAGTTATGTTACGGAACAAGCCGATGACTACTTACTACTTTACTTAGTTCTGCTACTAGTTATTTTTAAAGAAGCATAATGTTTTCTTCCAGTAATTCATTCCTCATGATATTCATATCCGGGAGGAAGGACAATTTTGTACACCAATGAACAATGAATTTTGTATACTATTAAAGATGTTATTAAATGTTATTTGACAGGCTCAGCTTGCGTCGGGGCTGAACTCCTTATGGGTCTGCTGGGCAACTACTGCCGCAACAAGGGTCTGAAGACCTCCATCACGGTGGGAGTGGTCGGCTTGCCCAACGTTGGGAAGAGCTCCATCATCAACAGCCTGAACCGGTCCAAGGCATGCGGCGTTGGCAGCACTCCTGGAGTCACTAAGTAATGATTCTTTTACCTAAAAGTCAAATAATTATTGATTTTATTATGGTCGATCAGCGATCGATAAGTGTGGAATGAATAGTCGTTTATTGTTTGCTTCACCTTTTAACCACTGTTTTGGTTGTACGTAGAGCCAGTTGTCGAATTTGTTCTTAAAAGTAATCACAGAAGTAGCAGAAACAACATCACCTGTAGCATCTTCCAATATAATTGCTTTAAAGGAAAACTGCGTGAAGAAACCGAAATGTCCTAGAACTAAAAATTCGAAGACACGTGTCAGGTGCACGAAAGGAGCCTCATTGAGGCGCACTTAAATTCCTTCACTACACTGGTTGAGAGAACCAGTGACTCGAATACATAGATAGATTGCTTCAAATACAATAAATCAACAAATAAACCTAACAAAATTAAATTTGAACTAAATTTTAAATTTGAATTTGTAGGTTGTAAAAGTCGATTACGATTTTGTTTAATTGTTTATTTTAATTATGATTACAAAATTCTTATTACTTATAATTTTGGAAATGATGAGACTTTGATGACGAGTCGTAGAGTTGTGTGCGCGCGCGAGGCGCTTCTCTAGCTGTGGAGTTATTCGACGCTTCGTGATACGTCTCCGCGCTTCTACACTCACTGACGATATGGCACTCTGATCCACTCACAGTTTGAACAATTTTCACGTTTCATCTTAGTTGAATTCATAATTTGAGAGTTAGGAAACTGGTTTAAAAAACACTAAGAAGACGGCTGAGTCTTATATTTATTAATTTATGTAATGTTCGGGATAAAACGAGTTGAGGGCCCACCTGGTAAGTGGTAACCTCCGACAGCAACAATACGATTCAAGTCCTCTCCACCAAAGTACGAGATGACTCAACTCGCATTGCGTTGCGTCCATCACCCCGAGACGGAGATGTTACGTCTCATGCGCCTGCAATTTGCAATTTTAAGTTAAAAACAATCTGATGAAAAACTATAATCAATAATAATAATTATTATAAAAAAGAGAAAAGAAAGAAAGAGAAAAAGGCAGAGCACCTTGCTTTTATTGAATTATCAAAATAAATATTGACTCATATGTTATTTCCAGACAAATGCAAACCGTCCAATTGGATTCCAAAATCAAAATCCTCGATAGTCCCGGCATAGTATTCCATTCGGGACCTGAGAGCGACTCGACCGTGGCCTTGAAGAACGCTATCAGAGTGGGCGCACTGAAGGACCCCATCACACCCGCGACCGCCATATTGCAGCGGGCGAACAAACACACGCTCGTAGAGCTCTACTGTGTACCGGAGTTCAGTAAACCACAGGTGAGTCACAGTGGCATACTTCAGACCTGAGAGAGAGTCGACCGTGGCCTTGGCTAAAAAGAGGCTCCTTTTGTGCATTTTTTTTATGTGATATAGTTACGGAACAAGATGACAGAGGTTACCACTTTAGCAAACATAACAAGCGATGCGACTTGGGTCCTCCCCTACTAGGTACAACAACACCCAAGTCGCATCGTATGCGCCCGTAACTCTGAAACGTGTGAGTTGAATTTCTCATGTGCCTGTAATTTCACCGGCAACCACACCTTTAAAACCGGAGTACAGTAACGCGAAAGCGTTACTGCTTGGCGTCAGAAATAGGCATGGTGGCAGTACTTTGCTTACTAACTTGGCGTGAGTTCTACTGCTCTTAAGTTCTACTTGACACATGTCCTCGTATTATTGGAATATTTGTAATTTGCCAGGAGTTCTTCGCTCACCTCGCATCGCGCATGGGCCGGTTCAAGAAGGGCGGCGTTCCCGACCAGGAGGCAGCCGCCAGGATACTGCTCAACGATTGGAACACTGGCAAGGTGAATTACTGCCTTTTTTATCTTGTCCATCTAAAGGTGGCCTGGAAGAGATCGTTTTTTGGAAGGTTGTTCCACCATTATTATTCAAATTCAAGTCCTTATTTGCGGAGATACATATATACATTTTGCTATGTAGGCATTAAGTTAAAACTAACGACAACAAGCAAAAATATATAACAGGCGTGGAATACGTGGTCTTTACTTTTTCTGTGTCTGGATCTTATAATGTATTTATATGTATGTATTTAAAAAAAGTATATATGTATTCTATCAGTCATCTGGTTTCCATAGTACAAGCTATGCTTAGTTTAGGGCTAGATGGCGATGTGTGAAATGTCCACCAATATTTATTTTATTTATTTAATAATAAATTTAAGCCAATGAGCCAAAGTCTTCAAAACAATTGATGGTAGTTTAATGTGATAAAAATAAAGACTACTATTATTATTATTATTAATTGATGCGTAATTGGCGGGTAGATAGCGCTGTGTGATGTGTCCATCAATAATAATAATTATTGATATATCCAGGTCCGTTACCACACGGAACCTCCGGAGACACCATCATCAGAGATCCACATCGGGGCTGAGATAGTGACGTCGCCGACGGCAGACTTCGACATTAACTCGTTCGAGGCGATGGAGACGGAGGCCATGAACGCACTGGACGAGCACAGCGCGGGAGTCGAAGGGGTTGTGGTAATATCGCGTTGTTTTTCAGCGCAGTGGTAAAATAAACTGGCTTAAAACATACTTTATTGTTTAACCGATTTCGGAAAAAAGGGAGGTTCTCAATTCGGTTGGATTATTATTATTTTATGTTACCTCATAGCCCTTTTATAAGACTATTGAATCTTGACATTTACCCATTAAAATCTGTATTGATTCTTGACATCTACCCATTAAAAGACTATTGATTTTTGACATCTACCCATTAACACCACAAAACCGTTCTTATCCACAGATATCAAGCACGGGGCCCGTAAAGGCGTTAGGGGAAGACATGCAAGTTGACGAAGATGAATCCGCGTTACTCCCTAAATCGTTGAGCATAAGGTCCAAATTGGAAAAGACGAAGCGATCGGATAGGACCAAACAGGATCCAGAAATGCAAATCGAGGGTAACACCAAACAGAATAAACTCAGGAAGATGCAGTTCAAGAAGGACAAGAAGAAACAAGCTAGAGGTGATAAGAAGGCGGTCGAGTTGGCCGGCGTGTTGGAAAATGTTACGCTCACCACTTACAAGAAGGATGATTATGATTTTAAGGAAGATTTCTCGCTGTAAGATATACTTTGGAGTAAATGATTTATCATTTGAAAATTTGTTTTTATCTCTGACAAATTATTAATTATATTATTATTATTTCAATAATAAATAGCGACTGCAGAATCTATGATGGATTTTGGCATAACCATAATTACTTTGCGCTGCAAAACAAACCGACTTCATAGCTAATGTACGACAATGATTTATATTTATCTCTTACTTGGATAACATATTTTCTCCAGTCGTTTCAGACCAATCTGAAAGTATTCCTTGTAAGAAAGAAGAATTATACACTTAGCTATTAGCTTAATGCCCTTAACTGAATAAATACAGAGCTCTGGAATCTATAGTCGATTGAAAACATTAGTCCAATATGGATCCTGTAAATTAATTATTGTACTGATAAGGGGAAGTCGAGCTGGCAACACTCAGGAACAGTCGCATACCAACAATTGTGCTTATATGTTATCGGCGGCAACATCGATTAGGTACTAAAGTGTTAATTAAAACTGGTCTGTGTTAATTGTTAATGTTTATCAATTTATGGAGGTAATGTGATGATAAGATTTACCGCCTACATGCATAACTGGTTTGATGGTGGTACAACAGCTAAGGGTAAAGATATACTGCTATACCTACCTCGCCGGTTTTAGCCAGGTTTAAAAATAAACTAAATAATCTACAAATTTTGAAACGTTTATGTTTACAACAAAGTTACGTACAACAATATTTTCCGACTTTAATCGCTTTTAAGACATTTTTAAAACGAAAAAAAAACTTAATGTCGGTTCATCCGTTGAGGATCTATGTTGCAACAGCATACACACAGATACACACTACAAACTCTTTTGACTTACAAGATTAGGTTTATGTTTTTCCAAATAAGTTGGGTGCCTATAACTAAGGTTATAGGCACCCACACAATTACCTAGTTTATCATTACCATTACCTAGATATAACAAACCTTCTGCTTTCCGCGTTATTCCCCCCGGTGAGTACGTAAACCCACGGGAACACTGCACTTTTCCGGGATAAAAGTAGCCTGTGTGTTAAACCAGGATCTAAGCTATCTTGATACCAAATTTCATCCAAATCCATTCAGCCGTTTGAGCGTGAACGAGTAACAAACATCCATACAGTAGGATTGGAATGGGGATTAATTTCGTCCAAGGTAATTTTCCTACTGCAAGGGGCACATTGCAAGTTTCAAAAAGAACAAGTAGCTACCTGAGGAGCCTACCTTGATTAAGATCTCAGGTCTTTGATTGGTTCTGAACAAATAGGTTTCCAAATTACGAATGTTTTTCTCAACAGTTTTGAGACGTGGTTGGTTGCCCATGATATTCTGATGTCAGAGCATGTATCGCCTGCTTAGATAATTTTTTGACGCTTTCTTCCTGTCAAAATATTATTTCAGTTCACATCCAGGACAGATCATTACAATAGTAGAAACCGACAAGTTTCACCTAATGACCTACACCTACCTACTGAATCGATATGATTGCTACGAGTGCCCTGAATCGGTGTCGATTTTGTATAGATATTAAATACGTATGTAATTTCAACCATTCTCGTGTTTTGTTTGATAAATATTGTCCTGAAATTCAGCTAATGCATGAAGTCCACGACAACGCCACTTCGCGTTTACATCGTATTGTTGCCTCTTTCACACTTACTATCATTTTTATGTCGGTCTCACTCTAATGCGATGTGTGTTGGTGATTGGATGATTAGCCTTGGATAATAATGCTTGCTTGTTTTGAACCTGTCCAATATTATTTTAATAAACTATTCTTTAAACAACATTGAAAATCATTGTCGATCTCGATTTCTTATTAATATAAATGCATATGTGTTATGTTTATTGTAAATTATGTGAATAATCATGACAAGATACTATACAAATCAACAAAACTATTCAAATTATCGCGCCATTTGTATCATTAATTTTGAGCAGTGTGTACGATTGCTATTGGTCCAGTAACTACCAATGGCAGCTTTCCATCTGTCTAGCGTAATTTTACGTCCGTTTGGATTGCCTCACTCACTCGCTCTTCTACATTTGCCACACATGCTATTGCAGTTACGCAATCGCAAATTTGATTACGTGTTTCTCTCTGTTTCTTTCGCTCACTCCTAATAGTATTGACACGAGTGAGACAGAATCGCAAAGCTGCGGGACCGGTCGAAGAAATATTCGGAAATACGCCAACATTCCGATTTATTCGAGGGCAGTCTTTTGAGAAGAGAGGTTGTTATAGTGAATCAGAAAATATGAGGTCCTTAGCGTTAGCGTTTATTACTTTCCTGGCATTTTCGGCGATAAATTGTGAAGTGTACTTTGAGGAGACGTTCCCTGATGGTAAGTTTTTTATTTGTTTCAAATGCGAGGTTTTTACACAGCACCGGGTTGCCGCGTGTACCAAACCAAGCGATCGATCGCGTTTCGGAAGCCGGTTTATTTTGGGGCTTTTCTCGGCTAATTTAGTTTTGTTTCGTTTTAGACTCGTGGGAATCGGAATGGGTGTACAGCGAGCACTCCGGCAAGGAATTCGGCAAGTTCAAGCTGACTGCTGGAAAATTCTATAATGACCCGGAGGCTGACAAAGGTAGGTGTCGGCCTTTCTAATATGCCAACGCACAATATTATTTCATAGCATTCAATTTGGTTGATATTAATTATAACTGAAACTCATCCAATCACAAAGGTAACGCCCAATTTCATTATACCTTAAAGGTATTATTATAATATTAAGGTGTTCACCAAACAGTTCACATAGGCCACATAGCAAAACAGCAACCTCCTTAACACCTGTGCTCTCCTGGTACTTCTAGGTCTGCAAACGTCTGAGGATGCCAGGTTCTACGCCCTGTCTCGCAAGTTCAAGCCCTTCGGTAATGAGGAGAAGCCCTTGGTGATCCAGTTCACGGTGAAGCATGAACAGGACATTGACTGCGGAGGTGGATACGTCAAGGTGTTTGACTGCAAGCTGGACCAGAAGGATATGCACGGCGAGAGCCCATATGAAATCATGTTTGGCCCTGACATCTGCGGTCCTGGTACCAAGAAGGTAAGAATTGTGATAATCTTCAATATATTTCTTTATTGTTCTAAATTAAGTATGAGTTAATGTAAGAAAATTAACTACAGATACTAATTATTCATAAAATAACATTTTAAATTTTGTATTTAATGAGTTAGCTGTGTCATTAATTATCACCTGAGTACACCAAAAATTACCTTCAATTAATGTCATTTGATCATTACTTACCAGTTTAATGTGTTTATTGAATTTGTTTAATCAGATGACTTTAAGTTTGTGAATATTGATACCTAAAACAAATATTTTAGAAAAACAACTATTTTACTATAAGCCAATGTGATAAAAGTCAGCTGTGGGTAAATCTTGATGAGGAAATTCTCATACCGGAGTAAAAAGCCTTAGACAAATTTAAGTTAATGCCCAGCATACAGTTTCTTAAGCAAAAATATAAAATCTGTTTACATAAGGTGGTATAAAAAAATAATTACACATAATAGTTAAAAATATAAATCTCCCCAGCACATATCGACAAGTACTACTCACACAAACGTAACTGATAAAATCATACAGATCAGAGCACAGATAAAATATAAAAAAAATTGCATGCATAAGCGACATTGAAACAGATCAATATCAGAGGAAATATATTTTTTCCAACTAACTTATCAGACTAACACTTTTATTGATATATACTACCATAAAATATTATCTATAATTAATTAATATGGCAACATGCACCTACAATATATCAGTGTGTTTTATAACAGGCGACATTTCAAAGCCTCGAGTATTATGTGGTAAAAAAACAGATATTACCTTTTCAAAAGAAATTGAATTATCATTATTATCATTCTCTGAATATCTTTTTCATGTATTTAAAGTTAGTTTGTTATGATGCAACTTGGTTCATGTAAGCATGGGAGAACCCAAGTCGTATTGTTATGGGCAGAGGTACCATTAACCGGGTGGGCCACCTGTCTGTTTTAAGTTCGCCATTAAAAATCCCTGGAAGTGCCAATTATTTTTCACATTGTGCTATGTCACTTTACTCAAGTGAAATGTACTCATGGCTGCCAGTGTAAAAAATTCGATCCTACCTTACCTTTCTATTATGTATCAGTTACCTTACAAGCTAACTGATACATAACTGCGGAATCTTTCGTTTGTAAACTCTTACAAAACATTATTTCCTTTTTGATCGCGTTAAATAACTGGTTTCTATAATGTGTTGTTTAATCCTGTTTTTGTGTTGGCATAATGGATCGTTAATTACAATTAATTAATATGTGGGTGATATCAGTGTTGTAGCACATAAAATAGCTCACATTTCTTCACTGCCATTAGGCTGTTGAAAGAAAGAAAGAAAGAAAATCTTTATTTGTAACTATTAAGATACAATAAAGTTCGTAACTACGTATATCGTAACTATTACTTTTAAAAATAGGTAGGGACTTAAATTAATAACGTTGTTGATAAACTGTGTTGGAAATATATTCTCCAAATTCAGACGCTAGGGGTGGCCACCGGTTCAAATTCAGTTAAGTCTGATTACATAATAAGTAGGCTGTAAAAAGTAATTTAACAGCACTTTCGAAAATGTGAAATCAAGTCAAGGTTGTCCAAAACTCAAATCGATCCAAAATTTTATCGAATTTGACTACTAGTTTCAACAAAACCTATCATTCGGATTATGTTCGAGACGTGCATTCTTATCTATCATTGATTCAGTTAGCATTCCAGCAAGCCTGTAATCTTGTTGTATTTTATTACTAGTGACCCACGGCTCAGCACGGGATATAGATAGATAGATAGATAGATAGATAGAAAACTCTTTATTGTAAACCACAAGATAAACATAAACAATGTAACAAGAAATAACAGTTAAATGTGAATGGGCGGCCTTATTGCTTAAGGCAATCTCTCCCAGGCAACCTTTGGATGGACTAGACTAAAACAGGAATGATATGGGACGGTGGTGTCAAATAAAAGAGAACACTATATAAAATAAATAAATACATGCTAGATATAAAACTTTAATATATAATAAAGAAATCATAATATAAATATACATACATATACTACCATAACATTTAGTAATATAGTAGTATAGTTACTCATATAAGTAATAATATAGTATGGTATAGTTAATATACAAATTACATGTACAAACCTTTCGTTTATTGCCCTTTTTATCAGTGAAAACCGTATCCGAGATTTTGCAAATTTCAGATTATTTTATGATAATATCTTTCTCTTTGTGAAGTAAACTCCGTAAACTATTTTAATATTTGCGGTAGTAGTCAGACTTGAGAGCGTCACCCTTCCCTCTTAGTCACAGCGCGTAGCGTCCGTCACACTTGAACCACTCGTGAATGCACTAACTGGATTTGGATTAATCTTTGTTCTCACTACATTTTTTCTCATTGTTATTAAACTTACACTTTCATTTCGATATGCACAAGATATTTTTTACGAGTATAACAGTTCTGATTGTGTTATTAGCCTTGAATTACAATATCCTACACAAAGGCTTGCTCTAATCTTTGAGAATTTATACAAATATGCACACACAAATTATTAATTATGGGAAAGATTGAAAATTAAAAAAAACTACATTATTAAGATAGTCACGATTAAAAACCGAATTTCGTCCCATATTCCGATTACGAATTCTCACTTACATACCTCACAGCTCAGTTGGTAGTAGCCTTCCGCGCTGTAGGTCGTGGGTTCGATTCCCACCCAGGACAGACATTTGGTGATGAACATAGGTGATTGTTGTATTTACAAAAAAATATATAAGTATATCAGTCATCTGGTTCCAGTACAAGCTATAATTAGCTTAGCTTAGTGCTTGATGGGGCTTTGTAAAATGTCCACCAATATATATTTGTTATTTTATTTATAACTATCTTCACCAGGTCCACGTAATCTTCAGCTACAAGGGCAAGAACCACCTGATCAAGAAGGACATTCGTTGCAAGGACGATGTATACACCCATCTGTACACTCTGGTCGTAAAGCCAGACAACACATACGAAGTACTCATCGACAATGAGAAGGTGGAATCTGGAGAGTTGGAGGCTGACTGGGACTTCCTCCCGCCTAGGAAGATCAAGGTGACACTCCTGAACCAAGCCATAGCCACAAATACAGCCTCATTTTTCATTTTCTCAAAGAGAAATAAAGGTTTCACTTAAATGAGAAACTATTTAGAACTATTACTATGCTTCGGCATAGTGGATTTTAAACATTTAAATTATGAGAAAATGTAACAATGTATAATGTGTGATTTGGATATAGATGAACTGTTAAGTTAATATTTTACAAGCGAAATCTTGGATCACATTAAATTTTCCAAGTTCCAAGTTGTTTGGCATAGTTTAATGTTTAACATTTGCCATCAATGGTAATGATCATGTTCAATGGTAAAATAAGCTTAGTTAATCATGATCTGTATGGTGGGAACTGTTAAGTTAATCATGATCAGTATCTGGGTATGGTGGGAACTGTTTAGTTAATCATGATCAGTATCTGGGTATGGTGGGAACTGTTTAGTTAATCATGATCAGTATCAGGGTATGGTGGGAACTGTTTAGTTAATCATGATCAGTATCTGGGTATGCCGGGAGCTGTTCATTTACTCTTGTCGTAACATATGTTCTAAAGCAAGACTCAATATTCTGCACCAATCATCTTTCTAAATCATGAACGAACACCAAAAATGTGTACCATGCCTACAGGACCCGGAGGCCAAGAAGCCCGAGGACTGGGACGAGCGCGCCACCATCCCCGACCCGGAGGACACGAAGCCCGAGGACTGGGAGAAGCCCGAACACATCCCCGACCCGGATGCCACCAAGCCCGACGACTGGGACGATGAGATGGACGGTGAATGGGAACCGCCCATGATCGACAACCCCGAGTACAAGGGCGTTTGGGCACCCAAGCAGGTAACTATACAATACATTATGTCTACGTACACCTGGTAATCTGCCGCCAAGCAGTCGTGCACTCGTATTGCTGTGTTCCGGTGGAAGGGAGTGGGTGCCGGTGAAATTGCAGACGAATGAGATGTAACATCCCCGTCTCTGGGTGATAGACGCAACGTAATGCGACTTGAGTCATCTCGTATTTTGGTGGAGAGGACTTAAGTCGTATTGCCGTTGTCCATGGGTTACCACTTAACATCAGGTGGGCCGTCAGCTCGTTCTATACCCTACATTACATAAAAAAAAAAAAACTACAGACTATGTTTTGTTCTATGACAACACCAAGTAGTTTTACTAGAACAAGCCTACGTAGTTCCCTGTATTCGCACGATCCAAGCCTACCAGTAGTTTCCACATGTGATATTCTCAGGATTCTGGGCCCTTATTTATGTGTCCTTCACTCTATTGTGACCCCCTGTCACTGAAATGATATAGCCGATGTATGTTGTGGGTGGGAATCGAACCCGCGACCTACAGCGCAGAAGGCATAGTTTACTACCCACTGAGCAGTGAGGCCATTCACATGTCTAAAGAAATGTAGAAGATTGTGCGAAGATTCGTGCCTTTTCCCCTCAACTAGGTCGCATAGAGCAATAACCTTGAATAGGGTCAATGACTCGAGTTTTTCTCGTCATAATTTTGCGCGTACGATCAACTTACGCTTACGGAAGTTTGGACACTTACCAAATACTCAACACTGACTCTACTTTCTGCGCTGCAGGTCGTGGGTTCGAATCCCAGCCAGGAAAAAACATTCATGTGATAAAAGTAGTATCCATCAGTACCATCTATTTATCTTCTTTTTTAGCAGTCATAACCTTGCGATATCTATGGTGACTAAGTATTAAGTTCTATTAAGTAAGACCCAAATGTACACTTGGTCGTGCAATAAATATCTTGAATCTGTAGTAATATCTTAAATATAATATATTAACAAATATCTTGAATCTGTGAAAGATGTTTGTTCCGTGTCTAGGTGTTGATATGTAATGTATTTACAGAAAAAGTATGAGTATTCTGTCAGTTGTATGGTTCCTTGCTCCTTACTTACCTTAACGTGGTATATTCAAAATGGTTTTTATATTAATTTTATTCCATCATAAACATTCCCAAACCAATCGAGCTATCGCCGGCGCGTGTGACATTAATTCACATATAACGGTGTGACGGGGGGTCAATATCCTCAAGTGTACTGAGGTGTTGAACGAGTCTATTAGCGTGTGACGTCACACGCAACATGTTTTTGGAAATGTTGTAAACATGAGTGACCAGTGTCATCCAGGTCTGAGCTAGTTTCAAGTTTCAAGCTCATCTAGAAGTTATTTATTTGGGTAGTTGTGGCTTCTAGGGTTTAAACAGGCGTCAAACTTAGCGATATGTACGCGTGACCTTATGTTTTGATTATTATTGACGTTTCGAAGCCACTTCTTTATGAATTCTATGGAAATAGGTTTTTGACTTTGACTTTACCTGTGTCTAGCCTCTTATATTAGTCCAACCAGTGTCCAGATCTAATTTAAAAATAATAATAATATTGGTATACTTCTCACACAGCGCCATCTAGCCCCAAAGTAAGCTAAGCATAGCTTGTATCATGGGAACCAGACAACTGATATAATACATAACCTTTTTTGTAAATACATATAATACATATCAACACCCAGACACAGAACAAACATCTACATTCGTCATATAAATGTTTGTCCTGAGAATCGAACCCACGTCCTACAGCGCAGAAGGCAGGGTTACTACCAACAGCTGTGACGAATTTAGAACGACATACCATGTTATTATATTATGTTGATTGACAATCTTGTTGACTGACAATCTTGTTGACTGACAATCTTGTTACTTTCAGATTGACAACCCAGCGTACAAAGGTCCCTGGGTGCACCCCGAGATTGACAACCCGGAGTACTCCCCGGACGCGAACCTCTACAAACGTGATGAAATCTGCGCAGTCGGTCTGGACCTCTGGCAGGTCAAGAGCGGTACCATCTTCGACAACTTCCTGTTCACCGATGATTTGGAACTGGCCAAGGAGAGAGGAGAGGCACTTAAGAAGACTCTAGAGGGAGAGAAGAAGATGAAGAGCGAACAGGTTTGTGTAACTTCTGTAAATATTTTTGTGTTCTATTTCCCATTTCAATTTGACTGTTCTCACAACTCAGTTGGTAGTAACTCTGCCTTCCGCGCTGTAGGTCGTGGGTTCGATTCCCACCCAGGACAAAAATTTGTGTAACGAACATTGATGTTTGTTCGGTATGGTGACTCAGTAGTCTGTCAGTCTTCAACTGGTTGTAATTATATCCACGCCATGCATACCATGATGCTCCAGAAAGGAACCACTCCGTAGCTGTCTGATGCAAGACTTCTGAGCTGTAATAAATATGTTTCTGTTTCAGGATGAGGCAGAGAGGGAGAGAGAGAAGGCAGAGAAACCCGAGGAAGATGAAGATGATGAGGATTTGGATGATGAGGCAGGAGATCCCGCACCTATTGTAAGTATTACTCAATTTATCGACTGGCTTCACAACTCATTTGGTGCTTTCTGTGCTGTAGTGGGTTCGATTCCCACCAAGGACAAATATTTGACAAACATTGATGTTAGTACAGTGTTTGGGGGTTAATGTGTATTTGAAAAGTATACAAGTATCCTATCAATTGGTTCCCATAGTACAATCTATGTTAACACATGAGTCATTCCATCTTCATGTCTCACAATTAAGGGTGCATACGAGACATTGGTCTTGTTCTACCTAAGTAGGGGGAGACTCAAGTCGTATTACTTGTTATGGGCGGAGGTTACCACTTTACACCATGTGCCATCTGCTCGTTCCTTGACTGTATAAAGAAAACGGTTCATAACAGGATAGGTAGATAACTATTTTTTGATTATGAGTAAGACACTTGTTCAAAGACTTGTAATTTTATGGGTAAAACCCCCCATTGTCTCTTAAGCTATGACATATCGGTAAATCCCACGAAAATATTTACTATTAAGTTCTTTGTTTCATATAATTCTTTAAAATGTTATGTATTGTTTTGTGTAATTTTACACATCTAATATCACTTTTGTCCACAGGAGGAGCACGATGAATTGTAAATGTGTGGTGTGTGCAAATGAAAAGACAATAGTAATTGTGTACGTGATTGAGTGAGACGGCGTTCCGTTGTAATGGCAACGGTTGTGCGGCCGCGGCCGTGTTGCACAGTTGCTCACAGTCGCGCGAGTTACTCGGCCATGTTTGCATTGTGGTCCGTTTACATCTGCGAGTGACTCGTCCGTTTTGGATTGTGGGCGCATTTACATCTGCGAGTGACTCGTTTCATGTTTACATCTGCGAGTGACTCGCCCAAGTTTGCATTGGCGCGTTTACATCTGCGAGTGACTCGTTCATGTTTACATCTGCGAGTGACTCGTTCATGTTTACATCTGCGAGTGACTCGTCCAGTTTTGAATCGGAGCGCGTTTACATCTGCGAGTGACTCGTCCAAGTTTTCATTGGGGCCCGTTCACATCGGCCGAGTGCTACTCGTATGCTCGAAATATTCCAGGTTCCGACGGAGTAGTGTGCAATTTATTTATTACGTCGGCGACTGATTTTTGTATTATGCGTAGTGTAGAGCTCTGGTTTGCGTGTCATCGTGGGGAATTCTATGTTTGATATAACATGTTAATGGATATGTTACTGGCAATGTGTGAAAAGGCGGCATTTTTTATAACGCCTGGAGTTTTTAAGGCAATGTATGAAATATGAGAATTATAACATACTTATATCATACCATCTATCAAAGTATATTGACTAGGCATTCTTTCAGGCAACGTCTTTCAACGTTTTAAGCATTCTTTAGTATGCCAGCTTTTCATACATTGCGGGTAATAGATGTCTGACGTCCATAGTCGTTAGGGGCCGAAATGTAGGGTTTTACCTCGATTTATAATTTTAATGTTGTTCCCTCCGCACTGTGTGTGGGAGGAGTCGGGTGCGTTGTACACTGTTAGTTGCCTTAGAGTACGTTTTGTAAGAAATTCGACTAACGTTGTACGGTGAATCCTAAGTTTTTCTCATTTTATGTTTAAAATGAGTTTGGAATTAAATTAATATAAACATTATAAATTTGTTTTTATAAATACATCTATGTATACATATTTAACACCCAATTAGAACATCCCGAAAAACTTTCTTAGAAATTCGATGTATGCGGTGATCAAAGTGTTCAAGTCGATATCCATGAGGCTTGCAGGTGACGCTGAGTGGCGCTTCTCGGGCTCCGCTTTCGTTGGCGCTGCGCCCCCGAGCACTGCCACAAATAAAAATATTAATAATACTTTATTTCAAGCTCATGGCTCATAAACGTCAGCGTAATTTCAGCAGCTTTCAACTCACAGCTCAGTTGGTAGTAACACAGCTTTTGCGCTTCAGGCCGCGGGTTCGATTCCCATCCAGGACTAACATTAGTGAAAATGGCTTTTCTGACTGACCTCACAGCTCAGATGGTAACTGCTAGTACCTAACTACCTTTGCGCTGTAGGCCGCGGGTACGATTTCCATCCAGGACAAACATTTGTACTGACTTAGATGTTTATTCTGTATCTGGGTATATTATATTAACGGAAAAAAATATACAAAAATTCTATCTGCCGTCTGGTTCCCCTAGTAACAGGCTATGCTTGGTTCAGGGCTAGATGGCGCTGTGTGAGATATCCATAAATATTTTTGTTTTTGTCCTTCAATAAAATAAAAAAGCACTAGTCGGGGCCATCCACATAAGCTAATTTTATGGCATAATACATTGTATTTAAGAAGAATGAATGATCCCACACAAAAAACGACCATTATTTAGGTACCTAAAATGGCGACCGTTTAATAATGTTCGTGTATATAATGCACGATGCAATGATATTACTTACAGAACTCCTCGAGCACTGAAACAAACAGATAATAACATTAATGTCTTAAAATATTCGCCAGATATACAAAAGAACAGACAGTTTTGACGTAGGTAGGTACACTTGCGCGCACAATGGAGTCCGAACCACGACTTGAATAATAATTCAATTTGTAACTCTAATAGTAGTTACTTGGTTTAGTTATTTGTATCAGTTAGTGAATTAACCTTAATTAAAGTAGCCTTAGTTACTCCTTATAATAACACCCAGACACAACAAATACCTATGTTCGACACGCAAATGTTTGTCCTGGGTGGAAATCCAACCCACGACCTACAGCGCAGAAAACGGTACTACCAACTGAGAGCTATGAGGCCGGTCAATATGGTACTTACACGTTTCGAAAATCCTCACTTTTTCCTTCTTGCTCTCTGCTTCTATCTCTTGCTCGGTTTTCGGTGGTAATGTTGTGGTCGTCACCTTTCTGGCGCGAGGGGGTCCGAAAATGATGCAGGGGTCCGGCAATGGTGTACCACCCACTACAAATAAGGTTTACAATTATAATAAACTGCCCGCGACTAAGTCCGTGTGGAATTCGATTTTATCACGCACCCCTATTTTACCTCGGAAAAGTAGCCTAAGTTACTCCTTGTTACATCAGCTATCTGCCAGTGAATGTCCCGTCAAAATCGGTCTAGCCGTTTCGGAGATTAGCCGGAACAAACAGACAGACAGACAGACAAAAATTGAAAAAAATGTTGTTTTGGTATATGTACCGTGTATACATCCATATGGACTTAGTAAAAAGCGGTTATTTTAATATTACAAACAGACACTCCAATTTTATTTATTTGTATAGATATTTGCAAAACAAATCTTGTTTTGTACTGTTTAAAATATGACAATAAACTATTATTATTATCAATTACATATATCACACTGCAATTAGACTGCAATTTCACGTTTCAGTTACGGGAACGTTTAAAGTGCGACGCAGACTTCCCATACTTAGGTATAGGGGACCCCTAAGACTTTTTTTTTTTTTTATATTATAAATAGGCAAACAGGCTTACGGCCCACCTGATGTAGTGCGGTCACCGCAGCCTATAGACGTCAGCAACACCCGGAGCATTACTGATGCGTTGCCTACCCTGGAGATTTCCTTTTATATTTCCCTTGAAGCTGCCCATGTCATACCTTGCCGGGAAGACCTCAAGAGGTAGCCCATTCCACAGCCTACAAGTATGCGGTAAGAATGTCCTCGTGAAACGAGTCGTCCGAGCCTGCCATGGTTCTATAATGTGTGGATGGGCCTTAATCCGGTTCCGAGAGGTACGATGAAAAAATTTCGAGGGTGGTATCAATTCGAAAAGTTCGTCCGAGCATTCCCCATTGTAACACTTTTGTTAAGGCAAACTACTGCTTAACATCTAACTCGTTCCGTAACCTAATAACATAAAAACAATACTGGCAATACACTGGCTTATAATGAATGTAGTCGAAAGTGTAACTACGGGCTTTATTGAGCAGTAGAACTCTCGCCAAGTATTTCCAACCAAATTTTTTAATTTAATTTTTGGTATAGGCCTCCCCCAAGTTCCTCCACAGTTTTCTGTCTCTCGCTACTCGATCCAAATTGCACCTACTCTCTCATAAATTATGTCTCCGCCATCTTTTATTCTCTGTTCTTGTCTATCTGTCTTCTTGTCTACTAGTATCTACCCATATACGTTGAACAATTATTGTACCTTGGACGACGTAATACCTAGGACTGACCTTCATTTTGATCCGGAAGATTTAAGATCTGAAAAATAAATTAAATTAATAACTGAATAGAATACTGTTCTTAATTATTTTTTTATATGATGCTTTTTATAAATCACAAATCCAGTCAGAGATAACTAAATATTATTGTATCCTAAATACAGCCAAAGATAACTAAATATTATCGTATCCTAAATACAGCCACAGATAACTAAATATTATTGTATACTTTAAGACTGGATGTACCTAAAAATGTCACTAAATAAATTCTCACCAAAAGAACACCCACCGCCAGTAACCCACAGACTCGCATCTTCACAGCAAACAGACAAATGAACAAACGGTGACATTGTCACAATTTAAATATATTTCACGCACAAAGAATCCTCCACGGATGTTATACGGATTATTGAAAGCGAAGCGAGATATGCCAGAAGGAAGTAGGATTGGTTTTATTCAAGGATTTCAAAATATTAGATAGGTATTCGTATAATAAGCCCAAGTAATTAAATAAATACAAGATATAACAGCGCCATCTAGCTCTAAACAAGCGCAACTTGTATTACGGGACCCCGATAACTAATTTGAAACTCATTTTCAATAAATAACTAAATTATTGCTTAAAAAATTGTGAGAAGGCACAAAATATTATATGCGTGGTAGCCATGGACGCAATTCATTTCAGAGGGTGAAGGAAAACATAGTGAGGAAACCGACATGTCCGAGAATTGAAAATTCGAAGACATGTATCAAGTGTACGAAAGGGAGCCTCTTTGAGGCGCACTCAAAATATTTTCGCCACACTGGTTCGTCGATCAGTGACTCGAATAGAATAGAATAGAATTTCAGAGGATGCATTTTATGTAAAAGTGACGTGAAGAGCAAATGGCCCACGTGGTAAGCTCAACAACTGCAATATTATGAGGTGTATTCCATGCTTAGGTATGGGAAGACTTATATCGCAATGAAATAGCGGGTATATAAATATTATATAATAGAGGTCATGAATGATCATTGATCAGTTTTCAAAGTAAGAAATATTTTAAGCACAAATTTTGATGCCTCAAGTTTTTCTCAGTCTGTATATATAGCTTACCCTCCACCCTTATCAATTCTGATACTACCCTTGTTTATTTTAACCGCAGCAGTCTTAAAGCCGGCTCTTTATAAACAAAATAGCTTTGTTTTTTCAACCACCCCAACAATCCACCAAAATTATATTACATTTGTGAAATTTAAAATGAACTCTACCCTCCTAGAAACAAGGCCTAAGTTATGTCTGTAATTGGAACAGGGTGATAAGAAATACGTCAACATCAGTATGAGTTCCACCCTACATTATCCGGGATATCCGGTGTCGACGGACGCCTTCTTGACTGAGGAGGATTTCTAAACTTTGACGTTGATTGGTAGACCAAAATTAATTTTCTAACTCTGTTTTAAAATCAAAAGTAATAAAAAAAGTAAATGCAATGAGAAAAGAGATTTAATATCACTTTAAAATATTTTTTTATGAAAAACTTTATAATTATGAGATCTTTACCTGTTTATGAAGACTTTTTTTTTTAAATATAACTATAAATAAAATAAATAAATAAATATTGGTGGACATTTCACACAGCGCCAAAAAAGTAAGCTAAGTATAGCTTGTGTCATAGGAACCAGACAACTGATATAATAGTATAATACTTATATACTTTTTTTTTGTAAATACACACAAATAATACATATACATGTACCCATACTTACATAGAACAAACATCTATATTCGTGTTACAAATGTTAGTCCTGAGTGAGAATCGAATCCACGACCCAAAGCGCAGAAAGTGTTACTACCAACTGAGCTGTGAGGCCTGTCAATATAATATAAATAATATAGTAACAATATTTGCATGATAGCTATTTAAAAATGTAATAAAAGATACGTTATCTATAAAAGAATGTCCAGAGCAATAATCAATTCGTAAAACAACCTTTGATTTTTAAAATCTTACTTCGGTTCCCTCGAGAATAAAACTCAGCCAATGAGCTCAAAAGCAAGGGATGATGGATGAAGTCTCATTTTTTGTCAGACCAACCCTTGTTCCGGAAGAATGGAAATGATTACGGAAATGAGCGACATGAAAGCTTTATCGTCGTCCTGAGAGGGAATATTTATTTGTAAGGAACTTTGCTTTCACGAGTCTACAAACATTTTACCAGAAAGTTATCAGAAGGAGGCGATTATTTTGATATTTTCAGCAGGTTTTGATTTCTAATTATGACCGGAAAATATTTTTTTAAGATATTGAACAAAGTGATGAAATTTTTTTTTTTTTGTCATTACACACAGCACCATCTTTCTCCAAAGTAAGCTAAGCAAGCTTGTATCATGGGAACCAGTCAACTGATATAATACTTACTTTTTGTAAATACATATTAACACTCAGACACAGAACAAACGTCTATATTTGTCACACAAATGTTTGTAGTGGGTGGGAGTCGAACCCACGACCTACAGCGCAGAAGGCAGGGTTACTACCAACTGAGCGGTGAGGCCAAAATAATGTAAATTTTAAAATGATAAATGAGGAATAAAAAAAATTTGGTTTAAATTTTCTTTATAAATAAAAACGGAAACATTATAACCAAAGTTACAGAATTCCTAAAAGCCCCCATCTGACCTCACACAACAACCCCTACTACCGACCAATCAAAAATCGATCAACTCGCAATTCTAATACCGTATCGACCCGCCGACCCTTCTGCCCTTTTCATTTACTATTAAACAAAGGGTGAGTGTCTAAACTAAACAGTTGCTTTCAACATCTTTTTGTATATATATTTTATTTTTTCATGTAATGTTTGTGATAGAACGAGCTGACGGCCCTCCTGATGTTAAGAGATAACCGCTGCCATGGACAACAGCAATACGACTCAAGTCCACTCCACCAGAGTACGTAATGACTCAAGATCGGTCAACAAATGTTGCCTGGAAGAAATCTTTATTAGCGATAAGGCTGCCCATTGTGTTACCGTAATGAATTTATCTTCACGAAATTTCCATGTAATCATTAACATTTTATCTATCTATCTATCTGTTTATTACCTAATATTATTTGAATGATGACAGAAAGAAAGAAAGATGCAAGTAAACGATTATGCAAGTGGTATATAGGTTGAAAAAAAACCTAACATCCTGAAGGTTGTAGAGATTATTTGTTTTCTACTAAATCCTACTCTAAAACATTATAATATTCGAATATCCAAAAATCTTTTTTTACCTACTTACTACGAACTTACACACTTCACAATGAAAGCGCCTATCAATCCAAATAACAAGTCTATGACCAGAGCATTTCAAGCTGATTATTATACATATATCATTCAGACAGTATTTTGATCCACAAGTAGATTATAGTAGCCTATAGTAGATTATAGTAGCCTATAGTAGATTATAGTAGCCTATATTAGATTATAGTAGCCTATAGTAGATTATAGTAGCCTATAGTAGATTATATTAGCCTCAAAGAAGAATCTGAGGGTTCAGACACCCTGTAGAAATAAGGCCCCATGGTAACGAGCATTCTATACGATCGATTCCCAGGATCCCCATGTACCTAACTTCGTCCCCTAATCGAGTTAACATCGACTGTAATTCCAACCACTATTGGAAACACTGTCTACATCAAAAGATATAATAAAGGTAAACACGTAAAAACGTGTTTTGTTTTATAATTTTCTTTTGATTTAGGTACAAATTTTGATGTAGCATACAGGATTGATAATCGTTGTAATCCAAATAAATACTTACCTACCACCCATACCGGCAAAATTATAAATGTATTTTCTGTATAAGTGAATTCTGTAATTCTTATCTATACATATAATAAAATTGTAGAAAAGTGGTGTCTGTACAATGGAAATATATAAAAAAAAGTAGCAGGCGTTGTTATTATATCGATGCCGAACCCGAAATTGTAATTAATTTTTTTTTGTCTGTTTGTCTGTTTATCTGTTTGTCTGTTTGTCTGTGTGTTTGTGCACGCTAATATCAGAAACGGCTTATTCGATTTAGATACGGTTTTCACTAATATATTGTAGTAAGCTTCACTTAACATTTAGTGTTTATTTCATGTCAATCGGTTCATAAATAAAAAAGTTATGTCAATTTAAAGAATCACGGCGAACATTTTTAACGTACAGAGTACGTACTACGCGCCTCGCGCCTGAGCGTCCGTGGCTATATAAAGCGCGCTGAGAGCCGCGCCGCTGCCATAAGGATTCAGTTATAAAGAAAAGTGAAAAGTCACTATTCCACGCGAACGAAGTCGCGGGCACAGCTAGTGAGATATAAATTCTTAAACCGTTAAAGGCTGTCCGGTTTATCAGCCGTTGTAATTACAAGCCCATGTGATTACCCATCTTTTCCTCAGAGGTCCCTAGTGTATTTCAAAAATAGGGTCTTTCCGTAATGGCTATTGGTTATTGGATCAGATGAGTCATCCGCGCGTCTTTCACTTAACTAAATGAAATAATAGACTTTACTTTTGTATCCCATAACATATGTTATGGGCAGAAGATACCGAAACAGCTCAAACGAACGTTGCAGATTGGCTACTTAATAATATTAGTCGAAATTTCATACATCGCCACCTAATCCCAAACTAAGCATAAACTATAGCTACTCTAGGAACTAGATAACTTTTTTAAATCATTAAAGTGACGAAACGAGCTGACGGCCCACCTGATGTTAACTGGTAACCGCCGCCCATAGACAACAGCAATACCACTCAAGTCCTCTCCATAGTACGAGATGACTCAAGTCGCACTGCGTTGCGTCCATCACTTCGAGACGGGGATGTTACGTCTCATGCGTTCGCAATTTCGCCATATAACTGATGGAATACTTATATACATATCTATATTATAAATAAATATTAATAACCAGACACGGAACAAACAATATATTAGTCATAAAAATGATTTTCCTCTATGGGCATCAAAGCCACTATCTACAGGCAATTACCAACTGATCTGTGAGGGCAGTCAGCAATATCCGTTGACTTTTACTCCAGCACAGATTTCGCAGTACGCCGCCCGCCGCGCCGTCGCGGATAATAACTTCATATTCCTAAACTGCGTTCGTAAACCCACAACATACTGAAACCCGCCCCAACCCAGGTTACGGCCGTAGTAAAAATGTCACTTTTAAAGGGAATAAATGTATTTTACGGGCGCGTGATGAATGTGGAACGTACTTAAATGGATTTAGGGGCTTGGGTATAAATAAATAAATATTGGTGGACATGTTACAGCGCCATCTAGCCCCAAAGTTAGCTAAGCATAGCTTGTATTATGGGAACCAGACAATTGATACAATACTTATATACCTTTTTTTTTGTAAATACATACATATAATACATATTAACACCCAGACACAGAACAAACATCAATGTTCGGCACACAAATGTTTGTCTTGTGTGGGAATCGAACCCACAACTTACAGCGCAGAAGGCAGGGTTACTACCAACTGAGCTGTAAGACCAGTATTAAATTGAATGACCGTTTTTTTATGTGATATACTTAACGAGCCGATGGCCCACCTGGTGTTAAGTGGTAACCTCTGCCCATAACAACCGATGCGACTTGAATCCTCCCCTACTAGGTACGAAAAACCCAAGTCGCATCGTATGTGCTAACTATGAGACGTGTAGGTGGAATGTCTCATGTGCCTGTAATTTCAGCGGCAATCACACCTTTCAAACCGGATCGAATGCGTTACTGCTTGGCGTCAGATATAGGCATGGTGGCAGATGTTCCCTGGACGAACTTGGCGTGAGTTCTACTGCTCATAAAACACCTAAGCATACATTAATACACATACGCTCGTTCGAATTGAAGATAAAAGGCGGCGAATCAAACGGATTAGTTTCGCATTCGCTACGCCACGACAAGGTCACAGAGCACCTAGCAGTACCTACCTAGAGAGCATGGTGATCTAGTGGTTTCAATCCGGAGGTCGCCGGTTCAAATCTCGACGTGCACCTATGAGTATTTCGGCGGAAAGATTTATGTGCGCAAAACGGTGAAGGAAAACATCGTGAGGAAACCGACATGTCCTAGAACTGAAAATTCGAAGACATGTGTCATGTGCACGAAAGGAGCCTCTTTGAGGCGCACTTAAAATCCTTTCACCACACCGGTTCGAGAGAACCAGTGACTCGAATAGAATAGAATAGTACCAACTTATTACTGGAGATTTTAAGCGACTGTCCAAAAAAGGAGTATAATGTTTTCAGAGTATGTGAGTTATTTATTTCACCACAACTGTTAAATGCCTGAGCAGACTTGGATATGTGGGGTATCGTTAGAATTCTTACAATATCCCGATTTACACTGGCAACAATTTTTCTCGGGGTGATGGACGCAACGCAATGTGACTTGAGTCATCTTGTACTATGGACGACTTGAGTCGTATTGCTGTGGTCTACGGGTCACTTTACATCAGGTGGGCCGTCAGCTCGTTCTAACACCAAAATAGCATAAAAAAAAGTGGAGGCAGATTTCCAAATGATAAAAAAACTTGTGCAATAGCATTTAACCAGCATCGCTGCAGATATAAGTATAATATCATTTCTTTTGAAAATAACTCAACCTGAATCTCTGATAACGCAGACTATAGATAATATATTATCTTATCAGTTACCCTTATCACCATTTATACTTTCTAAAGTCGCATTTTTGAAATACTTATCAGATTAACTGCAATTTATTCGATGAGTGAGCTATTTGCAATATTGTTTGGTGTTTTTTATTTATCTTGTTTCCCCAAAAAGGATGTGGGAATTATAATTCAAAATCATCCAATTTTGACACTGACTTTTAGGTTAATGTTTTAGTTTAGTTAGTTTTTTTAGTAAGTTTAGTTTTTTGCTGCCATCTTTTATTTTGCCAGTTTTTAAACCCTGATGATCATTTTTGACAGCGTGGTGTCTAGATAGATCTCAACTTTAAATCCAAAGGTCGCTGGTTCATTTCCTTTTCCGAAACAATGAGAATTGCACTTGAAAAAATTAAGTGTGCAATACGTCCTCAGAAACGGGGAAGCAAAACATAGTGGGAAAACCAGCATGACCTAAGAACCAAACTTGAGACATATTGACTTGAATGGCTTAACAGCTCAGTTGGTATTAACCCTGCCTTCTGCGCTGTAGGTCGCTGGTTCGATTCCCTCCCAGGACAAACATTTGTGTGACGAAAATAGGTGTTTGTTCTGTGTCTGGGTGATAATATGTATTGTAGGTATGTATTTAAAATAAAGAATATAAGTGTTATATCAGTTGTCTGGTTCCCATCATATAAGCTAGCTTAGCTTACTTTGGGGCTAGATGGCGCTGAGTGAAATGTCCACCAATATATTATATTATTTATCTATACAAATAAATAAAATTGGAGTGTCTGTTTGTAATATTAAAATAACCGCTTTTTACTAAGTGCATATGGATGTATACACAGTACATATACCAAAACATTTTTTTTTTAAATTTGGTCTGTCTGTCTATCTTTCTGTTTGTTCCGGCTAATCTCTGAAATGGCTGGACCGATTGTGACGGGACCTTCACTGGCAGATAGCTGATGTAACAAGGAGTAACTTAGGCTACTTTTCTGAGGGGTAAAATAGGGGTGCGTGATAAAACCGAATTCCACGCAGACGAAGTCACGGCCAACAGCTAGTCTTTAAATATAAACATTCAGTTTCAGTTTGTTTGTCCGCAGAACTTGAAAAGAAGTTGAAGAATTAACTTTATATGTTTACAAAACGTTGCATTTCTATATAACTGTTTTTATACTTTTATCCCGTAAACAAAATTTTCAACATTTATTAATTACATAAGAAAGGCTATTACAAAAACAATAAAAACATACCACAAAATTTGTCTACGAAGTTTATTTCACGGTGAGCTCATTGAAGGATTCGAACCCACGATATACAGATGTATGTCGACGTCACTATCAAGTATCCATCTAAGTCAAAAGTCAAAGTCAAAAACTTTATTTCCATAGAATTCATAAAGCAATGACTTGGAGGCGTTAATGATATTTAAAACATAAGGTCACGCGTACTTATCGCTAAGTTTGACGCCTGTTCAAACCCTATACGACCCTCCAAGGGGATGAAGATGGTCATCGCTTTAAAACCTGGATCTATACCTAGATACATCGCAGATAGACTATTTGCGAAAGTGTCTTAAGCAACACTTACTTGCGACAATGCCTGAAACAGTTACATTTGTTATGTAATCATTCAATAACTTTATTATGTGATGCAAGAATGTTACACTGACTTGGTTTCCGAATAACGAGGATTTCGTGTTACAGGTTAGTAAATACTTATTAGTAATCTTTCTTCGTAATCTTTCTCCTTAATAAAGTGTGGGAAGACCCAAGTCGCGACACACTTTTTTTTAGCAGTAGAACTTGTGCTAAGTTCGTCCGGAGAAGTACTGCCACCACACCTGGTAATCTGTCGCCAAGCAGTATTGCACTCGTGTTGCTGTGTTCCGGTGGAAGGGAGTGGGTGCCGGTGAAATTGCAGCCGCATGAGACGTAACATCCCCGTCTCGAGGTGATGGACGCAACGCAGTGCGCCTTGAGTCATCTCGTACTATGGAGAGGACTTGAGTGGTATTACTGTTGTCTATGGGCGGCGGTTACCACTTAATGAGGTGGGCCGTCAGCTCATTCCGTGAGTTCAATTACAAAAAAAAAACATTGCGCCCTGAGACTTGAAGGTATTTCATGTGCCTGTAATTTCACCGGCACCCACACACTTCAAACTGGAATGCAGCAGTTAGATCGCAGTTTGTATTAAACCTACTAATATTATAAACGTGAAAGTTTGTATGGATGTTTGTTACTCTTTCACGCTCAAACGGCTGAATGGATTTGGATGAAATTTGGTACCAAGATAGCTTATATCCTGGATTAACACATGGGGTACTTTGATCCCGGTGTGTTCCCGTGGGCTTACGCGGGTAAAACCACGGGGCGTAGCTAGTACAAGAATAAGTCCAGAGAAGTGTGCACCCCTGCGCATTTCTGTAAATTAGCTCCCTTGTTCGGGAAATATCAGTTCTGATAACACATTAGGCAATTACCGAATGCTGCAGCAGCGCTCCGAATCGAGTCGCCGACCTCTGCACAGTGCACGGAAACGCAGTGAGACAACTTGTATGTATGTAAACGCATATAATATATATATATATATATATATATATATATATATATATATATATATATATATATATATATATATATATATACTTTATTGTAACAGCCAAGTACGATATAAGAAGAATCATTCTCGTTCATTGCCGATGAAGTAAGATTTTTCGTTTTGCTGGGCAAATTAATAATCTGTTAAAAAGAATGAAATTAGGAAATTAAAAAAGAAGATAAATTTCTTAAGCGGTGTAAAGAATAAAATTCCGTGGAATTGATAGAAACTATATATCTAAAACGATATTCACAAAAAAAATTATATATGCATTTCGAAATTCTTTTGCGATTGAAAGCAAAGTGATGTTTCCTGCCAATGCCTAGTGTTTAATTTTATAAGTGCTATTAGGTGTATCAAAATCGACAGTAAGTATTATCCCATTAGTCATATTAGAAATATCCTAAAGAACTCAGAAGCAATCAAAAATAACCAGTAGACATTCTCATATCACTCCACTGTGTCCTGCAGCCTCCGGTACGCTGAACCGCCTACCTGTCTTGTTACTCTATTGTACGCTGTACATTGCTGGTTATTCCGTACCAAGAACCAAAGAGGGTCAAGTTTTTTTCTTAAGCAATATTTAATCTTGAATATCTAGGGCCATCTATAGCTCCATATATGGAAAGAGATAAAGAGATGTAAATAATTAGGTATCTCACTAAAATTTCCACCAATCCAACTTAAGGCAACTTAATAACTTAAGGTTAGGTGTGTAGTTAGATTAGTATAAAACATGCTATATTGTTAATTGTCCCATTATTACAATTTCAACAGTCTTAATAACATACATAACTTAACTGTTCAGAATGTTTAATCGAAATAATCTTTAGTCAGTACTGAATCTCGAAAAAATCAGCCAAAAAATGTAATTAGACGGCCGACTGCTAACTAACTTACACAATATTAAAAGCCCATAGGCTAAGGTAATTACAATAATATTATATGAAAGAAAGAGTAATTCGATTCTGAAAATTCTTACACTAATGGAAACTACGTTGTCCCCGAGTACTACGTAAGATATTTTTTATTCTGATAAAAATGATTATATTACCTCTATGTAGTTACATTATAATACTTAACGCACGAAGAATATTAATATTATTAATTCATATCGTTATACAGAGAGCCGTAAGAAAAAGATGAATTTTCATAACTCCCTATTGAAACTGGATGAAAATGTAGTCTTGTAAAACGAAACCTTCGGTTCAGACAATCGCTTCTATCTCAGCGCGCAATGTATTCTTGAACTAAGTAAGTGTCGTGTGTTGTCTCGCGGTACGGAGGCACCGGCGACCCCTCTCGCCTCGCCTCCATCTAGCGTTGCCAGGCGTCCGGATAAAGCCGGATACAGTCAGGCTTTTTGGTTGCGTGTCCGGCCAAATTAGTTGGTTTTTGGCTTTGGTTAGGCTTTATAAATTTGGCCAGTTTCTTTACATTTCTCATATGTTGGTATAAATAAGACTTATTCATTCAATTTAATTGCTGTTTCATTAGAATTTCAGAAGATAAAAAAGTACAATGATTGTGGTTTGATATACTCATAAAAAGTCAAACTTTAATAAAAAAAAATGTGAGCCGTCACGGGACGCCTGGCAGATGTGAAACATCGACATTATTTTGTAAGAAACTAAGTACCCCATCACTAATAATGTTTATGATTTGTCGTAACCTTGAACGGACCAATCAGCGCTCATGCCGTGGCGACGCGTCGCCAAGCCAGAAATCTGTTTTACGTGCGGCTATAGATGTTTCACATCAAAAAAACTATCGTGTTTAAGACAAAAAAATTAGAGATGTCCGACTTTTTTACCAAAATGTCCGGCTAAACTAGCCAGCCTGTCCGGCTTTTTGGTTTTACGACGTGGCAACTCTACCTCCGAGAGGGCGCCAGTCCTCTGCCAACCTCCGCGGCGCGTGTGCGTGAAGCGAGTGCGTGTAGTCAGTACGTGCTGTGTTTTATCTCACAAAAACAACCCGGATTTTTGATAGCTGTAAGTCTTTTTACAATGTCCACTCTCTTTTTATCTTAGTTTATGACGAGACTGCTGCGCGCAGCGCCATCTATTCTGTTGGAATGCTTTCGTTGAATGTATGAATTTGTATTCGTAATAATTATCATAATTTTGAGCAAGATTTGAAGATTAATTTAATCGGAGTTAGGTGAGAATGATACCCATTTCTAAATATAACATTAATTTAATTAGAAGTTGCGTTCGTATTTCGTTAAGGACGTATTTGTACAATTTTAGTTTTGTCGATTGTTGTAAAATGTACTGTCTTACTTTACGTATTGAAATTATACATTTATACATCTAAATACATACATTGTGCGTACGGTTTTGTTGGTGTCTGTGATTCAGATTATTTTCAGGGAGGAGCATTTTAAATATTAAATTAATGGAATAAGCAGATGGCCGACCAGATTTTTACATTACTACACCTTTGCTTACAGCAATATGACTTAGATAGGCGCTCCCTATTCAGCGGGTATTCGGTGGGAGGTGCGAACAATATAAGTATGAACAGATTGAACAGTGTTCGTAGTAAAATTGTTGTTAACAAATATTTTGGATCACCATCAATGCGTCAAGAGATTTTTTTTAAATTTTGACTATTAATTTTATTCTTACATTATTTAATGACAGGGGTCAAAGTGTACCCCCATCATCCCCTCTTCACGTGCCTCGCTTGCTTCGTCTATCCTCTATTTCCAAATTCAGTGCTTCCTTTAGGATTAGGGAAAAACATTTTATAACAAACTAAACACGCTATGTAAGTAAAAAAGAGTAGACAAAATCAAACGTACACTTATAATGTTATGAAGTGTTCTTTTGTTTTCGGTGTTGTGTTGAGATTGTGTGTCCGTGTTGAGTGCAAACAACACAGGGGGGGGACTCCCAGTGAAAGGATTTGGTAAATTATCGTACATTTTAAGGTTAACTAGTTATAAACAGCTGACCGCAGATCGACGTAATTGTTTTATATTTTTATTATTAAATTAATATGTTTTCTATATTCGTTGTATTTTTAAAACATAAACTTGACAGAAATTTTAAAAATGAAGAATATTCTACGCGGCTTCTACTTAAAACAAAACTGAGAATATCTTAGCAGCCAATTATGAAATATAATTCTACGAAGAACAATTGCTGATTTAATATAATTGAAAGCGACAGAGAAGTAGGTTAATTAGCTGTGGAATATTTTGCTGCTCAGGTAAGCAATAGTTACCGAGATGTCAGCTTGTATATATAATCATCTTACGCTTTGTATTTCTGCTTAGCTAACTTTAAAAAGGACTGCAAATTATTTCTCATTATTTTGCGTGATTATGATGGTCGTACCAAACATTTCTGTAAAGGTATTTTCATGGTGATGAGATTTTGACCCATACACACAAACAGGTGAAATAAAATTGCTGTGAATAAGTCCAGATGGACCTACTTTTTATTCAAGACCATCATGTTTAGTTGAATAATATTTGTAGACGGTCTGGTTACATAGTGTAAGAATGGAAATCCTGAAATATAAAGCTTCGCACAAACCGGGGTGCTTAGGGTTTGATGGTAGCGTACTAACAGCTAAAATATGCGTTGCGGTCTGCTTCCACTTTTATAGGTATAATTTATCACCCCTCATAAACTTTATGTTAAATTCTTATCATTATGTATTACTAATTTCGTACTAAATAAATTAATGTAGCATAAATTAATGTAATGTGTAAAGTTTATTCAAATTTTAGAAATGTTTAGATGCCTAAGTTATATTATAATTTATTGAGCTTTAAGTTTTCAGTTTCTGCCAACATAAATTTTACTCTTGAATAAAACATGATAACTAAGAATTCTCCTCAGATGTTTTTCGTTTTCTGTATTTGATTAGATTCTGCGGTCATCAAAAGTTTTTTACATATCAAACGTTTAATTAGAATGAGTAATACTAAATTGGTCATTCCGATGTAATGTTTGAGTTCCTTACCTAACTATTGAAAAATACATATATTTTGAATGGAAGTCATTAATTAAGCGAGTAGGAATTGAATTCTAAAATCACAGGTATAAAATTTTTTTGTTCACCTAGGATTGAGAATCTTATTTTCTGAGTAAAAATTTACTTGTGGTAGTTTCACTAAAGGATGTTTTTTTCAGAAAAGCTTATTTTATGCTTAAATACGAGATATTTGTTTATACTATTTGGTAATCTCAGATGAATGTAACCAGCTGTTTCCAATTAAAATAAATGAAAACCCTCCTTTAGGCTCACAATTACTTCTATTAATTAATATCCCTCCTTTTTTTTTCTTGCCTTATAATACGAACCCCATTTTATGAACCCTAAATGAGTAATGAGATATTTTGTGGGCATGCTTCGTGTTTTGATGAAGATTGAGCGCTTTATAAACTTGTACAATTAATCCGTATAAATGTACAATATATATTTTGGGAATTCTATAAAAAAACAATGGTTAATTTTGAGGCTGCGGTTTGTATTGGTAGACCTTCAATACGGAGGTCGCTGGTTCCAACCCAAACGTGCAACATTGAGTTTTGCTCGAAAAATGTATTCAGATACGTAATATTGAGAATGTCTGGGGGGGCGTTGTTCGCGTCCGTATGTGATAATAACCCTTTGAATCCTTACACGTGTCCCCCGGGTGGTGCGAAAGGAGTAACCCAAAGTAGCAGTAGAACTTGTGCTATATTCGCCCGGAGAAGTACTGCCACCACACCTGGTAATCTGCCGCCAAGCAGTGATGCACTCGTGTTGCTGTGTTCCGGTGGAAGGGAGTGGGTGCCGGTGAAATTGCAAGTGCATGATACGTAACAACCCCGTCTCGAGGTGATGGACGCAACGCAGTGCGACTCGAGTCATCTCGTACTATGGAGAGGACTTGAGTGGTATTGTTGGTGTCATGGGCGGCGGTTACCACTTAACATCAGGTGGGCCGTCGACTCGTTCCGTAGCTGTATTACATAAAAACAATGCTGAGTTTGATTTCTTACGTGAGCTAAAGATATAGACAGAGTATAGTATAGTCTGCGTCCTTTGTTTTCCAATTAGTTCGTTGACACTGATAGTGACACTGGTCAATGGTAGGTAGGGTTACCAGATGGAAAATTTAAAAGTCCGGAGGAAAAGCCTGATTTCCATTGAAAAATCCTGAGAGTTTTCTCGCAAACGTAATTTACAACTTTGTGGGAAAAAAGTCAACAGTGATTACAGAAGAAACTTACTGAAAAAGTTATCTTCGCAAAGTAAATACGATAATTAGTAGATGAAGGTTTAATAGATTACTAAGTGCTGATTTAATTTGAGTTTATTTTTATGATTAGTATAAAAAGAAGATTTTTGTTTTTGTACGTATAAATAATATTTGAAAATTCTAAAAATCCTGACTTTTATGATATTTCCAAAATCGGGCCGCAATCCTGAGTAGAGCCTAATAATCCTGAGATCTCAGGATTTTTCCTGAGATCTCAGAATTATAGGTATACTATAATTCTGAGTACTGACTGGTAACCCTAGTGGTAGGTGATGGTAGGTTATGGTAATGGTAAACGCGCGCTGCATACTGATCTATCGGAAGCGATGCGCCTCTCAACGAATACTTACTACTAAATCACACGTGGCTCAGGTCGTTTCAGTGTTAAACTTTATTTTAACCTGTATGTATTGGTTTTAACAAGTGTAGGTCGTGGGTTCAATTCCAGGACGCATTCGCGTGGCGAAGATTGTTTGGCGAGTGGCTTTATGGAACTATGTATTTATATACCTACTAATAATAATAATATTGGTGTACATTTCACACAGCGCCATCTAGCCCCAAATTAAGCTAAGCGTAGCTTGTATCATGGGAACAAGACAACTGATATAATACTTATATACTTTTTGTAAATACATACATATAATACATATTAACACCCAAACACAGAATAAACATTTATTTTCGTCACACAAATGTTTGTCCTGGGTGGGAATCGAACCCATAACATAAAGCGCAGAAGGCAGGTTACTACCAAACAGAGCTGTAAAGCCAGTCGTTATAGTTCCATATTATAAAATAAACTCTCTTTAATTTGGGTAGTATATTTTGGTTTTTATATTTTTTAGTATATTTTGGTAGTATAGATTTGGGAAAGTTTAGGAACGAATCGTCTGTGTTTTCTTAGCGTGTATGTACATATTATATTATTATAGTTAAATATATGTTTAAGTATGACTCTTATAAGTTCCTATAGCATAAAGCGTAGGGAGATCCTTAAAAGCATAATTGTATTCATGTGATGTTAGATGTCACCCAGGAAGGAATGCTGCGTAGAATGCCTTAGCGTCTAGCATTTAAAATACATACATAAGTATAAAATAACACACACAAATATTTATTATTATATAACGTTCCCTGTACCAACTACCTATAGGCACTTAAAATAAAGAAATCGAGAAAATACACTCAACCAAGTGATACTTGAGTGTGAAACCAAAACAATATTTAACGTAAAGTAGAAATTCATTGAAAGTTGACAAACTAAGAATCAGCAAGCGGATAATTGCTAATGGAACATAGACAAATATAACTTAAGGCTCAAATAGCTAAGGCCAAGTGTCATCTGAGTTATGATATCAAATTACCTAAGTTGATGACGAAGAGTCAATTTTGTATGTTATTTCTATAATATGTCTCGTATTTTATCAATTTTCTGGTTCACAGTACAAGCTATGCTTAATTTGGGGTTAGATGGCGCTGTGTGAAAAGTCCAATATTTATATTTATTAATTTATGTTAATTATTCTGGATTCGTCAATTCTATTTTTATGCGATTCGGGTGAATTCAGGCGGAACGAGCTGATGGCCCACCTGATGTTAAGTGGTAACCATTACCTAGTAACCAAACCATGCCTCTGAATATCGATTTTGCTTCCTTAAATAATTAAGGAAGCAAAATCGATATTCAGAGGCAATTTGAGTATGAAATAAACGAGCACTATGTCGCGGGCAATAGCTAGTATATAGTATGTAAGTAGAGTATTGTTATGGAGAGTGCAGGCTCTGTGGGCGGGCGTGGCGTGGGCGACTGTAAAGTTCACAGTTAATGGCTATACCAGTCCATTTACGTACATAATCTAGAATTTATAAAGCTATTTTCTGTATTAAGACATTGTTGATTCAATACTGATAACTTGTAAACCTAAGCAGAGGTTTCCAGGCAGACATTTCTGCCATTGCCCCCGCCATCTATACAAATAAATAAAATTGGAGTGTCTGGTTGCAATATTAAAATAACCGCTTTTTACTAAGTGCATTATGTATGTATACACGATACATATACCAAAACAACATTTTTTACAATTTTGTCAGTCTGTCTGGCTGTTTGTTCCGGCTAATCTCTGAAATGGCTGGACCGATTTTGACGGGACTTTCACTGGCAGATAGCTGATGTAACAAGGAATGACTTAGGTGACTTTCCTGAGGGGTAAAATAGGGGTGCGTGATAAAACCGAATTCAACGCGGACGAAGTCGCTGGCAACAGCTAGTTTATACTAATAAATAATCAATTCAACCGATGACAAGTTGTTTCTGCTTATGAAGGCGTGCAATACCAGGATGATAATTATGCAGCCATTTTTAAATACTTAAATCTTCACGAGTAATTTTATGCTTGTCTGATATCTTATTATCTTGGTGAAATTGCAAGCGCATGAGACGTAAACATCCCCGTCTCGGGGTGATGGACGCAACGCTGTGAGACTTGAGTCATCTCGTACTATGGAGAGGACTTTGTACTCTGAGTGGTATTGCTGTTGTATATGGGCGGCGGTTACCACTTAACATCAGGTGGGCCATCGGCTCGTTCCGTCACTTCAATGACATAAACAAAGTGCGAATATTACGAATAGGTAATATTTTGCTTACAGCGAAAAACATTTGCTCATTCCAAATTTTCGCGTAGTAGGATAGTGAAAACGAGTATTTGTGATCGTTTTGCAGAAAATAATTGAAATGAGCCAAAATGTACTCGAAGTTTTTAGTTTTTGTCGAATTTCAACTTTTATCGACGTTGGCAAATCTAGCAAGGACCCACAGTGACCCTGATCTCCTTGCATTTCATGTTCGTGTAATTAAATGTGTAAGAAGTAATCACAAAATTACTATATTAATTTGTACATAGTATGTTATATGCTAGCCTTATAACTTAACACTAGTTCTTAGTCTTAAAACAGCTACAATAAAAAAACTATATTATAATTTTCCGTTCAAAAACAGATTTCCTCGTGTCATTGTCGCAGATTAAACAGTTACACATTATCTTCGGTTAATGCACTATCGGTATTGTATAGTCTGTGGCTAAACTTGTCTCGAAACCGGTCTTCGTTACCAGGTTATAAGCTAACATGTTACGCCGCTGGTTCGCGTTGGGTTAGGGCGCGTTCACACTATGTCGTAACGGTTAATTTATCGTCTCTAGCTTTTCCCATTATAACGACTGTTTGCCGTGTAAACGACGAGACGATTGTTTTTATCGTGGCCACGATAGATAGTCGCAACAACGACACGTGATTTGCCATCGCGATTTAGTCGTGACGATTTTTTTATCGTTTCACGACTGTCGTGCTAGCCGCCGCCGTCATGACGATCTGTCGTCACTGCAAAAAGTCGTAGACGACAGTTAATCGTGTCGTCCTATATGTGAACACCTCTATTTAAATATATAAGCCACGACACTTAAAACTACACGATTATCTGTCGTCACGACAAAGTGGGAACGCGCCCTTATTGTTTGAAAGTGCAAGAGTGAGCTTGAGCTTAGTGGCTTGCGAGACGGTCGCGGTGACTCAACGCTAGACTGTATAAATGTGCTATAGATAGGAATCATGCGCATGAGTCAGCCTCTTGAATCAGGACCTGTACCGGGAATGTATTCCTTTTTTTCTGTTTTCCTATTTGGTGCTATTTGAGTACTATTACGACTAATGATGACAATGAACTGTGAAAGTCTTAGAGTGATGTAAAGTAAAATTTTAATTATTTAATCATTTAATTTCACTGGTCTCACAGCTCAGTTGGTAGTAACCTTCTGCGCTGTAGGTCGTGGGTTCGATTCCCACCAGGACGAACTTTTGTGTGACGAATATAGATGTTTGTTTTTGTCTGGGTGTTAAAATGTATAGTAGGTATGTATGTATAAAAAAATGTAGATATGTATTCCATCATGTATCTATCATCTATCTCTATCAGTATATCTATCAGTTGTCTGGTTCCCATGATACAAGCAATGATCAGCTTACCTTGGGGCTAGATGGCGCTGTGTAAATTGTCCATCAATATTATTATTATAACAGACCCGAAACTGCCAAATCCATTACTCACTCAGTTTTTTCTACACTACCTCTGTAACTACTAATTTGATACTGAAAATTCTTACAAAAACGAACCTACATTATTCCTGGCTATTGTTTTATTCCTTTTTTATTATTTTTTATTATAATTATTCTGATAAAGATAAAAATGAGTTCCATCCGTTATATACTTAACGATAGACGGGTAGTTAATATTATATAGTAGAACTGAAAAGGGGGAAACCGAACTATTATCTTTTAATTCAATTAACATTAATTTTGTATTCAAATAATTAGAGAATGTGTTAATACCCACGCGGCAGAAGGCCTTTCCCTTATTGACCCAAAAATAATGGGTCCTTTTATAATGATCCATTATTTTTGTTTGCGTGTCGTGTCGGGTGATAAATGAAATAATTACTGGACATGACGGGTCCGCAGGGAGTTATCAAGTAAGTCACGCAATGACGGAATAAACATAAGTTGCTTCACATGTTTGAAACTACTTTTATTGGTAAAAAATTGTAACTTATAACTTAAATACATTGGATGGGTAAAACTAAAATTATCTACCTACAGCTCAGAAGGCAGAGTTATTACCAACTGAGCTGTGAGTTCAGTCATATAAATTTCAACATGCGCAGCGGTTATTGCTACCCTACCTAAGGGAGCCCTTGTGATGGAGATCTTACGCGTGCCGCACTGGGTAAGGGTAAACTTGACCTATTTTTCATGTGTTCTATATAATTATTCGCGTGGAAGTACACCAATGTAAGGATGAAGACTATGGATATGGCAAAGAGGGTTTAAAGATTTTTATCTTTAAGTCCTCTTTGCTATATCCATGATGGCTTTGTGTGAATACCACCAATATTATAATTATTATATTGGTGGACAATTCACACAGCGACATTTAGACTCAAACTAAACACAGCTTGTATCATGAGAACAAGACAATGAGATGTAGTTATAAGTATGTATATTAATCATTGCATATAAGCGTTTGAATGAACTAATAAAGTTAGTCATCATCAAGATTTCGTCTAATTCATTCATCCTACGACCTCCGTCCTTACATGGCGACCCTGCCATAGTGCGCGTCACGCGGAGCGCGCGCCTCCAACAGTAAAGTCGCGTCGCGATACTTATATTTTTTTTTTTTGTACCGAAGAAACCGAAACCCTAAAAATGTGTCGTTCAAATATTGAAAAAGAGACAGTTTTCCTAAACCAAAATGCGGCAGAATCAAACAACGCGCATTTAGAGCACATAAAGAGTCATTTGTCAGTAATGAACTATATATGAAATAAACTTTCATATATTTTATTTTTTAATAGCGGTGGAGGTGAGATGTAGTTATAAGTATGTATATTAATCATTGCATATAAGCGTTTGAATGAACTAATAAAGTTAGTCATCATCAAGATTTCGTCTAATTCATTCATCCTACGACCTCCGTCCTTACAACAACTGATAGACATCATATGTAAGTATTTACAAAAAGTATATTATGTATTCTATCAGTTGTCTTGTTAATATTAACATCCAGATAATCGGAGGAATTCAAATAAATCAAGTCATAACTGACAATACATAGAATAAAAGTATATATATTTGGACGTACTTGCGTCGGGTTAGAAAAAACTTAATTTGTACTCCAACACGAGAGATTGAAAAACCTCTATCTTTGCCTGCCCCTCCGGGAAGCCGGCGTGATTTTAATAGATATTTCACACAAAAATATACTTATAAATAAATACATAATTATTGTATAATATTATGTAAATGTAATGTAATTAGGAATACTAATCGACTACTGCACTTAACTGAGAAGGAAATGTGTTTTTACTGTGTGAAATATTACCGCCTGATACTAAAATGTAGACGGGAATTAATCGTTGTATGTTAAAGTATGTTTTTCACATAATTAAGTATTGTTCTTAGGATCGGTTGGTTGTAAAGCTTCCTATAACAGATTATGATTTCCGCGAAAAAAACTTCTTAATAGTTTTACTTTTAAATATAGGTACTCCTAATTACGCTCTGAAGACGTTATAGAATTTTTTATTTTAAATTTATACAACTTTTTTATTTCTATTAAATATTTCAGCTTATCGTTTATAATATGAATTAAAATATTACCACTCTTATATATACCCACTCATTACAAAATTGTCAAAACGTTTACATTTTAAGCAGTTATTTGGAAGATATTTATTAATAATAATAAAGCTTTATTATTCAGACAAATTTTAATCCATAGAAAAAAATGTTGAGAGCTTTTATTTTTATTTAAGCTCTAAACAAACATTATTTATGTAGAAACAAGTCTAACAACAGTTTTTAATTGAGAGCGTGATCTAGTGGTACAGACCCCGAGTTTCAATCCGGAGGTCGGCGGTTCAAATCCCGACGTGCACCTATGAGTTTTTCGATTGAAAGATTTATGTGCGCAATACCACGTTTTGAAAACTGTGAAGGAAAACATCGTGAAGAAACCGACATGTCCTAGAACTATAAATTCGAAGACACGTGTCAAGTGCACGAAAGGTGCCTCTTTGAAGCGCAACACCAACACACCGGTTCGAGAGAACCGAATAGAAGAACCGAAAAAGAAACCGAAAAAAAAGTGACTCGAATATAATAATAATATTATTTTTATTAATAAAATGAGTTCTTATTGTGTGGGACATACTTTACCATGTCACATCCATAATAATATTCATTAATGTTCGCTACCTGGCGATGGCGATGGCGCATGGCGGGGTCGTAAACAGCCTTCTCACAGTCGATGCGCCATTTTGGAGCCCACTCTACCGTGAATGACCTAAAATTGGACAAAATAACCTACCCACAGCATATAATAATAATAATAATGGTGGACATTTCACACATCCCCATCTAGCCCCAAAGTAAGCTAAGCATAGCAACCAGACAACTGATATAATACTTTTTTGTAAATACATACAAACATGTCAACACCCAGACATAGAACAAACATCTATGTTCGTCACACAAATGTTTGTCCTGGGTGGGAATCGAACCCACGTCCTACAGCGTAAAAGGCAGGGTTACTACCAACTGAACTGTGAGGCCAGCGGAATTGAATTGAATTGAAGGTAGATAAAGCGTATAATGCGCTTCGCTGTTCAAATACTCATCACATCAGTCAGTAGATGATAAATTTAGAGGATAGACCTCAAGCTAGGTTTCCATAGAGAACGGTGGAATGGGAAAACGAAACGGTCATTAAGCGTAAATGCGAGAGGTCTACCTTATATATCAAAATAAAACATTGCCCTGCCCATTTCTGCCGCCAAGCAGTAACGCTTTCGTGTTACTGTGTTCCGGTTTGAAAGGTGTGGCTGCCGGTGAAGTTACAGGCACATGAGGCGTTCCACCTACACGTCTCAGAATTACGGGCGCATGTGGTGCGACTCAGGTCTTGTCGTACCTAGTAGGGGAGGACCCAAGTCGCATCGGTTGTTATGGGCCGAGGTTACCACTTAACACCAGGTGGGCCGTCAGCTCATTCCGTAACATATCACATTAAAAAATAGTACATTGCCTTCGGTAACCGAACCCGCTTCTGCAAATAGATCGAATTTCTGTTATTTGCGCTGCATACGTCTGCTCAGGTTACAAATATTCCGAGTTTTCTTTTCCCGGCTTGGCTGCGTGCAACCAGTTATTAGTTATTGTTTGACAGGCCTCACAGCTCAATTGGTAGTAACCCTGGTTGCTGAGCTGCAGGTCGTAGGTTCGATTTTCACCCCGGACAAACATTTGTGTGATGAACATAGAAGTATTTTCTGGATCTGGGTGTTGTTAAAAAAGCATTATATCAGTTGTTTGGTTCCTATGATAAAAGCTATGCTTAGCTTACTTTGGGGCTAGATGGCGCTGTGTGAAATGTCCACCAATATTTCTTCATTTATTGTTTAGCTCAAAACATATTGCAAAGAAACAGGTGGCGACTCGGTGGCCGCAATATTTTTCACTCGTATTATTTTATTTCTTGATTCATTTACATTCGTATTGGATGTACATTATACTTTAGTAATTTTCATTTTTCCCTCTCTTTCCAATGTTATTTGTGTTTAATAATGTACGGATAATGTTTTATTTCCAAGTTATAAAAGACTCCTTTCTTATGAACCGACTAAAATAGTCACAATTCTCTGAATCTCTAAACGCAATCCTTCAGATTTGTAATTCATTCAATTGTCTATGCTATATAAATATTACTTAACCATATTTGTACATAACACGTTAATAAATTATTGAAAAAAAAATATATATTATTAATTTAAATTAATATTTACTTTGCCAACCAAACAGTTCTGGAATATGTACCTATCGTTTGAAATCACATCAGCATTGTCCAAGCTCGATATAGCTTTATCTACCGCATAGAAAGCTGGGGCGGCTAGACTCAACACAATGGCCCGATCTATCCTGCAGATAACAGATGTTTTATAGCTGCTGTCTATTGTTGAGATCCCCTTTCTGATCAATACGATTAGTTTTTTTTATTAATTTTACATCAAAATAGTTGACACACAAATACATAACCTCACTTCAAAATGTTCGTGGTGGCTGAAAATATTTCCAATTAACAAAAAATATAAGTATGTATACACATAACACTAGGTCCATCTACTATTTCTGTAACTTAATTACGTACCTATATATTCATAACTGCCAAATCTTTAAAAGGCATTTGGCTGCTCTACTATAGTTGTTATGGTAAAGACAGTGTTTTAACAAAACGTACAACAATATAATTCAACAAAGATAAATTTTGAAAGGCGTCGATAAGAAAGAAAAAAACCACACCTTTAAAAACACCAGTATTTAAAATAACACAATTTGACATGTTCTTTTATTGCCATACTTAAATAATTAATGTCTGTTTACGGCGCATATGATTTCACACAGATTTCAAAGTCATTTTTTAATTTCGCTCGTGAACAACCATTTGAATAGACTTGAATCTGTTTGCGTCATGTAAGTTGGAAGGCTAGACAGGTTTTCATTGGTAGCCGAGTCAAAGTTCATTTTGTTCACGACACGACTCTACACAATAGGTAGGTGACTGGCTCCACTATTCTTAGCAGTCCGTTGACGACAGGCATTAGATATTTATTAAATATCTGTTGCAGCGACTTCGTCCGCGTGGAATTCGGTTTTAGGATTTCGGTTAGGAAACTAAGTTACTCATTATAAAGTCTACTATCTGCCAGTGAAAGTCCCGTCAAAATAGATCCAGCTGTAAGGGATAAGCCGGAATGTAAAGAAAGATGGACGACGAAAATTATATTTTATTTTTATTTTTGTTTTAAGTATCGTATATAGATCTCATAAACAATTAGTAAAAAGCTGTTATTTTGACTTTACAAACAGACACTTCAATATTATTTATGTGAATAGATATATTGTTTATTTATTTATTTTTTAGCCCAAGAAAATACTCAAGATTATAAATACTTATTAATACTAATGCATTTAAAAATGCATTAACACATATCTTGCGAGATGTTCATACTCGGACGCGCCGTAGATTATTCATAATATGCTCACTTTTATGGCCTAAACTAATTATGACCAGAGCAAATTGCATTGCATTATGATATGCATCACCATATATGGCGAAACCTTTTTTATCTGCTTGTTAAGATTTTACTGTCATAGAAAGGAATGATGAAAATTTATATGTTTAATATTTATTAGGTCTAACAACAAGTAAATCTAATTACAAACTAGACAGCTGCGTTATATAATTAAACAGTACACTTTTTAAGTACTTCCGGGAATAGTTTCTGTCTCGGACCATTAAAAAATTGCCAGCTAAAAACATTGTGAGAAAGAAAGCAGAGCCTTTTCACTATTTAGTGTTACACCCACCTTTCTAATTCTTCCCGACAGCAGCATCCAGGAAGCCATTTAAATTACTTATGTAAGCTCCATTACATCTTAGGGATCAGGTGAATGCTAACGATGTAACAACGAACGAGAAGCCAAACAAAAATAGACTCTAAAGCGGCGGTCCTAGAATCGAACCCTGCTGAACTCCTACCCAAAACAAAAGAAATATCCAAATCTGTTTGTAATTCAGATCACAATTGTAATTTGGACCTTACTTAGGTAAGAATAAGGATTGAAAACGAGTTTTTGTATTGTAAAATTCAGTGAGGTCGAAGGAAAAAGTAGGGCGACACGGTCACGAGCTTTAGTAAGAACTTAGAATGTTTTATATTATTGTAATCGTGATGGCAGGGCAGAGGTAGAAGTTCAACCACAGTAATTGTAACCATTACATAAAATTGCTGGTCTCTAGCAAAATAGCCTCCGAATAACATTTTTTTATGACTTTGAATTTTTGGTATGCTTGGCCAACTATGATAGTAACTTTAACTACAAAGCAGCGATAGAACAATTTCTAGGTAACCAAACGATCTAACCTCGAAGTAAAGGTGAGTATTTCCCGACAGCCTGTAGATGAGGTCACTTTTTATTTAGATCAGATTGAGTATGAGTAAGTTTAATCTTCATTTGATAGTTGCCGATTCACCCTTGAATGACCAAAAAGGACAATATTAAAGGCAGGAAGCATTCCTAATGAAACTGCAACTAAATTACTTTCAAAAATCATTTCAATTCATTAGTTTGTATGATATACGGCTTTATCTAGGTTTCGCCCCAAATAATGTTAGACTTCATTACATTTCTATTCTTGAGGATATCCAGAACAAAGCCTTCATTATGAATGGTAGGCTCTTCCGGCGGCTGGATCGCCTATCGAACCATTGTCTGCCGCGTGCTGGCCTTGCCTTGCCTTTCACTGCTTCGCTTGAGAAATTACGTATCATATTCGCATTTGCAGTATTTGCAAAAATTAGAGAGGTACCTACTAAATGCGCTTATAAACATATACATAGTAGACATTATGCAATCGATGTTACTAGTTCCCTAGGGAACTAGTAACATCGGTTCTAGAACCAATGTGGTGAAAGGATTAAAGTATGCCACTTAGAGGCTTCTTTCGTGCGCTTTTCCCAGGAACGGTTCCTACACCGTTTTAAAAAATTAACTCAGATCATTGATTTGAACCAGTGACTTCCGGATTGACGTTCGGGTTCCTTACCATAGGGTCACCGCACTCTCTAGATCAAAATGTATTTTTTATTTACATTTTAATACTAGAAATATTGTACGTAGGTCAGCTACAATATTTATAATATCGAATTGAGCTTGCATTTAGTTGTTCAATTAGATCTTTGTTATAATTGCGTTTAATTTAGGTATCACATAAATAAGAAGCACCAACTGTACCCATTTAATAACTATAATATAATATATATTATAATAAGTATTATATATGTATATAGAGAAATGGGAATCTTATCTATCTTAGTGATACAGCGATTCTCATTCAAATTATCAATAACCCACTGATTTGGTACCATTACTTCGTACCAGAGTTTTTTTTAGTACTTTGCATTGCAAAATAGAAAAACCGTCTTCATCGCCAATAAACGAGAATGATTCCTCGTTGTCTCTTACTCCGATGACATATTCTTTCAAGTTAAGACGTTAGAAGCATTTTAAAATTATATATTTACGCAAATACTTATTTGCAGCAAAGACTGTCTTAACTAATTATTATAATCGCATCACATGCCCTCTGGAAGCAATGTGGTGAAGGATTGAAGTTGCGCCTCTAAGAGGCTCCTTTTGTGCACCGTCCACACCGCTTATATAAACCTTTTCCATATACCTACTATACTTATATCAGCATATTGTATATAAATGCTTATTATTCAATGGACGTAGTAACATCGAATATTTCAGTTTTTATTACATACCACCACACCTGGTAATCCGCCGCCAAGCAGTGACGCACTCGTGTTGCTGTGTTCCGGTGGAAGGGAGTGGGTGCCGGTGAAATTGCAGGCGCATGAGACGTAACATCCCCGTCTCGGGGTGATGGACGCAACGCAATGCGACTTGAGTCATCTCGTACTTTGGTGGAGAGGACTTGAGTCGTATAGCTGTTGTGAGGCGGCGGTTACCACTTAACATCAGGTGGGCCGTCAGCTAGCTCCGTCACCTAAGTCACATAAAAAAAAAACATTCTATTTTATTTTTTGTTTTATTTTTCCAGGTCTATGTCGGTGCAGAAAAGTTTGCGGTGAAGAAAAATTTAATACCACTGAACATCAGTTCTTTCTCCCTCCTGGGTATGTATTATTTTTAGTTGGTTTTTCATATTAGTGGTAACAGAGGTTTTTCAAATTGGTGCTGTGTTATATACTTTGATATGTTTTCTTTCCATTGTATTATGCTACTGTACTGCATTGTTCAAAATGTATGTTTTTGGGCGCAACACATTCTATGAACATTAGCGTGAAACTGGTTAGTCTTGCTTGAAGCATTATAATAATAATATTTGTGGACATTTCACACAGCGCCATCTAGCCCCAAAGTGCGCTAAGCATAGCTTGTATCATGAGAACCAGACAACTGATATAATACTTGAATATTTAATTTTGTAGATACGCATAATACATTAACACCTAGACACAGAACAAACATCTATGTTCGTCACATAACTGTCTGTCCTGGGTGGGACGCGAACCCACGACCTCCAGCGCAGAAAGCAGGCTACCAACTGAGCTGTGTGGCCAGTCTTCTTAGGTATGGGCACATCAGGTGGGCCATCGTGCTCGTTTCGTAACTTATTCACAAAGAAAACGAGTGCGGGACTTGTTTCGTGGCGCGGACATTATCCACTGTAGATATTCCGTCGAAGGTCAGATTATGTCAGGCACACGCAAGCTTCTTTAGAACTTGTTGGGTCACATTGTAATATTCTGTGGCGGGCAGTAACACAGCTTCCACGTAAAATAAGAACAAATCTTGCACCAGTTTTGGCGAGCGAGATTTTCAAGTTTATTTTTTGGTTTAACTTATTGTGGGCAGCTTGTAATGAAAGTTGTTGATTTTATTTATGTCATAAGTAACCTCTATTTCGTACGTTGATACTGAACTGCTGAAGTTACACATTTAGTAGCGGTATTTATATAGTGTTTTTTAATGTGATTCAGTTACAGAACGAGCCGACGGCCCACCTGTGCTAAGTGGTAACCTCTGCCCATAACAACTGATGTTACGCCAAGACCCAAGCCGCATCGTATGCGCCCGGAACTTTAAGACGTGTAGGTGGAATGTCTCATGTGCCTGTTATCCGGCAACCATACCTTGCAAACCTGAACACAGTAACGCAAATGCTTGGCGGCAGAAATTGGCACGGTGGCAGTACTTCCCCGGACGAACTCGGCGTGAGTTCTACTGCTCTTAATGATTATCACTTGCCGATGCAGTCTTACTTATCACTACATGTTGTAAAACAAAGTCCGCCCGCCGCGTCGGTCTGTCTGTCTGAACGCGATAATTTCAAAACTACTGAATGGATTTTCATACGGTATTCACAAATGGATGAAGCTGTTCATGAGGAAGTTATTTATGTGTACGATTTAGTAAGGTTTTATGTAATTTGGCTGAAATATGACAATGATAATGATGAAATAATCATATTGAATGGGAGCTTTACTGGGTGCACCACGTAAACCAATAGATCTATATATCCTCATTAAAATTAAAAAATAAATAAATATTTGTGGAAATTTCACACAGCGCCATCTAAACCAGAGAGGAACCAGAGAACTGATCTATTACTTATATACTTTTTTTGTAAATACATACAATTAATACATATTGACACCCAGATATAGAACAAACATCTATGTTCGCCACACGAATATTTGTCCTGTGTGGGAATCAAACCCACTACCAGAAGGTAGGGTTACTACCAACTGAGCTGTGAGGCCAGTCACCACTATAAATACATCATTCTTAAATTAAATAAGACCATCGTTTTCTTTTTAGGCGTATAGTCAATAGTCAATAGTATTTTATTGGTAATATTGTTTACAAGTCATTTTCTATTCTAAATGAATTACATCATCCAATTGTAACAATTATAAAAAAATAAAAACTCTAAATCTAAATATTAAAAATTGTCAATTTGACAATTGTCAATTATATGCTCTGCTACTCGTGCGAAGCCGGGGCGGGTCGCTAGTTTGCACAAAAAGTGTAACCTTCACTTTGTAAGGTGAATGTTTGGTTCTGCATCCCAATGCCAGCACGCCAGCATCGCACCACCACACTCCGCCGCGCCGCGCCGCCTACACACAATGATATATAAAAACGAGGAAACCGTTTATAGATATCTTTACTTAGCCGGAGACTGTCATTTGCATTGTCCACGTTTCATTTTGTCTGGCCTCACAGCTCAGTTGGTTACCCTGCCTTCTGCGCTGTAGGTCGTGGGTTCCATTCCCGCCCAGGACAAACATTTGTGCGACGAACGTAGATGTTTGTGAATGTTGTGTATTTATAAAAAAATGTGTATAAGTATTATATCAGTTGTCTGGGTCCCATGATACAAGATGCTTAGTTTAATTTGGGCTAGATGGCGCTGTGTGAAATGTCCACCAATATTTATTTGTTATTTTATGTAATTCAGATTCAATATATTCATAACATAACATAAATTTAGCATAATTTGGAAATTTTGAACATTTATACGCTCAAGCACTTATTTAATATTCTTCTTAAGTTATGCTTAAGTGCAGGCCTTTCAGACTAGACGAAGCTCGAAAGGGAAGAAGAAGGCTTCTTTCTTCTTTAAACAGCACTAATGAACGATAGGTTTCATCTCTTATGATATATTGATTTCTAATATAATACACACATGCATTTTCCTCTAGTGGTATTAAATTGGCCATTTTCACCTTATGAGTTATCATGGTAACTGTGACGTGCTAAGTGGTGAGCTAATCGCCGCCATTGTTTTCCCACTATCGACTCAGGTAACACTTCCGGTAATCTATTACTTAATAATCCGACATATACTTAAGTATTAGACCAACGAAATTATATACAAGTCCAGATGAATATGGTTTTTTAAGACTTAAACTATTCCAGATTCCATTGCTCTTTTCCAAAGGGGTAGGCAGGGCCATTTTTAAGAAAGAAAGAAAAATATTTTATTTCTGGAACTAAGCTAAGCTTAAACAAAACATAAACAAAAGACACAAGAACCTAACTAAATATCAATCACGTATAATATATATTTAAAAACATTTTGAAAAAGCCCTAGTTGCCATAGAAAGGACTCTGGCTCAGCATAAAATTTTACACTAGATATCGTCAGAAGTCTATAACGAATAGTATTTTGAATACATTCAGGAGTTTTTATTATTATTTTAAGACTGTTTCCTGTTGGTAGAAAAAGATATTATACATAATATTTGTTTCATAACTATTCACGACGCTCAAACCATTAGATTTAATAGTATTTTTAGTACCTTGAACCGGTTTGGTTAAGGTCAGTCTAGCTAGACTACATCGCTGTTGAATCTATGTTTTCTTTATCGTAACTTAGCTGGTAATTAATCTTCTTGAGTGTTGAGGATGTTGCTTAATTTATGGTTCCTTTTACATAACACGTTTCTTTCATGAAATGCTGCGAGATTATCAAGTTTCGTTTTCTTAGATAATATAATATAATAACAATATTGGTAGATAATTCACGCAGCGCTATCTAGCCCCAAACTAAGCATAGCTTTTACTGTGGGAACCAGACAACTGATAGAATAGTATACTTGTTTTTGTAAATACATAATAATACCCAGACACAGAACAAACATCTATATTCGTCACACAAATGTTTATCCTCGGTGGGAATCGAACCCACGACCTAGAAGCACAAGGAAGAGTTACTACAAACTGAGCTGTGAGGCCTGAGATGAATTACTACAGTCCAAGTGATAGCGAGGAAGTACCATCTTGTATTAAGTTGTACTTCATTGTGTTTAAACTGTGTGTGATAAATGAAATCAATTCTATTCTATTCTATCACAGCATAGTACTTTGTTTCTAGTAGAATTTATGCCAAAGTCGTCCGGGGAAGTACTACCACCATACTCATTTCTGCCGCCAAGCAGTGATGCATTTACTGTATTCCGGTTTGAAAGGTGTGGTTGCAGGTGATGTTACAGGCACATCAGAGATTCCACCTAGAGTTAGGGGCGTAAAAGATGCGACTTGTGTCTTTGTACCTATTTAAGGGAGGATTCAGGTTCAGACGTTTACACTTAACACCACTTAAAATATGTCCTCGTTGAATGGTATACCTATATTATACTCTTGACTCACGAGAGTGTTGCGTGTATGATCGATGTTTTTTCAGTTAAGTTGGTAATAACATTGCGTGCAAAGCGAGGAGTTCCGGGTTTGATTTCCGGGCCAGCCGGTGCACTCAGATTTATTGAGTCTTGAATATTTGTATAATATGTGTGCCAATACCAATAGCCACACAAAGAATCCTAGAGAAGACATGAGAGTTATGTCAGCTTTAAACAATCTATGAACAAATTAATGAAAATTCTTTATCGTACACCATTCCACAAAAATACAAACGTTAAACTACTTAAAATATGCGTCCAGTGGGCAGTCTTATCGCTGAGAAGCGATCTATTCAAATCTATAACAGGGCAAAAAAAAACAATTTTAAATGTAATAAATATGATGTGTGTAAGAAACACAAAAATACTGATGTAAACAGATAAAAGGCACAATGGGGGCCTTACAGCTAAACACGTCATCTCCTTCAAGCAACCTAACTAAATATAATAATAATGAATCTAATTAATTTCCCTCGTGGAATGAAACTTCGGACGCAGCGTAAAAACCTAAAACCATTATGCAACATCCAGGAAATTACCATGACCATGGTCGTTGAACCATTTTAATATATATATTTAAAACGGTTAGGTACTATCTAAAGGCCAATATCATTGTATATCATTATTTCGTTCAGAAATGTCATCTCTCTGCATCACCACCAATTTAGGTAATTCACAAGGCTGTACCGAGTGTGTCGCTATCCCACGCTTATTAGGCCAGCGACACACTGGTAGCGAAGTGAATTATCAAAAGTGATTAATAACTTGTACTCAGACATGATTTATAATGATTTTTAACTGCATATTGTTGAACTGTGATGTAATGTTTTGTTTGGGATCACGATTGTTTTGTTAAATATGTATAATATGTATTTACAAAAAAAAAGTATTTAAGTATTATATCAGTTGTCTGGGTCAATAATACAAGCTATTTAACTAGCTTACTTTGGGGCTAGACGATACTGTGTGAAATGTCCACCAATATTTATTTATTATAGGTATAATATACCTATATACCTATTATTTATATTATTTTTGATATGTATATGGTTACAGGTATTTTCAACGTTAACTAAAACAAAAGGATATTCGGTACTGTAGTCTATGATGTTAATAGAACGATTGTGTTAGGAAATAGTAGTTTCTAAGTATTTTGGAAATATGCATAAGTTTCAAAAATAATGCAAATTTATGAAATTCTTAGCAAGAATCTAATTTTCCTGCGTATGTTACCTTTTAACACAATCATTGTTGTCTTAACGCAGTATAGTAGTGGTAGTTAGTTTGAAGGTTTAAACAGGTTTTAGCTCAAATGTAATACATAAATACTAACAAAACGCCTAATCCCAATATAGAAAATAAAAGCTACCGTATAATATCCACATTTTCTTGCCCATTGAATACATAATAGACTTGAGTGCAGGTAAATTGTTGACAATTTAAAATCGATTGAACATTTTCCGATGCATTCGATGCTTTCTTGCATAATAATTTGCGGTTATAAATAGAAAGTACAAACATGGTCTTAGCTATTATTATTTTAGAAACGGTGAGATACGCAAGTAATTTTATGATATGCAACCACAACAGGGCGGCAAGATCAAGTGAAAATATTATAATAATAATAATATTGGTGGACATTTCACACAGCGCCATCTAGTCCCAAAGTAAGCTAAACATGCGTGTATCATGGGAACCAGACAACTGATATAATACTTACCTATATGCTTCTTTTTTGTAAACACCTATCCTACTAATATTATAAACGTGAAAGTGTGTATTGATGTTTGTTACTGTTTCTATATATGTTCTTATAATTAGCATTGCGATGATTCTGTTATGTTGTCAGTAATTTTAGAGACAATTTAAATGATCACTTCACCTATTTATAAGTGAGTTGATCATTTAAATTGTACCTAGTCAACTAGGTATGTGACCTTACACAATTATTACGAATACGATAAAACTACAAGTATTTCCGTGTAAACTATAGCGGCATCCATAGTTACAGTAAATTTTTCATAAGAATAGGTAGGAATTTTTAAATTACAATAATTTATAGGGATTTTTTTTATGACTTAAAAATAATTAACTATTATTATCTATTAAAATACTTTTTTCAATATTAAAATATCTATTAAAATACTTTGTCCACCAATATTATTATTATATAACTTTGATTACAAAAAAAAAACTTTTTGTTCCGCGTTAAACATATTTTCCTTGGCTTGTCAGACAGCTGACTGCATTTTATGTTTAACACTTAGTTAAAAAAAGTTAGTGAGTTAAAGTTAGTACTTTAAATAATAAGTTAAAGGGTAGCGGTTACCACTTAACACCAGGTGGGCCTAATAAAAAAACTAGTTTACATTCAATAAAGATTAATTGAAAAGTCAGTTATCAAAGTTATATACCTATACACACGTATGACTTGTAACTGAAACCAGCAAAATTATTTTTGGCAAAATCAACCCACGCAGGTGGGACCGTGTGCACGGGTTTATGCAAATCGCTGTTTTATTGGTCCAAACCAGCTGGGAAACCAGTATTGACGCTGGCATTAAACTTTATATAGTTTTATAAATTAACATTGTTTAAATTCGGTCAAAATTCAATAACATACAACCCGTCGAGTTGTTGGATATCAACCGAAATAACTTATGTAAAAATAAGAATACCAAAAACACAAGATCCCTTGAAGTGTTTAAATTTGATATATTTTTCATTAAAAGAAAAATTCTATAAAAATATGAATTTTTCATAATTTTTCTAGCTTTGTAGAAAATGAATTATATCGTACGTCTCATATCAGACCAGGTTTTTTTTGTGGCATATTAGTGACAGAACAAGCTGACGGCCCACCTGATGTTAAGTGGTAACCGCCGCCCATAGACAACAGCAATACGACTCGAGTCCTCTCCACCAAAGTACGAGATGACTCAAGTCGCATTGCGTTACGTCCCTCACCCCGAGACGGGGATGATACGTCTCTTGCGATATTTCATCGGTTACCTCCGTAAACATGATTACAAATCCAAAATCAAATCTTAGTATATTTATTTTAAAAGTCATCACAGTTAATGTTAAGATTACAACAGTCAGCGACAAATCTGTTATCTATCAATGCAACAATCACAGAACGAAATCCAATTGAAATCTAACCCCGAAACACGAACCATCTCCTTTTCTCTGCAACGGTTCACTATTATTGCAATTTAGACTTTATCTTAGGGCTTTAAGATCTACTTTGCACTGAAAGTATCTTGTGAAAGGTCAAGAAGACAGAACAAGTGAGAATAAAAGGATGGCCACATTGCAACAGTTGGGAAATCGATTGCATTTGTTTCTGCGGCAAATTGTAAGTGCTCTTATCTCGTTCATTAGCCTGAGTGTCTGCTTGAGACCGTTTTGAAATCAATATCAATACAAATGTAACTGGAGAAAGATGGCCTTGCAGATGATTTCGATGTAGGAATACACTCTAACTTTGAGAATAAATAAATATAAATATTGGCGGATATATCACGCAGTGTCATGTAGCCTCTTTTTTTGAGCAGAAGTGGTAATTTCTGCTCAAAACAACCGATGCGACTCGGGTCCTCCCCTACTAGGTACGACAAGACCCATATCGCATCAAATGTGCCCGTAACTCTGACCTCTAGGTGGAATGTCACATGTGCCTGTAATTTCACCAGCAACCACACCATTTAAACCGGAATACAGTAACGCAAACGCGTTACTGCTTGGCGGCAGAAAATGGCATGGTGGCAGTACTTCCCCGAACGAACTTGGCGTGCGTTTTACTGCTCAAGATGTATATAGCATTAACCAGAGTGCATCTTCCTAACGCGCCCTAATGTGGCATTTTACTGTGTGATTTGCGCCTAATGCGCTGTAATGGCAGTGAAAATCTATCGTGAAATTTTCCCGTTCACTTTCACTAATAGATTAGTAGTTTTTCTACTAACTGTATCGGGACGATCTGGATCAAAGATAATGTTTTACGCGCATTATTAAAACTGTTGGTTTGAGATTCGCTTGTGTTGAGTTGTAGAAAGCGGTCCTGAGCTTGCGTTTCTATAAGATTCGGAATCTGTGATTTGCTGTTACACAAATGTTCGAGGGCATAGAAATATAACTTATTAAAAAAACTTATCATCTTGGATATTATTTTATTTAGTATAATTATAATACTAATATAGCCTTATTTACAATTTGTACTTGAGTAAAAAATGCCTCAGACCCCAATTGACCTGTGGTGTGACGTTTGAATTGTTGTTATTTTTCTATTATAACCGCAGAATAAAAATTGAGTTAGTTTTAGAAGATCCGGGTAATTCATCGGTATTTTGTAAGTTTATAATATCATTTGTTTAGTTCTTAATAGTAATTATTTATTATCATACTAATTACTTAATACATGATTCTTACTTATTCATAATTACCCTTTTAAAAGATTTCAACGCGCTCTCTGACAACCAAAACATTTCATAAATAGGTTTTCCTATTTTCAAACCTTACTTTAGATTGATATAAGTAACAATTTGTTCCGTTTCAAACTTAATTAGGATAAAATTAATAAACTGCGTTTTCTGATATTATTAAGAATGGTAATCTGTTGTTATTAAAATAAACCTGGTTAATAAAATGTTAGTAAGCGATAATTATTAACTCTCGTTATTTATAAACAAGAGTCAGTCATTCTGCAATATTTTGCGATACTATTGATTAACAGTTAATTTACATTTAAAATCTTAGAGTGCAATGTTTTATTTCCTTTTGACTATATTTTAAAACTGTAAGAGTTTTAGGATATATCCAAGCTAACTGGATACGACATTTTATATTATAAGTTTTTAAGTCAGTGATGTAATTAACATTGACTCAAAGCACACGAGCAGGAAAAAGAAGCATCAAATTAAAAACGCCAAAATGTTTTTATCTCCCATCGCTAATTGGCCAACTCTGCATCATCTTTCCATTATAAATAAGATTCTAACATAACAGTCCGAGACAAAATGAGAATTTATCTTGTTGATATAAGGTTCAAAATTCAACGGTTGGAGCAAAAGTCTTCGCTAAGCTGTACACGATTCGTGATCACATCGCGAGCCACTCTTTTCAAATAGTGCTTATAGCTTTCACTTAAGGTTGAAATTTATAAATTATGTTTTAGTAGTCAATCAATCATAAAATCTCCGGATGTAGTAAGACCTCTCTCCATCAATGTAGACTTCCTTGCTGACACATCACAAATCATTGAACTAGGTCTCATACTAAATGATTTAAACGTGACGCTCTCTCTGAAAACAAACACCAGTTAAAGTTTCTTGTAGAAAATTTAAAACCATACTAAGCAATACTATTTTTATAAACAAGAAATGAATGAATCTAGACTATTTTTATTTTTCCGAGTAACATCGTTATTTACTCCAACTAAACAAATCAAAAAGAAGCGAATGAAGTAATAAGAAAGTAGCTTGTTTTTCGGATTAAAAAAATATATATAGGGGAACAAAACAGTGGATTACAATATAATTTAGAAACGATGATGTCTGCAGAAGTTATAAAGCTGTGTCGCAGACATCAACGCCCACTTCCGTTACAGCGGTTTGTAGTTCCATACAAGAAAATTATATTTAATGAATTGTTAGATTTTAACGACGTCACTGTTGGCATTAGGCAAGGGAAATTAGAATTTGGTAATATTAGATTTTTTTCTCATAAATGATCTTGCTTTTAAAATAAAAGTTTTACCGACCAGTGTTCCATAAATAAAAACTCTATCACAAAAGTTTCTGAGTGGCCTGTTATATAAATCGGCCTTAATATATCACATAGAGGTATATAAAAAAACAGTTTATATCACAACTTCTTGCCCTGGTGATCTGGTAATTCAATGGGATCAAGAAAGCAAGGTAAATTACAAATGCTCACTGCTTTAATTGCCCAATTATGATGGTGCGCTCTAATGTAGCCTTTAAATGAATTAATGGCAGATTATTATAAATTATACCCCCGTGCTCACAATAAAACGCGTCAAAATATTAAAATTGAAAAATATTTTAATAAATCAAGTTTTATAATCAAGCAATTTCAATGAAAGTTTAAGCTCATCAATTTAAATTAAAACTGGCGACCGGAAATATATTTAGAAGAGATCATTTTAATTGAATTAATCTCAAAAGGATGCTATGTCACAGAAAAGTTAAATTTGATTTATGCTTTTCAACAGTATGCATGCATTATAAATGTAGTTATTTTCCACATTTATTAACGAACGATACATATTAATCCTAACTCTTTGACTATATCTTTTATCTAAGATTTCTATTAACCTGAAGAAGCTTATTTTGAGAATAGTTTGGTATAAGTTTAGCGGAGGCGCACTTATTACTACTCCTTTTAAGAATGTACTATCTTCACGACTCAGAGTACGGGCGCATACGATGCGACTTGGGTCTTGTCGTACCTAGGGGAGGACCCAATTCGCATCGGTTGTTATGGGCTGAGGTTACCACTTAACACCAGGTGGGCCAGGTGCTGTATCATTTAAAAAAGATGGTTGGTGTGAAAGTGTATATGACCACCAAAGGATTTAGCGCTGACAGATTGGTCGAGATAAGGTCAGATAGAGAGGAACGGAAGTAAAATAAGTAAACAATATTGTTGGATAATTCCCACAGCGCCATCTACCCCAAAATAAGCATAACTTGTATCATGGGAACCAGACAACTGATAGAATACATATGTACTTTTTGTAAATACATACATATAATACATATTAACACCCAGACACAGCACAAACGTCTATGTTCGTCACACAAATTGTTGTCCTTTGTCCTGGGTGGGAATCGAACCCACGACCGCGCAGAAGGCAGAGCTGTAAGGCCTGTCAAAAATACAAGTTGAATTCCAAATAATTGTAATACTGGCAGGTGAATGACGATTTTCAGAAACTAAAACTTTTTAGTCCAAAATCATTTTAACCGTATATTCTGACTTTGAAAAACATAACTGATACTCGTTATACCACCAAAAATTAAACGCATGAAATAAAACATTGACACAAAATACGCAGCAATTAAATTAGATAACATCTCATTCTATATTTATGTATATTGTGTGGCAACACTCAAGGTAGGTGAGTTCTACTATTAAATTAGTTTTTGATGCTAATATCATGAGTGTTTCCCGCTGTTATTGTATACCTAGTTTATTCATATTTTAACTTTCAAAGTAATAACTCACTTGCATCATCCTGACTTTAATTTTTGTTAGTCCATCACGAGTTTTAGGATAATTTGGAGATGTGCAACTTTTTTTAATGTAATGTAGCGTATATTACGAGCTGACGGCCCACCTGATGTTAAGTGGTAACCCATGGACAACAGCAATACGACTCAAGTCCTCTCCATAATACGATATGACTCAAGTTGCATTTCGTTGCGTCCATCACCCCGAGACGGGGAATTTACGTCTCATGCGCCTGCAAATCTTGGTAAAGATTAATGTTTTACGATCATACTCAGGGGACATACAACGGGCCATCAATCAAACGAAAAAAACGTTAGAAAATAAAAGTAATTTTCACAATTTTCCGGCGAGGCGCGCGCGCTCGTGACAATTAGGGCGCAACTCCTCTCGCGAATTCATTACGCGGTGAATACTAGCGCGCGCACGAGTGGGATCTTGTGATTGGTGGAGAAAATGGAAAATATAACTATGTATCAAAAAGGTTAACACTAGGTGGGCCATCGGCTCGTTCAGTAACCGAATCACATAAAAAAATTACTCATACCTAGAACCCCACCTAACTGGACACAGATTTGAAGGTGTTTTGTTCTTTAGCAATCAAATCAAACTTGACAACCAATTAAGAGCAGTAGAACTCACACCAAGTTCGTCCGGGGAAGTACTGCCACCATGCCCATTTCTGCCGCCAAGCAGCAACGAATTCGTATTAGTGTGTTCCGGTTTGAAAGGTGTGGTTGCCGGTGAAATTACAGGCTCATGAGACATTCCACCTACACGTCTCAGAGTTACGGGTGCATACGATGCGACTTGGGTCTTGTCGTACCCTAGTAGGGGAGGACTCAAGTCGCATCGGTTGTTATGGGCAGAGGTTATAACTTAGCACTAGGTGTAACTGTATCATACACAAAAAATATGTTATATTATATAAAAAATATGTTAGAGCGCAGAATTTAAACAGTATGAAACCCACTCCCTTCCACCGGAACATAGCATTACGAGTGCATCACTGCTTGGCGGTAGATTACCAGTACTTCTCCGGGCGAGCTTGGCACAAGTTCTACTGCTACTTTGGGTTGCTCATTTCGCACCATCCGGGGGACACGTGTAGGAATTCAAAGGGTGATCATCTACGGACGCGAGCAACAAGTTCCCCTAAGCAACAATCTTTTCTGTGTAGAGAGGTAAGGTGATCCGTCCCAACTGGCAAATCCACAGATAAAACTTGAGGTTAATGAAACAAAGTGTAAGAGTAACACATTCCCACGGCTGCTTGGATAATAACATTACTTCATTGTGGTTACGCAAACGCATTCAAGGTTCTAACGTGTGATCATTGTCAGATTGTCACAATGTTCGACATCACAGACGATAAGGAATGAGCCTGCTGTCATGAAAATATATTTTCTTAGATGTTTCCATACCAACTGAAAGAAGCTGGAACTGGTCACTAGCTATAAAAATAAAAAAGTATTCTTTCTTTCTTTATTCTTTATTGTACACAAAATATTATATATAAATTCTCTTATATAAAAGACATGTACGAAGGCGAGCTTAACCCTAAAAAGAGTTTTCTTCCAGCAAACCTTTTAAAGTAATTTGTTTTTCGGATGTGCAACTCTTTGGATAGAAAACTTTTTTAATTCTGTCATTTGTTTTTTAATGTTGGCGTAAATTTTTCTCTGTGGTTTTAGTAAATTACGTTGTAACAGATATAAAGTAGCCTTTGGTGATAAGTCCCATTTCGTAGCTCTGTGTTGTTTTGGTAGAGAATTCAAAGATGGACTTATTCATCTTCAAGATACGCATAATTCAATCGGATAAAAAAGTTTCATGTCAAAAAATTCTTATAACATTATCATGAGCCGTGTGCAAAATATTGTGTTAATACATATGTATTTCTGTGTGTGGGACTCTGGAGAATTTGCCAAAGAAAGTCAAGAAAGTTCGAAGCACTGGTAATTTATTGATTGGTTTCTTGACGGTAAACAAGTTGACGATTATCTAATCTTTAAACCTAGATTGGTAAGTTAAAATTTACTAACAGAGAGTATTTTCCTCTCCTCGCAGCAAGAGTATAACTCCATCACGACAACGCATCCGCCCATTCCACTAAGATGCCTCACGTTTGAAGACCTCAAACGTGGAAATAATGAAGCATCCACCATAAATTCCGGAAGTTACACCTGCAAATTCTAGTTTACCAAGATACGTTCTAGGTACTAAGATAGCTTATATTCTGAATAACACATTGGCTACTTTGATCGCGGAGTATAGCGTTGGTGAGAGCCGTCCGCTCTCACCAAAAGCCCGTGTAAACGGTGTCAAGGCCATCTGCGGCCAACAGCAAATTGTCCAGTCACAAAAAAGGACAGCGTTCCTGTGGGATGACTTATTCACGGTAACATCGCGGGGCGCAGCTAGTATTCAATTGGCTGACAAAGAAGAATGTAATGTAAAAATCTCATTATAACTTGTAGGGCACGTAAGTAGGGCAATTAAAATCATGATATACAAATGCCTTATGATATGTCGCGCGGACATATTGTGTGGTGACGTCATCCCGTGCGCATGTACGCAGGATGTTATGCTGCGTTTACAATTATGTTCCGTTTTGCTCTTATAATAGATGCGGTAGATACTGCGAACATCAGATGGTCAAGTTTTTTTACAATAATTTCTTTTAAATTATAGTTGTATGATGAAAATGAATAAATCTTGCAAGATATTAGTAAATATTGGTGGATATTTCTCAAAAACACTATGAAACTGTGATCGTCTGCGTGCATACATAATCAACGGTGCTTGATACATCCAACACTTTATAAACTGTAAATGAAGAAAATTATAAAAGCTACATCAGTCATCAGTAAACAATGGTAAGGCAAGCAAGTTGCAAGCAACAGTGAAGAATGACGTTCAAAACATACCCAGCAGTGGATGCCAACAGGTCGAAATTATGATGATGAAAGAAAGAAAATAAAAGACTCCCAAACAATACACCCTTATACGTAACGTCAAAGTTATTGTATTAACAATAAGTAACAATGATAAAATGGTTTAATTTCGTCCCCACCGTCACTAATTGCGTCAAGCGAGACTATTGTCGCACGGACAAACAAGCAAACATGTCTGGAGAAATAAGATACACTTTTGTTGCTAACACTTGTTTAAATATTGCCCGCAGAATACAATATAGGCACCCTAGTTTTTCTTGGCAATGTTTTGTTATTTTGATATTGTGAAATAGGATTAAAAAGTTTTTAAGCAGCTTGTAAAAAATGGAATTAATGAGAGTGATGCTCGTGAAGGCTGTAAGGCCTATTTGAAGTACAAAAACGGTGATTGAGTCCTAATATTATCTTTTCGCACCATTAGAATAACGGCGGTTCTTGTGAGATATAGGCAGGTGAGAATCGTAGTAAAATAACTGTTAGTACTTGTTCTTTTATGTGTCTTGTGACTGGCATCATTGTCATAGTTTATTGTATCAAGAATATTCGAGTTTGCTTCGCCCCAAATGATGCCATTGCTCAGATATAACACTCAAATGAGACTGGCGAGATCTAGTTCTAGATTTTCCAGCTTAACCGTGAGTTAATTATAATTCTTATGTAATATATAAGTTAGTTTTCATATGAAAATGTGACACATTTCCACAATAGGTAGATACAACAATACAGCCTTTTTCGTAGGTTCCACAAGAAAGAAATTGGCACAGAAAGAATATTCTTATTCGCATGTTTTTTCCAAACAAAGGAAAAGTTTTGCTTCGTCGCAAAAATAAGTGTGTCGCAGTCACCGATAAAAGCAGCACAGCTGTGAATTTTTCATGTGCTTTGCAGCAATTTCTTGCACAAAAACAAATATATTAGTTAAGAAACAAAAGTTTCTGAATTAAAGATAATTCTTTCTTGGATTTAATGCAACAAGATATCATGTGATGCTTTTTTGGTTGTGAATAAAAAAGGTTACAACCAAGACCAAGAATTACCCATTAGTTTCTTCAGTATGATGAACTAATGATAATGAGCAAACAAAATAACCAGTTCATCTTTTCTTGTTTATGCTTAGAATATACTCTATTTACTCTTTCAGTGGATCTAGTTTATATGGTTGAGCAATTCTATCTCCTTTGTTAGTTTTTATTACTGAAATCGTTTTATTTTTCTAATTTACCAAACACTTTCACAATTTTTGTATCATTTTCTACGGTTGTAAGAAACGTAACATTCATTTATAATCACTTTGCAATTACATTATTACTCGATGACTAAATTAACGTAACATTTTCAGTGATAAGAACTACAAAGGTGATGATAGAATTGATCAAGCAAATAAAAACTGGATCGTAAAGGATATGTTCATATCGGAGCAATGATGTAACCGCCGCGCCGCTACTATTTAGTACCTAGTGTGTACATCATCACGATAACAAACTCAATACATTTAGCACGTCCGCGATGACCTTGGAATGAATTAATGGTCGGAATTCCTTGTTCTAATCAAGATTCCATTAAATTTTGCTCGACCCCATTCCCAAGAGTCGACGGGTAAAAATTTTATGACCATATACATATATATGTATCTACATTAAGTTGATTGTCATTTAGGAGTGCTTACCCGTTCAACCCACAATTTTTCTACCCAGTATTATTTTTACCCGTTCAACCAAAAACATATGCTCCGTTCAACCCAATCGAAAAATCTAAGTCACAGTGTATTCTAAACAGTGCAGACAACGTAATATTTATAAAAAAAAATATAAAAAATTCGATGAAATTATTACTCACAGTAACTTCAAATGTTGTACCACAACATGGGTCCTACAATATAGAGGTAATAATATTTTATGCTAATATTATTTTTCTCTTCAAACGAATGCACGTGCAATTCTTAGAAAAATATAAGTAGGCGGATTAATTGTACAATAGATAATCCAATTAACAACAGTAAGGACTACCATTGTTTTTCTTATCTAGTGGGGTAAGTATATAACTATCCTTTTCTTTTCATCATTAGGTCTTTTTCTACGCTTCCTATCTTACCTGTCTCTCCTGTCAGTAGTTCCTAGACCTACAAACCTAGTGGTTTCCATTAAATATGGCGGAAAACAATTTGAATTTGAATTTTATTCAATCAAACCGTGGCGGACAAATTTTAGTGCACAATGGACACAAGTTTTATAAAAAAAGAGCAAACAGTGGTGGAGATACAGTATGGCGGTGTATAAAAGCACCCAAGTGTTTTGGTTGTGTGCATTTAAATGTACACCAAACAAGTGTTATCAAAGAAACTGTTCACGTTTGCGAGCGAATCAATGAAGCAGATACTCAAGTGTTAATAGAAATAGACAAATGCGTGAGCAAAGCAAAAACACCAGCAGGGATCCCGATTACACAGTTGTATAGAGAAACTGTTCAGACCCTTCATACAAAGGGACTGAATTTAGTCACAAACATACCGTCATTTGAAAATAAAAAACACAAATTATACAATGCTCGCAACAAAAGTCAAGGAGTCAAGAAAATGAATTTTTGTAATCTTGAAGAAGTCGAAATCCCAAAGGACTATGAAGATTTCGTACTGTGCGACTATAAAAGTGATGATAATAGGATATTAATATTTGCATCCCAAGAAGCTCGTGAAATGATGGGTACGATGAAAACCTTCTTTAGCGATGGCACTTTCAAATGCTGTGTTAAACTATTTTATCAAATGTACTCTATACACGGTGATGTGAACAGCTCTGACACTTGTACAGGTGTCGTTCCTTTAATTTACGCCTTGCTCAAAGACAAAAAAATGCGCACATACGAATTGTTATTCAGACTGATGAAATCCCAGATACCTACATGGAAGCCTGATGTTTTAGTTGTCGACTGCGAAAGCGCAACTATAAGAGCAGCAAGGAATGTTTTACCCAATACCAAAGTGAATACCTGTTACTTTCATTATTCGCAAGCTATTTGGAAAAAAGGGAAAAAATGTAAACTCGACAAAAAGAAAATGGATCGCAAGCATCTTGCTCTATGCATGACGTTGCCGTTAGTTCCACAAGACGTAGTAGACGATGCTTTTCTGTATATTATGGAAGACTGTGATAATTCTGGCAATATGGAAAAGTTCAACGACTATTATGTGAACACATGGATGGAGGGTGGAAGGTTTCCACCGAGTCTATGGAATGTCTCGGGGCAAAGACACCGAACTACAAACTCTGTTGAGAGCTGGCATGCTTCAATAAATAGAAAAATTTCCAGAAAACCGGAAAACTTTTTGAAGTTTCTAAATATACTTAAATCCGATGCTCAGTTTCAAATCGTACGGTACACACAGTTTTGCCAAGGGCCATCGACGTCAAGACGCTCTGAACAAAAAGAAAAAGATGAGCGAATACGAAGTATTCTTAATGATTTGGCGACAGGTAAAATTTCCGTGGGACATTGCTTAGAAAAACTCTCAACTTTTGTATCTTCTTAAATCTATAAGTAGGTGCTTCTCGAATAATTTAAATGATTTTTATTTATGTTAATCAATAATAATGTTTTAACTCTGCTAAACGTTACCATGGATAGGCTTAAAATAGTTTATTTTGCATTTGTATTTATAATTAATATTTATTTTATTGTATCAAAAATATGTACCTATGTCTGTTTGTTTTAAATATTTGAACTCCAAAAAAATAATTTTGCATAACTGATACTAGATAACTTAGAAATTTATCTTTATAATTTAGCTACTAGACCTGGATCTGAACATCGATGTGCTATTCTTTGTAATATTTTTATTTCTTTAAAGGTTGATTAGTGTTTTTGTTAGACTAGTAGACAAATATTCGACTGACTATTATACGAACAAGACTGATTTTATTAATAAAAATATTTATAATATGTATCTACATTTTTTTGCCTGCTGACCCTTCTACTTTAGTGTTTCACTGTGTCACTTATTTGAATTTAAACAATAGAAATTAGGAATAAGTATGTGTGGGTACAATGGGTAACTCGAATCAAATGTTTTGGGTTGAACGGAGCAAAATACCTATTGGGTAGAAAAATCTTGGGTTGAACGGGGAAGCACTCTCATTTAGATCTGTCACAGAACACGGTAATTAAAATACTTAAGACAATGACACGAAGGAAAGCACAACCTTCGCAGTCCTATCCTATCCGCAACCTATGTAGTCCTAATAAATCAGAACCTTAAACCGAATTATACAATATAAAGAAATGGGGACCAAAAATCAACCTTGCGTTAATCCGTGTATTTTTATGATGTTTCATTCACATATTTTGATATAGATGTATGTTTCAAACTTGTATCATATCAATTTATTTTATTCAGTTACGGCTCAGTTAAATAATAAATTGAATATTATTATTATTATATTGAATAAACAAAATTACGTATGTTTATTGTTTGATGCAATATTAACAACAGGGTCAAATGCGTAACTCAAATCCGTGTTCTCGTTCATTCATTAATAGCCACAATGCAAACCATTACAAACACTGGTGAGCGAGATAGTGGCAACATAATTAAATGTAAGCAAGTGGGCAATTCTCAAACTTAACATATATAATATCAAAGTCGAACAATTCAGTCGTAATTAAGGAGAAACATAAACAACATTACTGTGAATATTTTAGAAATTTAAATGTTTATCATGATTAAATAAATTAAATCAATTGATTCATCGCAAAACTAAAATTTCTGTTAATAAATACTATTGTGATGGACGTACGAATATGATTAATACGTATATCTTTTAGGTATAATACCATGTAAGTTTAAAAAAAAATGAAAAAAAAAAAATGATAAAAAATATTCTTATTCTTATCATTAAAACGCGTCCGGTTAATATTTTTCTTAAACGATCTATGTTCTAAATACGTATTGTAAATAATAATCGTTAAATAAGGTCATGCTACAGATAAACAATAAATGTGTTTATATATTGAACATTCATCAATATAATTATGGATATCGATTCCATTATTAATTGAATTAAAATATAAAGATGGCGTGGCCACTACGTATCATGTATATATATGTTTACTCTGTGGTTGAAAATATGTATTGTCATTGTGGCCAGTTTTGTTACTATTTCGACACAAATAGTATTGGACAATATCTCTATTGGCCGAGAATGAGCCCCGTGCTACTGACATCGTTGTCGACAGTACCTGCTTTGCCCGTAGGCAAGTAGGGCGACGTTTGTTCTGATCTGCTGATGTTTGAAACGTTTCAATACTCGTTACCGTCACTACTTACGAAAGTAGGTGATTGTAATCCAATTTGTTCGTTCAATTTGAAGTAGAACGGTTGTTTTTACTGATATATTTTTACGAGTTTGCAGCTGAGAAAGCGAATTTCAACTCAAAACGTAATAAGGCCAAAAATCTATACAAATAAATAAAAATAATATTTGGAAATATTTGGGTTTCATACCCGCATCATATAACTAATCTTGTATCTACTGTACAGCTAAGTAGCTGTACTACTTATTAGACTATGTTCTTCTTAGTTCGCTGTAGGTACTACCCATTAGACTATGTTCTACTTAGTTCGCTGTAGGTACTACCTATTAGACTATGTTCTACTTAGTTCACTGCACTACCTATTAGACTATGTACTACTTAGCTCGCTGTACTACCTATTAGACTATTTAGTTTAACTTACAACTAAATTATCTATACTACTTATATTCCATGTTTTGGGCAAAGCTCGTAGCACCGCGCCCGCGCCCGCGCCGCAGTGCCCATCAATGGGTGATTTATGGCTTTACGCAGTCGAGGGCTCGTGCTTACGACTTGTGTTTAGTTTGGAGTGTAAACCACCACAGTGGAACTGTAACAGTAGTCCTACATTAATATAATGGGCGTGTACGACATATTTTATGTCTCTTCTTTATTAATTCTTTGTTCCCAATAAAAGTTTTAATAAATTGAGTTAAATTAATTATTATCTATTAGGAAGTGCTGTCTTTTAACCGACTTCAAAAGGAGGAGGTTATCATATTTATTTATGTTTGCTAACTCATATCTCTGTCATTTATAAACCTTAATTTTTTTTATTTTTTTTTAAATCATATACACTCAGATTGATCCCATAGAAATTTCATCGAAATCGGTAAAAAATAGTTTTAAAGTCAAAATAACTGTAAAAAATATGTCGCCCAAATTCGAGAAAATGAGGTATCATTCTCGTTCATTGGCGCTGAAGTCGATGTTTTTCGTTTTGCTACGCATAATAATTATATTACCTAAATTATAAATATTTATCTTTATTATCAAAAAATTACTTTGATTAATTATTATTGGTCACGTTAATAATCACCATGGAATCACTTCATCATCACCTTCTATCTTACGAATTCACTGTGTCCTCGGTTCTATGGCGCTGGGTTTAACGATGTCTGGCTACACGGCTAGCTTCCGAGTACAGTTGCCTTGAACTTGCCAGTGAGTTTACCGACTTTCACGGTATTTAGTCATATCCGTTGCGAACAAACCTGATTGGTTACCCCTAGGCGGTTACATCACATTTTTATTACAATTTGTCAACATTTAGTCAGTCTGCTACCGGCAAATCAGATAACTCAAGACTCTTTATCTCGAATGTGATTGCACAGGGCAAGATGAAATTAAAATGATAAAACGGTAAAATTACAGTCGCATGAGACGTTCCATATACTTAGCTCTTCTATCTGTATCAGATAGTTACTTAGGATGAATTTATCCAAGAAGTACTGCCACCACACCCATTTCTGCCGCCAAGCAGCAACGCATTCGCGTTACCGTGTTCCGGTTTGAAAGGTGTGGTTGCCGGTGAAGTTACAGGCACATGAGACATTCCACCTACAAGTCTCAGAGTTACGGGCGCATACGATGCGACTTGGGTCTTGTCGAACCTAGTAAGGGAGGACCCAAGTCGCGTTGGTTGTTATGGGCCGAGGTTACCACTTGACACCAGGCGGGCCGTCGCCGTCGCGTCGGCTCGTTCCGTAACTGTATTACATAAAATAAAACTCACAAGTGAAAAGTGGCCCACTAAGTCACTGCCTATGCCTTCGGAAATATAGGCGTGAATCTATGCATGTATCTAGTTATTAGTATATTTAGGAAATTCGACGACTAAATATCTAAGAGCTACTATCACCACGTTTAAATAAGTAGGTACGTAGTACAACCCTTAGGTAAGGACATTATCCTAAGTCGTTTGAAGTACAGTGTGTTAGAGATAGTGGATGTAAGGATACAATGCGTGCATTGTTCACTCAAGAGGGGAGCTCTACATAAACCACAGTAGTTATATACTTTTATATTCAGTAGGTATCTGTATAAACTACAAATTGGATTTTATTACTTTCATTACTAATAATATAATATTGGTGACAATTCACACATCTAGCCCCAAACTAAACATAGCTTGTACTATGGGAATCAGACAAGTGTAATATAACTTTCATATTTTTGTTGTAAATACATACAATTAATACATATTAACACCCAGACACAGAACAAACGTGTATATTCGTCCAACAAATATTTTTTCTAGGTGGGAATCGAACTCCCAACCGCGCAGAAGGCAGGGTTACTACCAACTGAGCTGGCTGAGCCAGTCAAAATAGAAGCGATAAAAAAAAAGGTCGTAGGCAGATAATAAATGTGGAGTGCTGAAGCATAATTCTTAGAATTATGCTAGTACATCAGTCGACTAGCCTATCAGTTATCCGTGGTAATAATTATAACAAAGTTTTCACCAATTTTTTACATTATATGAATTATGTTTTGTTTGCCCGAGTCGTTAGTTAAATGGATTACTGTAGAAACCTTTGTCAATACTGTGCTTGCTTGTGTAAGGAATATGTGAGTATCCAATGGGGGAGTACAATGAAACCCTTACAAGGCTTTGTAATGCTTCAGGAGAGTTGCAGAGATGCAGCGATAAATCATCTCTCAACAATAGATAGCATTAACTGCTTGTATAAAAATGTTGCGACAGTGGATGTTTTTGGTTTTAAAAAGCATTATTTAGTCACAAGACTTTGATCGCCATGTTGCATAGGCCACTACTAACTAGTCGGTCACTATCTCTCTCGAACCTGTGGTGAAAGGATGAAAGTGTACCTCAAAGAAGCTCTTTTCGTGCATAATACATTACTTTAAATGTAATGTGATGTCTCATATTTGTACAATAAAGATATAATCTATGTAATATGGCGTTGTGTGAAATTGCCACCAATATTTATCGGAATCTATCTATTCTAATATCAGTCGTGTGCAATGCCGTTAACGAAGAGATCTCCAGCAAAAACTAACACCGACACCGCCAATGATTTATCAAGTAGAAACTAGTTGGCTATTGTCTCCGGGCGCGCGGTATTCACACAAGTTTCCAATATACGCAAAAATCTATCTCGGCTCGGACACGCGCTGCGAACAAACAGCACGCACCCTGTCATTTGTAAACCCCGGGGGGTTATTCTTAATTGTTATACATCTACATTTTTGGCCCCCCGGGTGCGAAAGGAGCAACCCAAAGTAGCAGTAGAACTTGTGGTAAGTTCGCCCGGAGAAGTACTGCCACCACACCTGGTAATCTGCCGCCAAGCAGTGACGCACTCGTGTTGCTGTGTTCCGGTGGAAGGGAGTGGGTGCCGGTAAAATTGCGGCCGCATGAGACGTAACATCCCCGTCTCGGGGTGATGGACGCAACGCAAATACTACTTGAGTCATCTCGTACTTTGGTGGAGAGGAATTGAGTCGTATTGTTGTAGTCCATGGGCGGAAGTTACCACTTACCATCAGGTGGTCTATCCATGACAGGTAATACGACTTGGATCCTCCCCTTACAAGAACACCCAAGTCTCATCGTATGCGCGCGTAACTTTGACAGGCCTCATAGCTCAGTTGGTAGTACAAAAAAGTATAAGTAAGTAAGTTATATGAGTTCTCATGATACAAGCTATGCTTAGCTTACTTTGGGGCTAGATGGCGCGGTGTGAAATGTCCACCAATATTTATTATTATTATTATTAAAATTCAGTCTTAACTACTTTAGCTTATATTTTAGTTTATTAATATAACTAGTTCTAAGCGAGACTTTGAGTGACACTTTGTTATGCTGGCAAAATCTATGAAAATTAGAAGGCATTTGATGACCGATTTTACCACGTTATGACGTAATATTTATAGGTAATATTGAATAAGTATATAACCTGTATAGGCCATAAAATTAAATCTGTTGCTTTCTCTTAATCTAATTTTTAAGATAATTTAGAAATTTCTATTTAGGGTTAATGTATTTGTGTAAAGCACTTAATTTAGGTTGAAAGTCAGAGAAAATAACTGGTTTGGTGGCTATTAGCAAAAATTAACGCAACTCATTGGCAAATTAGTATCTAGGCTATCTAATCTATCAGTTTTTAGCCGTGTTTTCATATTTTCTTTCGACATAATTTATTTGACTGGCATCACAGCTCAGTTGATAGTAACCCTGCCTTCAATGCTGTAAGGTCGTAGGTTCGAATTCTCACCCAGGACAAACTTTTATGTGAGGAATATAAATGTTTGTTCTGTACTGGGTGTCAGTATGTATTATATGTATTTATTTACAAAAATGTGTATAAGTATTATATCAGTTGTCTGGTTCCCATGATACAAGCTATGTTTAGCTACTTTGGGGCTAGATGGCGCTGTGTTAAATTTCCACCAATATTTATTATTCACTGCTAGAATAGTCCCCAGCATCAAACTCACGCCTAGATAAATAAAAAGTCGCTCAATATCATCGTTTTCCATTTCAGATCTCACGATGAGGTGTCTGTGAGGTGCTGACGCGACGCGACGTCACGCGACGTGACACGACGTGACGCGACGTGACGCGACGTGACGTGACGTGACGCGACGCGACGTGACGCGACGTGACTCGACGTGACGCGATGACTTCTGAACGCACCATCCCCCACCTACGGGACATCTTCAGCCTCAACCAGCAGTACGACAAGACCATTGATGACGATGAAAAGAAGAAGAAGAAAAAAGGTAATAGTTATGTTAAGAGATAGGTAATTGATTAGTTAATGATGGTTAATGGCTATGTAATTTTGTAATTACAGACAATATATTACATTATGTACTGTTGAAATAACCCTTTTTTTTGCAACTTGTTAAATATATATAAATTTCTGTCGTCAAGAAGCGTTCAAAATGGAAATGAATTACGAAGAGTATCAAATAATATTTAATTTGTTTTTGATGTGAAACATCTATAGCCGCACGTAAAACCGATTTCTGGCTTGGCGACGCGTCGCCACGGCATGAGCGCTGATTGGTCCGTTCAAGGTTAAGACAAATCATAAACATTATTAGTGATGGGGTACTTAGTTTCTTACAAAATAATGTCGATGTTTCACATCTGCCAGGCGTCCCGTGACGGCTCACATTTTTTTTTATAGAAAAAGCATTTACATAAGATGGTCGCTAGTAAGGATGAACTTTTTTTCCAAAGCAAACAACGAAAACCTTCTAAAAATATGCAGGGAATAGCTTGAAGATATATCTGTATTTATTGTACGTCTTTCAATAGGTACTTTCGTTCTTATGAGAGATGTTCGTTCTGTATCTGGTTACCAATTTATATCATATTATATTTACAAGGGCGTTAATATATATGTATAATTATTTTTTTAAAGTAAAAAAAACTTTATTCTATTGCCTGGTTCCGAAGCTAGATGGCGCTGTATGAAAAGTGTACTAATATTTATTTATTTTACGAATAATTTTTTATCCATATTTACAGATGACTTCCGCACCTTTGGCAATGGTGACGTGAAAACCCTGGAAAGGCACCTCAGCATGAAGAAAACAATCAGGAAAAAGATAATGCGCGACCTTCAGCAGGCGTTCGTGGAAGATCCTAACGAGTTTAAGGTCGAGAACACGAGCCCGGAGAAACTGAAGGCGGAACTGAGCGCGGAGGCGGTGAAAATAGAGAAGAACGTGAAGAAGAACGACCCCACGTTCCTAGACATGCTAAGGGGGGAGACTCGGGGGGAAGAGACCAGGGAGGAGCAGCCCCCGGCTGAGAAGACCAGCTTCTGGCGGCGTCTTACTATGAAGAATAAAAACAAGAGATAGAAGCGATGGTATAATGTTGCACGCTCCTCCAAACGGGCTTTCGTCAAATTCCCATATTTATAATAAATATTTAAGCACAATTGCCTGGACCTCTATTCTCGAACTTATGTGACATCAACTTAAAGCCTTTTCTGCCTATCGAGAAAGCGGCGAGGTCAGAAAAAATAAATAGACTTTGAGGGACTTTAGTCCTTTTTATTTTACAAAAGTTTGATATTTGGCAGAACCCGAGAATAGAGGTTCCTTCGGACATTTTCTCATAAGATTTACACTTATCGCAGTTTTTAAGGGATTGACCCCTTTTTTATAAATGTATCCTACATATTTATATGAAATTATAATCCTTAGAATTTCCTAGATGTTATGTGTATAATATTAAGTGCTTGGGAACGGAGCAGTGTGTTTATCATCGGCTATTGTAACTTAAATAATAAAAAATATCTCGTTCTACATGTGATGTAACGTTAAGTCGACTAAGTTACTTAAGTTATGATTAAGTAAATAGATACGTAGGCTATATCGTAAGCGGTTATTGTAAGGTAGGCTCGTGGCAAATTCTTGTTGTGACAATTTTATTATTATTATGAAATAAATAAATTTTACACTTTGATTTCGATTTTGAATAACTAATTGTCGATTAGAATTTTAATAAGTGTAGGATATAACGAGTAAAACCAAAGGTAGATAAGTAGTTACTTTTTAATAAATTGAAATAATTCCCTGATTAACTTGATTGGTCTAAAACGCAAAAACTCTTTTTTCTTACCATATGTATAATTATGATGAGTTTTATATCCCTTACTTGAGCAATGATTGATTCCCCATACAAACTTTCATCCCCTATATCAACCCCTTCAAGTTTCATTTTCGCGATAAAAAGTAGCCTATGTCTAAGTAGTCTTTCTCAACGATCCAATGTCTGTTCTACAAAATTGGTTCAGTGGTTTTAGCGTGAAAAGGTAACGTACATAGGTAGATTGAGTTACTTTTGCATTTATAATAATAGTATGGATGTAAGTATACCTATAGATAAGGAAAAAGGAAAGTAAGGTAGGTTAGTATAGTTAGTACTATGTGGTATAATTGATATAATAATATAATATAATATTATATATAATATAATATTGATATAATATATAATTGATATAAGTATTTGATACTTGTAGCGCTTTTTGCGTGATAGTTTTTGATACAAAAGATATCAAAGTCAAAACCTTTATTTCCATAGAATTCATAAAGAAATAGCTTGGAAACGTCAATAATATTCAAAACATAAGGTCACGCTTATCGCTAAGTTTGACGCATATTCAAACCCTATCCGACCCTTCATGGGGAACCGAGAAGAAACCTCTAAGGCTTCCTTTTTTTCACGAACACTTAAGTGGACGACACCCTTAGGTACTATAAAATGATTGCATGCAACACATGCAAATGCAATTGCAATAGCAATAGTTTGCTATTGCACGGGAACACAGATTATAAATCAACTTGACACTTTCTGAAGCAACTTGCGAATCAGTCCATGACTGATGCACATTGATATTTTATAGCATATACTTACGGCTGCTTGATGTAATCAAATATTCTCTAATTTTTTTACTACTGCTATTCGAGTCAATGGTTCTATCGAAACCAGTGTGGAGAAAGGATTTAAGTGCGCCTCAAAGAGGCTCCTTTCGTGTAAATGAGACTTGTCTTCGAGTTTTTAGTTCTAGGACATGTCGGTTTCGTTACGTTTTCCTTCATCGGTTTGAGAACTTGGTATTGTGCACATAAATCTTTCAAGACAAAAACATTGGTCCGTCGGTATTTGAACCAGCGACCTCCGGATTGAAACTCGTCAGTGCACCACGCTCTCAAAAAGATTTTTGACTGGCCTTATTGCTCAGTTAGTACCTAGTGACTCTGCCTTCTGCGCTATAACGTCGTGGGTTCGAATCTCAGCCAGGGCAAATTGTGTAACGAGCAAATTTATCTGTGGTGTCAATATGTATCATACGTATTTACAAATAAGTATTTTGTCAAATGTCGGCTTCCCATAGTATGAGCCATTCTTAGTTTGGGCTAAATGTCGTTATGAGAAATGACAACTTATGTATCATTTTATACAACTCTTGTGATAACAGTCAGTTGGATACTTTTTTTAGTAGGCAATTGTTGGTAGTCAAAGATTGATCACTCCTTTCGGTATCTTTAACTGCTCTTAAATAATGCTTATAAGGTGACAGATATTTCGTTTAGATGCGCAGTCCAACTGCTCGTGGAGGAATGTGAATCTTCGATTTAAGACTTTTTCGGCAAGACATAGCCAACAGGAAACTCCAAAACATCGTTGGAGTCGAGAGGAAAGGTGGCGCTAAATTCTGCATTATAAAACTCATGAGTAAAAAAAAACAAATCTCTCAGATGATACTGCAACTAATGGCAATTGGGGAATATATAATATGGCTGTAATTTCAAGAACAACCGCACCTTTCAAACGAGAACACAGGGAATGCGAATGCGCCGGCAGAAATATGTTTGATACAAAGGTTCTACTCTACCTAACTAAAGCAAAATCAAATGTAGCAGTAGATTTCACGCCAAGTTCGTCCGGGGAAGAACGCATTCGCGTTACTGAGTTCCGGTTTGAAAGGTGTGGTTGCCGGTGAAATTACAGGCACATGATACGTTCCACCTACACGCGTCCCAGAGTTACGTATCATACGATGCGACGTAGGTCTTGTCGTACCTAGTAGGGGAGGACCCAAATCACATCGTTTGTTATGGGCCGAGGTTACCACTTACCACCAGGTGGGCCATCGACTCGTTCCGAAACGGTATCAAATAAAAAATAACTAGTGCCTGCTAGCGACATCTGTTGGATATCAATGGGACTTTTTTGACGAAACAAACCCTTACGCTCGAACTAACTCCGATTTTCTCCACCAGCGCCACTAGCGTAAGGTTAGGCGGCCTACAGTCCGTTCTACAAAAGCCCTGCGGCATGTAAAGGAACTAACGTAAAGCTGAACTGAAATTTCTCTTTTGCGTGGAAACTAGCGCCACAGCCAGGAGACTTCTTTCGTGGAACGGGCTCTAGGCGGGATCGTAGTTTGCATAAGTTGGCGACGTTCTCCCTGAGATGCGGCTGGACGATAGTGTAATGGTGCAGTAAGACTATCGCCCGATACCCCAACGGCTCGTTCAACCTCTGTTGCTTATAGGCCTCACAGATCAGTTGCATGTAACTCTGCCTTCTGTGGTGCAAGTCGTGGGTTCGTCACACGAACGCAGACGTTTCTGGGTGTGTAATTATAAAAAAGTATCTAAGTATTCTATCAGTTGGCTGGTTCTCATAGTAAGAAAGTTTGAGTCATGTTGCTGTTGTCTATGGGTGGCGGTTACCACTTAGCATCAGGTGGGCCAGCAGCTCGTTCCGTCCTTTCATATTAAGTAGAGTATGAGTACTCACGAATTTGCATTTCTTAGGTACGGTGTCATAATAATATTTCGAGTACATCATATGGTTATGTTCATATGTTCTTTGAAGTCCACATCCTTGAAAACGTCAGACACAGAAAAGGAGGAAATGAATGAGAATAAAACGACAAAATAGAAAATAAATATATTTTATTTCTGAACCAAAATTTCATTTTGTTACATAATATGTTTTGTAAACTATAGATTGAAATTTTAAATTATGCGTTTATTTTTTGCTATATTGGCGGGGAAATGTTTGGAGTAGATATTAATGAATCATATTTAATATTTTGTAATATTTATTGAATTTACTGCATTTATACTAAAATTTTAGTTTACATATTATTGAATCATTAAATATTTAATCAATTTAACGCATTTGTATTGTTATATGAAAATTACATTAAAAAAATAATTGTACATTAGAAAGCAATACATTAAAAAAAACTGTTCAATAAAAAATAGTACATTTAGTCTATGAGACTTGACATTTAATTACGTATAGTAAGTTGTATAATCGCTAGGGTTGTAATTTTTTTATCATAAAAAAATCCAGTTCATTTGAATTGGTCAAAGATTTTCACGCTCATTTATTTTTATCTGCAAGCTACTACCGGTTCACAACCTAGATGACTACTGAGAAGAACCGGCAAGAAACTCAGTAGAACGTTGAACATTTATATTATCCATCCACTTTTAAGATTAGCATTTTTTAGATTGTTTCGTGTCTATAGTCAGTCCACTAGTTTTTATCGTAATTAGGAACATTTACAGTTTATCGTATTTAGGAATGTTTTTCTTTTGAATTTCTGAAATTTATAAACCTTGGATGTAGGTTAGGTACCTATAAAAATATTGTAGTCAGCCCAACAAGTTTTTATGGTATTTAGGGAAATTTTCTGTAAATCAGTGAAACTTATAAACCTTGTGTAGGTACCTACAAAAGTATCAATGATATGTTTCTCAAGATAAATGCACAAATATACTCATTAACTCTAAAGGTTCGCTGGAAGAAAACTTTTCAGGGTTAAGCTCGCCTTTCTACATGTCTTTTATATAAGATAATTAATGTTATGTGAACAATAAAGAATAAAGAATTCTTGTTTGTAGAGCCCCCCATTTAATAAATGGCGTAATTCTTGTATATATGTGTATGTATATTTTATTGGAAAAATGTATAGTACCTATACTTGTAATAATCCCTCAATTTATCAATGTATTACCATTTCTCTACAAAAATTATCACCAAATAGTAAAATGAATCGTGTAGACAAATCGATTTACAAAATTGATAGTTACAATATTTTAAAATCCCACAATTTGTCTAAATATTTATCATATACAAAAATCACCACACAAGTTTTTTTTTGTATGTCGAGGTTACTCGGTTGGAGGAACCTCTGGTGGTACGGACACACGGTAGTCCGCCTGCTAAAGCGAACAACGGGTCCTAGGACTGCGCGAAGCCAGGCTGGCTGTATGTTAAGCACTGCGCTTTTGGCTGAATTCTGCAACCACCGACCATATTACGTTGTTTGTGAGACCGGGACTTAGGGCAGCTCCCAGGTCTAATGAACTGCTGAACTGTGTAGAAACGGACTCCCACTAGTGCAAAATTGGAATCTCGTAAAAATGTAAAAAAAAGGTTGCCAAAATTGCGTTAACAATCCCACAATCGTCAAAAAATATATAATTTTTCTATAGAAATTATCACCCAAGTAGTGCAAAAATATTTTGAGTACCTAAATATGATTAGTAATTTAGCTGTAGTCGATACCTACTAATATAATCCACAAGTTGCGTACCTGGCCATGGTGGACAATGTTAGTAGTACAAATAAATGTAGCCGATTATTTTAAGATTTGTATATTCAATTTCAGATATTTACATGACAATGAATTATTATTAAAAACTAGTGTTTACAATTTAACAATTAACGAAGAATTCTGTGATATATCTTACAAAAGTATTAGTTCCCGAATCTTTCCTAAGTAGAGTTATTGTAGACCATTTAAAAAAGAGGCATAGACTCCCGTAGCAATGACTAAGGCTAATATATTTATTTAAAAATGCATATTTGATCTTAACATTTATTTAAAATGCATATTTGATCTTTACATTTATTTAAAAATGCATTATTTGATCTTTACATTTATTTAAAAATGCAATTTGATCTAAGCTAACAAATAATTGAATATTTCCTACATTTCCTAAGTCCTAAACGACGCCTGATTTTCATCAAAAGCCTGCCAACAAATTAGGCTTCTTCCAGATTTATTACGGACTCCGTTCGCAGAGACCAAATCTACGGCTCAATTACTAATCACGCAATGTTTATGGACTATTAATTTCATACTAAAATGTTAAATCTAGATTCATCATAGAAAAGACTTGAATCTAACAGTCTTATCGATTACCCATTTTAGACTGAATATTATCAGAGCTCTAGTTAATACTATATTATTTTTATTTATAGTACCTTAAGGTTAGTTACTAGTTACCGTGAATTAGTGATGCCTGTTACTACATATAATTAAATCGTATGATAAACGAGAATATTAACCTTTAATTACACTAACTCATAATACTAGTAATACTATAACTGTTCGACACTGAATGTGATAAATGAACCTACCTAACGAATATTCTACGAAGTTTTATCCTACGTCATCGCCCGGTACTTATGCCGCTGTTATTAAAATAAATCTACGAATTGTAAATCGTTAAATACACAAATTTCTCAAAATCTACTTAGTGGAACTCTGTGTTTCATATCAATGAAGCACCTGAAATAATTACGGTATTATACAGAAAAAAAAACATAATGGCTAGTTTAAATTCATTTGTGTCGCAATACGTAATTTTCATAGATAAATCATATATAAATAAATATAATATATAAATAAATTAATAATAACATTTTCGTTAAATGATAAAAATTAATTAAAAATATTCTAAAAAAATGATTTTTAATACAAACTACATTTTATTCTGGATGTAATTACCTACTACTGTGTTCCCGATACTGCCTTAAGTGAACTGTATTTTCAGTACTGCCTCAAGTTAACTGTATTCTCAGTTTAACTGAACTAACAGCCGCCTAGTTTCGATGGGAAATAGCCTGCCTTACTCTGCCTGATGACGCCAACATAATAACAGAACATCTGAAAATCAATTTAATAGTGCAATTACTTTAAGCCTATCCTAGGGTTTTGGTGTTAGTTAAAATATTTTGTGTGAAAAACGTGTGATTAGGTAAATTTTTAATACTGATACAATATGAAGAAGCTTCTTGTGTTCAGATGAAATCATTAATATTCGAAGAAATTTATAAGCTACATATAATGCAGCTCAATTTGAAATTGCAACGCAATTCTATAACGTTTATATATCAAGCGTTCTATTTTTATTTTATACTCATCTCTCGAGATAATTGGGCATTAACGATTATTGTTTTAATAGACAAATTGCTGAGCGAGTATGTATCCACGTGCACACTAGTAAAGGATTTTGAATAAAATTGATTGTTGAATAAAATACCTTGGATATTACTTTGAAAATTTACGAAGACATTTCGACGTTATTCTGAAGGTAACGGGTGTGAAGCCTTAAACTGTCCGGGATCTCGTATTTGGGCTTAATTATTGTCTGGACTCATATCAGTTTTAAACACTTCAGTATTTTGCTTAACGTTTCGGAGATGTTATCAGCCATGTTGGGAAAGGACCAAACTTTATATTCTGCAGAACAAGCGATGAAAACAAAGTTAGATATATCGATCAAATAGTTCCTGAAATGTAATAAAGAGGCAATACATTAGATTAATACGATTTTGGTTGAATTAAAATATAAAATATAGGTATATATAAATCAAAAAATGGTTGCATAACAGTGATACTTTTAATACAAAATTTAGACAAATTATTGTTAGGCCCTGCCGAATGTGTCAAATGATACATCATGGTGAAAATTAGTAGAAAAAATAAATAGTTAAATCTCTTTAGCTTTTAATTTATTTACTTAATATGTAAATTGCAATGATTTTATGATCAAGAATTGATAAGACATACATAATTCATACGTTTTTCTTCATAATGTACCTAAAGATATCCGTAATGCCAAGTTAATTATTATTCATCTATCCCAAATCTTTATTTTACTTAATTTGTATTTACACTATACTTAGTTGCAATAATGATAATTTATTTTTCACTGCTCTTGATCTTTAAATGAGGAACAGATTAATGCAGTCATTGACAGTATTAATCAGTGGGTAACACCAAATTCCTGGACGCAATAACCTACGTACATACATTATGCTTTAAGTTTCTTAATTTACGTAGTCCTATTTTATGATCAGTGATAGGCGAATTTCTTCTTTATTTCGTATTTATTATTTCGTCCTTATAACTACCTACTTGGCATATCAGTTATCAAAATAAACTTCATGAAGTAATGCTTAACCTGACGAATATGATATTATAAATATACTAATACTGATTTACATTTTAGTTTTTTATACTTTTATTTTCTTATGTAGAAAGAAACATGTATAGTATATATTTACTTAGTACTATGCTGTATTAGTTTATTCTTATACACTTAACACTTATTCTTAACACAACTTTCTACCACACACAGAAGGTTCTCAGTATGTAAAGCGTATTTTTCCTATGCACAATTATGTATTGCACATGTATAAGCCAGCCTTTCTTTGTGCTGCTTTGTTGTAATAATAATCATATGGAATTTTTACCTTCTACGGAATATGTTTATTCGTAATAACCTAGAATATAAATTTTGTCGATTCTGTATTAACTTATTCTTATAACAATGACTTTCTGCCTAAAGAGGTTGGTCAATAGGATGTATAGCGTGTTTTCCTTATGCAAAAACGTATTTCATTTATTTATATAGCGTTATTATTTTGCGCTGTTTTGTTGTTTTGATAATCATTTTACCTTCTACGTAACGTGTTTATTCGTATTTACATAAAACGTAAATTTTGTTGATTTTGTTTTAGCCTGTTCTTATAACAATGACTTTCTACCTAAAGAGGTTGGTCAAATTTAATGTGTATATAGCCTTTATTATTTTGTGCTGCTTTGTTATAATAATAATTTTTACCTTCTACGTTGAGCTTATTCGTATTAACCTAGAATGTAATTTTTTGATTTTGTATTAGCCTATTCTTGTAACAATGACTTTCTACCTAAGGAGGTTGGTCAATAAGTATAGCGCATTTTGCTTATCAAATAAATATTTCATTTGTAGGCCTTTCTTATTAATTTGTGCGGCTTTGTTATAATTTTTACCTTTTCGTGTTTAGTGGTAATTTTTACCTACTACGTAATGTGTTTATTCATATTAACCTAGAATGTAATATGTTGATTTTGTATTAGCGTATTCTTATAACAATGATTTTCTACCTAAGGAGGTTGGTCAATAAGTGTAGTATATTTTGCTTATACAAATAAGTATTTCATTTGTAGGCCTTTCTTATTCATTTGTGCGGCTATATAATTTTTATCTTTTCGTGTTTAGTGGTAATAATTTTTACCTTCTACGTAATGTGTTTATTTGGATTAACCTAGAATGTTATTTGTTTACTGCGTATTAGCCTATTCTTATAACGATGACTTTCTACCAAAGGACGTTGGTCAGTATAGCGTATGTTTCTTATGCAAATATGCATTTCATTTGTACAGCCTTTCTTATTATTTTGTGCTGCTTTGTTGTAATTATAATTTTTACCTTCTACGTAATGTGTTTATTCGTATTAACCTTGAAAGTAAATTTTGTTAATTCTGTTTTAGCTTATTCTAAAAACAGTGACTTTCTACCTAGAGGTTGGTGAATAAGTATAGCTTATTTTTCTTATGCAAATACGTATTTCATTTGTAGACCTTTCTTGTTATTTAGTGCTGTTTTGTTGTAATAATAATAATTACGTAATTTTTACCTTAAGCAGTTGTTTAGTAGTATTTACCTATGCAGTATATTTGTTTAATCTGTATTAAGTTTATGCTTATATACACTTAAACTTTCTACCTAAGAAGTTGTCGTTAAATATAACGTATTTTTCTTATGCAATGATTTATTTCACATCTATACCTTCATTATTTGTGTTGCTTTATCGTAATAATAATGTTTACCTTCTATGTAAGGTTTCGAAATAACCTAGAATGTAAATTTTATTCATTCTGTTTTTAGCCTTATCTTATAACAATGACTTTATACCTAAGAAGGTTGGTCAATAGTAGGAATTTCTCATTATTTTGAGCTGGTTTGTTATAATTTTTACCTATTCTTGTTTAGTGCTATTTACCTCGAAAGTTATTTTTTATTTTATACGCCTATTTTTCTACACTTAACACTAACCATCTCTACCTATGAGAGGAGTTGTCAATATATATTAGCACATTTTTCCTATGCTATTACGTATTTCACTTATATTTTGGTATTTTGTCCTGCTTGTTATAATAATAATAATTATGTCATTTTTGCCTTCTGCATTATGCAGTTGTTTTAGTAGTATTTACCTATGCAGTATATTTGTTTAATCTGTATTAAGCTTATGCTTATATACTTAAAAATCTCTACCTAAGAGATCAATAAATATAGCGTTATTTTCTAATGGTATGACGTATTTCACTTGTATAGCCGTTATTTTTTTGAGCTGCCTTGTATTAATTATTTTTACCTTCTACTTTCCTTTTGAAATAAAATGTAAATTTAGTTTTTTCTGTATGTAGCCTAATTCTGTATTTTGCCTATTCTTATAACAATGACTTCCTACCTAAGGAGGTTTGTCAATAAGTATAGCATAATTTTCTTATAAAGATACGTATTTCATTCGTGAAGCCTTATTATTAATTTGTGCTGCTTTGTTATGATCATAATAATTAAATGGAATTTTCACCTTGTTGAATGGTATTTATCTAGACAGTAAATTTGATTATTCTGTATTAGCATATTATTCTACAACCTTTCCAACTAAGAAGCTATTTTTTCCTATGCAATCACAAGTTTTGCTTGTAGAGACGATTT